>JAJTUV010000141.1:1380000-2760000 GCA_021653895.1 Mastomys natalensis
TTTAGTAGTCATCTAGGCAGTCACCTCTAGGACACCATCCCTGACTGCTTTCTCCACTCGATCTGGCTCACCTGACATGACCTCATACTTCTGGGTGTCCCCTAGTGTTTTCATGATGCTTCTTCCTCTAATCTGGTAGGCCCCAGAGAGTGTTGTCTTCGGTGACTGTATCTTCCCCTTGTAGGTGATAGATGCTCTACAATGAATTGAGTAAAGCTAAGTTAGGAATGGAACAGGGACTGGGTTAAAATTTCTTACACATTTAAGGAATTTCCCAAGTTCAGAGAACCTATTTTGCACGTTCAGAAACTTGCCCCCTTTCTAGCATTATGCAACTCTATGATGATCCAATGTCCTGGGGGCACATCTCCTCTCTCAGCCTCCCTCACTGTCCACGTACATGGTTCATTTTCCCTCTGACCTGCTTTCTAGTTTCTGTTCCCTTAGTGGCTAGTATGTTCTAAAACATTTATTCTGACTTTTCTCAAAACAAACAAACAAACAAACAAACAAACTCATTAATGAACTCTAAATATTAATAATCTGTCCTTAGGTCTGCATTTCCTTAGGTAGGAAATAAATGCAAATATCTTGAGAAGATAGTCCATACAGTAGGATGGGAAAAAAAGCCTTGCCAAAGATGAGGTTGGTTTTGTAATTAACAAGGAGGGGAAACTGGAAGGAACGGAAGCTAGAACAGAAACTCTAGAACACCAGGACCCTCCACCTGGTGGGCTCCAGGCACGTCTGCCTTTGTGAGCCCCTTTCCCATATATATAAAAAAAGAAAACGTATTTTCCTGTCTTGTCATAGATACTAATTTAATACAGGTTGGATTCATGATCATACATAATTATTATTATGTCAGAAATAAAATAGATCTTAACTTATGTTCTTAAATCAAAATATTTCCTGGGTTTCCAAAAAGACTTGTGATCCCTGGTCAATGCATCTGCTCTACCTAATGGCAGTCTATCTTGAGTTCGCCTTCCTCCCCACTGTGACTTGAATGAACACTGCTTTTCTGTCATTTTGGGGGACACTATCTTCTCTGCCTGAAAAGTCTGTCTCTCAGCCCAGCCTAGCCTCTGCCTCCCTCTGTGCCCAGCCCAACCCACACCCTATGTCCTGCTACAATGTTACTTTCTCTTGCCAGATTCAGCAAATTAAACTACAGGACACCTAATTGAATTTGAACTTCAGGTAAATAACCCATGTTTTTAATGTGAGTATGTTTTACGTATTGCACATCTCAGATATTGTAGGAGACATGCTTATACTAAGAAATTATGTGTGTTTATCTGAATTTTACTTTAGCAGGACAGCCTGCCCATATTTTATCTGACGACCTTATTCTGTAGTGTTTTTCACTCTGCCTTTGGTCTAACCTGTTGCTCCTGTCAAGGCACTGTCTACAGACTTATACCCCCATGGACCTCCCCCTGGGGAGTGTCACTGGCTGTCCCCACACCCCTTGTCTACAATCCCATCTCCATTACAATCACCTGCCATGGCCTAGGGATGAGGCAGGGGATGAGCAGTGATGTGTGACTAAGTGTGTGTTTTCCCTTGGTTCCCCAACTCACAGGGATGACTGGGCAGCATTTGGTTTTAATTTCATTCAGGATGTCGTGTGGCTCAGGCTGAAGAGGAGTTAACTATTGCATGGGAGTGCAGAAGCAATCCTGCTGCTAACGTGTCTCAACAAGACACTCAGGATTCAACACATCATCACCCAGTGGAAAAAAATCAGAGGCCCCTAGCTGAGACTCGAATACCTCTCTGCCATTTGCAAGGGTGGACCATGTGGTGGTGGTGGTGGTGGCAATGTGTCAGGTTCCCTGTCCTTGGGGGATTCTGTTTCCAAAGTGACTTGGTTGTAACTTACACAGAACTCTTTTTGGTTTTGAGTCTCAGGTTCAGAAAATGATGAGATTAAAGGCACATGCCACCATAGTCTGCAAAGAGCGGACTCACTCTTTTAAAAGTGATTTCAAACCTAGTTTCCTTGGCACCCACCCCAGATTCCTTGCTTAACCCTGGAAAACCCTCCTAAGATGGTCACATGAGCTGGTGTCATAGAGCATCTTCTGTCTGAGGACACACACCTGGGAGAAAGCCCACTGCTACGCTGAGGTACCCCAAACTAGGGAGGGTATTACAAGGTATGGTGAAAGTTTCCTGTTTTATTTGTAAGGATTTCCCAGTTTTCAACACATGCACTCTTCTTGGTTGAATGAAATTTCCAAAGTCAGCCACTGGTTGTTTTGTTTTTCTGGTGAGCCAGAAACCACAATGCCCAAATACAGTGTGTGTGTGTGTGTGTGTGTGTGTGTGTGTGTGTGTGTGTGTGTTGTCTGCTCCTTTCACTCAATCCAGGATGGTTACATCCTCTCCAGTCTACTCCTACCAGAACACAGTAAACTACAGCTGCCTGCACAGTTCCAGCAATTCTGCTACATTGCTATGTAGAAGCATCTGGAAAGACATTGTCCAGGTGGTACCAATCAGGGACTCTGTCTAGGCTCTTGGCTACCTCAGGATCTTGCATAACTTGCTGCTTCTGCTGGGATGCTTCTGATCGGTCGACACTGTTTCTTATATTCCATCCCAAGGTCACCTGTAATGTAGGCTCTACTGTTATTTTTGATCACAGTGTCTTGCTTGCAGTCTTGATAATAGTCATCAAACTGGTCATTACAATATCAAATACCACATCTTTTTTCCAAACAAAATCTTAGTTCCCCAAGGCCAAAGATTTATTATTTATTTATTTATTATTTATTTATTTATTTATTGCCACTTTTGGATCTCCAGTGCTCTGAATGGTGCCTGGCACAATGTAGGCACACCATGAATGTTTGTTGAATGAATAAGTAAAGAACAACCTTACAAGCCTTTTCCCCTCTGAGTAGTGATTGGTCGTGAGGAGTTGAGGAGTATGGTCGTTGACCAACCATGGCACTGTATGGTGGTTAAGGCCATAGCTCCCAATTAATATCTGATGACTGCCTGACCCAGACATACTTCGCTGGCTCTTGAGGAAATAAATACAAGAGCACAGAGAGCAATAGAAATGAGCTTTTATTTGTAAAAAGTTACAAAATGATATTGTACAAAATAAAGTCTGTAGAGAACTTTGGTTGTATAACACAAACGACCGAGACATCAGAGAGGTCAGAACTTCCAAAGAAGTGTGCTCCTTACTGTGGTAGATGCTGAGCACGACAGTAAAGGAAAACAGTCGCAAACCTTACCCTGCTGTGGACTGGGCGGAGCAGCTTGCTCCCTTTAGAACCTTTTGAGATGTGTGGATTGGTGCTGAGCTCTCGAGGGATTTCCCCCCCCCCCAAGAGCTGGAGGCTGTGTCTGGACCTGGGGACATCAGCTACCACATCTGTCAGGATTGTCTGAAGTGAACAGAGGGTCTGGAACTACATCTGAATTGTGCAGGGCAGCTGAGGTTGTCACCATTTTGAGCAGGAGAAGGTGAAAGAGCAGCACATACACACCTCCACTTCCCAGTCCTGCAGAGGGTGTGGAACCATTCATAACTTGGGTCTTTAGGTCCACAGGAGAGGAAGGGGATGCCTAGGAACTTTTACCTCTTGGTTACTTTGAAAATTTGACATGATTATTTGAGAGAGGCCAATTAATTGGTCATTTATTATTTTAGATCTATCCTACCCTGGGGGGATAGCAGCCACAAAGATAGTAATACATTAGCTTCTACATAAAAATTCCATTTATGAAATGAGTAACAAGCTTGAACATAGGACTCAAGGCATGATTCCTTTGTCAGCTGCTAGACAGGTACACTATGGGGTGCAGTGAGAGGTGCCATTCCCTCCCTCTGCTTCTTCCTCCTAAACAACGAGGGAGGGTCTCTTGTATGTCCTATGGCCAGTCAGATGTCTTGTCCATCTTTCTCCCTAGAACCCACTGGGTTTGAAGGGGTAGCAAATGTTGAGCCCAGGTGACAACTGAGCCTTGGCAAAGGACCAGGCAGATGGCCTCTCCCTGCATGATTCCTCAAGTTCTCCTGCCTGTGTGATCTCAGGGAGGAGGCAGGTGGGTAAGAATAGAGGAAGAGGTACCACCCAGCGGGGCTAAACCTTGGCTACCTGGCAGGGGCCTTCATTTTACTTTTAGGTGACAATAAGCTCAGGACTTCGGAGGGGAGTTCAGCCTTCTGAATGTGTGGTTATGATATTACATGGGATGGAGGGGGAAAAAGAAAAACTCAATGGACAATGGAACTCGGGGCCTTGCTGCTCAGGATAAAAGAGGAGATGCAAACGGGTGGCAGTCCCACTGGTACTCCTGGTGAGGGGGTGGGGCTGAGATTCCCCTCCTAACCCTTTCCTTTAACAGATAAAAAGCAGGGGCTGGGGTGTAACTCAGTTGGTACCTAGAGTTGCCTGGCATGGATGAAGCCCTGAATTTGATCTTCAGTGTGTGGATATGGTGTGATTGATGTCTGCCATATGCCAAAACCACAGGAAGCCAGAGGATCAGAAGGCCAAGGTCACCCCTGACCAAGCAGTAAGCTGAAGGCCAGCCTAGGCTACAGGAGATCCTGTCCACCGAAAGAGGGAGGAAATGCTGATATTTGTGGCAGTTAGTGAAAGACTGTCTTATAAAGGTAAAATAAAGTAAATGATTTTTTGCCTAGCAAAAACCCTCTTAATACTCTGAAGAGAATGGACCCTTGTTCTCAATGTTACTATTTCCTTCTGTCACCTTTGTATTTTGTGAGCACATATACTTTGGCACCTTTGAAAAGAGACTTTAATAAATAAGGGAAGAAAAAGAGAAATTCATTAGTGAATGGTAATAAATAACAATAACTTAAAATCTCAATAAATATCTTTTCTATATCTCTGTACTTGAAACAGATGCATTGCATCGAGTAGCTTCTCTGGTCACTGGTGACCACGCATAAACGGAGCTGTGTATGTAACATCCGTCTCTGTAAACCAACAGGCCCCGGGGTCTCCCTGGCAGGGGCAGCTGGGGGCCTTCCCCACTTGCTCTCCTACGAGAATGCTGCCGAAAACCACAACTTGCTTCCTGTTTCTGAGGGCATGAAGGAAATGCCTTTAGGTTTGTTTCTAAGTACGAGGACAGCTTTTTGGGTTCCTAGCCAACTTCTCCATATCCCACGCTCTGTGTCCAAAATTAATCACCAAATGTCCCCCAAAATGCTGGATGTAGTAACTCTCAGGCCCGGTTTTCAAATTCAAGGGTTGTCATCTTTTTACGTCTCCGCCTTTGTTCCCCCACCTTTTCTTTCCAGGGTGTGAATCCATCGAGTGACAGGAAAAATACATCTTTCTTATTTTCAGCAGTAAAATGTAGTGACAAGAGGTGACACCAGAATCGTCACATTTCCCTGGTGTCTTCAGACACGTGAAAATGAACCACAAGAGATACACTGGATTGGTTCTTTGCGTGCATCTGTGACTCGGACCGCCATCGGTGACCATGGACTGTATCAGATAAACGCTGGCAACAGCTAAGCAAGGGCACCAGCCCTGAGCTTCTGGTGACATCAGCTGCCATCCTGGAGTGCTCAGACGGCTGTTCTCACTCCTATCCAGTTTTCTGTAGCTGGGCCTTCTTCTACCAGGCTCCCACGATGGATGGCTACCTTCCTCCTTCTTTTCTTCTTCTTCTGCCTCTGCCTCCGCCTTCTTGGTCCTTATCTTCCGCTCTGGGCAAACATTTCCTGGGAACCTTGGTCCCTTTCTTTGCACTATAGCAGGAATGCAATACACAGCAGTCTCTGGAGCCGGGGTCAGATACATCCACACCGTTTAGCGGAATGCTTTCTTAGAATATGGTAAACCAGGTTGTCGTCTAAAAACGACAGGTCGTCGTCGAAGGCGACTGGCCTGCAACATGCCTGGCCTACTTTGTCACTTGTTAGCCTTCTACTTCGAGACAGGTTTTTTAGTATTTTGTCATACATTGTCTCGGCCGCTTCACAGGAACCGCTGCAATATCGAAAGATCAGTTCCTCCTTGGTTTCATATCCAAACCCAAGTCAGTGACATTTAAGTGTATCGCAGTTAAGACGCACCCCCGATTTTTGCCCTCTGGCCTCCTCTACGACCTTTCCCTCTGGAATTCTCTGGGCTGGCAGCTGCAGCCTGCCGATTCCTCTCTCTTCGAGGAAGCGCCGCCACTTGTTTATCTGGTGACCTTTTCAGTCTTTTAATGGTGGCTTGAATAAAATCCATGACGTCATCAAACTGGTCAGGATAATCTTCAGGCATATTGGCTGTCCAACAAAACAGAAATGTCAAGTGAGACAACAATGATCATTTTCTGGCAGTCTTCTAAGTCATGGGAAGTCACTAGAATCCGACCCATGGCAAAATGATCATCCAATGAGGCTAAGCGTTCACAGTGGACCCCTAGAAGCAAAGGCTAAAATGTACGTTCTAACGCTTTGCAAAATATGGGTGTCAAAAGAGAGGAGACATGTGGTAATGAAGACATGGATCCCTGAGGGAAACAAGTCTCTGAGAGTGAGTTGTTCATGTGAGGAACATCTACCAGGTTTAGCATGGAGACACGTGACTAACCAGGCTTACTTCTAAGGTCTTGTTTTGTAGCCTTGGATACAGCTCTCACTTGGAAATACTCCCCGAAATGCAGGGACATTTAAGTGTATTGCAGTTAAGACTCACCTCCGTGCCTAGACACCTTGGTGTCCTGGTTTGGGGAACAATGAAGCCACTTGCATTTTATTAAGTTTCAGGATTCTGGTGTATGTGGGTATCAGAGCAAACTGAGAAACCAGCTCTCGGAGACTGAGGTGATGTGATAGCTCCTGTCTTTGCTACTTTGCTTTAAGTTTACCCTGACTCTACCTGGCTGAGCAGGACCAGATTCAAACAGTACGTACAAAGATCTCTAAAATTCAACTCTATTTTAAAACCCATACCCCCAAACAGAAAAGTAGATTATATTTATGTTTCACTGACACAGACTGCAAACAGTGTGGTTCTAATGAGAGGATAGAATGATTTAAATATAAAGGAGAGGCTGTTGGGGACAGATGTAGTCCTGGGTCCAGGGTGAAGGCAGTCTATGCTACAGCTGCCACAGGGCTAGCACTGTGTGGTTACAAACAGGGCAAGAGATGTGAGCTCCAGGGAGACCCCACAGAGGAAAGATGAACCAGAATGTGTGGTATATGGGTATATATGGGTACTGGGGATTGAACTCAAATACTCCCAGTTCCACAGCATGTACCTCACCAGCTGAGCATCTTCTCACTCCCCTCGATTCTCTTGATTCTATTTTTTTCTCAATGGTAAACTCTTAAACTCAGATCACTTCCTCTATGTGCCCAGAATGCTCCAAAACTCGTCATTCCCTTAAATAAGAGCCAAAGCCTAGACTGGCAGAAAGATTGTACCTGACCTGTCTTCTGCCATGTTTCAGCCTTGGTTATCTCTGACCTCATCTATTTCTCTGCTTTCTCCCTTCCTGATGTGTTGCTGCCATGTTGGGGTGGCTCGTCCTTGCTTTAGGAAGCTATCTCATACAAAGGACATCAAACTGACTTTCTTGCTTCTGTCCAGGATATGGCAGTAGTACCATGTGTGGTGGCTAATCTAGATGGCCAATGTGACACACTTGGAGGAAAGGGACCTCAATTAGAAGAATTGCCTCCACCAGACTGGCCTATGGACATATTTGTGGGGTTCCCTCTCTCTTTCTTTTCTCTTTCTTTCTCCCTTTCTTTCCTCTTTCCTTCTTTCTTGTCTTTTTCTTTCTTTCTTTCTTTCTTTTTCTTTCTTTCTTTTTCTTTCTTTCTTTCTTTTCTTCCTTCCTTCCTTTTTTCTTTCTTCTCTTTTTCTTCTTCTTCCTCCTTCCTTCCGTTTTTCTTTCCTCTCCTCCTTTCTTCCCTCCTTCCTTCCATCTCCCCCTCCATCCATCCATCCCTTCTTCCTTTCTTTTTGCCGATTGATGTAGGCAGGCCCACCTTGGATGGAAGTATCCCCTAGACAGGTGGGCCTGATCTACATAAGAAAGGAAGCTGAAGATGAGACTGAGAGCAAACCAGGGAATAGGGTACCTGCATGGTCTTTGCTTCAGCATCTACCTCTCGTACCTGCTTTGCCTTCCATTGGTGATGGGACATAACCTACAAGGTGAAGTAAGCCCTTTCACCCCGGGATGCTTTCTGCCACAGCATTTGTCACAGCCACGGAAAAGCCAACTATAATGCCACCTCTCCATGCTAATAACAAAACAATGCAAGTGTCTCTAGATGTAGCCAAATGTTCTCAGGGCATAAATCACCCAGATTAAGAAGTACAGCTCAAACACAGGCCTCTGTAGGGCTGTCTCTGCCTAGACCACTGCTCCTTACAGCCCCCTATACCTCTCCCTCATCTCCTTTAAGTATATGCTTGTTATGACTGGCTCGGTCCCTTGCTGACCCCTTTGTTGAAAATGCAACTCCTCTCTAGTCTTTAATCCCCCTCCCCCCATGCCCTACTCTTCCACCTTTATTGTGATCCCCTACATGCTAACACACACTGTCTAACTTGGTCTTGTTTGTCATTTCTTCTCTATGGTCTCTAGGAGGATGGCAGTGAAAAGATACAGGAACTGTATGTGTTTTCTGAGACAGGTTCTTGCCCTGTAGTCTAGGTTGGCACACATTTGCTTTATGCCCAGCCTGACCTTGAACTTGAGATCCACTGAGATGGGAACTGACTGATCATCAACAAGTGCTTGGGCAGGATTCTGAATCTGGAGGCCTTGATAATGGGATGGGGTCATGGTTGGGGGAGGGGTCAGAAAATTAACTTTTCAAGATGATACTATGTCCTCTCTGGAAAATTGAATCTTCATAACATGAAAGGCTCTATATTTTAAGTGTCTACACTGTTTAGAGTCTAAAATATTTTAGAGTCTAAAATAACCCAAATTTCTGGAACTGATGGAGGCCGGAGAGGTGAAGAAGCATTTTCACGCTCTCTCACTCTCCACAGCTTCAAAGTCTAGCCAGTGGCCTGTCAGCCATGTCTTCTTTAGAGGCAGAGGGGACACATTTCCAGAGGCTGGGCCAGAAGCATGTGCCTGTCTGCTGTCTCCTTAGAACTACTTTTTCACAGCACTTCCCTTGGGGAGTTTCCTTAAAAAGACAACAGATCCTTAAGATATTCTGTAATGTGGAAAATGACTTTTTTTTTTTAAATGATCTGATTGTGCTTTAAATTTTTTTTTTCACAAATAAATTGGTGAGGAGAAAATAAATAAATGTGTGTTTAATTATAAAAAACTATATTTTTCCTCTATATTTATAAAAAAAAAAATCCAAACTTAAAAAAATACAGATTTCTTATACAGAAATCCAAACTTCTAAAATAGATACAGTTGAAGTGATTAATTAAAATATAACGTTGCTTTTCATTTTTTTAAAAAAGATTTTGTATAACAAAGGACTCACACTATGAGGTCTCAGGGTCTATTTAAAAATTCCTAAGTAGATCATTAACTTAGAAACCTGGGAAGGTGGAAAGTTAAGATTGATTACTAATCAACTGAAGAATAATCAAAGATGAGGATAAAACACGAAAACTTCAACAGAAGTTAAAAATAAAACATTGGAGTTACAAAATTAAGTTTTCTGGCTTCCAAAACTCATGAATTTACATGTGACACAATTTGAACCAATCCCAGTGACATAATTTGGCTCTAACACCTTCAATCTTCTTAAAAATTTCCCTGTTTTCCAAACCTTGTACTCAGCATTGTCATAGGCTGGGTTCAGCTGATACGGCATGAGATACTGAGTTAGGCTGGCTTCTGAGATAAACACTGAATAATAATAACATTAATAATAATAATAATAAATCAATAGTTTCAAATCTAGTATGGGGCAAATATTGTGATATTTAGGACATAGCTATAGGTCATTATGAGGCAGTTTAGTTTTAAATTCCCCTTGGCCTTTCCACAGAACCAGGATAGAACCTTGGCTAAAAGGTTTCTTGTTCATCCTGAATCTATCCCATAATAACCTATCTCAAAGCCACCACATGTAGGACACTGAGAATGAACTCCAGTGTAACCGCTGGATGACTGTAGCAAGAACCATTCACATAAGAGGTATTGATATTGACAAAAGAGAAGACGTGTGTACGAAGGCAGAAGGCACATAGAGAACCTCTGTGCCTTCCTTTGAATTTTGGTGTAATCTTACTTAAAAGTACACACACACAAACACACACACACACACGAGCCAGGCATGGTGGTACACATCTTTAATCCTAGCCCTTTAGAGGCAGAGGCAGATGGAGCTCTGTGAGTTTGAGGCCAGCCTGGTCTACATAGTGAGTTCCAGGACAGCCATAGTGAAATCCTGTCTCAAAACACTACCACCACCACCACCAAAACAAAAAGACTTTTTTGACCTTGGGACACACTGGTTCAATGTGTTGAACTGAAGAGTAGCAGTTAGGACTTCTTTTGTTGATGACAAACCTCTCCTCTACATGATAATAAGATGGAACATTATTTAATCACCAACTTTTACATGACCCTCTATTGAGCTAAAAGGGTAATTTTCTTTCATAGTCTTAAAAAAAATGAGCAAACAGCATATATTTATATGGAAAACATTACATATGTAAATTGTGGGCTTAAGAATTAATAGTCAGAAATAAGGATAAAGCAACATATTTTCAAACCATGAAAGAACTCAATTCCTAATTTCAGGTTTTTTTTTTTTTTTTTTTTAAATCCCTGACTTTCACTGGCAGAGACAACCTAACTTTATCATGCTTAGCATTTAGGGGCTATTAGTAGCTGAATGATTCTGTAGAAGGGTGCTGGGCAAACCTCACCAGCCTGTTCTTAAGAATGCCACAGAAATTTCTAGCCTTGTCTAGGCAAGTAACATCGCGCCTTGAACTCAGGGGCCCACAGTTGCTTTAATATTCTAGGGCTTCCCTGAGCTGAGGGGAGAGAAAAGGGGCTTGGGTTCATATTATGTCCTATACTATGGCCTAATGGCATAGCACACCACTCTTACCCTATGAAGAGTTTACAGAATAATGTCAGGATCCCTACTAATATTAACCTTATAGTAAAACACTTGCAAACCACATAAGAATGCCACAATCTGAGCAACCAAAAACAAAACAAAACAAAATAAAATAAAATAAAAGTCATGTAAATATATAAAACAATGAAAGCAGGCAGGTCAAAACTTGCTTATTTACTAGATATGCTTGGGAGCTATATTTTGAAAAATATGTCTGATTGAAAGCTGAAGTTTTGAGATATCAAAATTCTCAGTTGTTTTAAGTCATCTTTCAGAATGTAACCAAATATTTTGGCATTGTTCTGTTTCAAATATTTTAACTCTGATGTGTCCTTTGTATAAACAGTGTTATTTAAACAAATGAAACTTTGTCCTGGGTTATGATTCTGGAAACAAACCGCTTACTGCAAAGGCTTTGTCTCCCTTGATTATGGGGGAAAAATAGTAATGTCACCTTAAGACCTAAGGACTGGGATAGTCAGCATTTTGTAAAGCCAACTGAGTTTTTATCGGAACAATAGTGATGGCTCTGGGAATTCCTTGTATCTGTCAAGCTTAAAACAAAACAAAACAAAACAAAACAAAATAAAATTCAAAGTGTTATCATGATTAAGATGGCTAAAATGTCAAATTTTTCCTGAAAATTGTAGGTTAGCTGTATGTTAACCAAAAGGTTTTTTATTGGTAATTGTGTGACCTCTACATGCTGAGAAGCCTGGTGCCTCAGCCAGACTTTTAACTATCTTCTGCCTGTGTTGAGAGGGAGACACAAGGTTGTCCACAAAATATGGGCACGTGACTCCTCCCCACTTGGTGACTGGCCTCAGAGACTGGCGGAGGGTTTCTGCAGCTACGAATGTTCCAGGAAAGGGGGAGGGGCTGATTCTAGCACTGTAGTGTCTCTATGAAAGAAGAGATTTTCCAGGCAAAACGGAGACCTGCCAAGTCTGCTATGGAAGGCACAGGGCATGTTGTGTGGGAGGAGCTGCCTCCCTACAGCACTATGAAGCCTCCAGCTTGGGTTCTGGGACAGGAAGGACAAATGTACTGAGCTCATAAGGCCTAGCTGGCCATACAGTTAAGAAATATGCCAGAAATCAGTGCCTGGAGGACCTTGCCTGGGGCAATGCCCACTTCTGATGGAGCTTGGCTTGAGGAGCGAGAAGCTGGACAATGTGTGCAGATACCCAAGAGAGGACTCCATAGGCAGAGGGACACAGAAACCCCTCAGGGAAGGAGGATTCCATCTGAAGCTCCTAACCTACCTCTACTGCAGACAAAGAACACATCTCTAGGTAGGCTAAGAGTCTGAGAAACAGAAATGCATTCTTGCACACATGCAAAAGCACAGACTTATTGTGTGTTCACACACACACATACTTAATTTCTAGGCAGACATCAGCCTAAGACCAGCATAACTTCTCAAGTATGACTAAGGTTATTTTGTATCTTTCAGAAAGGTACAAATTCAATTTTTTGCACTCATTTTGAAAAAAAACGATTACAAGAAGTGCTCAGCTGTTATTACACAAAAAACTCTTCATGTTACAATATTTTCTTAAGCGATGTCTTAAATAATAGCTTCCTTGAAGCACATAACATTGTATCAAGGTGGAGAGGTGGCTGAAAGTCTCACAACGAGTGAGGGTGAAACCTGACAATATCGCTGCTAGCAGTATCCTATCCTAATAGCCCTCCTTAAGTTTGCTTCTGTTCTGTTATTCATTTCCACACTCAGAGTTTGCATGAGTCTGGAGAGCATTTTGTCATCTTTCTTATTGCCTGAAGCAGTCTCTGCTAAGAGCTGCTTCTGCTATAGTAAAGGACTGTTCTTATGGCTGAAGAATGCTCACTCTCACTCCATAGCCACTGTTGTTGTAGATATGATAGTTAGTTTGGAATTAAACATCTCTGCACATCTCCTTCCAGACTGAGAAGCCAAGGCTAAGAGAAGACATGTTTGCTTAAGACCAAGTGGTTAGTAAGCATAAACGTGGCTGGTTTTGTTTCTAAGACAAGTGTAGGTCTTGTCCGGAATGCTGCCTTTTTGTTTCGAAGTAAAAATTCTACTACCATGCAGCTTTTTGAGTCTGGTGGCAGAGGTCGATTATTACAGAAGCAAGGGCAAGTTATACCCGTTTTAAGACTTGAAACAGTACGAGGGCAATACACCTGCTGTGGGAAAAATTCAGTACGAACTCTCAAGTGCATTAAGTAGATCTCCAAGTTAGGCCACCACGGGCCACAGAACAGAGCAATGAGTCTCAGAGAAGGAAAATGCCATGCCTTTTGGGGGCACCTCTGTCCCATCTTCTTCTTGTATGTCACTCTGAGGCAGATCTGCCAATTCCCAAGTCATAACCGGAACGCCAGCAGCCAGCAGTGGGGGCAGATTCAGACAGAGAGGCCCCATGTCCGGAAGCTTCTCATACTCAGTCTGGCACCAGTGACCAGGCTCTTGCTGCAGAGCTGGAGAAGACAGAGCCTGAGATTCCAGGCCCGGGTCAGTCCCTGACCAGTGTGTGACCTTGGACTAGTGGCTTAGCCATCCTGAGGTCAACTTGCTGTCCTATGGGGCTCTCTAGCTCTGAAGCCCTAAGATGTGGAGAGTCTAAGTTTTGGCCAGAAAGTGCAAGCAGGTGCTGGCTTCCTGCCACCTAAGCAGGGAGCAGCATCCAGTTTAGCTACCACAGTTAGCCCCCATCCCCTACACTTCGAAGCCCGACATTCTGGGATCTAGATAGCCTCTTCACTTTACCTTCTGGCTCAGCTGAACCTGTCTGTGAAATGTAAAATAATCATGAATAATTCTCTTAAACCAAGTCACATCTCACCCCTTACTGAAAAGACCCAGAAAGACTTGTAGGATCCTGTATTTGTACCAGCAAGTGCCCTGGGTCTAGGCATTGTCAAACAGTTTCTATCCGGACAGGCAGAGTTGGCCCCATGGGCTTCTTAGAGGATGTACCAACCTGTTCTAATATGTCAGTCTCTATCACTCAAAAGTCCAATACTTTCTTAAAAATTTCAACTTTATCCATTTGTTTTCGTGTCTCAAATCTGTTGGAGTCACTCCCAGCTCACTGCTTCAGTGAAATCAATCATGGCAAGGGCCACAAAAATGGATGGGGGTTGTGGGTGCTCCATAGTTTGTCCTAGACCTAGAAGGTTATCCATTGAACCCTGTTCCTGTTTGCCTTTTGGGGAACTCAGAAAGGAGTGACGAGAGTGTAGAACAATGTTCAATGCTTCAAAGAGTTCTGCATAACTCTATCATTGTGTACTGTTTAAAAGTCATTGTTTGACCACATACTTGAACTTGAGGAGGAGGGAGGGAGGGAGGGAGGAGAGAGAGAGGAGAGAGAGAGAGAGAGAGAGAGAGAGAATTAATGTTGGTGTGTCTTCTAAGTACCATCCTTTCTTTCTGATTTTGGGCACAGAATAGCTCATCCAGTGAGAGCTATTCCTGGTTAAGTCATAAGGGGTTCAAGAGCATCTATTTTTCTGAAACAATCGGCAGCTGAGGCAAGTCACAAAGGTATTCTAGCCTTTTCAGAGTGACGGTGCTCTTTTCTCATGACCAATGGTGACACTGGTTTATTTAAAGCGTTTTCTCACAGTAACATCACCAGCGTCTTGTTGTAGTTCTCTTAAGGGATTTCTGGATACTCTCAAGGCAGAAGAAAAAGACAAACCAGAATGTCTGATACTTCAGAACATAGGAAAAGAGTGCTCAGGGTATAATTTAAAAGCCACCTTGCCCCACCGATAGGCTATTTTACTCAGATTTGCATCTGCGTTGACCAATATGCCAATATTTATTAGTGATACAAATTTTGAGCTGTTAGTCTACAAGTCGACTAAGAAAATGTAATAATAACTGCACAGGAGTACAAGTAGCCAAAAAAAAAAAACACTTCGGGAACAGAATATTCATTTCATTATTCATATTCCATTGCTCTGATTTCTATGTATGTGGCTCATCCTTTTATTATAGCTGTAATAATGATTTCCCAGGAATCCAGCATGGCCCCCTGTGGAGGAATGGCCACTCTCTGCTTTTAAGTCAGGAAAATACCCACGGGGTGCCCATTTGTTAGCTGATCCATGAACACCCAGTGTGAGCTAAAAGCACTCAACAGCTATCAATAAATACCCCACACTAATGAGCACACACCATGACAAACAACAATTTAACAAGGGATAGGGAAAAATTACCCAGTGAAATTAATTTGGAAAAAAAAAAAAGCCACTAGGGAAAACAATTTGTTGTGTTATCAGTGGCAGATGGCACTGGGCCTTGAGGGAGGGGCTTTCAGAGGATCTTGGTGGGATGTCTCTACTTTCTCCTTCTTGCAAAGTACTGTTCTAATCCCAAGGGGCCACAGGCCCTTAGAAAGCATCTTGAGCCGCTGGATCTTCTTGGGAATGGGGTGGGCAGGAGAGGCAAGAAGCGAATAAGAGTAACTTTGAGAACCTTAGGCACTTGGATTAGAACAAGCAGAGACTAAGAGAAGATGGCAGAAAAGTAAAGAGGGTGAAAATAAATAGTTCTTGATCCTCTGTATTTATTTGGTGGCGTCCTCTAGTTTAGCAGTTCTCAACCTGTGCTTCTCGACCCCTTTGGGGTGAAACAACCCTTTCACAGAGGTCACCTAAGACCATCATCGGAAGATACAGATATTTACATTAACATTCACAACAGTAGCAAAATTGCAGTTACGAAGTAGCAACAAAAATAATTTTATGGTTGGGGGTCACCATAACATGAGGAACTGTATTAAAGGGTCACAGAGTCAGGAAGTTGACAACCACTGCTCTAGTTGGATATGAAGAAGGAGTTTCTAGCCTGTGGATGAGCTCACAGAAACCTTTAAGACTTTAGAGAGCCAGGCACAAGCATCATTCAGAGAAAAATACATTTGCAAAACTTCAGTGCTGGATTTCTCTTCCCTCTTTCCTTCTTTCCTTCCTTCCTCCCTTCCTTCTTTCTTTCCTTCTTTCCTTCCTTCTTTTCTTCCTTGATCTATCTCTCCCTCCCTCCCTCCCTTGCTCCCTCCCTCCCTCCCTCCCTCCCTCCCTCGCTCCCTCTCTTCCTTCCTTCCTTCCTTCCTTCCTTCTCCTTCTTCCTTCCTTCCTTCCTTCATTATACCATTAGAAGTGGCTGTCCTGGGGTAGCAGGATGCAGTTGTGTGAACAGAGCGAATATGACCCAGGCTGCCTGACTCAGACCCTGATTATGTGGCTCCCCTAAAAGTCTTCTCTCCATGATGTCCTAAGACAGGAACAGTCAACTCTACCTTTAGTCAAGATAACAAAAAAAAAAGGTTTGATCTTGGAAAATGAAGACAGTGTTCTCCAGAATATTCTGTGAAGCAAGCACTGTGTCTGCAATATTCTTCATTGATATTTGTATTGGAGCAGGGTAACTAAGACCACTGTGCATTTAAAACAAAGCCAGGGGATCCAGGCTTGGCTCTCATCATAGTTTAGACTCCCGAGCATTTTCTACAAAGGAGAGACCTCTGTCTAGGCCCTAGCTCAGTGATTGTGGGCAGGGGGAACCCACTGTCTTGGGGGTGTGTTTGCTGCCTCTTCTGTGTTTCTAGAGACGCCTGACCATGAGCTTTCTGCCCATCAACAGACTCAACAGGTTGCCATGAATGAGGTTTTTCCTGTCTTCATCTGGGTGCACATGTCCTCTGGGAGTATTAGGGGAAAGCTTTCTGCTGCTCTGGGGGTAAAGGCTAGCTTCAAGGGGGTTTGTTTACTCCTCAACTTACACATGTGCTGTGCCGCCCAATGAGGCCTGCGATGGTCCTGTTGACGATCCCCTGCCTTTTTTTTAGCCCTTCTGATTCCTTACAGCGTAAGGTGCACTTCACTTGAAAGCTAATCATATAGAGATAATCAAATAAGTTCAAATTGAAGGGTGGTCAGGGAAAGAATAGGCAAAGAAGTCACCACCCCCACCCCACACCAGGGTCATGGTTTGCAGGGGGAGGCATTAAGGAAGAATAAAGGAAGCAGACAATCAAATGGACCTTGTGATTCTGGACTTAAAACATAGTACAGAGAACATTATCACCAGGACTGATGAAGCTGGAATACCTGTTGAGTAAGTGCATTACAGTGATGTCAAATTTCCTGATTTTGTAGCTGACTTGTGCTTGTGTAAGACCCTGTGTTGTTCTTGGAGGCAGATGCAAAAGTACTTAATGTTGTGACTGGCTTAGTGCATTCGTAGATGGCTTGAAGGGGGGAAAAAAGAGACAAGTTGCTCCAAAGAGACAAAGCTTACTGAGAGGTGGGCGGATGACAACCATTCTATGGATGCTTCTGAGGAAGGGATCTGCATGAAGAAGCCCAGGAATTCTGAGGCAGGTGGGTCCATATTTCTTCCTGGCCAGGCTGGCAAGGCTAGGCCTGGGTTTTATCTATCTGTCTATTCACTGAGTCCGCTTATAATTCAGATCCAGAAGTGACATTTCCATTGTGGAATGCATATTAGCACATACATTTGAATTATGAAGTCAGGCCTTTTCTGATAAAAAAGCTAGTTTATCTGGCTTCATTAGTTTGAGAGGTTTTATTTTATTTTTATTTTGGGGGAGGGGTTGAAGTAAAGTTAGCAGGATAAAATTATTTATTTATTTATTTTATAAAAGTAAGCTAAAAATTTGCTTTTAGCTAAGTTTCTTATTAGATAGTCAAAGGGGACACTAACTTTAGTACGGAGTTTGTATTTCCATGCCCTTGGGGGTGAGTGAGTTGATTTGATTGTGCTCATGCCTTGACAATTTTTAAAAACAACAGCACAAAGCTAAGAGTAGGAAAGTTGCCTTGGTGAAAGTCTCACTCTCTAGTAACCGGCTATTATTTAGCACAGTTGGCTGTGTAGCAGAGGACACTTGCTGTCACCTGCCTGCCATAGGAAACGGGGCAAACTCATTTTCCTAGATCTAGAGGGAGTACTCCTCAATTATCTCCCAATACCCCTCACACCAGCACCTCATCCCGCACATGCCCACTGCTCGGTCTCCCTTCATGTCCACCTCCCTGATAGTATGCTACGAATTCTGCATGCTGCTCTCTAGTCTGCTCCCTCCCTTTCCTTCCAAACACCCCCTTTCAAACACCTCTCAGATCCTGCGTCCTTGAACTTTTCTCGTCCTGCTCTCCAGTCCCAAGTGAGTTCATTGTGGTATGACTTTAGCCAAAGGATAGATGTGTCTATCTGTCCTGCTGACAACCTGTCCACTCACCTGTCCACCTGCCTGACTGTCTACTTATTATTTACAGCTAGGTTGATTTTGCCTTTTGGATAATGTCCATGTCTGGTGTATGAAATGGCTTCTGTTGGAGCTCAAATGATTAATTATATAGTCCGTATCTTCATTTAAGTGAAGACCACGAGTACTGGATAACAAGGTCACACGTACAGTAGGAAAGGAAGGTACTAGGAACTTTTCACTTTTGTATCAGTCAATATTGACCTTTTTGAGCGTGATGCTTTCGTTGACGGGCCAGTGCAATGTCCTCTGGCTGATTATAAGTGAGCCTTCAAACCATTTCTCTTGACAACGATTTTTTTGGGGCCTGAGGAAGAAGATGCTGGTCTTTGATCTCAGATAAGGGATCAGTGTCTCCTAAAAGAATCATTCTCACAGATTTTAGTTTCAAGAGTCTCTTTTCTGCTGCCATCCTGGGTATCTGGATTTTATGTTTTCAGATCTCAGAACCAGAAACCTTTGATTTCAGCTTTAAAATGTGATGGCATCTGAATATTCTGAATGACAGACCCCTCATACTATCTCCAGTCCTTCTTTGGAGAAGATAAGGTGGGAAGAAAAACAGATGAACAAAGGGACTAGAGACAAAGTCTTGGATGCTTCCAAAGGCAAACTATAAGCAAGTTTTAAAAAAAATTGGTCGCAGGGCACTTATTTTACAGCTAACCTCAAGAAAGCAAGTCAGTTACTAATTCTATTCACTTAGCTTGTGCTATGTTGGAATAGAACTTGGGATGTTTAACTTGTCCTGGACCTAGGGGAACAGATGCTGTCTCAAGAGTGAGTGTGTGCAGGGGTTGACACAGTTCCAGTGTCTCTATGGAAAGTGCACAGCCACTGTCACTGTGACAGGACTTCTTTTGCTTAATTATGAAATTTCAAGCACCCAAAGGAAACTACAGGAACCAAAATTTATAGCACCTTTTATTTTCAAATGAAATGCAATGATTTAATGGTTTTTCTACACCAGACTTAGCCAGTTGCACCAGTGTACAGTGAGGATATAAATGTCAGCGCTGTGAGGGGTGTGCTGACATTAGTTGAATATTTAAAGTCTGCACACTGTCGTTATTTTGCCTTCCTAGCACTGACAGCTTGCTGCCGAATTGAACATACCTGGAAAGAAGTCAATTGGCTTAGAACATAGCTCAGTTTCTCTTTGGGTAATTTCTCTGTCTAGGTTCTACTGAGTCTTTCCATAGACAAAGCAGAATTGCTTGTATTCTGCTGTCTGGAACAAAATTGTAGTCAGAATCTTGTCCATAGATGCTTTAGTATCATTTGAGAAAGGGAGATGCAATCCTGTCCCCCTTCCCAGTGGGATCCATGTAGTCAATGGAATTCAATGCTATTTTGCTTGCTTAGTGGCTGATTAACCCATGGAAGCCTTAGGTTCTTCCTAGGTTGTTATTAAGCTTTGGTGACACAACCTTGGGATGACACTAGACATACCTGGGAAACATCTAAAAGTCTGCACACCCAGGCTACATCTCAAACCAATTAAATTAGACTCTCCTGGCATGCGGTCCAGTATCAATAGCCTTTAGCATTCTTAGAGGACTCCACTCTCTTTTTATGAGTCTCTTCTCCAACGACGGTTATGACAGGAGCATGGAGGCCAAAGAGCAAACCCTGGTAGCTACTGGCACATGGGAGAAGAAAGGCTTCCCTTTTGTGGAGCTGTAAACTGTTTACACTGAGTTCTAAAGCCATTAACTTGTAAGAGTTAATGGGAAGCAAGCCCAGGTAAATAGGATACTAATATAGCCATTAAAACCCCATGAACTAATGATGCAAACAGTCAGTGTTCTCTCCACTGATATCGGAATTAGAGAACTATTATTATCTGCCACTCTGTCTCTGTCCCTTTGGCTTGTCCTTTTGGGATGGATAGATGAAGACAACAGCAGAGAGGGCATTTAGAATTTCAATCAGAGAAATATTTATACGCCCTAAACTTGCGATTGAAAGTGAAGGTCTTTAAAGATGAGTTTAATTGACGGAGAGTCTGGGGACACATGCTTGAATTTCAAGGGGTCCACTACGTTCCTTTTTAAATCATAAATTACTCCTGAAATCCTTATAGAATTCTATTTTTCCTTCTTTTTTTTTTTTTTTTTGACACTTATACAAGAAGCCAATTTTGTTGTTAAATGAAACACAAAACACTTGCCACAGTTCTGCCTGTTTTCTAGTCCAGGGCCAAGGACTTTGGATGTCTCCTGGGCTGACTCAAGCTATGATGCTTTCCCTGATGGTCCTAACCACAGTACAGTTCAAATCAGTCTAAAGGGTTGGGTGGGTGGCCGGAGGAGTATTTTGAGATTGTATCAACTTTTCTGTTGCTACCTTTTAACTTAGATACTTTCATTTTCTCTGTAACTCCTTATCTGTTTATCTGACTTTACCCATACGACTGGAGGATAGGTTGTATCAAATCAAACTGCAATTGCTTACTTCTAGAAGGCACTAGCATTTTAGCAGTAAGTCACAGACTTGTTTTTAAGAGTACCCTGTTTTTGTTGTGGTTGCTGTTTTTGAGTTAGCATCTTGAGGTGAGTGAGGTGCGTTCTGAACGCTTCTCCCTTTCAGTTCAACTTGCTCTAGTTACCCTGAACTCTTTCTACAACAGAACTCTTCTGAACAGATTTGACACTAGGCAGATGCTAGCTCTGGAAATGGAGGCTACAGAAGGCTGTGTTTTCTCTCTGGCTGGGTTTTCGCAAAACCCCTTGCAAGTAGAATTCAGGGTGACAATGCAAGAAGTTTCAGAATTAAGAACAGTGAGGCACAGCAAAATAGCCATAGAAGAAAGATCCTCCCGCGTGTTCGAGTGTTCGTAGAGGGGCAGGGAAGTAAGGGGGCAATGTGTGTGTGCTCTGGTGGTGGTAGTGGGGTACTTGTTGATGGCAATGATAAAGGGACACTATTCCACACCCTCTGCACTGGACAGAGGATCCCATGTACTCGCAAGGCGCCTGGGGACCCTTGGGCAGCGGCAAGCAGCTGAGTACCCTTAAGGGCCTCAGAGCCCTTCCCACTTAAGAGTGGAGAGGCACACAGCCTTTGCGGCTGGCCTTGGGTGACTGCGTGTGTGCGTGGTGCGGTGGGGTGCTCTGGGGTCCGCCGAAGATGCCCCGGGGGAGGGAACGGTTCTTACAGTCACTGGTCAGCGCGAAGGGCACGCGGCGGTGGCCGAGGGAGTGGTCTTCGGCGGGCGCTTCGAGAAGCCTCTTACCGGCGGGCAGCGGGAAGGCAGACGCGGTGTGGAGCAACACCAGGCAGACAGCCACGACATCCCATAACTTCATCTTAGAGTCCCGTCCGGCGGCGGCACCTGCGCGGACGGGCAGCCGGGAAGAGAACCGCACCAAGGCAAGTTAGGCTCAGACGCCCAGGACCCTGGCGCTGACTGCAGCCTCTTCGCCACACCCCTGCCCCCGCTCCCAGCTCACCACCTCTCTTCCAGCACTGCTGTTGACCCGCGCTTTCCTCAAGCACCCCACCCTCGCCCCTGGTCTACTGCCCACCCATCTTCCTTCATCCCCGGTACACCCCAGGTGCAGCTCGCATTCCCAACGGGTCCACTGCCGACTTCTCAGTCCTCCAGCCTCCGGCTCCCAGAGGTCAGATTACGGACATAAACATATACCACAACTCCCGAGACCGCTGCTTGTATTGGCGCGCGCGACACCCCACATTCCCTCGGGGGGCGCACCGGGTAGCTCCCATCAGGCTACCTTTGCGGGGCCCTGGACAGACAATGTCCTCCCAACCCTTCCAACCCCCCGCCCCCCACCCCAGCCCGTACGTGAGCTCTAGGAGACATCCTTTCACCGATGCAAACAAGAGGCTTTTTATCTTTGGAACTAAAATCAAGCTCACTCCTCTGACCCAGGCTGGATCTTTCTTCCGCTAGGCAGGATGTAGGCTCAGGCTCGGTGGAAACACTTGCCCTCCCTCTGCCTACCTTCTAAACATCCCAGTTAAGTGGGAAAAAAAAAAAAAAATTGTCACCAGAACAAGTTCATGTGAATTTGCAGACTTTGGCCTGCATAAAAGTACCAGGTTAAGTCACTTAACTTCGGAAGCATCGACTTGGCTTAAAATACCAGTTCCACTTCTTAGGATCATTAACTCACGAACAAGCCCAGAAAGTGCCCAATAAATGTTTTACCATTGCTTGTAGGCGGGGACTGAATTTATCTTGACATTTAAAAACCCTCCGTGGTATACCCGAAAATGCCCTTGATTTTAGTTTTGCAGCTTTGTGAAGTTTTGGTCCTAATACCGTCCCTCTCAGCAGAGATGCTGTCTTTCTGTTCCCCTAGCTACTCCAGGACCGTACTAAGAGTTCTGAACACTGAGTCAGTTGGACTCTTAAGGCCTCACTTCTCTAGAAAGGAAGACCTTGCTGTCGGGGGTGAGCGAGCTAATAAAGAAGGCTATGTTCACTTGGCGAATGAAAAGTCTCATCCAAAGAGATGGGGGAAGAGGGATTGAATCACTCCGGGGTATGGTGGAGTCTTATGGAGTCCGGGGTATGGAGATGAAGTTAAGCATCTCTTACTCTGTCACTCACGAACCCCAGTGTTCCAAAGTGGGGACCATTGCCTGGAGAACATTCTCAAATCAAGAAATTCATGCATTTTGATAAAACAGCCTTGACATTTTTAGTGTGGGAGGGCAAATCAGTTTTCAGGTACACCACACCCACACCACACACCCACCCCCCGCACCTTTTCTATTAGTCTCCAGGCATTTACTCTCTCTCCTTTCGGGGTACATCTCTCCCACCCTCACAATCTCCACCCAGAATTCCAGTCTAGGCCCCTATATAAGGCCACCAGGAAAGCGTTTAATTTGGCTGCCATCTCCCACCGCCGCGGAGACGAATTCATTTTCCATCCCTTGGGCGTCTGTTGTCTCCGCAGCTGTTGGGTTCGGAGACTGGGAAGCGACAGAACCACACAGCTCCAGGCTCGAACACCCCAGAGGAGGAGGGAAAAAAAAGACGCCTCTGCCTCCCGCCCTGCGCGTAGCAGTGCAGAGAGGCACTTCGCGAGCGGGGAGCGGGTCAAGGCCTCTGGCCTCAGGGGTGCTAGCTTTGCCAGATCTTGGTCCCGAGCAGCAGGGAGGCGCGGGGTTAAGGCGCGGTCCCGGATCGCCGTGCCTGCCGGCAGGAAGCGGCGGAGGCACCAGATTTCCCTTCTGCATTAAGAGGGTTTTCCTATTTATTTATTTATTTATTTATTCCAGTTTGGCTCACGGAAGGGTTTTAAAATTGGACGTGGCGAGCCTCGATCAGAAGTGTGGCAACGCTGGCAAAGGAGGAAAATACTGGAATATTCACTTTTTGCCTCTCCAAAGGAGACTCTCCATCTTTTTGTAGGCGGGCAGCATCCGGCTTCCCGAAAGCCTCCCCCCACCCTGCACCCTATCCCGAGGAGGAACAGGAGAACTATTCTCTGAGAGACACGGGACCTGCTCCTCTCTGAGCCGCTCTTTAGTTGGTGGCACTTGGCTCCCCCGCACCCTGGGCAAAAGATGCGGTGTGCGTCTCCCTGGATGCTCTTCCAAGGAGTCCATCTGGGCCCCGCCCCTCATCCCTACTTATCTCTTTACCGCTTTCTACCCTAAAGAGTCGGCGGGACCAGTCCCCGCCACGCCTGGCCTTTGCAACGCCTACAAATAGCCTGAGACACCGGCCGTTGCGGGGGTGGGGAGAGAATCAAACTTTCACTCCGAGGTTGACTCTGCTAAATGAACCCCGTTCTCTCTCGACTTGGAAAGCTGGTTCGACTCTGCATCTGGGATCGACTCATCCCAGCAGGGCAGAGGGATCGCTCCGCTCACTTGGGCACCTGGTGGGTCCCAGGACTGGGGGATGCTCAGAAAAGCCGCGGTAGTGACTGCCAAATCGTCGCTCACTGATTCTGAGTTCCCGGCACCAGGGGGCACTAGAAACCGCTCGGGCCTTGTAGCCTTCCCGCGGTGGGTAGGCTGGATTGTCATTTTAAAATAAAAAACAGTAGGAGAACCAATGTTTCTACCATCTACCCCAAACTAGTCCAGGGACCTGTAGACGTCCTTAAGTGAATCTTCACTTTTCGGGTTTCTAGTCTTCCATTCTCTTTCTCCATTTCCCCTCTCCCCATTTCACCTGAGATGGTTTCTTGGCAACCTACTTTTAGACACACTGATCCTCTATCACCGAGGAAGCTTTGCAGCAGGTGGCTGTCCCTGCCACCAGTGCCCCCGCACATTTTGGGGGCTGGCAGGCTGGAAAGTTTGTTTGGGATTTGCTTTCAAGACCTGGTGACGCGGGAGGAGAGTTTACTACAAACTCCAGTGTTTCCTGTAGGGTCTGGGCAGAAATGACTAAAAGATCTATTGCTTGTATTCACTCTGCTCAGTGCCCTTGACTGAAGACGTATTCTCTTGCCACTGTCCTATAACTAGCCAGCCCAAGATGGAGAAAGGGGGAAAATATGGGATGCTTCTCGGAAAAAAAAAAAAAAGAAAAAAAAAAAAGCCAGGGGTGGGTCTGTTTATTAGAGGATCCAAGGTAGAGTTCTAGGCCCCGGAGCACTGCAATCTCTTGCAGCAGTGGGCTAGAAACGCTGCGGGCTAACCGGACGCTACGCACTTGTCACTTGTTTAAAAGACACCTCCCCCACCAAAGCTCAGAGAGACAGAGGGCATGGTCAGGGCAAGAAACAAACAGCGAATCCTTCTTTGAAGGCTTGGAGGGAGAAGGTGCACCATTATGGGTTAGTTGCATCTCCTGAATCACATAAACACATACTCAAAATCCTGAGGAAGAGTGAGTCTAGCGCTCTCTTAACATATTCCCTGAAGGAACTGGCAGAGTTGCGTTTATCCCGGTCAAAGAGCACAAACTTGGCGAACTCCGAGCTTAGTTAGACAAGCTTCCCATGGATGGCGTGTTCATCCGCCCTGCAGGCAGATTCTGCTACAGGCAAGATTTCAAGTGTGTGTGTGGGGGGGGGACCCGTTAAAGTGCCTTCCTACTCCAGATTAACGGGTTCCTTTTTCTTGCGTGGGGCTGGAAACCAACCCCATTCAGGAGTCTGCCTCGAAGTGGTACAAAGTAGTATGTGGGTGGGAGGTGGGGGAGTCGGGGGGGGGCGGGAAGAGACACAGAGCGCCAGAGAGAAGAGGAAGAGGTAATTAAAACAATCACCTCGAAGGCCTGGCGGAGACCTAGAGGGTTCCTGAGAGTCTTTCGAGACAGAATCCTAAGGCCGAGGCGCTATTTTCCTAATCTCGACTGGCATAAGGGTATTGACAGAGTTCAAGCAAAAGGCCGGAGAAGGGGAGGAATGCTGCTTTGCAAAAATCTCTCTAGAGGAGGTGAGCCCTCTATTTTTAGGTCCTCAGCACCTTTGCAACTCTCCTTCCCGAGGCTTAGCTTTCTCCCAAAACAGACCCAAACAAGTTCAACAGTAAGTTACACTCCGAGCTATGATAACGCTGCAGTTGCACTCTGGAAGAGACGCTGGCGGCGGCGGGTTAGAGGATAGCCAAGTCTCGCACGTTTGGTTCCAGGACTGTACCGAGCGGGGCAGGGAATTACCCTCTCTGGCTTTTTAGGGTTCCAGGGCACCAAGGACTCTGTCTGTACTTCTTTTTTGACCACGCGGAAAAGGCAACCTACCCTTCGCAAGGCTAGCCTCCCTGAGGTTCAACTTGTCTCCCAAGCTCCCGCTAGCCTTCCTACTTTACACTCTGTCGCCCGCTTGGGGTCCAGCCGCGCCCTTCTGCCTTCAGACGACACAGCCGCTGCCCGCCCTGAACCCTCCAGCACGTTTCCCCTCTCACCTCGGATCCGGTCTCCGTAGACCCCCAGTTGGACATTAACTCCAAGTGGCCCGAATCCCATCCAGGAGACCCATCCGGACCTCGGGCAGGAGCGCGGGGCCCCGCCCAGAAGGTCGGGAGCAAGAGCACGCAATCCAGGGGTCGCGCCGGGCAGCGAGGACACGCAGGAGGCGGCGGCCACCGTGCCAGCCGCCGCCGCCGCGAGGAGGGCGAAGGCTGCCGACACCTCGCACACCGGCCTCCTGGACCCCAAGAAGACTTAAGTCTGAGCAGCCGCCCCTGCCTTGGCTGAGGGGTGGCACGGCTGCGCACGCGGCTCTCTGGGCTGGAGCAGCACCGGGCCGGGGCGCTGCGGGTGGCTCAGAGGCAGTCGCCTCGCTCGGCACCTCCTCGGGGCGCGGTGGCTGCGAGGACGAGGCGGGCCTGTCTGTGGATGCCGAGGTCTTGCCTGGAGATCCGAACGAGACACCACGTCAAAGCGCGCTGGCAGTCCTTGAAGACATGAGGGCGCCAGGAGCGCAGGCTGGTCGTGGAGAGCCCGGGCCAGAGGGCCGGGATTGGGGAGTAGGGGGGCGCCGAACCGGGAGGGGGAGGGGAGGGGTCCGGCGGTAACGGCGGCCTGAGTGTGGGGGAGGGACGGAGATCCGGGGAAGAAGCACCGGAGCTGCGGGGGCGCGGTGCGGGGTGCGAGTGGGTGACACCGAGAGCCTCAACCGGGGGGTTACAGGAACCACCGCGGGGCTCGCGCTTTCTAGCGGGTAGATCCACGGGAAGGCGCGCGGAGATCGGCTCACAGCAGCCCCAGGGGGCAATCGCAACTTGGTGACGCCGTCCCGCGCTCCGAGGGAGGGCGCTCTGCCTGCTGGAGGCTACCTCGGGGCTTTCCTCGTCCCCTTCGAAGACTGTCCTTCCTCCTCGAGTGTCCTGCCCTCCCGGTTTTCTGCAGGGCAGAAGGCAGTGGCGAGAAGACCCGAGCAGCCTGCACCGAGAAGTTTTCCCAGCACCGAGAAAGAAGCGCGGAACAGCCGGGAGAGGAGAACAGAGTGTTTGCCAGGGGACGCTGCAAGTGGGGATGCATTTATAGAGCTCTCACTGCGTGACGTGCCCTCCAGTGGCTTTTCTGATTCGCTTTCTGACCTAAACACACATTAGTTTAGTCCCCATGCAAGGGCCAACACGGTCTCCAAATATCTGCTGGCTGAAGTCAGAGGCTTTGCATATCATGTATTACATGGCAGGCAATGAAGAAGGCTTCTGAGGCTGGCCGGCTTCTCAGACCTAGGCTCCATTTCCATGCTGTTGTAATATAATACCAGACGTGGGGTAGGCACATACATTCAAAATCACAATTCCAGAGGCGTAAGCTCACTTTATCAGGGAGAGGTCAGGAGAGGTAGGGCAAAAACCTGCCTTTGTTCAGAGTTTTGATAAAAGTATTTGGGGGAACCAGAGCAAGGACAGGACTGGGTGCAGTTTCCAGCGAGAGGGACTCAGCCTTCCTTCTAGAGCTCTGAAAAGGAGGAGAGGCCAGACCTTTTCTGCATTTCTTCTGTTGGTTAGCTGAACACCAGAAGCCAGGAGCCTTCTTTGTAGAGGACAGGAGGAGGACAAGTCCTTGCACACCCTGCATATGGCTGAACTGTAAATACGTTTTACCCACATAGGCATGGATTCCGTTCTGTCTTTGATATATGCTAAATAAGGTACGTCTTTGCTAAGGTAAACCTATTTATGGGAAGCCACCGGACCTGAGTTTAGTAGGATCTCCTTAATTTTATTAGTCGGAGACAGTGAAAGCATAAACAGGCTCAATTTACACCTACACCCCTCTTCTCTATGACTCATCCGGTTGTTGGGGAGTATGTGTTCTGGAAGAAGCTGAGACAATAGATATGGGTAATGTGTGGGGAAAGATCACATATTATTATTACAAGTACCCAGAGTCAAAGATCAGCCACTTTGGAGGCTTGTCGGCAAAGTTAGTGTGGGCGGGAAAAATTTGTTCTTCCTAACATTACTGTGATTGAGAGATTAAACCGAGTGCAAACCAAGTCTTCCAAACAACACTTCATCGGAAAGCGAGATGCTCCCCGCTGCCTGCAGAATGTGATGGGTGCTTCCTTCTTTGATAGATGCATGGTAGCAATGTACATGGGCTTAGAAAGGAACTGAGGGAAAAGCCTGTATCCATTTCCAGTTCAGCATGATTTTGGAATTTGAAGCTGACTTGAATTAGTGCTGTTGTTTTTTAAATCATAAATGATTTTTTTTTTTTCATTTTAAAGCTTTTCACTAGGCAGGCCCACAAAAATGCCTGAACTTATTTAGTTCTTGCTGTGTGCTAGGGAATGCGTTAGGCCTTGGGTACTCTGATGATCAGGTAAGGGGCTCCAAGGGACAGATGCCACTGAGTTAACTGTGGAAGGAAGGCTGACCGGAATCTCCACCACTCAGCCACGTGTCACCCAAAAGCCTTCCGGAAGGGCCACTCAGCCAGGCCTCACGAAAACTGGATTGAAGTCCAGGAACTGGAAGGTCACTCAGGATGCAGCTCTGGGCTGGGGTTATCTAGCTGCCCCCTCAAAACCAGGCATCTGCCTGTCTCTACTAACGGGGCTTAGCCGCCAGGACAATTCAGCTCCTCTCTCCCTGATTTCCTCCTGGTGTTCTTTGGCTTCTGCTCCTGCTACCAACTGCACAGCTCTCTGTTGATCTCCCATTTAAACTTCTTTAGCTTAAGTATCTGCTGCTAGGCACTCACAAAACATTTGAGCTGGACTGAACTTCTTAATCAGGCCTCCTCGGAGATGCCAGGTCACCCTGGAGATGCGCAGACCTCAGATCAGGTCCAATTCTTGGGCTAGTCATCTGAATCTAATTTGTTCATGTCTCAGAGACAACAGCCTCGGCCCCTTTGCTGAGGACCCTTTCTGGGGTCCCTTTCCATTTTTTTTCCACAGCGGTTGGTCACACAGGAAGATCTGTGTTAATGGCAGGCACTTGGAGTCTTAACTGCTCTGTTCTGTTCAACAGCTTCCTTCCTTCTTAAGCTTATCCGTTCATATTAGTTTCTTATCACTGTGACCAAATGCCTCACAAGAAGCATCTTAAGGGAGGAAGGATTTATTTTGGTTTTATGCAAGCTAGGCACAGTGGCTAGGGCTCTAGCTATGGTTGTGGGAGCTCAAGGCATTACGTATCAGTGGATCAGGAAGCAGAGAGCCCACAAGCTCCACTCCTATGGCACTTGGGGTGGTGTTCCTGCCCTGTTTAACTAGGCATAATGTCCAGTTGGTTCTACAAGCTCTCAAAATAGAGCTTCCAGTATTTAAACACAGGACTTTGTGGGGGGAGCCTTTTACACTCAACCCATAGCATCATCTGTAGACAGAGTCATGTGCAATTGTCGTGGAAAATAAAATGAGAACTAGTTTGATGGACATGTACCTGATGTGCTCATGTGCTGGCGTCTGCTCTGCATGCTGCTGGTAGGAACCCCAGAGAAAGCATAAAACATACTCAGATCACCCCAGGCCCTGTAGTGGACAATTCAACATCTCCTCTGTCCCTGCTTAAAGGTTTATTTTATTTTTGTTTATGTGTGTGCAAGTGCCCACGGAGGCCAGAAGAGGGTATCTGCCGCCTGGAGCTGGAGTTACAGGTGCTAAGTCTGACAATTACTGGGAAGTGAGCAGGTCTTCTACAAGAGAAGTCTTCTCCCCAGCCCCCTAAGCCGCATCTCTTGGGGAGTGAATCTCTGAAGGCATTTAAAACTTTCCTCCTGCTTATCACCAGCTTTATTTTTTTCCAATGGTGGCAATTATTTTATGTCTTCTTTTTTTCTTTAAAGCAAATTTAGGATACATATCTCATCTAAGACAAGATGCTGCCTCTTGACATACAAATTATCTTCAGTTGCAGTATAAAGGAAAATGAAAACATTTAAAAATATTTATTTATGTTTTTATTATATGAATGTTTTGTCTGCTTGTATATCTACATGCCAGGAGAGGGTGTTGGGCTCTGGAAGGATATCCAGTGTTTTTAAAATTAAAGCTAGCTTTCTTTCTTTCTTTTCTTTCTTTCTTTCTTTCTTCTTTCTTTCTTTCTTTTTTCTTCCTTCTTCTTTCCTTCCTTCCTTCTTTCTTTTTTTTTTTTTGAGACAGTGTCTCTCTACATAACCCTGGCTCTCCAGGAACTTACTATGAGACCAGGCTAGACTTGAACTCACAGAGATCCATGTGCTTCTGCCTCCCAAGTGTTGGAATTAAAAGCATGCGCCATTATGCCTGGCAAAACTGAAAACATTTAACTTAGAGTTAAAATAAATATTTTTAAACACTATTTTTTTTGTTTTGTTTTTTTTGAGACAGGGTTTCTCTGTATAGCCCTGGCTGTCCTGGAACTCACTCTGTAGACCAGGCTGGCCTCGAACTCAGAAATCCGCCTGCCTCTGCCTCCCTAGTGCTGGGATTAAAGGCGTGTGCCACCACTGCCCGGCTTTAAACACTATTTATGTCCAGGATTACCCCAAGCACACAGAAGTAGAACACTTTCTTCTGAAATGAACACTTCAGACACAGACAAGCTAGAAGTAGACATTTGGTATCTTGGGAATAAGAATATGGCTTGATGTTATAACTTCTGCACCCCAAGAAACTGAAAGGGAAAGATGCAGAGCTCTGAGGTCCCATCATCTTGCGAACACAAGGATATGCTGGACTTGAACCTGTTCCTCCTCAGTGTCTGGAAGACAGCAATTTGCAGGACTGTTCTGGCTTCCTTACTGTCCTCTGACAAAACAGCAATAACAGCAGTCGTGAATTCTTACTTTGTCCCCAAATCTCTGCTTTTTATCTGAAAAACCCTTCTTGAGGATCAGAAGGAATGAATGTTCACATCTCTTCTGGTAAATATTTGAAGCCTTGGGTAACTTACTATTTCATCCTACCTTCCTGGGATTTCTCTGGATCTCTAAGTGAACAATGTCTAAACAAATGGGGCCGTCTGTGTTCCAGGGTCTTAGGTCCCTGGGAAGAGAAACACAAAGGTAAAATGATGAAGATTATTTCAGGGTAGCATGTGGGTATGGAAAGGCCATGGCAAAGTAAGCCTTTTATGAGGTAGGTACACAGGGAAAGGCTCTCGAGACTCACACAAAGTGTGCCTGCATTCTTACTCAGAGCTGTAGAGCAGAGGGGTGGGTGAGCCTGCGGACCATTCACAGACAGTCCCAGGAGAGTTCTCACTGGGATTTTTCAGCTGCTGTGCCTATGATCCGAGTACCTGGGAACTTGGGGTCATGATGGTTGAAATGGGAGCCATCAGTAAGCAGGGCCATTTCCTTTTCAAAGCCATTACTTTATAGGGGCAAGGATTTGTTCCATGCTTGCTTACTCCTGACCAGTCATTTTCACGGAAGATATTATTACTCATGACAAAAAGATAAGTTTGTCTTTAGACCAACCAAAGAAGAAAAGAGGAAAAGGCACTGCAATAGTCTTTTTTTTTTTATTTTTTCAAAACACTGAAACAAGACAATCTCTTTGGAGCAAATTGGTTTATCATAATTAATCAGTTACAGCTTTGGGAAAAAGTTACCAATGAGTTCTAACAGTTTCTTCGACAAGGATCAGACTGGCTAATTTTTTGCTCATTTTTCGTGAGATTACTTTAAGAGACTCCATCTTTCCAGAAATAAGACTTTGATCAGAGAGTGTGATGTCCACATTGTTCCTCTGCTTACGGAAAGTGGGGCCATGACATGCTGAGGTGGAAAGGCTGAGTCTTCTAGTCCAGTCACTGTATTACACCCAGAGAGTAGAGGCAGAGCATGGTTAGGAGCCAGATTCAAAGTCACACGGAGTAAAGGGCCCAGTTCTACCGTCTGAGTAAGCGCGGTTGAATTGCTTCTGTGATGTATGAGTTTGGGAAGGGGCACTCAGAGGGATGCCCTATTCTGTTTTTGAGCTTGTGACTTAGTGTAATTTTTGGAAGTAAGATTTCAGAGAAATCAATTGGCATCTTTACTGGTAGCAGCACTTGATGGCAAGCTGAATGGGGGGTTGGCAAACTTTTGACTAGGAATTGATGGCTGTCTTAAAAAATTGAATTGAGTTTTTGTTTTTTTTAGCATTTTCTATATGAGTATGACATTTACATAATTTTTATATCTCCTTCTTCCAACTCCAATTTCCTCCATGCCCTCCTCCACTCCCTCTCAACTTCCTGACTTCATTAATTATTCTCTCTCTCTCTCTTACACACACACACACACACATGCACACACACGCCTAAATATAGTCTGCTGAGCCCTATTCAGTGATGCTTCTATATATATTTGTTTAGAGATGACTGCTTAGAATTGGATAACCTACCAGGGGTTCATCCTTAGAGAAAACTGAATTCTTTCTCTCGTAGCAGCCATTAATTTCCTATGCCTCTTTATTTAGGGAAAGGGTCTAATGAGATTTCCCCATTCACACTGCCTTGTCAACTGGTATCATAGTGTAGGTCTTCTTTAGGTGACTAGAGTTTGAGATTGAAATGACAGGGAGTGGCTTCCCTGTCATTTATGGAGGATGACACCTGGAAGCAGGTGTACTGGTCTGAGTCTCACAATTTTTCCATGTCTCCTTAGACATAGGGATTGAGTTGTGACTGTATCTATTAGGGTGGGGTATCTCAGTCATATTAGGGTATCTCTGGGCCAATTGTTTGACTGTGCTGTTAGGAAAGTAGCAAAGGTCCCAAGTAGAGCCCAGAGAGTACTGAACGTTTCCCCTGTTTTGTGTAGTGTGTGTGTGTGTGTGTGTGTGTGTGTGTGTGTGTATGTGTGTGTATGTATGTGTGTATGTGTGTGTGGAGTGTGTATGTGTATGTGGTGTGTGTGTGGTTATGTGTATGTGTGTGTGTGTGTGTGTGTGTGTATGCGCTCTGGGGGCAGGGAGATTTTAGCAGAGTAAGTAGAGATTGTGAGTAGAGAGCCAAGACACCTGTTTCCTTTTTGGTTTGTTTGCTTTTAAGACAGAGTCTCACTATTTAGCTTAGGGTGGCCTCGAACTTGTGACAGTCTTCATGCTGTAGCCTTCCAGCCTGTTATTGTTTTACAGAGTATCTAATACCTGTTGAAAACCTGTTGGGACCTTCCCTAAAAGCCAGAACTCACAAGGTAGCTAAAGGATACGCCATTGTGGAAAACTGACTGTGAGATAAGGAGTTGGTACTTAGATCTTCAAGATAAAACTGCCTCGAGCTAACTGCATAGTAAGCAGATTTCAATCTAGACTGATCTCTCCTTCTGTAAAATGGATGGCTTATGGTCATTTCCAACTTAGTCAAGGAACACTAGGGTGGACCTTCTCCCTGTCCTCATACCCCTTCCCCCAAGACCTTCTCTGCTTTTCTTCAATGCTGAAATCCTGAAACAATGATGGGTTTAATAGAAACAAATGAAATTTTGATCTCCTTTGAGTGAATCAAGTCAACCGAGTGCTGAATGAGCAGCAAGATTGGGAGTGTGGTTCTTTATTTTACATCCTGGGACTTCACTCACTTACCGGAATCGTAGCCCCATTTAGCTGAAACTTTAACTCAAAAGTCCCAAATCCTAGTCTGGCAGGATGCTCAGAGAGGCAGCTCGGCCCTTAGCCGGCTGTGGTGGCTAAAGTAAGGCAGCATCCCAGCCTCACCTACTTTCTCCCTATCTCTCTGTGTGCTACTTCTCTCCCCCTGACTGGGATACTGTGTGAACAGATGAGGTAATAAACATGATTTTCGGAGTTCACAAAGTAATGCCCGGGAATAATTTATATCATTCTTGTTCTTCCCAGCCACTGGGGTACGATTTAGTAAATTACTGTCCCGCAGTAGTGCTCTGGGTAGAAGCACAGTAATCTAAAACAGTTAATGCCTCTCACCATTAGCTCACTCCCGGGCATCATTTACACCACACACCATATGTGCAGTGCTGGGACTTTCTTGAGAGACAGTCTGCTCTAGAAATGTAAAGAATTAATGGTACACAAAGCACCTTAGCAGGATATTGTTCAAAGGATCCATCCTGTAAACTTCTCCGAGTGATTCTGTGAGGTAGATACAGCACCAACCCCGACACTGTGAAAGTTATTGATGGTTTCGGGAACCAAATTGCCTACTACTAATTTTTCTGGAGATTCTGAGATTCTTTACAAGAGTTCCTCTTCCCCAGGAATAAAGCTTTGATTCAATTATTTCATCCTTTTTAAAGTCATGATATAGGCATGATGATTAAGCCACAACATGATGTGGCTTAATTCGACAGTTTTTTTGGTAGTTATGTTTTCTGTGTGCATTTCCTCTTACTAAAAGTGATAAAGTTCATGTCCCCATATCCAGTGACTTTAGACAATCTCACCCCGGCATGAGGTTAGCACATAGTGCTTTTGTAGAGTGACTTTGCTAGGTGAAAAATAATGGCAGATAAATGGGAAGAGGGCTTTAGAAACTGGGGTAAAAAACCAAATGCTTAAGAAGTAGGCTGAATATGAGTCTCTGTTCTGCAACATTGGATAGTCAGAGTAGGACTTGAACATAATCAGTTACTTTAAAAATATAGACTGGGCTGGAGAGATGGTTCAGTTATTTAGAAGCTTGGTGAAGACATTATAATAGAAGATAGCCAATGCTGACCTTTGACCTTCTCTCTCTCTCTCTCTGTCTCTCTCTGTCTCTCTCTGTCTCTCTCTGTCTCTCTCTGTCTCTCTCTCTCTCTCTCTCTCTCTCTCTCTCTTCAGAAACAGTTATATATTGGAATGATCCATGTCAAAATGGTTGCCTGAGGGGAGCAAATGAATCTTAATATGTGTCTGTCACTCAAAATACTTTTATGATATGTATTCATCGTTGTTCAGTCATCCAACAAATGCCCCTTAGGCATTGCTTTTCATAAGGTTCTGTGTTGGCAGTTACCAGGACTCATAAAAACGTGTGAGAGAGATAGCATCTACATATCCATAGGGAACAACTACCTTGATGTTGAGGATGGGTTAAATTTCTGGCATAAACCAAATCATCTGAAATCAAGTCTAGTGGAAGAAAGACGATGATTCAAACTAATAGAAGGAAGGTACTTTAGGGTCTGCTCTAGTCGCACAGTTTAGTGGTAAGTTGCAGTGGTTCAGCTTGATCTCTCTCTCTCTCTCCTTCCTTCCTTTGTTTTTTCCTTATTTTGCAACTGCATTTGTTCTTTGTCCCGTGACTACAGTTCCTTGTATTAAAACTAAAATTAGTGGTGTTTGTTTCTCCATCCCATAATCTGAACTGGCACGGGGACTTGTTGTGGCCAGTGGGATGAAGTCGTACTGAGGGTGTGCCCGTTTGAGTCAAGATTCGTGAGGTTGACATGTTTCTGCTTGCTCTTTCAAACTTCTGTTGTTGCCTTGAGAGCACTCCCAGACTAGCCTGGTAGAAGCTGTAAGATACTCAAAACTGAGTGGTGGCGACCCATCTTTTATACCCAAGGTCAGTTTAGACAAACAGTCGTTTGACAGTCCTCCATTGCTTCATGTAAGTGAGTCTTGTAAAGATCAGCAGAGAAGCCTCTCTGGCCTCTTAGGGTAGATGAGGAATAAACACTATGCCACTAGGATTTTGTGGTTGTTACACAGCCTTGCTATGACAGTAGCTGATACAGCTTATACTCTGATTACAGGAGCAGAACTGGCAGTGTTGAACTGTCATGATGCTCTTTTAATAAGTGAATGATATCTCTAGGTGACCTTTCCCTAGACACACATTCAGGGTGCTTATTGGGCATCCTTCCTGTGCCCTGTGCTCTGTCCTCGTGTGGTCAGTTGATTGGAAACATAATTTGTTAATTAAACAAAATGTTTGGTGAGGGCAGGGATCACATCTTTCTCTTGTGTGCCTGTAATCCCTTTCACATAGACAGTAGTTACTAGCACCTAAAGGAATCAAGACACAGGTTAGAGGTCAGATCTCTAATTGTGTGTTTTACTAACTCTAGTTTAAGATCAGATCTGGCCTGTAACCTGTAGTATAAAACATGATTAGCTCTTAGCTAACTAGGGCAATTACTTGATGAGAGTTCACAGAAACACACATCACTTTCCCGTTTTAGTGATAAAAGAGTCAGTCTCTCACATCATTGTCAAACCTTCATCATCTCTCCAGTAACACAGTGACCAGCTTTTTGTCTTCTTTTTTCTTTTTCAGAGAATATACTATCATTAAAATGAGTGTTTATGTAGGAGGCAAAAAGAATTTTAAACCATCATGTAAAAAAAATGTCTTTACATTTTACAATTTTACAATTCCTTTTCTGTTGGGTAGTAGAGACAGTTGAGTACAGCCGACTCTTTGCTTGTGTGTCTCCCCCAATCCAGACCCCCGAAGTTTTCCCCTTCAGATTTAACAACTCTTCCTTAGCCTGTGCAAGGTCAAAACTGTGAAAATTAATGCAGCTGTCTGTGCCTGTTTTGTTGCTGTATACTGCTGTCACATGAGGTGGCAGGACAGCACCAGGGTCCTGATAGTCACCACTGATAGACTAAGAACATCAAGTTCTCCAGGCAACAGGGAGCTGGGAGTTCTAAAATACTGAAATGAACCTTCAACTTGGAGAATCCGTGACCTCAGTCTGGTGGTGGCTGGTAGTGTGGCAAGTATAATTTTAGTTTAAAAAGCTTAAGAAACTCCTTCGCGACTGGTACGTTGCTTCTGCCTCATAACAACAAAAGGCTTACAAGCTGGTAAAACTGTTGATATGCTCTGGAATTAAGTTGCTATTATTCAAGGGATCTGTAGGGACTCTGTGGAGAGGTTTAAGCTAGAGCCATGATAATATGAAACAAATTTTCAGTTAAATCTTAGAAGATTATAGACTCTGAGCATTTATGTGCTAAAGATGTATATATTAATATATACACATACTAATAAGAAGTTTAAGAATACTCTTCCTCAAGGTTTATGAACTTTTCTTTGTTCTTTTTTCTCTTACTGTTCTGTTTATTTTGGGGGGGAGTATTGGGATAAAACTGAAAGCCTTATGTAAGCTAGCCAAGGAATTGAGTAACATTGCAGCCTTCAATTAATTTGAATGTGTGTGTGTGTGTGTGTGTGTGTGTGTGTGTGTGTTTTGTGCTCAGGGGTACATGCATGTATGTATTGTATGTATGTATTTTTGTGGTTGTCAGAAAGTCAACACTGGGTGTTTTTCTTTCACTCTCCACTTGGTTCTTTTGAAACAGGTTACTCACTAAATGTAGAGCTCACCTATTGGCCAGACTGGCTGGCCAGTGAGCCCCCAGGATCTACCGATTTCTGCCTTCCCACGTGTAGGATTACAGGAATGTGCCAGAATGGTTTGTGTGTGTGTGCTTGTGTGTGTGTGTGTGTGTGTGTGCTGGGGATCTGAACTCAGGTCCTCTTGCTTCTGCAGCAAGTGCTTGCAGACACAGTCATCTGTCCAGCTCCCTTCAACTAATTTTTAATGAATGCAACACGTGTATTGGGAAGGCCGATGAGGTAGTGCAGGCCTAAAGTCCTAGCCTTTGAGGGGTGGAGTCAAGAAGGATCAGGATTTCAAGTATAGGCTCAGCTATAGAGGGACTTTCAGGCCAGCCTGGGCTATAGGAAAGCTTGCTCAAACAAAACAACGCAAACAAAACCACACAAACAAACAAACAAACAAAAGCCTATCAGGTTCTGTGTTAAATGTTTAGATATATATTTTCTCACCTAGTGATTATTTAAATGCTTTATCCAGTAAATATCATGTTATATAGATTGAAACTACAAGTCAGTCAAGAAATAAAATGACTTGTTTTTCCTGCTATGTTTGGTTTATATGATCTTGGTTTACATAATCTCCCAGGAAGTTCTTCTGTGAGCATTTTACCAGATTTCACCAATTAATTGACATTCGCAGGATGGCAAATCTGAGAGAAGAAAAAAGCTGCTGCTACCTGGCCTGCATAGGATGTTAGAGTTTTCCTTCTCACACGGGATGTTAGAGTTTTCCTTTTGATTGAGGGACTAAAACATCAAAACACTGTTTTAAACAGGTGCGTTCTAGTGTTTACTAAAGGGAGAATTCAAACCAAACTAATTATCAATCAAGGCATTTGTTTGCTCCTATCTTGGCAGTCTGGGGATTATGGTCCTGTCAATAGGTTATAGAGGATTAAAAACAAAACAAAGCAAAGCAAAACAAAACAAAACAAAACAAAGAAAAAACCAAAACCAAAATCAAAACAAAAAAACCAAGACAAACAGCAAACAAAAGTTAAATCATTTCTCTAGGTGCACAATACATTGTCCCGATCACTTAATACAGTTTTTATCAGAATAGGAGGCTTTTCTTTTGCTCTGTTTTTCTTCTGCCTGTTTTTTTTTTGAGTGACTATGACAAGAATAAAACAGGGTTCTGAAGAGCTTTCTGTCGAGAGCTAGAGAATAGTTATTTCAGGCCATGGGGCCATGAGGTTGGTCATCGCTCCCTAGCTCTGTAGCTGTAGCTCCAGTGTAGCCGTGGGCAACATGGGAATGAGTTCGCCTGTGGCTGTTTCCCATACTAAAATGTTCATGCCAAGAAATGGTGTCTTCCACATTTTTAGTTTTTGCTATTCAGGAAATGCAAAAATTATCCATCTATTTGTTTGGCTCATTGATCATAGTTTGTGAACTCCAAGAGAGACAGAAGCAAAGAGTCTAGTTCTTCCTATATCTTGAATTTCTATATTTGTAAAAATGAAGGCTCACACTGGTTACAGTGTCTCTTTCCAAGCTGTTGGCAGGATTGAATAGGGTAGTGGATATAAAAGTGTTTTGGAGACTGTAAAGCACCATACTGATGTAAGATACCGACTATGATTTGAATTGGGAGTAGGTTTCATCACAAGTAGCTGAGGGCTGGATTAACGGTGGCTGAAGCCAGAAAGATGTCTGAGGTTCTCTTCACTGGATATACACGTTTGCAGGGTTGGCACAGAGTCTTACTAATGACATTTGCTGTTTTCATTCTGTTAATAACGTTGGTATTGGTGATACTTCTTTTTACAGTGCAAGATGGATGTCATTAATTTCAAGAACCATGTCTTCACATGACAGTGATCCAAATACATGGAGGGGTATGCGGAGAGTATACTGGCTAATTTTGTGTATCAACTTGACACAAGCTAGAGTCATCAGAGAGTAAGGAGCCTGCCTTAAGGAAATGCCTCCAAGAGATCCAGCTGTAAGACATTTTCTCAATGAGTGATCAATGTGGAGGGCTCAGCCCATTGTTGGTGGTGCCTTCCTGGGCTGTTAATGCTGGTTTCTCTAAGAAAGCAGGCCGAGCAAGCCATGGGAAGCAAGCCAGTAAACAGCACCCTTTCATGACCTCTGCATCAGCTCTCGCCTTTAGGATCCTGCCCTGTGTGAGTTCCTGTCTGAACTTCCTTTGGTGATGAACAGCAATGTGGAAGTGTAAGCTGAATAAACTCTTTCCTCCCCAACTTGCTTTTTAATCATAGTGTTTGGTCACAGGAATAGAAACCCAGACAGAGTGGAAGAGGATCTCTTTAATTGATGGAAAACGTATGCTCTGGCAGCTCCCTTCCCCCAGACTTTACCTCACATTCTCTTGATTGAAGGAGCCTCCCACTTAGACCAATCACTAGCAAATGGGAAGAGAGTGAACTCCCTGAGTCAGGCCCCGCACTAGCTGGATAGTCAGGATCTCACTAGTGAGAACATGGGTATAGCAATTGATGATGTTGTGCATGCCTTTTCTTCCCTATTACAAGATATGTTCCTGGCATCAGGTGAGAGGATTACTGATGCTCCTGTTTCTTGAGACCATTCCAGGGCAGTACAAGCTATCTTCACAGATGTGTGTAGATGAAGGGATTGCAGTCTGCAGGTAGGCTGGGAGTTGAGACATCTCTAGTTTGTGGATAGGATCTCCATATCAGATTGGACTAATCTGAGAAGGAAGCAAAGGGAGACATCTTCAAGTTGTCTCCATATGGTTTCTGAAGCACAGTAGACAGAGGCAATTAAACTCAAATATATCTGATGATAAAACGATCCACAGTCATTGCCCCAAGGAATATCTTCATTGCAAAATCTGGTACTGGAAATAAATAGCTTTGTGAGTGAGTATCACCTTCAGAAATTTTTGTTTAAGAGATTTAAAAAAGTATATGAATGTTTGCCTGCACATATCTGCACCATGTACATGCCATGGCTCAGAGAGGCCAGAAGAGGGCATCAAATTCCCTGGAACTGGAGCTACGATAGTTTAGAGGCAACATGTGGGTGCTGAGAACTGAACCTGGGTCTGCTGAAAGAGCAACAAGTGCTCTTAACCATTGAGTTATCTCTACAGCTCCCTGATAGTTTAAAAATTAGGATGATGATGATGATGATGATGATGAAGATGACAATTTAATATATGTGTGTGGGCATGAGTACAGGCCATGGAGCACACATGTGGAGGTCAGAGGACAACTTTGTGAGGTAGATTCTCCCCTTCTGCCTTTATATGTGTTCTGGAGTTTGAACTCAGTTTGTCAGGCTTTTGTGGCAAACTGTCTTCTTATTGAACCATCACACCGGCCTCTTCCGTGTCTTCAGAAAATTTAGATTCAAAATCTAAACTCACGAGATGCAAGTTAGACATCAACTCATCTGAAATTTAAACTATTCTTCATTTTACAGAACTTTGATTTTCTTCTTTAGTACTAAAATATTTTGGAACATTTAAAAACGACTTTATTCATAAATGTGACTTCATGTTATTTAATGTTTTATGTGTATATGTAAGTTGTGAATGTCTATACAGACACAGCTCAGTTAGTACGATGAGGTAAGTAGGCCTATAAACTGAGTAATTGAAAATGTTGAGTAAAGTTTCTTTAGAATAAGGTATGCACTCATATGGAGCAAATATCTTAATGTTTTAGAGTACTGTACGGAAAATGATATTTTCTAAGAAATCAAATTCTTGTTCCCAAAATAAAGTCTCACAAGGGTTAGGCAAGCTGCTCATACAGGTCAAATATACTGCAATGCAGTCCCTGAGACTCTCTTATTCCATAAATGTCTTTGACCTTTAGTCTCTCTTCTAATGTACTAACGTTCTACATTTATAGTAAAAGCATCTTTGTACTAAGGTTCCAAATTTAAAGTCCATTGTTCATACATTTGTCTAACCATTGGCTCATTTGTTTAAAATCTCACACATAGTCTCTGCTATTAAGGAATTTATAGCTTAGAGGAGATAAACATTAAAAGTGATGTAATTCTTCTGCCGAGTGCATGAGTATGTAATACGACTATTCTGAAGCAAGGACTACTGCCTTAGGGCAGGGAAAAATGGAAGAACTTGATTCTCAATGGGGATCAGAGGGAGCTTCTTTGAGGAAGTCATGCTTGAGTTGACAACCAGCATGTGACAGGAATTAAGAAAGTGGGAGGGGCACAGTAGGATGGATGCAAAGCACATTCCTACTCCTGAAAGGAGTTGTTCACCTAATTGTTTATGCATTCATCTATCTATCCTTCCATTCCTCTGTCCGTCATTGATCTGTATGTCCATCCATTGTCTCAGTTATTTGTCTATCCACTCACCCATTCATATATCCATCTCCCCATCCATTCATCTGTCCATCTATCTACCTATTCATCCATTTATCCATCTGTCCATTGCCCATCATCTGTCCATCCATTTACCCACCCACCTATGTGGTTTTGCATATACTAACAAGTCATCACAGAGAAACATAGAGGTAGAGATCATAAATCTGTAAGTCCATTGGAAAAGATCAGAGTATGTTTGCTTAAAATTCCTCAGAAAATGTTAGGAAGATATTTTAAGCAACAGGATATATGAGATAATTTCAGCACTTGCCTTAGCTCCTATGGGAACCAGGTTTGTCTGGATGAACATCTAGAGGCAGCTCTCCAGGGAATTGACCTCCCTCTGTGTTTTCTGTATGAGGAAGGTGCAGAGAGCAGAGGGTGAGAGTCAGCCCCCAGCAGGCTTTCAGTGCTTCCATGAGAATAGAAAATTGCAGCTATGGATTGAAGAAAGTTCTTACATTATCAGAGGAATTTAATTTTACAGTGAATTACTTTTTCCTAGTGCCTGTAATATTATCCCCAAAGCAAACTTAAAAAAAAAAATGCTTAAATTGGAACTACGTTAGTATCTGTTCTGTGTAGAAGGATATCACAGTCTCATTGAGACCTCCAAGAATGTAGTTACCAGAACTGCAGTGAGAGGGAGCATGGTGTCCCTTTATAGCTGTTGTCAGGTGAAATGAAAAATGGTTCATTGAGTTCACAGACTCTTGGCACTAAACATCTACCTGGAAATGAGACTAGAGATCAAGCTAATTTAACTCCCATTTCACGCAAGAAGAAATAGAAATTAAGCGACTTAAATCATCTAAAAACGTAAGCCCCAGTTTACAACAGACTCTTGCAATGGCTGTGCTGGTTCAATGCAGAGGACACCCAAATCTGATTGCATTCAGTTTTGAGTATTTACTAATCTTGATAATTGTTTTCAGTAAAGGGATAATCATTATATCTATGGCACTTATGTTTGTGAAGATTAAACTGTATTCAAAAGTCGGGCTGGTGGCAGATGCTTTAATGGTGGTAAGTGCTTTAATGGATATAAAGGACAGAAGCAATTGTGTCAGTTCTGCATAAGACTTCAACAGGGGAAGCAAGTTTTCCCTGTGCTCGTATGTTACAAGACTCCACCATATGATGGGAAGTCACTCACCACAGAGAAAAGAGACACAGTACAAGTCTGAGCTAGCATGGCCATCCCTGTACATGTCTTTTGGTGGATATATGCATCAGTTTGTTAGAAATACATACCTAGAAGTGGACTTACATTTAAAGAAACAAAATGGTTTTCTGAAGTGTTTTGCCATTCTATGCTCTTACTAGCAACTCATGACAACTGGGGTTACTCTACATTCTTACCAACACTTTATATTGCTCGTCTTCAAAAACAAGTTTATTATCTATCTATCTATTATCTATCTATCTATCTATCTATCTATCATCCATCCATCTGTGTGTATATGAATGTTTGTATTGTGTGTATATTCACATGTGCCATGTTATATGCTACTGAAGGGTTAGAGGACAGTATGAAGTAGTCCATCTTTTCCTCCAATCATGTGGGTATCAGGGATTGAACTCAGGCTACAAGGTTTGGCAGCAAGTGCCTTTACCTGCTAAGCCAACTTACTGGCCTTGTCAGTCTTACAAACGTAACTTATCCTGGTATGGGTGAATGATGGTATTTCACTGATCTGAAAACAATTATTGTTTGAAAACTTCTAGTATTAGCTTCTGGGTTCTATTTTTTTTTTTTTTAACACTCAAAGATGGATGCATAAATAGTTTTACTAAGGCTGGGTCCAGACTTGTCATTCAGTCTTGTTGCTCATAGATGTAGAAATAAAACATTCTCTCAATGACATTCCAAGGCATAATTGCTTTGGGTGGGGGAGGAGCCACGTCCACCTAAGAGTCCCTGGAGAATGATTTCACATGTTCAACCATTGAGACACAGAAAAGCAGTTGCAGCTGTGGTAAGGAAGGCCAAGATGGCTCGTGTTGGCATAAACCCTGTTGTTACTCACATGGCGTTGGTTTGCAGGCATGCAGAATGTAAGAATTATGAGACTACAGAGGATTGCCTTGAAAATTCAAAGGGAAGTCTGGGAAACCAGGCAGTGTGTTTCAGGGTGGCAGATCCTGCAAGTAGCCTCTGGCAGGGTTAAGGTGAGAGAGTGGGAATTGAGATCCAGTTGAAGCTGAGGCTGGAGTGAGGAAAGTAGATGTGCTAATCAGTTCCAGTCCCTGATGACTTAAAGCTCACATGACCTCTCTCTTGGCACTTTTTTTTTTTTTAATTTTATTCTATTTGTAATTAAATGCCTTGTGTTCAGACAAGGAAAGTAGAAGTGCTAATGACATGGAACACCCCCAAGGGAAGCCTAAACAGCATGCAGAAGCTGCCTGAGGGCTCCAGAGATGCCTCAGGGTTTAGAGCTTATTTGGAGAGGATGGGCAATCTGGTTCCCAGTATCCAAGTCAGGTGGCGCACAATAACTTCAGCTCTGAGACTCTGACGCCTTCTTCTTGTCTCCTCCAGTACTGCATTCATATGTGCCCATCTCTGTCTGGACACAAGGCATTTAATTACAAATAGAATAAAAAAAAAAAAAAAGTGGCCAAGAGAGAGGTCATGTGAGCTTTAAGTCATCAGGGACTGGAATTGATTGGGCTGCCAAGTCCTCAGGAGACCACATCCTGTAACAGTGGTCTCTCTCTCTCTCTTGCCTTTCTGTCTCTCTCTGTCTGTCTCTCCCCCTCTCTGTCTCTCTCTTTCTCTCTCTCTGCCTCTCTGTCTCTCTCTGTCTCTCTTTTCCCCCCCCCTCTGTCTCTCTTGTCTCTCCTGTCTTTTTCTCTCTCCGTTCCTCTATCCCCGGTGTGGGTTTTTGTTCCTTTCATTTTTTCTTACAATGGCTGTCCCCCCTCCACAGACTCAGAGAAAGGGACCCCAATTGATTAGGCAGGTTTCAAAAAAATTCTGATTTTAAAAAAAAATTTGCCTCGGGTTTTCATGATAGAAATTAAAAAACAGATAACATGCGGCGTCCCACAGCAAAAAACAGCCGTTCTGACTTTGTACCCCCCCCCCCCCCCCCCCATTTTTTTGGGGGAACATCCCCAAGCTAAAAGGGTCTTTCCCTAAGGAAAAAGAAAAAAATCTATTGTTTGTCAACAGAAATAGATTTGAAGCTCATATTTTTAACAAAATAATTTAAAGGGTTTAAAAAAAAAAATTTTTAAAAAAAAAAATTTTAATTTTTTTAAAAAAAAAAAAAAAAAATTGGGGGGGGGGAAAAGGGGAAATTTTTTCCCCCCCCCCAAAAAAAATTTAAAAGGGGGGAGCCCTTTTTTAAATTAAAAAAAGGGTTTAAAAAAAGAATTTCCCCCCGGGGCCCGGGGGGGGTTTTTGGGGGGGGGGGGTTTGGGTGGGGGTTTGGGAAAAAAAAAAGGGGGGGGGGGTTTTTAAAAAAAAAAGGGTTTTTTTTTTTTTTTTTAAAAAAGGGGGGGCGGGTTTTTTTGGGGTTTTTTTTTTTTTTTTAAAAAAAAATTTTTTAAAAAACCATTTAAAAAAAACCAAAAGGGGGGGGGAAAAATTTTTTTTTTCCCTTTTTAAAAAAGGTGGGTTTTTGGGGTTAAACCCCCCTTTCCCCCCCGGGGAAACCCCCCTTTCCCCCAAAATTTTTTTTTTAAAAAAAAATTTTTTTTCCCCCTTTTTTTTCCCCCTTTTTGGGTTTTTAAGGGTTTTTGGGGCCCCCTTTTTTTTTGGGGGTTTTTTGGGTTTTTTTTTTTCCCCCTTTCCCCCCTTTTTTTTTCCCCTTTTTTTTTTTTGGGGAAAAGGGGGGCCTTTTGGGGCCCCCCGGGGGGGGAATTTTTCCCGGGGGGGGGGTTTCCCCGGGGGGGCCCGCCCTTTTTTAACCCCCCCTTTTTTTTTTGGGGAAATTTTTAAATTTAAAAAATAAATTAATTTAAAAAAGGAAACTTTTTTTTCCCCCTTTTCCCCCCCAAAAAAAAAAATTTTTTTGGGGGTTTTTTTTAAAAATTTTTAAAATTTTTTAAAAAATCTAAACCTTTTTTTTTTTCTTTTTTTTCCCCCTTTTTTTTTTTCCAAAAAAAAATTTTTTTTTCCCCCCCCGGGGTTTTAAAAAAACCCGGGGGGGGGGCAAAAAGAAATTTTTCCCTTTTTTTTAATTTTTGGGGGGGGGGGGGAAAAAATTTTTTGGGGGGCTTTTCCCCCCCGGGTTTTGGTTTTTTGGGGGGGGGTTTTTTTGGGGGCCCCCTTTCCCCCCTTTTCCCCTTTTTTTGGGGGTTTTAAAAAATTTTTTTTTAAAAATTTTTTGTTTTAAAAAAAAAGGGGTTTTTAAAAAAAAAGGGGGTTTGAAATTTTGGGGGGGGGTAAAAGGGGGAAAAAAAAAAAAAAAAAACCCCCCTTTTTTTTCCCCAAACCCCTTTTAATTTTTTTTAAAAGGGGGGGGGGGGGGGTTTTAAATTCCCCTTTTTAAAAAAAGGGGTTTTTTTTCCCCCCAAACCCTTTTTTGGGGGGGGCTTTAAAAGGGGGTTTTTTTTTTTCCCCCAAAATTTTTCTTAAAAATTTTTTGGGTTTAAAAAAAGGGGAAAAATTTTTAAAAGGGGGGCCCCCGGGGGGGGGGGGGTTTTGGGGGGAAATTGGGGTTTTTTGGAAAAAAACCCCTCCCAACCCCTTTCCCCTTTTTTTTTTTTCCCCCTTTAAGGGGGGGTTTTTTTAAAAAAGGGAATTTTTTGGGGGGGGGGGAATTTTTTTGGGGGAAACCGGGAAGGGGGGGGGGGGGGGGGGGGGGGCGGCCTCCGGGTTAAACCCCCCCGGGGGGGACCCGCCCGGGGGAAAAAAACCCCCCCGTTTCCCCAAAATTTTCCCCGGGGGGCCCCCAAAAAAAAAAAAAAATTTCGGTTTTTTTTTCTTTTTTTTGGAAATTTTTTTGGCATTTCCGGGGCCCCCCCTTTTTTTTTAAAAAAATTTTTTTAAAAAAAAAAAAAATTAAAAAAAAATTTCCCCCGGAAAATTCCCCCAAAAAAAAAATTTTTTTCCCCCCCTGAAAATTTTTTTTTGGTTTTTTAAAAATTTTTTGGTTTTCCAAAATTTTTTTTTAAAACCCCCCTCTTCAATTTTTTTTTTTTTTAAAAAAACCCCCCCCCCTTAACCTTTTTTTTTAAAGGGTTTTTTAAAAAAAATTTTTTTTTGGGGGGGGAATCCCTTAAAAAAAAAATTTTTACCCCCGGTTTTTTTTTCCCCCCTTTTTTCCCGGGGGTTTTTTAAATTTTTTTTCCCCCCTGGGCCCTTTTTTAAAAAAACCCCAAATTTTAAAAAGAATTTTTTTTTTAAAAAATTTTTTAAAAGAAAAAAATTTTTTAAATGGGGAAAAAAACGGGGAGGTTTTCCCCCGTTTTAAAAAATTTTTTTAAGGGGTTTTTTGGGGGGGGGGGCCCCCTTTTTTTTTTGGGTTTTTTAATTCGGGGTTTTAAGGGGGGTTTTTTGGGGGGAAAAAAAAGGGGGGGGGGTTTTTTTCTTTTTAAAATTTTTTTTTTTTTTTTTCCCCCCCCCCCCCCCCCAAAAAAAAAAGGGGGAAAATTTTTTTGGGGGGAAAAAAAAGGGGGAAAATTTTGGGGGGGGTTTTTTTTTTTGGGGTTTTTTTTTTTTTTTTTTTTTAAAAAAAAATTTTTTTTTGGGGGGAAAAAAAAAAAAAAAAAAAGGCCCCAAAATTTTAAAATTTGAATTTTTTTTTTAAAAAAAATGGGGAAAAAAAAAATTATTTTTTTAAAAGGGGGGGGTTTTTTTTTTTTTGGGGTTTTTCTTTTTTGTTTGGGGCAAAGGGGTTTTGGGGAAAAAAAAAAACCTTAAAATTTTCCCCCCCCCCGGGTTTGGGGGGTTTTTTTTTTTTTTTTCCCCCAAAAGGCCCCCTTTTTTTTTAAAGGATTTTTTTTTTCCCCTAAACCCAATTTTTTCCCCCTTTCAAAAAAAGGAAGGGGTTTTCCAAAAAAGCCTTTTTGGGGGGGAAAACCTTTTTCTGTTGGGGGAAAAACCGGGGGGAAAAAAACCAAATTTTTTTTTGGGGGGGGTTTTGGGGCAAAAATATTAAAAAATTTTTTTTAAAAAAAAAAAATTTTTTTTTTTTTTCTTATTCCCCCCCTTTTTTTCCCCTTTTTTAAAAAAAAAAAAAAAAAAAATTTTTAAAAAATTTTTTTTAAAATTTTTTCCAATTTTTTTTCCCCCCCCCCAAAAAAAAAATTTTTTTTTAAAAAAAAAATTCCCCCAAAAACTTTTCCCCAAAAAAAAAAAACCCCCCCCCCCAAAAAAAAAAAAATTTTTTTTTAAAAAATTTAAAAAATTTTTTTTTTTTTTTTTTAACCCCCCCCTTTTTTTTTTAAAAAAAACCCCCCCCCCCCCCCAAAAAATTTTTTTTTAAAAAATTTTTTTTTTTTTTTCCCCAAAACCCCCCCCTATTTTAAAAAACCCCCTTTTTAAAAAAAAAGGGTTTTTTTCCCCCCCCCTTTTCCCCCCCCCAAAAAAAACCAAACCCCCTTTTTTCCCCCCCGGGGTTTTTGGGGGGTTGGGGTTTTTTTTTTTCCCCCCCCCCCCTTTTTTTCCCAAAACCTTTTCCCCCCAAAAAAACCCTTTTTTTCCCCTTTTTTGGGGGGGTGGGGGGGGGGCCCCCCCCCCCCCCGGGGGGGCCCCCCCCCCCCCCCGTCCCCTTTTTCCTTTTTTGTTTGGGGGAAAATTTTTTTGGGGGGGAATTTAAAATTTTTTAAAAAGGGGTTTTTAAAAAATTTTAAAATTTTTTTTCCCCAAAAAAAAACCCCCCCCTTTTTTAAAAACCCCCAAAAAATTTTCCCCTTTTTTGGGGTTCCCAAAATTTTTTTTCCCCCCCCTTTTTTTCCCCCCCCGAGGGCCCCCTTTTTTTCCCCCTTTTTCCCCCCCCCTTTCCCCTTTTTTTTTCCCTTTTTTGGGGGGGGAAATAAAAATTTTTTCCCCTTGGAAAAAAAAAAAAAGGGGAAAATTTACTAAACCCCCCGGAATTTTTTAAAACCCAAAACATTTAAAACCCCCTTTTTTTTTTTAAAATTTTTTTAAAAAACCCCCCCTTTTGGGGAAAAAACCCCCCCCCCCCCCCAAAAAATTTTTTTTTTTGGGGGGAAATTTTTTTTTTAAAAAAAAAAAATTTTTTCCCCTTTTTGGGGCCCCAAAACCCCCCCCCTTTTTTTTGCTTTTTTTAGGGGGGGGTTTTTTTTTTTCCCAAAAAAGGGGGAAAAAGGGGGGCCCCCCCCGGGAAAAAATTGGGGGGCCCAAAAAAAAATTTTTTCCCCAAAAAAAAAAACCCCAAAAAAATTTAAAGGGAAAGGGAACAAAACCCTTTAAAAATTTTTTTTTGAAAAATTTTTTTTTAAAGGGGGAAAAAAGGGGGGTTTTTTTTTTGGGGTTTTTTGGGGGAAAAAAAGTTTTTTTAAAAGGGGCTAGGGGCTTTTTTTTGGGGGGAAAGGGTTTCCGGGTGTTTTGAAAATTTTTCCCCGGGGGTTTTTTAAAAAAAAAAATTTTTGGGGGGGGGGAAAAATTCCAAAAAAAGGGGGGGAAAAAAAAGGGGGAAAAAAAAAAGGGGGGGGTTTTTTTTTTTTTTCCCCCCCCCCCGGGGTTTTTTTTTTTTCCCAAATGGGAAAATTTTTTCCCCCGGGGTTTTTTTTTTTTTTTTAAAATTTTTAAAATTTTTGGGGCCTTTTTTTTATTTTTTTCCCCCCCAAAAAAACCCCCCCTTTTTTGGGGGGGGTTTAAATTTTTTTCCCCCCCTTTTTTTTTTTTGGGGCTTTTAAAAATTTTTTAAAAATTTTCCCCCCCTTTAAAATTTTTTTAAATTTTTTTTTTTAAAAAAAAAAAGGGGGCCCCCCCGGGCCCTTTCCCCTTTTATTTTGGGGGGGGAAAAAAAACCCCTTTTTTTTTAACCCCCTTTTTTTTTTTAAAAATTTTTTTTTAAATGGGTTTTTAAAAAAAAAAAATTTTTTTTTTTTTTTTTTTTTGATTTTTTTTCCCCAAGGGCCCCGGGGGGAAAAATTTTTTTTTTGGGGGGAAGGGGGGGGGGTTTTTTTTTTTAAAAACCCCTTTTTTTGGGTTTTTTTTAAAAAATTTAAAAAAATTTAAAAAAAAAAACCCCCCCCCCTTTTTTTTTTTTTTTCCCCCCCCCTTTTTTAAATTTTTTTGGGGGGGTTTTTTTTTAAAATTTTTAAATAATTTTTTTAATGGGGGCCCCCCCTTTTTTTTGGGTTTTTTTTAAAAGGGATGGGGGGGGTTTTGATATCTTTTGGGCCTATTGGCCTTTTTTGTTTTTATTGGCAAAAATTTATTTTTTTTTAAATTTTTTGGGAGTGTGGCCGGGGGCTTTTTTTTATTTTTGGGGCACTTGTATACAAAAATTTCAGGATAATATTAGAGCTTTCCTCAATTTATCCCTTTTTATAATTTTAAAACTTCTTCTTCTTCTTCTTCTTTTTTCTTCTTTTTTTTTTATTTATTATTTATTATTATTTTTATATTGGTGTGTTGTGGTTTTGGTTTTAGGGTGTCCTTAGTGGATATCGGTAGTTTCCAGAGGTTGATTCTCCCTTCCACCTTGGGTTGGGGATGGAAAATTGGCTTGCCAAGTTGTGGGCAGGGGTTTTTTTCCTGCTGAGCCATCTCTTTTCCTCTCCATTTGAAGCAGAATCTCTTGTTAACCTGGATTTTCCCTGATTTGGTTAGTGTATCCCGTTTTGGGTTTCTACGCTGGGATGCGGTGGCCTGCCTGGTTTGGGGGGTCGGGCCCCAAAATCTGAGGGTTCTATTGCTTACGAAAAAATGCTTTTCCCACTGAGAATTTCTCATACTAGAATCTCGTTTAGCACACCCTGATCTCACTGTCTACTTAGAAGAAAAGTCTCTTCAAAATAAAAAGTCTATGTCCCCGGTGCGATAAAAACCATTGAATCTTCTGCTTCAGAGCTGAAGTGGGGGGGAAAAAGAAACCCTTGACTTTTCTGAAAGTCTGTGGGGGGGGGTCCTACGGGGAGCAAAGACACATGGGAAGATGGGTGGAGCAAGACTGAGGAAATACACAGGTGTCATGTGCTTAGTCAGATGTGCAAGGGTCTGATCAGGACTATGGAGCCAAAGCATTGTGCAGGATTTTAATTTTTTTCTATTCATCAGTCTTTAAGCATTTTTCTTTCTGTCGGTCATATTCCAGGGATGCTGTACCCGCATTCTGCAGAAAAAGTACATTCTGTAAAAACTTTTGTCAGAGATTCAAAATGAAGCTGTCCCCAGGCAGGCACTTCAGCAAAGTCATCAGACAAGTCAAGTCAAATTCTTTCCTTACCTCTGAACCTTCGTGTCATTCATTGTTAGGTGGGCTAGGGAATTTGGTTTGTGTTTTCCAAGCATATGTCTGTAATTTTTCATTTCACTACTTCATGCATCTGCTGATTTATTCAGTAAGTACCGCCCCTCCTCCGTCATTCACTCAGTGCTTTATTCATTTTAGCAGTGTTCTGTTGGAGGCCTGCTATGTCCTAGTCTAGGAAGTAGGTAGCAGGAATACGATAACAAATCCCACAAGGTTCTTACCCCCACGTAGCTCTTTTGTCACGGTGGGCAATGCTCTTCCATGCTTTCTTGACTCAGTAGACATTGCTTGATAACTTACTTTTGCAAAGAGATCAGCAGTTCAACAGAATCCAAGAGAAAGCAGCCTGTAGCAAGTCTGCAACAAAGATGTGTCTTTTTGTTCAGCAAAGATGTCTTCTCAGACATTTGAAACATTTACACTGGAGTCTGGAGAAAATGACTTAACATTGTGAACGCTACATAACACTTGCTACATAACACATCAAAGTCGAGTGTTCAGCTTGGATTCAGATCGGTTGGTGAACTCCCTTCAAGCAAATTTTTCCCACTGTAGGGATGCTCTGCAAGAGGCTCTAGTGATGCTGTACTTATTAACTGACAAACAGCTGCCCAGATGAGCAACTATCTGGGCTGGCTTCTGCCCTCTCTATACCTAGAACACCGTTTTTGTTACACGATGTCCATATCGGGGCTATTAACACATGTCTCACCTTCTGAAAGACAAAACAAAACAGGGAGACAAGTGTTGATCAGACTTGGAAGTGTTGCCAATACGAAAGTTTTGAAAGAAAATGCTTTATTTAGTTTATGCGGTTGTAATTATGTTTGGGAAACTTTCTGACAACATCCATAAGAGTCTACTGTATTTGCTGACCTTTGTGGGTAGGTGGAAGCATTAAGCATTAATGCTTACTGTCTGTCCTCACTTACTACACTGTTGAGTTTTGCTATCATCCACTGTAGGAAGAAGGAGAAGAAGTAACAAATATTAGCTTACAAGGTAAAATTGTTGTTGGACGTACCATTGTAGAATACTCATGGTTCTAAAGAAGCATTCATTGGAGCAGGCTGTAGGAACAAGGGGAATTTTCAGAAAATTCAATAAGCAAACAAAGCACTAAACCAGCAATTAGAAGGGGCACTGGGCACAGAAACTGCCTTGCTGGACTCCTGTCTCCCAGCAACTCTATTATTTGTTATCAAGTAGGTTATGGTCCCGAGTACCCAGTGAACGGTCCTTCTAGGTTTCAGTGTAGATGGTATTCCTTAGAGTTCTGTTGTTCCAGGAGTATGTGGGCTAGAGTCTCTCTCCCTGATCTTTCCAGTCACATGAGTGTGACAGTGGACTCTGGAGTGCCCAGGATGTCCTATAGAAGACATGCTGGTGTTGGCAGTTAGTAACTGGGCTACTCAGTGCTGATGTGGGAAGTGCTCAGGTAGGGTAACATTATCAACATTTACCACGGAGGTAGAGGACATTTCGCAGTGTTGAGGGAGACAAAAGAAGGATCATGAAGTGTTACCCTCTTCATAGAGCAAGACCCTTCCTGAGGACTCTGTTTGTTATTTTCTTATACCAACTTGACACAAGCTAGGGCTACTTGTGAAGAAGTGAACTCTTTTTTTTTTTTTTTAACAGATACTGCATCTCACTATGTAGCTCTGGGGGCCTGGTGTTCACTATGTAGGCCTCAGACTCACAGAGATCCACCCATCCTTGCCTTCCAAGTGCTGGGATGAAAGGCCTATATCACCTCACCATACCCTGCAAGAAGAAACATTTATTGAGAAAATGTCTCCATAGGTTGGCCTTTAGGACAAGTCTATAGGACATTTTCTTGATTGATGATTGATGTGGGAGGGTCCAGAGTCACCGTGGGTGGTTCTTCTGTGAGCAGGTGGCCCTGGGTGGTCTAGTAAAGCAGGTTGAGCAAGCCCTGGAAAGCAGTACAGTAAGCAGCACCTCTCCATAGCTTCTGTTTCAGCTCCCACCTCCAAGTTCCTGCTCTGACTCCCCTTGGGATTGGACTGTTAGGTGGAACTGTGATACAGACCTGAAATTATCTCTTTCCTCTCCAGGTTGATTTTGATTATGGTGATTTATCACAGCTATGGAAATCTTAAGGATGAACTGAATTGATGTTCAGTAAATGAGTCTGGGCAGGTGGAGAACAGAGTGAAGGTGGTACTTTATTAGCAGATGAGAGTTTTCTTACTCTGGGTGAGGTCTTCCTGTCTGCTAGGGTGATGCTGAATAACTCCCAAGAATAACAACTCTATCTCCACCCCATCCCTCCATGTTTCCTCCTCCTCCTCTCTTTCCCTCTCACTCTTTTTCCCCTTTCCTTTTAGAGTACTTACTGTATTGCTTGTCACTGGTTCTATTAATTTATACATTCATTAGCTAGTTGCTATGCAGATGACAGAACCCAGAACCTTACACAATGCCAAGCAACTATTCTAAGATTGACCTGGATTTCCAGCCCTCTTTTCATGTTTTATTTTTGGAGCAGAGTCTTCACCCTGTCTCCCAGATAACACTTGAACTCAAGATCTTCCTGCCTCAGTCCCCAGAGTGCTGGGATTGCAGACATGCACCATCAAGCTCAGCTAAGACTTCAGTTTTATGACAGTAGGATGCTTTCCTCCTATACTTACTCTCTTACCAGATGCTGACAGCCAAAGACGGTTAGTCCTACATCCCCCACAGCCCTAGATTACCTGGGAAATCTGTTTGATTCCATGAACAATAACAACAATTATATTTCATAGAACAAGTATGTGAATGGCCTTGATAACCATCAATAATGCCAACATTGATATCAATATCAAACTTATCAAATTTTCCCCTTTTGAAATCTATTTTTTTCTGTTGCATTAGGGAGGGAATGGAGGAATACTACTTTTGTTTTTAGTATCGTGTCTTAGTCACAAATAATAGGAGGCAGATAAGCAAGTAGATACAAAGATTACTATGAGAACTGGCTTATGAGATCATGGAAGGTAAGACGTCATTCCAGATGTTATCTGTAAACTAGAGAGCCTGGAGGCCAGTGGAGTAACTCAATTTGAATCCAAAGAATGGAGAACCATGGTAGCTAGTGGTAAAACTAAGCCTAGACCAGAGGCCTGAACATTTGGAGCTCTGATGCCCAAGGGCAGAAAAATAAGTGTTCCATCTTCAGACGAGGGAGAATTCCCTTTCCTTTGACCTTTTTCTTCTTTCTAGGGTTTTCAACAAGTTCCTTCATAGACATACTAGAAATTGTTTTACTAGCTGTCTAGATATCCCTTAGCTCATCCAAAATTGTACCTGGAGTGAACACTATTATGTATGGTAAATAGGAATCATTTGCTTTTATAATTTGATGTAATTGCATAGGAAGGCTGAGTCTAGATGTTTTAAAGCACAGACAGTGGGTTCTAGTATTAGGGAGCGCATTCTGCCTCTTTCCTTTTCTTGGTTCTTACATTCCTGGTTCACAAGGTACCACATGCTTCAGGGCATCTCCCCATTGACTATTTACAGCATTAGTCCAAGACACTACTTTGTATTAAACATTGGCTTCTTGCCCCCCTCAGCCCTCTTATCTCTATCCAGGGATGCTTTCAAACAGGTTCCTGTGGGTTCACAGAGGCCTATGTTCAATTCTTAGTGGTTTTGCAATCCAATTATTCAATAAAGACATTATAAAAATTAATTACATGAATATGCTTAAATGAGTTTCATCTTAAACAACAGAAGGATGCTAAGAATCCATCATCATCTCCTCCTCTTATGACGTTACTGTTCTAGAGGCCCCTGGGGTTACTTAGATGTGTCATGACTTTTCAAGGAAGTGGGAAGCAGTCGTGTCCTGCTGCATCCTGTTTTTTTCAGCTCTGTATTTCATGCCATTCTGTGTAAGTTTGAAATCAGCCACGGTTGAAGTATGAACACCATGTAAGTTGGTAAACATCGAAAATGGGGACTGCCTCCCTCCCCCAGAGATCCTGTTGTTAATGTTTACCAGCAAGCCACTGTTTATAGTACTCCAGTCTTCAGCTCAGGGTTTCTCAATCTTAGCATTACTGACATTCTTAGTCAAATAAATGTTTGTTATTTGGGCTGTTTTGTGCCTTGTATGTTACTGAGCAGTATCTCTGGCCACCAGCCACTGGATGTCCATAGGACACCCTCCCTACTGTGCCAACTAAAAACATCTATGTTGCCAAATGTTTCCAGGGGAAAAATTATCCCCAGTTAAGAAACACTGGCTTTGATGACATGTTCCTTCAAGGTAGAGAGCTTGCTTTTCTCTCTTCATTAAACTTGAACAGGTGTTTTATAAATATTTGCCAATGTCACTTCATAGGCAGATGACATAGAACCGTGGATCCGTTTTTGCAGAAGTTTCTTTTTCCCGGAGTCAACTATGGAAGCTTTTTCAACATCACCATCGACAATAAGTTCTTAGGCTATGTCTCTTTCAGACCATTTGCCAATAAATAAATAAATAAATAAATAAATAAATAAATAAATAAATTCAGTAGTTACTGCTAAATGCCTATGCTCTGAGTACTGGGAAAAATTTTATACATAAATATTGTATTTACATCCCCCTAACCCACAGCAAGTTCCTTCCTTTATCCTGCCTCTTGCTTTTACAGAATTACTTTGGGGATTTATATGCTGGGCTGGTGACTTCTCATGCCATAACTACCATAGTAGCAAATAGGGAGAAAGTTGAGTGAGCTTCACTGTGAAGTGTATAAGTCCTGGCATCTTATCCAGGGCAAATGCTGGATTCAACACAGACAGGGCCCAGGTTTTCACTTGCCCATTCGCACTACCAAGCTTGAGTGCTCAGGTCCTGTGTAGACTTTGGGAAGGTGAGAGAGAGCTTGAATGTTGTGAGGGCCATGGCACACTTCTAAAATGGCCAGGCCAGCAAGATCACCAGTGATGCTCAAGGACAACTCTAACTGTGCATCCAACTTGAGAATGCTGGGTGTCCCTCTGCTTGCAGTAGCTGGTACTCTGTTCTCTATGCAGGCCTAGGAACTCTGCTTTTTCCTATGATCCTTCAGGTGCATTTGGATTGCTAGTCATGATTAGGATTTTGAGGTGATCATGGATTAAAAATTGTTGAATTTCCACAAGTTATAGAATATATGCTAATGTGCTCAGAAAATGATCTTTATTAGCTCTATTAGGATTAATTGCATAATTATACAATAATGATTCTGTGTCTAATGGGTGTGTTTACCCTTCAGGTGATTGTTGTCTCCTGAACACAGAAAGCTGCCAAGAGATATGCTTCTCAGGGGATCACCAATAGCTCCAGGATGACAGATTCAGTGTAGTGACTGGCAGGGCCCTGCAGTGAGAAGTCACACCCAAACCCACAGAGCAAGTGTGCTATGAATGCCACGGGCATCTCTGGCTGAATGAGTTCTAAGAAGCTGCCACTACAGGGACTGCCAGAATAGATATTAAATGTAAAACATGGGCCTGAGATAATGAGAGTGGGTACTTAGTTCATGGCCGCTGAGGTAGCAGGTCCCCTGGCTATGCCAGAGAGCACCCAGGAGATGACTTCATAGACTTCAGCATTGAAGGCTTCCTGAGCAGAGGGTAAAAACTAAGAGATTGAATGCTATAAGGGGCCTGAGGGTGGGACATGCAGACCAAGTCCTCTCTCCTGTCACCATTAAACCAATTCTTCCTCAAGAATGATCTTGGGCAGGGATGTGAAAGTCAGAGAGAGAACCCATGAGACTGAGTGATCTAGAAGACTGTTCAATTTGTTATTCAGACCTTCTCTTACTGAGATGAATAGACAAAAGAAACCATTTAAAAGGAAGAAGAATTTGTTTGTTTGTTGCTATCAGAAGTCATGGTTCATGGTCTTCTGGCTCCATTGCTTTTGGGCCTGAGGAAGGCAGAACATCATAGCAGAAAGATGTTGTAGAGTGAAGTTGTTCATTTCATGGTGTTTGGAAAGGGTGAGAGAGGAGGGACAAGAGAGAAAGAAAAAGAGGAGAAGAAGGAAGGAGAAAAGGAGAGAGTACTAGATAAGAAAGAGATAAAGAGACAGAGAGAGCGGGTGGTGGTGGGGCAAGATGGCCCCCAAAGGACTATGATGTCTTCTCAGGAAACTATTTCCTTCAAGTTGGGCATCCCTTTGTAACAAATGAGTCCATCAGTGGATTATTCCATAATTAGGTTAGAACCAACACAAATGATCCAATGACCTCTTGGTGAGTGGATCTAGTATCTGGGTACTTGTTATAATAAAGAAGGATGAAGTTATGTCACTTGCAGGAAAACATACAACTAGAAACCATTAGGCAAATCAAACCAGCTTCAGGAAGACAAACAACATGCTTTCTCTTACTTGTGAACCCTGGACTTCATATAGTTACATGCATATGACATGAAAGTAGAAACAAAACTCTTTTTTTTTAATTTTATTTTTTAATTTATTTAATTATTTAAATCACATCATAATTTACTTATTCACACAGGGGTTATAAACACAAAAAGGCAGGATGTGGGGAAGGGATGATGACACTGGAGCATAGGTGTTCAGGGGGAGTACAGATACCATTTAGGACAGGGTATCAGCTGGGTGAAGGTTCAGGGGACAGGTCACTATGGCTCTGCCTATGATTCACTTGTCCTTATCTAAGTTGGTACTGTCTGCCGAGGCTGCCTATTTATAAGATCTATGACTACTCAGGCTGGTAAATTTCTACAGAAGCTGCCTATTTACAATAGCTTATAGCCTGCTGTTTCAGTGGTTTTCCACAGAGACTTTGTGTTAGCATGCATGTACGTCAGTCCTATTGCTGATTTTTGGCCTATGGCTATTTTAGGCCTTCAGTATATAAGCAGGGCTGCCCCTAGCATCTCCTCCCTTCTCTAAGTAAGAAGGGCCTTGGAGACTCTAATCTTTTGAAGGTGGGGATAGAGGCCTGACCTCCAATAATTGAAGGGGATCTTGTAATGGCTCCGGTCCTCCTGTTGTTGTCCAGTGAGGCATGAGGGCCATACTCATCCTGATGTCTTTTTCCTGGAGAGGGGATACTTTTGTCATCAACCCCTATGCACTCAGGCTTGTCCCTCAGGGAACCCAGAGAGATATTTTTAACTTTTATTTATATTCCCTTGCAGTGCTTAGCCTCGCAGCCTAAGCAAGAATTCAGATCGCCAGTCAGAGGGGGTTCTGGGTGGCCCCTCTCTGCTTGGTCTAGGGGTGGAAGTCTCCTCTTTTAGATTGGGTGGAGATGGGTTTTGGGAATACCCTGGATAGAGTAACAACCTCATCTTGAGTCTCGTGGTTCTCCATAGCTAACTTATGATAATGTATCTGAATAGGTTTTGCTACCAAATTATCTATCCGTTGTATCACAAAGTTAGTCAGCCTATTTAAGGCCCTGGATCAAAAGAAATCAGCAAAAATAACCCAATTAATGGTCCCAAGATGGAGGAAGTGGGGTTGACAACCATGAAGAGGTTGAAAACCAATCCTTGTACCAGCTCTCATCTTTCTCTTTCTCTCTCTGTCTTTTCTCGGGGCCTTCTCTGACCTTTTTCATGTTCTCTTTAACCATCCCTGTCTTGTCTATGTAAGGGCAACATTCTTCTTTAAGGGCTGTACACAGTCAAGAGCTGTACACAGTCTTTTCTATTGTAAAAGAGTAAATCAAGTCCAATAAAGTCCTTTGCAATTTTTGGAGATCATTTCAGACAGCGAAATGAGGGATTTCTTCAGATTATTGATGTCAATCTCTAGCAGTTTGAGTAGTAGTTGAGTAGCTGTTGAGTAGTATAAGTCCAGAGGCCAGCATCAGGATTAGAACTTCTACCAGCAGACATCATGGGTATTTCATTTTTACCTGCAAAGGAAAAAGAAGGGAATTCTCAGGGAGTTTTCTCTTCCCTGGATGTCAATTGTTATTCATCTTATTTATAGTTGGGCCTGGCTTAGTGGGGGGTATTTATTTATTTCATTAATCTTTTTGGCAGCCATTTAGCTGTGCCTTCTGTGGTATCAAACAGGCATATCAGTCCTTGGCCCCATATCAGAACTGGGTCCGGGCCATTCCACTTAAGGGTAAGAGGGTCCTTCCACATAGCTATGGCATAGTTTTTATTGGTCTTGGAGATGCCAGAGGCAGTCAGCAGCAGATTTGCCATGAGCTTTCAGTTTTAGAGAGTTAAAAGTAAATAAGGCATGATGGAGAGTGTTTCAGGAGACTCCTTCTGGGGGGAAACAGTTCCCCCTCTTTTATTTTTAAAACACATTTTTCAGAGTTCTTATGAGATCTGGGCAGAAGTGCCAGCAGCCGCTTCTTCCACACTCAGAGAGTCATAAAGACACTATTTAAAGAAATATAAATCTACATTAATAATCTCTTTTATCAAAGGACTGTTATAGAACAGCCAACAACTAATCAGTCTATATAATATATCAATTAATAATGGCTTCTTCTACTTTTTGTAAAATTACTCCTCTTTTGTCAATTAATTGTTGAGGGAAATTAGGATTTACGTCTCTCTCGAGAATATTAAACAGAGACTTAAATTCTTTTGTGGAGAGCTTAAAATAAGATCTTAGCCAATTAGCATCTCCTAGAAACCTTTGAAAATAATTTGAAATAAGTAAGCTATCTTTTTTCTTTTTGTCAGACCCATTATGTTTTTTTTTAAATTGGATATTTTACATATTTACCTTTCAATGTTATCTCCTCTCCCATTCTCCCCCTAAACCCCTTATCCCATACTCCCTCCTCCTATTCTTATGAGGGTGTGCTCTGAACATCCTCCCAAATCCATCTTCCTGCTCTCGGATTCCCCAACACTAGGGATTCTAAACTTTTGGGGACCATAGTCCTCCAAATCTACTGATGCCTGACAAGCCACCCTCAATTACCTGTTCTCAGGCTGGAGGTTTAGACCCTGGGAGCTCTGGTTGAATCTTTTGACACTCCTTCTAAAAAGGACAAAAGCACCCACACTTGGACTTCCTTCTTCTTCTTGAGTTTCATGAGGTCTATGCTTTGCATCTTAGGTATTCTGAGCTTTTGAGCTAATATTCACTTATCAGTGAGTGCATACCATGTGTGTTCTTTTGTGATTGGGTCACCTCACTCAGGATGATATTTTCTAGCTCCATCCATTTGCCTAAGAATTTCATGAACTCATTGTTTATAATAGCTGAGTAGTACTCCATTGTGTAAATGTACCACATTTTCTGTATCCATTCTTCTGTTGAAGGACATCTGGGTTCTTTCCAGCTTCTGGCTATTATAAATAAGGCCTCTATGAACATAGTGGAACATGTGGCCCTAATATATGTTGAAATATCTTGTGGGTATATGCCCAGGAGTGGTAGAGCTGGGTCCTCAGGTAACACTATGTTCAATTTTCTGAGGTACGCCAGACTGCTTTCCATAGTGGTTGTACCAGCTTACAATCCCACTAACAATGGAGGAGTGTTCCTCTTTCTCTACATCCTTGCCAACATCTGCTGTCACCTGTGTTTTGGATCTTAGCCATTCTGACTGGTGTGAGGTGGAATCTCAGTGTTGTTTTCATTTGCATTTCCCCGATGACTAGGGAAGCCGAACACTTCTTTAGGTGCTTCTCAACCATTCGAGTTTCCTCAATTGAGAGTTCTTTGTTTAGCTCTGTACCCCATTTTTAAATAGGGTTATTTGATTGTCTGGAATCTAATTTCTTCAGTTCTTTGTATACCTTGGATATTAGCCCTCTATCAGATGTAGGGTTGGTGAAGATCTTTTCCCAATCTGTTGGTTCCCACTTTGTCCTATTGACAGTGTCCTTTGCTTTACAGGGAAACAAAACTCTTAGAACAAAGAAGTGGAGAGGGCTGAGAAAGGGGAGACTAGAATGGCCTGGGCATGTGCTTAACATATATGTTATATGTATGAAAGTGTCCTTACATAACACAGTGCTAGGTACAATGGATCTACACCATGAAAACTTAAAGTCTCACATGACCTTTCTATAGTAAACAATGTACTGGTTTGGATGGCATTTGCTTTTCCTTATCTATCTGCTAGTGTCAAAGGCTCAGGAGGAGGGTTGGATTAATTTTAGAAAATAAGCCCCATGTCACTATCCACCGACCGTTCTCCCGAGGCTGTTGGAGTCCCTGTTGGCTACTTTTCTTTCTGTTTCCTTTTGTTTTCTGATGGCCTATGACCCATCCCATCATACAAAGCTGTCTGTTTAGCAAATCTAACAGGACCACACATATTCACATTGTCGGCTTCAGCGTCCTCAGCTGTATGATTCAGATATGTAGCAGACTGATGACAAATTCCTTTCACTTCTCTTGTCCAAAGTCGTTTATTTTCCTGGTGTGTGATGTACTGAAGAACAATATGAGTGGTATTGGAAGTGTGATATTTATGATCCGTCTCTGTGGTTCAGTTCAGTACATGGGTGACTAATAAATGTGATTCTGTTCTATGAAGGATGTCAATAATGGCTTGAGCAGCTAAGGTTTGGTATGTCGTTTCTTGAGCATCATCTGACTTTAGTGTCATAGAACAAAGGAACGGGACAACAACGAACTGCCGGATAGGATAGAACCGGCAGGTTCTGATTCCATATCCTCCCAATGGGTCTGTCCACCTTACTTCTTGGCAAGAGGCTTTTGCCCAGCCAGGCTAATCCTTTTTTTGTTTTGTTTTTTTTGAGACAGGGTTTCTCTGTATAGCCCGGGCTGTCCTGGAACTCACTCTGTAGACCAGGCTGGCCTCGAACTCAGAAATCCCTCTGCCTCCCAAGTGCTGGGACTAAAGGCGTGCGCCACCACCGCCCGGCCCCAGGCTAATCCTTACACACAGGAGGTAATTATATCAATCTGCCTTGGAGGGGCTGGGGCAGCAGAGGATCTATAGAGAGGGCAGCCACGTTTGTGGACTCTGATCCCAAGGATCTGGAACTGCTGGTTCCAGCTGTTGGTGAAGGGGATTGTCCTGCTAGACAGGTCCCTGTGAGAAAGATGGGGAAGGAGTAGTGACTTCCAGGACAGACTGATGTTTCTTATGGGTTTTCATTGAGTGTGTTTAGATATGATGTGTATGTATATGATGTATATGTATGTGTATATACATATATATGTTTGTATGTATATATATGTATATATGTATATGTTTATATGTATATATACATATATGTGTGTATATATATGTATATCTTGCAAAGTTGAAGATGTCTCTCATACACATGTTCTTTGTATAACTAAAGGTAGAGTAAGTAAAAATGGAACTGTCTAGTATTGTCTTTGCCATGCAGCTGTCCATAGATGCACAGATACACAAACACAACCATGAGACTTTCCTGCTGCTACCTCCACTCAAGAATCTTTCTCCCTCAAATTGAGATCACAGCTCTCCTATCCATGTGGCTTATCTAAATATTTCTTCCAACTATATCCTCTTTGAGAAATTCTGGTAAGTAAACATGGCTATATAGGATGACATGTTTTTATCATTATTTCAGGGGTGCCCTTGATGGATGTGAGGGATAGCAAGGGATGAGCTGATGGGACAGACCTGGTTTGTTGGAGGTGGGGTGGGGGCAGGGCTTTAGGGACGCATATGGGAACCTGGGAGCCATTTAAAGGACAAATAAGATGTTCTTCTCAGCCACACCCTTGATTTTGGTCAGCCTTCTCTGCTATGGATGCCCAGTCACACCAATCATTGTATCAAGACCTTCTCAGTCTCTTTACCTCTCCTGAGGGGTGGCAATGCTTCTTCCATATGTAAAGCTGGCTCAAGAGACTATCAGTGGAATTGATTGAGAGAATAATGTGGGCTCACATGGATGGTGGAGATTCCAGAAACAACATTTCAAATGAAAAGCCTTAGAGAAAGCTAGACAAGAACTACACAGGGTCTGAGTGCCAAGGGAAAATGTCTCTTGGGAAAATTAGCACCTCCAACTCCAAAAAGCAAACACCCCTAAGGTAGAGTGTGGGTTGGCTTATGATGGACAGTCCCCCAGTTGGTCAATGTCCCAGCATCAGTGCATGTGGCAGTGGAGCTCTGGAAGCCAGAGGAAGCAGGTGGCTCCCCACAGGGGTGGAGTGTGGTCCAGTTCTGCTCACACTGCTGTTAAGCAGAAATGCACATGTCCCTGCTTTTCAGAGCTCATCTACTGCATGAGTCACTTTTCTGTTGCCATAAAATACCATGACCAGAAGCAAGTTATGGAAGGAAGAGGTTTTGTTTTTAGCTTATGGTTCCAGAGGGGATGAGTTCTAGATCATGGGTAGGCATAGCAATATCTGGTAGGCATGACAATAGGGGGAGGAAGCTAAGAGAATCACACCAATATCAAACAAGAGACCAAGAAAGAAATGAAAGTTACGGTGAGATTATGAGTTCCCACAGCTCTCCAGTGATGTCCTTCGTCCAACGAGGCCACACCTTCCAAAATGTCCCAAACAAAACCACTAACAGGGGACCAAATGTCCAAACATCTGAGCCTATAGGAGATGTTTCCCATTTAAACCACCAGACCACGCTAGACAGCCTTTAATCTCAGCACTCAAGAGCAGAACCAGTGGATCCCCGTGAGTTTAAGGCCAGCCTAAACTACATAGTATATTTCAGGTAAGTCAGGTCTACATAATGAGATCATGTCTCAAAACCAAAAACCAAATAAACCAACACACACAGAGATACACAGACACAGAACACACACACACACACACACACACACACACACACACACAGACACAGACACACAGACACATAGACACACACACAGACACACAGACACACACACACATACACACACAGACACACATACACACATACACACACACACACACACACACACACACACACACACGTTGTTGGCCTACATTGCGAAGAGCAAGGTGCAAGGTGTAGTCATGCTGGGAGAATTATAGAAGTGATATAGTAAACAGTGGCATGCTTCTGTGACATGTGGGATTGTGGCTTTGTCATGCTGGGCTTGGACAGACTCATTCCGACATCTCCATTCCCACCTGTGCCCCTCAGAAATATGAGGGCACAGACTACATTAACCACAGGCTTCTGTCTCACAGACGTGCTCCTGCCAGCTAAGGAAAGAATGGTCCACTGAGGAGGGACTTGTCACTCAAAGGACAAACAATGGAGAACATCTCTCTCTCTCTCTCTCTCCCTCCCTCCCTTCCTCCCTCCCTCCCTCTCTCTCTCTCTCTCTCTCTCTCTCTTTCTCTCTCTCTGTCTCCCTCTCTCTCTTACCCTCTTACCTTCAGCAGTTGCTCTGTGTCTTGTTGACAAAGCATCTCAGGCCAGTTCCAAGATGATCCCGAGGAGATGATGTATGTAGGAAACTGACTTTTCAGGAGAAAACCCGAGAGGACAAAGTTAAGTGTAAGGAGAACTAAGAAAGCCCTTCCTGAAATATTTGCACTGAAAATATTGCCTGTAATGCTGGGCTGGGGATGCTTTGCAGAGCACACAGGATTCTAAAAGAACATGAACTGACTCTGAGAGAGAAAATTATAAGAAAGTAACACAAGCAGCTGAAATCAGCAATTAATAAAGTATGCAGTTTCCTCCCTCTCCTACAAAAAAACAAAACAAAAACAAAAACAAAAACCCATGATCTAGTAGTGAATGCTTGTAATCTCAGTACTTGGGAGATAAGGCAAGAGGATTATCGTGAGTTCAATGGCAGCTGGCCCTGTCTCTAAAGAAAGAAATATAGGAAGGTCTTGTACGTTGGAAAGAAAACTTCTTACTTTGAACAATTAATAGTCACTATCAAGGAGAGAGAACATGCAGTTTGAATGTACTGGGGTATCCAGAGAAAGGAAAAACTTAGTGGGGGATTATTTTCAGATGCAGAGGTCCTTGTCATGGGAAGTTCTGGGATGATGAGGGCAGTTGTACCTTCAGAACAACACACTTCACATATCAGTTCATTAAGCAGATCTGCTCTTAGCAATGGCAGGCCTGTAAAAGGAAGTGCTTTGAATCATGTGCCTTAAGAAGTCAACAGAGGAATGGATGCAGAAGATGTGCTACACTTACCCAATGGAGTACTACTCAGCTATTAAAAGACAATGACTTCATGAAAATCTTAGGCAAATGGATGAGGTCTATCCTGAGCAAGGTAACCCAGTCACAAAAGAACACACATGGTATGCACTCATTGATAAGTGGATATTAACCCAAAAGATCAGAATACCCAAGATATAATTCACAGACCACATGAAACTCAAGAAGGAGGAAGACCAAAATTTGATGCTTCAGTCCTTTTTAGAAGGGGGAACAAAATATTCACAGGAGGAAATACAAAGTGTGGAGCAGAGACTGCCCCACCTTGGGATCCATCCCAAATACAGACCCAAACCCAGACACTATTGTGAATGCCAAGAAGTGCGTGCTGATAGGAGCCTGATATAGCTGTCTCCTGAGAAGCTCTGCCAGAGCCTGATAAATACAGAAGTGGATGCTCCCAGCCAACCATTGGACTGAGCATGGAGTCCCCAATGGATGACTTAGAGAAAGGACTGAAGGAACTGAAGGGGTTTGCAACCCCATAGCAAGAACAACAATATCAACCAACCAGACCCCCCAGAGCTCCCAATAACTAAACCACCAACCAAAAAGTACACATGGAGGGACCCATGGCTCCAGCTGCATATATAGCAGAGGATGGCCTTGTTGGACATCAATGGGAGGGGAGGCTCTTGGTCCTGTGAAGGATTGATGCCCCAGTGTAGGGGAATGCCAGGGTGGGGAGGTGGGTGGGTAGGGAGCACCTTCATAGAAACAGGGAAGGGAGGATGGGATAGGGAGTTTCCAGAGGGGAAACTGGAAAAGAGGATAACATTTGAAATGTAAATAAATAAAATATCCAATAAAAAAGAAATGTAAATAAATAAAATAACCAATAAAAATCCATAAAAAAGAATTTACTTAATATGTATATATGAAGATGACTTGGTGATTTGATGTAGGACAAGTCACTTCACCCGGGTTAGCTTTTCAGAGTTAAAAGTACCAGCTCCTGAAGATATTTCACCTCACCAAAGTTTATAGCCACAGCCTTGTCTTTCTCATATGTCCTCTGCCACGTGGTCTTCTGGAGCTATGTGGACCAGCCTATACCTGCCCACTTCTTCTCCTCAGAGGTTGAATTGCTGACATTGCAAGACTTTCTGGGTAATGTGGACCTTGTAGATGATCCAATATCTTTACCTAAATGAGGGTCAGGCATGTATCAGGCTAGTGGGGAAGTGTTTTGCATTATGGGGTCACAGAACACAACTCAGAACACTCTGACTCAGTAGTGGCCAGACTACACAGACCAACAAGGAAAGGCTCAAGGGAGTTGAAACAAACAAACAAAAAGCTTGTCTTTCCTCAACATGGGTTTTGAACTTGCCTCTGTGATTTTTGTTTTTCCTCAGTGAGGAAAGGAAGGAAGGACAGGTACCAGCCATCACAAGCATTAGGAGTCAGATGGAAAACTGAGGAGAAAATAGAGTATTCTTTCCATAGTTGGCCTTAGGGCCAACATCTGAGACTTCCAGAACTTAGCATACACTTTTACACAAGCATAAAGCCAAACCCAGGGCCAAGAGATGTCGAGACACGAGTGTGTTGGTCATTGGAAAGAGCAGATTCCGAACTGCTGCCCCACTAACAATTCCTTCAGAGGATTTGTTCGTGCTGGCTACTTGACTCTGTCATCTGATCCTTCCCGGCTCTGCAGCACAGATGTGAAATATGAAGGGAGCATGCTATTGCATTTCATTTCTAAAAAGTGGAAAATATACAGTTTACCATGGGATGTTTAAAATATGAATGCCCTTATCCCCACAAGCACCTGTAGTTTCCTGTAGCAACAGCTCTGGCTGCCAATTACTCCTGGCCATGAAACCCTTATGCCTGACGAGAGTTTGGGGCTGGCTTGAGGGCAGCAGCTTGTAGGTGCTTGGTCAGAGTTGCTTGGGATTAGGGGCTATGCTTCATTCCCTTTACACTAGAAACCCTGATTTACTCCTTATGATAATTTGCTGACCTGGGAACCCCAGAAGTCGGGGCACAGCTCATTCTGTGCTTCTAGCATAGGGGCAGACATATAGGAGCCTTGTTTTAAAAGTAAGTTTGCATCTTTATTGAAAAACAATCACAAAGAGTCAACCACATATATTTCAAGAGTTCTAACTGATGGGTTTTGGTGAACATGGATTCCCAGAAAGCCAAAACTATGGTCAAGGTAGTGACCACACCCACCAGACTCAGGTGCTCTTAAGAACTTAAGCTAGCCTTCCCTACCTCCTCCCACCGATCCTAGATAACCACTGGTCTAGTTCTGTCACTATGGGTGAGGTTTCATTTTCTAGAACTTTATATCAACACACACAGACACACACAGACACACACAGACACACACAGACACACACAGACACACACAGACACACACACACACACACACACACACACACACACACACACTCTTTAGGTTTTGACCTGCTTCTTTTCATTGAGCATGCTTGCCTTGAGACTCACTGATGTATTGTAGATTAATAGTTTCCTTTTTACTGCTGAATAGTATTCCATTGCATGAACCCCAGCAGGGACTTCACAGGCCTAAAAGTTAATTCTTGAAGCTATAACAGGAAGAGGAGATGAGACAATGGGGGTATGACTCTATTCTACGAATGTAGATTCACTCTGGAAGCCAGAATGGTATTGGTAGGTGAGTAGGCATGAGGGAAAAGTTTCCTGTCATCCAAAATCTGTTATGTCTCTTTTTTATAACTGATTTTTGTCTGTGCACTGAACTTTCTGGAATAAAGATTCTATCTGCCAGCCTTCTATGAAGTTATGTGTGGTCATGTGACTGAGCTGTGGTTGACAGAATGAAAGCGGGAGGAGAGTGTGAAATTTTTTAGAAGTCCCCTCGAAGGAGGAAGGATTTACTCCTCTTCGTATTCCTGCTGTCTGGAATGCAGCCACGATGTCTGGTGATCTCGCAGCCATTTTGGGCCAGAAAGGACCTTGAGAATGGGAAGCCCTCGTGGCAGAGAAATAATGAAGTGCAGGCTTGGGTTTCTGATACTGCAGAGTGCCACACCAGACCTGAACTAATGACTTCCAGACTTGGTGACTGTGGGAGAGAAATAACTTTCTCTTGTTTAGTTCCATCCCCTTGAAATGACTTCTCCTCCATGTGTTTCTGTTGTTTACTATGGAACAGTTCTGTGTAGCCATGGTAAGGACAGAGTGAGGTAGACCGAGGAGGACAGGGAGACCTAGAGTAAGAAGCGTCTCCATGCTGCTGAGAGACACTTGCATCATGGGATGACGCCAGCTCTACCACAGGGAGACATCTGACTAGAAGTGTGGTATCAGCTGGTAGAATTGCTTTTTGTGAGCTCCTGAGAATCATTCTTTTACTAATTATTTTTAATCTTAAACAATATATAGGAATAAAAATTACTTCCATGATCAGGCACCATGTGCTGTCTGGACTCATGCATACGCTGTGATATGATCCAACAAGGGGAAGCATACCTAACTCTTCAGTCATTGTGTCTTGAGTGTAAAGATATTTGGAGTTTTTAAAACATAGAGTTCTTTGCCAACTTCTGTGGTCATTCTGCTGCATAATAACATCAGAATGTCTTACAGCTAGCTCTGTTACCCATTGGTAAGCCTTTCTTAAGTGCTTCCTGCCCTTAAATTCTCCCTAGCTCCCTACAAACCATTGTTATACTGTCAACTCCCATGTGTCAATTTATCTAGAGTCCACATAATAGTAAGATCATGTGACACCTTGATGGATATCCAGTTCTAACCCTATTGCCACAAACAACAAGACAATATCTTATTTTTATGACCGAATAGTATTCCATCGTACAGAATGCTAAGTGTTCCAAATGGGTCTGTTTTCTTTATCCATTCATTAGTTGATTGGATGGTTCCAATACTTGGCTGTGACATGGCAGATCACTCCTAACAGCTCCTTTCATCCATGCAGCCCAGTCCTGTCCATTTAAAGTTGCCATTCACATTTTAGATTTCTTAAAGTTATAATATACTTGACATTGGTTTATATTCAGCTTGGTGGCTTAGTGATCAGTATGGCTGTCCTAACTTCATTAATGAAGACACAAACACTAAAACATTAAAGCAGACACAAACACAGGTGTGTGTGGAGGTGTTTTTTGTACACACCCAGCCTCAGCACCTTGTGTGAATTCTTGTGATGGTTGATTTTTAATGGTGTAGTTGCTCGTTATCCCCTTGTTCTTTATTTGAGCACACACACATTAAAGGCACGTGTGCAGATGTTGTTTTTTTTTTTTCTTCTGCCCAACACAATGCAGGGGTCTTCAGCTTCATTTACTGATTCAGCGGTGCAACCCTTCCTCTAATGGCATCCTTTGCTTATCCCGTTGAATGAAACATTTAGCAGAGCGTCGCCAGTTGTCATGGGAGTGGGAGCCAGAGGCTTATTAAGTACACCCTCCTCTTGTCCTTTCCCCACACACCCTGGTGGCCTGGAGCTTGACTCACGGGCCTTGTGAACAGGGTGGGGAAACAGATTCAGAATGTATAGAAGATCCAGCAAGGGAGCTGAATGCTGTCCTCAGTCTAGCCAAGGCAGGGACATCAAAACCATGCAGTGTGCATACAGATGGCCTCCAAGACCTGCACTTCATGTTCGCTTAGCCTTGTCCTGATGCAATGTCATCTTGTCTCCCAACCCCAGAGGAATGGAACAACTCGCTCATCACAGATGGTATCAGACACACCCACACATGGACGCTCACAGCCAGACCAGTGAGAGAGGAACAAAGCTAACCACAGGGAAAACACAAAAACCGCAGCCACCTTTGGAGGTTGCTTCAGGTCAGCGTTACCTTTGTAATATTTGTCAGTGGTTCATGCTTATATATATATATTTATATATACTTTATTTAATATGTTTATACATTTTAATAAAGTCACATATAGTGTATATACATGGGTATGTATAAACATGTGTATCTATGTATGTGAATATAAAATGTGTTTAATGAGAGTAAGTGTGTAGTTGTGTATTGTATGTATATTTATATATACTATACAAACTTATGTATTTATACATATTATATAAGCTTATACATATAAGCTTCACTTGTGCTTTTTGTCTTACACTTCTTATTAAATGTTCATTGACTGACTTTAGTACACATATATGATGTATTCCAATCATCATTCTCACCCCACTACCCTCTTTTGTGTTCCTCTCATCAGTCCCCTTTCCCTTCTCAAGAAGTCCACTTTCAACATTTGTGTCTCAAATATATATCACATATAGTATTAGCTTAGAATTCTAGATTCCCTATAAGAAGAAGATCATAACACTCTCCTCTCCAAGGCTAGCCTAACTGCTCATTGTGATGACATATGGTTCTGTCTATGCTCCCCAAGTGACATTTCATTCATAGCTGAACAAAGCTTCATTGTGTGTATACATTATCTGTTCATATAGCTAACATTGTATCTTGTAAATGGTGTGTTAAGTATTTTTTTCTATTTCTGCAAAGATACCATGACCAAAGGGGACGTATAAAAGAAAGCATTTATTGAGGCTCATTAGAGTTAATGACTATCATGGCAAGGAGCACGGTGCTGAAGCAGCCGAGGCACATCTTAAGACATGTGGGGTAGAGAAAGAGTTAAATGGGGATGGTGTAGACTTTTGAAGCCCCAAAACCCACCCCAGGAACACATTGCCTAATTCAACAAGGTCATACCTCCTAATTCTTCCAAATAACTCTACCTACTGGGGACCAGGTATTCAAACATATGAGCCTATGTGGGAACATTTGCATGTGGTGTGTGGTGTGTGTGTGTACAATGCATGTAGGTATTTAGGGGAATCCAGAGGCACTGGATCCTTTGGAGCTGTAGTTATAGGTAGCTGTGTTCTGTGAGTGTGAGTGTGGGGGACTGAACTGAAGACCTCTGCAAGAGCAGTGCATGCTCTTAACTGCTGAGCTGTCTGTCCAGCATACATGGAAATGATTTCTCCCTGCCAGTCCTATGTATGTATTCAACATTTTAAAGTTATTTGACCTTTAACGGCTATTTTATGAAATAGGAACTATAATTCTTCACAGAGTCACAGAGAAGTTCAGTCGCTTGCCCAACACCACACAGCAAACATGTGGTAAGGCTGGAATTCAAACTCAGGAATCCTGGCTACAGGGCCCATGGTCTTAATGAATTCCACATCTTAGGAGAACTGTCCATCTTTAAACAATAAAAGTCCAAATGCATTGTGGTTACCAAACATCTTGTGTTGTCTGTGGAACTCACTTTTCCAAGCTGTGGAAAATTTCCTTGTTATCCAATGATGCTGGGGATGAGAGAAGAAACTGAACTGAGCCTGTGGTCCAGGCCTTTTGGTGTTGTAGCTCCATGTCTTCTCTCTGCCATAAGGCTCTCTAGGAAGGCCATTGGGCCATTCGTCAGTGTTCTCTGGAAAAGGCATCCAGCTGCTGGCAGGGAAGGGAATACCTAGGCCAGAGCTGTCTGTGGGACAGTTTCAGTTTTGGTTGCAGTATTGTCATCTTTCACGGTTCAAGAATGTCTGGGGGTTGGCATAAGGCTACTTTACTTTCTATAGACACATTTTCTGATCCCAGGGTTTACAGATTGTAGCAGTAAAATTGGAAACTGTGAACGGTGTCGGTCCATTGTGTGTAGTTGGTCATGTGACCCTCAAGGTGGTGAGAGGTATCTAGCTTTGTCTCCAACTTTGGTGGTTGCTTGGGGAATCAGGAGTCACCATGGCAGCTGGTGCTGTTGTGCTTGAGGACATGGGCTCATTTTTGCCCTTCTGGATTGAAGGATGCCTTTATGAATAGAGGGGCATACTCCTACTGAAGGGCACAGGGGTGTGTTTCCCAAAGAGCTTGAGTGTTTGCTTATTATACATAGTGTGCAATGCATTGCACACATATACCTGGTCTATAAATCAGACTTTGAGATAACTAGTTTCTTTGTTTTTAAAAGAAGCCAAAAATTAAAAAGCACATAAGAATACTAAGAACATTGCTGGTATCTTAGTGAAATCAAATTAGTGGTGGTTTGTTGGGGTGATATTTAGAAAAGGGCGCCCAGTCCAGGGTAGCCACCATGTTCCTGCTGCTCCTTGGCTCTGACTGGGGCTCTGGCTAGCTAGATACGAAGGCCCTGGCACTCACAAGATGCCAGCGTGGGGGATGGCTCTGCCAATCCACCACACTGCAACCGAAAATCTCGACTGAACCCCAGACAATATCTGCTATCCTCGCAATATGGTAGAAATGAGACTCTTGAAGCTTAATGATTATCTAAAAGATTTGTATATTTAGAAATGCTCAATCAACAAGATGCCCACACAATTAGAGTTGTTACCCAATATCTAACCTTTTGATGGAAGTTGCTACTCAGGACAACTTTCGACCCATCCGTGGTTCTCCATGGCTGCTAGCCTCCTTCTTCTCCTCCCCTTCCTCTTTTTTCTTTCCTCCCCTTCCTCTCTTCTTCTCCCAGCTCCACCTCCTCTTCTACTGCCTAATCACCAAGCTCCACTGCGAATACAATGTAGCAGAATAAATATCCTGCTGCAAATGGTTTGTTAAGCCCATTGATCTGTTTCAAGCCCACCTTCTCCCATTTGCCTTGTAGTCTTCTTACCAAACCCACCTCTGTGCTATCTCTGAACATCAAACATGACTAAGTTATAGCGTGAATCTCATGGAATAGTGATGACTGCAGATACACCACCTCTCTTACCCCATGTGCTTCTTGAAGGTAGGACTTACAAAGAGTATCGACTATAAGGTTGTACAAAGGAGGGGAGGTATGAAGAAGAACTGAATTCTAAGACAGCTCCCACGATGCCCTGGTGGTGTACAGGGTATGTACATCACCAGGGCATCATGGGCTTCTGTTCTACAGAAGGAGACACTTTCTCCTTGGATGTGGATGTGGATCTGGGAATACGGTGGCTGTTACTTTGTGATTTGGTTATGTTATATAGATAAGACCTGAAGATAAAATTCAGATCTCATATTAGTTGGTGTACAGTTAATCTAAAGTGAGGGTGGGTCTGTTGTAGTTGGGTGAAAGACTTTTAAAAAGATCTGTGCCCTTCTGTATAGAGGAGAAATGGATCCAGATGGCTTTGAAGATGCCAACAGCCATGTTTAAACAGGGATCATGGAGGGAACCACAAGGGAAGAACCTGAAGGAGACTTCAAAGAGTTAATTATCAGCTCACAATTGGGAAGAAAAAAGGAAGCTCTGCTACACAGCTACAGGGAATTGAGCACCGCCAACTCCCAAATGGGCTTATATAAGTGGTTTCCCCAATCGAGCCTCCAGACGGGGACACAGCCAACCAACACTTCAATTTTAACTGTATGAGCCCCCATGCAGAGAGGATCAGTTGTACTTGGGCTCCTGATATTCAAAGACTAGGAAGTAACACACACCAGTTGCTTTAAGCAACAGAGGTTGTGGTTGTTTACCACACAGTTCGAGAAAACTAATACGGTCTGCAATTTGTAAATGCTTGTTGACATGAATCAGGGAAGTATAATATTTAAAATCAATCTTAACTAATGTTTTAGCCAATTGTAGCAAGGTAGATATCACAAAGAGCTGCTATCTTCCTTTGGGTCTTCTAGCCATGCATTCAGTTTAACCTACTACCCAAATTTCCATGAATCCTGGCTTCTGGCTGTCTGGAGATAGGAAGCAATATTCTCTCCAGCGTTGTTCAGCATTCTTGAGAGATAAAATGGATAAAAATTGACGTTGAAATGAGACCACCATCGCTCTCTGTCTGCTTACCATGTACAGAGCTCAGGGTGATTAGAAAATGGGAAACACATGTGAAATGCTCAGCCCTCCGTTAGTCAAATCGCATTTACATAGATCAGTTTTCCTAAGGGACACTAAGTTAGCTGAACTTAAGCAATTAGAAAAAAAAAATAAAACAAAACTAGACCCCTTTTGCTAAAGCCAAAAAAACATGGATGAGTTAAACCATATCAGATGTAATTGTTTGTTTTGAGGAGTGTTTGGTTTGGTGTGTGTGTATGTGTGTGTGTGTGTGTGAATGTTTGTGTGTGTTTCTTGTGTGTTTGTGTGTGTGTGTGTTTGTATGTGTCTCTTTGTGTGCATGCATATGAAGGAAAACAGAAAAGCTGGCCTTGCAAGTTCTTAAGCTGCCATGGTTGAAATCGAATCCATGTGACTGAGTTCTGCCAAAGCCATCAATACTGAGGATCACCCATGACCCAGGTCAGGGCCTCTACACGCCCTCTATTCCATTATCGATCACCTTAGAGACTGCGGCAGTCAGAGGGACTGCAAACAAGGCTGTAAACAAAATTGAGCCCAACCCTGGGCTGGTACTCCAGGACCTTGAACTGCCACTCCAGAGGCTCCTCCTTGTGGTCCTTCCATTCAGCGAACCACACTGCCATTGCCACCCTTTCCAATTTTGTTTGTCTTTGGCTAAACACAGCTTCCTGTTTCTAAGAAAAGAGACACAGAGCCCTCTGATGGTCTCACAGACAGTCTAGGAGGCTTTATGGATACCACACTCCTCTTAGCATACAATAATTTGATGAGTTAAGTGTAAATGGATCAGAGACATATGGACCATATTTTTGCGGGAAATACACATGGGTCAGGGACGTAAATAGGGTTGTTGTGGGGGTAGAGGGAAAGGGATTGCTTGGAAAAATGTGGTTTGGGTCTTGCCAATTGCAAAATGCTTGAAATAAATAATCTGAGATGTTTTGCCCAGCCTTTGCCAGAGTGTGGCTGGATTCACCCTTTCCTTCTATTTACTTGTCACTTTCCTGCTCAGCTCACACGCCAATGCTGGCTTGGGTCTTAGATGGATGGTTATAGATCCAACTATTTGGAAGGTCATCACATGTGACTATTTGGAAGAGGGGCCTCTGCCCATGAAGGCTGGAGAACTGCTGGGGAAGAGGTGAGCATGTGCAAGCTTCTATCTCCAGGTCAAGGGGTATCGAGGGTTTTCTGGAATGTTCCATTTGTAGAGGCCGAAAATCTAGGCCATGATAGCGAGACAAGGGTAACTTGAGGACGTACCTCAAGCTCGGTTTCTTCATCTCTGAAAGAAGGACAGTAATACTTACTGTAGCCGCTACAGTATAGATGTGTAGAATCCGGGGGTATGGCCTCTAAAGTTGTGTTTGGGATCCAGCCCTTTAGTTCTAACATTTGTATGAATCTGGGCAGCTTTTTAGTCCCTTTGTGCTTCTTCAGTCTGTACAATGGAACGTATTTGTCAGAGTTACACTGAAGTAATAGACACTTGAGATAGAGTCAAAGTAGAAAGCTTTAGTTTTTCACTCACAGTTTCGGAGGTCTCCATCCATGATCAACCAGCCACGGTGTCTTGGGCCTGTGGCAAGTCTGTACATTATGGCAAGGAGTATTCAGAGAAGAGTCCTGCTGGCCCCATGGCATTAGGAAACAAAGAGAGAGGGAGGGGGAATGAATTCAAATATCCCCTTCACGCCCAAGCTCCTAGTCTCCTAACTTCTAAGCCTCATCTTCCAAAGGGAATCCCACTTCCCAACAACACTGCCCACCAACAGTGACAATGCTTTCTGTATTTGGACCTTAGGGGAGTGTCTAAGAACTAAGCTATAGTATGGGACAATATTGTGGGGAAAAATTGGGCGCAGCAGTGGAGTCCTGGGGCCCACAAGGCAGCGCAGCGGCAGGCCCTGGGCCCAGGTGGCAGCGGCCCAGGACCTGCGAGGTGGAGGCTGCCTGGAGGCCTCCAGGCAGCCTGTCTCACATACTGGAGGAAGGTCCCTGGTTCCAGTGGCTGGAGGCTTCGGCAGCGGCAGGCCCAGCAGGCCCCAATGATACGAGGAAGTCCTTGGTTCCAAAAGGGTTTATTGTCATGGCAGATGGTAGATGGATCTGGATGTACCCCCCCAAACTCAGGGCAGACCTGAGTTAAGTAGGGAGGGAGAAGTAGGAAGGGTCTGGGGAGGGGAGGAATGCTTAATTGGATCCGCCCTCTGACCTTCATTAGTAAGTAAATCCCTAGGGCCTGAGGCCTGTAGTTACACCCTCTACCTGTGCACTTTGGGAGGGGCTGTAATGGCCTTCGTGACTGAACAATGTAGGTTTATGGAGATTAGACTGCTTTTCAGGACCCTGAGTTCTGGGGGCATGGCCGAACTCCTGCCGTTTCTCCCTTGGAGTCTCGGGGTTCTAGGCCCATGCCCAGCCAAGAACCAGGATACCCTTATGCAGTCCCACACAATATGAGGGTCCATTAGACAGAGTTACCTTGAGGATTTTGAGTGTTCATACATGTAAAGAAATTAACCCAGGGGCTAGAGAAATGGGTCAGTGGTTAAAAGCACACATTAATCATGCAGAGGATTCAGGTTCTGCTCCCCAGCACCCAAGGGTGGCTTGCTTGTAATTCCAGCTTCAGGGGATCCTGTGTTCATGGACTCCTTAAACACCTGCACTCGTGTGTACACACATGTAATTTAAAAGAGTGCTTTCACTCTTTAACATTCTAAGCTTGGAAAGGCAAGATTAGCTAGAGTTGAGCTGACTCACTGAAGGACTGAACAAGGGGCCTCTTTGCAAGATCAAATAGGCTAGTCCATTCATCTCAACACCTCTGTCCTCTGACCATGAAGGGGGACATTTTGTACCCATTCTTGATTTTGGAGTTATGGCCATAGTAAGGCTGAGAAGATCTGGTCATCTTGAGGATTCTGATGTTTAGCCTCACTCCAGTGTCACTGTGATTATAATCTTCTTTTATTTATTATTATCGTGTGTGCACACAAATGTGTATATGATGTATGTGGGTGACTGAGGGCACACAGGCGTCATAGTACATGTGTCGAGGTCAGAGGCTCACTTCAGGTGTTGGTTATCTCCTTCCACTGTGGCTTCCAGATGCAACTCAGGTTGTCAGGCTCATGCAGCAAATGGCTTGCACCTGCCAAGCCATCTTGCTGCCCCTAAGTGGCAATTGTTCTTGGTGTCGACCTCATTCTGTTTCTGGCAGATATTCTGCTTAACTCCTCTACAGATAGCCATTGACTTATGACGATTCTATCTCGGATTCTCCTAACTCTCTTCGTGATGCTGCCTAAAGAACCCTGTAGGAATTGTACTTGTGCTATTTCATTTTGATCCTGTCCTAGCTAGTAATGAGTGATTTGATGCCTGCTCCTCAGAGTGGGCAGTGGCAGGCAGTGGATTTCTTTTGTTGGTGTAGCCACATTAAAGGCATTTGGGCTTGTACTTCAATATACAATGCCTTGTTGGGAGTAGCCCTGTTGTAAATCAAACATGTGTATGTGGACCTGCTGGTTTTCTGTGGTGGCCAGTTTCCTTAGAACAGTGTTTCTCAACATTCCTAATGCTTTAATACAGTTCCTCAGCCATAAAATTATTTCATTGCTATGTTATCACTATAATTTTGCTACTGTTATAAATCATAATGTAAATATCTAATATGCAGACTATCTGATGTGTGACCCCCCCACTAGGCTGAGATCTGCTGTATTTGACCATGGTGTTCCTTTCAGGGCCTCTGCTGCTTATGAGTTACAGATGCTCTGCTTTCCAGAGTCTCTGTTCATCAACAAATTGGGCTGCAGATATAGCTCATGACAGAGCACTTGCCTAGGATGTGTGAAGTCCTAGGTTCAATCCCCAGCATAACACAAACAGCAACAATAAAAACCAATAGAAATAGGATTCTATTTTCATCTTTCACCTGCACATCATTTCAGGAGTTTTTTTTTTTTTTTTTAGAATGCAGCTCCAGTGTGTTCTCTTGTGTTTTTGTTGTCACTACTGTAGCTGCCCATGTAGCATGAACGGATGGCAGGGATGGGAGGCAGTTGACTCTGAGGTTTGTTCTGCAAAATGAATAATGTGATGGAAGGTAGGCAGACTCCTATAGTTCCTCTAGGTAGGCAGAATCTCATAGTTCCTCCTCTGCTTTATCGACTCTGCTACCTGGTGGTGGGCATTTTCTCCAGCTGCAATTGCTTTTCAAAGACTGTAGACTATGTAGCTTCAACAATCCTGATGACTCTGTCTAGAGGTAAAAATAACGAGCTGTTAGATTGAAAACCCATTGAAAGGGTTCTGCTTACTCATGGCTTTATTCCCGATAGTCCAAAATTGTGGACAAGCTATGATAAGTGTGCGGTGTAACTCTAGTTTTTTAAAAGCCTACTTTTAATGATAGTTTAAACACTTTAACCTCAGTTCTAGCCTACTACCCATCTGAGGTAGCAGAAAAGAAAGGATACAGGGAAAGTGGACCTGTTTAGAAATTGTTCTTTGGAGCAAATCCCATCTGTGTGTTGTCAGGAAATCAGCAGTTCAGTTCACAGGTCGGCAGCAGCAGCTTAATCTATTTGTATACTATGGATATAACAGCAGTCCAGTTGAGTAGTGTTGGGATAGTAGCAGTGGTAGCATGGCTTAGCAGGAAAAGCCGGGCCTCAGCCAAATTGGCATGAGTCAGTAGAAGGGATCAAGGCCAAATAGGAATGCCAGGAAAAGTTCTCGGCTGTGCCTCTTTCAGCAAAGTGAAGATCAGTGAAGATGCAAGACCAACAAGCACTGTACAGCTAGGTCTACAGGCAAGCCAAACTCTTCTCACAGTCTGTTGAGTCCTATTTATACTCTGTGCACATATCACATGTCCTCCATGGGTCTTGCCTTACCATGAGTCTTATCTCAGCACATGAGTCTGTCTCAGCTGACATCACTTTGTCAATCAGCCTGAGTCCACAGAGGTGGCAAGAAGCTGTTGCAGATACCACCAGAATTTTTTTGGTGTGTTTTTCTCTATGGAGTCCAGACAAATTGAGTTCAACTACACACTATAAGGTGGACCAATTCATGTGCATTATTAGTGAAGAATCCTTCTAAATGAGTCTGCCATAGACTTTGACCTATGTCCACTTCATCAAAATGTTCCTTCACATGTTTGTCCCAGTAAAACACCATTCAATATAACTGACTCTTCAAAGAATCCTTAAGTTCTACTTCAGTGCTGGCTAGTCTTATGTCAACTTGACACACAAACTTGAGTAATATGGAGGAGGGAACCTTAGTTGAGAAAATGCCTCCATAAGATCTGGCTGTAGAGTATTTTCTTAATTAGTGTTGATGGGAAGGGTCTAGCCCACTGCAGCTGGTGCCATTCCTGGGTTGGAGCAGGCTGAGCAAGCTAAGGGAAGCAAGCCAGTATGCAGCACTCTCCATGGCCTCTGTATTAGTTCCTGCCCTGTTTGAGTTCCTGTCTGACTTCCTTCAATAATGAGTGGCAATATGTAAGTCTAAGTCAAATAAACTCTTTTCTCCCCAACTTGTCTTTTGGTCATGACATTTCATCACAGTAATAGAAACCCTAACTAAGACAGATTGGTACCAGGATTGTGGGGGTATTGCTGTGATAGATCTGACCATGTTTTTGGGGAAGATAGTGGAAGGACTTTGGAACTTTGGGTTAGAAAAGCTATTGCATGCCAGGAGCTCTTTAGGAGCTTGGAGGATAAGAGTGTTGAGAGCAATGCAAAAGACTGAGGCCTGGCTTGGAAGTTTCAGAGGGAAGTATGAAGACTCTGAGGGCTGTTTGCTATTTTGAATTAAGACTCTGTCATTCTGGTCAGCTGGGGCTGAGGAGTCAGCTGTGATTAGCAAATGACCATTGGAGTGAAACCTTTGCATTACTGAAACAACTGATGATAGTTAGCTGGAGCTAAGAGATTAGTGGTGACTGAAAAGAGAGTAGCACGATTGAGGTGAATTCTTCTGGAAAAGTGTTTTCTGAGAGCACAAAGGAGCTGTGTTCTAGAGCTGGCCAAGGCTGTGTCTCGAGATGGCAACTGAACTTGGTAGTGTTGGCAAGAGTCACCCAGACAGTACTGGTTTTGAAGGCATGAAGGGGTCATGGGGAGCAACTGACGCTTGTCACTGTAAGAGTATAGCAGAAACCATTGGTGAAGATGGAGCCTTGGTGGCAGTTGAAGGCCCAGGATTGAAGAGGTCATGTAGAGAAGTTGAGGCTTGGTACCAGAGAGAGATCCCAAAAGAAGCTATTGGTGGAAAGTGCAGACCAGCTTCAGCAAGGAACCCCACCAGGTTTGGAGATGCCAGTGCCATGGGATGACCACCAAGAGCAGCAGCAGCAGTGGAAATATTGTAGCAGCTACTGTCTGATAGAGCTGGCCAGAGCCTAGAAGACAAGCTATGTGTGCTGCAGAGGACAGAGCTGGGAAATAACCTAAGCCCTTTGCAGGAGCCCAGAAGATCATTTGTGAATCTCAGATAATTGGACATTGAGTTATTCATACTGTTGGAGTTTAGTTTTGCTTGGTTTACACTGTGACTGTGCCCTGGTTTTTCCTTCTTAAAGAAGGTATTTAATTTAATTTTGATTTTTTTTTAAAAGGAGCTCACAGATGAAAGACTTTGAACTATTAAAATAGATTTTGGAATTTTAGAGAGATTGGAAATTTTAAAGACTGAAATTTTAATGCATTTGAATCTGTAAAGACTGTGGAACAGCCCCAAACTTCAGATTGCAGGAATCAGCTTCTCTGGTAGGATTCAGGTAGGACAGCTCGCAGACAATGTTCAGCTATAATCACGTGACAACAAATGTTGCTATTCGATGTTCTATTCAGGGTCCTTGTTTTTAACATGGAAATATTGTAGCAGCTGCTGTCTGATAGAGCTTACAGCTAAGATTTATTCATAGCGAGAGTCTTTGCATTTAGCAAAGTTTGCAAAGCTCTGAGTTTAGTGGCTTTCCCACTCTCCTATCCTGTAGATTATCCAATAGTTCTTTGTCTGTGTGTACTTAGGAGAAGGAGTTTGAGAAAATAAAAAACCCTGTAGCAAAGTAAGGACAACTCTAGGCTATCCTTTCTGAGGGAGCGGAAAGTGTACAGATGAGAGACTGAAGAAGCCACAGCCAAAACTAAAGTAGGATTTTCTTCTTCTTCTTTGAATCTTAGGTACAGACTTCTCCATAGGCATGATTTTGTTCGGTTGTGTTCTTTTGTTCACTTTTGTATTCCAGTTTTGTATGATCTCTGAAATTCCTGGAAGAAGGTGAAGGAATAACACTGCACACTGCTCCCACCTGTGCTGTGTTTATCTCATGATGAACCATTCACTTGGGCTTAACCTCAGACTGACCTTTCTGACTCCAGACAAGGCAGCAAGGCCTTGCTTCCAAGCTGCCTGGCCAGGCATGCATTTCCATTTCCCGTCATTTGTGTCAGTGGTCACAAATGTGGCGCTTGGGAGGAACTCAGTCATTCCTGGATTGCTTGACTGCTGCAATGCGTGCTTTGTACTCTGGGTCTTTAACGAATGGTGCTCCGTACCAAGTTATGAACATACATGTTGCTCACCAACGTTGTACATACTGGAGGGAGGAAGGAGGGTGAGGAATGCTTGGAGGTAATTTTCAAGCCCCCATTTGCTCTGTTTGCAGCATGATTTTATGTTGTTAAAAATTTGTAGAACACGATCTAATCAGTGGTTCTCAACTCGTGGGTCAAGACCCCTTTGGGGGTTGAAGTACTCTTTCACAGGAGTCATACATATCAGATATCCCGCATATCAGATATTTATATGATGGTTCATAACAGTAGCAACATTATACTTAAAAAGTAGCAACAAAAATAATTTTATGGTTGGGAGTCATCACAACATGAGGAACTGTATTAAAGGGTCCCAGCGTTAGGAAAGTTGAGAACCACTGACCTAAATACAAGACTAAGGGACCTTTGGCTATTTTTTTTCTTTCTTGTTTTTTAATTGGCTATTTTATTTACATTTCAGATGTTATCCCCTTTCCCCATTTCCCCCCCCCTACCCAGAAATCCCCTATTCCATCCCCCTTCCTCCTGCTTTTATGAGGATGTGCCCTTACCCACCTCCCCACTCCCACCTCCCCACCCTCGAATTCCCCTACACTGGGGCATCCAGCCTTCATGGGACCAAGGATCTCCTCTCCCACCTATGCTCAACAAGGCCATCTTCCCCTACATATATAGCTGGAGGCATGGGTCCCTCCCTATGTGCTCCCAGGCTGGTGGTTTAGACTCTGAGAGCTCTGGTTGGTTGGTACTGTTGCTCTCCCCATGGGGCTGCAAACCCTTTCAGCTCCTTCAGTCTTCTCTCTAACTCCTCCATTGGGAACCCCATGATCAGTTCAATGGTTAGCTGTGAGCATCTGCCTCTGTATAAGTCAGGCTCTGGCAGACCTCTAAGGAGACAGTTATATCAGGCTCCTGTCAGCATGCACTTCCTGGCATCCACATCAGTGTCTGCCTTTGGTGACTGTACATGGGATGGATACCAGGTGGAGCAGTCTCCATATGGCCCCTCCTTCCGTTTCTGTCCCACACTTTGTCTCCGTATTTGCTCCCATGAGTATTTTGTTACCCCTTCTAAGGAGGACCATAGCACCCACACTTTGGTCTTCCTTCTTCATGTGTTTCATGTGGTCTGTGAGTTGTACCTTGGATATTGTGTGAGAGCTTTTAGACTAATATCCAATTATCAGTGAGTGCATACCATGTGTGTTCTTTTGTGATTGGACCTTTGGCTAGTCTTGTTTTAATGATTGGACTGAAGAGAGGCCATATCACACAGACAGGTCTGAGAAATACGTTAGAGCAGATCACAGAAGAATGGTTCTGTTTCTCAGAGTCCTTGCAGGGTTTCTGAGGCCATCACAGGGCAGGCTGAGCTTGGGCTGTGGCTGCACTAGAGTTGGGGCTATCTCTGTCATCAGCCCATGCTCAGGTTGTGTCTCTAGACTGATTACATCTGCATTTGAGTATCGAATGCTTTGCCTGCTTGTTTGTATTGGATTCAGCTCCCCTGAGGACAACAGGAGCTCCTTAATATTTTAGAGACAGTGCTTGGCAGTGTCTGTGCCTAGGGAATTCTACTGCCTCTATCCAGGGCATTTAAGTCTGTGTCCCCACTGCTGTGTGGGCAGAATTGTCCCAAAGATGCAAGTTATTTCAGTTGGCTAAGGGGTGTGTAGAAATATGAGCTCATTCCTTGTGCTTATTGGAAGTAAGTCAGAGGAGTTGATAATAGAAACTTTTTTTTGGTAGACTCTAAAATGAGTCAAAGATTATATGCCTGTCTAGCTAACCAAAGGAGAAGGTGAAATTAAAAAATATAAGATCACTCTAGATTAAAGAAAGAGAATAGAGCAGAAGACAAATAGTACAGTGGCATATTTAGATCCAAATAGGGCAATACTTACTTTAAATGATAAAATCTATATTGCAGTTGAAAGATAATACTTATTTAGCTGGATTAAAAAACCAATATATACATTTTACAGATAAATAAGAACACACAAGCCTTTAATCTCTGTCTATAAAAAGCAGAGCCCTTTCTAAAGACAACATGGCTGTATGTGCTGAGAGCTAAGTATTCATCAATACACTTTGAGCCTATGTCAGTTAAATGATTTAAGTCCTCGGTCTGGTCTGAGATAGGCCTTGCTAAACTTACATCTATTCTATGAACAAACTGTGTGGTGTTGGGCAAATGAATCAGTTCTGTTCATCTGTACAAAGGAGATAATTGGCACTTTTCTTGTAGGGATGTTGTGAGCAGCCAATGAGGTAAGGGGGTAAAGGGTCTGGCAAGTAATGCCCAATTCAGTGTTAGCAGTTTGCCCTAGTTAGCATTACCTAGTGGGTGACTTGACCCAGAGTAGCGTCATCTAAGAGGAGCCTCAATTGAGAAATTGCTCAGATCATACTGGCCTGTGAGTCAGCCTGTGAGGAATTGTCGTAATTGTTAATTGATGCAGAGAGGCTCAGTCCACTATGGGCAGCACCATTCCTAGGTAGGTAGTTCTGGGTTGTATTAGAAAGTCAACTAAATAGGAGCCTGAGCAAACCCCAAATCAGCTTTCTTGCCTGGCCTCTCCTTAAGTTTCCGATAAGACCTCCCTCAATGATGGACGGTGACCTTGAAGTGTGAGCTAAATAAACACTTGTGTTTCCTAAGTTGCTTTTGGTCAGAGTGTTTAATCACAGCAACAGAAGAGAAAGCAGAGCACATTTGTAATGATGCTGATGCTATTACCATTTCTTAAGACTTGATCTCAGCCAAAAGGCCTCATGGTGGTATTATTGGTACTACTTTTATTAATCTCTATCAGGGAAATAATTAAGTCAGAGAAAAACATTATATACATAAAGATGTCTATTGTATCTTGTCAACATTGAGAAATTAGTCTGCCTGTCTCACTAATTCACCCATTTAACAGATATGCATTGAGCTACTACTGTCTGCCAGGCATCATACCGAATTTGTAATATGTCAGTGCTGTGGCTTGAAGGTGAAATGACTCCCTATTGACCACCATATTTGAACCTTTGGTCTCAAACCGATAATATTGATTTGGAAGGTTGTGGAATCTTTAGAAGGGAGAGCCTTGCTAGAGGAAGTCGGTCCCTAAGGGTGGTGTAACCACGGGCTTTCCCACCTGTGCCTACATTCCCAGAAATAATGACCCTGAGACTTCTTACTTATGACTAAATGCCTAAGCCAATAGCTTTGGCTCATTTTCCTACCTCATAACTCAATTATCCTACTTAAACTAGTCTAAGCCATGCCATGTGGCTGGTTACCTCTTCTCCAGTTTCCCAGGACTGTCTTACTCAGAGTTCAAGGTGAATCCTTCCCCCTCCCCCCTACTATCCTAGAAATTCCTCTCTCTGTACCCTAATTTCCATCTATTTCCTGCCTAAACTAATAGGCCAAGAGCATTTTATTGACAGATGATGCTTCTATACATTGCATGAAAGATTCTCTCTACAGGTGGATGTTGAGATTTGGTTTCCACTTCTGTCTTCTTTCTACTTTGTAACTATAGATACAGTGTAGCCAGCTGCCTCATACGCCTCCCACCTTCCCTTCTCTTATAGATGAGCTACATCTGCTTGAACTGTGAGCCATAGAACCCATTCCCCTTGCTTCTTGTCAGGTATTTGATTACCATGAGAAAAGTAATGAATGCAATCAGTAAGCAGGGTAGACAAAGTCCTCTGCTCTCAGGAAAAGAAATGTGTAGCTGCACTGAAGCAACATTCTGAACAATAGTAACAAAGACATGAACTAGTATCATGTACAATGAAAAAGCAGCAGCAGAAAGTATAAATGGCTCAACAATATGTGTGGGCAGACATTCTAGGATGGAGCATTTGAAAGCAGATGTGCCTGTTAAAAGCAATGTGATTGTGTGTTGGTTTTTCAATCATTTATGAAAGGTTTGATGTTATATATCCATATATAAGAATCCATATGAATTTGCAAGCAATTGAGAAAATGAACTGGCACTAAGGCCAGATTCTTATGGTTTAGGAATCAACGGGAGGCTTTAGGCAGAAGAGAAAATTGATTCCATGACAGGGGTATTCCCAAACAGAAATGACTCGTGCAGCTCTTCTGTGCTCAGGGAGCCACGGAATTTCTGCCAGGAAAATGATCCTCTGCCAAGGGAGCCTTAAACAGATGAGTTAAAAAGGGCCACAATCTCTGAGAAAGGAGACTTCTGAGTTAAGCATGTCTGTAGTGGCAGCAGGAGTTTTCCATTCCCCTCTGCAGTGTGTGTGTGTGTGTGTGTGTGTGTGTACGGTGGGGGGTAGGAGGGAGAAAATACAATTTGGAAGTGGGAGAAAATGAGAAAAGAGGGGTGTGGCTGGAGAAGGTGAGCATGGTAGAGGTGTACTAGTAACTTACTTTGTATATTAATTCTAATTTTGTGCTTATTCAATATTACGATGCTCAATGTGGCATTTCCTCCACGGCATATTAAACAGAGGATCCAATGTAACCTTGAGGTCTTCCTCCCCTTTCCAACCTGTTTAAATCACCATTCTGGTGAATCACCATTCTGCATCCAGGTAGACTGAGTGTGTGGTCTCGTGTGTATGTATGCACAAATGCTGACACATGGGCCATGAAACCCGTGAATGCCAGAGGACAACACTGAGTTCCCATTTTCTATTTTGAGACAGGGTTTTTTTCTCTTCCCTTTCATTTCCTCTTCCTTCCTTCCTTCCTTCCTTCCTTCCTTCCTTCCTTCCTTCCTTCCTTCCTTTCTTCCTTCCTTCCTTCTTTTCTTCTCTCTCTCCCTTTCTTTCTTCTCCCTTCCTTTTCTTCCTTCCTTCCTTTCTTCTCTCTCTCTCTTTCTTTCCTCTCCCTTCCTTTCCTTCCTTCTTTCTTTCCTTCTTTCTTTCCTTTCTTTCTTTCTTTCTTTCTTTCTTTCTTTCTTTCTTTCTTTCTTTCTTTCTTTTCTTCTTCTCTTCCTTCCCCCTCTTTCTTTCTTTCTTGCTTGCTTTGTTGTTATGCACGCAAGGTTCTCTTTTCCATACAGCCATTAATGAACCCGGAGATGAGTTCTTCAACTCATTCCTCGAACTCAATTCCTCCTGTTTACAGAGCAAATGTTCAGCCTTAGGTGGGTTGCCTTTAGTTCCCCATATGAGTGATAGCAATTTTAAAAACACTGATAACTAATATTTAGTTTTAAGGTATTTGCTGTTCTGAGTTCTACCTAAAATTTAGTAAAAGCTATGAATGAGTGTAACAGGAGTTCTTTGTTATTTTGGGAATGGCATGGAGAAGGGAAAGTGCCTGTAGATGATGGTCATAAACAGATGTGTGAAGCAGCAATACATGTAGATAGTGGGATGATCGGCAGACCCAGAGTGCCTGGAAGAGAAAATTTAAAGGTAAAGAGGCAAAGAGAATGCAAGTCCTTAGGCTTTAGAGGTTTGAAAGAGAGTGCTCCACATTCATGTGATGGGCCTCAGGTTGTTTGCCTGTTTAAAGATGGTGTCCTAGGAAGGCCCAAGAGGTCTTGGCCAGGGCGTATCTTCCCCATGTCAACTCCCTTGGAACCTTGAATTGCTTCAATGCTACCACCACCCACAGTCTTTCAGGAGCACACACCAATCTTCCTAGGGCCCTGCCTTTCAGGTAAAGTCTAGATGTAAAGAAGGCTTGCTCTGCCTTGGGACCCTAAGGAGAGTGATTGGAACAGATTGGAACACCAATTTGGGAGGTGTAGATGGCAGCACTGTGTTCAGAACAGGGAGCAATCGTGTCGATGAGTTTAAAGGCATCAAGAGGGCCTGAGAACGGGAGTGGGTAGGGTTGTCAGAAACATCCCATCTCTTTGCACAGATGAATCCCTCCTTAGAGATTGTGCCAGTGGCTCTTAAAAGTTTCTACAACAGAAAACCCTGTATGGCATAGGTGTCCCTAGGTATGTGTTGTGAAGGACCCTGTCTTTGTCAGGTGCTAGCAATTTTGAATGAAATACTTGTAGAGACTTTAAAGCCAGTGATAAAATAAACACAAAATAGCTGCTTTTTCGTTTCATTATATGCCAACAATTCTAACTGTCAGTGACATACTCCTACATCTGCTGGGCAGGAAGTTGAAGCTGTTCTTACCTCCTGGTCTGGCTCAGGTGTGTGGTGGCATCTGTAGTCAGAGATCTTCCTGAAGAGAGTAGATACAGGAAGAAAACCCCACTTCTCAACTGGTAAATAAGAAGCATTCAGGACTCAACTTGAAAGACTTGAGGCTGGCCAAGGGTGGGACAAGAAAATCCTCAGAAGTCAACAGGTGAGCAATGGTTAAGCAAACTTTAGTGCCAAGCAGCAAGGCAGCTTGGTAAACAGGCAGCTCGGCTCACATCCTGGGTGAACACTTGGGATTAGTATCTTTTCAGAGAAAAGCCAGGAGCTACCTCAGAGGAGGTGGGGAGGGGCATGAAACATCTTTTATGAAAGATCCCAAAAAGACCTGGAAAGGAAGTTTGAAGATAAGTTAGGAAAGGTATCCTGGGCCATCTCATGGACCCTGGGGGATATCATAGGCTATTGGATGGGAGGGAGCCCAGATCTTACCTAAATCCAGGAACGCACTTTCCAGAGAGTAATCCCAGATCAGATGTGTCACCTGGGGATGTGCAAGCAAAACACACATGTCCACTTCCCATCCCGTATTTAGTGAATGAGAAATAGAGCCAGAGCCAGAAGTGTGTGTTTTACTGAGTATTCCCAACGGCTCTGATTCCTACTCTGAGGACCCTGGTTTATCAGCTCCCTTGGAGAAGCAACAATAGCTAGCCTGTCTTCCTGGAATATGTGAATCTTCAGAGGAATGACAAGCTAGGGCAGTACAGAATATGCAGGTTATCTTTCTTCCAGTGCGCAGAGTGAATAATTTGAATTAACCACTAGGCCTGTAGAATTCCAAGGAAAGTAATTCTCTTTTACCATCTCATTCTTGAAAGGTTTCAGAAATTTAATACACTGCTATAACCCAGGCCTAGTGTTTGGGTAAGGTCCTCTAGGGGTCTGACCCTTTCTTTACACTCAAATCTTACGATAATACAACCTTAAAAAAAAGGGTCCCCAAAAAACATGGAGCCCAAAGTTTACACACAAAAGGGGCTTGGATGGGAAAGGGTTGTCTAGGGAGTATGTGGCCTTGGCATGCCAGGTGGGTGCTCCTGGTTGCCTGGAGAAGCCCTGTGTCCTCACACTCCGTAGGATGTGCAATGATGCAGAGAGTATATGAATCTCAAGAGTCGGCCTTGGTTCAACTCCACTTTCTCATTATAAGCTCTATGGCCTTGGGCCAATTCTTTATTGACTGAATCTTTACTAACTCTGACTCATCAAAATACTGTTAACTCACCCTTGGGGAGAGGGCAAGCTATGGTGGTTCATGATAACCAGAAGGCTGGGGTGATGCACAAGGGGACCTCCAAGAGGTGGCAGGCCCCAGATATTGAGGGACATTGCAGTTCTTCCTGTGACAACCCTTTGTCAGAGTCATTTTTTACTTAGCAAGTTTTACGGGTTTACCCTGACAGTCTTCTGATGTTGAGCCACCCCATGCTTCCTGGAGAGGGAGGTTACTTTGCCTGTGGGTGTGAGCACCTGAGATGAAGGATAGTTTGGCACAGTTTCATCTATAGGATGTTTATACAAGTCTCCCAAGGCAGCATCATTTTACAAACTGGTTATCACCAATGGTATTGCCTCTACTGAAGGCGGATGGACTCAACTGGGCAAATGATACCTGAGCTATGAGCCACCTGCCAGGATAGGGTGGGAACTCATGGCTAGTGGGAAAGTAGGGGGGCTGAGTTAACCAGTAAAGGACCAGAAGGGCAAGTGTGAGCAATCAGGTCATTGGTTTAAAGACAGCTGGAAGAGGCCTTTCCCTGGCTATATTGGCACTGACTGTCTTTCTATATGTCCAATATTGGCTAATGAGGAAGGGATGGTCCTGACCTCTATTAATTCCTAAGCCAAGGTGGCTCCAGGCTGTAAAACTGTCAAGTCCTTCTGTGTGTAAGGATGGCCTAGGAGAGCTTCTAGCCTTCAGGGGTTTGTGAGGGATCAGACCCAATGGGCTCCAGAGATCCATTTTTAGTTACCAAGCCCCATGAACATGTTACCTTTTATGGTGAAAGGAGTTTGCAGATGGGTTTCATGTGAGGAGCTTGAATGGAAAGACCCAACGGAACCATCAGAGGTCCCTAAAAAAGAAAGGGATACGGAGGAACCTCTGAGGGAGTGACCACGGAAGGAGCATGATGATAGGTTGAAATTCAACTCAGTGTGTTTGACTTTACAGATGGAAAAATGGGGCCAAGAGGTATAGATTGCAGACAGCTTCAAAGCTGAACAAAGGCAAGGCAAAGGATTCTCCGCCAGAGCCTCAGCAAGGAGTATAAGCCTTAAACAACCGTGGTCCAGTGAGAACCGAGTCAGCCTCCCAAACAGAACCGTAAGATTTCAAAATAAAACAGACCACTAAATTGGAGTAAGTTGTTACAGTGGCCATAATGAAACTAGTAAATGAAGTTCCGAGCAAGTATTCAGGTTAATCCTGTCTACTGGGCTTCCAATTACAATAAAGTCCTGCGGTCTCTGACCCTGAAGTCTGGGGTTAGGATGTGGGCTGGCTTTCTTTGAGTGGCTGGTCACACTGAAGGTCTAAGATCCTGAAGATCTGAGATCAGGGATGGGAGTTCAGGCTAAGGGGTGGGGTACACTTACACTTTGGGGATGTTTTCAGGGTGCCATGGGGAACCTGGGCAACAACATGGTGGTGGCATGGTGTGTTATGGCTTCAGCCCAGCTGCTAGGTCTGGGCTTGTAACACCCATCAGAGAGGCTTAGTGTTTTGTTTGGACTTGTCCTAAACATTGCATCTTTCTTAGATCCTGAACATCCCTTACTGTCATAGACAGAACCCAAGATTTAGACTTGGTACTGTCCCAGTCAAATTACTTACAGATTATGTAACTTGGGCAAATTACTTAACTTCTCCAAAATGTAGTTTCCCCATTTATAAACATGCACTTTGCTGTGTTGTTATAATCAGGGCTGTTAAGAAGTGTAAACAGTACTGAAGAAAGTACCTGCACCTGAGGCTGCTGTTGTGGAACATCTGGAGAGTCCTCCCCAGCTTTTGAAATGGCCATAGAACCATCTTCCTGCTGGCCCAGGAGAAAGCCATAAGCACCCAGAGGTCTGGGGCTTCTGGGAATGTAATTAAGCAGGTGATTTGCTCCTCAGCCCCTCTGAAATAAGATATGCAGCTGTAGTCTGGATCCAGGTTTTACCGAAGGACAGGTGACAGGAAGTTGCATAGTCCAAGGCTGTGGATCTGGATTTATTTTGAGAGGTAGAGACTGACGTTCAGGGAAACAGATCAGAAGAGCTCGGTGGGTCTTGGAGAGAGCCATTCTTTCTGATCTATGTTCTTACTGGAGAATAGATTCCTTCAAACCTCCATTTCCCAGGTCTCCCCAGGCCTGATATAATTTCCCCACCTTAGATCTTGCTTTCTGTAAGTATATTTATGGGTTTTCACCTGAAATAAGAGGGTGTGTAAGTCCTTCCTTTTCTTTGGATTCTTGTTTTCACTGAGAACTGAATGTCCCTGTTCTGTCCGACCATTCCAGTCCTTGCCCACTACAGCTAACTACTTTCCCAGTGTTTCCTGAAGTTTCAACCCTCATCAGACCATTTTTCCTCCTCACTGGGCCATATTTTAAAAAATATAGAAACAAAATCTGAAACACGGGATGCTTCTCTGAGTAGAGAGCAGCAGACCTGGACCCCACGGTGAGCGCTGTCGACTGGCTCTGTGCCTTTGACTAGGTCTCAGGCACACCACCTCAGACTGAGACCTGAACAAAACTACAAATTGCGATATGACCCAGACTCTTGGCATTGCTTCACAATGGGACTTTGCAATGAGACATAGTTGGGCCTGTAAAATGCCTAGGACCCTTTGTTCCTTTCTCTATAACCGCTGCTGGGAAAGGCACATCCAAACTAATGCACCCAGGTGTTTGCTCATAAATCCGAATGAACTGGAACTTGGTAACATCAGTTGTAGTGGTTTGAATAGGAATGGCCCCCATAGGCTCATATATTTGAATGCTTGATCATTAGGGAGTGGCACTACTTGACAGGGATTAGGAGGTGTGGCCTTGGAATAGATGTGGCCTTGTTGGAGGTGACACACGTTTGTCACTGGGAGTGTGCTTTGGGGTTTCAAAGGTCCAAACTAGGCCTAGTGTCTCTCTTTCTCCTCCTGCTGCCTGCTGATTGGGAAATAGAGCTCTGCTATTCCTCAGCATCAGGTCTGCCTGTATGCTACCATGCTTCCCATCCTGGCAAGAATGAACTAAACCTCTGAAACTGTAAGCCAGTCCCAATTAAATGTTTTCCTTTATAATGTGATCATAGCATCTCTTCACAGTAATGGAGCATTGACTAAAATGTCAACAAGGTTTCCTTTTTATTTATTCTTTTTTTTTTTTTTAAACTTGGGGGTATTTCGTGTCTTCAGTGTTCTCTTGAGGCTATGAGTTTTCCAAAGGAACACACGGGAAAAGCATGTGTACAATGTACTCAAAGTGAGAGAAATCAAGGAAAACAATGTGAACAAAACCTAAATTACTCAGAAGACCTTTACTAACTGGAGATTAGAGGCTGTGAAGATAGCACTGTACATTAAGTTCCTTGCTACGCAAGTGTGAGGACCAGAGTTGAAATAGGCAGAATCCACATAAAACAGGTGGGCAAGAATGGTGTTGCCTGAAATCCCAGCATTGGCAACAAGCTGGCAAGTTAGGATAGCTGGGATCAGTGAGTACTGGATTCAGAGAGGCCCTGATTAGTGAGCAAGGTGCAGAGCATCTCCAGGCGTCCGCAGGCACAAATGTTCACACATAGGCATTTGCAGTACACATACACGTGCACTCGCATATATTTGGACACAAATACATACTGCACACACGAAATGTGTATTAATCACTAGGCATTAATTATGTTCTAATCTAAGATGACAGTGCTTCATCTGAACTAACTGATGGGTTGTGCACTGTAGTATTCAGTGATGAGTGCACATGTGAGATTTTCCTCTGAGTCTTTAGGCTTTGTTGTCATTTGGCTCTTCTGTCTTTTCCAACATTGATACAGAGGCATCAGGCCACTCACAGATGGATAGGGGTAGATTTCCCTTTAAAGCCATGATCATAAAGTTATGTGGCTTTGCAGTTGAGGGGTTTGGTGAGGCCTGTCTGAAGAATCAACCAAAGCTATTAGAGGCAGAAGACCCTGAGAAACAAGAACCCAAAGGCTTATCTTCATGGAGATGTGAACAGTGGCTGGTGTGGTTTACATTACTCTTGTTCAGCAGTGGGTGCGAGTTTGTGATTTCCCACCTGCTTCTGCCTTTGATGTTTCTTGATTTCTTTTTTGGTGGCCTTTATGAATGGGTTCTGAGGGAATACCAGTGGAGTTTGCATTTACATTTCATTTGATGGCACGTTGAACATTTCTCTTTATAAGTTTATTGGCCTTTTGGATTTTAGAGAACTGTCTGGTTATCTTAGTAGCCTATTTTGGCTCTTTTAGAATTAGAGTAATGGAAGGAATAAGAAATACAAATGTTTTATTCAGCCATAAAGAAGAAGGAAGTTATGTGTCATTTGCTCCAAAACAGATACAGAGATGGTCATATTAATTGAAACAAGCCAGACTCGGACTGATATCACATCTACGGGCCTTAGACTCCATATGGGGACATGAAAGCTTATTGAAACTAGGCAAAGGTGGGAGAGTAGAGTTGGAGGGAGAAGGGGAGAGTTGATGGGGTGGACATAGTCAAAGTGTATGATATAACTGAACAAAGTTTTCTTTATGGATAAATGACAGGGCCTAAGAAATTCTACTGTGAGTCATGAGTTCTTCATGAAAAGCCTGTGTATGTCGGGAGCCATTACTGATGTCAGTGTATGGAACTTGGTGCTTGAGTCAAGAAACTCTGAGATGCTTCACTCTGACCCATGGGTCACTGTGTTCCAGCCTCAAACCCAGTGGTACCCAGTGGTTCTCAACCTCTAATGCTGTGAACCCCCGACCATGAAATTATCTCGTTGCTATATCATAACTGTAATTTTGCTACTTTTATGAGTTGTAATGTAAACATCTGATATGCAACCCTTGTGAAAGGGTTATTCGACGCCCCCAAAGGGGTCACGATCCATTGCTCTAAGTGGAAGCCATTCATAGTTATTTTGCTGCAGTCTTAATGGATGAAAGGAATCAGTCCTGATTCTGATCCTAGCTACCTGTGTGAGCTTGGGTAGGCCATGATCTTCATCATGGCAAAGGCCAGTTTGAGACACAGCATCTCAAGAATGCTCTCTGGTGTGCACAGTCAGTGCAGAGAAGTGTACAGAATTCTCAAAAGCTACTGTCTTGCCCTCGAGATGCTTCTAATCCAGAAACCCCTGTGTGGAGCTTCTTCACATCAAGCTGGCTTCCTCTTTCTCTCCTCCCAATGTGTGATCAATTGCTGGACCTGTTTTTTCTCTCAAAAAAAAAAAAAAAAAATCCAGTTCCTAAGGTTCAAGGGTTTCAAATAGCTCTGGGCAAATTAGAGCTCAATAAATATTTCATAGTAAATCCAAAATAGCAACCTGGCTCCTTCTTAGTATTAAACAGATTGAAAAAGTCTCCATGGTAGGAAGCAGGGAAATGAATATCATGGCAATTGGAGACATATGTGGATATGGCAGTTTTGCCCTCATAGCGATATCAAAGACAGACTCCTAAAATGTATCCAAGGAGAACCTGCCAATATCAGCACTTCATCCAGACAAATTGCGAGGTCTGGAGTCAGAAGCAAAGTTTGCATTTTAAGAAGGAGAGCTTGTACCTTCCAGTCCTGTTTTAGGCCCGTGTCTAAATAAACATGTTAATAAACCAGCACTCGGTAATAAGCATAGTCTAAATAAGTTCAATAACTGGCTCTGACTTGATTCCAAGGATCAGAACTGGAAAACATTGATGGAAACAGGCCCCATCTCCATAAGATGACATGGGTGAAGTAGAAATATCTTTGAAGAAGTTAAAAATTTTCTCATTTATGAGTGGCCACTGGAGACATGAATAAAAGCAGAACTCCAAAAAACCACCCCTAGGAATTCGTTCCTCTCTTGATTTGCTAGGAGTCAGTCAGCTTTGGCACTTGATAAAGAAGGACTGAGCCATGAGCCCAGGAGGAGAGGAGGCTTTAAAGGTACCAAGTTGTGGCTTCCTTGTTAGCTCCTTGATCACCCAGAGCCCATCCTTCCCTGGACAGGTCTCCCCAAGTTTGGCCCATTCTAAAAAATTGCTAAGGCAAAGCTGGCACTTAGAAAACCCCATTTTATGGGTGTCTCAGTTACAGATTTCTGTTCCTAATTACGGGGCTGGAGAAGTGATGCTTGTTTTCTAAGATTAGCTTTTACACTAGCTACTGTAGCTGGCTACTCTCAGTCTCTTACAGAGGCAGCCTGGCAGCTGGGGAGAGATGGCTTCCTATGATGGGCAGAGGCATCCCAGTGTTTGGGAAAACCTTTTGCAGAAATACTGTTTTGCCTGCGTGTTTATGTACACTGGCTAATGATTTTGACTTGGAAAGGGAAAATAAACTAAAGTAAATGTAGCGATGGGTCAGTTCTGTTCTTTTCTTTTTTTTTTTTTTTTTTTTTTTTTTTTTTTTTAGGTCTGGAAGCTAATGGCTCCATGGAACTGTTAAGAACAGAGGATCTGTTAAGACCAGATGTTTCTTTTGTCCAGCACATATAATTATTGGACCCCTAGAGTGTCCTTTGCCAGACAAAGTGAAGAACTGCACAGCAGAGCCTCACCCCCAACACCAGGTACTTAGTCTTAGCCTGATCATTTTCACCTCATTTAAATGATTGCAATGCAGATTATGGAGGGCAGTTACACAAGGTGTCTGTCATCAGATTACCTTATGCAGCAAACTACTTCAAAATTCAGCGGCTGTAAGCTATGAGTATTTACTAATCGTATGAATCTGAGGAGGCGCGGTTTAGGGTGACCTATTTGGGCAATTCTAAGTCCAGCCTGAGCTCACTATTAGCAGTTGTAAGGTTCAGCTGAATTCTAATGGACTTGGCTGGGGTATTCTAACATCCACTGAGTTCTCCTCAGACTTATCTGGGTGTTGGCTGGCTGTTGACTGGTTAGAGTCCCTGGTCCATATGCTGCTTGTCCTCAAAGCCTAGGTAGAATCAAGCTGTCACAGAAGAGTAGAAGTAGGAGACATAGCTGCCTTTAAAGCATTGGTTTGGCTCTCATCTGCCCATTGGCCAAAGTTAGAGATAAGGAACGGGGATAGGTTCTTTTTTTGATAATGTAGCCAGCTGACATGGCAAAGGCTTGGAGACAACAGCAAATCAATCTATTAAGATGCTGTTGACAATATGGTTGATATTTTCTTTGTACTCAATAGACAAGACATATATATTTGTGTGTTTAAGGATGCATTATTATTTGAGTAGAAAAATGGTTACCAATAATTACTTTTAAAATGAAAACATTTTACAAAACTACTTTTGTAGAATACAAGCCAGGTCAGAAAAATTTGGGATAGTGAGTTTCACTAATTTAGTGAAAGGCAGAGACCAAGGGACCTTGGCTTCCAAGCAGACAAATTTAAACCTTGTTGATTTTTTTTTTCCTTTTAAATGTGAATAGCAGGGAATTACCAGAAATAATTTGAAAGCAGGATGAAAGTTGAAAGCAATATTTAGGCTGAATAATGTGAAGACCTTAAAGAATCCTCTGATTGCTTTCTGAGCTATTGACACACTGTCACCAATGGGTGGATAGATATATAATGATTAGCTTTAACTGGCTCAAGAACAAGGCTCTAAACAAATGTCCCTGATCAATATCCTGGAGGGTCCCCTGGATTTGATATTTTCTGTTAGATCTTGACACCTAATGTGTGTTTCCTTGCAAGAAGAACCAAGGTGAAGTGAAATGATGACAAATAATCTCTATGGCTATCCTTGTATGTATCCTTGCACCCAGCAAATGAATGGACTCCTCACTACTCACTAAGTGTTTGTATATAACTTCATGTTATTCAGAGTTCAGAGTCATGGTCAGATAAACCTTTCTTGTCCCATTTTTTCATGATTATTAATAACAAATCCAATCATAACAGTGCTATGATGCCTAGCTTATGATATACATTAGAATTTGGCAATGATCGTAGAAAATCCCAATGCCTCCAGTCTCTACATCTAGGGTGTAGGTATAAAGATTTTAACCATTCCTCTCCTCTAGGTAATTCCCACTTACAACCCAGTTGCCAGCCATTGAGCAAAACCTTGACCTATGACCATCCCCAATGCTGGCTTTTCCCTCTTGTTGGGTCTTTTTACTTTTGTCTCTGCAAGAAATACTGTAAGAAATACTCCACCACTGACTGCTAATCCTCCCTGGAGCTGTGGCTTTCTCAGGAAGCCACTACAAGCAAAACAACAGTGTTTTGCATTATCCTCCTTGCTGTCTGTTGTCCACTTAGGGCTTTCCTGTGACTATCACTCACTTCTCACCCACAAATGAAGTTGGGGCACAAAATCATGCCCTGTGCTCCTTGAAGACCAATATACTGAGGAACAATGAAATCATACTGAGGTCTTTTGCATTTTGGTGCACAGTGAAGGCCACTTTTGCGGGCTATGTTGAAGAATCAGCAGGATGGTGGTGAAGAACCAGAACACCATCTCTGTTTTCTTCTTTACTATGTTATGTACTAAGCAATTGCCAGTGACTTTACTTTCCATTGATTGCTCCATTAGTCTTGCTATTAATGGGGTAGAAGTTGTTACTGAGGATGACGAAATGTCAGCCTCCCTCTTAGGCAGAGAAATCCATTCTCTGCATCTCAAGTAATAAGAGGAGTGTCTTTTCCTGCTCCCAAATGGAAACAAACATGATTATTTTAATACTAGGTCCCAACTCTGAAGGAATCCTGCTTCCTAATCTGTTCTATACTTTTCCCCTTCTCTGCTTCTGATGAGGCAAGTTAGCAAATTTCAGGTTTTCAGGTTATAGAACCAGATTTTCCTTTCCTTTCAAAAATTGGAAGCAATTCCAAACTTTCAAAGAAGCTGGAAGACCAGTAGCACAAAGTTTTCTTCTGAATTCTTTCAAGAGCCTCTCCTCTGTAACTCTAAAATATTAAGGACAGTGTCTCCTAAAAGAAAACATGACCAATGCTAACTGGCACCTTTCTATTGTCTAACCCTCACACAGCATTCAGGTTATGTCAATTGTGTTAATAATGTCCCAACAGCAAGGACCTCCATCATTCAGAATCCCTAGCTACACTGAGATGCCATGCTCAGGCTTCCTTCAGGTTGGGACATAGTTGACCTCAATCACCTCGACATAGCAGTATCACTTGTTTTATAGCATGTCTCAGGTTAGATTTGCATGAGGTTTCCTTGTGACTGTCTTCAGATTATGTGTTTTGGCATTGATGTCACTGAAGGCATGATTTGTTCTTTTCATTGCTTCCGTCAAGTAGTACCAATGTCACTTAAGTGAGCAAAAGTGATCAGGATTTTCCAAGATAGTTTTTTTTTTCCCCTGCATAACTGATTCACATTTCATGAGGAGCTATTCTGAAACCATGTAAACATTTCACTTCTTATCTAACATTCAGCTTATTTATCCACTTGGTCACATTGGTTTAGTCTTAAGGTTTTCTATTCTAGTTGATCAGTTTGCATTTTAACTAACTATTAATGCTGATGTTTAAATTGTCTCTGGTTTGGTCATTTGTACTGGCTTCTTTCTTCTTTTTCACATAAAATCTAGCCTTCTCTTCAGTGCCTTCTGGAACAATGAGATGCTCAAAGTTCTTGTATTTTCTGTCCTCCAGACTTGAGAGTAATTAGTTCTGTAAGAAGCCCTGGTCTCCTTAGTAGAAACTAGGATTTAGATATGAAGGTCTGACTGAGAGATGTGCTCATTGTAAATGGGGCACTGCTGCCCCAGACCCTTCTAATTGCTGAAGGTGGAGATTGCTTGTGGGTACATCAGTTTCTCACTGGAAAAACCACAAGTTTACATGAATGTCTCCAATTCTAAACCAAAACTAGGAATCATTGTAACATTCCCATTTGGTATTTATAATTATTTCTTCAACAGCAAGACGACTTGCTTCAATTATTCTTAGACTATGTATGGTATATAACTGATCTCCCATATCTGGCCGAGTTTCTTAGTGCTTAAACTCTGAACTGCTGTCTCTTCCCACCCGACCGCAGAAGCACAGTAGTCTGGCCCAACCAATCACTTCAGGGATGAAGTGTTCAGGGAGGAATGGAACTGTACTGAGTTCAGTTTTGATTCACCCATCAGCAAGTCTCCCCCACTGCTTTTCTAGCTCAGAAGTTCTAAGCTCTTGCAAACTTTACCCAGGGGTCAATCACTAGAACGACTTCTTTGCAGAATTGTGCAATAGTTTCCACAAATTGCAATGATGTGTCCTTATTTGCAATGTAAGGACTATAATATGCTGCATGTTAAAGGCTAATCTGCATCACTACACAATTTCTTTTCTACTTTGACGCCCTGAGGCGTAGCATTTGTTCATTTTCAGTGTCATACTCTTACTGTGGCTGATTTTAGACCACCAATACAAAGTCACTGAATGTGGAATTGGGAAAAGATGGCATATGCCAGGAGAATATATATATATATTTGTGTGTGTATTATGTCATATACAGACTGTATTAATAACTTTAGAGCATAGGTAATAGAAAAATACAGTAACTAGAATGTGATAAATATTTATTATTGTTGTTTGAAATCTAATTGTAAGGCTATATCATAGCCCATTTGTACTACCATAACAAAACATTACAGATTAGGTAATTTATAAACAATAGGAATTCATTTCTGTTGTTCCAGAGGCTGGGAAGTTCAAGAGCAGGTGCTGGTGAGGGCACTGTTGTTGTGTCCTTGTATGGTGATGGAGGCGATTGCTATGCCCTGTGGTGGAAGGCAGAAGGCTGAAAAAGGCTCTAAGGTAGTAGAAGAGCTCTAACCTTATGACTTAGTCACTTCCCCAAGGACCCTGCTTTAACACTACTGCCGTGGGAATTAAGTTTTAACACATAGCTTTTGGAGGATATTCATACAGTAGCAGTTCACATAAATTGAGTTTTTGATAATAATTGTATTTAGCAGTAAATTCACAAAATTCCCTATTTATGGTTTGCCCTTGAAAGCAGTGGCAGTTCATTCTGATGCCTGTATTTATATAGTACACTGAGGCAACAAATGGCTGACACATTGGCAGACAGAGAGAAGTGAGCCAGGGAAGGGAGGAAAGCTAACAGAGACAATGCTGTGTGCAGACCTGCCTATGGGAACTGTCAAGTCCTCATCATGCCTAGAGCTGAGATCCTCTAAGAAATGTTAGAAGCATCATACAATATCGGGTGTTCTGCCTGTGGGCTGAGCATTTTCTTGCTGTCAGAGAATACCTTTGGACAGAATAATGCAGGAAGTCACTAGCAGTAGAACTATCAGCAGGAGCTCTCTGAGGGGTACCTAGGGGACATGAATTGAGTTACCAGTGATGTCTGTCACACCAACACCCTTATTTATGGAACTCCAGCTTCCTTTCTAAAACACAGGATGACAGTGTCTATTGTCCCCCCTTGAGCTTCTGATATAATTAGAAGAAATGTTTGGTGTTGGAGGTGGGTAGGAGAACTGATTGGGAAGAGCCCTACGCTTGGCATCTTAGGGAAGCAGTGTTGAGTGTCACTCAGGACTTCTATGGATGCTTACCCCTATTTTCTGATGGGATGAATGAGTAGAGGACAAAAATTGTAGACACCTGAGAGGAGTTTACACTCCTTGCTCTGCACCCCAGAAAGCCTGTTCCACAAAGGAGTCATCCTCAGGTCTGATTGCTGCTCCAGTGTTGGATTTCCAGTCCTTCATGACACTCATGTGACTGTGTGGTCACTTTCTGTAACCTTCTCCCTACAGTGGGCATGCTCTCCCTACAGGTTCTTGACCCAGCTACTCAGAACAGTGGATTTTCTGTGACCGTGAAGCAACATAAACGGAGACATGAAACAGCAGAAGCATGCAGGTGTGTTTAGCTATTGCTGGGGCCCAGTGGGACCAACATATAAGTTGTGGAATGTATGGAGCCAAGAGAGTGTCACACTTACAGATGGCCACATTCAGATATATTGCTTCAGCACAGAGTGTAGCTCTTTCCCCTATCCCTTTTTTCTCAGAATTGTTTTTTAGAGCTGGTTTATGAACAACCAGTTACATTGCATTGTCCTCCAAGCTTGCTTTGGACATGGACACTGTTTACCGACTTTATTTGCCAGCTTCGGTCCAGGTGGCCTTTAGACTGTTTAATGGCTTAATTTACTCACCAAGCTTGAAGATAATAGACGCCATCCACAATGAACTTTGGATGTTCCAGGCACGGGGTTGAGTGTACTCCATGGACTTCTCATTGGAAATCCTACAAAGTAGCTCCAATTAATTTTCTCCATTTTTATTCATTGAAGTGTAAAAAAAGAAATTTAAAATTGTTCCGCTAGTCAAAAGTGAATCTGCAATGCAAATCTAGCATCAAGACGTGAGTCTTAACTGTTGGTGAACTCTATGGACTCTAACTATTGGTATACCCCCCTCTACTTCCCTCCCTCCTTTTTCCCTCCCTCCCTCCGTCCCTATCCTTGAGTGTGTGTACATATTTCTGTGTGCAAGTATGTCAGCATGTACATGTGTGTGCAACCTTGTATTTTGCCATTTACCCTTTTATTTTAGGCATAATCTTGTCACAGGCCTGGGACTCTCCCAGTAGGCTTCACTGGTTGGCCAGTATCTTAGTTAGGGTTTTATTGCTATGAGAAAATGCCATGACCAAAAAGCAACTTCAGGAGGAAAGGGTTTATTTCAGCTTCTCGTTCCATAGCACAGTTTATCACTGAAGGAAGTCAGAGCAGGAATCTGGATGCAGAGGCTGATGAAGAGGTCTCGAGGGATGCCTTCTGGCTTGTCCTCAGGTTTTCTCAGCTGATCTTATAGCACACAGAACCACTAGTCCCTGGGTAGCACCACCCACAGTGAACTGAGCTCTTCTACATGTATCAAGAAAATGCACCATAGGCTTGCCCACCGGTCCATCTGGTAGGAATACTTTCTCAGTCGAGGGTCCTGCTTGCCAAATAATTCTAGCCTCTGTTGACTTAACATAAAAGAAAAAAAAAATAGTACAGCCAGAAAGTACAGGGATCCACCTGTCCCCTTTGCTCTAAAGTTGGTATTATGAACACTCACCACCCTATTGGCTTAAAGAAAAACAACAACAAAACAAACACAAACAACACGTATGGATTCTGGGGACTAAGCTCATGTCAGGATGCTTGCAAGGCAAGCATCTTACTAACTGGCCTAGCTCCCTAGCACTTGGTGAGCTTCTGATTAAGCAATGTCTTCCATAATATTAAGTAGCTGTTCTAGGCACAGAAGAGAGACTCAATTTCCTTCCCTCTTGGCATTTACATTTCATTAGAGGACATAGAAATAAGGGGGGGTAGATAAGCAAGTGTTATCCTAAGTTAGAATGTGATTCAGAGAAACAAAAGTCTGAGGAAGGGAGAATCGGATAGCTCGGTGGAGGTTGAGATTGTAAATGGAGGGTTCTGCCATGGTCATCTGGGCAGACCTGAAGGCATGCAGGTAGTAAGTTATCTGTTATCCCAGGAAAATTATTTTAGGCAGAGAAAAAGCCAGTGTGCTGTTCCTGAATGTGAAGTCCCCGAGGCAGAAGCATGACTGATGGTAGAAAGGTTATTGACTACAATTATGTATTATTTATATGTTGTGTCTCTTATATTGGAAATTCATTTCCAGTTAAAGGTGAGCTCTTTAGCAGAAGACTAGGCCAAGGCTTTTGTCCTCATGAATGAAGTGGTATTTTCTAGAATGGCTTGAGGGAATGCCTTTGTCCCCTTTCTGTCCCTTCCCCTCTACTACGAAAGAGAGCAGCATTTGCCTCCTCTAGAGGACGCAACAGTTAAGGTTCGATCTTGGAACCCAGATCTCATCAGACAGTAAACCTTCTGACACCTTGATCTTTGGACCTCTCTCTGTCTCAGAGTGTTGTTGTAATAGCATCAATAGGCTAAGACAACCTGTAATTGTAGTGGGATTCTGGGGCATTTTATGGATTTTTCCTTGGGAAAGTGCAGGATTCTGAGCATGGATGGGCATGACATGGCTAGACTTCTGCTTCCAGAGAATCACAGATATGGAGACTATCTGTATCTAAGAAAGGGCAGTTATCCGTGCTTAGAGGCAGACATACCCAGGCCCTGTTGCAGGTAAGGAAGAAGTAAGGGGGAGGGGTTCAGGCTGGAAGGTAGTGGATACATCCAGAGATTGCATTCATTGCTACAAATTCTGTTAATCTTTTCTTCAAATTGAGCAAAGCAAGACTAAAGAGATTTAGGGATTTAGCTAAGTTTCTCCACGGTGACACACTTAGGAACAGTAAATTAGCTAAGAGCTAAAACACAGAGTTTCTAATAGAACTTGGACATAGGACTTTGGGAGAGGAGACTCCTATCTCAGATTAGCCTGAGATAGATCAAGACAAATCAGGAAGCAGGATAGAAGACATAGACATGTGATGGCTTGTATACGCTCGTCCCAGGGAGTGACACTATTAGAAGGTGAGAACCTGTTGGGAGTAGATGTGGCCTTGTTGGAGTACATGTGTCACAGTGGGTGTGGCCTTTAAGACCCCCATCCTAGCTGCCTGGGAGCCAGTATTCTGCTAGCAGCTTTCAGATGAAGATGTAGAACTCTCACTTCCTCCTGCATCATGCCTGCCTGGAGGCTGCCATGTTTCTGTCTTGGTGATAATGGACTGAAGCTCTGAACCTGTAAGCCAGCCCTAATTAAATGTTGTCTGTTTAAGAGTTGCCTTTACACAGCTAAATGGCTGCCAAAAAGATTAATGAAATAAATAGATACCCCAACAAAGCCCGGCCCTACTATAAATAAGATGAATAACAATTGACCTCCAGGAAAGAGAAATCTCCCTGAGAATTCCCTTCTTTTTCCTTTCCAGGTAAAAATGAAACACCTGTGATGTCTGCTGGTAGAAGTTCTAATCCTGATGCTGGCCTCTGGACTTATACTACTCAGAACTTTGATGGGCCATTGACAAAGACAATGGATGGTTAAAGAGAGCATGAAAAAGGTCAGAGAAGGCCCTGAGAAAAGACAGAGAGAGAAAGAGAAAGATGAGAGCTGGTATAAGAATTGGTTTTCAATTTCTCCATAGTTGTCAACCCTACTTCCTCCCATCTTGGGACCATTAATTGGGTTATTTTTGCTGATTTCTTTTGGTCCCTGGGCCTTAAATAGACTAACTTTGTGATACAACAGGTAGATAATTTGGTAGCAAAACCTATTCAGATATATTGTCATAAGTTAGCTATGGAGGACCACGAGACTCAAGATGAGGTTGTTACTCTATCCAGGGTGTTCCCCAAAACCGTCTCCACCCAACTTAAAAGAGGGGACTTCTGCCCCTAGACCAAGCAGAGAGGGGCCACCCAGAACCCCCTCTGACTGGCGATCTGAATTCTTGCTTAGGCTGTGAGGCTAAGCACTGCAATAAATAAAAGTTAAAAATATCTCTCTGGGTTCCCTGAGGGACAAGCCTGAGTGCATAGGGGTTGATGACAAAAGTATCCCCTCTCCAAGAAAAAGACATTGGGATGGATATGGCCCTCATGCCTCACTGGACAACGACAGGAGGACCAAAGCCATTACAAGATCCCTTTCAATTATTGGAGGTCAGGCCTCTATCCCCACCTTAGCAAGATTAGAATTCCCATGGCTCTTCTATACTTAGAGAAGGGAGGAGATGTCAGGGGCAGCCCTGCTTATATACTGGAGGCCTAAAATCAGCCATAGGCCCAAAATCAGCAATAGGCCTGACATACATACATGCTAACACAAAGTTTTGGGTCTCTGTGGAAAACCACTGAAACAAATGGCTATAAGCTATTGTAAACACGCAGCTTCTGTGGACATTTACCAGCCCAAGTAGTCATAGACCTTGTAAATAGGTTGCCTCGGCAGATAGTACCAACTTAGATTAGGACAAGTGAATCATAGACAGAGTCATAGTGACCTGTCCCCTGAACCTTCACCCAGCTGATACCCTGTTCTGAAAGATATCTGTACTCCCCTGAACACCTATGCTCTGGTGTCATCCCCTTCCTCACATCCTGCCTTTTTGTGTTTATAACCCCTGTGTGAATAAGTAAAAATTACGTTTTGATTTAAATAAATAAATAATAATAATAAAAGAGTTGCCTTGGTCATGGCGTCTGTTCACAGCAGTAAAATGCTAACTAAGACAATAAGGGAAGAACATAAAAATGGGGCAGAGCTGGCCTCTTGTGGAGATTGGCTTTTGGTGACTCCTTGCATAGTTAGTGCAAATGTACTTATCACATTTGAAGGTACAGGCCAGAGATGGGCAGCTATGGGACAGGACTTGGGGTTCACAGCTGGGAAATAGCAGCAGGGTGGCGCTCCTATCGGTCCCTGTGGGCCATGACAGTCAAGTAAAGACTGATTTCTATCCTGGTTTTCAGTGATTTTTTTTCTTCCTGGGTAATTGTGTCCCTCAGCACAAGATGGGATTCCACACAGCTGCAGTAGGAAATACTGTAACTCTACCAATCCAGCCTGAACACAACATTTTATGTTGACTTCTGGGTCTCGTTAGCTGCTCAAAGGGTTTTAATTAGTTACTAACATGGAGTTAGGGGTTATATGTCAGTTTCATTTTATCATGCTCTCTCTTTCCTGTTAGCATGGTGAGAGGGAAGGCCAGGGAAACGTTAGGTTCAAGAATGTCAGTGCAAGGTCAGGAAGGTTCAGGGATCACAGAGTTGTTGCCAACTTTCATGAGCTCTTCCCAAGCTCCCTCTTGGACATGGAGCTGGAAAAGAAAAAAAGAAGAAAGAATAAACTAGTGAACTCTTTGGTCAGAATCTTGCAGAATTAGTCAATGTTAGTGCAAAGGCAATCTGGCTTCTTTGCATAGATGCCATGTGCCGAACATGAATAATGGGAGTAGAAATGTGGAATAAGAATGTAGTTGCTCTAATACTAACCAACCAGAGCCCCCAGGGTCTAAACCACCAGCCTGGGAGCGCTTAGGGAGGGACCCATGGCTCCAGCTATATATGCAAGGGAGCTATATATAAGTGGGAGAAGAGATCCTTGGTCCCATGAAGGCTGGACGTCGTGGCGGGGGTGGGGGTGGGGGGAGGGGATATTCGAGGGTGGGGAGGTGAGGTACGGGGGGAGGGTAGGTGAGGGTACTCTAACATGGAGGCAGGAGGAGGGGGGAAGGGATAGTCAGTTCCTGGGAGGGAGGGGGGAAATGGGGTAAGGAAAGAACATCTGAAATGTAAATAAAATTTCCAATAAAAAAAAAAAAAAAGAATGTAGTTGCTCTCTAGCAAATGAGCTCTGGAAAAAAATGGTAACATTGGGCACATGAGTGGTCCTGAAGTTGAAGGAGATGTGCTTGGATGTTTGAGATGGAAGAGATATCTTAGGCATCGTACTTAGGTTTCTCATTGTAATGATGAGAGACAAGAGCCAGAGAGGCTCAGTGACTTACCTGGCCAGTGTCTCTTAGCTTGTTAGACCCTGACGATGTTCTAGCGTTAACTAGTATTAAAAACTACGAAGCACAATTAGACAAGTAGTGCTGGGCAAAGACACATCGATGAAAAGGAGGAATCCATGTTTTCAACTGCCTGGCAGTCTGATGAAGGAGGTGATTATTATTATAGTTCCCAAGGGCTATACCATTGCATATGCTGGCGTCCTTTACCAACCTGGGAAAACCCACGGAAGTCAGCAGCCTTAGAACATCTTCACTAGCCTCCCTATACACAAAGTCATAGGTCAGGAAGGTCCAGGGATCACAGCGTTTTTTGGCAACTTTCATGAGCAACTTCCCAAACTCCCTCTTGGACATGGAGCTGGAAGAGGGAAAGAGAAGAGAGACTAAAGCCTCATTTTTACTCTTTTTAAGTTGTTTTCTTCAGGTATTTTGTCATAGTAACAGAGCACTGACTAACAGATGTGCCTGTGTATCCTATCACTTGTTTTCCATAGGAAAGTGCATAAATAATTACAGATGGGGGAGGGGAGATGAGAGAGCCACGAGGGAGATCAATATGGGGGAGAGAAGAAATATCCATGTGTGCTGAGACTCTGTGTATAAAGAGGCTAATGAAGATGTTCTGAGGCTGCTGACTTTCCTGGATTTTCCCAGGTTGGGATGCCAGCATATGCAATGGCATAGCCTTCAACGACCATCCTTTCTTTTATCTTACCACCCACATCTACTGTGTCAACGAAGCCCTATCAAATCAGCCTCGACTCGTTGTGCTAAGACAAGACTCTTCTTTCCACCACATCTGTGATCCTTCGCAATATCCATCAGCAGACCCAGCTCTTGAGACGACCACAGTGGCCTGATGCTAATGTTGTGGTTTAGGTCTGTTTGGAACGTGTCCTAAAGGCGCATGTGTAAACACTTGGTTGCCAGTGCAGCAGTGCTCAGGGCTTTTGAGAAATGATTAGACCCCAGGGGCTACGATCTCATCAATGGGTGAGCCTGTTGGTGTGCTCATAGTTTATCAAGCTCTTCTAAGGCAATGGAAACTTAGGAGATGGGACCTATGTTGAAGGATTCTTGGGGGATATACCTTGGGAACTATACTATCGCTCATTTCTTTTTTTCTCACTCTTTCTACTTCTCTCTTACTTTGAACTGGGCAACTTTTCTCCACCACAGGCTCCCTGCCATCATGGTCAACCACAACCCAGGCCAGAAGCTTGAGGCCAAGTCACTATGGACTGAAACCTCCGAAATCATGGGCCAGAATAAAGTTTTACTCTTCTAGGTTGTTTTCTTCAAATGTTTTGTCATAGTAACAGAATGCTGACTAACAGATGTGCCTGTGTATCCTATCACTTGTTTTCCACAGGGCTGCAGACAGGTCTTTTGAAATGTAAATGAGATTGCATTGTTCACTGCGGAATGGAGTTCCAGTGAATCTTGCCTGTTTCCAGTTTTTACTCTACTTCCTTTCTTTTCAAGTCTCACTGATACGCCTGCTGTTCTGTGTGCACACCAAACTTGCCTCACTTATAGCATCTAGCAAAACAACCACAAAAGCATGTCCTCTCAGTGCTTCATTCAGCCCCACAAAACTGACCACTAAGTGGAGTGACCACTTTTCCCCAGGCCAGTATCAGCACTTTCTCTTCTCAAGGTTATTCTGGTTTAGACAATGAATTCTTTGGTCAACTTATCATTAATGAGTTGAGGGTGGTGGTCTTCTGAATGTATCTTCTTTGTCTCCTTCCTTCCTCACACATATTCAGAGTACTTACTAGGCACCAAACATACTAAATGGAGACACTTGAAATAAATAAAACTTGGGTATGCCCTTGAGCACCATTCAGATATCTGCCTAAATTCATCATGATATGACCTAGACATTTTCGGATGTGGTATTTGCTGTTCAGTAGACAAAATGGCCAGCTATTGGTTAAACGTTTTACAGTTGACCCAGATGTTTGGCACTACCTAGACATGGCCTAACTTCCCTCTCCCCACCAGTCACTCTTAGCACACCCCGCCCCCCTTTCCTCCTTTGTTCGTTCCCATTACTCAAGGCTTGGCAGGTCCCAGGCATGCACCATGCCAGAACTTCTTCCCATGGAATTTGATTAAGACCAAGGTTTTGGGTCTCTCTTGGTTTCTGACAATTCACTGCATCATTTTCTTGTTCTTTCTCTGTTCCTTACAGACTCAAGTCAGCCAGGCAGGATCTAAATTAGCTTCCCAATGGCCCTTGTATTCCTGCCAAAAGTGTTTTTGATTACTTGGCCTCTGTGCTTCATGCATTCTGGCTCCTTGGTGATGCCCTGGGGGAAAGCTCAGGAGGCTTGCTGGGTCCTGATGTGCTGTTTGACTGCTGGACTCCATGCTGCTAGACAAAGAACCCATAGACCACATGGGAGCCAAAGCATCCACATGTGTTGTTCTGAGAGAGTTCCAGAATACTTAAGTTTGTCTTTGCAAAAATATACTTCTCAGGGGTCCATGACCTTTTTCGTTTTGCTGGATGTGGAGTCAGTAGCCAACTATATAGGGTGGCATAGGAGAGCCAAAATATTCCTTTTCCATCTACCATCTTGTCTTTAGCCTATAGTGAGTTCTTGGAATCTCTAGTAAGCTTTTTACCCTTTACAGATTTTCTTTTTGATAAAGGATAACTTTTTTTTTGATAGAAAATGTATTAGACAACAATGTGCCAACTAATACATCATAGCCTTTCACCTCTAGGAATAGAGGAAGACTGATGGAGATTAATGAGAAAGGAGGAGGAGACTTCAGGATCCTGGGTTTTACAGGACATGGGATGACCTCTGGACAGAGGTTGGGGGGATTTGTAGTATTAGGGAGGGCCCTGGAGGAGGTGTCAGGGGACAGGCAAGGTGATGGAGGATATCTTAATAACATCATCTAGGGTGTACTAGGGGAAGCTATTGATCTCACTTACAGCATGACTAGAAAAGAAGTATTGGTGTGGCAACAGAATCATTCTTCCCTTTGAGAGCACTTCATCCTCTGCTCACAGGACATCTTCCAGGCAGAAGAAAGATAAGTGTTCAGGGAAGGCTGACTGCACATGTAGCTCTGGGAGAGTGATCTGATAGAGAACATGGTCCTTCACCAGATGGAGTGTCTCCCACATTTCCTCCAGGGCACCAGGGTTGTTTGTAGAGCTTGAATCCATACCTCTTAAGAGACTGTAGCATAGGGAGACTGATGACTTCCCCTATGAGTGGAGATGTGACTTGATCTCAGGCTACAAGTGCTACTTTATTACAAGGCATTATTGGGTCCAGATGTTGCATGTTCCATAGAGAATGAGCCTTCCCACCAAAACCTTTTCTTTGCTAGTGCAGAGAGAAACCCTATGGAGAAAGACTGATACCCACAGCAAGCCACCTAAGGCTGAGAAAGGCTGCTCTGAGACATCTCTAGACAAGAATTGTGGGAGTGGTAGTCCTCTAAGCAAGTTGGGGAGTTTGCCTTCCCAAGTGACAGGTGATGTAGAGGAGAGAAAGGGCTGTAAACTCAGGGGTTCTTTGTTTGAAGGAAGAAACAACCAGGGGATAATCAACCATGTAAATGGAAAACATGTTTCCTAGAACAAGGTCATACATCAACACAGACAGGGCTCATGAGACACTTCTTTGTGAAGAGGAAACTTCATAAGCTCACACATATATTGTTCACATGTATTTATTGATCAATGCCTTTATAGGTATGTGTACATGTATGCATATATGCAATCTCTATGTAGTAATCTATACACATATTTATATAAACCTTTGTTCCACAATCATGGAGTCGATCCCTCTGAAATTTTAAGGTCAATTAAATGCTTTCTTTTATAACTTGCCTTGGTCATGGTGTTTTGTCACAGCAATAACTGTGTAAACTAAAACAGTCACATACAGTTATGTACATACATACACAACTTTGGAGTTCATTTGTTACCTATACCTGTAGAGCTATACAAATGCACATCTATAACGTGGAGATGGACACATGATGAGCCATAATTGTCTACCATTATCCACTCTTTTATCCAGCACAGTTGTCATATAAGCGTGGCTTCCTTCTTTAATTGACACAATTTGTCAATCATCACTTGGCCTTATAACGCAGTTATATTGTAATTTCTATTTAAAAGGAAAACAGCTAAAGATTCATTAGCTCTGTGCGAGAAGAAAAAAAAGTCGTGACCCAAATACCAATCTCTATTACTCATTTTAAAGTCAGAGAAAAATGAGGGGTGTAGTAATTTGAATTGTCGGTTGAATTTATTTGCATCTTTTCAGTGATCAGTATAGCTTGTAGCTGACTCTGTTACCTTCTTTCTTTTTCAGCATAGTTGAATAGACTTACTTAAACTTGCAGTAGCCTTAATATGGCAGACAGACCCAGGTATGGGACATATCACGATTTTTTCACCCCGTCTTTCCTGTGCACACACAGACATCAGAGCATGCCTACACACACATGCGTGCCTCACAGTGTGTGCTTATATGTCTGTGTATTGGTGCTTGAAAAACTAATGATATTGAGGAGGGAAGACTTTGTCCTACTGATTGAATAAATTATTCGGCTCTAAATCTTAAAGTCCATGAACTTGGGGTTGGTACCTGACACTGGTCTTTTGTAAAACTGATTGCTCCCTGAGGCCTTATTTTGTATGTATTCTGTCCTTTCCTCTATCCTCTCCTTATACTCTGTCCTGTCTTCTACACTTTGGGAGACCCAGCAAGCAAAAACTTTGCCTTGTGACAGGCTCACTTTATAGCTAAGTAAACAAAGAAGTGTTTTCAGAGTCACACTGATGGTCTTTTATGGAGTCGGAATCATTTGAGGTCTGTCTGTCACTCATACATATACACTTACTATGGCTTTTGCTTCATTTCTCAAAGGTAATGTGCTGAAAGTTTTAACAAGTTGTGTGTGTGTGTATATGTGTGTCTGTGTCTGTCTGTCTCTCTGTGTATGTGTATGTGTATGTGTATGTGTATGTGTATGTGTATGTGTATGTGTATGTGTATGTGTATGTGTATGTGTATGTGTATGTGTATGTGTAGCCCCATTATTACAAGCCCAAGTATTTTACTGAGCCCTTTTTCCTTGCCTCATCGTACAGTAAAAGTACAGCGAAGCTGGTACTCTCAAATCCTCTTGCTTGAAGTTAAAAAAAAAAAACTCTTACTCCTTGATTTCTGCCCTCCTGTACTTTACTGAAACATTTGGAGTCAGCTCTAGTTACTTTGCTTATGGGTGAATTTTGGTGATACAAAGCCAGTCTTTAAAATTTTTGTCAATTTCCTTGGAAGCAGCAGAATTCTCTTTGAAGGATTTCTCCTTCTTTTCTGAGCAGTAGCCCCTTTGACTTCCTGCATCTGTGTGTCTGTCCCCTCTCCCTTGTTCACTTTTTGGGGATGTGCTAGCTGGTACAGATGAGAAGGAAGCTTGGCTTTCCTCTTCCTGGATCCCTGTGTACTTGGAGAATCTGACATGTTCTTAGATGACAATATGACAAAATGTTTTCAGAAAGTATAGATGGGGACTGGGGCCATAGACTGTCTCAGGGAGACCAAGAGGTTTCCCAAGGGAGACAACATGAAAGAGGCCTCCTGATGGATGAGAGGGACACAGTAGACAGAGGACCCAGTGCAGACACGAGACATGAGCAGCTGCCCTGCCGCTATGTTTGGAAAAGGGTTAACAGGTGGCTGGAACAGACTCATTGCACCGTCTATGTCCATGAAATTTGTAACGTGTGTTCTTGGAGGAAGAGAGAGGTAAGGAAAACAGAGAAGCCTGTCCCCTGTCTCATTTGGCAGCGTTGACTCGCTCTCTTGTTAAAAGCATTGGATTTATTTACTTCCCCCCATCTGGTCTTCCAGACTGAAGCCCTGACTGAAAGATTCTCTCTCTCTCTCTCTCTCTCTCTCTCTCTCTCTCTCTCTCTCTCTCTCTCTCTCCCTCCTCTCCCTCTCCCTCCCTCCCTCCTCTTCTCTTTCCTCCTCTCCTCTTCTCTCTTTCCTTTTTTCTTTTATGCTATTCCTCTGGGGGGATTTATAAGACAAAGCTTCCATTCTAGTTGCTTTCCTTGAATTTAAAGCCTCTGCTTACCACTGGCATTTCCTCTAACCTCCTTCCTCCTCACTCCCCCCCCCCCCCAAATGAGGCTAGGATGGATGGTCCCTGGTACATAGGGTGGAGGCTGCCACTGTTTCTTGGAGACATCTGAGGATCCTTCAGTGACTCTGCCTTCTGGTGCATTAGCAGCATATCCTGTGGGATGCCCCTGGGCAGGGTTGCAACCCTTTGGTTAAAGAACTTCCTATAAACTTGTTCTTGAGCTGTTGTGAGACAGTTATTTTCTAGGTCTTGGTCTTTCTATTGAAGCACCAGCCCCTGCGTGCATTTCTGCATCCACTCTACCTGTTTTCTATTGCTGTTCTTTCTTGTGACGCCCCCAAGATGACATCCATCTGAGTGGGTGGGGTGGGGAGGTATGCAGGTTCTAGAATGAGAAGATAGGATTGTTCTGACTGAAAAGACAGGCCAGGGAAGAGACATAGAGACTTCCATTGTGGCGATTTTGATGCAATTGATCATTGACTGCTCATGACTGAGAAGACTGGGCAGTTAGGGTCATTTGCCTTATTTCATCAGGATCTATAAAAGCAGGAAATGACTCTGGTGTGAGAACTGGCAAAGGCTAAGACTGTATATCCATGTTTTCCTCCATGTCAAACACAGATTCCATGTGTCGGTATCATTGGCCTAGCCTTGGGTCACTCTGGCATCCTTTGACCCATACTTGATTGGCTACAGTCAGTAACCAGCATGGCTAGCCAGGTGAATCTCCTATAACATAGCTCCCTTAATTTTATTAGTTTCCTTAATGCTACCTATCCTCTAAAATCTATATTGCTTAGTAGATTTTTTTTTTTTTTTTAGTATCAAATGGCAGAAATGAGAACCTGGCCAATTCCCAGCCACTTACTATGTCTGTGACTGCTGTCCTCAGGACTGAGATGGACCAATCAGGCAGATTCCAACCAAACACATGAGCTTCCAGAATGAGGTTCTCAGGTCTGGCTACACATTAGAATTAGAAGGAGGTCAGGGTGCAGATGGGGGTGGGGGCGGGGCAGTCTTACTGTAGACCCCGAAACCTGAATCTTTGATGTGGGGCCTGCATGAACATCTAAAATATCCCCATCTGCTTATAAAATGCAGAGAGGATAAGGATCCTTGATCCAGGATGGGAGAGGAAATAAAGCCTTCTCCTAAGAATTAATTTGCTGACCAGAAACAGAGTTTGCTAATGTAAACCTAATGTCATTCTCCTCTCATGGCAGGTTAGAGCCTCAAGCAATTCCCCTCCCCGCCACCTCAAATTAACAAGCAATTCAACTTTTCCTTGACTCATTCAGAAAGGAAAATTGAGTTCAGAAACCAGAAAAAAAAAAAAAAGGATGCTCTCCTTTTCCATAAATGATGTGAGGGACCCTCGTGAGGACCAGGGATCCCTTCCTCCCCTGTCCTGTTCTACCCCCCACTGAAATTTGAGAGCAAATTTGTTTTGCATTAGAGATAATTAAAGTCAGATCTCAAATCCATGTGTTACAATAAGGCAGCTGTTTATAATAGAAGTGCCCTGGGCTTTCTCACAACTCGTGTTTCTAAAGCCCAGCAAAGGTGTTTAAAGGGTAACAACTTAAAGCCACCAGCCCCCCTACCCCCGAAGTAGTCCTGCTTCCTCTTCCTCCTCTTTTGAGGGGAGGCTGGAGGGTTGGGGAAAGGGGCTACCTTGGGAGCATGTGTGAGCCTTCTACTCCCAGGTTAGGAAGATCTCTCTTTTCTCTGCATTCTCTGGTAGGACTCGGTGAGAATATTTACACCATGGAAATCGGCAGATATTGCAAATTAGGGATTTGTTTTTCTCACTAGAAAACAGGTGGTTAACTCTTTTCCAGCATGCCTCATGCACAGGTAGTCTCTAGAGAGTTCTTAAGTGAAAAATAGGAGCATTTTCAGAGGACATCGGATTTCAGTTCTTCAGGAAGATTCCAAGCTGGTGGTGTTAGCATGGCTCTTCCACAAAGTGTCTAAAAGCCACCTCAATCTTCATGTATCTAAAATCGAGCATTCAGATTCCTAGCGGCTTCTCCCTCAAATAGATTTATTCCACACCTTCCCAAGTTCCATACAAGTCATCCTTTCATTCATGTACATGAAAAATCTTGACGTTATCTTTTCTCATCTCACAGGCTGTACAGTTGCAGATCGAATAGAGCTAGATAGATCAATTCAAGATAGATCCTACACATGACTTTCACTAGCACCACTTGGTCCAAACCACCATCTTTTGCCAACAGGATTGTTGACATAATGTCCTGCCTGGTCACCCTGCTGTTTCTCTTGTCTGCATAAGCCTCTGTCACAGAGAACTGAAAATAACATATACATGATCTTACCTTACCCAAGCTCAGAACCCTCCTGGGGTTTCCATCTCACCCAGAGTGAGAGCCATACTTTCAAGGCTCTGGTAATGCTCTCTTGACTTTTCTCACTACTGTGCTAATGTTTATGCAGTTCCTTGGATATTGAACAGGTCAAGGTGAGACTTTCTGGTTCATTTGGACATGGTATTGCTCCTATTTAGAACCTTCTTGCCAAACTTATCCAATGACTGCCTCCTCTATTATACATCTCACAGAGCTCTGACCTATTATCAAACTATTGTCCTTTCTAGCCCCACATACAATAGATCACTCTATTTGACTCTTCTTGTCTCCATCTCCTTATGTGTTTCTGTAGCCATCATGACTACAAGGTGTGTCTTGTTTGTTATTTTTACTTTCATCACTGCTGAAAACTAAGCTGTATCCAAGCGAGTCTTGAGTTCATGATGTTTTCTGGTCTCTCACCAGGACCAGAATGTTTGTTATAGAAAACAACAACTATTGAATATCTGTGAGATTGTATACATTGTGTGGATGAGTGTGTGTGTGTATTAAACCATTGACAGTTGTCATTACTAGGTGATGATGGAGATCACAATCACTTTACCCAGCTCTTCATTTTACAGATGATGTCTTAGAGATGAAAGGAAAGATGACTAACTCTGGGGACAATGGGGATGGGAACACATTTTTCTTTTACAAGCAAATGTTTTTGCAAGTGGAACACCAGATAGCATCAGTCAGTGTGAGTGGGATATTGGTCCTTCCCATGTGTTATGGGTTTTGTCTTCAATCCCTGAGTAGACTAGGATAAATGCTTTCAAAGAGACTTTTATCCTCTTTGGATAGGATAATACTTTCCAGAACACCCGGGCAAAGATGGGGGCAGCTCCTGTACCACCATCACCACTGTACCCTTCTATACTGGCCAAGTCAGGGCAGGAAGCTCTTTAGCTTTAAGTTTTTTAGACCTTCAGCAGGAAAGCTAGCATCTCTCTTTAGGAGCCAGCCTTAACTGGATGATTTGAGCCCACTATGCTTGGAGCGTGGCTGGGGTCACGTGACTTTTTTAATGTTGAAGTTTCATCTCTGCAAGCGTGTTGCTTTAGGTTGTTACCAAGCTCCCTTCCTGGGGAGGTAATACCCTGGGGACAACAGATCTCAGAAACTTTCTGTGTGAAGAAATATGGGATATGTTGATTTCTTTGGGGGCAGAGACCCACAGTACAGTGAATTGGACTGGTTTTGTCTGAAGTTTCCAAGTGAATAATGTTTGATGTGAAGTTATTGCTTAATAAAATTTACTAGGAGGGAGAGAGACTGGTGGGGGACATTTGGATTGATGTTCAAACGAGTCAGAATTTGAAAACTACTCAGGCTGATACTGCTGATGCCAACAAAACAGTGGTTTTTTTCCAATGGGGCTTGGATGGGGGTGGGAGGAGGTCTTTGGATGTGCTATTGCCCTAAATTATCTAAAGGCACATCTGGCTGCAGCTGGACAACTGCCTCTTAAGTTGGTCTTTCATAGTCACATATGAGTGGTATCTTAGTTTGGGTTTTATTACCATTAAGAGGCACCGCGATCACAGCAACTCTTATGGAGAAAAACATTTAATTGCAGCTAGCTCGCAGTACAGAGGTTTTGGGCATTATCATAGCAGGAAGCATGGTAGCATGCAGGCAGACATGGTACTGGAGAGGTAGCTGAGAGTTCTCTCTCTGGAAAAGCAGGCAGCAGGAAGAGCAAGTAAGCCACTGGGCCTGGCTTGAGCTTCTGGAACTTCAAAGCCTACCACCCATTACACATTTCCTCCCACAAAGCCACACCCACTCCCACAAGGCCACACCTCCTAATGGTGTCACATCCTCATGGGCCTATGGGGGCCATTTTCACTTAAAGCACCATAGGTGGTTATGAAGAATTTTCCCTCAAAGATGGGTATAAATCCTTTTATATAGCAAAGTCAGTTTTCTGAAATGTACTTTGTAGATTTTCTTTTCTCCTTCATTGACCCACCATTGGTTTACATCAGAATAAGAAACTTCTCAAGACTAGTCTATGCTGTTCAGAGTTAAGCCCAGGGCTCTGTCTGCAGAGCTCTGTTAAATTTTACTGGACTCATTCTGTGCTCCCAGTGGTGGTGAGTTGGACTTTCCTAAGTCTATTAATTACAGCGGAGCATGCCACGATCAGTTATTCTCTACAGCTTGGCCAGTCACGAGTTTCTGTTATGGTCTCTGCTGCCAAAATAAGTGTTTTTGTAATGAGGGGTGAGAGGTGCACTTATCCATGGGTATTGGGATACGTTTTTAGAATACAGCTAGAAATTAAGCTACTTCTGCAAAGTGACAATAGTAGGTTCCCTCTAGCGTCCATGACTCCCCAGCCATGGGTAACTGGCTAGTTTTACAGTCTCAGGTGTGAATTCCCTCCTATTGAATGGCCCTTAAGCTCAACTAGACAGTTGTTTATTATCCTCAAGATAAAAATGCCATGATTGCACCACTGGGAACATCTTGCCATCCAAGCATTGCTGTGGCCCATAGGCTTTACAGCTGGATAGGGAGACTGGTTGCTTTTTCTCCCCTAGCAGCTTGCACAAGCTGCTTTGATACTGAGAGCTAGTTCTTGGGAGGATATGTCCAGTTCAGTTCCTTCTCTGTATCTCCAAGTCACGAGTGTGAAGTGTGTCTTCAGCAATAGGCTCTTATCCTCAAGTTCTGGGAGGCAACAATGGGCAGTGACAAGAGACTGTACTGTTTGTGGAGCCTTTTGGTCTCCTGTGAATGACAATTCAAAATGAGATTTACTATTCTTGTCCCAGGGGTTTTTGCTAAATCATCTATGGCTCTTGGGGAGAACATTATCACCCCCTGTGGCATGACTCCATTTAATATATATGTATACACACACACACACACACACACACACACACACACACACACACACACATTTGCGTTTCCCATATGAAACCCTCCATTTTTCCTGTCCCCCCCTTTATAGTACCCAATGTCCTACTATCACTTCTTGAGAGATGCAGAGATGCCCCATCCCATTGTCCCTTTGTCCTTGCCTGGTTTTAGGGGTTACTACAGGTCATATTCTCACATCTAAATATTTGGACAGAGCATCCACAAACAAGAGAGAATATTTGGGACTTTTTTTTTCCTGCCACTGGGTTATTTCACTCAGTACTCTTATTTCCTATTTTCTTGAATTTGTCTGCAAATAGTGTCTTACTAACTATGTAGCCCAGATTGTCTTCAAACTCATGACCTTCCTGCCTTTGCCCCCTGAGTGGTTGGATTACATGTGTGCACTGAGTGCCCGAGAGCTTTACTCATAATTCAAATATGAATATTTTTGAGTCTGCTTGATTTTTCAAATGGATTTTGCTAGCAATATCTTGATACTATTCAAGTCCAGTCTATTCAAGTTTTTGTCTGAGATTTGCTATGTCCTTATGAATATTAGTTGCCCATTTATTTTTATGCTGTGTAGTATTCCACAGTTCATCTGTTCTCTTGATAGATGTTTGGGCTGTTTCCAGATGTGGACCACTGTGAATGAAGCTGTTATGAACATTCTTGTACATGTCTTTTGGACAATATCTGTGTTCTTTTCTCTCAGGTAAATACCCGGGATTGGAATTGTTGGGCTAACTCACAGATACTCTTAGTGGTTGGATAGTTTCCCAGAGACGGCAACCATTGTTTCTATTGTTAGGGCTTGAGTAGCTGCATCATCAGCCTTTTTAATATTAGCCATCCTGTGAGCTCTTTGAAATCGTTTGCATTTCTTAGTGAGCAATTCTTCAAACACTTCCCTGTGCTTATGAATCAGTGATATATCCTGCTTCGTAAAGTGCCTGTTTTGTTTCACCCTCTAAAAGTTAATTTTCTTAGTTTTTCTTGTTGGTATAAGGATTATGCAGGATAAGGATACAAGTCAGATGCCAGATGCACTTATTGAGATTCTGTCATAAGCTTTGATTTTCTTATAGATTTTGGAGGCAGTGTTTCAAAGCCACCTAAGTCCAGTATATTCCTCCCTCCTCCTCCCTCCTCCTCCTCCTCCTCCTCCTCCTCCTCCTCCTCCTCCTCCTCTTCTTCTTCTTCTTTTATACAGATAGTGCACTTTCTCCTTGTCAAAGAGATCTTTGCTTAAGTGAAGTTCACAGAGATTTTCTCTAATTATTTCTTCTATGATCCTTATTTTTTACTGGTATTTAGTCTGTGATCCACCTTCCAATAAAATCACAATTTTCGTTTCTTTCTTAGAGAGTGTCCCTTCCTCATGCCATTGATGTTAATTTGTTTCTCTCCCTGGGAATCTTTGTTTTAGATGTTAGGAAATCTCATGGTTATATTGTCTGATGCAAGGTTGTGTGTAGTCACTATATAAGCCCCAAGGAATATCCCTGTGCTTTAGAAAACTCCTCTGCAAATTTTCAATTTTTTTTTTTGAGGGACTGTTGGTTGATAATTTCCTCCAGTTTTATTCTAGAATTTCTAAAAGTCAGCAGTTAGTTTTCCAGAATTGATTGTCCAATATTTTGAAAAAAAAATCTTTTCATCGTTTTTGCTTTGTTACACACTTGCTGGGGAAGTCTTCAGCATCAATGCCCTGTTTTCCCAGTGATTGTTCATGTGCTACCACTTTTAGTGTCCACGAGCATTTTGTTCCCTTAAGTATTTTCTATGGTCCATGACAGTCTTTGCTCTGCACACACTTTTACATAGGTTGAGCCTTTGCATTTGTGAAACCAACTGTCTATGAACACTTTCATATTCTTTGGAGAATAAGGATCAACATGGCTGCTTCTGCACATGTTTGGATGGATTCCTTTATGGTGCCTTTTCTTTTCCAGTAGATTCTGATTTTAAACTCAGGAAATACGCAAATGATTAGTCACCCAACTACCTCCCCAAACTGCTACTATGTTTGCAGCCCCCACACCCCTGATAGCCTACTATGTGGTGTAGACATGCCCTTATGCTATTTCTTCCCTTATGCTGTTTACTTCCAAGTATACAGTGTTCAGCCACTTGAATTCCAGATGCATCAGAATTCCTGTGGGGGAAAGTTAGCTCATCACTGGCAAACCCCACCATCTTTTAGAACCATGTCTGCTTCTGGGTTCTGACTTGGGGAATGTCAGTGACTTCCAAGTCTAAGGAGGAAGGAAACAGAGTCATCAGTAAGTCCTCATACTTCTTTATTCTTTCATTGAATTCTGGTGCTTCCTTCATCCATCTCCTCCTCTTCAACCTCACTGCTATTGTTCAGGTTGGTGCTATTACTCATCTGTGGTTAACCATACTTTCTTCCCTGGCATTTCTGCCTCCCATCTCAACAAGCCTCTTCCAATCCACCCCCCACCCCCTGCTGAATGCCTTTCCTGATGTTAGAATTCAAACTCTAAAATGGTAAGACTATTCACCACCATAATCTCAACTCCCAACAATAATGCTTTGCGCTTAGTAGACACCCATTAAACAAAAGATCAGTTGAATAGATGGACAAATAATTCTGACCCTGTCACCCCCTTGTACAGAACCTGTCAATGCATCTTTCTCTTCAGCCTCGCCATCATCTTCATATTAAAACCTAGATAAAATCCAAATTCCTTATAACATGATCTGTCACCAACTTAATCTTACTTCCTACCTCACCTAGCTTACCCTTTTTCACTCCTATTAACAGTGATAACACTGAGTAATCTCTTTCCAGGGAGCACCAGCTCTGGGGTCTCAGAACTAGCACATGGCAGCCTCTCTATCTGCCTTAGATAACCTTCTGCTCCTTCTGCATGAGGCATGAAGACTTTCATCAGTCGCTGGTTCTTCTACTTCTGGGTGTAAAGGAAGATCATCTTCTTGTTCCTTTGAAACTGTGTATACCATGTGTGTCTGTCTGGCCGGTGTGTGGGTGGAGTTGTGCTAAAGCATATTTAAGAGCAGGAACGCAATGCTTTACCTTGCTCTCCCAAGACAATGAGTGTGATAGTTCACGTGGTGAAGTCTTTGTTAGCCTGGGTCTTTGAATGGGGGTGAGGTGGAACAGAGCCCCTAACAATGAATTATTAATATAATGTGAGAAAGAAACATTTATTGTTTTAAACTACTGAGATTTTTGTCATGAAAACATAAATGGTTAATCCTGGCTAACACCCCTTCAAATAGCCAATTATTAACCAGTTTACTATTGATCTGAGGCTAAGGACCCTATTGTTGCATATTTTAAGCCCTTTTAGAGCAAGGACTTAGAAGTGTAATATTTTGAACATCTATTATGTACCTGGAACCAGGGTAAGGATTCTACACTTGTTATTTAATCTTAACCCTATGGAGGGTTATTAGGTGATTTAGTCACTGTAACTATGTAATATAACAGAAACCCCAGGAGTTGTGAGTTTTAAGTTTACACTCATTCATGTCACGTGCCTTAGGAGTAACAAAGAACTCTGTCTACCATAAAGTTCCCATGAAAGCCCACACTCCTGTCATGAACATAGTAAAGGACAATAAAACAAGCATTGGACAAATATGATCAAATCAATAGCCAAAATTGGAAACATTTTTTTTTATCTGATGGGAAATAGAAAATTCTTTAGAAATTTTCCAGTTCCAATCATATATAACACAGTCAACAAAAACTCTCTCTGTAGCAGGTTCAAAAGCCATTGGGGAGCACAGCTGGTCTAGCCCAACTCTCAATGGCAAGGCTCGATGGCCCTCTGGAGTAGGTTTCTTAATGGTCTCCCAATATTTACTAAAGAATGACAAGACATGGCCATTCAGCCATTAGCGATAACTGTTAGCTCCAGAATACCACCCGCCCCCCCCCCCAATGTATTCCCTTGGGATTATCTCAGGCAGAATTGGGTAATTGACTGAAGTGGGCTGACAGTGTATGGAGCTCATGAACATGCTCCAAGTCTCACAGAGACATGGCTTTGAGTACCATGGACATTGAAATGATGACTACAGCAAAGGGGCTGCTACATGAAGTTGGACAGAGCTTCTGAGAGGGAGGCAATGGCATTACTGGGCAAAGGGCTGAAAGGCAGTACCTACCAGCTACAGGTTTCCTCCTGTCTGGAAGAAACTACAAGAGGTTTATTTTGAGAGGATATATTCCCTGGTCATTGTGAATTTCACATTTGGCCATGATCTGTTTCCTTTAAGCTGTTACACTAGTCTCTATATTGACTTTGGCTTTTTTTTTTTCAAGAATTTATTTATTTTATTTATGTATCAGAGTGTTTTGCTTGCATGTATGTATGTGTATCATGTACATGCCTTGTGTCTGCAGAGGTCAGAAGAGAGTGTTGGGTCCCATAGATAACTAGAGTTATGATAACTGGTTGTGAGCAACCATGTGGGTGCTGGGAACTGAACCCAGGTCTTCTACAAAAGCAACAAATGCTCTTAATGACTGAGGTATCTCCCTAACCCTCTTTGCTGACTTTTATATTCTTAAAGTTTACTTGCTACTTTGAACTCTGATGCTATATAAAATTCATTTGGTATTTTTTTGTGTGTACTATATATAATATAATGAATACACATGTATATCTGGGAAGGTTAATGGCATTTGAACTGTCAGTTTAAATATATTTTCTTGAAGGGAGGGGCTTGTAGAGTCTTGTGTAAATATCCAGTTTTAGATAGCTATATATTTTATGTCTCCCTGGGGAAAGTAGTCACCAAAACTGTCTTAGCATCTTGGGGTTTTTATTTAAATATCCTTTGCTAGGTATACATATTTAAGTGCTGATTTGAGTAGTAAAATGTTAAATGTTAATTGGTTCTTGAGTTTTGAAAGTGAACAGCGAGTGATAGGTGTAAGGGCATTTCCTTTGTAACGGGAAAGATGAGGGGCAAATGATATTGAAAGAAGATCCTGGTATGGTTTTCTAGAGGAGGGGACACATGAAAGCACACAGAGCCACATGCAGAAGAAGCACCAGGATGAGTCAAGAGGCAGAATGTGAGGGGAAAACAGCCTGGAGAGTGTATTGTGGATTTTTCAGGGAAACAGGGACAGAGCATGGTCAACTGTTTAGAATTGGATTTTGGCAGGCACTGGGCTATAATTTTGGGACCTGCAGTGATTTAGGTTAGGAACAGGACTGGCTTGGTGGGTGGGGGTCAGATGGATGAGAGTAAAGGAGGGTTTCTTGGTTGCATAGGAAACAATGCATGCAATGGCAGGTTTTACTATCTCTAAGAATTAGGTGATATTTGGAGGGTGGGCCTTATCTGGCCAACAAGGACCTCCAAGATAGAAAGGCATAGTAGAATAGAGATCATAAAGACTACATGATTAACACATGTGTAAGTAGAACTGGTTCTCTATAATGTCTGGACAAGAAAATTCCATGGGACCTTTCACTTGTATCACACACTCCCCTTCCAGCGCTTGGGTTATCATTCATACTTTTTTCAGAGCCTTACCAGGTCATCCGCTGGTAGCTGATGGATTAGAGACTTAATCTGTTGATGTACCTTAGGTTTTATTGCACCTCACTGAGGAGCTAGTTTAGCTCCACCTGCTGCTTGAGGCAGCTTCAGCGTTGCTAAGGCACTTGGAATGTGAATGGTGGTAATTAGGCCTTTGAATTTGGCCCCAGGCTGAGCAAGGGAAAGGAAGTTCGAGTCTGGACTGGCGTGCACTGACTCTGTACTTCCTTTATTAGACTTTAGTGTCAAATGGAAGGGTTGACTCCCTCCTCCCTTTCCCTCTTTAAGCTAAGCTTCCAATTTGGGCATTCACCAAAACCTGAGGCAAGGCCTGAAATCCAGGGTTTCTGCAGATTGAGAGTGTTTGTAGCTGTTTGAACTGCCTGTAGCTGCAGTCAGTGGGGTTTAGAGGTAGCTAGGCTGTGTGCTCTTGGAAGTATGAGTATGCTTGGAAGTTCAGAGGAGCCCAGAGGGAGCAGTCCTAGGAGCAGCACTAGAGGCTGGCTCTTTTTATTGCCTTCTCCCCAAGGACGTTCCCAGTGCTCTCTGGTAGCAATACTCTGGGAGACTTAAAACATTGGCATCTATCAAGTGTGTGTAAATGGGATTGTTGAAAACTTAATATCTCTTTAAGTGCATGCCAAGAAGATACTATAAAGGTTAAATGGGGTGCTGTTGAGTCATTTAACAAGCCTAACAAAGGATGGTGCATCTTAGGAATGGGGTTACTACACAAATAGATTTCAGTTGAGAGGGGATTCCAGACCAAGCCTGCTGCTGGCTTTGTCTGGTCTTGCCATGGCTACCTCCTGTGTCCTCTGGTCAACACATTAACCTTAAGAGCTGACACCTGTAGATGGGGAGACGGCTCAGTGGTTAAGAGTGTTCACTGCTCTTATAGAGGACTGGAAGTTGGTTCTTAGCACTCACATGTATAGCTCACAACTGCTGAAACTCCAGTTCTAAGGGGATCCGGTGCTCTCTTTTGGAATCCACCGGCACTCCACACATGTGTGCATGCATGCATACAGGTATAGATATGCATAAATAAAATAAGTTTTACAAAGAGCTTTCCTTATCTTTTGACATGACATACAATAATTCATAAAGTAATTCAGAAAGCTTGTGTGTCTTCTTATCTCCCCCTACCCCCCTTTAAATTACCTGTTGTTTTCCTTTGGGTATTCTTTTGGACAATAGGAAGGTTTGGGCCTTGAGGACTATATTCCTGGTTGAGTTTATAGAAAAAAAAATATCCCAGAGCATATAGCAACTGCACATCTGATAGGGCTGTGGATAGCCTAATCTTGTATTCAAATCCACACCAGGAAACCTCTGTCCAGCTTACACAGGTTCCACCCAGTTTGAGAATTTGCATCTGACAGGACAAGCAAGGATGTTGGCTCACCCTTAGGTGATGGCCTGTGGTGATGTCCAGGCTTTTGAAGGGGCCATTTTATTAGGCAGGGTTACTCTATGTGCTGTGTCTGTCATGCATACTACCCCCACTTCCTAGTACATTCTATACTCACAGATCTTTGACCTCAGTTCCATAGGAGGAGCACAGAAGCTTTCCCATTGGCAGGCTCTGTGGAGGCAGTGGAGAGTTTGGCAATGGGACAATTATCATGGCTGGCTAGATTTCCAGGATGGCTGTAATAATCTATGATGGTTGCTTCCTTCTTCTAGCTCATCCCACCCCTTTTCTCTTTCTTAATTACTTAAACAGAATGAGATAGAACTTTGTTACTTCAATAATGACACATAAGAAAACAATTTTGTCTATGAAAGTGATTTAAAACACAATTAATTGGGGCTCATCTGGTAAAGCCATGTGACTTCAAGTCTAACAACCTGAGTTTGATCCTTAGGACTTACACAGCAAAAGGAAATGGGTGGACTCCCACAAGCTGTCCTCTGACTTTAAAGTGTGCTCTGTGGCATGTCATCACCCTCCTTTTCTTCTTTGAATTTGTCCCTATGAACCCAGGCATAAATGAAGATAAAAGATGAGCAATACAGAACCTCCAAAAAAGCCAGAGTTATTCTTCATAATGAGACAGGGAGAAATGAGCCACAGAGAGTAGGTGTGATGTGGGCTAATAATGTAGCAACTACCAAATTAATGCAGTTGCAGACTCTGGGGTGGGGTATATAAGTGGTAGAGTAATCCAGGGCTAAAGATAGGGAGTTGTTGAGCACTTTTCCACTGAACCACACTGCCATTCCTGAGGAGAGCTAATTTTATGTGTCATGTTTCTGGTACTGCTGTTTGGTCCAACACTACTCCAGATATGGCTAATAAGGTATTTTTGTGGATGGGCTTGAAATCTGCCATCAGTTTATTTTAAGGAAGACAAATCTTGAAGCTGTTCATGGGCCTCATCTAATCTGATGATATCCACAAGAGCGAAAACTGAGGTTCCTGTGGGAAGATATTCTCCTCAAGAATTGCAGTATCAATTATTGTCAAGTTTCTAGCCTACTGGTCTACCTGACAAAAGTGACTTGCCAGCTACAACAATGGAGTAGGCCAATTCCTTAAAATATGACTCTCTCTCTCTCCTATATATATATATATATATATGATATATATTAATAAAGTCTTATAATGACCTAAACTTACACTTCTAGTGTGAAGGCTTGCAAACAGGTTCTTTAAAATACCAGTAGACCTGGCAGCAGTACAGGGCTAAATCTACTTCAAACTAACATTCTCGCAGCTCAGTCAGGATGAGAGACTGGGGATTCCTAGAACAGGAGTAGGAAAGGTGCCAGTAGAAGATGAGAAGGGAGATGGGTATTTGATAGGCACATTTGTTCATTCACTCTTCATTCATTTTGCTGATAAAAATGTTTTAATTTATAATTTCTATATTAAAATCAAGTTGGAGCAGAGGAGTTGCTTTTTGTGGGAAAATTACTTGCAGTACAAGCACGAGGACCTGAGTTTCAGTCCTCAGAAAGCTAGGCACAGTGCCATATATCTCTAACCGTAGGCCTCCTACAGCAAGATACAAGGTAGATACAGGAGAATCTTGGGAAGTCTGTGGACCAGCTAGTGGAGGACAACTAAAAAGATATCCTGTATCACACAAGGAGGGAAGGTAAGGATGGACACTTGAGATTGTCTCTGACCTCCACACCTACACCGTGGCATTTACACATTGACAATCATACACTATTTTCTCTCTCTCTCTCTCTCTCTCTCTCTCTCTCTCTCTCTCTCTCTCTCCCTCTCTCAAAAAGCCTAATAATTTTAATTCAGTAAAAGTCATAACCATGAAAAATGAAATGAGGTAGACAATTTGTAGAATGCAATATTTAAAGAGATTTCTACTCAATGATTCTAAATGTGACCAGGCAGTCTCCATAAATAGATGCATAAACAGGAAATACCAACCCGTTAGTATGTTGATTCTACCCCTCAAAGAATATGGTACCTAGGAGTTTATAGTAACTCCTGTCTTAAGAAAATGTCTTTCTATAACTAAAATTTTCTCAGTGTCCTTTTCAAAGCAATTCTTCTATTCCTTGAGTTATCCAGTAAACTTCTTTTAAAAATAAGAGGAAGGTGTGTGTGTGTGTGTGTGTGTGTGTGTGTAGTGGGGGCAGTCACTTGGGAAGTAACTGGGAGAGCCATACTTTCTTTAGAGTGTCTAGAGAAGTGGAGTCCAGTTCCTGGGTCCAGGGGATAGAAAGGGAACTCTACTTATTAAACAGCAAAGTCCTATCCTTTTTTTTTTTTTTTTTTTTTTAAAGACCTATTTTTTGTCACAGTTTCCTCATTCCCTCACATCATCAGATCTATTAACATAAAGCCAAGTTGCTTTGGGGACATTTTTCCCTCTGGTCTTTTAAAAAGTTTTTCCCCATCCCAAAGTTGTTCCATATGTGTAGAGACGCACTATCAACTTGAGTTCCCATTGTTTTTTTTTTTTTTTTTTTTTCCTTTAGACAGAGTATAATTCAGGAACTCACTCTGTAGTCCAAGCTGGCCTTGTAGTAAGTCTTTGCAGTCAGTCTTCCTATTTTAGCCTCCTGAGTGCCATGCTGGGTGACCATGCCTTTAGCCCTCAAGTTCACTCTGGTGTGATTAAGGTTCTCAGGGTGAGGGGAAGATCACTGGACAGAAACTTTTCTCTATAGCTACTTGAAAACTAAGTGAGACTTCTCAGAGAGCTCAGCTACACACAGACAGGTGAGTTGAAATTAAAGCTGTGAAAGAAGCCGGTAATACTTGGCTCCTCTTTGGAGAAGCTTCCTTGTGCTATATTTTCTTTACCCCTTAGCCCCCATCTTTCCCTTTACAAGCCCCCTTTTCTCTCATCTGTGCCCACAGCCTCCCTGTAATCACCTCCTTTCTGCTCAGCAGGGTCTGGACAATACCCTCCAGAGTCCTGCTTTCTTTATGTACCACACACCTCTTCTTGAGTCCACTCCCAAAGCCAGTGAGTGGGCCCCAACCTCGGGTTTTTGACAGCAATGAAGAAGCATACCATCACTGATGTGCTAGCTTGGGTCTCCTCAAGGCTTATCCAGTTCCATTCAAAGGCTCTGTTGTCTACCTACTGAGGGCTAGCTAGGGTTGGAGCAGCAGCTGCTCACATTCCAGACACTCATGGTGTACAGGAGCTAGCTCATATGTTCAGGAATTTCAATGGCCAGTTATGAAACTGTTGGTAATTTGAAATAGGTGGATAGTGGGAGTTTTCATTCCATTGGAGTTGAGCAAACATCACAAATCAGAGCTGGCTTTTATTTCCTCAGAGCTCAGTCATCAATTTGTCCCTGCACGAACCCTCTCTACTTGCTAGAAGTTGTCCAAGTGTCACCAAAGCATACCCCTATGTTGCAGGGCAGGATGTTGGATGCAAGTTGGAAATGGAATGGAGGGGCTTCTTACTTCCTTTACAGACAAGGAGTCCTTATATTGTTTTTCCTTTTTGTCTCTGTTAAATGTTATTTTTCTTTTGATTACCTTGATTTATGTTTATGACCTGCCATGTATTTCTTGTTCGAATAACCCCATAATTGTTTTCTTCTGCATCTTGATTAGAATTTCCTTTGGGAAAGGTGATGTGTTTTATAATAGAAATATTTCAGGGATGTCATACCACACAGTTAAAATTCACACAGGCTGGGGAGAATTGTGGGATGCCAAGAATGACGTTTTGGCTTGTTGGATGTTAGCTGATACTAAGGGAAGTAACTAAAAGGTCATGGTGATCCTGAGATGCTTGCATTCTGAGAACCCAAAGGGAGCCTCTGAGAGGCAGAGGGGCCCAGATCACGTCTGTTTCTTAATAGGTTCTTTTGTTCTTACCTTTAATTTCTTTATAACTCTCACTAAGTTGCCTAGCCTGGACATCAGCTCACTCTACAGCCCACATAGGCCTTGAACCCATGGTCTGTCCTTCTTGGCCTGCTCACTGTCTGGGAGTATAGGCTGTACCACCAGGCTATATTTTTTTAAAATGTAGTTTTTAACTATTTTCCAAGCATCATCCATTTTGATTTCTCCATCACGCCTGTACAACTCCTCCCGTGTCCTCCCTTCTCTTTCTAGTTCATGACCTCTTTTAAATTTTTACACACACACACACACACACACACACACACACACACACACACACACCTGAATACTGAATATAGAAATGTAGTTTTCTGGGCTCATTTAGTGTTGCTAGTATGTTTAGGGATGTTTAGTATGTTTAGGGATCCCTAGTTGTTTAGGAATGACCACTTGGGACTGGATATTAGGGGAGGACCATTCCTGGAGAGAACTGAATTTCCCTCTTTGTAGACATTGATTGCATGTCACTTCTCATACAGAGGTAGGGCCTTGTGAGATTTCCCCCATCAGTGCTGCTGAGACAGCTGATGTTATTGTTCTCCAAGTTTTCAGTGACTATATTTTTAAGGTTTCATAGTGCAGCCTCTCTGTCATCTAAAGCAGACACCATCTCTCAGTAGTTGTTACCCATCTTCCATGATTTTCCCTGACCCTTGTATATAGTGGTTGTGTCGTGGATGCATTGGTGAAGGTTGGGAACCCTATGGTCAATTGTTCTCTGCACTTGGATCTGCTGTGGATTTTTGTTATGGTCTCTGCTGCAAAAAGAAGCTTCTTTAATGAGAGGGGAGAGCTACAATTATCATATAGGTATAAGGATAAATAAATTATTGAGAATAAAATGTTGGTTTAGGAAAGCAGCAATAGTAGGTTCTCCTCTAGGGTCCAAGAGTCTCTAGCCATGGGTAGTTGGCTAGGTTTATAGTATCAGGTGTGAATTCCCTCTTTTTGAATGGTCCTTAAGTTTAACTAGACAGTTGTTTATTATTCCCAAGATAAAAAATACCATATTGTACCACTGGGAAGATCTTGCCATGCAAGCATTGCTGTGGTCCATAGGCTTTACAGCTGGATTAGGACTACTGGTTGCTTTTTCTCCCCTAGTAACTTCCACAGCTCTTTGATGTGGAGAACTAGTTCCTGAGAGGAGATCTCCAGTTCAGTCACATCTCTGTACCTCCTAGTCATGAGTGTGAAGTTTGTGACAACATCAGCAATAGGGCCTTATCTTCAAGTTCCAGGAGACAATAATGAGCATTGACAACAGCCTATATTGTTTGAGGAGTATCTTAGAGTCCCATGACTAACTCCCTTGAGATGTTGGTCATGGCTGGCACTAGAGTTTCTGTTGTCTATGGCTCTTAGGGAGAGAATTATCACTGCAAGTGTTGTAATTTCATTCAAATTGTATACACACACATGCACACACACATATTTAAATAAACATATAAAATATAACATCCTTGGTGTTATTTATTTCTTACCTCTTCCTGTCCCTCTGTATTGCCTCCCTACTGCCTTCCCAGGTAAATCCCATGTATCTTTCCATTTCCCCCCTTATAACACCTGGTCATTACTCTCCCTCTCTCTAGAGCACCTCCACTCACCATGTAGCCTCTTTCTACTTTTCTGTTTCTGTGGTATATACTCACATCTGAAGATCCAGAGCTACTATCTACAAATAAGATAACCATGAAATTTATGGGTTTGGGTCTAGGTTAACTCTCTCAGTATAATGTATTCTAGTTCCACCCATTTACTTTCACGTTTCTTGATCTCATCTTGTTTACAGATGCATATAATTCCACAGTGTATGCACATTTTCCCTGTCCGTTCATCAATTGAAGGATATGTAGCTTGTTTCCTAGCTATTGTGAATAGAGTACCAGTGAGCTTTACTCACCCAAATATGAATGTTGAGTGTATCGTTATGTTATACAGTAGATCCACTTTTAGCTTTCTGTGAATTCTCCACACTGATGTCCTTAATGTCTGCAGGAGGTTGCAGTCCCACCAAGAGTGACCGAGAGTTCCCTTTCCTGTATCCTCATCAGCATGTTTCCCTGTTGTCTTGCTCTTAGCCATTCTTACTTAGGTAAAATGAAATCTCAAAGTAGTTTTCATTTGCATTTTTGTTACTGCTAAGAATATTGAGCACATTTAAAAATATTTCTTAGCAACTTTTATTTATTCTTTTGAGAATTCTTTTGTTCTGATCCATAGCCCAGTTTTTCAATTGGTCATTTGTTCATGTTTTCTTGGCTTTACTTAGTTCTTATATATTCTGAATATTAACCTACTAGGTGTATAGATGGCAAAAGATGCCGTTCTACTCTGTGGGATTCCCTTTCACGTGGTTGATTGTTTCCTTTGCTATGTGGAAGCCTGTTAGTTTTATAACATCCCATTTTCTATTGTTGACCTCAATTCAGTGAAGATGTATATGAACTGTTTGCTTTTCTAAAGAGGGACCTGTTCCTTACTTGAAAGCCTGCTTTGGGCTACCCTTTCTAGACTTTCTGAATCTCAGACATTATCAATAGGCTTTTGTCCAGTTACTACATATGAAGAGGTAAGTAGTAGAAGCAGGTGAATCCTATCCAGCGGAACAGGAAGCTGTGGGGAGTAACAGTGCACTGGCCTCTAAGGTCTGTTCATAAAGAGAACAGAATTCTGGGTGAAAGAGAATGGTTTAAAGTTCTCCAGGAATCTAAAATCATCAAATTCTGCATTCTTTTCTGCTAAGTGGCCACATAGGAAAATGAAGGCATTCTACTTTGTATGGACAAGTTCACTGAGAAGATGGCGGCCATTTCCTTTAGTTCTGAGCATATGCAACAGCATCTCCAGCACTGAGCATGGGACGGATTAGTTTGAATTCTTAGCATGCTGGGGTTTAGGATCTGGGTATAATTTCAGAGAGAGAAAGGAAGAGAGAGAGAGAGAGAGAGAGAGAGAGAAAGTATTTCTTTGAGCTTCTTCCACTTAACTTGTTTATAAAAATCCAAGTGAATTATTTTCCAGACCATGGGTGGGGAGAGCTGGTATGTTTAGTAGCAATCCCATAAACAAATGAAGAAGCTATTTGCAATCGGAGTAGGCTGAGCAAAATCAGTTTTGTGAGTTGAAGAACTAAGACTTTCAGGGCCAGCTGCTGCAGAAACATTTTGCTTCTTCCTCAGCTGATTTCTCTCTCCCACGGAGACTATTACTTATCTTTCCTGGTAACACTTAAAATCTTCCCATTTTAAACTCAGTGTGAATGTCTAGAAATTGACACTTTAGGGCTGCACAGTTCTCTTGGGAGTTCCGATCCCCTTGAAGAAGCACAAGAGGGAGGGATAAAGAGGAATGACAGCTTTCATTTCCATGGAGCAAGCACACGTCTAGAGTGTGAGCTAAAACTGCATCTTGTAAAAAGTCTCTGTGATTTTGACTCTTCAGTATCTCATTAATATGATCAGTTGGAGGAACTATATGGAGACCATTAAGCCTACATGGCTTAAAATTATTGCTGCCTCCTATTATTCTTTAGTGCAGGGACTGGCAAGCTTTACTTGAAAATGAGAATGTGTTGGGATGCAGGGAAAATTCCAGAATGTGGTGAAAATTCAGTGGCTGATCCTTGAAGATGCTCTGCTTGATGTTTGGCCAGAGGATACATCTCCTCTGTCCTCCTATCAAATAGTCCTGAGTACTGTATAACAAATTACCATAGGCAGGAGTAACTTTTTGTATAGAGGGACAAAAGGGTGCATTAGGTGGACACCGCTACTTGGTACCTAAAATTTACTTTGCTTAGGACATTATGGGGATCCAGCAACAATGTTTGGTATGAACATTTGACATGTAGTTGACTAAGCCACGTATAAGACTGATCAAGTGGACTGAGTGGACGATAGTGAGGGAACTATCAGAGGCTGATATAGCAGAGAAGTCCTTCCCTGAGTGCTAAAGACACAGGAAGGATGTTGGGGGAAAGAAGGAGCTGTACACTGCCAGAGTTCTTCTGAAAAATCTCCATCCATTTCTGTCTCTTGCAGAAAACATTCTTAAACTATAACATCCCCCCATGATTTGTCATTGCTAGTGATTGGTGAGTTTGCTGGGTGGTTTTGTTTGCTTGTTTCTATTTGTTGCCCCCACATCCCCTGCCTGCCTCAGTCATACTCCCATAGTAGGATGTGATCATGTGGTTCTGAAGTAGAAGCAAGGAAGGCAATGAACGCCAAGGCATTGTGGTGACTAATGTTCATTTTCTACTTGGCCGAACTTGGAGTCACCAGGGAGACACACCTGTGAGTATGTGCTCTAGGGTGTTTCCAGAGAGGTTAACTGAGAAGCTTGTATCCACCCTGAATGTGGGTACCATTATCCTATTGACGGTGCCCCAGAATGAATTTTTAAAAAAGGAGGGAAAAACAAAGGCCACTAGGTGCAAGCATTTAGCTCTCTGCTTTCTAACTGTAGACATGCTGTGACCAGCTACTCTCCGTGCCCCGTGCTATTCTTCCTTGCTCAGCTGGACTGTATATCCCCAAAATGGATCAATACAAACCTTCTTTGCTTCAGTTCCTTTTGTCAGACATTTTGTTGCAGCAAGGAGAAACATACCTGATACAGACACCTAGCAGGTCTTCTGAAATAACTACTTCATCCTGGTAATAAACATACAGACCTTTCTTGTAGGATGCCAAGGTTTAGATTTAACTTTAAGATGCTTTAAATCTAACCATTTAATTCTATACCGGACCTAACAATATATGCTGTGCTTTTAAACAAAATGAAAAATAATAAATAGCAAAGGAAAAGGATACTTGATTATCATTTCACTAGAAATCTTTGCAGTCCTTTTTTTCCCTCTAAGAAGGCAAATAAGGTCTTCTTTAACTAATCAGGAAATCTAGCAAACAGCCGATTAAAAACACAGTAGCTCATGTTAACCCTAGAGAGGTTCAGCCAGGAGGAGAAGTGAAATAATTCACCTAGTGGGTGGGAGGTTGTAGGCTCACCCAGCACCCTGCCTACCAATGCTTAGTACAATACTTTGTTAATTGAACTCTGTGAAATTACATATTTTACCCACCAAACATGCAAATCTGATTTAGGGAGCTGCTCGTATGAAGGTGAAATGATATAATGTTTATTGAATATTTAGTCCATAAAAGTGGGATCTCTATATAGAGAGCAGGGAGAGGCGAAACTTGGGAACTTTAACCAATATCTTGTTTATTCTCAACTGGCATTACATTACAGAAATTTAGTGATGCCATATCTTGGTTTTGTTCCACACTAGGTCCTTGAACATGCCAGAATTGTGGGAATTTCTTTTAGGTGCACATATGTAGGTACTAATTTATGAGGCTGGGGGTTTGTTCCTGTGAAATACATCTACTCATATTGCATCTGTCTTATGATATAAGAACTTCTCCAGGGTGTGAATTCAGAAGCAGTCGTATTGAATGAAGGACGGAAACATGTTTAAAATTTACTAGGTCAAAGTTAAGTCCCTATTTGTTGGACCACATGTGCTTAAAGTTAGGTTAACACAATCTAGTTGTATTAAATACATACTCATGGCTTACAGCATTATTATTACTGACCCCTACAAAATCTGTCTGTCTGTCTACCTATCCATCCATCCAACCTAATGAATACATCACCCACAGAAAGCTTAAAGCTTCACTAATTACTGAACAATCTTGGTGTCACTGTTTGTTTTTAATCCTTTACAGAAATAACTCTTACCTTGAACTGATCACATATTATTATTGTTATTATTATTATTTCTTTAAAAAGTTATTTCACACAGTTGCACACTATATAATAGTGTATATATAGTATATAAAAGTTATTTATTACAGGCTAGGAATTCAGACAGGGCACATTATAAATGGTTTGTCATTGCTCAATAATGTCTGAAAGGTGGTTTGAGGAATCATTTTGAAGACGTGACAGAGGCTGGATACTCTACTTCCAAAATGTTAACTCACGTAATTGGCAAGGTGGGACTGGCAAGTTTGTTCCTCTCTACATGGACTTCTCTGTCTATGAGCTACAGAGCTGTTGAACACCCCCATGACACAATGCCTAGTTACGAGGATTTTTAGCCACTTTCCCTCTTAGCCTAGATTCTTCCTCAAGATATAATATGGTATAAGAAATAACTTATCATTTTCTTGTTCTAAAAAGATGAAAGCATTGAATTTGTAGAAAAATAATACAAAAATTATTCAGTTAGAATAACAGGTGCTAGGTACTGGGTATGACGCAGAAAGGGGGCATGGAATTCCTAAAAGCCAGCAAATTCCCATCAACTAATTAAGAGCTTGGGTAACTAAGTAGAAAACACTGGTTTTCCATTGTAGAAGACTGGGTTGGGTTCACTTATACGATGCTTTGTATTTGAACCAAACACTGGGCCATGAGAAAGCAACAATGTATTAGACAAGAAAGCTATAGAGAAATAAAAATGTGAACAGGAAGGTGAGGGCTAGGGGGGAGTAAGGAGGGTCAGGGACTGCTCTTTATTTGTCAAAGGGCCAGTCTTACTTAGCCTGTGAAAGAAAGGTCAGGAGGATGCAACCATAAAGAATTTAGAATCCTGGCCTTCTAAAGACCATCCTTTGTAAGATGTGGCAATCATTCTGTGTTAAAACGGCTAGGCCAAAGTATCTATAGTACCCGTTTAAAAAAAAATTCCTGTAAATACATTCTTTTTGGTATGATAACTATTTAAGTAGGTAGATTTTGAGTAAAGTGGGTTACTCTATTATATGGATGGGTCTCAACCAATCAGTTGAAGGTCTTTTTTCTTTTATTGGATATTTTCTTTATTTATATTTCAAATGTTATCCCCTTTCCAGGTTTCCCCTCCAGAATCCCCTATCCCATCCTCCCTCCCACTGCCTCTCCGCCACCCACCCACCCACTCCTGACTTTCCGCTCCGTCATTCCCCTACACTGGGGCATGGAACCCCCTCAGGCCCAAGGGCCGCTCCTTCTACTTATGTCCAATAAGGCCATCCTCTGCCACATATGCGACTGAAGCCATGAGTCCCTCCTTGTGTACTCTTTGGTTGGTGGTCCAGTCCCTGGGAGCTCTAGGGGTCTGGCCAGTTGACACTGTTGCTTCCTCCATGGGGCTGCAAACCCCTTCAGATCCTTCAGTCCCTTCTCCAATTCCTACCTCAGGGACCCCACACTCATTCCAATGGTTGACTGTGAGCATCTGTCTCTGTATTTGTTAGGCTCTGGCAGAGCCTCTCAGGAGACAGCCATATCAGGCTCCTGTCAGCAAGCACTTCCCAGCATCTGCAATAGCGTCCAGGTTTGACGACTGTATATGGAATGGATCCCCAACTAGGGAAGTCTCTAGATATCTGAGGACCCAGCTATACCACTCCAGGGAATATACACAGAAGATATTCTAACATGTAATAAGGGCACATGCTCCACTATGTTCATAGTAGCCTTATTTACAATAGCCAGAAGCTGGAAACAACCCAGATGTTCTTCAACAGAAGAATGAATACAGAAAATGTGGTACATTTACACAATGGAGTGTTACTCATCTATTTAAAACAATGACTTCATGAAATTCACAGACAAATGGATGGAACTTGAAAATATCATCCTGACTGAGGTAACCCAGTCACAAAAGAAAACACATGGTATGCACTCACTGATAGTGGATATTAGCTCAAAAGTTCAACATACCCAAGATACAATTCACAGACCACATGAAGCTCAAGAAGAGGGGAGAACAAAGTATGGGTGCTTCAGTGCTTCTTAGAAGGGGGACAAATACAGGAGGAAATAGGGAGACAAAGTATGGGACAGAAACTGAAGGAAAGGCCATCCAGAGTTGAAGGTCTTAAGAAAAAAAAAAAGACTAAGGTTTCTGGAAAAAGGAAATCCATTTCCCAATTGCTTTTGTGCATAATCATCAATGTCAAAGATCCTGAAGTCTTTTGTCAGTTGACCTACCCTGAAGATTCTAGATATTCTAGCTTCTACCATCATAGTTGCTAATTCCTAAAAGTAAGTAAATTTCATTCTCTCTCTCTCTCTCAATATATACACACATCTCTCTCTCAATGTATACACATATAATAGATTGGTTCTGTTTTGAAGAAGCCCAGTTAATATGAAAGACAATGCTGTATAAAGAAGTCCCACTCCATGTACTTTGTTTCTTTGTTTCACACTATTCAAGATTGGAGAAAGCTCTGAGGCTGCATGCAACTCTACAGGAATTATGTGTGTATGATTGGTATGGATGGGCCTGAGAGAGGTTCTCTTTACTTCAGGGCAGGGCATTGTATGGGTTTTATTATGAAGTATTTGATTGAGCTGAAGCCTAAAAAGTTTGATGTTCAAAAGTTCCCATGAAGAGGGAATCTATCCATACTCAGGCCTTTCTTGGAATCTCTGTCACAGTCAGCACCATAATCAGAAAGAATAGTTTTTCTCCTTTCATAGAATTTCAACATCTGAACCATTTTCTGATTTTTCATAAACAGCTACAGAGATCAACCCACAGGTGAGAATAGCCCTTTGGGGGTGATGGCAGGGCCTACTGTGATGCTTCTAGCTGATTGTATCTAGCTGATTGTTTATACTTCCTCACTGAGTGAAGTAACTACCCCAACTCCTAGGGGTAGATGGAGGTCACAGGAAATGATGTAGGTTCAGAAACCATTGCCAACGGCCAGTGACACTGGCTACCAAGACCAAACTTTGGATGGAATTAGCGTAGAGTGGAACCACTCTACTAAATAACATCTTCTTGATCGGGAAGTCATTTAAACCATGGAAAAGGAGTTGTTCATGGTGGAGACAACCTTAATTCTAGAACTTAAGGGAAGAAGCAGATGAGAATCTGTGAGTCAGAGGCTAAGCCTGGTCTACAATAGTGAGTTCCACATCAACCAGGCCTCGTAGTGAGATTCTGTCTCAAAAATACAGATAAGAACAGGATCCTTTTATATAGTTAACATGCAACAACTAGAAAATTCAGTAAGTATTTTTGTCTTAGATTTCTAGCATCTGTCTCTAAAGATAATAAATAACATCATGTGACTATCTGAGTCAAGGATTCAGTGCATTCCAGTCCAATAATTAAATTTCTCTAAATTATTTTGTGAGATGATTTAATCCATAAGACTATATGGATGTAGGTGAGTAGACATTAAATTGAAATCTCTAAGCCCCAGGAAGGTAAGCATTGTCTGACACATAGTAGTTATGAAAAACAATTGGGCTGATAAATTAGTAATATAAGAGTGTCTTGGGGTTTTGTTTTTCTTTATAGTTTATACATATTAGATGGAGCTATCGGGCTTTTATGTCTCAATTTGTTAATACCATGTAATGGTTATTTAGCTCTGAGATCTTGTTCAGTATTGCTTAGTTTCTTCCTTAAAGAAAAAAAAAAAAAGACCCAAGTTGGTAATTTTGGCGGAAATGAGCATCTGGGGACATGGAATTGGACTCTTAATTGGAGGCTCTGAGAACATTCATGCTTGAATTCTTCTGGGGTGAGAGAGTATCGCCCTCAAGATCTTAAGAGTTCTTAAAAGGGAGGTATAGTGTTTCAGAAACAACCCTTTCAAGCCGTAATGCCTTTCATCAAAGGCTTTGAAAGCACTTTGCCTTTTGCAGGGCCCGTGCCTACCTCCTGCCCAGCTTACACACATGCCTCCCTCCGAGGTCAATGGAGGCCAACGGCCCTGAGAAAACACATGAATGTACCCAGTGAGCCTACGAGCTAGTCATAGTTCACTCTTACATGTGAGTGTGCACCTGAAATCACAGGGTAGGTGTAAATAAAACAGAGCATGAGACCGCCCCCCCGCCACCCCCAAATTGTTCACCAGATAGAGAGACCTAACATCGGACAATGGAAGCTCTCAGAATGGAAGAGTTTGTCACTAGAGGAGGCAGAGTCTTTAGAGAAGTCAAGCAAAGGTTGACTGACCACTTAGGGACCAAACTGAGAAAATTGGGCAAGCATACCCTGTGGCTTATGATGGAGGACCCAGCTTCGTGGACAACAGAAGCCTTTACTCCAGACTGGAAAGAGCTCAGTTGCTGAAGTGTTTGCCTTGTAAGCCCAGAGACCTGAGTTGCATTCCCAGAATTCATATAAAAGAGCTATGCATGGTGATACACACTTGTCATCCCAGTTTTGGGCATGCAGAGACAGACAGATCCCTGGGGCTATCTGGACCACCAGTTGAGGCTTCTTGGTGAGGTCCGTGCTAGTGAGAAACCCTGTCCTTATATTTTGTTAAAAAAAAAAAGTGAACAGCACCTAAGGAACCAAACAGGAGTTGTCTTCCACATATACATTTCCACACACACACATATGCACCCTCACACAGATAGATATGCACAACCACACTGATTAAAAACAAAACCAAAAATTTCTGGCTCGCCATGTCTGAGTTTATTAAATCTACCTCTCCATCTAAGAATAGGGCATCTGAAATCTTTGATCCTCTAACCTATATATATATCACTCGAGATTCGTGAGGAAGAGGCAAATGGCTGCCATTGTTAAAGATCTAGCTGGGATCATAAACAACCTCAGAAAGAGACTTCCAGGATAGACTTTGGAATGGTTTTCCAGATGAGGACCTGGAGCCCCAAGGAGGTTGAATCATCAGAGAATTCGGTTGGGTTCCCTGCTGCATGCGTGTCAAGGCAGAGCCTGGGCCTGGGAGATTTTTATCATGGTTAATCAAGTCATTAACTGCTCGTGTTGAGTTTCCTTGGGGATCTGTGTCTGGATGTATTTTCTTCAGAGAATGATTATGATTGCTTAGTCTAGTGCGTGAGTCTCAGACTTTAGCATGCATCAAAAGCCCTTGAGGCTTGTTCAAAGACAGACTGGGCCCCACCCGCCAAACTTCTGATTTAATTGATCTTAGGAGAAGCCAGAGAGTTTGTCTTTTGAACAAAAATATTCAGTGTATTAGTTTGCCATTGCTACTGTGACAAATTACCAAACTTAGTGGCTTAAAACATTGTTAATTTATTAAATTTATGGAGGTCGGATGTCTAAGATAGGTCTCGTGAGGTCGTATTGGCAGGAATATTTTCCTCTCTGGAGGCTCTGGGAAGACTCTGTTTCCTTTAATATGCCAGATTCTATGGGCTGCTACATCTATCCTGTAACTCCTGTCCCAGGATGCCACTTCCATCTTCAAAATCAGCAGCGACTGACTAATTGGTTAAAACACCCACAGAAAAATACCTGGGGACTTGCTAAGAAAGCTAAATCTCTGACTTTATCTCAGAACTTTTGAATCTGAAAACCCGACAGTCAGCCAAAGCAGTCACTTGAAGCTTTCTTAGACGGCACCTCTCTGCTTCTGAATCTCCTGCCTTCCTACACATCCTCAGCACCCTGGCTACTTAGATAATCTAAGGCCATCTATTCTATTTTTTATTTTTTTTGAAACAGGATTTCATGTAGCCCAGGATGACTCCACACTTACTGAATAACCAAGGATTACCTTGGATTTCTGACCCTCCTGCCTCTATTTCCCAAGTATGGAATTAAAGGTCTGACACCACTGCCTGTTTATACAATGCTAGGGGTTAAACTCAGGGCTCTATGTATGCCAGGTAAGGCCTATACCAACTGAGTAATACCCTCAACCCTATTTCTTATTTTAAAATAAAACAATTAACAGCCTTAATTGTGTCTTGAAACCTTAATTTCTCCTTGTCATGTAATGTAATAAAGTTAAAGCTCCCACGGGTGAGGATGTAGACACCTTAGGGATGATTCAATGTTGATCTTTCTATCACAGCAGGTGATACAGTGAGGAATGATATCTCAATTCCTTGTTTCAAGAATCTCTGATTCTATGATATGAAAGGCAGCACAAAGGGTTATTGGGAGAATTGTTGGTCAGTTCAAGTGGACAGGAGTTTGCAGGTCTTAAGGAGACAATTGGAATTTTGTGTGGTTTTAGCATTAATCAAACGATCGTGCAAAATGTGACCCTATAAACTGTCAACTGTAAGATGCCAGTGAATATCCGAACTGCAGGTTCTGAGAGTCCAGCACATTGTCCTGCCTGCATCGGTCTGACTCAGCCTTTGTGCCTCGTGGTAAGAGTACCAGCCTATCTTTCTGCTCCTTACACTTGCTTGGATTTCTGTCCTTTAAAGACTCAGGCTGCCTCTGCCATGACGCCATCTTCAGTTGTTCTTGCTGACAGTCACAGATTTTGCTAGCTTAGTGAATACCCTCTGATATTATTATTTTTTTCTAACAGAGCTCAGGTGAAGAGGGCAGGCCTCTGGGGAATCCCAGTTCTATGTCAGCCCTTGCCTTGTTCATCTGTGCCAAAGGAGAGTTCTCTCTCATAGATCTCCTTATCATATAGCATTTAGTTTTTATTCTTTATTTTTGCTTTATACTTGTAAGTGTAAATGTAAATGGAACTCTTTGCTTGGAAATTGATCTTGTCAGCTGTAAATGCTGAGTTATCATTTGAGTTATGATATATAGCTAAGGCAAGCTGCTGCCAATCACAGCTTCAATCCCTGAAGTTTAAAAGAAAGAAAAAACAGCTTAGGTCAAAGGTTTATTTTATTTTGATTTTTTGAGGACTCATGAAGTAAAACCCTGGCTCTGAGGAGTTTGCTATGTGGACTAGGCTGGACTTGAACTCACACAGATCCATCTACCTCTTGATGGCTGGGAGTAAAGATATGTACTACCATGCTCTGCACAAGATGTTTGTTTATGTATATATGTCTGTTATGTTGTGTGCAGATAAGGTGTTGGATCCTCCTGCAGTTAGAGTGAAAGGCTGCTGTGAGCTGAGCTACGTGATGTGAGTGCTGGGAATTGAACTCGGATCCTCTATAAGAACAGCAAGTGCTCGGAACCACTGCACTCTCTCTCTAGCCCACCTAGGGAGAAGGTTTTAAATTCTGACACACATGAATCGCAGTGCCTTTTCTACACAGTCTGCAAGACCTATTTGTCATGACACAGGCGGTTGCTAGTCTTTCTTTTATTCTGAAAACAAGTCTTGATCACTTGGCTAGTTTTCATAGGGTGAGAAGTTATGTAATGAGACCAGTGCCATATGGGAAGGGCAGGGACCAGCAAAAGGTTATAACCTAAGGGTAGTGACTGTGAAACAGATGTATGACTAGATGGTGATTCAGCATATATATTTTTTAAAGCAAGACTTAATTATATTGATGAATGCGTAGAATGGAAAAACTATGCTGAATATAAACTTCAAATTCAGATCTTATGCCTCCTTCTGTACTTTCCCACAATTTCTCTTCCCTACATCATCCCTGCCCTCCAAACCCTGAGCTCTCTGCACTCTGACTGGCACGGTGCTCATCTGCTTCTGAGTGGAGCGTACCCCCTTTCCCCCCCCCCCCCAGTGCTCATGAGACAGTGCCCAGCCCAGCAGGTGTGTCCCTAAAGCACATTTGCCATCAGAAAGGGAATTCCTCCATGCTACAGGGGAAGTGTGATTGTCAGGTGAGTGAGTGCCAGGAAGCTCCGCCTCTGACTAGCTTGTGTGTGTGTGTGTCTGGGCTCTGGGAAATATTCTGGAATGTAAGGAAACCCCATTCCACTGTTAATTCAGGGACTGAAAAATTCTCTACCCTCAATCAATTCTATGATAAAAGATACATACTTTTATGATCTTAGAGTGGCTTCCATGAACATGTAGAAGCAAGGTTAAATTAGTCAATTAAACTATAAATATCCAGTAGTTTTTAGTATACTTCACCATGTCTTCAAGCACCATTTGACATGAAGTTATCCTGTTAAAACTACCTCCTAAGCTTGTAAATACCCTCCATATAGATTTTTCAATAGTCACAGGTTACCAAATCAAGGTTATTTCCAGAATGAGAGACCCAGTTCCAAGATCAAGGGATGTAATAGCTGTAGGAGATGTGTTCACTCTGCCATGAAGATACATGATGAGAGGGAGAACAATAATTCACATTGTTTGGGTGTTATTTGTTTATATTGTCAAATCTAATCCTCATGGCAGCCCAGTGAGGTAGGAGCCATAATAATCATCTTACTGATGGGGACAGAGGGATAAGAAGGATTAACAAACTTGCCTAAGGTGACGGTGACTTTCAGGATTGGAATTCAAGCCAGTCATTATGAATCCAGAAAGTGTGCTTTATTGAATGTCTCCTCATACTGCTAGTAATAGTCTAGTCTTGCCCTTCCCTTCTCGTTTCTTCCCCCTTCTTCCTCTTCCTCTTTTCATCCCTCTCCTTTTCCTTTCTCCTATTGATTGATTCTTTTCCACTTCTGTCCCTTCTTTACATAGCAGTCCAGACATGGAATAAGTACTTCCTATGTTCCAGACAGGGCATTAATAGGTAAAGACTCAAAGGTGAATGAGACTGGAGTCCTGTCTGCATGAAAGTTTCAGGTTGCTTTGTTTTTTTGTTCCATTCTCTTTGGTTTGCCGTTCCTCCTCATTCTTCCTCCCCTTCCTCTCCTTTCTCCTCCACTTCTCTCTGGTCTCTTCCTCTTCCTTCTTTTTCTCTGTGGTTCCCTTCATGAAAGATGTCATCACTGCCACAAATAGCAGATAACTGGGTCTACTCTACTAGGATTTCCCTTGGGTCACACAACTGCTAACAGAAGGAAAGGCTAGAATAGAAGTATCCCTTTGTCAGGGCGAGCAGAGGATTCCAACGGGGCAAAGGCAGACCTGACAGTGAACGGTGCTAGAAATACCAAGATCTGAAAAATACATTGTCAAAGAGAGTTTCTTAGAGCTGGAGAAAGTAGAAATTGAATGAGAATCATGATCGTTCTGCAGATGATGAAGATCTGCTTGTCTGGGTCTTCAGGGTGTTCACAAAAGAAAGAAGGTGGTTGGGTCCAAATTTTTTAGGTGACTCTGTCACCTAAAAATCAAGGGGATGGAGGGAAGGAAAGAAATGGCTGATGACACTTTATAAGAGTGTACATGTATTTATATAAATTCATGATACATATTTATTTTGGAGTAGTACAGTGTGGGGGAAAACGGGTTATGTAATTGTGTATGTGTGTACATACTATTTTAAACTCTGGACCTGCTCATGAAAACATCACGTTCTTGTTTGAACTATTTTTAGATATTCACTTTGCTTTAGTAACATTGAATGACATAAATTATTTTAAAAAGCACAAATCCCTGAGACCCAGAGAACTCTGGTGAAATGACATGGGCTCTGGTGGTGGAGCACAGTCTGATTCTTTCCTTTTTTCACTCCACTGAAATACCTAGAACATAATAAGAACTGAATTTATGACCATATTCCTGAGAGGTATTTCCAGATTTGGTGGAATCCTACATGGAAAAGCACATTCTAAAGGCTTAAAATGATCACTAAATCACTTTTAGATCCTGTCCCCTAAAGTCTTATGGTTTCTCTTTGGTTATTTTCTTAAAATAGCCCATTTTATGGGCTTACATTAGCAATTAGAAGTTTTACAAAGATCTGGAAAATAATTGAAGGAACTTCCTGCCTTGAGAGCTTTTTGCCTTCTTTGGATTATCCCCAATCTCTGCTCTTCCAGTGAGAGGTCTGAGCATAGGGAGACTCCTTAGCAAACCCTGCTCTTAGAGAGCCTCTGAGTCTGAGAGGCTGCAATAGACAGTTCTGCAGAGAACATGTGTGTATGTGTGTTTGTGTGTGTGTGTGTATGTGTTTGTGTATTATATATGGTATAGGGGCTCTCTCTCTCTCCTCCTCTCCTCCAAGAGCAAAAGGGAGAGACCAAGGGAATTGGCTCAGGATTCATGATACTTTGAAGCTAACAAGTTCCAACCTGTAGGGCAGTCCAGTGGGCTAAACACTCGAGCAAGAGGTAATAAAATCCATCTGGATGGAAGACTCAGTGGTTCGGAGCATCCACTGATCTGACCATTCACTCATCTATCAGAGAACACAAATTTGGTTCCTATCTGACATCCAGGGGTTCCAGAAGCTACGTCTGGCATCTCACAACTACTTTTAAGTCCAGCTCCAGGGATCCAGTGCCTTCTTCTGACCTCTGGGAGCACCTGCACTCATTTGCACATAACATTGTACAGTTATACACATGTACATGTCATTTGAAATTTTAAATTATGTCTTATAAGTGTCTGTTTGGGGGTTTGTGCACATGAATGCAGTGTTTCCGGAGGCCAGAAGAGAGAGTTCGATTCCTTAGCAGTAGAGTTACAGGTGGTTGTGAGTTGCCCAGTATGGGTTCTAGGAAGCAAACTTGGGTCCTGCATGCTCTTAATACCTGATCCCCACAGCTCCATATTAAAAATAAACTTACAAAAAATTTGTTATTACAATCTGGAGTACCAAATCCACAGGATAGCCTGGCAGCTTGAAATCTAAGGCAAGGTTTCTGCACTGTATGGTGGTCTTGAGACAGTAACCTCAGTACTCGCTCTTACAAGCTGCTCTTCTGCTGGTTGAATGGGTCTGCTCATCTCATGGTGCGAACTCTGCTTTACTTTAAGTCTACTGATGGCACATGTTAACCACATCTAAAAACTACCTTCACAGTAACACCTAGATTGGGCGTTTGATGAATTAACTGAATGCCACAGCTGAGCCAAAGTGACATATGAGATTAGCTGTCACAAGAATCCAGAGCATAGGACTCCACAGAGTCTGTCATCTCCAGCTGTTTATTTGTGGAAACATGTCCTGCTTGGTGGAACTTCTTGCCTAGCACTTTGCACAGTCATAGCAGATCATCTAGCTTCCATATTGATAAATGTGTCAAAGGGTATGCTTTAGAGTTCTTATATTTAGAATTCTAGACTCTAAATCTAGGGTCTGCCTGGCTTGGTCCAGATGGTTTACTCCTCTGGTATGAGAGAACCAGAAGAAAGTATGGACAAGAAAGAATCCCCTTTCTAAAAGTTCTATACTCCTCCGTTCATGTACTTCAAAATGAAGTTTGTTATAAAATCAAAATGCCCATCCAGAAGAGTTACCTCACCCCGTATGTCGCATGAATGACTACATCCAGGGATGATGGCTATAACCCTTCTAATCTGGAAACAAGGCATGGTTTTCAAATAACACTGTCTCATTCCCAAGGCAACTAGGGTTCATGGCTGCTGAGACACACTTGAGAAAATAATAGTGATTTCACGAGACACTGGAAACTTTCTTCCAAGCACACTTTCACTGAATGATGATGCTGATAATGATGCTGATAATAATAATTATTATTAAAGTGCCCAAATCTCAAAAAATAGAGATCCTTGAATATTCACAAAATATGCATTTGCCATCCCAGCTGGATTGAGAGAGTATTACAAATACCAAAAATCTACTTCCCCCTTATTGAAAATATCTCAAACTCCAATTTTATTGTTTGTGGTACTGGGGATTAAACCTAGGTCCCCACGCATGGTAGGCATGCCTTCTGCTAAGCTATAGCTCCATCCCTAAAACTTTCAGTTTGATAAAAGGTAACTATCTAAGGAGGACCTAGTTCCAAAATGAGAGTTCAGGTAAGGAAGAAACATCTTGTCTAATCTGTGTATAAGACCGGGCTAATCGTGATAGAAGTTAAAGATGACTTAGAGAAGTAGTAGGCATTTCCCCAGCTTTATTGTTTCTTAACCTTGTAGATATTTATAGTCATTAATGAAATAATTTTCTCTCTGTTAATTTATCAGGGATTTGGGAAGATTTCTGTAGATCAGATCGAAATGAGTCATCTAGCCAGAGTGTCTGGATAAATCAAAGTTTCCAAGGAGAATAAAAGGGAGATTGTGAAATACATATTTTTAAATTTTTTAAAAAAACTTTATTTTCAACTCCTGTGCCTTGGTGTTTTGTCTGTCTGTATGTCTGAATGACGGTGTCGGCTCCTCTAAAAGTGAAGTTACAGACTGTTGTGAGCTTCGAGGTGGGAGCTGGGAACTAAGCCTGGGTCCTCCAGAAGAGCAGCTGGTGCTCTTAATTGGTAAGCCATCTCTCTAGCTCCAATTATGAAATATTTTAAAAGATCAGAATCTTTGTTTAAATGTTTATGACACAAAAATTTAAAAGGCAAGACACAAAACTGTACATACTACATAATATGCTCAGTTTTATTTCGAGTTTATTAAAGAATCGAGAAAATGTTCATAAAAGCATAAATATTGGAATTATAGCAACTTAATTTATTTTCATGTCTTAAAAATTTACTAATTGTAAATTTTCCAAATTAAAAAAACATGTTTAAAGTACTTTAAACTTCTGTATATAACTATTTTACCCTTGATGTTTTTTCACTTATTAAATAACTCTTCCTTTGTCAAGAATAAATATAAAACAGACAAATATGCTTTTTTTCTGATCAGAAAAAGGGCACAGAAATATTTGTTTTCCCTGATTCTGTGGCCTTGACTGATGCTTGTAGACTTGCTGAAATAACGTGATGTATTCTGAGTGCTACACAAGCCGTTTGAAAACTCAAATTTCAAATGGCATGGGGCTAAACCAAATGCCAAGCATTTTGGTTATGTCTGTGATCCTGAAATGCCTCTGGAACCATCCAGAAACTCACTTCAGTGTGGGATCAAAGGCAATGAGACCTTGTTTTCTAGTATCTAATTGTTTTCTAAATTCTAAAATTGATCAACTGTGTGGCATATGCTAGATGCTATAATTTGGATGTTGAACGCTTCCCGCCATCTCCTGAATTAGAGCCTTGGTTCCCAGGGTTGGTACTGCTGGGAGCCTATGAAACACTTAGAAGGTGAGGGCCTAGTGGGGGGCTCTTAGATCCTTGATGGCATGCTCCTGAAGGAGAATTCAGGACCTTGCTTGCCCCCACCTCTCATTTTGTTCTCCCTACAAGGTGAGTAATTCTGTCCTGCTAGGCACTCCTATCCTGTTGTACTGTGTCTCCACAAGGCTCACACAGTCAACCACAGGTTATCTAACCTGCCAACTCATGAAACAGACCCGTTCTCTATACAATGATTGTCTTGGGTATTTTGTTACAGTGACAGGAAACTTACTAATAAAGTTGGTAATTCTCAATCGGAAACGACATCCCATGCATTCATATTTTTGCTATATAGGAGTAAAATTTAAATCCTTTCTCATTTACCCTTGAAATATTGTATCCAGTACAGAGCCCGCGCATGCGTTTGTTCATGCGTACAAATGGGAGTGGTATCATGGGAAGCTTATGGGCTGGGAACTGAGTTCTGCAGTTTTCAATCTTGAGAAAACGAGCAAACACCCGTTTCTTAGTTTGTCTCCAGGGAGTGAAAATGAGAGTCGTGCTAAATTTAAATCTGAAGTGAACCCACAAGGGTGGGTAGGGAAGAGGGAAGGAACAGAGAACCCTGCCCCGAAGCTGCTCTGTACAACCTGGTTAAGTTGGGACTAATCGGGGTGTGGCAGGGGTGGGGTTCTGAGTAGAAAACACAAAGCTTGGTCACAGTGCTGGGGACATGAAAGGGTAGTGTTTCGTATGTTTATTTGTTTTATGGTCATAGAATACTAGGACTCAGAATCGTCAGCCATCAATGTAACTAGCAAACTCATGCAAGACATAGGGAAGCCCAGAACAATTGAAGTGTGGATTTTGTCCACAGGAAGGATTACGTGAGCTCCAGGGCAGGATCAAATACATCCACTTTTCTATCTAGACTCTTCTTTATATTGTTCTGGACCAGGTCCCTCTTCCATGTGAGGCTAACTCCAGAGGTAAGAGCGAGACTCGGTTCTGATGAGCTAGAGTCTCCATGGGGATGCACAGGCTCTCCTTGACTCCCCAATCATCTGTTTCAGATGTCTGTGAGAACTGCTTGTTCCTGGGGCCTCCTAGGGCAGCTCCAACGCTTAAAGAAAGTGGGTGGCTTTTGAGAAGACAAGGTTTGAGGGATGGTCACGGGAAGGGTTCCCTCGGAAACAGAAAGACAAGTCATTTGTTTGGTAGTTGATCCTAGGAAACACCCTATCCCGCAACCCCCGCCCCCGAGGGTGTGGAAGTGAGACAGGGCAAGGAAGAAAGTGGTAACTGAAGCGTAGCAAACCTTGAACAACTGGAGCTGGGAAAAGCTGGGAGGCTACATAGGATAGGGGCCTCGAGGCAGAGGCAGGATTTCTCACCTCAGCACCGCTGATTGTGTTGGAGTGGATAAGTCTGTCTTGCAGACAACTATCCCTGGGGTTGCTCGATGTTTAGTGTCGAGCATACCTCTGATTGCTACACACAAGTAGAATCTCCTTCCTTTTTTCTCTGTGTGACAATCCAGAAGGTCTCTGAACACTACCAAGGTCCCCGAAAGGCAAGAGATTTTTCAGATTCGATTCAGTGCTGTCTTTAGAGATAACCCATTTGAAGAATGAAGGAGTTGCGGTGGTTTCTCTTAAGATTTCCTGTCAATCACCTGGATAGGGCATTGATTCACTGGAGCTCATTGGCCAAACATGCTATCTTGGTCAACGATAACCATCACCACCACCAAAACCACTTCCACCATGGCCGCTACTGCTACCAATAACATCACTGATGGAGATTTGTCAGGAGGCAGCTTTTAACACGTGAAGGTAAGTTCTGAGTGTACAGGGGTGAGCCCCAACAACCTCTGTGGTCTGTGATCATCTAGGAGCTACTTTGACCATTAGTGCACTTAAGTATTACTTTTTCATTCATTGTACAATCTCTCACCATCAAGGACCTGATAGGTGCTAAGTGGCAGGCCAACCCAGGGAATTCAGTGCTTAACATGGTATTAAAAACCCCTGTCTGTATACCTTTAGGAACAGCACTGCTGAGGAGCAAGGCGTATCAATCAGATAAGGCAAGTGAGTTTTTTATTTGATTTTTGGTAGCAATGAGATAAGATGCAAAGTACTAAAGTAAATCATAACTACTGTAGTTATGACATTCTGTTGTCAAGATCTTTGTACTTCATATTCATTTCCTGGTATTCCCCCCCCCCCAAGTGAAGCTCACACTTCACTGCATTTAGGGCTCAGGTATGTGTTTCTGTTCAGAGGCACTTTCCCCTGTCACGTTACTAAAATTGTGCTCTCCCTTTAATCCGTACTTTCCGTATTTGTGGCTCTTGGCACCCCTTAGACCTTGGAGTTTATTTTCCTTGTCTCTTTACTTTCCATTCTGATACATCAGTTGTTTCACTGCCTTTAGTTCTCAGCACTTACGCAATGCCTGGAATGGAGGACTTCAATAGGAATTTGTATCAAGGCATTGACTTGCCGAGAGGAAGGTCAAGGAAGACTTTAAGACAATGACAGCAAAGCAAGATCTAGGGCAGTGGTCCTCAACCTGTCCCTTGTAGGTGTGTTGAATGACATTTTCACAGGGGTCCCACATCAGATCTCCTGCATATTGGAATAGTCACATTATGATTCACAACAGCAGCAAAATTAACCGTTATGAAGTAGCGACAAAATAATGTTATGGTTGGGGGTCACCACACGATGAGGAACTGATTAGAGGGTCGTAGCAGTAAGGAAGCTTGAGAACTGCTGATCTAAAGAGAGGAAACCACCTGCCGACGAGGGCAGGAAGGGTAGTCTAGACAGTGGATCATGAGGTAGGATGCCATGGCTGAGGAGAAGCAAGGAGACTCAAGGGCGCTAAATGAAAAACAGTGTGTCTTGCACTGAAAGAAAGGTGAGGGCTGATTTTTTTTTTTTTAAACAATGAGAAGCCATGGGCATATTTTAAGAAATGAAAAACGATACACAGGAAGATGGGAGAAGATAGGGAAACATAGCCACCCTAGTTCTGGGCTCTAGAATACTAGGAGTTGGGGGCAGGTGTACATGGTACCCTGGTTATGTGTTTCATCCTTAGAAACAGATGTTTCCATCTGGATGAACATTTGGGTATATGTGGAAAAATTTCAGGTCATTTGCTTAAAGAACTCATGGGTTTGTATCCTAAGTGCCAGGCCTGCCTTCTTTATTAGTGTGCATGTTTTCAGGATATTTCCCATTTGGGTGGAGGAAGAAGGAGGAGCTGCTGCTTTTCTTGGAGGATCCAGGTGCTGGTCCTAAACTAAGCCTTGTCTAGGATCTTATGGAGGACATCTTAGTGTTCAGAACATTTCATGCCCCTTTCTTTGAGAGGATAATCCATGCCTGCTTGTTGAAATTGGTCATGGCTAGTGACTTGCTTAGATGTCTGGTGGAATGTGAACAGAAAGGATGCATGTCATTTCTGAGCCAGAAGTTTTCAGAGCCGGGGCATGGCTGACCACGTTTTCTATTGTCTTTTAAGCACGCAGCAAATGTCTGTTGAAACAAGAGAACCACAAGAGAAGAGTTGGGAGAGTCAAGCCCTCTTCTCTTTGAAAACTAGCTATGGCACATGGGTTGCTTTTCTAAGGTCCTTAAAGTTCCTCTCATTCTTAGTACCCAGTACAGATAATATGAATGTAAGATGACCATTTTAGAAGCTTTTTAAAAGTACTGTGCTCTCTGCCTGGCAGGATAAAGACTTGGGTGGGAAGTGGGTTGCACTGGTAGGTAGGCAAATTATTTTGATTTTAAAACATCAACAAAAACCTCTTTCGAGGGTAATGCATGGATGCTGACTTGTCTCTGAGATCTGTGTTCCGTTACTTTCCTCAAACTTTCTCCTGCCTTCAACCCTAGATCAGAGAAAGGGCCAGTGAAAATTCATTCTGCCAGGAAGACACTTTAGTAATGTATTCCTGAGACTAAGAACATGACGGAGATGTTCCTACAGATCGATGTCAAATGTATTCTTAATTATTTTCTCTGGGGTCACACTGTTTTGGTGACCCTATTCCCCACAGGCACCTCCTCTGGGAGATAAGATACCTTCTTCAGCTGGGAGTTGATGGGCCTGGGTTGTGTCTGAGGCTCATGGAGGGGCTGTCACTATCTCCACAGGAGACAGATGTTTTCCCAGCCCTTAACCTGCTGTAGTTTCCTGCAAGGTGTCACCAATCAGTGTCTTGAACAACACCCTGTGGCATCTTGCAGACACCCTGATCCTTCTGCCTTATAGTTGCCCCACTGGGGCATAGGGAGGGTTTTTACAGGACAGATGTTAACCTCACACTTAATTTATCAGTTTAAAACCAAACCGTGGTGACAGGAATGGAGCAGAGAGAAAGGAGCACGCATGCACCCTCGAAGTCCCTAGTGCATTGCTGTCTGTCAGCTCTTGTAGGGTTGTGTGCAGCTCCATTATATTTCTACACACTGAGCTGTATGTATGTGTACCTAGCTGCCTTCCATTCTAGAAAGTGTTACCTAAAACCAGGGGTTGACCTTGGGGTCAGGAACCCTCAAGTTTTTAATCTGTCTGCCGCTCATGGCTAGCTGGGTGGCCTCTGAAATATTATTTAATGTCTCTGGGCTCTGATTTCCATGGTATGTGAAGCTGGGTGACCTCATGGTGACTTGTCACTAGCCATGAGAAGTGGAGCCATCTGAAGGTTTAGTCCTTACCCAGGATATTATAATGAGAGAGGATTTGGGGGTTGGGTGGGGGATGTGAAGATGACCCTGTAAATCTGAGCTTACCCTATTGTCCTCACCAGGCCAGTGATAACACACACAGACATTATTGCTCAAGAAAACAAACGTTTCCTTTGCAAACATGAGAGCTGTGAAATCTACATTTGTCATTTCCCCCGATCGCTCAGAACTTAATGGAACATTTGATTGACAGGTACATTAGACCTTGTTGTCAGCATATTTTCATTTCCCTCTTACCTCCTGGTTATGTTTTCTGGCTTGATTAACTGTGTTGATATGACAAGTCAGGTGTCCATAAATTCAATAACTGGATAAATGCATACACAACCTAACGAGATTTTAGGAATTATTAAATCCAACTAAGCAGTTTATAAAGCAACCAGCTAAGGTGTGTAGAAAAGGGGCGGGGTCAGAGAAGCCTGGAAAGCTGATCAGATACCGTTAACCCTCCATTCTTGATAACCAGTTTTGTTAGAGAGTAGATCATAGTGGAGACAATGAGGACAACCTAGATATGTCTTTGTAAAGTTTTTAAAACAATTAAAACAAAAACAATTACAATTAAAGATAAAACTTTTTATTTAAAATTTCTACATTGTTATTATTGTGTGTGTATGTGCTGAGGGCATGTTTGGAGGTCAGAAGGCAGTCTGTTGGAATTGGTTCTTCCTTCCACCATGTAGGTCCTGGACTTGAACTCAGACCTGCAGACTTGGTGGCAGTCTTCCTTACTGGTTGAGCCCTCTCGACAGTTCCAGAAACAGGCTTTAAGAACTGGTCTGGCCGGGCGGTGGTGGCACACGCCTTTAATCCCAGCACTTGGGAGGCAGAGGCAGGCGGATTTCTGAGTTCGAGGCCAGCCTGGTCTACAGAGTGAGTTCCAGGACAGCTGGAGCTATACAGAGAAACCCTGTCTCGAAAAACCAAAAAAAAAAAAAAAAAAAAAAAAAAAAAAAAAAAAAGAACTGGTCTGATATCTATTACAGAGAGTTTAGTCTGTATTGGTTAGAAGGCTGTTTGGTCAGACCTAATGGTCATGTTTGTTGATCCCAATTACTGGTTTTCTATAGTCTCTTGAAACCCATGGAGATATTTTTGGCTGGAATGAAATTATACAATTATCTGTCTTTATCTTGATCAATAGGAATTCATTGGCACTATGTGTAGCTATAATATCCTGTACATTTTCATTTGCTGCTTACAAATATCTATGGAATTATTATGTACCTAGTACTAAAGTTCAGTGAATATTTCCATATAACATATCTTTTAATGTATATTATTAATGTGGGTACATGCAATGTATTTTCTTTTTTTATTGGCTATTTTATTTACATTTTAGATGTTATCCCCATTTCCCCCCCACCCAGGAACCCCCTATCCTATCCACCTTCCTCCTACACATGTATTATATTTTGTATACAGATTATACAAAACTATTATCTGAATATAATATATATATCTTTTTCTAAGTGTGCTCCTGATTTCCATCTTTTCTCCAGCTTCACTGTTTTCTTCTGGTATTGAAGGAATTAGATATGATGGAGGGGTGGTACAATACAGCACAATCCTCAAAGGCTCATTTACACCAGTACAGCCATAAGCAGCAGCCTTGAAGTTCAAAGTTACCAGCCACTTGGGTGAGTATACTTTCTGTGCTGAAGTCTCGCATTGACATCACTTCCAAAGAAATACTGTGATGTGGTGGGTGGGGGGAAATAGCCACATTGTGTTGAAATTTCTTCTGTTCTTACTGATGTGAAAGGTGTTCTAAATGTATCCCAAGTTCTGAGCTGTATGGAAACACAATGTAGTGAGATTCCAGACCATGTAACCATTCTGTAGTTTGAAAAATTGATTGGAGAAGACACTAAGAAATCTTCAGGTAATCCCTTTCTATGCAAAACTCTAAATATTCAAGTATGGTTAGCATGCGTGTATGTGAGCGAGTTTAATCATATTTAAACATGTTTAATAATAGTAGTCCCATGTATTTATATGTTATCCTATCTCTATGGAGCTCTAAGTAACTTACAAATTGTTTTTAAATACGGCTATAGCTCCCAGGTTCTTGGGAAGGCAAGCAGGGGCAGGTTCTATGAGTACTGTTTAAATCAAGGAATTTGAGATTCTTTGAGTGGCAAATCCAGACTCATCCAGTATGTCATCGTCTGAGGTCTGAAGTAGCTTCTTTTGGCACCTGGGTCCTTCCTGTCTCACTGTATGCAGTGAGGGTTCTATTTGATCAACCATTTCCTAAACATGGTCAGATTCTTCTACATGAAGTTTAAGGCAAAATGGGATTTGTGCCATGCGAATGAGAGATTGAGACCCTTGTGTTCCCAGGGATTTTTGCCAATAACCACAGACATACCATTCTTGGGGAGTCTCTCTTTAAATATCTGGTGCACCCCCCTAGAATACTGCTCCAGCAAATTTCAGATGTTACCATGGCAAGGATGTGTAGACATAATGCCTGCTTGTGACTTTAGGGGCTTGGGCTGGTCTTCAGCTCTGAGCTTCTGATATTCAGTTTGTTTTTTGCTAGAGGGACTGTGAGTGAAGCTAGGGACTTAAGAGCCTGCCTCAGAAGATGGGAAGTAAACTGAACTCTAAGGGCAGGCAAAATGCGGACCATTAGTACCAGGTCCTTCATGTGAATTACTAGGTTTCCCCTCTTGTTACAATCATAGATTGCTTGAAACTTAAAAATACCAGGGTATACCTGGCAATGAAGTCTTTATTCATATGTGGCCTGTATTCCCTTTTATCTTATGGTCTAGGCCTTCTCAATCTGTGGGTCATGACCCCTTTGGGGGTCACATATCAGATATCTTGCATATGACACATTTATATTATGATTAATGATAGTGGCAGAATTGTAGTTATGAAACAGCAATGAAATGATTTTATGGTGGAGAGGGGGGTCATCACAACATGAGGAACTGTATTAAAGGGTCTCAAAGCATTAGGGACATTGAGAACCTCTGGTCTTGGTATCAGCTGTGTGACCATGGGCAGGTAACATAAATATCTGGTGTCTGAGTTTCTTCAAGTGTAGAAATGAAGAGTTTGATCTTGTGACTTGTATATTTGGCCTGAGCATCTCTTAGAACCAGGAGAGAGCCCTTGGGACTTCTGAGCTCACTAAAGAAGCAGCTACATGGGCGGCCTTTGTCAGGCAGCCATTTCCCCACTTACAACCACAGGGGCTTCTTTCTCCCTCTGTTTAATTGTGGAGTTATTTGAAGAAAAGCTACTCAGACAAAAAATTAAAAAAAAAAGAGGTTTGTCATTATTGTCAAGGTAGACTAAAAAGATTTGATTTACTCCCTCACCCAAAACAAAGGATATAATATAGGAGATAATAATTTTCAAGGTAGAGGCTTACGCCTATGAGGAAACTACCACAGCAGGGTAAGAGCCACATGAAAGGCACTGAAGGATAATACTTGCTTCTCACACAGGACAGGGATAGTACCTGTTGTCCCCAGTCAGACTGTAGAGCCGTGTGGATCATCAGACACTGGACGCTTTCAGAAGTCTTGCTTCAGAGGAGGGACATAATTAGCTCTAGGCCACATACTGCTCCCGTCCTTCCCAAGGACTCGAGAATGCAACAACAACAAAGACAAGACTGTTTCTTTGTAATTTAATTGTCTCCCAGAATAAAGCCCAAAAGTACCAATGGAGAGACCAAAAATACCTGGCATCAAGCAACATCCAACTTATGGCAACTAGAGTCTAATTTTTAAACAGTTAACAGGCATGAAAAGCAGAGGAAAATGGGAGAAAGAAAATAAATATTGGCCTAGAATTGGCAAAATGTAGACTATAAAATTAAAACACATATTATCATTTAGCCCATGTGCTCAAATCAATGAAAGTAGTGGTACTAAAGAAAAGTCCAAATCACTCTTTGAGCATGGAGAGCTACCATAGGAAAGGTGAAAGAAACATTCTATAGCATCGATGGATTTAACGTAGCAGACCAAAGAAGATGAATTAGTGAGCCTAACTAAGTGTGGGGGTGGTTTGCTGGAGCATAGGCAATTGATCAGTCAGTGGCTACACCACAGAAGAAATGACTCCATCTCCTCCAGCAGCCGTGAACTTCTAATCTTCAAAGGGAGTCAAAGGAGGCTCATGAGCCATGTCCCATATCTGTGCTGGAATGCTAATGGGCTCCAGCTTGCAAAGCTCTTGGGCCAATAGCCCTAGCTCTTTTGAGATCGTGGGTGCAATGGCCATGCTGTGTCCAGGAGACAGCACTGTACAATGTTTCTTGTCATCCTCTGGCTGTCACATCTTTCCACCCTCTTCCACCATGTTTCCTGAGCCTTGCAGGGAGGGGTAGTACATAGCTCTCCTGCTTAGGGCTGAGTGCTCAGTAGTTCCTAACCCTTTACACTTTAGCCACTAGGAGTCTCTGAGCTAACCACCTCCCGGTTTTCAGGAGGAAGGAAGTCTTGTCAGTCAGCACAACATGGATGAGCCTAGAGGATATTGTGCTGAGTCACAACATGATAAATACTCCAGGATTTGACTCATGCAAAAGGGAACAAAGTAGACAAATACATAAAAATAGAAAGTGGAATGGCAGTTTCCAGGGACTTGGAAGAGACAAAAAAAAACCCAAAAAACCAAAAAAAAAAAAACCCCAAAAAACCCAAAAACATGATTGTTTAAAGGGCATACAGGTTCAGATTTGCAAACTGAAAATGTGCTTTATGATCATGTGAATGTGCTTAACAATATTAAACAGTATACTTCTCGATGCCTCAGATGGTCTAAACTATGTTTTGTTAGGTTTTTTACCCCTAACAGTATTTTTTTTTTTTTTTTAGATAAAAGAAAGAATTCAAGTCAAAAAAGAAAAAGAAAGAGAAAGAAAGTGAATAGATGAATTGCCACATTTTTATTTTATTTTACTGATGTTTGGGATAGTCACCTAGGTGACTCTGGTCAGTTTTGAACATGTAACCTTCTTATGGATCATGCCTGGATCACAGGCATGTATCACCAAGCCCAACAACTGGGCGTTCTCATAGTGAAATGCTATTGGCATCCAACAAGAACGAGCTACAGACAGATACACTAACATGGGTAAATCTCAAAAGAACTATGCTGGAGTGCTAGATATTTATGTTATTTACATATGATTCTATTTAATATGAACTTATAGAAAGTACAAACTATTCAACAGTGCTGAAAATCAGAACCCACGATTTCATGACCCTAGGAAGGGAGGAGTCAGGCGGGCAGGGAGGGAGGATCTGCAAAAGGATAGAAGGAAATATTGGAGGTTTTTCATGTTCACCATCTTGATCATGGTGATGGTTTCACATGCGTCAAAACTTACCAAATTATATACTTTAAATATGCACAGTCTATTCTATGTTTTGAGATGGGTTTTTATGTATCTTAGTCTAGACCCATGTAGCCCAGGGTGACTTTGAACTTCTGATCACCCTTCCTTCAGTTCCTGAATGCTGGGATTACAGGCCAAAGTCAGTGTGCCCAGGTTATATATACAGTGCTGAGGATCAAGCCCAGATTTTTTGTGCAAGCTGGGCCAATACTCTACCAATATCCATAGTCACTTATACTTTTACCAAGCTCACTATTCAATATCCAACTTCTCCTCTGTCCTAAACAATAAGCAGTGCTTCTGATGAGAGGATTGCTGACAGCAGGGTAAATTTTTATAACTCGTCTAGAAAGCAATTGGCAGTATATATCAGGATTCCTAAAATGCTTATATTTTTGCTCCAGGATCCCACTTTGGCTTAAAGAAAGAATTTGAAATATAAAGTAAGCATTATAGAAATCTTTGCAGGTTCTTTCACCAACCTGAAGTACAGGAGAATGGCAAAATATTGCTGGGAACTGGGGCTGGTGGTTCACGCTTATAATCCTAGCTATCCAAGAGATTGAGGAAGGAAGATCACAAGTTCAAGGCCAGTCTGTGCAACTTAGTGGGACCCTATCCCCAATTTTTAAAGTATAAAAAGGTCAAGAATATAGCTCAATGGGAGAGGGCTTATCTAGCAAGTTCAAAGTTTTAGATACTAAGACTCTGTGCCCATATCACAAGAAACATGAAGGTAGCTAAGAGCAAATTGTAAAGGAACTGGGTGTGGTGTCACACCTCCCAAGTGGTGTTTCAGCACTTGGGGCAGAGGCAGGCAGATCTCTGAGTTCAAAGCTATCCTGGACTACAGAACTAGTTCTATGACAACCAATGGCTATTCAGAGAAATGTTGTCTCAGCAAAACAACCAACCAACAGAAAGGGAGAGGGAGAGGACAGGAGAAGGAGGGAGATGGAGAGGGAGGAGGAGGAAGAGGAAAGGAGGAGGATGAAGAAGAAGGAGAAGAAGAAAAAGAAGAGGAGGAGGAAGAGGAGGAGGAGGGGAAGAAAAAAACTCACAATTTAAATCACATGTAAGAAATAGTTTCTGCAAAGGTGAACAAGTTCCAAGGATGTCTCAGGGCATCCTCAGAGTGATTAGGTAGGGCTCTGAACAGAAGCATCCGGGTCTACTGAACACCTCTTCCTCCTCTGCCCCTTTCATCATCAGGTAATGAGCAACCAGTGAGTCTGCCTTTAGGCAGGGACAGTCACTGAGGAGAGGCTGGGAAGGTCCTTTGGTGGCTGTGACACCCAGGTGAATCAATATGCCCCATACTGGGAGGCTGACTAAAGCTCCGCCTGAGGAAGAACACACTCTGTTTTCATCCAACTCAACAGGAAACAGGCTGGAGGTTATCCTGCCCAGAACAACATGTTCTGCATTCTCCTACAAGCAGACGAAGCCACCAAAGGTTGTAATGAAAGGAATGGAAAAAAGTATAAAAGGAAGATGGGAACCAAAATAGAACAAACTTGGCAACAATAATGTCAGACTGAAGATAATACAAGGCAGTTGTTACTAAGACTGATATGAGGGTATATTAATCAAGCAAACCTTTATGACTCTGACAACATAGTTTATAAATCTATAAAGCAAACACAGGTAGAAAACATGAGGATAAACATCCTCACAATCAGAGCAGGCTTTGACAGACATTGTTATGAATCAATAAATCAGTACATTAAAATGAAGAACATAAGGATTTGAGATAAATTTGACTTAACAAATATACCGAATAGAACAGTGTTTGTTCTTTCAAGAGCACATGAAAAACCAGGGATACTGATTGTGCATTAATTAATACATTTGAAAAGCTAGATCACACAGGCAATGTTTGCTGATTACAGAAGAGTTAAAACCAGAGCAATAAGCCCTAAAGGAAGTAAACAAAAATTTTAGTTATGCTCTTTGAACCATAATCCTCGAAAGTCAGACAATAAGTTCTCTTCTTTGAAACACTTAAATTGAAGATATTGAGAAAAAAAAAGAAAGTAAATGTTAAAAACCAGTGATATAACCATACTTGGAGAAATAGTTATCATAATTACACTTATTAGGAAAAACAAACAGGATAAAAAAAATAAATGAACTAATCTTTGAAATCAAAGTGCTGGGTCCAACTGAGCAAATAAACTCAAAGAATGTGGAGTGATACAATTCAGAAGGATACAAGTAAGAAATGTTTGAAAAGAATTAAAAATAAGTAAAGAAACAGTGTAATCACTCTGCAAATCCCAAAACTATTCTTTGCAAAGGTCTTTGTGCTGATTCTGTGTTCCAGGGCTCTCTCTCTCTCTCTCTCTCTCTCTCTCTCTCTTCTCTGTCTGTGTTCAGTTTTCAGTCTATACTACCCTCAAGAATTAAAAGAAAGTCCAATGTCCAGTTATCTTTATCACTACTCAAGGGCTCTGACCACTGAGCCTGACATAATATGCTGGGAGCAGGTGGCATTTATCAGCTTATTTTATTGACATGTGCAGATTACTTAACTTGAACATAGTCTATGGAATGGTACACACTAGCAGTGTGGTTCTCAACTCTCCTAATGCTATGACCCTTTAATGCAGTTCCTTATGTTATGGTGACCCCCAACCGTAACATTTCATTGCTACATCGTAACTGTAACTTTGCTATCATTATGAATTGTAAATATCTGATATGCAGAATATCTGCTATAGTACCCCCGTGGGGGTCAATACCCACAGGTTGAGAACCACCGCACTAGGTGATGTGTCTAAGCCCTAGCTGTTTGGGCCTTTTGTGAATGTACTGTCAAAGACCTTATACTGGGGATGGGAGATGGTTGTCAGTAAAGTGCTTGCTTTGAAGATAGTAGGATCTGTGTTCAGATCCCTAACACCTAAAAGGTGACATGTGCATCTGTAATCCCAGTGCTGGGAAGTGGGCAGAGACAGGTGGATCTCTGCAGGAAAAGGGAGCTTGCTTAGATTGTTGGATTGGTGAGCTTCAGATTCAGTGAGAGAACATATCTCAAAAAATAGGGTGGAGAGCAATAGGGGAGACATTCAACATTGACTCCACACACAAGTACACATGTACATACATACCCTCACGCTCTCATGCACATACAAAAATGGCAGTACCACGTCTGGTTTGGCTGCATCTGGGTGGTGTGGTATGAACTGTGATCTTAGTACTCAGGAGAATGAGTAGCACACGTTCAAGGCTACCCTTGGACTGTATAGTAAATACTCTATTTCAAAATAATAATAATAATAATAAAGCATTTAAAAACTTGTGGGTTTTTAATTTCTCTCCTTGGGAGAAATCTTCCTTTTGTGAATGAGCCCTGAGAACAGAGTGCACATGTGCGTACACATCACAGTGTAGGAATTGTGCCCACATGGCCACACTTGTGCGTGTGTGTGTGTGTGTGTGTGGAGAGAGAGAGAGAGAGAGAGAGAGAGAGACAGAGAGAGAGAGACAGAGAGACAGAGAGAGAGAGACAGAGAGAGAGACAGAGAGAGGTGAGGAGCCCTGCTTTTGTTTGCATTTGTGCCTCACTCATAGTTCCTTCTCGGTAAACAGGAGGTCCTAGGAAAATTGTGTGGGTCACTTGACACATGTGATCACTTTGCTAGCCCTTTTCAGCACTGTAGAATGACCTGGCACTTTCTATTTGGTATCCCACCGACCTCGTGGTGGAGCCCTACATTTTAATGCCTCCTCATCATCTCAATTATTAGTCCCACGATCTTGTATTACTATTGTAGTCAAAGTATTGGGACTGATTAAGTGTCAAATTCCTGGGCCTCAGAGGAGTCAACAAGTCGTCAAACTTACCGTCCTCAACTACTTTAGAATTTGGAAATTCAAAGAACAAGCCTTCCCATATTATCTTAGCCTCTTCCTAATGACCACACGGCTTCTGTTCATTGTCCAACTTCATCACTCTTGCAGTGTGGTGGAATATTTCTACCCTGATCAGACCTCTGTTCCTATGGAGGTGTGTCCTCCACAGGAGAACCACTGATATACAGGGTAAGGGTTGGGACTGCATTAGGAGCTAAGTACCAGAAGCATGAATGCAGAGGCCAAACCAAATAAGGCCCTGCTCAGTGGTGAGGTTATGTATCCAGATGCAGAAAGTCTGGCTGGGCAGTTGCTTGGGGAAGTTTTCAGGGAGCTGGGCATCTGACCTGGGACATTTTTCTCTCTAAACTAACTAGTTCCTCAGTGTCACAGATGAGATAGATGTCTGGGTAAGAATTTGCAACCTCTCCATCTCATAGACACAGAAGCTGAGGATCACAGTTCACTGTCATCAGGTCATGAGAACCACTCAGAAGACCTCAAGCCTTCTTGTACCCAGGGATCTTGCAACCTCTAAAGCGTTGGCATGCTGCACATGCTTCTTGACTTTAGCAAGCATCATTTTTAGTTGGAACCAGTGTCCAGTATGCCTACTAACTATGACTACCCAGATACCATCCCTCTCCCTCCTTCTTCTCCACTGCCATTTCCTTTCAGCTGATCACCAGAGTCTGCTTGGCCTCTGGAGCTCTCTGAGGGACTGACTTTGGAGCCAAATGTCCCTCACCACTTCTTTTCTTCTACTTCAGCCCCAGGAGCGAACAGGAGGAGACTGGAGTAAGGGAAGTAAGTATTCACATGGAGTCTTAGAATCTTTATCTTCTTGCTTTTGGATTTCCCATTGCACTTTACCTGGGTGCTCACATACAATAATCAGTAAATATTTGTGGGTTGAAAGACTTCTTTGAAAGCTTCTAGGTGAGGTCTGGGACACCTTGCCTTGTACCTGGCATTATTTGCTTTCATATATACTTTGAAACATCAATATCAGTTAAGCTACGATATTGAGATGATTAATTGATTGTATTAGAATACTAATATAGTATGTGAAAATACACTTGAAATGTACACTTCATATGCTATATTCTTTGGAATTACTAGAAGCGCTACTAATTCACAAAGTGACTATTATGGTAGGAACAATAGTAGCATTCAAGGCAAGTGGGCAACTTGAATATATTTTTGAGACATTTTCATTTATGCAGCCAGGCTATAGAAAAGTTAGTTCATGGATGGGTAACAATGCACTAACAAACATTTATTAACAGGTTTTCTGGGAGATCTATACAGTGTATTAATTTCTGTGTATACTTATTGCCACTATGGACGAACTACCACCAGGAAGCCATTGAGTTAGGATTTGGGAAGAGATATTCACAGCATTAAGCAGGTATGAGCTGGCATAGCACATTTAACTGTAAAGCCCTAAAAAGTCCTTTGTCCAGCAACTGATTCACAAAGTCCCTACTGACCAGCTGAGTCCTGTTATGCAATGCTATCCATTAGTCTCAGGTGAATGCTTCTTTCAAGGGAGGTTGATGCTCTGAAAAGCACAGGAAGCTGGAACAGCTTTTTTTTGTCTACTTGCTGATGAATTTTTATATATAGGGCTGAGTCTGATGTGAGATTTTAATTCACCAAAACCTTCTAGGTTGGGGGAATCAACTATTCTTCTAATCACATATATGAACTGCTACATCAAGATCTACCTATAAGAACCTGACAGCATGCATAGAAAGTATTTAGGCCATATTTTAATGCCTGGATAACTACTTGCTGCACATATTTCCAATCCTTGGAAATCAAGACTGTAGCCATAGGTGTTCTCTCAGACCTATGTAGGCTACTGTGCCACTGTCATTGGGGGTATTTAACCTTGTGATTGGGTATGAGCTTGTATGAGATACTTGTCTCTGCTGTGACAAACTACTGGACAAATGCAATGTAAGTTAGGAAGGGCTTATTTTGGCTCACAGATATGTAGTCCCTCATGACAGGGAAGGTAGGCAGCATGAGGAGGCTGTGTCCACAGTCAAGAATCAGGGAATGACTGTTTGGGCTCATCTGTCTTCCTTCTTCTCATTCAGTCCTAGATCTTAATCCATTGGATGGTAACATCTATGTTTAAGGTGGATCTTCCAGTCTTTATTAGACTCGTCTAGATTAATCTGTCACATGCATTCCAGACTGTTTCCATGATGATCATAAATCACATTGAGTTTACAGTCAAGACTGAGCAATGTGGAGCTTGATATGAGAGTCTTTTTTTTAAAAAAAATGTATTTTTCTAAGTTCTTTTATTATTATTTTATTTTTAGTTTTATTTGTTATGTGTTGAGTGTTTTACCTCGATGTATGTCTGTTGTTCACATCCATACTTGGTTCCCATGGAGGCCAGAAGAGGACACCAGATCTCCTGGAACTGGAATTACAGTTTTAAGGTGCCATGTGTTTGCACACAACCAAACCAGGTTTTTCTGGAAGAGTAGCCGGGCTTTTAACCTCTGAGTCAACTCTCCAGCCTACCAGTTCTCAATTTGTTGGTTGTGACCTCTTTGGAGGGTTGAATGACCCTTTCACAGGGGCTACCTAAGATCTTCGGAAAACACACCTATTTACATTATGATTTATAACAGTGCCAAAACTACAGTTATGAAATAGCAATGAAAATAAAGTGTATGGTTGGGGGGTCACCACAATATGAGGAACTGTGTTAAAGGCTTGCAGCAGTAGGAATGTTGAGAACCACTGTGCTAGCCCCATTAATGTCAGATCCCATACTAAAGTAGCTTTATATTATCCGGAGTTGCTCACAGCATGTGTCTTGGTTCAGTGGCCCCCCAGAAGCAGCCTTAGAGATAAGATTTCAGGGTTTATCTGCTTGAGAAGTTGGCTCAGAGCATAAGCAGTGGGAAGACACAAGGAAGGGAGAACAGTGAAAGAGACACTGAAGAGTGCTTTATGTTGGGGACTGTCCCATTGCATTCCCTCTGAGACACTGGCTAGAACATGCTCAATGGTTCTACCCAGGGACAGAAAGCTGACATATCATTCATCAGCTTCCAGCCTTGTTGGCTCAGAGTAAGCAAAGCCTCAACTCTACCAGAAGAGAGAAATGCAAAGATTTGGGTAAAAGTCTTTGCTGTGTCCTGAAACTGTCTCCTTAAGTGTAAATGACCTACTCGAAACTAGGTTTTGACTGTCAGTGGATTGTAACCACCAGCAGGAAAGACTGGTTGCTTATACAGAAGAATCTCCCAGTACCATGGTTGTATCCAATGTCTTCTTCTTTGCCAGCTTGTAGAGGAGAACAGGGACAGGAGGTTAGAGTCCTCTATAGTGTCACACATATAATAGATGTATATTATAAAGGAGATTTAAAGTACTGGCTACATCATGGGGCTGGGTAGTCAAATAATGGCTATGTGCTGCTGGAGAGGATGAGAACCGAGGGGATGCTTAATCTATTAAGTTAATGCTCAGCAATACCAATCCAGGACTGAGGACTGGAGGATTTCTGGAGAACTGCTGGTCTTCAGTTCTCTTGGAAGACTGAAGAAAACAGGTCCTGATGTAGGGAAGAAAGGCAGCACAGCTGCAACAGGATAGACATGCCACAAGGGAGAAGATACATAAGCAGACCTCTTTTTCTATCTGGGCTCCTGCTAGAAGGTGCCACCCAGTCTGAGGATGGTCTTCTCTCCCAAGTTAATTCTTCCTGGACCTTTCCTCACAGACCTGTCCAGAGGCATGTCCCTTAGTTGATATCCAGAGCCAATCAGGTTGCCAATCAAGATTAACCATTCCAGGGCCATACTCTACCTACCTGACTTGTATTGGAAGCAGGTGGTTAGTGGAATCTCAGACTGGATGGTCTAAGGAAGAAATAACTACTGCTCCCTACTTTCTGACCATTCTTTGGCCTTGAGAGAATATTAGCTCCTTGGGTAGTTATAATCACTACTTTCCTTCGTTGGGAAGAGCAACTTAGGTGGTTCCAGAACTTTCCTTAAACCTACAAGGAATCCTGGATACTATAAGATCCCCAAGTGTTGCTATTGTTATTCCTTCATGCAGGGGGAGAGCAATACAGAGAGACACTCTCTGTACCTAGGCTTTTATAGTACTTGACAGCTCTTATCTTATGCAGGCAGTACCTCTGGGTTTAAAAAAATCAAAATAAAATGAACTCTTTCATAGATCCCTGAGAGCTCTTCCAATGTCTCATTTGTAGCAGGATGGTTTCCTGCTGCTGCTACACTGTATGGGAGGAGCTGATGTGGGAGGAGCGAAGAGTGGGAAGGAGAAGGAAGAGGAGGAGCCAGAGAGGAGGAGCAGTGGAGAAGATGGCTGGAGGGATCGCGCTCCGTGTCTTCAGCAGTCTCAGGTCGTTATTCTATTCTAGGTAGTTAATTGGGTAAACAGTTCTAATTGTGTGGGCATCTTGTTAATTGAGCATTACCAAATATATGTATCAATTGGAGAGCCATTAAGTATTAAGAGTCTTCATTCTACCGGGTACCGCGGGATGGCGGGTATATCTGGGCTCAGCCAAGCATTGTGGACAGCGTTGTGGACTGGCTGATCTAGCCACCACGTTGGCGTTTCGTGGGTGCCAGGGCCAGTGCTTCTGACCAGCCTAGCCACGTCTGGCCAAGCAGTGGCCTTGACCTCAGACCTTGTCTAGTTGGGAACAAGGCGGCTACTTAAGAACAAGCCAGATCGGGTGCCGCCATCGTAAATATTACCTGCTACCTTTGGGGCCAAATTATTTAAGTGAACATCAGCTCTCTCTCATAAAGAAGTGACTTGTAAGTCTACCTCATGATAATCATTTGTCTTTCTCCCACACTGTTTGGCAAGCCTGGCCGCTTTCAATCCGTGCATCTCAGTCTTCTCCGGTTGTATCCTTGTCATCATAGTTCAATACAGAGATTGGGTTTTCTGCCCCAGAGATAATGAGTTCCGGCTGATATTTACACAACAGTTAAACTTTTTTTTTCCCCTGAGACAAATACAAAGAGAATATCCAGTTGTGAGATGAAGTATTTTTTTTTCCCCTATGGACGTTTGTGCCATGTTTATTTTCATTTTCCATATTTTTCTAATGAAGGTGGGAAAAGAAAACCTAAATCCCCTGTCAGTATGAAAGGACAAGAGCTCCACAGGAAAGATAAGAGAGGGGGAAAAATCGTTTGTACACCCTCAGGGCAGGTTCTAAAGGAAGTACACAGCTTCATTTCCATCGAAGAACCACTTTGAATGTATGAAAAAAAGATGTCTACCTTGCCATAACAGGTTCCCTTTGTAGCTGACAGCTTGGGCTTTTCTGCACCAGGGACCTGAAGTGTTGTCAGTGTTAGTAAAAATAAGTTTTCCTGATAATGGTTTTTGGTGCACCGTATGCACACATGTGCTATTCCTACTGCTTGCTTTAAAAAAGGGACTAGAATATGGAATGCATTATACAACGGAGCCAAAAAAACATCTGTCTCGCAAAGAAGGGGAAAGATTTCATTTCATATCGTTTCTTATTTGACGGCAACCCCCCCCCCAATCCCTCTCCTGGAGAATTACAGTTTTGTATAGTTTACAGAAATAACATTTAAAACATGGCATGTGATTTTAGACTCTAATGGGATCTACTTAATTAAAACACACAAGCAATTAGAGAACTCCATTGTAATCACTTCTGAAGCCCAGAAGCTTTCCATCCATGGGGCCCTCTTGATGCCTTTCCAGCCTTTCTCACTTGGGAAGCTTAGAGAAGGAAACCACTGCGCCCACACTGTGTGTGCAAACCACCCTTACCCACGACCACCTTACCTTACGTCACCCCTTACCCTACAGACCACCCTTACCCCTTTCAGACCACCCTTACTTACAGCCACCCCCTTCAAACCCCCCTTTCCCAAAACCCCCCCCTTCCCCCCACCCTTTTCCCTTAAAACCACCCCTTAAATTTAAAACCATTACCTTAAGACTCCCCTTTAAAAAACCCCCCATTAAGACCCCCCTTACCCTCAGCCCCCCTTTCCTCAGCCCCCCTTACCTTTAAACCCCCCCCCTAAAACCACCTTAAAAAACCCCCCCAAAACCCCCCTTACCCTACGCCCCCCTTCCCTACGACCCCCCTTACCCTTTAAAACCCCTTACCCCACGACCCCTTACCTACGACCACCCTTACCTTAAAAGACCCCCCTTACCTTACAGACCCCCCTTACCTTACAGACCCCTTACCTTACAGACCCCCCTTACCTACAGACACCCTTACCCCTTTCAGACCACCCTTACCCTACAGCCCCCTTACCTTACAGACCCCCTACCCTTACAACCAACCCTTACCTACAGACCCCCTTTACCTTTCAGACCACCCTTACCCTACAGACCACCCTTACCCTAAGACCACCCTTACCCTACAGACCACCCTTTCCCTACAGACCACCTTACCTTACAGACACCCTTATAAAAGACACCATACCTTACAGATCACCTACCTTCAAACCACCCTTACCTTACAGACCACCCTTACCTTCAGATCACCCTTACCCTACAGACCACCCTTACCTTACAGACCACCCTTACCCCTTTCAGACCACCCTTACCTTACAGACCACCCTTACCCTTTCAGACCACCTTACCTTACAGACCACCCTTACCTTACAGACACCCTTACCTTACAGACCACCCTTACCCTTACAGACCACCCCCTTTCCTTACAGACCACCCTTTTACAGACCACCTTACCTTACAGACCACCCCTTTCCTACAGACCACCCTTACCTTACAGACCACCCTTACCCTTACAGACCACCCTTACCTTACAGACCACCCTTACCCTACAGACCACCCTTACCTACAGACCACCCTTACCTTACAGACCACCCTTACCCTACAGACCACCCTTACCTTACAGACCACCCTTACCTTACAGACCACCCTTACCTTACAGACCACCCTTACCTACAGACCACCCTTACCTTACAGACCACCCTTACCTTACAGACCACCCTTACCTTACAGTACACCCTTACCCTACAGACCACCCTTACCTTACAGACCACCCTTACCTACAGACCACCCTTACCTTACAGACCACCCTTACCTTACAGACCACCCTTACCTTACAGACCACCCTTACCCTACAGACCACCCTTACCTACAGACCACCCTTACCTACAGACCACCCTTACCTTACAGACCACCCTTACCTTACAGACCACCCTTACCTTACAGAACTCACCTTACCTTACAGACCACCCTTACCTACAGACCACCCTTACCTACAGACCCCTCCTTACAGACACCCTTACCTTACAGACCCTCCCTTACCAGACCACCTACCTTACAGACCACCCTTCCTACAGACCACCCTTACCTTACAGACACCCTTACCCTACAGACCCCCTTACCTACAGACCACCCTTACCCTACAGACACCCCTTACCTTCAGACCACCTTCCTACGACCACCCTTCCTTACAGACCACCCTTACCTACAGACCACCCTTACCTTTACAGACCACCTTCCACAGACCACCCTTACCTACAGACCACCCTTACCTTAAGACCACCCTACCTTACAGACCACCCTACCTACAGACCACCCTTACCCTACAGCCACCCTTACCAAACCACCTTACCTTACAGACCACCCTTACCTTACAGATCACCCTCCTTACAACCCTCCTTACCACGACACCCTTACCTACCACCCTTACCTTACAGCCACCACCCTTACCTACACTTACCTTACAAAACCACCCTTACCTACAGACCACCCTTACCTTACAGATCACCCTTACCTTTCAGACCACCCTTTCCCTACAGACCACCCTACCTACAGACCACCTTACCTACAGACCACCCTCCTACGATCCCCTTACCCACAGACCACCCTTACCTTACAGACCACCCTTACCTACAGACCACCCTTACCCTACAGACCACCCTTACCCTACGACCACCCTTACCCTCAGACACCTTCCTCAGACCACCCTTACCTTACAACCACCCTTACCCTACAGACCCCTTACCTACAGACCACCTTACCCTACAGACCACCCTTACCCTACAGCCACCCTTACCTACAGACCACCCTTACCTAGACCCCTTACCTACAGACCACCCTTACCCTACAGACCACCCTTACCCTACAGACACCCTTACTTACAGACCACCCTACCTACAGACCACCCTTACCTACAGACACCCTTACCTACAGACCACCTACCTAGACACCTTACCCTAAGACCCCTTACCTCAGCCCTTACCTACAGACCACCTACCCTACAGACACCCTTACCTACAGACCACCCTTACCTACAGACCACCCTACCTACAGACCACTTACCTACAGACCACCCTTACCTACAGACCACCCTTACCCCAGACCCCCTTACCCTACAGACCACCTTACCCTACAGACACCTTACCTACAGACCACCTTACCTACAGACCACCTTACCTACAGACCACCTTACCTACAGACCACCCTTACCAGACACCCTTACCTACAGACACCCTTACCTACAGACCACCCTTACCCTACAGACCACCCTTACCTACAGACCACCCTTACCTTACAGACACCCTTACCTTACAGACCACCCTTACCTACAGACCACCCTTACCCTTACAGACCACCTCCTTAACCCCTTACCTACAGACCACCCTTACCCTACAGACCACCCTTACCTTACAGACCACCCTTACCTTACAGACCACCCTTACCCTACAGACCACCCTTACCCTACAGACCACCCTTACCCTACAGACCACCCTTACCTTACAGACCACCCTTACCTTACAGACACACCTTACCTACAGACCACCTTACCTTACAGACCACCCTTACCTACAGACCACCCTTACCTACAGACCACCCTTACCTTACAGACCACCCTTACCTTACAGACCACCCTTACCTACAGACCACCCTTACCTTACAGACACCCTTACCTACAGACCACCCTTACCTTACAGACCACCCTTACCTTACAGACCACCCTTACCTTACAGACTCAACCCTTACCTTACAGACCACCTTACCTTACGACCCCCTTACCTTACAGACCACCTTACCCTACAGACCACCCTTACCTTACAGACCACCCTTACCTACAGACCACCCTTACCCTACAGACCACCCTTACCTACAGACCACCCTTACCTTACAGACCACCCTTACCTTACAGACCACCCTTACCCTACAGACCACCCTTACCTTACAGACCACCCTTACCTTACAGACCACACCTTACGCCCTTACCAGACCACCCTTACCTTACAGACACCCTTACCCTTACAGACCACCCTTACCTTACAGACCACCCTTACCTTACAGACCACCCTTACCCTACAGACCACCCTTACCCTACAGACCACCCTTACCCTACAGACACCCTTACCTTACAGACCACCCTTACCTTACAGATCACCCTTACCTTACAGATCACCCTTACCTTACAGATCACCCTTACCTACAGACCACCCTTACCTTACAGACCACCCTTACCTACAGACACCCTTACCTTACAGACCACCCTTACCTTACAGACCACCCTTACCTTACAGACACCCTTACCTACAGACACCCTTACCCTACAGACCACCCTTACCTTACAGACCACCCTTACCTACAGACCACCACCTTACAGACACCCTTACCTTACAGACCACCCTTACTACAGACCACCCTTACCTTACAGACCACCCTTACCTACAGACCACCCTTACCTTACAGACCACCCTTACCCTACAGACCACCCTTACCCTACAGACCACTACCCTACACCTACCTACAGACCACCCTTACCTACAGACCACCCTTACCTTACAGACCACCTTACCTTACAGACCACCTTACCTTTCAGACCACCCTTACCTACAGACACCCTTACCTTACAGACCACCCTTACCTACAGACCACCCTTACCTACAGACACCCTTACCCAGACCACCTTACCCTAAGACCACCCTTACCCTACAGACACCTTACCTACAGACCACTTACCCTACAGACACCCTTACCTACAGACCACCCTTACCCTACAGACCACCCTTACCTACAGACCACCCTTACCCTACAGACCACCCTTACCTTACAGACCACCCTTACCTACAGACCACCTTACCTACAGACCCCCTACTTACAGACCACCTCACCTACCTACAGACCACCTTACCTACAGACCACCCTTCCACAGACCACCTTACCTTACAGACCACCCTTCCTTACAGACACCTTACCTTACGACACCCTTACCTTACAGATCACCCTTACCTACGACCACCTACAGCCACCCTTACTACGCCACCCTACCTCAGACCCCTTACCTCACCTACCAGACACCTACTCAGACACCTACTCACCACCTTACTCGACACTACCAGACACCCTTCCTACACACCTTACAGACACCTACTACGACCACCTTCTACGACCACCCTACCTACAGCCCTTCCTACAGACCACTTCCTTACAACCACCTACACAGACCACCTTACCACAGACCACTTAACCCTACCAGACCACCCTACCTACGACCACCTACTCGACCACCCTTCCTACAGACCACTCCTACAGACACCCTACCTACAGACCCCTTACCTTACAGACACCCTTACCTACAGACACCCTACCCTACAGACACCTACCTTACAGACCACCCTACCTACGACACCTACCTTACAGACACCTTACCTAACACCTTACCTCAACCACCCTTACCTACAGATCACCCTACCTACAACCCTTACCTTAGACACTTACTACAGACACCCTTACACAGACCAACACCTTACTACAGCACCCTTACCAAGACCACCTACCTACAGACCACCCTTACCTACAACCACCCTTACTACAGAACCTACCTACACCCTTACCTACAGACCACTTACCTTCAGTCACCTTCTACAGACCACCCTACCTACAGCCCTTTTTTACCTTTCCTCCCTACTACAGACCTTCTTACTTAGCCATTCTACCTTCTCTTACCTTAGACTCACCTTACCTACAGACACTTACCCCCTTACCTTACAGACCACCTTACCTTACAGACCCCTTACCTTCTACAGACCACCTTCCTTACAGACCACCCTTCCCTACAGACCACCTTTACCTTACAGACCACCTTACCTTACAGACCACCCTTACCTTAAGACCACCCTTACCTACAGACACCCTTACCTACGACCACTACTAAGACCCTTACCTACAGACCACCCTTACCTACAGACCACCCTTACCTTAAGACACCCTTACCCTACAGACCACCCTTCCTACGACACCTTACTACAGACCACCCTTACTACAGACACCTTACCCTAAGCCACCTTACTACAGACCACCCTTACCTACAGACCACCCTTACCCTTACTAGTACAACACCTTACCTACAGACCACCCTTACCTTACAGACCACCCTTACCTACAGACCACCTTACCCTACAGACCACCTTACCTTACAGACCACCCTTACCTACAGACCACCCTTACCTACAGACCACCCTTACCTTCGCATACTCAGACACCCTTACCTTACAGACCACCCTACTAACCACTACAGACCACCCTTACCTACAGACACCCTTCCTACAGACCACCTTACCTTACAGACCACCCTTACCTACAGACCACCCTTACCTTACAGACACCTCTCCCTTACTCCTTTTCAGACCACCTTACCCTTACAGACACCCTTACCTACAGACCTACCTCAGACCACCTTACCTACAGACCACCTTACCTACAGACCACCCTTACCTTACAGACCACCCTTACCCTACAGACCACCCTTACCTTACAGACCACCCTTACCTACAGACCACCCTTACCCTACAGACCACCCTTACCTTACAGACCACCCTTACCCTACAGACCACCCTTACCTTATAGATCACCCTTACCCTACAGACCACCCTTACCTTACAGACCACCCTTACCTACAGACCACCCTTACCCTACAGACCACCCTTACCTTACAGATCACCCTTACCTTACAGACGACCCTTACCCTACAGACCACCCTTACCTTACAGACCACCCTTACCCTACAGACCACCCTTACCCTACAGACCACCCTTACCTTACAGACCACCCTTACCTTAGAGACCACCCTTACCTTACAGACCACCCTTACCCTACAGACCACCCTTACCTTACAGACCACCCTTACCTTACAGACCACCCTTACCTTACAGATCACCCTTACCCTACAGACCACCCTTACCTTACAGACCACCCTTACCCTACAGACCACCCTTACCTTACAGACCACCCTTACCTTACAGACCACCCTTACCTTACAGACCACCCTTACCCTACAGACCACCCTTACCTTACAGACCACCCTTACCTTACAGATCACCCTTACCCTACAGACCACCCTTACCTTACAGACCACCCTTACCTTACAGACCACCCTTACCTAGCCCAGCAGATTTTTGAACTTCATGCTGCTACTGCTTGGGCGGACTGCTCACTGCACAGGATGAAGGTTATACTCACCAGGGATTTAGAGTTTGATGAACACACCAATTAGGCTTGTTTGGCAGCTCATCCTAGAAATGCTGGGACTGTGGGAGAGCGATGAAAGAAATCCTAGCTTTCAGTGTTTCATTGTATGCAGCAGAGGAGTTACCCGTTTCAGCTGTAGGCTACGTGCATGTCCTTATGACTACTAATCCTTCCAAGTGTTCAAACTCTTTTGTAGGACCAATCACAATGATGTAACACTGGCTTTTTGAACCACTTTGGCACAGGTTACCACTTAGTATTAAAGTTAGACATATAAAGGCTCAGGTTCTCTTCTACTACATCTAGTCAAGACACAGCAAGGACTGGCAGTCTCCATTTCTCTATTCATATAGTTCAGGATTCTAGCTCAGGGAATGGTGCCGCCCACAATGGATGGGTCTTCCCACCTCAACTAACCTACAAGAGAATCCCTACAGGCATGCTCAGAAGCTCTTTTCCCAGGTGATTCTAGACTTCATCAAACTGACAATCAAGATTAATTACCACAATTGGTGAGTAGAGGGCTATTCACTGGCTGGCACTCTAGGTTCTAAACTCAGGTTTAAATATGATGTTAAAGAAAGCTCTTCATACTCTGAAATTTACAATCCCCTACCTTTAAAGATCTCTATAGTGCCTGGAGTCAGTCTTGCTGTGTAGCCCAGGGTGGACTTGGACTCATCATCTTCCTGAATTAGCCTCCTGAGTGCTGAGATTACAGGCACTTACCACCATGCCTAGTAGTTTCCCTCTTTTAAAAATTATTTTTATTTTATGTGCATTGGTGCTTTGCTTGCATGTGTATCTATGTGAAGGTGTCAAAACTCCTGGAGATGGAGTTACAGACAGGTGTCAGTCTGCCATGTAGGTGCTGGGAATTGAACTCAGAATGTCTGGAATAATAGCCAATTCTCTTAACTGCTGTGCCATCACTTCAGCCCTGTATTTTCTCTTTTGACAGAATCCTAATCTTTTAAAGGAATAAGATATTTTAGTGTTGTATCAAAGTACTGACTGTATTATCTGACTGATACACTAGCGCACTGAGATTCTTATGCTGAGTATTCCCCTTTGGGAAGGACCGCTTGTCTCTTCTTGTAGTATCAGGGATAGTGCCCTGAGTGAGACTGAATGTTGTACTTCCCAATAGCTCACTCACATTGCTGGTGGGTTGGCGCCCTGCTGGGGCTAACCAACTCTGGTTCCTCTCCATATTGAGCCCTTTTCTTTGGGTTTCCTCAGAGCATGATTCAGGGTTCTGAAAGATTTAGGAAGGAGGTAGAAGGCTTCTTTTGGTCTAGATTTCTTCTGAAGTCCCAGATACGACTTCATGTTGGTGATCTTTCCTTTGTGTGCTGCTCCCTTTCACATGTGTGTCCCAGTGCCTGGCATGTTTTTAACTTTTAGTAACCCTAGTGTTAGAGTAGCTAAATTATCCTTAACGTTGGTTTTCTATGAGGATTTATTTTTCTATTTTTTAAATTTTTCTGGTTTTTTTTTGGGGGGTGGGGTGAGGTAGATTGAGACAAGGTTTCTCTGTGTAGCCCTGGCTGTCCTGGAACTTACTCTGTAGACCAGGCTGGCTTCAAACTCAGAGATCTGCCTGGCTCTGCCTCCTGAGTGTTGGAATTAAAGATATGTGCCACCATGCTGGTTTATTTTGCGACAAGGTCTTACACCAGTTCAGATTGGTCTGGAATTTACTATGTAGCTCAGGATAAAGTCATAAAAATCTTCCGGTCTTGGCTTCCTGAGTACTAAGGTCATAGGTATAGCTACTCTGCCCTGCTTTGTATGAGAATATCTATGGAACAAAGTAGACAGTACCTTATACTGGTGGCCCAGATACAAAGAGGTCCCAGGGGAAACTAGGGATGCTTGCTTGACTGCCTTTTCTTTTTGCTCATGAGTGCATCTATCCTGCTGTTGCTGTAGTTTCCGTCCTTCCTGAAGTCAGAACCTTGCTTTCTTCAGTCTTCTAATGTGGAGTGAAGACAGGAATCTTTCAGCTCTTCTATGCCAGATTGGGACCCCAAAGACACTCAGTGTCATAGACTGAGTAGCTTCTGGGTTCTCAGCGTCTCTAGCTACAGGTGGTCACATGGAGTACCTTGTCCCTATTGAATAAGCCAACTTTATAAAACCTTATAAGTTATGATATAAATATATGTATTATATCATAACTTATTCAGATAACTCAAAATGAGGTGGGAGAGATCACTTTTTTAAACATAAAGAAATAGGCTGAGCCACTGAGGACTCTTAAATATGAGTGGACTGTGATAAGTATATTACTTGTCGATCTGAGGAGGAAGGATGCAGGCCTTTGCTCAGACTGAAGTGATAAAGATTAAGTTCCAACTGATCAAACAACACTTGATCTCACAAAGAAACTGTGCAGGAAAACAATGAGCAGAGTCAGGGCTGGATAGTAGTTCCCATCACTACCTGGCTTCCCCCAGCATGAACTTCTATAGTGACTTTCTATCCCATGCCTGGTTTTCACTATGTGATGGTTATTCTTGGTTGTGAACCTGACTACCTCTGAAATTAACTAAAACCTAAAATTGGAGGGCCCACCAGTGAGGATTTTTTTTTTCTTAATTTGAAGTAGGAAGATCCTCTTCTCATCTGGATGCTGGAATGAGGAAGACACACCTTTGACCTAGGTTGTGTCTTCTGCTGGAAGTATAGGGACACAGAGAGAAGCTTTGCCTGCTTGCCCTCACCTTGCTAGCATGCCTTGTCTTTCACTGGCATTGGAGCCTACATCGTTTGGATTCCAGCATCTACTGAACCAGCTGAGACATCCAGCCTCATGGACTGAGTAACTTTTGGATTCTTGGACTTTCGTTCACAGTCAGTCATTGTTTGATTAGCTGAACCAGAGCCTGTAAGTCATTCTAATGAATCCCTCTCTCCTCTTTAAAACACTCACACACACACACACACAAACACACACACACACACCACACACACACAATTTGTTGTACAAGTTCTGTTACTCTAGAGAACCCTGACTAACACAAAGTATATTCCTTCAAGGCTTAGCTTCAGTCTTCCTCCTTCCTCAAGGCCTTTTAGCTATGCTAGCAACAAAGTATCACTTTGTTCTCTGAACCCTGATAGTCCTAGTAAAATAATATAAAGAAAAGATTCAACATCTTTCATTGTACCACTTCCCCTATCTAGGAGATTCCTTTTTTCCTGCACTCTTCTTCTCAGTACTGTCCTCTTTGTAATAATTACCCCTAATCTCATAACAGCATTGGAAACACCATTAAAATGCTGCATTTAATGATATGGAAGATGGATACTGTTGTCTTTCTCAGCAACGTTTGCTTTATAATCTGAGGTTATACTCCATTTCACCTAAATTGGAAACCAACCAACCAAACAACAACAAACCAGAAAACACCTATTTTATTGAGTATCAACTATGTATAAGGCCATACGTGAGGTTGTGGAAATTACAAAACATTACATGTTTATTGACAAGGACTTTAAATTTTAGTTGGGGAGCAACCTAACATACACTAGAAATAATAAAAGACAAGTTCAATGCTCACTGGACTTTGAAGACAAGTATCTCATGAGGACAATCTCACCACCAGAAAGCAATGTACGTGGCATCAAGAAGGATATTCTCCTGATACCATGCTGGGCTCCTCTAGGAGCTTAGGGAAGACATTTCAAGGCTCTGCTATGCATAGAAAGTGGTCATGAAATCTCAAGGACTCTGGGACAGAGAAAATTTTAGGGTAGAGGTGGTCCTGGTGATGGATAGGGACGTTAGTAGAAATTGTAACTCATCAGGCTTGCAGATGCCATCAGGTGACTGAAGCCATTAAATGGGGGCAGAGCTTGGAGGACATATGGGCAGGGCGCAATCCTTCACCAACTTTCTTGACCATCGTCACATATGAACACCTCTTTTCCGTAGCGGGCTACTGGTGTTTAAAAGAATGACAGTTTAGATTGGGCCATGCTCAGAAGCTGCTTGAAGGCGTGTCTCTGTCTTCCTTTTAGCTCTTTAGAGGGAAATAGGGCATTTTGTGGTAAGCCAGGAAATGAAGAAGGAAAAATAGTAGCATGAGGAATGTAAATAAGAGAAAACAGATCTAGAGAATGTGGGAGCATTAATAAGTGACGAGGAGGCATGTGGCTTCCATTTAAAGAAGGCAAGTTCCTATCTTTTAAAACAAACTCTACCAGCTTTTCATGTACACAGGCAGACCACACAATGTTTGTCATAAAAATCCATCTAGGATGTATTTTTGGCTTCCCCAAGTCGCTCCCGTCCCCATCCTCTCAGAGAAACAAAGCAAGGCAGTTTGGGTTAGGGGTGGGCTAAATGACTACAGAAGGATCTCCCTAATGCAGAACTGCAACCAAGATGCCTAATTCTAGGCCAGGCTTGCTGCCAAGCCCCCACAGAAAAGTGAGTACACACCCAACTGTCAGCCACAAGTTACCTCTAAGCAGAGCGCATTAGCGACTTGTACATGCTGTACTTTCGTTACACTTACAGCCTCATCTGGAACTAGGGAAAGGCAGTTTTAAGGGAGTTCATATATAGCAGCAACCAACAGCTCATTCATTCACTCATTCACTTATTCATTCACTAATTCACTCTCATTCATTCATCCATTCACTCAGTCATTCCATTCAGTCTTTTCCTTGCTCTAGATTATCCCATCAGGATACTTTTGTTTTTATTTTATTTCACTTTAATTTATTGCATTATATTGCTAGCTTCAACCAAATACACTTCGTTTTATTTTGAGGGTACACAGACTATACTGCTCCAGGTTCTCTGCTGTGTGCAGAAACCTTGCTGAAATCTACCTAAAAGAACGTGAATGAATATAGAGCGCTCTATCTCCAAGCCCGGCCCCCGAGAGCTCCTGTCATACAAACATATCACTTCTCTTTCCTCTTTTAGCTGGTCGGAATGAGATGAAGCCCAGAGAAGTTTTGCAATTTTCATTTTTCTTGAGTATTAAGGTTAAGTTGGTCTCATAAAATGAGTTGGGAAGTGTCCTGGTCTCCTCTAGTCTCTGGAAGTGTCTGTAGAGTTATTTCCTCCATAAATATTTACTAGAATTTGATCACTGAAAGCATCTTGGCATTGGATTAGTTTATTTATGGGCAGGTTTTGAATAGTAACTTCAATTTATTTAATAGCTGTAGGTCTATTCAAGACTTTTGTTTTAAACCATTTTGTGTCTTTATTAGTAAGGTGTTGTGATTTCTTTTTCTGTATGATATGTCCTTTCATACAAGGTTTATTTGTTGGTTTTCACAATGCTTATCCACTATCCCTTGAAGTTTATGGGATCTGTGGAATAATATTTTCTTTGACCCCTAACATTGGTTATTTGTATTCTTTTAAGAAATTATTGTAATTTTTGTGCATTTGTGTGCCTCTATGTTAATGTTTGTGGTTGTCCACAGATCCCAGAAGACGGTGTCCAATTCTTAAGGAACTAGAGTTCCTAAGGGGGTTGAGAATCACCTGTGGGGGTTGGAGACTGACTCTAGTTCTTCTGTAAGAACAGGAAATGCACATAATGGCGGAAGCATCTCTCTTGCTCTCCATTTGTATTCTTAATATAACTCTGGAAACCAAGTGTTGAAGATGTTGAAGCTGTGGGTGGAATGAACCTAGATCTTGGAGTGTCTTCTAGCACAGAGCTGCCAGTTGATCAAATAGATACATGTACAGGGATTTAAACATTGATCTCACTGCATCAATAACAAGATTTGTAAGCACTGAGCACAGTCTTCCTCATTGCAGATTATCATTATTAGCTTCTGTGGACATGTTCTTTGCTACTAGGTGCACTTGGAATCTTGGAAGACAAGGCCATGATAGTATTGATCTTAGGTCTTCAAGGAATGTTGCCTAAATATGGATAAATGTTTGCCATGGTTTCTATCTGTCTGGGGGCTGGGTTTCTTTCCTGGAATAGGTGAGTCAACTTTAACCAGGTGACTCAACACCAGTAGAGCTCTCAAGAACACTCAGCACCATTGGTGTGTGTGGGGTGGTGTGTGTTTTAAGTGCCATATTAAATTGCTTTATCTTTCTCCCCTCCTTTTATTTCTGCATCTTTGTACTCCTTTTTATCTACTTTTCATTGTCCTGCCTTTATTTAGAACCATGCGGATTATTGCATGTGACTTTTCACTAAGTAAAAACTCTTTGATCCTTATAAAAGGAATTTCAGAATAATACAAACATGGGCTGGGCTAGCTTTTCTTTCTTTGCCCAAGAAATAAAAACAAGTAAAAAGTCAATCAACCAAACAACAATTCTATGTAAATTAAAAATAAAAACTGATCCTAGAGGGATGCGAGATGATTTTTGAAAGATTCCTCTAATGATAGTCCTACCAACCTCTCATCCTCCTTCATTAGACCTGCTCAACAGGAAACATACATGTTAGATCCCTTTCCTGAATCCATTGCCCTGCCCAATGAGTACTCTGGTTGAGCAGTCCCCCAAAGCTCCATTGTTCCACTACCTCTCGACTGCCTTCCCTTCCTCTCCAGTTCCCTACCAGCCCTGTCCTTGGGGGCATACCCAGCTATTGGGAGTCTTACACTGTCCCATGGGTTCCACTGTCCAGGCCAAGGCTACACACCAGAGGCCTGCTGCACCAGGAACATCTAGATTAGGCATCCCCTCCCAATGCCTGCTACATCAGGAACATCTGGAGATAACCATATAGCTAAAGGCCAGCATAACACAATCAACAAAATCCAGGGCAATATGACACCTTCAGAGCACAGCTATCCTACTACAACAAGTTCTGGATATCCTAACACAATAGAAGCATAAGAATCTGACCTTAAATTCAATCTTATAAAGAATATAGAGGCCTTGAAAGAAGAAATAAATAGATTCCTTAAAGAAATACAGGAAAATACAACCTAACACAGGCCTTTAAAGAGGAAACAAATATTTCCCTTAAAAAATACAGGAAAACAACATTAAACAGGTGAAAGAAATAATTAAATAGAAGCAATAAAGAAAACACAAACTGATGGAATCCTGGAGATAGAAAAACCTAGGAAAGAGAACAGGAATAATGGATGTAAGCATCACCAACAGAATACAAGAGATGGAAGATATATAGAAGAAATTGATACATCACTCAAAGAAAATGTTAAACCTGAAAAATTCCTAGAAATTCTAGGAAATCTGAGATAGTGTGAAACCCAAGAATAAAAGGAATAGAAGGTGAAGAGTCTCAGCTGCAAGGACCAGAGAATATTTTCAATAAAGCCATAGAAGAAACATTCCCAATCTAAAGAGATTCCTATAAACATACAAGAAGCTTACCAAACACCAATTAGATTGGACCAGAAATGAAATACTTCTGCCACATAATAATCAAAATACTAAATCTACAGAACAAAGAGTATTAAAAGCTGCAAGGGAAAAAAGCCAAGTAACATACAAAGGAAGGCCTATCAGAATTACACTTGACTTCTCAACAGAGACTCTAAAATCTAGAAGGTCCAGGACAGATATCTTATAGCCTCTAAAAAAACCACAGATGACAATTTAGACTACTATATCCAGCAAAACTCTTAATCACCATAGACAGAGAAAACAAAATATTTCAAAACAAAACCAAATTTAACAATATCCCATTCACATTCAACCTACAGCAAACACTAGAAGGACACCTCCCAATCCAAGAAATTTAATTACATGCAAGAACACATAGGAAATAAGTAATTCATACTAGCAAAAACAAAACAAGGGAAGCACACATTAATATAACACATACACATCAAAATAATTGGAATTAACAATCATTGTTCATTAATAGCTCTCAACATCAATGAACTCAATTCCACAATAAAAAGACACAGGTTAATAAGAATGGATGCATAAAGAGAATCAGTCATTCTGCAACATACAAGAAGCACTTTCAGTAACAAAGATAAACATTACCTCAGATAAAAGACCTGAAAAAAAAAGTTTTCCTACAAATGGACCCAAGAAACAAGCTGGAGTAGCATTCTAGTATCTAATAAAATAGACTTTCAACCAAATTAATCAAAGGAAACAGGGAAAGACACTTTATACTCATCAAAGAAAAAAATCATCAAAATAGCATCTCAATTCTCAACATTTATGCCCCAACACAAGCCACCCACATATGTAAAAGAAACATTATAAAGTTAAACACACACCAAGTTCCACACATTAATATTGGGGGACTTCAACACCCCATGCTTACCAATGGACAGGTCATCGAAACAGAAACTAAACAAATAATAAAACCAATGTTATAACCAAATGGACTTAACAGATATCTACAGAATCTTTCACCCAAACACAAAAGAATATACTACCTTCTCAGCACCTCATGGTACCTTCTCCAAAATTGATTATATACTCAGTCACAAAGCAATCCTTAACAGATATAAGAAAATTGAAATAACCCCTTGCATCTCATCAGACCACCATGGATTAAAGCTGGACTTTAACAGCAACAGAAACAACAGAAAGCTTACAAAGTCATGGGAACTGAACAACTTTCTATTCAATAACAACGGGGTCAAAGAAAAAAATAAAGAAATCCAAGACTTCCTAGAGTTCAATGAAAATGAAGGCACAGCAAACCCAAACTTATGTGACCCAATAAAAATACTGCTAAAAGGAAAGTTCATAGCACTAAGTGCCTTCTAAGTTGAAGAGATCTCATACTAGTAACTTAACTGCACACTTGAAAGCTCTAGAACAAAAAGCAAACACAACCAAGAGGAGCAGATAGCAGGAAATAGTTAATATAAGGGCTGAAATCAATTAATTAGAAACAAAGAGAACAATACACAGTCACCTGATACCTAAACCACACAAACTCATCAAAGGAAGAGAATCACCAATATAGACAAACCCTTAGCCAAACTAACTAAAAGGCAGAGAGACAGTATCTAAATAAACATAATCAGAAGTGAAAAGGAAGACATAACAATAAAAAATGAGGAAATTAAAAAAAAAACATTAGGTCTAAATTCAAAAGCCTGCGCTCTACAAAATTGGAAAATCTAAATGAAATGGATCATTTTCTAGACAGATATCACTTACAAAAGTTAAAACCAATATCAGGTAAACTATTTAAACAGTCCCATGACCCCTAAGGAAATAGAAACAGTCATTAAATATCTCCCTCCCTCCCCAACCCCCTCACAGGGCCAGATGGTTTTAGTGCAGAATTCTACCAGACTTTCTAAGAAGAGCTAATACCAACAGTCCTCAAACTATTCCACAAAATAGAAACAGAAGGAACACTACCTAATTCATTCTATGAGGCCACAGTCACCCTGATACCTAAAGCACACAAACTCAACCAAGAAAGAGAATTTCAGACCAATTTCCCATATAAACTTTGATGCAAAAATACTCCCAAACTGAATCTTAAGAACTCACCAAAGGCATCATCCACCATGATCAAGAAGGCTTCATTTAGGGTTACAGGGGTGGTTCAATATATGAAAACCCATCAACATAATCCACCATATAAATAAACTGAAAGAAAAAAAAAATCACAGATCATCTCATTAGATGCTGGAAAGGCCTTTGACAAAATTTAACACCTCTTCATGTTAAAAATCTTAGAGATATCAGGGATACAAGGCCATACCTAAACATAATAAAAGCAAAATACAGCAAACCAATAGCCCAATCTAATTAAATGGAGAGAAATTTAAGACAATTCTATTTAAATTAGGGATAAGACAGGGCTGCCCACTCTCTCTGAATCTATTCAATATAGCACTTGAAGTTCTAGCTGGAGCAATGCTACAACTAAAGGAGATCAAGGAGGTAGAGATTAGAAAGGAAGAAGTCAAAGTATTGCTATTCGCAGATATTATGATAGTATACATAAGTGACCCCAAAAATTCTACCAGAGAGCTCCTCCAGCTGATAAACATCTTCAGCAACGTGGGTAGATAAAAAATTAACTAAAAAAAAAAAAAAAGTAGCCCTCCTTTATACACATGATAAATGAGCTGAGAAAGAAATTAGTGGAACAACATCCTTTACAATAGTCACAAATAATATGAAATATCTTGGTTTAACTCTAATAACCAAGCAAGCGAAATATCTGTATAACAAGAACTTCAAGTTTCAGAAGAAAGACAGTGAGGAAGATCTCAGAAGATGGAAAGATCTCCCATGCTCCTGTATCAGTAGGATTAACATTAGTGAAAATTACCATCTTACCAAAAGCAATCTACAGATTCAAAGTAAGTCCCATCAAAATTCCAAAACAATTCTTTAAAGATCTTGAAAGAGCGTTTCTCAACTTCATATGGAAAAAACCCCCCCCAAAACAAAACAAAATAAAAAACCCAGGATAGCTAAAACAATCATGAACAATAAAAGAACTTCAGGAGGCATCACCATCCCTGACCTCAAGCTGTATACTACAAAGCAACAGTAATAAAAAGTTCATGGAATTGGCATAGAAACAGACAGGTTGATCAATGGGATCAAGTTGAAGACCCTGAGATAAGCCCACAAACCTATGAACAGTTGAATTTTGACAAAGGAGCCAAAAGCATACAGTGGAAAAAAAGAAAGCATCTTTAAGAAATGGTGCTGGTCTAACTAGATGCCAACTTGAGACCCATCCCATGTGAGACAGCCAACCCTGGACACTATTAGTTATTCTCTTCTATGCTTGCAGACAGGAACTTGTCTCCTAAAAGGCTTCATCCAGCATCAGACTGAGGCAGATGTAAAGACCCATAGCCAAACATCAGTGGGTATTGGAGAGTCTTGTGGAAGAGTGGGAGTTGGAGTTAAGTAAGCCCGACAGGTCAAGGACACCATAAAAAGACCTACAGAGTCAACTAACCTGGGACCTTGGGAGCTCACAGACTGGGCGACCAACCAGAGAGCATATAAGAGCTGGACCTAGGCCCCCTACACATTTGTAACAAGTGTGAAGCTTGGTCTTCATGTGGTCCCCTAACAAGTGGAGTGAGGCTGTCTTGGCCTCTGTTCCCTGCCATTGGATCCTCTCCCCACTACCTGGACTGCCTGGTTGGGCCTCAGTGGGTTAGGATATGTAGTCCTGCGGGACTAAATGTCCAAGGGTGGAGTGGTACTTGTGTGGAGGGCTTCCCTTCTGTGAAGAGAAAGGGGAGGGACAATGAAGAGAGGAAGGACTGGGAGGAGAGGATGGGAACTGTGATAGGGATATAAAGTGAATAAAAAAAATAAATTGTTGAAAAAAAACAAAGAAGATTCCTCTAGTGAGATCAGTTCTCATCCTTTTGCATATATAAACAAGACCAATTACAAAGTATACTTAATTCAAGTAGGTATCAGGTTCTTTATGCATTTTAGCATTTTTTCTTATAGAGTATTTCCATCAAGATGTTCAGGCTTTTAATAAGTTAGAGGGGTTTCTTAAAGAGCAAGCCTCAGTGAGAAACAAGCCTAGCATGCTAAGTAGCCGAAGGCTGGAGGCCTCTGGCAGGTTTTCTTGGCTCACATAGGTGAGGATGGAAGTAACGGCATCACAGGCAGCCTGCTGGGTTCTAGATAACCCTTTAGGTAATTTTGAAACTAGCAGAAACTGCTTAGTGCTTTTGGTTAACTGCTTGCTGACAAGGTGATGACTCTGTTCAAAGAGGCACCATGCTAATTCTTGGAATTTGCTCATTGTCTTGCCTAGTCTACGCTGAAGAGTTTCTAGAATACTTTGTTTCTTGCTTTGAATGTGGGCTTTGCAAATATCTGTCCTTCAAGTAGTGTGAAAATACATTCTAGCAATATTTATTACAAAACCAACATTAATGCCAGGAGATTTATCAGTTGCAGAGAAAATCTCTTGCAGTGTGCCCAGTGAAAGCAGAGGGTGCCCGGCAGGAGCAATGTGCTTTCTGACTCTGGCATTTACCCTGAAATCATGCCCTCGCTTACTACATATCTACCCTGAGACCATGCCATCGCTCACTACATATCTACTCTGAAACCACGTCCTCATTTTTATGTATCTACTCGAAACCTGCCTGCCCTTGCTCATTACATATCTACTCTGAAACCACATCCTTAATTCATTATGTATCTACTCTGAAACCACACCCTTGCTCATTACATATCTACTCTGAAACCATACCATCACTCATTACACACACACACACCACACACACACACACACACACACACACACATATATACTGAAAGCATGCCCACTACAACACCATTATCAGCCTTCCTACCCACCCTTCAGACCTCAAATCCTTTCACAGTCCTAAACATTTGTAAGGCATCTAGGATCACCCGATCTTATACTTTATTCTTACATACTCCTTTCATACCCTTTTCCTTACATTGGTTTCTGTGTTAGACAGTTTCTATATTACTATGACCAAATACCGAACAGAAGCAGATTTTAAAAAAGAAAAGGTTTTCTGGACTCATGATTTCAGAGGTGATGGTCCATCCTGCTAGGGAGGGTGTGGCAGGTCAGAGCAGTTGATACTATGGTGGCCAGGAAGTAGAGAGGGAGGAAGTGCCCAAGGATATGATATCCCCAGGGACCAGCTCTCAGTGAACTATTTTCTTTAGTTATGCCCCACCTCCTAAAGTTTCTATAACCTTCCAGAGTAGTGCCACCAGCCAGGGACCAAGAATTCACAGTGAGCCCAACAACAACTAGCCATAACAACTGGACCATTTAGTGTCCCTTACAGTTGGGATGTCATGTTGTGCCTCACAGAGGATGCCAGTGTTTGACAAATGAAAGACTGTTTCCCAAACAGGAACCTTTAGATTCTATATTTAGTTTGTTAGCCAGGGATGAGCCATTGTGTAAAGCTCTTCCATTTTGGTTGAACTGTGATGGTTCCCAATTCTACAGGAATTTAGTTTGCAGAATGAATGGAAGTTGTTTTCCTAGATCCCTACCCTCCTCCTGCTGTATCCCAGTAAGGACCAGCCATGGTGGATGTCTCAAAGGGTCACTTGGCATCCGTTCACTTCCATATCCTTGGTCACTCTTAGCATGGCCAACTTCAGAGTAAAACAGGAACGTTCAATCTCATTCTCCCTCCCTCCTTCCTAGATCACTTGGCCTTCTATGCAGACTGCTCTGTTGTTTGGAACTAGAGGTTTCCCCTTTGCATGTTTCCTCCCTAAATTAAACCTGTACTCTTGAGGGGTCGCTTGCATTCTTGTCTCTCTCTTCTTTTTTGCTGACTTTACAGGATTTACTTGGTCACTGGGACAGGTGTCAGCAGATATCAAAGACTTTGCCCTAAATGGTCTTGCTTTAATGATGTCTATGGCAAAATAACCATTATCAAGTACGATGTTGCAGGTGGTGTCATAAGGAGATTACAGAATATTAAATTATTGGATCCCATAACAACCCTATGAAATAATACTCATTTTATGAATGAGAAAATCTAAGGCATAAGGATTGAATTTGCTCTGTACTGTAGAGATTACAGTCATATTATACTACACATTCAATTATTTTAGTTGAAGAATCTTGTTTAGAGTAACACATATCAAGTCTATTTTGCTATGTTAGAGAGATACCTTTATGGTTAATCTTGTTCAAGTGGTTTTTATGTAAACTGGTTCTATTCCATATTATACAGCAATATCCATATCAACAGTTTATTCAGTTCCCTAAAATAATGGTATCTTGTTTTCCCATCCAAGAATGCCAGATTGAGGTTACTAATTTTAGGGGATATTCTAGGAATCAAATTTTAATCTGTTATCATCTTTGTCATGGCCAAGAGTATTATTATCTTTTTCAGTCCTGGATCTTGAATATATGTTCAGCAGGCTGGTCCTCTGCCACTAGAATATCTCCCTTGTTCTTTTACATTTAAAAATACTTATTATTTTATGTGTGTTTATGTATGTGTCTGAGTGTATGTATATTTGTCACTAGTAGGCTTGATCCCTCAGAGGTCAGAAGAAGGTATTAGATCATTCGGAACGTGAGTTTCAAGTGGTTGTGAATTGCCATGTGCATACTAGACTCAAACTTACGTCTGCTGCAAGAGCAGCAAATATTTTCAACCACTAACTTATCTGTCCATCCCCTCTTTTAGAACTTTTGTCTTGAAACAGTGTCTTATTAAGTTGCCCAAGCAGCCATGGACTTGTGATCCTCCTGCCTTAGCCTAGGAAGTGGCTGAGATTATAGGTCTGTATAACCACGCCCAGCTAGGATTGATTCTCAGGAAAATCAAATTGCTCTACACCACACTTCATAATATCCCCAAATTTGTCAATTTTCATGAGCATAATCTGTGTTGTAAAAATGAAAAATATAATCCCTGCCAATGCTAAACAAATATTATCAGAGGAAGTCAGGCTGAGCAGAAGCAGGCTCTGGAACTACTGTTTAAATGCCCCCAGAACACTGTGATAGTTAAATGTAAATATACATGTGGAATCACTTGAAATGTGACCCCCTATCAAATGTTAATAATTTAATTTTATGTTATATTGCATTAAGCTTTCCTAAAGTAGTATTAGGCACATTCATTCTTCATGGATTCTCACAGCTTTTTGGTATGTATTTGCTGAGAGATTAATTTTTTCTGCTACTCCTTTAAGTGTTCCTGTTACTGTAGACGAATAGCATCAGTAGCCCCAGTTATTAAGCCCTTGTACTATAGAGAGGTATTTTGATCCAACTGTTGACTTAGAGTCAGGCACATAGCTTTCTTTGGACAGCTAGATGCCAAACACGATGTAAAACATGTACTTTGGGTACAGTCTCTTTCTATTGTTGATTCTTGGTCAAATCCTTGGTAACAAGACCAGGTTAGCCACTAAGAAACAGAGAAAGACACATGAAACATATTCATGTTCTTTGTGGCTATTCCAGATCAGTCAGATGCTAGCCAGTTTGACAGTTAACCATAGACACACAAGTGAGCCAAGTCAAGGTCAGCTGAGCAGAACCCCACCCTAGAGCTACCCAGTATACCTGTAGACTAATGAGATTAACTCTTTGTTGTTTTAAGCCACTACATTTTTCCTTGAATGTTTTGTTCTATAGCAATAGCTAACTGATACAATCTTAACTGCAGCAATAACATGGTATTTATGAATGCCCACTTAAGTGCCTAATAATCTTCATCCACATACTAGTTTAGTCTTTAGTTCATAGAACTGAACTGCCTAGAGTTTAGATCCCTCAGCTTTTAAACTTAACTTATAAATGTGCCTGGCAACTAGGAATTCCTACTATCTTGTTTAATAAAGTGCCATGTGTTCATCACCAAAGTAAATGTATGCACAAGCCATCTCTTTTCAACTGTCAAGTTTTTGAAGTGAATAATATTGTCCCTGTTTAGCAGATGTGAGCTCCAAGGTTCAGAGAAGTTAAATACCTTGCAAGATATCACAGTGGTAGAGCTAAGATTGCCTGCCTACATTCGACTATCACTTAGATTTCTATTGCTGTGAAGAGGCCCCATGACCATGGACAACTCTTACAAAGGAAAACATTTAACTAGGGACAGCTTACAGTTAAGAGATTCAGTCCATTGACATTGTGTCAAGAAGCATGTCGGCAAGCAGGCAGATGTGGTGCTGGCGAAGGAGCCAACAGTTCTACATCTGGATATCTGAGTCCACAGGCAGAGGGAAGAGAGAATGAGCCACTGGCCTGGCTTGAACATCTGAGACCTCAAAGCACACCCCCAGTGACACACTTCCTCCAACCAAGCCATCCTACTCCAACAAGGCCACGTCTCTTAATAGTGTCACTCTCTGGTGACTAAGCACTCATGAGTCTGAGTATACACAAGTCTATGGGGGCCCATTCTTATTCAAACCACCACAACTATGTCTTGTGTTACACTACTGCAGCATCATGGTCGTGATGACCTTCTTTTGAATATGTAATTATAATTTCAGTCTTTTGCCTTAATAGAATTAACAAAACAGTAGATTCAAAAATCAGAATTGTTTTTCAGGGGGATGAAAACAGAATCTTAAGTTCAAGGCCTGCCTGGGCTAGTCTGGGTTACTTAGTGATACTGTATTTCAATATTACTAATAAAAATGGGCTGTGGATATAGTTCAGTGCTAGAACATTTATCCAGCATTTACAAGGAGGTCCTAGGTTCACTCTCTAGCATATAATAATAATATTAATAATAATAGCAATAACAGTAATAATAATAATAATAGCAGGAACAGAGTGGATGTGAAAGAGGAAAATATGGGCGGTACCAAGTATTGGGTGTCACCTCTTGTCAAAAAGATTTTGATGCTGCAATCCTGTTAGGTTCATTAAGCAGACTCATTTGTGAATATAGGGATGCACTTAAGTAATACATTTACGTGAAATAGCAATTTTTGAATTGTGTTTATTTCTCAGAGAAGCCCGTTTTATTTAAATAATACTATATACAAATTGTCAGTGGGCTCAATAGAGCAAAACAAATATAAGATGATTTCTGTTTAGTCCTCGCCTCTTCCCCTTCTCCTGCCAAACTGTATGGATCTATGCTGGAAAAGATGCTTGAACTCGGCCTTCTAGTCTTTTGAATTTTTACTTACTTATTAGGGAAAAATGGAAAAGAATTCTCAAGAGTGGAAAAGGCTCCAAGGGAGAAATCCTTTGTCCTTTTTTGCTCCATTATAAATTGCTTTGAAAGATATGATTTCAAAATTCCTGAATTAGATTCTAAGCCCTGTATCACTTAGAATTTATAACCATTCGTCTGGACTTTTTTTTCCATCTAAATTTGTCTGTGTTCACTACCAAGCATCGAAACAAACATACTATGCTTATTCCTTTCTGTGCACATGATGTTTTTTTTTTTTTTTTAAATCCAATTTAAAAAGATAAAGCAAGAAAACTCTCAAATCTAGTGGAATGGATTCTTCAAGGGCAGACCTTGGAAAACGTACCCTGCATCACCCTCTTCCTGGGTGAGAGGCCTTGTACTCTGGACTCTGTTCAGTCAGAATGTACTTTTAAAAGTGCTGTTTCTGTTTTCTTTTACTTTATCCAGTAAAGGGGAATCAAACTGCCATTTAATAGTTTGTGCCTGGAATCAATCTGGAGAGACGTGATTTTCCTGTCTTCCGTCCTGTGCCCCAGAATCATGTTGATTCCCTACCAGATATCTGGGAGCTGTAATTCACCAGAGAAGTATAAGATCAGTAACTTCAGGTATAGAGAACACATGACTCAGTTAAAGATTGATGGATAACCTTCTGTGTCGCACTTCCTTGCTGAGAACTGACCACTAGCGTATATGCCCGAATCTCCATCCCTAAGGATAGGCTAGTGCCAAGACCAGGCTCATGGACAGATAATTATTATCATAGTAAAATCACTTCAAAGAAAGAGTGGAATTTTGCAGCCTTGAGATCACGGTAGATCTGAGTGTAACTTTTGCAGTGTTTCATTAGAATTTCCCTGCAATAGTCCAGGAAGTGGCATGCATGAGGCTTTCTGGCCCACAGATTTTCTGTGCTTCTGGCTGAAGAAAAAAAATGAGATCCTAAGAAATATGTTTATTGTGCCCATATCTTAAGAAACTCTTACTTGATCTTGGCAGGGCCAGTTCTTGTTTTCAACAATTGAAAACATCTTTGTAAACTGTTTCCAGAAAGCATTTGCAAACACCCTGAAGTAAGGCTACATGCTTACAATTCAGCCCTAAGCCTCAATTAAGGCTGTTGTTGCTGCCTCTAATAGCCTGACACCATAATAATATTATACAGTATCCCGAGATAATGAGAAGAATTCTCAACATCTGCTCACACTCAGAGAACAAAGGAGGACCGGAGGGATGCGTCCTGTAGCAGTTGCAAAACACTGCCTTTGCATGTGGATTTTCCCAGGGGTAATTTCTCTGCCACTGAGGACAGTGGTATAACATTCTGTAGAGGTTGGAGGAAGCTTGACACACATAGGCTGTTCAGGCCGGGGTTTCGGCAAGCTGACTGCCTTCGAGCAATCACTCCTGAGCCTCTCCACTGGATGGCTGGAGCTCACATTTTCATGTTAGTTAAAATAGGAAGGTAAGGTTTGTGGGCACATTAAAAATGTTCATAGTTTATACATCTTTCCTATTTGAATTTTTAATATCTAATATCATCCCATGTGTTAACGGAGAATGTGGTTGAGTATGCCTTTTGATACCATTAGCAATAGGCCTTCTTGGAAAGAGGTGTATGATGGATTTCCCTTATGTCATGTCCTACATTCCTGGGAAGATGCTCTTGAGAGACATGGATTGATTGCATTCTCAGTCTTCATTAAATAGGACTGTCAGACATGCTAAAGGAAAACCACTCCCAATTAGAAGCACAGAAGGTAGGAGACATAATAGCAAGGAAGGAGCCTGTTGTCTGCGTTTCTTAGCCTGCTAACATAGCAGTTCTTGGCCGTTTAACAGAGCTGTAGGAAAGAACACGATTATAATGAACCGAAAGGAAGAAACAGAAACTGACTCCAGTGGACACCCACTGGTTGGTTTTCTAGTCATAATTTTTCTCTATCCTAACAGAGCTCTCGAGTTCTAGCCATAGCAATTCGTTGGGTGTTCTACTGATTTGAACGTCCTTGTCAGCAAAACTGACCCGAAGGTCTAAATATAATACTGAAATACATGAGTGTGTGTGAGCATGCACATGGAATGGGGTGGGGGTGGGGGATAATGCAGAGAAGGAAAAGGTACAAAAGGACTGTGGGCTATGGTCGGAGTGACTATGTGTGCACCCTCAGCATCTGCAAGAACAACTTCTGACTCAGTGTGCTGGTTTTAGGAGAGGAGACTTTGGGAGATGATTAGTAGTGAGGAAGGGAGCTCTTCTCCTGAAGGAGAGTAACGTTCTTGTAACAACTCCAAGAATTAGCTACGATTTCTACTGTGTGAGGACCTAATGAGAAGATGCCTTTCTATGAGGGAATGGGCCTTACCAGAGATCAATCTGTTGGTGCCTTGATGTTGGAACCTAGAAGTGTTAGAAATACATTTTTGTTGCTTATAAGTCAATAGTTTGGTAAGACCGACTGAATACACAAAGGTGATATATTAACCAACCAGTGTAACCAACTAAAGCTCAAAACCCCTGGGAAACTCTAGTATAACTCTGGAATACCTCAGAGTTAGTTGGCCATAGACTAAGGGTGATGCCATATTTATCTGCTCATTCTCTTTGAATTGCGAGCTGAAGAGTGCTCCCAAGTGCAGTGAGTGGAACGTGGAGATTACAGACAGGCATTTCCTAAGTTCAGCCCTGCTGAACTTACTGAGTGCTGAGGGGTTGTGTATGGGTGCCAACAGCTATTGCTGCATATTTGGCTCCTTCTTACCTCTGTATCTAGGCCTGTATTGTCTTAGAGCCACTGGTACAGTGAGACTCCTTAGACATACCCTCTGATTTACTGTTTGTCACATGTCTAAAATCAGTCAAGAATCAAACTCAAACCCTAGACTTCAGTCAGTTGATGGAAAAGCCAACTTCTTCTGTAGGCATGAAAAAAGAAACAACTGAAGTTCTAGAAGCTTCAATTAGCTTGGTAGCACATGACTAGAATTTCCTGGGCTTGCTCACTCCTAACTAAGACTTGAGATGGAGAGGTGAGCCTGATTATAGAACCTAGGTCCTCATCAAGCCTGTGTACAGTTTCCCCAGTTTTTAGGGCTAGGATTTAGGTGGCTAAAGCATTGTCTCACACTACAGAGGCAGGGTGGTATGCTCTCTGGTGGCCTGAAGGAAAGCTATTTCTAGGCTGTCTCAGCTTGTCTGGAGCTTGATGGGATGCCTTATGGCATTCCTTGGCCTGTAGCTCCAGTATTCTACAAACACACACACAATGTCTTTCTGTTGTGTCTTTATTTTTGCTTCCATTTTGATATTTCTATTTCCCTTTTTATCGGATTACCAGTCAGGGTGGATTAAGATCCTTCATAATTATCTCTTCTTGATTTGTTTACATTTAGAAATGCCCTATTTTAAAAAGGGCCACACATTCTAGGGGTACAAGTATCTACTTAACAGACAAAAAAATCAACCCAAAACCAAAGGCAAAACTATGTTAAAAATCTTTGTTCTTTGGGATTTTAAAGATAAAGTCTCTATGTTACTCAGGCAGGTTATCTTAGGTGCAAATAATGCTCCTGCCTCAGCCTCCTGAACCACTAGGACTACAGATGAATACTATTGTGCTAGGCCAATGAGTTGAGGCTTTCCCTCTGTATAATGATATCTCATTGATGCATTGACCCTGGGTTCTATGTGAAACAACTCAAACAAAGCAAGTGAGGGATGTTCTGATGACTCACATGGCTGGCATTGTCAGGATGTGTGAGCAACTTCCAGGATCAGAAGATGTAGGCTGTAGTGCTCGATGAAAATATACATGAAAAATATACCCCTTCCCTTTTACTCATTGGTTGACGAGTACCCCCAAATCCATTCTTCTTTGTTGAGTCTTGTGCTGCTCTCTGCATTAGACTATAACACTGAGCAATGATAGCCACTTCACTGCCCTCAGGGAGCTTGCGTTCTTGTCAGGGAATATATATACCAGAGATAAACCAGAGACACTTGTAAAATGTACACTGCACCAAGTCATGCTGCAAGGACAAAGCATCAGAGAGACTTGGAGTTTCAGACATGGTGGCCAGAGTGGGCCTCACTGGGAAGATGGCATTTGCTTAAATAATCCCCAGAAGTGGTATTGTTGTCCATGAAGATGAGTTCTGGGAAACACAGCATCCACTGTGGCTCTAATTGAAAGCAAGCAAAGGGGGTCCATAGAAAAGGGGATCTCTGGACTTAGAAGAGGGACTCATAGAAGAGGGGCACTCCGGCTCCTTAAAGGGAGACTCTAGGTAGCAGTTTTAGGATTTTGAGGGGAATTTGGCTTATTTTTACCTGGCTCATTTGGGGCACTTAAAGAAATCTATAAACCACTCCAGCCATCATGGCAAAGGCTGAGTCCAGCTCATAATGTGTGATTTCTGGATGTGTCCTAAAAGCATTGCAAAGTGAGGCAATCCTTGCCAACCATGGTGAGGATTCCTTCTGCCTTTGAAGCCTCAGTGTTATGAAAAAGTCCATTGTAATGCCCCTTTGTGATTTATTAGTTCTAACAGCAAACGTTGGCTTTTTAAAAACCCAAATATATAAGGTGTGACTTGATATTCAAAGGCTGCTTCCATAAGCACTCCACAAGAGTAAGTTGCACTTTCCTTACTTCTAGCCTCCAAGGCCTTATGGATGGATAAAAGATATCACAAAATGTTTAGCTCTGGCTGGATGTGCTGTTGACATAAAGGTTCTTATGCTCTACAGCGATAGAGGGCAACTTGTATTTCTTAGCACAATTTTTCTTATAGTTCCAAATTAGAATAGTAGTCATGAGTTAAGTATACAAAGTGTTTTTATGCAAAGAGCAGATGGTATACATGGGTGTTGTACTCTATTACAGTATTTATTGATGGATAGTGATGACATGAATCCTAAATGATTGAGAGTTCCCTGTATACATAATGGTATTGATAAAATTTATTTGGATGCTTTAATAAGACACTTCAAAGTGTCCTGTTTGTAGACAAAATTAAGCTATAGGAATCATAAATTGATGCAAATGCTTAACTCAGGTACATTATCATGGTGAATATTAAAATAAATAATGAGAAGGGTGGGAGAGAGAAAAAGAAGAAAATCCAGGAGTGTAAATAAAAGTTTGCTTTTGATGTAGGCTAGTGTCAAGTGAGTAGCAGAGATGGGGTTTCCTTTGCCTTATAGTCTACCTTCTTGTATCTTTAACTCTCTGGATGATGCTGATTCACAACTGTTGTTTGCTTTTGCTTCTAGATTTTAGGAACAGAGAAAGATTAAATGGAAAAGAAACATTTTTTTAAATGACACAACCTAGAAGCTGTACATGTCAACTCAACTCACATTATTCGCCAGAGTCTAGCTGCAAGGGAAGCTGAGACCTCATCTCCCATAATTCAACTACTAAATGAAGGATGACTGAAATAACTGCCTGAGGATAATTAATTTAAAAAATTGTGGTTCATTACATGAGGATAAATAAAATTTAGATTCTAAGAGCTGATAAAGTTTGGAGGTTTTTTTTTTTCTATTTAACAACCACTAGGTATCAAATACATATTTTCCTTGAGGTGTTAGACTCTAGCTATAAAGGCAAACAAATAGCAATTAACAACAATGTGTGAAGATGAAGTACTGGAAAGGCAGAAGGCAGGAGAACCTAACCTCGTGAGAACACAGGACAGGAGAGCCCAACCTAGTCTAGACATAGCTGGGTCAGCAATGGCTTCCTGGGGGGGATCGCTGCTAGCCTGACACTTTGGTCGAAGTTCTCATTCTGGTGGAAAGTGGAAACCATTCCAAGCACAGGGAGTAGAGGCGTGGTGTAACTTTAAGGAATCTTCAAAGGACTGAAATCATTTGCAAAGCTGCCACAAAAAATGTTCACCAAGGCAGGAGCAAGGGAAAAGTATGTAGAATTTATGTAGAAAGGAAGAAGGATTGCTGAGCTGGAAGGAAATACTCTTGGCACAGGTCTTGTAGTGAAGGACAGAACCTTGATGAGCCCCAGATTCTGGGTTCTCTGCGGTGATTTGAAACATGGACCTGGTTATTGTTTGGCTGCAAGCACCAATAAATCGATCAAGCTTTTCAACAAGAATTAGAGTATTCCTATAATTCTCCATTAATCATAGTCTTTTGGAAAGGTAGGAAGTGGTAGGACTCACATCTGTTTGCTTGTTTGGCACAAAGAATTAGCTCTCCTAGTGTTTATTTAGTGTTTCTTTACTAAAAGTGTTGTTAAGCTTGAATCATGATGAAATCAATTTTATTTGGGAACTGTTCTTGAGAGTGGATAGCAAATTATTCTTTTAAAAAAGAGGCCAATGAAATATTGTAAGATAATGATTGGGTAGAAGGAGAGGAACTAATTTGAGTATTTTTACTAGCTTGGAACAAAACTTTTCTTCCTCTTCTTCTTTTTTTTTTACATTGGAATCATATTTCTGTGGAGAGACAGAAGGAGGAAGGAAGGAAGGAAAGAAGGAAGGAAGGAAGGGAAGAAGGAAGAGAGGGAGAGAGGGAAGGAGGGATGGAGGGAGAGAATGTGTTTGTACATACGCATGCAGTTTTTCAATTGTTCTATTGATTTGACTTCTACGATTATTTATTTATAACAGTCATTGAGAGCCTACCACAGCATTTTCAGGCACTGTAGATTCTGGGTGTTTGAGTGTTGATAAATGGTAGGCAAGGGACAGCTCCAGTTTGTTCTGGAATAGAGTGTGTTACTAGAGTTGAGGCCTATCATGCTTCTGCTTTCCTCATGTGTCACTGGTGGTTCTTTATGATCTTCATTGTACAGTTCCTTCACTGTCCTCAGAGCAAATTATTCTTTTTATATACCTTGGGTGGTAGCCTTCCCTGTGCTCATCCCTCCTTTTCTATGGCCAGTTCTACCACATCTACTTCTTTCACTATGACTAAGCATCGCTTCGTGCTTGGGATGGGAAGATGGTTTAGACAGTAGAATGCATGTCTTGAAAACCTAAGGACCTGAGCTCAACCCTTAAAACGCACGTGGAATAGGTGCTCAGTGCTGCCCACTTGTAATCCCAACATTGGGGAAGTAAAGACAACAGATCCTTTGGGGTTCCTAGCCAGCCAATCTAGTTTACTTGGCAAACTGCAAGACAATGAGAGAGCCTGACATGGACTGACACCTGAAGTTGTCTTCTGGCTTCCCCATGCATAAGCACACATGCTCATCCCTACACATGTATGCCTGAACACAGAACCTGTGAGTCCTGACCCCTTTGGCAATCCTCTATCTCCAAAACGATTTACATCAGGATTCATAACAGTAGCAAAATTACAGATATGAAATGGCAAGAAAAATAATTTTATGTTTGGTGGGGGGAGAGGGTCATCACAACACGAGGAACTCAAAGATTGCAGCATTAGGAAGGGTGAGAACCACTGTTCCAGGGTTTTGCTCATTGGAAACCAACTTAGATAGCTCTTGGAATTCCCTATCAAATCGAGGCCATTCCATGGCTAAATGCACACCAGGGACATTCCAGTGAAAGGATAGAACAAAGGAAGACAATTCTTCCCACAATTTCTCCCAGGACTTGGCAGGTGTAGTGACAGTGGAGTGGTTCTTAACATTTACTGTTATGGTTGAATACAACTATGGGTTGAGCACCATGTTCTCCATTGAAATGAACTACTATTCCAAACTTTCTTTGTTCATAACTAAAGGAGCCCTATTTAAATTCAAATAGCCGAAGGCCGAGATCAAATGACTCCCAACTCCCTCTATCTCTGGAGCAAGCATAAGCTAGGTTTACTTTAATTTCACCTCTTTAGTTGACAACGCCTTTGTGCTGTGCCTAGTTTCTTTAGAGGAGACCCCTTCAGCTGTGGCACACATATCTCAGGATGACCCACTGAAGAATTTGACAAGTAGGTTGTACATTTTGCACCATGAGCTTTTATCTATGAATAAAATTGCCAACTTTTCCAAACCCTCCCCAAAGAGGAGAATTTGGAAAGGCCCACAATGATATTAAAATATAGTAAGTTTACAGAGCGTCTAGAAATTGAGTAAGTCTTCATTAGCATTCTTTGCTAATGAAAAGGGTTTGTGAATGAGGGCAGCTGCTCTGGGGTCGGGGGATCTATCTGCATTCTTGCTGTTAGAGTAGCTGCGACTTTTTCAGTAATGCTGGTTATGCTCCGGAGGGTAGTTTCAATGATTTTCTTTATTGTATCTTGCAGATCAATCTCCGACATGGCTGTTCCATTTAACCTGTATTCCCTAGGTTATTTCTTAAAGCGATTTATTGAACATTATCCTAAATTGAACTGCATTTACTATCCTTTGACCCAATTACTTAAATGGTTCCACATCCATTTGATTTTGGTCATTTGCCCTCTTGCTGTTTGCTTTTCCTCTCCTTTTCCTGTCAGTCTCACAGGAGTCTATTCAGTTCCGAAATCCAAAATCTCTTCCTTCCCAAACCACTCAGCTTGAGCAGAACAACAACCCATCCCCAGCTCTCCATCTGAATCCTGGTTACTTCAACAATTCAGTTCTACAAAAATTCATGTAGAGCCTGCTTTGTCACAGAGCTGAGTGAGGACCTCTTTGTCCCGTTTCTCCTTCAGAGTGAATTTGCTTGGGAAAAGTCTCTGATGGGGGGCGGGGGGTTGCTCAGCTCTGGATCTTGTCAGCCCATTTTCCTAACCCCAATTTCAACTCCTCTGGGTTCCTCTCAGCTCTCTTCAGGCAGCTCAGCTAACGTACAACAGGTTCGTAGGCTGTGTTTGTGTGTTTGAATGCTTGCAACTTCCAACTTGTGAGGGCAATGCATTTCTCCAGGTGTTCTTCTACACTATCCCTTCAAGTGGTTTCTATTCTCTGTCTAATAATATTTGTACAGTATGCCTGGCCTGGTTCATATCTCGAATTGTTAAAAAAAAGAAAACATCAATACAATTTGTCATTTTTCCGTGCTTAGGATTTTCCCTTTAAACTTCTGAACCTAAGGAAGATTCACCATCGTCCTCCATTTCTCTTCACCCTTGTAAACCAGCACTGTGTTTTTATTGGCCTTCAGACTTGTTTAAGTAGAGCTAGCAGTAGGGATGAAAATGATTTTTTTTCCTTCCTGGGAAACCTGAATATTTATACTATGAGAGTAAAGCCATCTTTAAACGGGGCTCCCTTTCTGTCTTTCCAGGACTGCTACCTTGGTGTGAAAGTGACAGTTTGTTAAGCTTTCCCATTATTTGCTAATTCCTGCCTCCATCTTGTGAGGTCAGGGCTGTGGTGGCCAAGGCTGCTGAAATCCCTTCCCTACCAGCTCCAGCTCTCCCATCAACAGCAGAGTTTCAGGTGGAATACTTCTCCCAGGGTCTCACCCTGCCTAGTCCCAGTCAGTACAAACAGGATTTGACCTGTTCCCTGGAGGTGGAGATCATATATAAAGCCACTTAGCAGCTCCATGGCTAAAACCCCAGAAATTCCAAATTTGTGGATATTTGCCCTGCTCACTCAAGCATGCTGTAGTTCAAGCTGTGGGTTATATTTTGAGTGACAGCCATTTGATTCAACCATGACATTGAATAGAGATTGAATTACCAGGGTGTCGAGTTTACTGAAGGGAAAGACAAAACAAAGTGGGGGAAAATAGTGACAGGGGAGTGGGGTGGAATCTGGTGGCACATGGAAGGAAATAGAACAAGTCTGCTATCTGAAAGAGCTGAGACAGGGGAATTATGCTCATTAGTCCATGAAGTGTTTTCTAAAGCCTTGAGCAATTCCGGTCCTCTGTGAAATGTTTCTTTATGTTGCAACCAAATTAAGTTCTGATCTGAACAAAAGGGGGGAAAAAAAGAAAGAAATTAAAGAAGTTGGGTGGGAGTAGGGACACAGGTCAGTCAATAAAATGCTTGCACATCCTTTGAACGCATGTTAAAAACAGACAGGCATAGAGGTATGCACTGTTACCCTAGTACTAGGGAAGTGGAGATAGGTGGAACCCAGTATCTTCCTGGCCAACCAGTCTGGTCTCCCTGGCAAGTTCTAGGTTATGGAAAGACTCAAAAAAAAAAAAAAAAAAGTGGATAGAACCTGTAGAATAGCCCCAAGGTCATTATATGACCTCCATCATCACATATTACCACACATGACTACACACACACACACACACACACACACACCACACACACATACACACCCACAATAAGAAAGAGGGCTCAGGAATGTAGTACAATTGGTATATTGCTCGCCTAGTGTTCATAGAACCTTGAGTTGGATCTTTATTGTTTGTAATCTGGTTGTGGTTGTGCAAACCTACAGTTCCATCACTAGTAAGGTGAGACAGACCAATCATTAGTTCAAGGTCATACTTGATGTGGTGGTTTGAATATTCTTGGCCCATGGAAAGTAGCACTATTAGAAGGTGTGACCTTGTTGGAGTGGGTGTGTCCTTGTTGGAGGAAGTGCATCACTGCAGGGAGGGCCTTGAAGCTCCACCCAGTGTGGAAGCTCCTCCTGGATGCCAGTCTGTTCCTGGCTGCCTTTGGTTCAAAATGTAGAACTCTCAGCTCCTACAGCACCATGTCTGTCTGGATGCTGTCATGCTTCCTGCCATGATGATAATGAACTGAACCTCTGAACCTGTAAGCCAGCCCCAATGAAATATTGCCCTTTATAAAAGTTGCCTTGGTTATGGTGTCTCTTCACAGCAGTCAAATCCTAACTAAGGCACTTGGTCCACATAGAGTTCAAGGAAGCCTGGGTATATGTGATTCGTTTCAACAAAAAAAAATAAAAACAACAAAAACAAGACAACAAAAACCCAACAATAAATACAAAGCATTTCTTTATATTTGAACATATCAACTTTGATCTTAGAAATATTTCTCCTCTCTCTCTTGGATTTTCTCTATAGCAAATGGGGTAGAAAGGTTTGATCTCTCTTTTTTAATCTGCTTCTTCTCTTGGGATGTCTGGATTCTACCAGCCTCTCACCAGTGGAACAATATGGCTATTTGGTAAACAACTGACAGAAATGTTACTCTTGTTTGCAGGTTGTTGTATTCCCAAAGGAGGTAAGTAAGATCCCATACAATTTGGTATAATATACTCAGAAAAGGTATTTTCTTTCATGGGGGGATGCTAAATCACTAAATTCTCTCTCTCTCTCTCTCTCTCTCTCTCTCTCTCTCTCTCTCTCTCTCTCTCTTTCTCTCTCTGTTTCACGTGTGTGTGTGTATGTATTATGTGGTGAATCTCTCTATTTGAGATTCAAAACTTTGTGAAATAATGTTTTCTCCTGAACAATACTAGCTTTTTCTCAAGAATTAGAAAGAATTATCTAACATAAACTCAAAGTCTGGAGACTAGTTTGAATAATACCACTATCAACTGTAAGCTTTAGAAATAGGTCCATGTGAAGTTTCTGAGGTTTGGGTTTTTTTTCTTTGTGTTTGTTTGTTTTGTTTTGTTTTTGTATGAAAAACACATTTCAGAACTTCCCAGTGTTCACCTTGGTGTGATATATTTGATTGTTTCTACATGCCCTGTCACCTGTACACATTCCTCTGTCCATTTTTTTTTTTTCACTAGAATGAGGCTGTTTCTGGCATTTGGCATTTGTTATAGCTGCTTGTATTTTTTCCAGATGACTTCAGTGCATGTATCAGCACTATGTACATAAAGTGCTGCGTTATTCAAAAGGCAGAATTTAGTCTAACTCTTTTATATAGAAGAAAATAAAACCATATGGAAAGATTTCATTTTTCAAATGCACTTTTAGCAGACAGAACATTTAAATTCTGCTTTTGTAGAAAGCAGGTTGAGTTTGTCTGGAGTCATTCTTGCTGTGGACTCTTGAGTTTGCCCCCAGAGCCGTATACTGTCTCTTGGCTTTGTAGCATATTCAACATGCCCTCTGCCCTTGTTTAGACAGATGCAAAGAGTAAAGGGGACTTAGGCAGATATTCTGGACAGCCAGACAAAGTCAGACATTCTTTGAAACTGATGCAATCTAGGTTTCAGAAAAGACCACAAAGCTCCAAAGACCTTTATCTGTTCTCCAGTGATGCATTTTGGGGGACTCAAGCCAAGCAATGGTATCTGTGGTCCGTGGTGCATGGATACTTGTAATCCTGCTAAAATAGAAAATGCTTTTCTGAGCTGGCGAGACTGCTTTCCTTTGGAGATCCTACCACTTTGTAGAATGTGAAGCAAACTTTCATGGAATCACGGAGTAAAGACAGCAGCCAAGAAATGTTCTGGAAGACGTCTGCCTTATATATAACAATCTGCTGTTCAGAAAACAAAACTCAGATGCAGGAAAGCTTAGAAATATGCTTTGCTTGAGAAAGATAACAATGATGAATAGAAATAGATCTGGCCATCTTTAAAACCAAGCTTCTTGCCTGTTTATGAATGGGTAAATCCTGACTATAGTCAGGTAGCCTTGGGTTGTGAAGGCCTGAGACTTGGAGGACACATTGTCGTGAGTGTCCCAGAGAGCATGGGAAAAGCAGTTGAAAGACCCAGCCAGTGAAAGGAGCTTTAGGTACATTCTCTTCTCCAGTTCCTGGTTACTACAATATGAAGAAACTGTTGCTCGCACACTATGGGAGGAAAAATGGGCAAGCATTTTCAAATTGTGCATTTCTTAACAAAGTGATTGGCAGCAAAGTATGGATTAATATGGAAGATTCAATAAAGATCTGAATTGAAAGCAGCTGTAAAGTTATTAAAAAATCAAGTCAGAACACATAATGTATCCTTTTTAGCAGTTTTATTGTTTTCTGGATTCTTTATATTTTGGTGGTATCTAAATAGTGCATAAATGAAGTTTCTAGCTTTCTATCTTATTGTTATAAGTAAAAATAAATGCTTAAATATGTCATAGTAGGTATCCCCTGAGTGGTTTTCATGGCTGGTGTACTATATTTCAAATGGCAGGTTGTAAGGCAGTCATGACTGGGAATCTAATTTTGTCATTTTGATTTTTCCTTTACAGAAATTTAAAATTTTCATTTATTGTTATTGCCTGTATGTGCATGTGTGCACATGTAAGACATGGGGGGTCAGTGAGTGAATGAATGAATGTGGAGGTCAGAGTATATCTTTTGCAAGTCACTGTCTTCCTTCCCATGTGAGTTCTGGGGACTGATTTCAGATTGTCAGGCTTGTATGATAAATGCCTTTACCCTGTGAGCCATTTTGCAAGCCCCATATTGACACAGGTCTCACTATGTATGGTATGCTCTATGTAGTCCAGGCTGGCCTTGAACTTGTAGTCATTCTCTTGCCTTAGCTTCCTTATGGATGAGATTACAGGCTTAAAGTGCAGCTGCATATCTTATATGATGGGGTCCCAGACTGAATAAAAAAGGCTCGAGAAGGGAGCGAGTATAGACACTCTCGTCTCTCTTTTTGTCTCTCTGTTTCCTGATCAGGCCAGATGTAAGCAAGTTCCTGCTGCTACAGCCACAAGTCATTACGCTTGCCCTGCCATGATGGACTTCCCTGGAAACCATCAACCAAAGTAGATCTTTCCATAAGGTACTTCCTGTCAGGGATTTGGCTACAAAAGCTAGAAAAGCATCTTTCCTTTATTCTCTCACCCCTTTCTTTCCTCCTTTCCCCTTCTGTCATTCTTTAAGTTGAAGATTTGTTTAAAAGCAGTATTAGAGATGAGTAGATGCTTGTTAGGCAAGCTCAAAGACTGGAGTCTGAGTCCCCAGAAGCCAAATAAAGCCATGTATGGCAGCACATAACACTAAACCCAGTCTTTCTACAATAAGATGGAAGAATCCCTCGATGGCCATGGTCCAGCTCACCTGGAAAATGTAGTGGTGAACAATGAAAAGCCCCTGTCTCAGATAAGGTCAAGGTCAGGGCTGACACCAAAGTTGTTCTCTAAGCTCTGCTTGTGCCTGCATTCACACACACGAACTTCCATATCCACACTGCTTTACACTGCCTTCACACATGCAAACACACACATTTATATACATACACGCACTCACACATGAATACACACACTCACATGCATACTCACTCACATACATACACACTCATGCACATACATACATACACATTCACACACACATACATATAAAACACACAGACATACTCATATACACATGCTCACACTCATATATACACATACACATACACTAACACTCATATACTTACATAAACTCATACACACTAAATATATACACATACACTCATACACACATAAACACACAAACTCTCACACACAGCCTCACACACAACCACACACACACACACACACACACACATATATAAAATGTATATACACAAACTCGCATGTACACTTACATACACACTCATACACATACATATACACACACACTCATTCACACATAAACATATATACACAGACTCACACACACTCTCACACTTGTACACACATACACACATATACATTTTTTAAAAAGCAACGTTAATTGAATATTACGGTTCCATCGTTAGGTTCATAGGTCTACCAAAAGTGTAGTCAGATCATGCCATTCCCTTAATAACCTCCATTGTTCCCATTTCTGCTCTTGAAAACACTGTCATGTGACTCATAGGCCGAGTGCCTGCCCTGTCTTCTCTGTTCTAGTGACTGACATTGTCAAAGCTTTCAGTCACACTGAGTCCCCTTCATTTCTCTGGATATGCCTGGCTCTCCATCTTCCGAGTTATTACCTTGTGTCTTCCCTCTCCCTACTTTGTACTTGGCCACTTCGCACTTGTTTTCTAGGATGTTACCTTTTTTTTTTTTCCAGGAGATTTACCAGAAGTGTGAGTCATTGGCCTTTGCTCCTACCCTACTCTTTTCTTAATACGCTATAGTGGCTTATTGATTCTTTTCCCTCATTGGATATAGGCTCTGTAAGAGCAAGAACAGTACCTTTCTCTCTCATCTTTGAATATTTGATGTTCATCAAATCACTCATAAGCACCGGTTTCTCTCTGGAGGGTGAAACTGCAGGTGATCGTTTATTTTCGCCTTTCTGTTTACTAATATATAATAAGCACATATTACCCATGTTGTAAAAAAAAAATCACGAAAAATGTAATAGGCTAAAATAACAAAAGGTAACATGTAAATTAGGTAGTCTAGGGGAAGGATAAAGGGAGGCGACACACTAGCCACTTGTGTTGGGTGTTTAAGGGGTGATGGAATTCAGACCTCTTCTTACCCCATCCCTCATTCTGAATTTGTTAGTGAGGTTCAGGGCGTGATGGCTGTGACAACAGCCTATTGCAGGCAGACAGAGCTAGCAAGGCAGGGGTTTCAACGCAGAGTCTTAGATAGACAGAAGCAGCGATGGACGTTCTATGGGAAAATGGAAGAAAGCGACAGAGTTCTAAGAGAAGAAAAACAGGAGCTGCTAGATTAGACCTATGAGCAAAAGGAGGGAGAATACGAAGCAGAGAGAATATTAGAGTGAAAAAAAGAAGATAAAAGATAAAGAGGAAGGAGGAAGCAGGGCTTAGGAAGGAAAAGAAGTAAGTCAGAAGAAATCTGACCAATGGGAGCGGGAGGCTTGATGCTCCGTCGAAGGGGGATGCTAGAGCAGTGAGGCGAGTGGGTGAGTGGGTGGAGGAGCACCATCATAGAGGCAAAGGGGAGGGGAAGAAGGGGGTGCGATGGGGGGGTTGTGGAGGGGTAACCAGGAAGGGGGATATCATTTGAAATGTAAAAGAATAAAATGATTAATAAAAAAAAAAAATAAAGAAATCTGGGGCCACAAGTCGGGAAGTAACAAGGTAAGGATAACCACAGGTCCCCTTCCCACGAGGGATCTGGTCCCTTTCTGCTCATGGATTTGCCTCATTTGGGCTTCCAGCTGTGGCTACCAGAGCCCCATTGTCCTGTAGGGCTCTCTGAAAAGCCCTCTTTGGTTCCCTCTCCTTTTCCTTGGGAGGTTTCGTCACCCCAGCTAAAGTGCACTGGGCCTCTGAACCGAGCCATCTATTTACATTTTGCAATGTGAGCATTCAATGTGAACTTTCCCTACCCTGCTGTAGCCGTGCGCCTGGGACAAAAGACATGACTGGCTGTCAGAACACCGAAGTATGCAGCCGGCCTGCAGGTCAGGTCACAAAGCAAGGCTGTTTAAAAAGTACAGGGCTCCTCTCTGGAGACAGCTGTGAGTCCCTACGGCATGTGTCAGCTGCGCTAAAGACGGAATTCAGGACAGAGAGGAACATGCAGAGCACTGGATGAATGGAAAGGTGCCATAAAGTGTTTTAAACTGGTGGGAAGTCAGGATTGAAGCATTGAGGTCGGAGGTAAGCTCTCTCTCCTCTAGATCCTAAGTCATTTTTTGGCAGTTTTCAGAAAACCAGTGATAGGGACACGAGGCCTGCAAAGAAGTCTCCTTGGCCTTTCCTGTTAGCTGAAGACTGTAGATCAGAATTTGAGGGTTAGTTCTAACACAAGTACCAGTTCCAAATGATTGACAGCTGCTCTCTGGGGCACCGTGTAGGGAACAATCCTAGGCCAGAGTCCAGCTGTGATCATGTTTCAGTGGGTTTAGGAGAGGATAGTGGTCATACTCTAATCCTGCTATAGATTCCACTTTAACAGTCGGCAAATGATCTTCAAAATGCATACTCTTGGCCACTGCCTAGTGAGTGTACCTAATAAAATTGATCTTGATGTTGAACGCAGGTGGTTAAATTGCTTTCATTATTCCTGGGGAAGAATTCAACCTTCATGAGATGATGAAATTCAATATATAGAACAGAACAATGTGAAATTCGCTTGATTTTTCTGGGCCTGGATTTATGAAGCTATAGAGATTATTGTTGAGGTTGGCTGTTAAATTTGTGAATGATCATAGAAAGTGGGGCTTGACAGAGCCAGGTTAGAACCCTGGCTCCAGGGACTCATCTGTGGCTGTCTTTGACACGGACTTGAGGAGAGTTTTGACTTTCTGGTATTGTTTTTCTATTGGAATGATTCACTTCTAATCTTCTGTCTTCCATTTTTGAGTTTGCCATACTTTAGGACTCATTGGAGAAACTATTGTGTTTACAGACAGTGTGTTCCTATGACAGCATTGAAGGGCATTCATGGCTCTGTCTTTGGCAAATTGCTATTGTATTGTAGAAATGGGATGGTCATGGCAGTCAGACAGTCCTAGCCTCAAACCTGGGCTCTGCTACATATTTGCTGGGAAATCTTCGAGTTAAGCACAGAGCTTCACCTAGATCATATCTATTCTGTATGGCTGTCCTTTCCCTGTGTCAAGGTTATTTGTGTAAATCATCTCTCACACATATGCCTTGTTTTTTTTTTAACTTGCATATTTTAATGTCATGGAATATGATGTGAATTCCATAAAACACCTAAACAAACTTAAGTTAGTCAAGAGATTATTATTTATTATTATTATTATTATTATTATTATTATTTTATTTCACAGTTCCCAGCAAGTCTGTTGACAGAAGTATTCACTTCTCAAATTAGGGAGGTCACTTGACATGAAGAAACACATAGAGGACAGGTGGGGCTGTATCTTGCTTTGATCTTGAATATAATGTCCAATTGAAAGAGTTAGGGATGAGAGAACCACGTTTTTAAAGTGTCCTCACTCCAGCCCTCCTAAGTTGGCTTTGCGCATCTACCTTTTGCACTCACAGAAGTGGTGACACCTTGGCTCAGACCTGTGAATATAAACAACAATTGTAAGAATAAACATTTGATTTCAATGGAGTTTAGGTGTCAGTACCTAAATCCTTTTGTTGGGTTGTGACACATTTTGGAAATGTAGTTTTGAGACTCTTGAGTTCCTCAATCCCAAACAGCTCTTGTTCATGGTGTTATATAGATGATAGAAGCTTGCTTCCAGATCCCGATCCATTGGGGGAACACTACCTTAATAAGTGCAATTATTTCTTTGAGGTGAAATAAAACGTCATCTTGAAATTGTGCAGTTGCAGCTTGCCTTGAGAAGAGCTCACTCCCTGGTTCTCACACAGTGATGTTTATAGTTATTTCTGTTTCTCAAAGACATTGATTACTGGCAGATAGATCATCCCTGACCAGTCATCCAGAGTGCACAGGGTCTGTGTAAATATTCTTTCAGCCAAATCCAGTCTTCAGAGTCTAGCTTTTATCAACATAGCCCATTGTATTAAAAGATTGTCATTATGCACGGTGGGCTTTTTCAACTGTGTTTGTGTTACCATCAGTTTTAGGATCAAAGCTTGGGCTCTGGCCATTCTAAGAAGCTGGGTTAGGCCCGTCCATCTCCATAAACCAATTAAACAGACAAGGGACAGTGAAAGCAGAGAAAGGAGATCCATTCAGCATGGCCCCACTGGGAAGAGGAACAAACAGAGAGATCTAGTAACTTCTTAAGTCTATCTTTTGGAGTCCTCACATGAGGTTTTGTTTTAAACAGACAGTAAGAAGGATTCATGACTAATTGGATCAAGGTGGGGTCCACTCATCACCATCGTAGCTCCAGACTGTCCTACAAGGTGATCTGACAAATTGTCAGGACTGTGTGAAATCTCCTGGAGATAAGTTCCTCTTCTCAGTGATGCCAGGGCTCCAGACTTTCTCTTCTTCTAGTATGAGATTCTCAGGAAAATTCCCATACCTGAGGACTACTGGTTCAGTAGTCTAGTGACCAGAGGAGAGACACATTATCTTTTTAAGATGTATTCATTTCTGCCAGAGAAGTACATTTGTGATACTCAATGTGGCAGAAATCACATTTTTTCTTTTTAAAAATTTTAAAATGTGTTCTTTGGTAATTTTATACATTATATAATGCATCTTGATCTTACATACTCTTAATTTCCCCTCTCATCTTCCCAGGATCTGACCTTCTCTAACACATGTCTCTCCCCTCTTCCTGTCCTTTTTTTTTCAATAATTTATTTATTTTCTCACTTTACATCCAGATTGCAACCCTTCCTTCTTCTCCTCCCAATCCTAGCCCTTACAAGTTCCTCTCCCATCGCTCCCTCCCCTTGTCCTCAGAGAAGGGGAAGACCCCTTGGGTACCACCCTGCCCTGGAATGTCTAGTCACAGCAGGACTAAGCACTTCCTCTCTCACTGAGGCCCAACCAGACAATCCACGGGGAGAAAAGATCGGATGACAACAGTCAGAGATATCCCCTGTTCCAGCTGTTAGGAGATCCACTTGAAGACCAAGCTGCATATTTGCTACAAAATGTGTAGGGGCCTAGGTCCAGCTCCCGCATGCTCTGTGGTTAGAGGTTCAGTGTCTGTGAGCACCCATGGACCCAGGTTAGGTGACTCTGTAGGTCTTCTTGTGATGTCCCTGTCTCCTCTAGTTTGCTCAGCTCTGTCCCTCACTATTCCACAAGACTCCCCTAGTTCTGCCTGAGTTTGGCTGTGACCTCGGCATGCTGTTTCTATCTGCTGCTGGAATAATTCAGGAGACAGTTAGTTCCTGGTGCTGTGTGCCTAGTGATGTCCGGCAGAAAGTTGGCCGGACAATGTGCTTCCTGGGGACAGCACTCAGCTTTTCTTTCTTTCTTTCTTTCTTTCTTTCTTTCTTTCTTTCTTTCTTTCTTTCTTTCTTTCTTTCTTTCTTTCTTTCTTTCTTTCTTTCTTCCTCTTTCTTTTAGAAGTCACTGGATACAGTTAGTGCTGCCTACATGCTCCTGGGCAACCTACCAATGACCATACCTTCAAAGATTACCAACCTTATCTCCACTGGTAGCCATCAGTTGTCAAGTATTCCTCAGCTAATAGTGGAGCCTCACAGACCCCTCTTCCAGCCATGTTGGAACTATTGACTGGCTGGTCTTAAGCAGTATTTGTGCAAGGAATTATAGTTGTGACTTTATGAGCACAATGGCTATGCCATGTCCAGAAGGCAGCATTACATGACATTCCTTTCCCCCTTCCTTCCTCGTACACTCTTTCTCTGTACCTTCTGTGGTGTTTCCTGATCCTTGCAGTTGATATTGTTGTCCCATCTAGGGATGAGAATTCAAGTTGTTCCCAGCACTTTAACCAATAATGATCTCTTCATTGACAGTTTCCCATTGCAAATAGGAGCTTCTCTAAGGTTGAGAGAAGTACTAATCTTTGGTTATAAATATTTAGAATGCAGTTTAACGCCAAATCCATTAGCAAAATCATACTATGTTCTCTGGCTAGGGCCTATGACCTTTCTAGCCATGGGCTCTTGACAAGGTTTATAGTACCAGATGTAAGTTTCTTTCCCGATGAAAGCCTCAAATCCACTTGGGAAGCAGTTGGTTACCCTCATAATGGTCATGCCATTATTACATCTTTGGGCAATGTTGCCTTGAAAGTCAATATTATAGTATGCAGAGTCCACTGCTGGATAAGTCCATTAATGACTCCTTTATCATACTATATAGCACCTTTGCGCACTCTGAAAGTTAGCCAAAATGGAAGAAATTTCTCAGTGTGGTCCAACTTGATTTATCTGTCTTACAATCAAAGTATATTGTAATATTCTTACTATCTGGTTATGGTGAGAAACCAAGATCACTGACAATAGCCTGTGCTGTCTGGGGGACTTCTGGAGCTCCCCTGACTAATGACTTGTAGGGAGGTGTCCCATTATTAGCCTTGAGATTTTCATTTAATAAGCAGTGTTTTCTGAGGGAAGCATTATTCACCTATGCAAGGTTCTCCCATTTGAGCTCCTTTTAAAAAGTTGTATATTTTGCCGGGTGGCCCCACACTCCTTTCATCCCAGTACTTGGGAGGCAGAGGCAGGTGGATCTCTGAGATTGGGGACAGCTTAATCCACAGTGTGAGTTCTAGGACAGCCAGGGCTACAGAGAACTATGCAGAGAGAATTTGTCTTGAAGAACAAAACAATAAACAGAAGGTATATATTTTAATTAGCTTACAAAATAGTGAGTTTTCATAAGGCTTTTTTATAATCCTTCAACTGGGTTAACCCATCTGCTGCCTCTCCTCTCCCCCCATAACCCTGCTTCCTTCAGTTAAGCCTTTGACCTTCATGGTTTCCCCTGCTACTTTCATACCAGATGTGTTCTGGTACCGTCCTCCTACCTAAGGCCTCCCCCTCCCTTCTATCATGGGCCTGTTCTACCTTCCTGACTTCTTCAGATTCCAAATGAAACCCACAAATGTATGACCTCAAAGCTAGCATCCATGCATGAAAGGGAACCTGCGGTTTGTCTTTCTAAGCCTGGGTTACCTCACTTAGTATGATACTTTCCAGTTCCATTCATTTTCCCTGTACATTGTATTTCATTTTTCTTCCCAGTGATTACAATTCCACTGTTTATACGTATCACACTTTCATTATTCATTCATCACTTGATGGACACTTCCTACCTTTTTGTGAACAGAGCCACAATGAACATGATGTATAAATATCTCTGTTGTAAGGATAGAAATCACATTTTTTTTTTTAAGTTGCCTTTTCACGCCCACCATCCTGTCCCTTCTTGAATGTGTTTTAGACCATAATAGAGGCTTGGTGATATTGTGTTTCTTTCTTTCTGAAAATTTTGGTGTTGCTACATTTACTTCATACCAGAAAAGGCTTAGGTTAGGAAAAGTGAAACAGCTTACCTGGGTTCTGGCAGATGCTTGTAAGACTTGATATTTAAAGGTTTATAGCATTTAAGACGTGATATTCTGTTTAGGTTCTTTTTTCAAACAAACAAACAAACAAACCCAAAACTAATAAAATACTTACTATCTATGGAATGCACATACTTTAGAGGTAAACCAACCTTTTATTTTCTAAAGAACAGTTGAATAGAGAACTATTTTACCTTTCTGTTTTCCCCTTTTAATGGCTGTTATGAGTCACCTCCTTTTGAAGAGCTGAATGGGTCAATAGTTAGAAACAGTTAGAAAACATGCCTGCGTTGGCATCCCTTCTCCTCAGCTTACCTGTGATCCCAGCCTGGTTCCCCCAGAGTTCTGCTGATAGATCTCTGTTGGACACTGCTTCCTGTCTGAAGACAACCCAGTGAGTGGATGATTCTACATAAGTGAATTCCAGGATCTCTGCTAACGTAGGGTGAACTAAGCTGCTGTCTTCGGTGATCAGCATCTGCTATAAGGGACCTTGAGTCCTGGATGCTCATGTCTCTGCTTCCATCAGAATCCTATGTTTGCTGTGCTCTTAGAAGAGCACAGAGTCTACAGGTTCTCAACCAAAGGCAGAGAGACTTATCAGTTGCTTCAGGGGAAATTTCCTCAGCTCCTGGCACTTGGATGCTAAGGCTCAAAGAGTGACTACATTGTCTGAGCTCTTCAAAGAATGTCGCTCAAAGAAACTTCATATTCTATTCATGTCTACTTGAGTTTTGTGCAGCAAAGTTTTCTTTTATACCAGGTTTGACAAACTTCATCCATGAGACAAATCTGGACATTTGCCTGTGGCCTGTACACTACTAATGGTTTATTACATCTTTAAATTGAGAGGAAGGAATTAAAAAGCAATATTTTGTGACATGTGAAAATTATATGAAATTCACATTTCAGAGTCCATGAATAAAGTTTTATTGGAACACAGCCATGCTCATTCGTTTACATGTTGTCTCTGGCTGCAGTGAGAATTGTAATACTTGCGACAGAGACCATATGGCTTGCAAAGCATAAACTATTTACTATCTGGCTGTTTATAGAATAAAGTGTTTGCCAATTCTTGATCTAAACTATTGCGCTACCTTCTATTTATGATTTCTTCTTGTTCTAAGAAGTTCTCTCTTGCACACATTAATCATTTTACTTTTGACTCTGGCATCTGAAGAATGGCAGTGATGGGTTTGTTGATTTGGAAAACAATCTACTAATGAGGTTTGGTGTGAGGTCCTGGCTGTAGCAGTCAACAAAATGAAGATGGACAGCTTTAGGTCCAATTCTCTCATTAGCTAAGACCCAGGACAAACCATCTGGCTTTGGCGGTGCTTTGGGGAATGTACTATTTCACAGGTTTCTAATCTCTGCTTTGAGGTGTTCTGGCTAGTCTTTAAGTCCCTTTAGGATCAGATGGACAAGGGGTTTCTGTTGTATGACTACTTGACCTTCAGTTTGAGCCTCTCCAAGATTATAGATTTGACACCCTGAACATTTCCATAAAATCTGAATGAATGGGAAGGATTGGCTGCTGAGCAGTTTTTGAAAAGCCACATTCATCCAGATCCTCCATCCCCAAGGCCACTCACAGTCCCTTGGGAGGAAGCAGAAGGGAGAACTGTTGGGATGTGATGCTGCTCAGAGGTTTAAACCCTGGCCAAGAGATGCTGACCCTCAGGATCTAAATCTAGCTTGCTGGCATATTATATAATAGGCCACCTGTTTCAGTTTTTCCATCTGGATAACAGAAGTAGCACATAGCTGCCTTCCCTGAAACACATGGCAGTTATGGCTATGTCATTTTTTTTGCACAAGAATTGGTGGCCTTGTTCTCTATCAGCTTTCTAACAATTTACAAATGTAGATTCCATCAAGGAAACTGAACCATGAAGAGCATCTTATTATGGCATGTCAACCCTGGAGATTGACAAACTTTTGATATGCGATTCTTTAAAACTCAACTTGAACTCTATGTTGACTCTGTATGTTCCAGGGAAAACCATTATGGCTTTGATTGGTGAAGTTTATTAGAAAGCTATTCAAAAAAGGTTAAATATCAAACCACAATTTTCCCATTCTAATTTAGACACGAGTATGTGTGTGTGTGTATGTGTGTGTATACACACACCACACATACACACACACACACACACACATATGGTACATTTAAGGAAATATATATATGGTACATTATCTTTGGACTGATAACATCTTCAGTTATTATTTTTACAAGACAAACTTAAGGGAAATTTCAGCCACTTTCCTTGTATTTTATGCCCATTTACAAATGACTGTTCATCTGCTCCCTTGACGTGATTAATGACAGAGAGCTGGCAAATTGCTTATGATACGGACTTGATTTATTTTCACTAAATGTGGCTTAATGGTGGGTACATCAGGGAGCTAGTGCTCATAGCTATGCTACAATCAAGTTTTCTAAGTATTTGTGAATGAAAAGACATAGAAGGGATTTTTAAGGAAACAGTAGAGTAGTCCATTAAATCTTATTTAGATAAACACATTCAGTTTACTCAGTAGGAGTCTGTTGTGATAGTAAATGCCAGGTGTCGTGGCAGATCACAGGTCAGACAGGAGTCCAGAGGCAAAGAGAGTACCCTTTCTGTTTAACTCAGACACCCCTCCCTTCCCTGGCCCAGTGCTCTGGAGCCCAGCTGGCGGGCAGGGCTTAGCAATGGAAACATTGCATGGGATGGATAATGTACTCTTATCTTACCTAAACCACTTCCCCAACTCCCAGTTTCGACAGCATTGATTTATGTTTCCAATTGTCTTTGGAAGGGAGATTTGAAGGGGTGACATGGACTTAGAATTGCAATTCTTGAGCAGGAAGTTTGGAGCACTGTCCACAAGGTAACATTTGGGAATAGAATCGTGGAAGTTCTGATGGTTCATGGTCAGAGTTCCCGGGGAGAGCTGGAATCCCATGCTCGGTCTGCAGCTGGCTCTGTCTCCACACTCTCAGATCTGGCCAAATCACTTGATCTTCTCAGGTTCCTGGGTATGTGTTGGGGGTTGGGGGGGTACTCCCTTCTTCTGCTCATTCTCTCTCACCAAATTGTTGTGGTAATTCTCTGGAAGACAGCTCTTCAGCACTTGGCTTTCAGTGAAGAGTCCATGAATACATGGGAATAGAACCAAGAAGGACCAGTACAGTGAAGTGCCTTGAAATTTATGATCACATTGTTGTAACTGGGGGGAGTACAGGGTGTGCTGCAAAGTCTAGTTCAATCTCCCAAAGTTGAGAACTTTCAAAGGAACTTGGGCTTTGGAGCGTTTGAATTTGTTAGTCCTTGGCCAAGCACAGGTTTCCATTCCTAGGGAAGAAGTCTATAAAAAGGCCATTTGGACTTCAAAGAGATGATATTTTGATGCATTGAGTGAAGAACGTATGAATCAGAAACATGTGGATTAAATTTCCCATCCCAACACGTGGCCTTGAAAATTTCAGAGGAAAATGTCTGGCAAAGTATGTCTGGGTGTTGGCTAAAGACAGAACTTTTCTCATGTTTGGGAAGTTCTATCTTCTTCCACATACCCCTCTGTGATGTGACTGACATGGCCCTAATGTAAACCCAGGGAGTAGTCGGGGGAAAATTACCTTGTGATAAATACATATTGACTTTAGTAAGGGGGAAGTGGACATGGACCTTCTCTAGAAGGGTGACTGCCATTTACAGAAACTCCAAACACAACCAAGTCATTTCCTGGAACAAGGGCATGGGAAAGCAAGACACCAATTACACTGGCGACAAGTGCTGAGGGGCAGTTGGCTCTGTTTAATGACTAGTGTTCTGCATTTCAGACTTAGGCCACCGTCAATGCTGATGTGATGTTTGCTAGGCAACCCTTAAGGATTTAAAGAAATAAAGCATCCTATTGACAGTGGCTATCAAGGTCCCTGTCTTGACACCAGCTTTGTAGTGTTCATCTGAAGCTACCTATCTATAGCATCCATAGACTGCCTCCAGGGTTCCTCTGGGACAGACTGTACACAAAAGGAGCTAGGACTTCACAGCAATGTCAGCCATGGTGCAGTTCTCCAGTGCACATCATTCATATACAAAAGATTCCTGCATTCATCCTTGAGAAAACATGGAGCTCAAATCATTGTTGGACTGAAGGTGGGAACAATATTCTTTCTTTTGTTCTATGATATCTTTCTGTGCTATAAATAATTCTCATTCATTCAAATTTGAAAAACACAGATAATTATACAAAACAAAAAAACGACCACAGTCCCCCTTCTACTCACCAACAGGACATTTCCTGTATTAACTTTTCAAGAGTAACTTTTAATCACCCTTTCACATTCTGTGCATGTATATTGAATCTATTTAGCATCTCCATTTCCTGTACTAGCTTGTCTTGAGGTGTTGTGTAATACAATGATAAACATTTTGAGCATAATCTGAAGTTCCGTCTTGATTATTTCCTTAAGGTAAGTTCCTGATTTAGATGTGTGAACATTTTTATACATTCTCTCACATTATGCCAAGTAGGTTTCCAGGAAGTTTGCATTAATTTATATTCCCACCTGCAGTGTAGGTCAGGGTCTCATCCATTCTTTGAAACTGTTACAATGCTAAAGGCTCCTCCTTCTTACATGTGGGGATGTTTCTGGATCCTTTGTCTCAGAAAAAAAGTGCGATGGTGACCATGGATTGTAACCATGGAGCAATGAAGAGGCAATACCACCGCTGAACATTTAGAAGTATATCACGAGATTGAGAGTCTACATTTTTCTTCTTTCCCAGCCAACCAGAACGCTCTTTTCTGATTCCATTAAGTGGCTGCCTCCCTTGGGGTCTCCTGAAAACCAGTTCTGTCTAGTTGGATGCATAGTAGAAGTGCTTATTGTAGAGTTTATCTCCCAAAGATGTGAGAATGACACGTTTGATTCACCAACCCAAAGAGGTCAAAAGGGACCTGGGATCTGGAACAATCAGATAGATCATGGCCCAAGCCAGAATGCCATTTTCTTCATCTACCCAGGAGGGTTGTCTGCTGGTTGATGACTAGCCTAGAGCTGGCTGAATTCTATTATCTGAATAGCCAGGGCTTAGCATCAGGAGATGGCATTCCATATGTATAATTCTGTCTCTTCTTGTAAGTGGGGGACGTCTATCAGCATCCCTTATCCCAGTTCCCTCCCGTATCATCTTCTCTTCCCCCATGGCTCAGGAATTCAAATTGACATTAATATTAGGTTAAGGAACACACGTACTCTGGGAAAGTAAATTCTCTTTTAAGCAAGCCATCAATTAACAAGATCCAAAGTCAAGTACAGAGACTCTGTAGTTATTTTGTTGAATTATTCCCGACAAAAATAATTTACTCTCTTCATTAAGCAAATGCTTAGAATCTCTGGAAACCTAAAAACAATCTTCTAAAAACAGTTGAAAAACTAAAAGCAAAACAAACAAGAAAAAAAAATCAGCCCTAAGAATTTTCAATTACTTTGAGCTGCATAACATCCTGACAGGTATAATTAATGATATAATTTCCTGAGTGTCCGTAGACCCCTTTCTCCCTAAAACATATAGCATACACATATAACAAAACCAAACAGGTAATTAAAGTGCTTCCCATTTTTAATGGGTGAACCCTTCAGAGACATGGCAGTCAGCATCCGGGCTCCACCTCCCACTCTTTATTAAGTGACATGTCAAAGAAAAAAGCCATATCATTTTTATGTTCCCACAGCACGGAAACTAATTTTGGGTATTTTAGGCCAGAGAGATTTATAGGCCAGCACCAGAACCTTTGCCTAGGTTCCTGAGAGAGTAGTAACATTCCGGAGTTGGATGGATTTAGTGTCCACCCTGTTTAAAATTACAGGGGCCTGTCAAACCTGTGGGTATCCCTGAGTAACCTTCTATTATGGTCCAGCTGTTCCTTTCAAGGAAGCCATGGGAAATGTCAGGGTACCGTGGTGGGTCTCCCCCCCTTGATGGGCCACCTTAGGGAGGATTGAGTTAAGCAGGAGAGTTCAAGGGCTCTTGGGAAGCTCCTGCCAAGTGTGCTGATGGTGGCCTTGAGGTGTATTTAGTGGGATGGGGGACAGAGGTATTGGGGAAGAGGTATTTTGGAGCAACACTTTTCTTTCTTTGGGTTAGCTTTCAGAGAAAGACTCATTTAATTTAAGAATCATATAGAGCTAAGTTTTAAGATTTATTTTAACCTTTTTTCTAAAAAGAAAAAAAGTCATTCATTTGTTGGCCAATGAGAAATAAGAATGATTTGGCAAGATTAAGTACTTTTGATAGCTACGAAAGGAAGGCATAAACATTTCAAACCTACCCACAAGTTTCCTCTTTATTCTAAGGAAATGATTCTTAATGCCCAGCAGCAACACAGCTGGGTCTTCCAGGAACACAGCCTAGATCAGAGAAACCTATATTGAAATCCTTTTAAGCTGTGTGATTGAGTAAAATTTTAACCTCTCTGGGCAAAAATCTCTAAGCTCAAAATGAGGATCAGTGGAAAATGAGGACTGTGAGATTGGTTTAAGAACGAAAGGAGATGATAGCACCTGTTAAGTTGTGGACAGGGTGGGATGCCTGGTCAGCCTACAGAAGTAGAGGCCTTGGGTGTGATTCTTGGAAACACCATGAAGAATGACAACTCGTCACTGGCGAGAGTGAAGCCAAAGACACAATAAATGCTACTACCAGGGGCTCTATGATGATGCTAAGTAAAAGCCTGGTGATGGTTTCATGGCTTCAGGTCCTGTGTCTCGTCCTGCTCATGATCAGACTTCAGGTATCTGGTGCTCGGGCTATGACTATTGGAGGAATAAATGAATGAATGAATAATAAATGGGAAACATTCACAGATGATCAATTGGATATGAAGACATAACTCAGTCCCTGTTATCAGTGGAGATTTCTCTAATCCATTTTAGGTATGTTGGAACACCTGTGTGTGTGTGTATGTGTACACGTATGTGTATGCATATGTGTACATGTGTATATGTGTACATGTATGTGTGTGTTTCTCTCTCTGGGTCTGTGTTTATGTGTAGTATTTTTGTGTGTGTTTCTCTCTCTCTCTGTGTGTATGGGTGTGTCTCTGTTTCTCTCTGTGTTATGGTATCTATGTGTCTGTGTGTATTCTTGTGTGTGTGTGTGTGTGTGTGTGTGTTTTTTTAAACTCTAGAAGGCAAGAATTCTGCCTTATCCTTTTCTTGAGTCTTTCCTTCATTATGGCTGACATCTCTAATACCCACATTAGGCACACAGAAGTGCCTAAATAATATGGTTTAGATTGAACAGAAATGCTAGAGAATTAGTGGAGTGGAAGGAGGAGAGAGTTTCAGTTTTGAGGAAATTCTGACTGTTCTCAAGCTGGGCTGAATTTTCTGTGCCCCGCTAGCCATTTCAGAAATCTCAGAGCCTGTCATCATGTTCTACCTTGCTTTCTTCTGAGGAATATCTGTACCAATCTCAGAGGGCTTGCTATGTGGTTTAAGTCTCTTCTTGGTTTCTCTGGAAGTCCCCACTTTAACTTTGGCTGACATGAATTTACAAATTCATGCCAGCTTTACAGTCACTGGACTAGTGAATCATCAACCTGGGGATATATTCGTTTGTTGCTCTATGACTTTGGTTTCAAAGTTGAACAGGTATGAGGAATATGACTCCCCTCTGATCGGATTTCATGGCCACCACAAGTGGCTGCTAAGAGGTTTTGCTTAGAGCTGCAGCTGGGGCTGGTTGGAAGCCTGCCAAGAGTAGGGCATGATATATTCGTGTGGTGGATATGGATGTCTGTTTTCTTAGGTATAATATTCATAAATATTGCTCTGGGGGTTGAGGAAAAGGTCTGGATACTCTGCTTGCTCTCCCCACATGGTCTGTGAACTCATTCTTCTTTCCTGTCTCTTTGACTTCTAACAATCTGAAGAGGACAGGTCCTCAGAAAAGCTCCTCTCTAGGGCTAGAGAGACAGCTCCGTGAGTAACGTGCTTGTCTCAGTATATGAGGACCTTCGACCCAGCCCTGGCATCCACATAAAACACCAAGTACAATAGCCCATGCATGTATTCCTTGTGGTGGGGAGGTAGAGGCAGGACTCGATGGCCAGCCCATGTAGCCTAATTGGTGAGCTGAGGACCAATGAGAAACCCTACTCAGAGGAGATGGACAGTGTTTCTGAAGATGACACCGGAGGTTCTGGTCTTGACACACGCACATGTACACAAGTGCTCCTGTATGTATGTGTACATGATACAGTTAAAAAGGCTACTGCTTAATGGTCATGCTTTAGAAAAGGAAAAATAATCATTCCATTCATGAGACTGAGGGGGATAGTAGACATAGATATATTCAGATTGGTTGTTACATGGTTAAGTCACTAATCACTACATATGTTCCTATACAGCAAGGGCTTCACTTCCAGTCCCTCCTCAGTCCTTCTCTCACTGGTGAGGTAACATCATACTTCAGTCTGGGTGTCTGCATTCAGGAAAAGGCTCTTGGAAGATTTCCAGCAGATATCATTTTTGTATAAGGAAGGTTCTATTGAGGAAGACAGAATTTCAAGAAATGCCTGAAGAAAGAAGGCGTTGACACTTGAACTTTGCAGTCAACCATATTGCCTTATTCTTCAACACTAAACCCATCTTGAAACCCAAGGAAATGTATAGCTAGCTGTATGGACAGAGCTCTGGCTGAATATTTTCAAGTCTTCATAGCTTTTAGAAATAAAAAATAACCCACATTACTCATAGGTAAGAACTTTAATTTTGAGGAAACTAGAAATATGTGTGAGGACATGTGTAATTGCATGTGTCCACCTGTGTGTGTGTATGTGTGCATGTGTGTAAGCAGATGTGTGTGCAAGTGTATGGGTGTGTGCACGTTTATGAGCATGTGTGCTTGTGAATGTAACTTGGATACTAAGAAAACTCTGTAAAGAAGACAGTGTCAGCCACAGCTCACTGAGCACTTACTGTGTTTAAGGCACTGTGTAGTGCATGGGTTTTTGCAGCATTAGCTAATCTGCTTCTCCAGTACAGTAATCAAGAGACATACACTATGCTGACCACTTTTATAGATGAAAAACTCAATGTTTCCAAAGGAAAAGTAACCTGTTCAAGGTCAACAAACAAGGAAGTGATGAATCCAAGATTCGAATTGAGTTTTTCAGGCTCTGGAACTTGAGTTTTCCCCACCCCCACCCCCACATTGCCATTCACCCATTCATTTACCCATTCATTCATGCTGTCTCTCTTACACACACACACACATATACAACAAACACATACACACAGAGATGAATGGATGGAGGGAGGGAGAGGCAGAGAGAGAGAAGCAGAGAGAAAGAGAGAGAGGGAAGAGAGAGAGGTAGAGAGAGAGTAGAGAGAGAGAGAGAGAGAGAGAGAGAGAGAGAACAACTTTGAGGATTCAAGAGCATTTTCTATGCTATGGTCATGTTCACTATGGTTCACGCTCATTGCTACAGGAAGCCTAGCTGAACCCTGATTGGTGACTGTCCTTGGAGGCCCATTTCATCAATGGACTGTATCTACAAATCCCTTAGTAACTGGCCAGTCCTAGTCAGTTGGATCTGTTTTACAAAGATGTGTGGGAACTCAGGAATCATATGGTGTTCCGGAGCTTGCCAGAACCAGTCTGCAGAGACCAGTCCTGTGTGAGCTTCCTGGACCTGCACAGTGGGGCAGCGAATTGGAGCTGGATTTCTCCTTGTCTGTGAGGCTGTCTGATTCCTCATTGCCAGAGTGGCTGTTGATTGTAGAGTACCTGTTAGCAGGCCCCTCTTGAGCATCTTGGAAAGAAGCGTCTTACCTGTTGGCTGCCTAGCTGTGTCTGTACCCTTCTCATCTTCCTCGCACTTTCCCTCCTAAGTCCACAGACACAGTAGTTCTATTTTCAAAGAGCTGGTCTGAAGCTCTTAGAACAGTTACGCGCTCGCCTCTGCTCATACAACTTTATTTACACAGCAATTCCACCATCTGCAGGGCATCCAGCTAAGGACTTCTGTCGTGCCTCTGGCTCAAATCGCCTTAGAAATGGATCTGTGATTCAGTTCTAATGTTTAGCCTGGGGCAGGAAGCCAACTCTAAGATCTCCAAGGATAGCCAGTTAAGTGATTAAAGAAAACACTTTGCAAAACAGAGATCGATACCCTAAGCTCAACTCTCACTGAAAGCTGGCCCACCAATATAATCAATTTTGGGAGGCATTATCCCACTGCATCAAGGAGTCGAGTTATTTTCATGTGTGCTGCATACATGATGCTGAATAGCACTGCAAGTCAGGGCAATCACTGAGAGAAGAGGAATTCCATGAATAACGCATCCATCAGAGATTGACAAGAAAATGTTGACTAGCTAAATGGACTTGGTCACCTGCTCTTCCCGGAAGGTGGTTAATTTGATTTGTCAGCTCAAGGCAGACACTAGGGACCCAGGCACATCCCAGGACTCTGAAGGATCTATATTGAATTCTAATGTCTTTAGCTTTCTCACTCCCTTTCAGCCTCCTGCACAGGATAATCCTTGGCTACTAGCTAGTTTTACCAGGAGGCTGCTGGGAACTGGCAAACAGCAAACTTAACTGCTGGGGAAAATCAGTTGAACTATGACTGGATATGCTTTACCTCGATGTCCTCCTCCTGTCTTGGAGTACCTGGTACTCAGCTCCAAGGCTTCTGAAATGTCTCTGCACCATGGAGCCACTGAGGTGTGACACTTTCTTGTGTAGAGTTAAAAATTTGTTTTGTCTCAAATTAAAACACTATAATTTTTGTGCCTAAGTTCTTCATGAACTCTTCATTGATCAAAAGAGAGAGTTAAGAAGTTCCTTTCCTCTCCTCTCTCAGAACCTTCCTTCTCTACAAAAGAAATCATTACTCCAGATACTCTTGTGTCTCTGCAGGATATTGGGCTTGTATGCATATTGCTCAGAGAAGTTGCTAGAGGACAACGAAGGGAGGAAAAAAAAAAAGGAAAGAAACAAGAAAAACCCAGAACTTGTCACCCAGACATAAGTCAGAAGTGAGAGTAGGGTCCTTTAAAGGGGTAGACTGTTTTGTGCAGGCATGATATAGTTTTCTGATGAAGAAAGAGATCAGGACAGCAATTGGAATGCCCAGACCATTCAGGAACACCTGTTTCTTATGAATTGTCCTAGGGAGACTTCTTGGGGCTGCATAGCTTTAAGCAATGGTAGCTTCAAGTCCTTTCAGCATGCAGATCTTTTAAGAACTTTCTCTTGGCCCTGAAGTACTATTGACTGTCAATAGCTAGTTCCAGATTGGAAGTAAGGGCAGTGTACAGTTAAAGGAAGAATGACCATAGATGTTTTTCATGCCTTGCCTGGCAGCCCAGCGAACTGCTTGAGTAAACACCGCCTATATTTTACAGGCTTTGGACACGTGGTATCAAACACATAGTGTAGTACAATTGAATCGACTGGTAGTTTTAAATAAGCAGGATGTCTTATTGCATTCACTAGAATTTCCCTGTCATATGTTTTAGATTTTCAAAGCAGTGAACCAGGAGGCCCAGAGCTTCCAGTATTAGGGAACCAAATCTGAACAATGCCAAAATCCAAGATCTTAGAGAATTAAATAATCTATGTAATGTGGGTAATGCTTATCACTTTGGGAGGCAGATGGCTTGCTGTACAATTTGTGGGCCAAGTTAACTGGATCCAGGTGCTGTCCCCCTCCTTCTGCACTTGACACAACCTTGGTCATGATTTCACATCTCCCCATCCTGCAGCACAATTATCTTGTTACAAGGAAAGCCTGCCTTGCTGTTATCTTGTCTCCACTTTCAAAATTCCCATTCTCAGTGTAAAGAGAACAATCCCCAGGTGCCTTCTAGATTAGCAATAGGGTTGACTTTATTTAGAGTTGGCATTTGTTCAATGAGAAGGTAAATCCTAAGGTCTGGAAACCAGGTCAACGGAAATGTGGAAGGTTTAAGATTTTCCCACAGTAAATTAAATAATTAACCATAACAGCTCCCAAAGGCACTGTAGGACGAGCTTCATAGAAAGGACTTGCCAAGTCTTTGTATGTGAAGTGCATCCTGGCAGAACTGTCAAGTGTCTTTTTCCTCCTCCCTTTTGTTCCACAACCAGCTGTTCCATCCCATTTCTGGTTCCAAGGGCACATCTGCATTGTAGACATTGAGAACCTACACTGTCTCTGCCTCACTTACTTTAATGCCTTTCTCTTTTTCACAATTACAACCTCCGGGGCCTTTTGACTGGAGTGAGGAGGGGTGTGCATCTGACTTTACTAAACACTATGAAACCCAGCATGGTGTGGAACACACAAAGAGCTCAGTGACTATAGAACACACAGGAGGAGACTGGGACAAAAAGATGCAAGAGTTCTGGTCTGCGTGCCTCAGTTTTCTCATCTGTGAGCTAAGAGTAATAAGTTAGATTCCATGTTTTAAAGCTTCCATTTCCATAGGGAGATTACTTTTTCGAGTGAAGTTTTATTCTATGTAAGTAGACAAGAACTGTTGACAAATTTTATTTTACAAGTTTATATTCATCCTGGTTACTTATTGGTCAATTGGCATAGGCCACAAAGCTTTCTTTATGAATAGAAACCTTAGAAACCAGCACTTATGTTAGCAGCTGGGGTCTCCCACGATGCCCTATTTATTGCTGTGATTTACAACACAGTTATATATAACACTGAGAAAGCCTCATTCACAGGAACGCTGTTGGAGAGTATGGGGCTGTTTGCCTTGTTGTTTCAGGGAAGTCTCCACTTAAACTTATCCAAACGATTAGAGAAAGAATGGAAGGGCGTTTCTGATCCACATTTTAATCTTTATTGACTTCTAATGCCAGACAATATTTATTAACTCAGAGAAGCCAGATAAAAAAATGATACACATTTCAAGAAAGCAGTATTTCAGGTCAATACTTCTCATTGTGTTTGCTGCTTACATCTTGCTACACTGTGATAGTCACTCTGTAACAAGACTTGTAGAAATCACTAGAAACCCATGCTATGGAAGGAGACACTTGAGTATTTTTTTAAATGTACATTTAAAATGAACAATGAACAAGTATTGGATGTGGTTGGCAATATGCATGCTGAAGTGTTTAACAATGATTATTGATTGATGCCTATGGCTTACTTTAGAATATACTGAAGAAATTAAATGGGCTGTTGTTCGAATAGACTTGAGTCTTACAGATCTATGAGAAAGAAATTTGGCAGAATGTTACTTGTTGACCACAATTCTCCCAATGTTCTGGAGTTTTGACAATTTTCATAATAAAATAGTGGAAAAATGAGAATCAAACAGTCAATCTCTGCAGAAGGAAGAGTACTTCACACATATGTTATCTTACACTGCTTGGATTCTCACTCAATACTGACACTTTCCTGATAAAGGCAATTCTTGGAAATCTCGGTGACCTTAAGTCACTCTCCAGTGTGAGAAACCTCACACAGCTTGTTTCAGGGCAGCACTTCAAGATCACTGGTGTGCTATCTGCACATGGAAAAGCGTCTCTCAATGCTATGTGGCTTTTCCTGGAGATTTGTGAGCAAGAGCCTGCTTATCCTAGGTAGAGAAAGCACTGACAGACAACGAAGTGATCCCACCTAGGAACATTGTTCTATCTGCTCTCTCTCTCTCTCTCTCTCTCTCTCTCTCTCTCTCTCTCTTTCTTTCTCTCCTGTTTCTTTCCTGTATCTTTCTTCCTTTTATCTTCTTTCCTTTCTTCTTCTCTTCCTCCCTCCTTCCCACCCTCCTTTCTTTTCTCCTTCCTTCCTTCCTTCCTTCCTTCCTTCCTTCCTTCCTTCCTTCCTTCCTTCTTCTTCCTTCTCTTCTCTCTCTCTCTCTCTCTCTCTCTCTCTTCTCTCTCTTCTCTCTCTTTCATTCTTTCCTTCTTGCCTTAATATAAAACACCCCGACAAAAAGCAACTAAGGGGCGAAAGGGATTTATTTCAGCTCACAGTTCCAGGTTCCAGTCCATCCATCAAAGCAGAAAGCTACCATGGCAGGAGCTTGAAGTACAGCCATGAAACACACATTCATGTCACATCCACAGCCAAAAGCAGAAGAATGAACTCAACGCCATCTCTACCACAAAAGTATTTGTGAGTATTTTTGTCTTGAGTCGTTAGCAGCAGATCCATCTTGACAATTCTTGTTCTGTTTCCTTGAGAAAATGCCAGAATGTCTCTCAGAAGAAGCATTCTTCCTAAATCTCAGTTGAATTTTAAGAGAACGAGATTAGCGATTTTAAAATCCACAGCAGAAACAGACTTACTCCTTATACCTTTGAAAGCTGGGATTTGTTTAAATGAGCATGTAGGTCAATCAGATAAGGAGATAATATGAGAATCTAATATTTGTAACCCCAAACACATATCCTGGAATAAGCAGGCTAGCTCTCTCCAACGTTTTGTCAATGAGCAACTCAAGTCCTAAGTAGTTATATTCACCTAGAAAGGATGCAGATGAACTTGCCAAACATTTGAAGCAGAGTCAATACTACCAGGTTGTCTAGAATTAAATAGTCTCCCTGCTTCAACATACCCAGAAGGCAATCCACACAAGAAGCCCTAGTCCGTATAAACTCCAGGCTGTGTGTCTAGGTGACCAACTTCAATTCACAGGTGTCAATGTAATCTCCTTTTCTTCTCTGCCCATAGCAAAAAAGAGGGTGTGTTCCATCTGTTTACAATGATTGCCGTTGGTTTCCAGCAGAAGCTTAATCTTATTTTATAAATCTTATTCCTGATATGCCTCAAACCATCTGCCCGTTCTTCCTTGCATTAGCTTGGGGCTATTTGGCAAATGTCTCTTGTAGCCTGTAAGTGGAATATTTTTTTAAATGAATACCTAACCCTTCTAAGGACATGTTGCATGGCTGGTAGATATTCCATCCACTATCTTTTGGACTTCTTCTAACCCAATATGTCTTTAATGATTTTAATATGAATAAAAATGAGGCCAAAGGTGAAGGAGGCACAGACATGATTACTTGGGCTTCATATTTGGCTGGTTGAGCATGCTGTCAATCAAATACAAAGAATGGGTTGGAATCTTATTAATATGTGTTCATTGTGGGACGACAGCCCATTTCAAATTCAGGCTTGTGGAGCTTTGGAAAAAAAATAGTGATAGGATCTAAATGATGGAACCCCAAGTTTCTTGTCTTGGTTGAGTGGTGACAGGTTCTCGTGAGGGTGCTATCATTTACCCTTTCTTTGTGACTTTGCTGTCTTCTATTATTTAACACTCTAGGGTCTTTAGAACCTCAAGCTGGACAAAGGATTGCACAGACACAAATGAACAAATGTGAGAAATGATGTCTCAGCTCATTAGTAATAAGGCAGTACAGAATAAAATAGCAGTGAGCTCACTGCTGGCACAGCTGGTGAAGATGAAGAATGATGAACATATTTATATGAGGGTGTGGGGAAGTGGGCATTCTTATGTATTGCTAGAGACAGTGGGGATTCATGCAGTTCTCCTGGAGGCACTTTGGCAGTCTCTAGCAACATTTGTCTATACCTTTGGCTTCACTCCAAAAGTCTGCCTCTAAAAAAAATTTCACATAAACAGTGCTTATAAGAACTTTGTCAATAGGGAAGCAATTAAATTAACTATTATTTAATTTACCAATTAGTGTAATGCAATGCCATTAAAAAAAGAATGAGGCAGCTCAGTATCCTCCAACATAAAATGGCTGTAAACTCATTGATAACTGAGACCATTTTCAGAACATTAGCATGTTTCAACTTATGGAAAATATATGATATTTTGAGGTTTATAACAAGATGGCCCAATAATAAATTTTCAGCTTTGTCTATGGCCCCAAAATATGAAGAATAAAGAAACTGAGAATACTTACTCTTCCAAAACAACCTAAACTGGACTTGGAACATAGGCAGTGACTGGCACTGTGAGTCCTTCACCAACTTCAAAGGGACTGAAATGAAAAGGGCCCAGAGTATAGTGATGTAAATATCATTTAAATATGGGTACTCTCTTGGGATGCTGGAGTTCATACAAGTATACACTAGTATTCAACTCAAGTCTGTCTGCTGTCAGGAGGCTGTTCCAAATTATATATGGTGGTAGCTCACATGGATGGAGTTACTGTGGTTGCACTTCCCCTAAGAGCAGCAGCAACCGTGTACCAGCAGTCCCCATCGGATGGTTGAGAAGGAGCCAGCCAACATCAGTTTAAGAGGTGCCACCTGAAGAGATGCTATCAGCAAGCCACTCCTGTCTTTCTGATCTCTTGATCACATTCATACACCTGATCTGGGCGGAGCCTTTTCTGTCCCTGCTGGAACCTGCATCTTCTGTTGAAGGGTGATCTCAGGCTTCCAGACCTGCTGTATGCTCAGACATCCAGACTATCTGAAGACTGTGTTTAGAATGTGAGGGACCGAGAGAGTAGATGTTACTTATGAGTAGCCAAGGATGTCAGAAGAAATCTCTATAACATGTTTAGAGAGAAAACTAGAGGAAGATGTCTTCTCTATGTCCCCTATGGAGGTCAGTTAGACATCTGTACCAGAAAGGAAGTGTGTGGAAGTTTGTACATAAAACTGACTGTGGTGTCTGCAGGTAAAGAGATGCCTGGAAAGAACTCTCACATTTTATTCAAAATACTTCTTTATAAGTTGAATTTTTTTTTTTTAAAAAGAATGTGTTCATCTTTCACTGTAAACAAAAAACAAAATATACACCGACTTGTATAAAACTTCAGAAAAGGAAAGAAAACAAATGAAGCATGGATATAATTCTACTCATCACAGATCTCCCTGCTGTCAGTATCTGGGGATTTTCCATTCCTCTCATTTTTATATAATTTGCTTTGAGAAAACAGGCTCCACTGACCTAGTTAAAACAAACAAAAAAGCCATTCCAAAGAAGTTACCACCTTCATCCACGTGTTCTGTGGCTCTTTTGGCTATATGAAGACAGGGATATAAATGCATACAAAAAATTTTTTTGACATGTACAAGTTTCCTTTACTTGGCTCAAAATGATGTCTAACTGGAGATGCAAATTAGCAGTTCATTAGTTAAGGAGATAACTCATAAGATACTTGGCATGCAAGTACGAGAACCTGAGTTAAATTCTCAGCATCCACATTTTTTTTTTAAAGCTTTGTGTAGTGGTAGATGTTTATAATCTTAGATATCTGGACATTGGTTACCCAGCTAATCAATGAGCATCCAGTCTCATAGGGAGACCCTATCTCAAAAGAACAAGGTCAATGGTTGTGAGAAAAGACAGCTTCTATATTCAAACCTCTGGTCTCTATATTTATGTGCATGAATCTGCGCATTCAATTGGGTACGCTTACAGGCATGCCACAAGTAACCTAGTAGTTTGACATTCACCCATCACCTTCCAGACAGCAGCCAGGTAGGTAGAAGATGGGAAGGTATAAATCCTTCTGTAAAACTGAAAAGACATGCTCCTACTTTGCAAGTGAGTACTTAATTCAAACCGCCCAGGCCTACCAAGGTGCCCAGAAAGCACACCTGAACTGTATACATAAATTTGGGAGGAGACTCCACCTCTCTTCAGAGATTGACACACTGTGCAGCTGTAAGCTCATCTCCAAGCAGTATAAATAAACACACACACAGCCTTAGCGATCTGAATGGCTGCTCCGCATATGGGGATGACTTCCTCTTTTGCTTTAAAGGGTGTCTTTCCTCCCAGGAACCGGTAAGAAAATTTGATTTCTAAACCTTGAAGCTGCACAGACAATGAGCAATTGTTAGTTTCGAAGTAGCAGAGGAAGTCCATTACTACACAATGGAAAGTAAACTCCTTTGTCCTGTGCTGCTGTTTACTTCTTGGAGTTGGTTGGTAAGATGATATATCAGTGAATAAAGCTTCTGTCTACTCCGTAGAAAACTCTGGAAGCCCTCTAAAGTAAAAGGAGCGTCCAACTCCTTTCCGTTTTTCTTCATGTTGAGTATAGGTTTGGATAATTATATGTCATTTCCCAAGTCTGTCTTTGTGAATGAAACTTCTTAGCAATTTCCACCCAAATCCTCTACCAAATCAAACGGAGAGTAGGTCAACAGAAATGCATTGCCATGCAAATTTGTAGTAAAAGTCTTTACTTTCTCATTCAAGTGGCAAACCAGAATTTTGACAAGGCGACAATTCCAGGATCCAGAGAAACAGCGACAGACCATGCAAACATTCCCTTCCTTGGCATGTAATGGGAAAAGACAAAGTCTATTTTTTTCTTTTTTAAATCAGTTTCATTGGAAGTCAGTCATGTACTAAGAATAAATCTAAACTCAAACTAGCGCTAAAGTCAGTTTCCTTTTAGCAAATTAAAGAGAAAGGGAAGAAAAGAAAAGGGGGGGAAAATGAAAACTTCTAGACTTAAAAATGAAGCTTTTAAAACAAGGTTCTGTGGGTGTGGGACTAGATGCTGGCTGGAGCTTTTAAAACAATGCTAACAAGTTGGGTGTAATTGAATCAAAACCAGACAGCTTCCATTTCCCATCCAGTTATATGAGAGTGTATATGTGGAGAGTGTTTCCCAAATGTGAATTTTAATAAAGCCGGCACGGTGCTCCTAATAGAACTGTCTTCTGAAGCCAGCCACCCTCACCCCCACCCTGTACCACTAAATTTCAAAGAAATGGCAGACAAGGAAGTGTCTCTCTGTGCCAGAATCCATCCTCAGGAGCCTCCACTTCTTCATTGCTACCACAGCCTGCGTGATGCTCACCCTCACTTCACAGATGCAACAACCAAGCGATAGGTGCTTGAGTTGTCTTGTCTCTGCGTGGCTGAGAATTTGCTCAGCTTACACAGAATTCAGGAGTTCAGCACTTACTCTTAAGGGGCTGAGCCCTGAGTACCACAGCTCAGCTCCCAGCCACTCCCACAGCCAGAGCTAGTTGTTCCTGGGGGCTCTTTGGGATTCAGTGCAATGACTAGGGCAAGTTGCTTGCTGCAGCTCTTTTGAAGTTCTCTGCTCCCTGTAGCCATTTACCTACCTTCCATAGCTTTTGCTGCTCTGCTGCTTTCAGGAGCATTTTTTTGGGGGGGGGAGGGGTGTTGGTGAGTTTAGCTGTGATCTGCTCTTGCTACAACTAGCTCAGCCTACTCTACTGGAGAGAAAAGCATGCCCAGCCCAATGAGGCTTTATTAGGACTTGTTCTGTAGCACAAAGGGCAGCACTTGGTGGTGCTGGGGTTGGGAGAGACTTAGAGGCTTAAATACCCACAGAAGATCAGATGACATGTGCATAGTCTTCCGTTTACTAACTGTACGCACTCTCTCCTTAGTCAGAGAGTTCTGTACAGGTTCACTGAGGCTACCTGTCCTGGCTGGCTGTCATGAGTACAGAAGGCACTTCTCTCTAGTCTAGATTAAGATCTACAAGAGGCATCTGGAGAGCCTGACATGAGAACCCAGAGACACATCTGAGCTGTCATGGTTGAAGGAAAATCTTCTCAAGCCATCTTGGCTAACATGGTGGTCTCCAGAATCAGGTGTGTTGGCTTCTGCAGACAGCATGGCAGCTACTGTGGCTTCTGTGGCTGAGAGAAGTCTCCTTAGGGTGGATTTGCCAGGCCTAAGCCTCAGGAATCTCATTTCACTCAGAGACCTGCATAGTTGCTCTCCCCGCGTATCCATGAGGCATTTAAAACATCTGAGACTATCATAATGCTAGCCTCCAAGGTCGCTATGTGACCGACAAATGTCACTGGTTGAAACTGTCATTCCTGCTACCATTGATGAGACTTCAAAGGTGGCTGAAGTGTGTCCCACAGTTCTGTCAGACTCAGGGTTGATGTAACAATATGAGCATTCTTCAGCTCTGCCTTGATCCATGCCCAGGGCCTGTTATAGTAACTGTGCTGGGAAAAATTTGACAACTGTCAGTCAAGCAGATGGATCGAGTGTTTTCACCAATTGCAGACAGGTTTAGTCATTGATAGCAGCTTCCCATCCATTCAGGCACTCACCCCAAAAGAATTGATTATGCAAATGCCATGTCATATAAAGTTGGAGAGCTATGGAGAGATCAAAGATGGATTAATCTCAGTGCACCACACAGTCTCATGTCTTGTACCTCTTAGATATATTTTTAGATTTTTCTTGTCTCTGTTGTCTATCACCCTTTCAATTCATTCGTTAGAATACTAATCACTTCCTTTTGGATAAACACAGAATGTAAGTTATTTTTAGTTTGTCTCTGAGATGAGTGGACTTCATTAAGAGACACATGAATGGACAAGGTAACTCTTAGCAGTCACAGACTGTCAAAACCTGAAGAGATTCTAAAGAAACCTCTGCTCGACTAGAGAAGTTAGTTGTTGTAACAAACAACTTCAGGAGTTTGCTTCTAATTCTTGTGAAATCCACTGAGTATATTAATGGTCAGGGTATTCTTAACTTGGTAATATATGGAGATTCAGATTCCTTCCATACAATGTTTCAACCATCTCAACATAGAGGTTCAACATACCTGTCTTAGTCAGGGTTTTCATTGCTGTGAACAGACACCATGACCAAGGCAACTCTTATAAAGGACGACATTTAATTGGGGCTGCCTTACAGGTTCAGAGGCTCAGTCCATTATCATCAAGGTGAGAACATGGCAGCATCCAGGCAGGCATGGTGCAGGAGCTGTGAGTTCTATATCTTGATCCAAAGGCAGCCAGGACAAAACTGGCTTCCGACAGCTAGGAGAAGGGTCTTAAAAGCCTACCCCTAGAATAACACACTTTCTCCAATAAGGCCATACCTACTCCAACAAGACCACACCTCCCAATAGTGCTACTCCCTGGGCCAAGCACCACAATATCACCACAATACCCCAAGCAACAGATAAATGGAAGAGAGAAATACCAGAGCAGGCATGGGTTTTTTTTTTTTTTGACTCTTACAACCCATTCCACCTGAAATTAGTCACATTGGCCACCAGACCACCTGAATGCAAGGCCTGGGTGGATGGCTGTCTGAAGGTTACCAGAATAAATAAGCATGTAAGGAACATGCAGTCTGTATCTGAAGATGACTCCACCACCACCTACTAGGTGAGGAAACTGTTTCAAACAACTGAGTCGCCAATGTCATGCAAGAGTGTCCTCTGCCTCCCACTCCATCTCTCTTTAGCAAAACATTGATTCTTTCTAAGAAGAAGACATTTTCTCATCTTACTTAATCTTGCATTGTATAGGAAACCTGATAAATACAGAAAATTTTAAGGAATAAAATTACAATGTTGACATTTGGCCATCAATCACTATTGCTTATACTTCTATTCCTGATGGTCTCTTCCAATGTGTGTGTGTTATTCTATATATTGTACGACATTAAATATTCCAAATGCAGAGAACGTACTAAAAGAACCAGTATGCACATCACTCAGATTGAAAAAAAATATTGTTAACATTTAACCTCATTTGCTTCAGTTCTTTCTATGTAAACAAAACTGCTCTATAAAACCTATTGTATTCTTTCTCTTTTCTATGGAAAACCAAGCAACATCATTTGAGACTAGTATAGTTCCCATTTATAGTGAACATTTGTTACTGTTTTTCTCCATGCAAATATTACATACAGTAATGTTATATTACTCTCAGACACTCAAAAGCTTTGCACAAACATGGGTCTCGAGGTCTCTCTTTTTCCTAGGCTAGTGATATGCAGAGTGATAACCGTTTATGGTGCTAGGAAGTGGCAATGAGATTCTGCTCCCAGTTAGCCAGGTGGCCATGCCCAAATACTGTGACCAAGGCTAATTATATAATGTGATATGATGCGCCTTAGACATACAGAGTGTTCAGTTCACAATGAATTAGGAGTGTAAACATGATGAGAAAGAATGAGAGGGAGAGAGAGAGAGAGAGAGAGAGAGAGAGAGAGAGAGAGAGAGAGAAACAGAGACAGACAGAGAGACAGAGAGGGACAGAGAGACAGAGAGAGCAGGACCCTGGTATTTCCTTGGATTTAGCAGAGCATTAGAAGCTGGTATATGTAAACCACAGTAAACTCTGAGCATATTTCTGAAAGGTCAAGACAAGAAAAGTTTATAAGAGAAAATAGAGGATTGTATGAAAAATCATGAAACAGGAATACCTGGTCACAGTGATGAATAGTGAGTGTCATTAGTCCAGGGTGAAACTGATTTTGCCAGGCAGATACACTTGTAGAAATTTCTTTTAAATAAATCTGAGGTAGTCTCTACTTTTACAGTTCCAGCAGACCCTTTGTGGTAGTTACTATCAGACAATCTTGTCTAAGAACTCTTAAGAACTCTGCTTTCATACCCTCCTACCTGTATATTCTCTCTCTCTTCTCTCTCTCTCTCTCTCTCTCTCTCTCTCTTTTCTCTCCTCTTCTGATTTCCTTCTGTCCCTCCCTTCCCCTCTCCCTCCTTCCTTCTCTTCCTTTCTTTTTTTGGCTTAGAGTTGGCAAAGTGACTCTATATTGATTTTAACAGTGTTTACATTTCTTTCAAATTCCCCTCTTTTTTGACAAAGATATTTCTCTAAAAGTATCCTTGATTGACAGTTTTCCTTTTGTTTGGTTGCTTTGTTTTGTTTTTAAAACTATGTACCTGTTGCCTGTTAAAAGTTTTGCAGAATTCTTTGAACAAATAGTCTTTGAACAATAATCTGGCCTGGTGCATTCAGATGATATCTATTGTTTACAGAAAAGACAGCCTTGAACTAAATAACACAGCACAGGGAAATTTAGTCTGGGAACCACTCCTTCAAATCCTCTTTCCTGTTCAAATCTGACTAAAAGTGTTTTGACATTGATTCCTAGTTATCAATAACTTCTTCACAGACAGAAGATCAGACCCCAGCAAAAACCAGAGTGAGTTCATCCAGCCAAAACAGACAAGTAAAACCTAACTACTGGATGGCTGACCAAAGGTATCCTTGAAGAAGGAGTTTGAGTAAAGACCAGTGGGAATGTGAAAGAGAGGAAGGAGACTGTATTCATACCCTCATGCACCTTCCTTGGTTCAGTCATCATTGTTTTCAGAGGTTCCCAGGTAGATACATGGAGACCCCTTTCATTTGGAATTAGATGTGCTATCCCGTTGAATGACGCGTCATCATTTAAACTTTAGAATATTTGGATATTATGTAATAGTTCTGATGTTGGGACCCAAGTCTAGATGGGAAATTCATTTGTGTCATATACACCTGATACATAGAGCCTGAGGGAATTTTATACAATGTAACATGAGATCAGACATGTTCCCACATGTAACTTCATATCAGTGCTCAGAATATTTCAGACTTGGGCGTATTTTGGATTTCAGGTGCTAACCTATAACTAACAAATTGGCATCAAACTATCCATACAAGATTTATTGCCTGCTCTTTTCACCCATTACCTGGTATACATACAATTTTTTTTAAAACTATAATTTCTACAGCCATATGGTATTCTCTCCCGTGAATATATCAAAATGTATTTAACCAATTTTATTTAGTAGAATATTTAGATACTTAAAATAATCAACTACATAAATTATATTCCCATGAATACCATCTTATGTGTGGTTTCTTTATGTACTGGCACACAGAAAAGACAAAAAGATACAAATAGTAAAGGAACATAAGATAATAGTGACCTCTAACCCCATATTCTTTAAGTCAGAGCTCATCTAGCTCATCGTTTTGTTTTTTTTTTTTTTTTAATGTGACTCTGGGAAAACTCTTTATTGTCTCTGTTACCATAAAATAAGAGTGACAATGGTGCTAGCTTTGGATCTCACACTGAGTGGGTATGTATATGTGTTTTGTGTTCTGGTACTTATCTCACATGGGCAAAGGATAAGCAAATGCATGCAATCCAATATATGCTTGCCCTGTATAGCCAGTGTGTGCACACATACACACAATGTATATATACATACTATATGTATATGTGGGTATATATACATATGCACATATATACATAAATATATACACATATACAAGTATACACATATACATGTATAAACATATATACACATATGTACATATACAAATATATGCATACACACATATATATATATATACATCTCAGATAAAGGGTCTTATGTCTTATGAGCTTTAAGTCACCTTGGTGGTTTGAATACTTTGTCCTCAGTTGGATTGGTGGAACTGTGTAGAAAGGCTAGGAAGTGTGACCTTGTTGGAAGAGGCATGTCAAAAGGGTGTGGGTGGGCTTTGAGGTTTCAAAAGCCCACAGAATTCCCAGTTAGATCTCTCTGCTTCTTGCTTATGGATATTCATGTAAGGTCTCAGCTACTTCTCCAGGACCATGCCTGCCTGCAGGTTGCCATACTTCCAGCTATGATGGTCATAGACTCAGCTCCACAATAAACTCTTCATTATATATTAGCCTTGGTCACAGTATTTGATCACAACAATAGAAAAGTAACTAAGGCATTCATCTAATCCAGAATATTGCCTGGCACATGGTAAGCATTCAGTTAGTGTTAGGTTAATGTTTACACAGTTAATGTATAAGTATTCACATGCATACATATCTATAGCTCTACTATTACCTGGCCATTACACATGTTCCTTACAATTAAAGTTGTTTACTCCTCCTCATTTATTTTATTCTATTTCGCATCTTCCTAGGGTTGGTAATTCTTTCATAGCCTCCCCAACAAACCCTCACATGTGGTAGGTATACCCTGAGTCACAAAAGTCTTTAACTAATTTCCTAAATTAATCCTAGTGCTCCCTTCTGATTCAGCCAAGTGGTCTATCCCATAATTTGCAGGTACTACTCCCCGACTCCTCTCCTCTCTGTGTTATGAATGAGCTCCCATTGCTCCAATGATAGCAGTAGGCTCAAACCTCAGCGGAGATGACTTTTTCAAGGGAATAGAGAGAAACAGATCACAGAGAAAAGAAACCAAGTTGATTGTTTTAGCTGTTCCACAGACAACTCAATAAAAGCTTCCCTGGCCTCAGAAGACGTCTCCTAATTCAGTTTAATTCAAAGCAAACATCCTTGCTTCCACTTTGAGTCAGTCCGATGGGCAGTACTAATCTCCTTGGGCTCTGGACTGAAAAGCCGGATGAAAAGAAACAGTAGGTGAACTTCGAGGTTATCAGGCTTATGTTATCAGGCTTATGGCCCTTACCTTGGTCATCAGCATTGTTTTGCAGCTGTAAACCCCTAGTCTACAAGGTCTTATCTCCAAACCATTTAGGCCCTTTTATGGTCCGTGGACTACTAGAGAGGCCTTTAGTCATTCTGGTTAGAACTGGCTTTTTCAATATTATCAAATATGAATTTAAATTAGTCAACATACACTTATAACCCAACCTCTATATGATGAATTGAACGGGGTTAAACTCCCCTTCCTCATTTTTTAAAGGGAAAAATTAATGTCTTTTCATTTCTAGGAATGCCATTGTTTTCTTAGTTACAAGCACTGCTCGGCTCTTCCAACTCATTAGTATCAATTCTCTTTTTACCAACATGAAGTGAGGACTCTTTATGTTGAAATCTGAAGGGACTTTTATGCTTCAGCTTGGGACAAATGGTATCACTTTTCTGAGATCATGTTTGAACTCAGACAAATTATGTAAGATATTACTCATGGTCTTTTCCTATTACTATGGTGCTTTTGAACCTGGGAAGCTACAGAACTCTGATGCTCTCTTTTATATTCATGAGCACCCCAGATCTAGGCTCCAATTTTAAGGAATGCGGTAATAAAGTAGATAAAAATCTTGTCTGCTACCTGTCATCTAAGAACAAGCCTTTTTGGTAAGAATGTCTTTAGGAGCCGGAAACAGCTTTTTACCCAGAAGTGAAGCTTATAGGAATTTGTTAGGAGACAGATATTCCTTGTTGCAGGTGAAGTATCCTCTAACAGCAATGTGACGTGCAGTTCTGAGAAACCACTCTTTGGAACGGTAGGTATGGGTGATCTTCCTGATCTAAGCATCATAAGAAAGTTGATGCTACGCCCCATGAGGCTGGGTTCTTCCCTCCAAATCAAATGAGCAGGCAGCAGCAGAAATGCTGAGTACAAACGAGGAAGGCAGCCTTTAGTTATGCCGAACATGCTCTGAACTGCAAGTGACAAATGCAAAGCATGGCTTTCGTGGTGACAATAGTTAAAGACCACACTCAGCCCTGAAGGTTGTTTCTAGCTGAATTACTCAGGCAGTGGTAGTCAGTTTGTAATAGACTTTACAGTCAGCCAAGATATGAACATCTGATGGACATGAAGTGGAAGTTTCTGGTTTATTTGGAGACTCAGACATGCTCATGTGATTTTTTTTTTTTCTGAAAGCTGTCATCTGTGCTGGAAATCTTGAGTAGATCTCTGGTGTCATCCATTTTCCAGACTGAGAGATGAGAATAAAACTTGAGCAAGTAATCCATGGATTCCCCTGTAGGACTTGGGAAAGGCAGAGCTGGCCTTAGCTTTTGCCTTGTTTCCCAGGGCCTCTCCTACCAGCCTGCTCCTGTCTAGGCACCTTGGCACTTCTTCAGGACCCCAGAAAACTATTTGGTATGTCACTCTGCACACTCCTACTTCAAACACCTTTCCCAGAGCTCCCCATTAGAGGAAAAGACTAGGACAAAGGTGGGAGGTGGGTGTTATTCTGCTCCAAACCCTTAGAAAAAGACCAGTATAGAAAACCTTGCAAATCCCGGAGTTCCTCCAATCTTTCAGGCACTGTTTTGAATGCTTCCTCTACTTCAGTATTTGAGGAATGAGTCACCAACCAGGCAGGGTAGCTGTTTGGCTCGAGAAAGAAGCAACTTTGCTACTTTCTCTCTTGTCTTTGGAGAAGTAACTAATATGCCCACTTTTCCTTTTGGGCCATTTATCCACTAAGCAGATGTGGCTATGGACCACAAAATCTTCAACCATGGAGACTGCCCCTTCCCTGAACCCTGAGCAATAGTGAATTTACTGGGGATGGAAAGTGAAGTTTGTTGCAGGTTTTTGGGTTTTTTTGTTGTTTGTTTGTTTTAAGGTTTTAGGTAAATTCTATATCATTTTATGTTTGGACAGAATTCTTAGAGAAGAAATGATAGTGGCTTTGGAAGCCTGGGTCGATGACTGTCAACTCAGTCAATGAACAGCACTGGGTCTGGGACTCAGGAATATAGTATCCCAACCCTGCTCCCGTCTTCAACCCCTTGCAGTGGTGTTTCATGTTTTACAATGAATCTCCATGGGAAAACAGTAACAGTTGGATTTGAGCTTTGCCTATAACTTAATGAAGTTGTGGAAAGGGAATCTGATCTCACCCTGGTGGTTGGCTGCTATCTGTCTATAAACAGTGTGGCAAGGGTCTTTGCAGGATTTATAGGAACCACCGGCAATCGGCAGAGCAAATGCTAGCTCCTTCTTTGGCCTCATAAAGCTACTCTGTTGGCTTTGCACAACTCTCAAATGATGCTGTTGAACATACAGGCCAAATCAACACTATGCGGTTGACTGCCAGCCCCCGGGGCCCCCCCAAAGTCTATCAACTGAGGTTCAGAGAGTAAAACTCTCCTAAGAGTTTTACTATGTGCTGATTTCAGCCAGACCACACTCTTTCACACTTTCTCCCCAAATCCTTCGAAAGTTATCCCCCAAATTACAGGCTTGCAAAATCTCTCATCTATGAGGTAGTAATGAGGCAAGGATTTTTCTATTGAGAGGAAAAGACAGGAAAGCTTTGGCCTTCAGGGCCTGTCACACCAGTGAATGTGATATTATCACTTGCTGGAGCTCAGACAGTCTTACAAGTAAAGGTATACAGGCCCTCCACCAGTAAGTGTCTCCGATTACTAAAAGACAGGTAATTAATAGGGGGTGGCCAGCCTGGTTATGAGCCTGGAAAGGAAAGAAATAAGAAACAACAACATTCCTTGAGAAGAAGGCTTTGTGTAACAGAATATAAAGTCCTTTTATTACAGGGAAGGGGATGATTAATTCCCAAGCACCATCTCTCCCATTTTGAAGTAAAAAGTTCCAAATGACTATCTCACCTACCTCGGGAGAACCTCTTCTTTGTTCTGCAGTGTGAAACAGCCTACACGCTAACATGCCAATGAATCCACCACGGGGCAGTCCCTCTTACCCCACCCTGCATTTCCTGCTGTAGGAGTTATGAATGAGAAGCTGAACTCTGCACAGGATTTTGTTGAATAAAAGAGTCTGTGCCTCTAAAGTCACAACCAGCCACGCCCTCTTCCCCCGTGAACTCTTTTTAACTTAAAGGTGGTAGCTTGTATCTTCAGGCTGTCAATCTTCAACTACTTAACCAGTGAAAATGATAAAGAAATGTCAAGTTCCCTGCAGATGAGAGCAAAGTGTCTCAAATCGGCATCCCATAAAAGAACCCCCCCCAGTGATGATTTCCCTATGTTGGCTTTGAGGGATACACTTTGGCCTTTACTGTGCTAAGAACAAAAGCAGGCACATAATCTGTTGTTCTGGCATGGTCTGGGTTAGGCCGTGTGTTCATTCCAGGAGTGTGGAATTTCTCTGTTACATAAAACCATGGCAAGGTCAAGAAGTGTATATACCAATCAAGGAGCAAAGTGAGACCTTTCAATGTCCTCTCTCTACTTCAAAGACAGACAAAGCTGTCCTCTGGCAAGTCTCAGTGGAATCTATGTGCTGGCAAAGTAACTTCATCCATCCAGTGAATCTCCCAGCAGATCAGCAAAGCAATTAATAAGTAAACCTGTACTGAATACCTACTTTGTGCAAGGTACAGAAAGAAGTACTTGTCAGGGATATAACTAAAACGGGGCAGAATGTTCTTCTTGATGGGGCTGTGAGCTCCAAGCACTTAGGATTAGCTGTGCATATCAGCACCTGGGTATCTCATGTGTCAGTCTGTCCAGGACTGATGCTTCTCTCCTTTGATGAGAACTTTGATTTGTTTAAGTATGAAACAACTGAATTTTCCCAAAGGCTAGGTGGACATCTTCACAGACATAATGAATGGATTGTGATTGGTCAAAGCCAATGACTCTAAACAGTCTGCTCTTTAGAACCTCCCGAGGAACAGTATTGAAATCGCCACATCTGGATTCCACCCCTTGTACTCTAAATTGATTGGATTTGTGTCCCAGTTATGGCAGTTTTCAAGGTTCCTTAGGGCTAAGAATCAGTAGCCCAATAAAAGTACTTCATTTCCTTCTGAATGACTGGATTAGGGCTAGTCATGTGATTCTGATCAGGTCAAGACAAAAAGAGGGTGTACTCCCTGTTTTCTTTCGGAGTTTTGAACCACATTTGGAAAGGTGAAGTCTGAACAGGTATCAGCAATTTGTAATGATGAAGGTGGGAAAAATTATCAAGGGCAGACACCAGAGGAAGGCAGAAGTATGGACCACCATGAAGTTTAAGTGATTGCATAACCAAGAAAGTACAGTCTCCTTACTGTTGGACCAATAGACTTAGGATGTGCTTCTGAATGTCTGAGGGTTCCTTGCCTTGATCACATCCAAGAATTTAGCTTAAATGGCAAATGGGAAAGTGTGACCATGAGGGATTAAAAAATATTTTCCCAGTTCGCTCTGTTACAAGTTTGAGAATCATCACGATCAATTTCTTGAGTGAGGCAATACGTTTCCACTGACATAAGCCAGTGATTCTCAAAGAGTCATTAGCTACCAACAGTGCTTAGGAAAGCTAGCTGGAAATTCAGAGCTTTAGATCCTGTTCCTGTGCTACTGATGGAGGTGTCAGCAGCAGCCGTCTGGGGTCTTACTGGAGCCCTGGGTACCTATGATGTTTACTCTAAAATAAAACTTCTGATGAAGATGCCTGATTCCCCCAATTCTTACTGCAGCCCAAGACCCTTAATCCGATATAGTAACATAGAGGGAAAAAAGGACTCCCTCCATTGATGGGATGCAGATGGATGAGATGAGATGGACAGCACAAGACTCCCTTTCATCTAGAGCATCATACTTAGGAAGCAGGAGTGGGAGGGGACAGGAGCATTGCAATCAAATGAAGGAAGAAGAGGCTTCTGAAAATAATAAAATTAAATTTAAGAATGCAGCTTAGAGGGTTATGGTTCAGGACTAGGAGCGAGGGGTGAAAGATATTTTATCAGCAGATAATAGAAAGCCACTGAAGTATTTGAAAAAGAGATTGGCTTTAAGGATATTTTAGGACAATAAACAAAACATGTAACCTGGGAGACAGCAGAGAAAAAGAGAAGCTATCTGCAAAAGACCAGTTCAGAAACCCTCAGGGCTGCACTTAATTTCTAGTGTCCCTGTTTAGCACCCAAAATAGTCACTCTGAATTTTGGGAGGAAGAAACATTGTCTCCAGCCACATGACCCTATTCTGCTTTGGAGGGGGAAAATCCACATGTTAATCTCTGCCTTCCTGAGAACATTAAGAAAATAGCAGTGAGTTTCTATCAATTCACTTGAGTGTTGCTATCCAGCAGTCCACAGCCCCACTGGCAATGAAGAAGAAGTCAGCCATACCTCAGGAAGTAAAGGCAGACAGAATAGGTTCACGGTGGGGGAGCTTGTTTGCCGTGAGTATTCTTCCAAGCAGGGCCACAGGTAACAGCTGGAATATACTTCTTTCAGATGTGTTTTAAGGCTGCTAACTCTGTTTGGATACTGTCTCCATGCAAGGGATGGGTGCAATTTGGCCTGCAGAATACATTTCCATTTGCCCTGGAGTTTGACATCTCCCCTGCAATGACAACCTGTGGCAAGACATGTGAGGACTCCCAGTTGGCAGGGCTGTTTCCTGACTAATGGGGAAAATGGCTTTACATCATTGGTCAGAATTCCTTTATGTGGGAAGTGGAACAAGCCTTCTTGAAAACGTTGGGGCTAGTTTTAACATGGCCTGCTGGTCACTGAGACAGGAAATATTCACCATGACTCAGATTTCACTGGCAAACATTGACTTGTCTTGAATTTAGGTCCAGGTGATTGCATGACAAATCACAACTTCAGCTCTTCTATGGAACAGGAAAAAAACAAAAAAGTGTCGTGTCATCATTCCTGGATAGATCCAATTGGCTTGATTAGACTCTATCTTGTTCTTGATTTTGTACCAGATCTTCCAACTTAGCACGTCTGAAGAAGTGGAGTCTTCTGAATGTTGAAGTGAGAATAATAGCTCTGAACAAGAGTCCCAAAAGAAGAATGTCACCATCATGGCTGAATTGATCCCAGATGGGGCTGGCATAGGGGATGAGTAGTTACATAAAATGACCCGAATATGCACTAGAAAGCAGTGACATTCTTCAGGCAGCTTGACCCACAGTCACATGTCCTTAGTGTTGGAAATCAGGGGCCATTTATTTTAGACTTTGAATGGCATGACATGGTTGGAAAGATTTAAAATGTTCCATTCTCTGTGTGTTGGAAGAAGATGGTAGATCTTCAGAAGAGACACAGGGAAGAAACCAGCAAACCTGGCTTCCTAAGAGAGAGTGCTGGGAATGACCACAGTCCTTTTTATCTTGGCTCTTTGGATGGTATTGAGAAATCCTTTTGAATGTCTGCTGCTGTGTTTGGGTAATAATAATAACCGGGCAGGGGAAGATGTGGTTGTGGCTTTCTGACCCCTCTCTAACCAGGATGATAAATATAATGACAATCCTGAAAACACTGAGAGTCCACTTTATTTATCTCTCCATGGGAAGCTGGAAGATTGAATGGGCTTTTCATTAGTGAATTCTACAGTGGGAAATGTGCAAGCAATAAGGATTCATCTTGGTTAGAGGCTTTATGGCCCAGGTAGCAAGGTCATGCTGAGCAGAGTGTAAGGTTAAGTGAGGTGATCTTCTATGCTGGTCTGTCTTTAGGGCTACCTGGGTGTACACTTAGATTTTCAGGACACAGGCTGCAAAACATATTGGCCAAGAAATGTGTAGGAACTGACGTCAGAATAGAAGTAAAGTGGGTTCCAGGAAAAAGCTCCCCTTTAAGCAGCTGTAAGGGCCAAGTGGCCTTTCTGAACACTTCACTGGATACAGGAAGCATGAGGCATGCGAAAGGCACGCAGCATCTCCACCACCACATAGCATGCCACTTCAGCATGGACCTAGGCACTGGTGACTTCTTGGAGAAAATTTCTCATGGCTTGGTCAGTAGTTCATTACATAAACTGGATTTGGGATGTGTGTGTGTGTGTGGTGTGTGTGTGTGTGAGAGAGAGAGAGAGAGAAGAGAGAGAGAGAGAGAGAGAGAGAGAGAGAGCAGTAATTTTCCAGACCTCATTTTGAACAAACAGGAATAATCTTGAGGTTATAGTTACCCTTCTGACGTTCTGAAGCAATTTAATGCATGGCCAGGACTGAGTGTGGTTTCCTCAGATAGGAATTTGTTGTGTTACTTAGTATGACTCTTCCCTCTGATGTTTATTACAACTTTCTGTCGACTCTAATCTCCCTGAGGGAGAGCCTACCTCATACAGATTTTGGTTTTACAAAAAACATCTGGTTTTCAATGGCTAATTGTTTCGTAGAAACATTTGCCCTAGCAAAAAGGCCCTGAGGGCTGCTTGCAGCTTCCTGACCTGTCAGTCAGAATGGGGTATCCTCTTGTGATCTGTCTGTTCTTTAATGGGTGGGGTTGGGTGGGGGGGCAGATGAGGTACAGGATGTCTAGTGAAATATGAATCCTTTCTCTTCCCTTCTTATTCTCCTTCTTCCTCCTGCTTCAACTGTTTGAGTAATACTTCTTTCTTTGCATTTAGTGATATTTCCTTGGTTTTCAAAGGACTCTATTCTAGTTATTTGTTTAGCACCAACATAGGACCTTTTACATTTTTACAGAAATGGGGACTATTTTGATTTGGAAAGCACTTCTCTTATCAATTGGTGTCATTTCGAGTGCCCAGTGGGGTCACCAATCTGGACACTTAAAGTCACCTCTTTTCATATGCAAATGGAAATTCTGAATATTTGGAACCGAGCTTATTGCTGTGCATGTGCCTGAATTTGCATGTGTGAAATTTGTCCCAGGCCATCATATGCTTTATCAAAGAAAGGGTATGAACGTGACAGTCCAAAGCTCAGATGAAGAAAGATCCACTTTGTGTCTGGAACCAGTTTCTGAAAATTGAAGAACCATTAAAATTGGAATTTACAAATGAGGTTTTAATGTTTGGAGTTTCACAGGATAGAATGAGTCAGTTGTCCAAGAAGGTCATTAGCAGCATGGATTTAAACACAGCCACACACACAGCTTGTGTAAAGAAAAGACATTCCTAGTTAATCTAATAACATGTGGGATCAGGAAAGCCTTCCGGGCTGATGGCATTGCCTCTTTATGGTCACCAGAGGGAAATTTTAAGGGTTTTCAGGCCAAGGTGAATTATACAACCCAGTTAATATTAAGAAGAGAAATAGAAGACTGTGTATGTTTACAAAAACTGACTTTATAGTATTTGGGCTGGGGAGATAGCTTAGTCAGCAAAATCTCTGCCCCACAAACATGAGAACCTGAGTTCGGATCTCAGTACCCATGTAAAGACTGGTATTGACAGCTTGTAATCCAGCACTGGGAAAGCAAAGATAAAGCCCCTAGGGCTTGCTAGCTAGTAATCTAGACAAGTTTATGAGGGGCAATTCAGTGAGAGACCTTGTCTTGAATGAATGAATGAATGAATACATTAAAGAAAGAGAGAACCATGGAGGGAGACACTATGGTGATCAGTTCTGGGAACTCTTGTGTGGGTCCTACAAAAATTTCTTCATAGATAATGCTCCCACCTGTGGTTTCTGTATAGCACTTGTTCTTCAAGAAAATTCTACTCCAGAGCATATATTACATAATTCTATACAGTAATCTTCAGAGTAAATATTTTATATGCACAATCACACTTATTTTCAATAAACAGATGAGAGTTCTGAGGCTGACAATCATTAAATAGATCCCCAAAGGCCACCTGGATAGTAATGGTACCAGTAGAATTTGAACCTAGGACTTTTGAGTTTATTACTGTTTTAAGTTAAGATGTTAGTATTTTGTTAAAAATGACAGGATTTAATAAATTACAGTAATTATATTATGACAAGGTCTTCTAAGCGCCGACCGTGCCCTGTGATTGGTGCATTATGCCAATCACACTTGTATAGTTATCATAGCATGTGTGTCTAGTTAAGAAAGATTACATCTATTATGTAACTAGGTGGGTAACATTCTACTGCTTTCAGTCTTACAGCTGAAAAGTAGACTCAGGAACCCCAAGCAGAAGGACCTATCTCAGATCTGCATGCTCTCCACTCTTTGATCTTCTGAGTTTCATATCTCTTTGCTATTCTCAATTATGGGGTAGAAGGGTCTGAATCAAAAGGCTCTTCTACCTTCTGATGGGTGATCTTCACTGTCAACCTGACTGGGTTTGGAATCAGCTACGTGATAGACTTCAGGCTGTGTAATCTTTCCCCAGACAAGAAGGGAAGACCCACTCTGAAGGTAGGCAGTGGTACCCTGTGTGCTGATGTCCCATACTGAATACTAAGGGGAAAGGAAGGAGGAAGCAAGTAGAACACCAGTGTCTATCTCATTCTCCTTCCTGCTTGTGCACATACCATGACAAGCTGCCTCTCTTGCTGTCATGTCTTCCCAACATGACAGACTGTAGTCCCTTAAATTATGAGCCAAAATAAATCCTCCTTCCTTAATTTTCTTTTCTTGTATTTCACCACCACAACAAGAGAAGTGAATATATATACTCCCAACTAGCCTTTTCTCTGCTGTCTCTCTTCTTGGACCCAGGGTAGAGGGAGCCATTGCAGAAATACCCGATTGTCCTATTAAATGTGGCATGACACTATCTATCCTGCCTGTTATACAGTAAGATTTGATTGGATATTTAAGTTGTCATTCACTAACTTTGAAATGAAGGAGCTTTTCCTTCCTGTCCGCGCCTTACCTGACCAGCAGGAAATTAGACGCAAGACAACCAGGTTCCTCCTCAAGGCAGTTTAATCAGGATTGCAGTTAGCAGGTGTGACCCCCTCCTACCCCGGGGACCAGGCTTATATCTACGCAAAGGCCAATGAGCATACGCCATGTGTCACCTCCCCATATGTCCACGTCAGTTCACACGTGACCATTCCCTGCCCCGGCACAGCTTCACAGCCAAATGAGGACTTGTTTATCACAAGGAGCACTCTCAGCCAGCACCATCTTTAGGGTGCGGCACACAGTGGCTCTCCACACCTTCCAGCTTGCTGATTCCATTGGTATCATTGATATCATGATAGAGTCCATGCTAAGGAAGAGTATTCATTCCATCTTCAAAACAAAACCTTACACATGATTATGTGTACATGTGATATATATGTATTCATGTGTGTTGGTGCAAACACACACATGCCATGGTGTATGTGTATTTTTCAGAGGATAACCTGGAGGGCGAGTTTTCAACTTTTGTATAATTTGATGCAGGGCCCTCTGTTGTCTGCCTCTGCCTCAGAGAGGTCCACAAACTTCCAGGAAGCCTCCTATCCCACTCACCCCTTCTGCTATAGGAATGCTGGTGTTACAGATGTGTATTACTGTCTAGTTTTTAGGTAGGTTGGGAGATTCAAACCCACACTTACATGGCAAAAGGTTTGTCTACCACTAAGCCATGTCTCCAGCCCTACTCTGTCTTCGACAAAAAGAGCTTGAAGTTGTCCTATACAAGCATCAAGAGAAATATTTAATCCAAAATAGAAGGAAGCTTCACAAAACAAGATTGTTCAGCTGGTGTCCATAAGACACTGTGAATCTTGGGAACATAGTTGCTGATGATGAAAAACTTAGGAGACACTGTGCATAGTGATTGTATGGCATGGGTTATGCATCTTCATCTCAACATAACTTATAATTAGCATTTCATTCACTCTTAAATGTGTCCTGCTTTTGTAAAGTAAGGTATAAAGTCTTACCTAGAAGTAAAAACGAAATGTTGGGGAGTTTCTTCATACCTTCATTTATTCTGCAAATGTGGAACCGACCTACCCTGTGACAGGAATGGGTGGAGTCCGGAAACAAATTAGGTGCCTATCCTCACTGGAGATGACAATGTAGCAGGAGAGACTGATGAGTAACAAGAAGACAAGGAAGTGAGAATAGTATTAACTTTGCAATGGGAGTGTTGGAAACGAGACATATCTGAGAAAGAGGGAGGAATGGCAGAGATGGTGTCTCAAGGGAACTCATAACATAGATTCCTGGGAGGATGAAGAGAAGCCAGCCATGGTGTGTGTGTGTCTCTCTGTGTGTGCCTGTGTGTTCGAGTGTCTCTGTGTGTGTCTGTCTGTCTGTGTATGTCTCTCTATGTGTGTGTCTGTATGTGTATTTGTGTGTATGTATATGTGTCTGTGTGTATGTGTTTTTCTGCATCTATATGTCTGTGTGTGTCTGTGTCTTATCCTCAAGTATGGGAATGAGGAGAGGCTCTAGAGAGAAGGAAAGTTATCAACAGTCACTCAAAAGCAATCAAGGGATGCCGTCTCCCTAGGAGAAGAGAGGAGCAGCAGGCCCAAGGACCAGGGTGGGCCTGTGAAGCAGCACATATTTCCAGTTGGACAAGTCCACACAATCCTGTGACAAATCAGCAGGAGAACTTACTGGAAGTTGGGCAAAGGCTGAACTGAGGAGTTTAAACATGTAATTTCCAATCTGGCATTTTTTAGAAGAGGGCCTGGCTGTGCTCACTGAGTTTGCTGCTTGATTTTTTTTCTATCAGTGATCTATCGAGTTGATTAACATGTGAAACAACCAAGCTGCTGATTTGGTAAGGGAAACCCAGATTTTTCCAGATGAGAGAAACGCCTTTGTGTTACTTAAGATTTGAGGTCAGAGCTGAGGGCCCTGGAAGGACTTCTGCCAAAGTACAGTCCATTTTAATGCCCATCAGTCTAGTCTGAACATCCTTTAAGGTATAAAACCATGTTACTTTCTCTAGTTTGACCTCCCTAGCTCTCAGCCCTTATTCAGTTACATGAGGATTTTGAACAAAATTCTAAACAAAAGGTTGTAACTGAGCTTGAGAGCTGCGTTTCAGACATATCCCAAGTCTGTACAACTGGGCTCACGCTCAATTCCTGAATTAAAATGCCAAACTATTCTATGCGGTAGGCAGAGAGCGGCTTGCAACCAATCCAAGGCGTGGTGGCTATGATGCCTATTGCCTTCCCCTTGTCCACATTCACAGGACCTCTTCACAATCCATAGAGTGCATCTCCCTCCCAGCAGAAGCCATTCTGACCCATGATGCACAGTTGGAGCAGAGCAGTGAAGGCTGGGACTTGGCCTTACTCAGCTTCTTGGCTGGGTGCCCTTATGCAATGAACAAACAGCCTGTACCACACAGCAGCCTTAAGAGTGTGCTGCGGTGGGTCTAAACACCTATCAGAGGGCAGCAATGGACAACATCTTTCAAGGAAAGTGGGATGTAATTTTTGAAAGCAACAGAAGCTTATGAAGCTCCATTTTTTTGTTTTGTTTTTTGTTGTTGTTGTTTTGTTTTTCGAGACAGGGTTTCTCTGTATCTCTGTATAGCCCGGGCTGTCCTGGAATTCACTCTGTAGACCAGGCTGGCCTCAAACTCAGAAATCCACCTGCCTTTGCCTCCCAAGTGCTGGGACTAAAGGCGTGTGCCACCACCGCCCGGCTGAAGCTCCAGGTTTTAACACTTGGGTTTAGGGATTTTGGATCACAGTTGGATTCTTGTCTTGAGTTCTCCCTTCATGGATGCCTTTGTCCTATGAGAAGATGTCCAGATTTTCTTCTTCAAGGTGCTACACTTGGAACTTCATAACAAATAGGAAGAGTAAGAATTACTTTTCTGGCTCTGGATAATTCTGTGCATGTTTGTGCAATGTGTAGGGAGCTGCTAGAGAGAGAACGTTCCTGAAAACTCTTTGGAAAATTCAGATTTCTGTTTCTGTGTCGGTGGATAATTCCTGTCTTCACTTTGTGTGCTGCATGGGATGAGAGGCCTCATACATAGATTCCCTGCTGCTGTGCTTCTGACAAAATGTCCAACCTGTCTGGAATGCCAATGGATTAGCTGTGTGATACAGGCACCTCTCCCCGACATGACGCTCAGTGTGTGATAGAGGGCTCAAGCAATGTGCAAGTGACATACTGCTCCTCCCATTACTCCCTGGTCTCTTGAGTGCTTGGAACAGACTGTACTCTAAGCTATGGAAGATGGGGCTGTGGTACAGTGTTCTAACTGGCTATTGTACTTGGATATGTAGGGACTTGAAAAGCAAAAGTTAGTGTACATCTCACCTAACCAGGCTTACGTAAGTAGTAGCCTACCACCTCAGGCAGGGGTGTCTCAGAGAAGGATTACTATACTTTTTGCAGAGGCTTTCAGCTACTCTAATTTTGGACACATACCTTACAACATACAGGAGGCATGCTGCAATCAGCACTCAGAAATGCCCTGGCTGACATGTCTCATGGATTAATTTTAGCAAAGCACACTGACAGAAGCAGTGTGTTATTCCCATAGCAAAGTCTATGTGTTGGTCCGTCTTGCATTTCTAGGCAGTTCAGCTCACAGAGGCATACAATAAGCTGCAAAGTACTTGCCATTTGGGTCCTACTGTATGACCAGTAGACTCATAAATTATGTATAAGTCCGGTGCTTTGACTGTAGCCATGCTCCTTTTAAATCTACAGGTGGAAATTCATTCATAGATTATGAAAAGTAATTTAAAGGCTAGTATCGGGAGAAGGAATAACATACAATATGATACGATACGATACAATACTAAATACCAAAGTGTAGTAAATATCAAAAGGCTTCTTCACAATAAAGTTTGGTGGTGTTGTTTACATTTTGCTCCATGGCCAGATATATGAGCACAGTGGTAGAGGGGCTGGCTATCAAACCTGATGACCTAAGTTCGAACCTCAGATAACAAGGTAGAAAGAGCCAGTTCTCACAAGTTGTCCTTTGACCTCTACTTGAGCAACACGGCAAATGCTCACCCATGCGTATATTCACATACATAAATAAATACATGTAATTATAAAATTTAAAAGCTAAGAACTGATCTACATTTTATCTACTCTAAAGGAATTTTTAAATCCGTAACAGCATTCTGAAGTGAGAATGAGTCTCAAAAATTATAATATATATGCTTTGTTTCCTCGCTGGTAAATAGTAGAATGTCTTACAATTTATTATGTTTTAGTCCGTTTTACATTTCTGTATCAAAATACCCAAGGCTGAGAACTTTATGAAGCAAAGAGTTTATTTAGTTAACAGTTCTGAAAGTGTAGCACTTCAGTGACTTTTATTGAGGGCCACGTGATGAATCACACAGTATGTAAGAGAGAGATGTCACATAGCTAGAGAAGATAGAAATGATGGGAGAGTGATCAGCTTAACCATGGGATTCAGCAACTTCTTGGCAGTGAACACTTTTAATTCCTCCCATAGACTACAGAATACTACCAGAATACTTCGCTTTTATTCATAATATCTCCAAAATGAAGACAACTTGTTTTACATCAGAAGTAAGTAGATACATACAAACTGTGACTTAGTCACACTATGGAATACTATATAATGAGAAAAAGAACAGGCATGTGTAATAACATGAATAAAGATAATAAAAATAATACCCAAAGAAGTAAGCTAAACATGAAAGATTGTATTCTGTGCTAAAATGATTTGGAGGTTGGGTATTAACTAAATGGGCATGCAGAGAATCTTTTGAGTTCCAGAAGGTTCTGGGTTCTGCGAAGATTCTGTATTTTCATTTGGTTATCTTGTTATGTGGTCAAATGAACACGTAAAATTAACTTAGAAGTTAATTTTAGCTTTGCATAGTTTTCCACAATCGTGAATAATATAGAAAATCTCCTAGAGAAAAATAAAAGTGCTTTTCTCATTCTTCTCCTAGTCTCTTAAGTTCTCATCCACCAAGAAAATCATTATTATCTGGTTCGTTTTGTGACTCATTTCCAGAATACTTTATGCTCACATGGGCAAAGGCAGACATAAGTAGATACCAGAAGACAAATACCTGTATATTTTCCTACCTTTAAAACAATGTTTCATTGTTGTGACAAAACACCTGAGCAAACAGCCTAAGAGAGGAGGGTTTCCTTTAGCTCATGGGGTCAGAGGTCACAGCTAAAGAACACGTAGCTTTGACCCTTCTGAACCAGTATACGTGAGGAAGAGCATCATGGCTGGGAGACACGGGGCTGAGGGAAGCTGCTGACTTCAAAGTGGGTGGGAAGCAGAGAGGTGGTGATGAAAGATAAGGTGTACATCCCTTAAGATCCTGCCTCTAATGCCCACCTTCTTCTAACCAGGCTACACTCTATACTACCTCTTAATAAATTATAAGTCCATCAATGGACTAACTCATTGAATTAGGTGGGTTTCCTTCAAGATCCAATAACTGCTTACTGGTACCTCTAGTTGGGGACCAAACTTTGAACCTTTCAGGGGGATACTTCATGTCCAAACTATTAAAAATGGTAAAATACCTTTACTTACTCTATTTCCCCATATGGGCCAGCACTGGCACTTACAACACGTAAATATTATCCATTATAAAATAAATAATATCCTAAGCTATTCTCTCTCTTGATCAAAGGAGATACAATAAAAATAAATTGAATGACGATCCAAGTTGTAAACCAATGACACCTAATTTTTGTTCCTTTTCCCTTTCAATTTTAATAACAATAAAAATCTAGTGCTAAAGAAAAGATTTACAACTTATTTTTAATTTACAAATTAACTATTTTCAGAAGTTTGTCATTTTTCTGGTGTTAGTTGAAAAGTTTATAGCTTTCATTCTTTAAAGTTAAAATATGGAGTGACAGCTCACTTAGCAATAAGAGATTAAAATGACTTCTAAACTAATTAAGCCCAAAAATTGAGATTCACATTTGTGCTCGTTTGTATAAAAATGGCTTTCATAGACCCATAGGTAGTGGCATTATTAGGAGGTATGACCTTGTTGGAGTAGGTGTGGCCTTGTTGGAGTAGGTGTGGCTTGGTTGGAAGAGATGTGTTACTAGAGGGTGGGCTTTGACATCTCAGAAGCTCAAACTAGGTCCAGTTGCTTATCTTCTCTTCCTGCTGTCTGCCGTTCCAGATATAGAACTCCCAGCTACCTCTCCTTCACCATGTCTGCCTACATGATGCCATGCTTCCTGCCATGATGATAATGAACTAAACCTTTGAACTGTAAACCAGCACCAAGGAAATTTTTTTTTTTTTTAAAAACATTCTACTAGGTGTAGTAGCACACAATTTTTTTTAAAGACTTATTTATTTTATTTATATGAGTACACTGTAGCTGTCTTCAGACACACTGGAAGAGGGCATGGGATCCCATTACAGATGGTTGTGACCCACCATGTGGTTGCTGGAAGTTGAACTCAGGACCTCTGGAAGAGCAGTCAGTGCTCTTAACCGCTGAGCTATCTCTCCAGCCTGAAATATTTTTCTTTATAAGAGTTGTCATGGTTATGGAGTCTCTTCACAGCAATAGAAACCTGAACTAAGACATCTTTCATACTTGACGTCGAGTGTACATTACAAAGTCATAAGTCAAACACACTTCATGACCTTGCGTGATGACAGGTTCTATCAGTACAAAGAGCTTACTGCTGGAGCTTAAACGAGGCAAGGTGATGAGGCTCTGAAAAGTGGTCTTCTGATGTTAGAGAAACCAATGCCTAGATTTCAGCATTGAGTGGTCTGAGATCTCAAATAGGATTGAGCAGAGGAATGCAGCTTCTTATTGGAGTCTACCTCTATACATCCCCTAAATGTAGTTCTCTGGATTTTCCAGAACCAAGTCTCGTAAACTGAGTGTCTTAAAACAGTGCATTTCCTCATAGTCTGGAGGCTCAAAGACCAAGACCCCAGAGTAGGTTTGCCAATCTGATTCCTGGTGTAGCCACTTGTGCGGGGTTTGCAGATGGTTATTTTACGTCTTGTGCCCTCACATGGCCCTTGGACTCAAGCAGAAAGAGCACACCTGCTCTCTTTTGACCTCTTATCTCTGTTCCTCTTAGAAAGATACCATTCATACCATCTTAGGGCTCTGCTCTTAAAACTTCATTGAACCTAAATGACCGCTAAAGACCCTGTCTGTCTTCAAATCCACATGGGATCAGGGAGCTGACATATGTCTTGGAAGGAAACATATTTCAGCTTACTGTAGTTACTAAACCTTTCTAAGACCTTGCTCCCTCATGTGTAAAACGACCATAGTGAGGACCATAATCCTAAGTTAAGTGGGAGAACAGTTGGATGGTTATAGTGCCATGTCAAAGATATATATTGACTTGTGTTGTTCCCAGTTGTCTTTTGGAAAGAAGGTTATAAAGGGAGGAAAGGTTGACAGTCAGTGTGTTGATCTTCCTAGTAGAAACCCAAAGGCAGAAAGAAGGTCCCATAGAATTTGAGCAACTCTTCCAAGGTCATCTACAACAGCGGTTACATAAACAGGACAGAACCCTCTGTCACAGAACTGCTAGGCCTGTTGTGCGCCTCAGTATGACTTACTCAGAGTTGACAAGAGTGGGTGGACTACTCAGCAGGCTTAGATTTGTCTTGGGTATTTAGCAGCAATGCTGCCCCAGACACATGCAAGCATTATGGGCTGAGCGGAACGCTATGAGCCCTGTGTAAAGCTATCCCTTCTTTGGATTAGTGGGCCAGGGCAGCCTCTTTTGCTATGCACAAGTCTGACCTTACAGTATCTGGTTTCAGAAGAACATGATTGGCCAGCTCACAGGTCAGGGAGAAAAGGTTCTGTGGAGCAGTCAAGAGTGTCCTTGGGGAGAGGGGGAGAAGGGATCGTGCTTTTGGTTGGGCAGGAGGCTCTTCCCCAACTGCATTACAAAGTGCCCTAGCTCAAGCAGCTGAAGTAATCTGCCTTCTAAGGGATTTTGGGTTTGGGGAGCAATGATTTTCTCCCATTGACTACCACATGGGTCCAGTTACCATGATCCTTCCAGCTTTTGCCAGCATTCCCTCTCCAAATATTGGGGGCTGGGTTTATAACACGAGGTTATCTAGGGGGAGGGTGGAGAACACTATGTCCCAAGTTAATGACTTAAAGGACAATAGAGAGGGACATTTTCCTGAAAGATTTCTCCAACAGAGTGACTTTATGACTGAATTCCTACCATTAACACTGAATGCTTTTGTGTAGGGGAGGCTTTGGGGCACTACATTCATTAAGACTTAGGATGGGTGAAGTCTGTGTAAGTCTTGATCAACAGGTGGCTGGGGAGAAGACTACATGGAGGAGAGAAAGACCAGACTGAGTAATGTGGACCCCACAAGGAATCTACCTAACCCCTCAATTCCCAGTAAAGGAAACCAAAGAAGATTTTATCTGGGGCATCTCAAGTAGTTAGGGCAAAGTGAAGTCAGTTACTTAGACTCTTGGCTTTTATATCTGTTCATTTATTTAATATAAACAATTATATAAAAGCAATCAAGGCAGTGTAGGAGGGAATGGAAAGGGGCTGCAGAGAAGGCTCAGTGATTAAGAATACTTACTGAGCTTGCAGAAGACTGAAGTTCAGTTTGTACCCACATGGGGCACCTCACGTGTAGCTGTAGCTACAGCTTTAAGGGAGCCAGTGTTCTCTTCTGGCGTCTTTGAGTACCTGGACACACTTGGTCCACATACAAGACAAGAATGCACACATGAAATAAAAGAATAAATAAATATTTAAAAATAAAATAAAGAGGACCATCCCCAGAACACAGGGAACAGGAGCACAAATTCTTACTGCTTCCCAGCTGTGCCTAAACCCAGCCCTGGTGTCAGCTCTGTCTCACAGGAAATCTTTTATAAACAGAACTGCATTCCAAAAGTTCATGAGCATGTTTATCTCTTGAATTACGGAGTCTGTATTTTTTTCTTGAAAAATAATATTTTAAATGGTGAATTTGGTATGCCAACGACCACTCACATAGCCCATTGTGACTGACACGGGCTCAAGGGGCTGTGTTATGGAGATACTCCAATCAATCTTACTGTGTGCTTATCATGTTATTATTTCTCTGTCATTATGCTACACAGAGAGCTTTATGTCATGTTGGGAGAAATGTGTCACCTGCCCAGGAAAAGATGGCTCAGCTTCAACAGATTCTGGAAGTGGGGACAGGGTAGAAACTGGGAGGGTCAGTGGAGAGGCAAAGTACCCACTCAGAAACTCAACTCTAAAGTAAGAACAATAGCGATAACACAATCCTGTCTACTCTAAGGGATTATAAGGACTGAGTGAGCAACTAGATACAAAGATCTGAAGAAAAAGTAAACAAACTGTATTTACGTAAAATAGGCCCCTGTGGCTCAGTTGCTCCTTAGATGTTTTGAGGGACAGCTGAGAAGGCATTCAGGATATGTTGACCTGGTGCTGAGTTCAAGCCTCCCTAGTAGTGATGATAACACTAGTATCAGCAGCAAATTAATCTACACCGAGGGCTTTCTACATGCAAGCATGGCCCCGGGTGCCCTAATATATCATGGCTGCTGTGAACCTTTGTTGTATATGTCACCTTGGGTCAACCATAGCCCTGATATGTAGTAAAGTATTAGAACAGACATTATTGTAAAGATATTTTAAAACTGTGGTGGTTCACATTTCAATCAATAAAATTTGAGTAAATAGATAATATGTGTGGTGGGCCTCATCCAATTACTTAGAAGGCTCAAGGGAAGGAAAACCAAGGTTCCTCCAAGCAAGACTGGATTCGGCCTCCATATTTAATCTATCACAGCAGCCCGCCCTTGGGCCTCCAGCCGGGTCTGCCCTGCAGATTTCAGACTTTCCAGCCTCAACAATGTGTGAGCCAGTTAAAATAAACTACTTTTTAAATCTCTCTCTCTCTCTCTCTCTCTCTCTCTCTCTCTCTCTCTCTCTCTCTCTCTCTCTTGTGTGTGTGTGTGTGTGTGTATGCTACTCCAGCGTAAACAGACCACACTTGCTATTCTGTGAATAGCCAGGAACTGGTCCTGTACGAGGAAGACAAGGCAAGGCACCATCCAAGGACATGACTGAAGGTACACTTGTACCCACCTTCCTTCTCCCAAGCCTTCTGGGAGAGACTATAACTGAAACACACACACTACCGGTGGTCCCCAACTTCTAGAGAACCACCCCTTTGACTTTGTAGTGTCCTGGTACTGGTATACATTAAAAAGAAGCCACACACTTCAAGTTTTGAATTTTTACCTTTTCTTGATCCAGCTGGAGCCCATAGGAAGCACAGAGTTTTCTCATGCTGTGCACTAGTAACAAGTTCAGGGTTCAGAGTACCCTTGAGGTCGGTGACGTTCAGCTATGCTGTTCAGAAGTTTGTCTGGATTAAATATTTTTATATCTTAAGATATTTTCAACGATAAGCACAGCTACTGGGGAATAATCCCACTGTAAGTTAAGGTTCAACTGCACGTACACATACAGACACACATACACACACATGCATAGCACACATGCACACATACATATATGTATGCACATGGATACACATACATACATGAGAGACAGAGAGAATGGTTGAGAGATTGATAAATTATAGGCTTTAGATTCTGTTTTTCTGGAGAACTCTGAATAGCACACTCATTTAATAGGGGAGAAAACTCAAATACAGGTTGAGTGACTTGTTCAAGTAAGCAGTCATGGCAGAAGACATAGCTAGTTTTTTTTACAAATCTTTTCCCTGAAAGAAAATGTTTGTCCTTGAAAGAAAAACACGCCTGATTTCCTTTGCCGACAGGAGAGACTATAACTGATCACTGATTCCTGAAACAGCAGTGACAGTGGCACCCAAACACCCCCTACCCCAGGTCACCGCTACCACCCACTGACTCCAAGGCTCTGGAGATTTGCCACAAGATGAGCGGAGGCTAAGTTCCCGAATGATGTCATGAAGCAGAGTATCTCAGCCTCAGTGAACAAATGAGAAGTGAACCTGCGTTGTATTTGGTCTCTGAGATCTGGGCCTTTATGCTTTTATTTGTAAGACTTTTCTTGACACACGTAACAATGAAGCTGGATTCAAATCCAGGCTCCCAGTTCTGCAGAATTAGAATGCCCCATTTCTATACTGCTCAAACATCTCCTGACAACTCATTCATTACTAAGAGCCAGGAATAAGAAATGTATCCTTTACTTCCCCTGCCATCCCCCTGGGAGAACCCAGGCCCCCTCAAGGTAACAGTGCCTCAGAGCCTAGAGCTCACCGTTAAACACTGAATCCTGGGATAGATTGCTTAAAGCCACAGAGGACTTTGAGAGCCCTGACAGAGGGAGGGTGTTGCCCAAGGCTCGGGAGAGGAGAAGGTGGGTACAAGTGTACCCTCAGTCATGTCCCTGGGTGCTGCCTTGTCTTCCTTGTGCAGGGCAGTTCCTGGCTCTTCACAGAGTAGCAAGTGTGGTCTGTTTATGCTGGAGTAGACTGTGGAAATATGTGGCCCGCACTGCCCAGGGCCAGCCGTTCTACACTTGGCAGCACTGTTTCAGCTAAGCTCAACAAAGGATGGAAGTATTGCCACAAATGCATTTTTCCACATTAAGGTTGCTGTCAGGGCTCAGGCAGAGGAGGCAGCTTTGTTTTTCCTCGGCTGTGCATCTTGGACTGCTTAGCCACTCGACTCAGTCCAACCACCCTGTGCAGTCTGGGCAACTACACCCTGGGATTCATCCAGGGGCAGAAACGGCTAGGCTGGAGGGGACCAGGCTGAGCCTTGGGAGCCATTCTTTCTAACCCATAGAACAGAGGGCTTCCTGAGAAGAAACTGGATTAGCAACAGATACGTTGGTACTTGTACATTTCTGTAGAAGCCAACCTGGGAACCCTATTAAAACCATGTGCAAGCTCAGAGACACAAGCCAGCACTCACGGCAAATGTAGTCTAGATGACACGATGGAAAGGCTTTGTTCAGTTTAGGAAAACATGAAGTTAAATGTAATGTAGCAACATATAGGGTCAGAAGATTTTTTTTTTTTTTTTTTGGTTCACTTTTTACTCTTTAGACTTTTTGTTGTTGTTGCTGTTTTTTGTTTGTTTGTTTGTTTTTTATGGTGCTGGAACTTGAACCTGGCCAAGAAAACACTCTACCACTGAGCTAGCTAGACATCTAATTCAGATTTATCACCTTTAAATGAGTATCCGTTTATGTCCAGTTCTAGCAAATCCATCCATTTTAAATAAAAGACATAGAATTGGTCAAGGGTTAGGTCGATTAGTTAATCTATTTTATATATAGATCACTGGATATCTTTGTTTAAATAGAGGCATGATTGGTTTTCTAGTGTATAGAACTAACAATTCTCAAGAGAACGAGTCAGAATCTGGGGTACGGAGGGTAGGAGAATAAAGTTTGATAAAGCTCCCCAGGTGCCTCCCATCTTCCCTGTGTTGTGATGACATTTGTTGGAGTTTGGGATTGCAAGCCTCAGAGGCAAGTGTCAGCTAATGTCAGCCTCTTAATTGCAGGGTATGTGACCAAGCTTGGGGTGAGAGGAACGGAGAACACTGTAAACCCAGGAAGCCAGAAGCAGGAAGTACATCAGTCATGTCTGTTTGTTAGAAGGAACTGAGTGCATTGCGGGGTTCCATCATCACTACTACCTCTGTAATATACCTGACTTGAAGAAATTACCTGCCCGTGCCAGGAAAAATTCTACAGAGTCCCTCATGTAGGCCCTATGATAAAATAGCCTGACAGGATCAGCTTAAGGGGAAAGGACTTACTCTGGCTCACAGACCAAGGCTATATAGTCCATTGTGGTGAAGGAGTTAAGGCTACTGGGAGCCTGAAACATCTGGTCACATTGTATCTGTGATCAGAAGCAGAGAGCAATAAACAGATTTCCTTTAACACAGTCCAGAATCCCATCTGGGGAATGGTGACACCCACAGTGGACAGAGCTACCTTCATCAATTAACACAATCATGACAATCCTCCATGGGCATGCCCAGAGGCCCATCTAGGTGACTCTAGACTCTTTCATATTTGTGAGCAATAGTAGCCATCACACCAACTATTAACCAACAAATATGTGTTATCTGAAGATGCTGAGTTGCAATTAATGTGTGTGTATAGATATTTGTGGCTATTGAGCTAAGATACATATTTATCAAGTACACGTGTCAAATTAGTGTATAGTTTCCTCAGGTTGCCATAGAAATGTACCACAAGTTTGAGGTTTACACAACAGAACAAGAACAGAGTGTGAGATACAGAGGACTAGAATGTCCACACCTTCTCTGAGGGACATAATTCAGCTCACAACAAATGACTACATTTTAAACCATTATTGAGTATCCACAAGATTTCCTCCATTTTGCCCATTGATCCATTGAAGCCTGAACTTCTCATAAAAGTTTTGTCAACCCTGATCTGGATGTGTGGTGCATGTATCTCTTAAGTAGCCTTACTTCTAGAGTCTCCAGAATTTGTGAGTGATATTGGTACAATTGATCGAGGCATTGTTCCCCAAACTGGGTCCATACAGATATGATGTTACATAAGGAGCCTGTCGACAGTCTGAATCTACAGGGGCAAAGCTGGAGTCGATTTTAACATGTGTCCAGAGATTGGGACATATTGATTCTTGATTGTGGTCAGGGAACAACTGCCTGGATTGTTCCTTGTGCTTGGATTGATTGCCTGGGCCTCATCCGCTGTGTGACACACTGGTAAATAGGAGAACCTTGTTCTTGTCAAGACTTGTATCAAAGAAATGTACTCTCTGGATTTTTCCAAAGCCAGAAATCTTTGTTTAGGATGTTTCTTGACTATTATTATAATTAAGTAGCTTGTCAGCAGCTCATGGAGAAAAGAAGACATATTGGCTACAGATTCCCTTGGGTCCAACAACAATTTGAGACATCTGTTGAGAGGCTTCAGGCCTTGCAGGCTGCCTGGAGAGTCATTTGACCACAGAAGGTAGGAGCAGTCCCTTGTATGTTGGGCCCCTTAGACTGTGACTTCTGGCCAACTAAGGAAACTTTAAGAGGGACACCGAAAAGCTGAATATTTCCAGGGGAAGATGAGGGACCTGGAAACTATGTTCAAGGACTAGTGTTGAGGGAGAATTTGGAAAACGGTGGCCTGCAGGCCCGGCTAGCTTCAGGCATGCTGAACTGGACAGGCCTGTGGTTACAAGCATTTTGAAATTGAGTGCCTTTGATCAGAGTCTACATTCTCTCTAGACTGACGAATTGTATGCTTCCTACTACTTTGTACCAGTCCAGGCCACAGAGATCTGATATCTGCTTGCTTGCTGACACTTTCTGATATGAAAACTCTGTGAAGTAATAAAGATGATAAAGGATGCAGAGAGCGAAGGAGAGAATGCTTGCTATTTTTAAGCATCTAAATGCATATGTTCTAACATTAACCGGTTATATTTTAACCGTGGGAATTATTAAATGTGCAAAAATAAAGCAGACAGATGTGTTATGTATGTGTGTGTGGCATTTTCATGTAGGTATGTATGTGCATGCATGTGTGCATTTTGTGTATGTATATGCATATATATATGTATTGTGCATTTGTATGTGTTTGTGTATGTTTCTGTGTGTGTGCGTGCGCGTGTATGTGTGCTCGTGCGTATACAGTCCCTCTAGACAAATGTGCTAGGAGAATCTTTTGATCTACTGTTTCACCTTTGACCCTCTTGGTAGCTTTTGAGCAATAGGACCCACTGAGACAGGGCTGCTGAGTCCTTAGGAATTTCCTTCATGATGGGAGCATTTTTTGTCCTAATGAGGCCACCATCCTCTGTGGCTTCAAGATGAGGCCTGACCACCTGAATCTGCTGGTGTGAGGCAAACCTGGAGACTTTGGCTCCACCCTCTCCTTCCCCAGCAGGGGAGAGAGAAGGACAGCCAGGTTCAGTTCTCAGCACATGACATTTCAAAATGTAGCAATGCAGGACTGCTTGTAACTCTAGATTCAGGAAACTTGATGCAGAAGGTCCTGGGAATCCATCCTGCCATGAGGTGAGGGAAGACTCTTCAACAATGCAGGGCTCCAGGGTTTCCATGCACCCAGAAGGGCTCCCATTTCAGCTTGGAATACAGTACAGAGCTTCAGTGCTTGGGAGACTCTCTGACCTTACTCTGTGTGTCTTTTCACTTGGAGGCTCATTTGCGTTCTTTCTTGGGGTGGGGAGAGATTGAACTGGGGGTGTAGCTCAGCAGTAGAGTTCTTTTAACCATTTTTAAATGATTATGTTACATGTATAAGTGTCTTGCCTTACACGCATATGATTGTGCTCCCAGGACCTTCTGCATCAGGCGTCCTGAATCTGCAGTTATGTGCATTGCTACGTTTTGAAATGCCATGTGCTAGGAACTGAACCCATGTCCTCTGTAACCTCTGAGCAATCTCCTCAGCCCTGCATTTGTATTCTTCAGCACATCCTGTGCAATAAAGGTGCAGTAATAAGAAAGCAGCTTTCTGGGTTCTACAAGCTGCTCAGAACCTGAGAAGGGGAGATGGCACTTCCGACTTACAACCAGGGTACCTGTAATGAGACAGATGTGTGCCAGATGCTGAAGGCACCCTATAGCTCAGTGTGACCACACTTAAAGATATCATTCTTTTGTTAAAAATGAAAACAACAACAATTAAAAAAAAAACCATAATCAGGGGTGATGAGACTTTACTCCCAACTTAGGAGGCAGAGGAAGGAGGAGCTCTGAGTTGGAGGCCAGCCTGAGCTACATAGTGGAACTGTGCTGACTTCTACCTTACACTCGGCGCTTCTGCAACCATGGTGACATGTGAGGTGATGTACCTGAGGAAGTCCTCTTTCATGCTGGTGCTCTGTTGCTTGAGTTTTCAACTCTAGATCTATAGGCTAAATAATCCTCTTTTCCTCAGGTACCTCATTATCGCAATGTCAAACAGATACATGTGAAGAGACCTGGAGAAGCACATTCATTCTGGCCATTCTTATAGAATCGAAGCAAAATCCTCTTTGAAGAGAAGATTTTAACTTAGCACAAGGGAAAGAAAAAAAAAAAAAACCCTTCGGAGTTGAGTTCTCCAAATGAGCAAGAGTTCTGGCAAGGTGATGAGGACTGCGATTGCGGAAGAGACAGCGGTAAGCACAGATGTCCAGTGCACAGACCCGGGCGTTGTTGGAGGAGGTCGTTATCATAGGAAATGGAAGACCACTTACACTTCTGAGTTTCGCTGAAGTGATATGAGGACTACAGTGCAAAGGGGAAGATGAATATTCTCATTTGGGGCTCAGATTATACATAATTCCTAGCTGGGGTATCGTAGGATTTCACAGGCAAACCAGTCAAACATAACAAAGATATATTCCCCCTTTTACACAGAGAAGAGAACATACAAAAGCCCTATGTAGGACCTTAATGTGGGAAAACTGATTAGAGAAGTAATCGGAAATGCCACATTTGTTGTCATATGATCTGGGGGAACGGAATTGGAAATGTACAGTTTCTAGCCCCCTTAAAGATTACATGTGACCGATGTCTAGATTGTGGCTGACCCAGGTAGGTGTTCTGAACTATTTGTGAATTTGTCGTGTGGCTGGATAGAAGTATTTTTTAGAATGGACTTCTAGGGCCATCAAGGGAAGGAAGGCATGGTAGCTACATTAAATGAGTGTCCTCTGAGGTAACAACACCCTCAAAGGTGTCTCTGGATTGGTTACTTGGAACATAACACCTCCTGCCAGAAGTCTTTAGTTCCCACCCACTCGAACCACCTCCCTTAGGCCTTGCCTTCCACTTTAGGAGCAATTAGAGTGCCTTAGCAGGGGTTGCCCGTATGCTGGGCACTAAGTGCTTCTCCTGTTGTTTTCTTTGATGTTTCATTACCATCCTCTCTCCATTTTACTGCCCAGGACTTTGAGGCCCAGACAGTCCAGCCTGCAGCTCCATCAATCACCAAGAAACTCACAGATTTTGAGCAGAGGTTTGCCCACCTGCAGTGCCCAGGGACTCTGACAGTGAGCATACCACCCAGACAACCAAAGGGCCAAGATCTCTCACAGTGTGCTAAAATTTGTTATTGAGTCTTTGTTGCATGTCTGCTTTCAAAGGATAACTTTTCTAGTTCTCTTAATTTTTATGTTATTTGCTGCTCTTTTTTATTGCGAAATCACATTTTTATGATAAATTTAATATTCTGGATCAAGAATAGAATCTAAAATTTAGTGTGTGTTTTCAATGACTGAAGTGACCTTATTTTCCTAAGGGAATATATACTCTCTCAGTATTTTTTCCCACTAACTTCAAATTGTATAGATTTAAATGTGTAGATTAATTGATCTACTTGCATTTCCTCATGTCAACATACTCTTTTAACTTGACTTTACAGCCTTAAAATCTCCAAAGAAATAGACTAGGATTCTGGTAAAAGGATATTTAATCTCTGTACCAATTTGGGTAAAATAGATACCTCAACAATAATGGATCTTCCTGCCTTAACACATGATAGAGTTTGTGAATCTCTCCACTAATTTTGACCCCTTAAATCTTTTCTGTGCAGCATTTCTGTTGTTATAGGAATAGAGGGTTTATACATTATATTAGATCTCTCTCTCTCTCCTTCCTTTCATTCTCTCCCCTTCTCTCTCCATCTCTCCCTCTGTTGTTGGTATAGAGAATAGAAGCACACATTGATTTTTCTAAATTCCCACTGTATTTACGATGTGTTGGTATTCTGCTCACTGCTTTCGCGTTCACTTGGGATTTGCTGTGCATGGAATCATACTGTCTGCAAGCAGCTTTGCTTTGTCGCAATCCACAGTGACGCTTTTTCCCTTTGGCTATGTACCATTCTTATTTTCTGTTATAAACATTGGAGTCTATCCCTTGTGCTCTAGATGCTGGTTCAGATACATCCACACACATTTTGATACATTCCGTTTCATTGCCACTCTGAACAAAATATTTAAGTTCACTGTCACTTCTTGCTCTTTCTCATGTCACCTCCTAGGCAGTTGGCTGTGCTGAGATGACGCTGAATATCTCCTTCCCAGCCTCCTGAGGTTAGAAACTAGTTGAAGTGGATGATGAATGCAAACGTTCTATGAGAAGTGGAAGACCATACAAGTAGCTGCTGATGTTCTAGATGAGGACTGGAAGGGCTGGATGGTCCCAATCAGTGGTGAGAAAGACAAGAAAGGTTTTCCCAAGAAGCCAAGTGTCTTGACCCTTGGCAAAGTTCTCCTGCTGTTGAATAAGAAGTATTCTTGTTATAGAACAGGGAGAGAGGAAGTGCAAGTGTGTGTGTGGATGCATTGTGCATGCCATTCTGAGTGTTCTCAACATGGTTATTGTCTTAGAGAGGGAGGAGGAAGGGGGAGGGGAGAGGGAGGGGGAGGAGGGTGTGGATATTCCTGGATTGAAGGATACTACTATGTCTTGGTGGTTGCGGCCCAAAAGGACTGGCAGAATCTGAAATGTTTTCAGTCCCTCTAAAGAAGATGATGCCCACCAATGTGTGGTCAGAAAGCCCTTGAGCTAAGAAGGTAAGAAGCCCAGGACCAAAGCACCCCAGATTCAGTGTGTTGTTGCTCCACGTTTCCTGTAACACGTCACTCTGAAGAAATACTCCACCAAGGAAAACAAGGAAGAGACTGCAGGGTATGCTAAACTTTTGCCCAAGAGAATGAAGGAAGCCAAAGAAAAAACCAGGAGAAGATTGCCAAGAGTAGTAGGCTGTCCTTGCTTGTAGCTTCTGAGTCTAGTCAAAAACTGAGTCTTTCATAGAAACAGATAAAAGATGAGACCTTTTTTAAAAATTACCATCATTTCTTTTTTAACCTAAGGTCTATTTGGAAGTGTGAGGCTTACTGCCTAAATAGCAGATGACTTTGAAGAGTACCATTTTATCATTGACTCCTAATAGATTAGATTTTGGAGAAAATACACTGGTAGTTTCGGTAACCCAAATATGATGCCATATGTATGGAACATCATTTTCTCTTAACTCAAGCATCCCTGATAGTGTGCTGTGAACACTGAGCCCTGATTTCTCTTTCCATACATCCTATTGGCTACTTTCTGTGCATCTATCCTTGTACTCTTCCTCTTTCTTTTGTTCCATTCTGCTCCGTGGTTATTTGCTTCATACTTTTTGTTGTTGTTGTTGTTTTAGACATCATGTTTTTCTGTTCTAGAATATCTTTCTAGGGCTTCTTTAGAGTTTTTTTTTTTTTTTCCCTCTGATGAAACTCCTCTCTGTTTCTCTGTTCATTGTTATTTCTAAACCTTTAAACATATTTAAAGTGATTACTTCGGAGATGACTTCTAGATTCCAACCTCTAGTTATTGGGGTCCTTCCTTTATTGATTGTTAACTTTTTGGTTATAGGTTACATTTTTCTTCTTCTTTGTGTGTCTGGAGTTTTTCATAATATTTTAGTCATTTCTATCAAGTTTCCAGTAGAGACTAAACCAGATGGTATATTTTGTTGTGTTCTTCCCAGAAAGAATTTTCTATTTTCCTTGTCCAAAAACTTGGGAAGGAGATTTTTTTTTTCCTGTAAAGTCCACCTGGACTGTATAGTTGGGCTGGGAATAAGATGCAACTTTAATTTCAATTTCCTTCTTGCCAGTGAGAGGATGGTGACTGTTCTTACCTTTTTAGACTCAACCCAAAAATTCTTGCTGCTGGTTTGAAGGTCTGATCTCTTTGATGTTCTCAAATTTTGAATGAGGGGGTATTCAGTGGCAGCTTTTTTAGTTAGATTTTTCTTCCAGACACTACTGTAGACAACTCTGGGACTTGATTAGTGTAAGGGATGAAAAGTAACAGAGAGCTCCCTACTTTTTAGCTCTGCCCCAACTGCTGCTGAGTTGGCAAATTTCCCAGGGTGGAGAATTGTTCTGAGAAATTTATTTTTGTGTTTGGGACTCGTCCAGATTCCAATATTTCATGGAGTTTACACTGCTGTTAAAAGGTCAGATGATTTTTTTTTTCCCTCATCCCAACAAACTTTCATCCATGTTTATGGGCTGATTGCCTCCCCGACATATGCTAGGCAAGTTGCCCCAAGTATGAAAATAGTTATCATTTTATGTTCTTCTTTGATGTGTTTATCTTTGTGATTGGTTTGTTTAGGTGTATACATACATGTATGCAGTAGAGAGTTTTATGGTTTTAAAGATAAATGTAATTTTTCGCCTATTATTTTCTTTTGTTGTTTTGAAGGTGATCATTTTTATGCCTCTGTCTTAACCAAAAATAGAGCTCCGTAGTTTTCTATTTTCCGGTTTCCAAGAGTTTTGTTGTAGATTATTTCTGAGAGTCAAGGGTGAGGCCTCTGAGCAGCATAAAATATTCAGAGGTCTGGATTCAGACTCTGAATACCACTTGCCTGAGTCATGAGCAGTACTTGGCATTATAACATGTTGTTGTTTTCTTCCTTTCGTGCCACAGTCCTAAGAAGTTGCTTTTTGCCTAGTCTTTAAATCCAAGTCAGTTCCTGCTAGTTTTCCTACGCTGTCTCTGTGGACAGCCTCTTGATCCTAAGTTGCATCTGCACCAGAGAAGAACAGCAACTTTCTCCTGATATTTTGTGTTTCCTCCTGTCTCTGTGTGGTCCCTTCCTGTCAGGTCCCCACACTCATATAGGCTGGTGGTAAGGAAACTAATTCTAACCTTGTCACACTTCTCTTTAGACACTTTCAGTCACTTCCTGTTGTGTACTTGTTCAGAAAGTGCAGACAAAATACAGCAGGTGCGTGTTCTTCAGCTAGATCTTGCGCATTTTTCCCTTGCTCTGTGGCATCCCACTAGTTTCTTTTACTTCATCCCCTCTTGCCTTTCTCCTACATGTTGTCTTTACATAGGCTCATCTCTCTACTTAGATCCTCATTCCTTTCTTCTCCTTACTTAGTTAGTTCCTTTCAAATTGCATCTCAACAATCCCTTCTCAGAGAAGCCTTTCCTGAGCTCTCTGACTATTTTGTTTTCTTGTTTTTATCTCTTATTTTTAAGCATTTGATTTAGTGATAAGTTTTGTATTTTTTATAAGATTATCTACTTACTGTTGATCTCTCTCATTAGAGTAGAAGCTCCAATAAAGGAAGAGAAAAGATGGCTTCCTGTAATCATTTCATCCCTCGGTCTAATATTTAGATGACCTCTCTGAGTATTATTTATCTCTGTCTATCTATCTGTCTATATGATTATCTATCTATCTATCTATCTATCTATCTATCTATCTATCTATCTATCTATCTATAATACCATGAAAAGCAGCCTAGTTCAGCAAAGGCTAGAAACCCCAGTGACCCTGAAGAAAACGAAGGCATTTTGCCCCACTCCTGGGCCCCGGCTCCTGTCAAGTAGTTACAGCCCTCCATAGATTTTTGTGGCCATCAGTCACATAAGAGAAATGTCCCAAACCCCTCTACAAAGGGATTGTAGAGGACTTGACCTGTGGTCACATAGCCTCAAGATAGATCTCCATTTTAATGAGGTACCTAAAGGCCTAGAGGACTAAGCCAATAAAGTCTCCTTCCCAGATACTCCTCCCTGAAAAAGGTATTTAACCTTAGGCCCACCCTGAGAATTGGGGTACAGTTTTACTCATCCACTTTCCACCATGACAATAAATGTCTTAAAACCATGGGATTCGCTGTGGGGAGCAATGGAGAAGGCATTCACTTAAAGAGCTGCTGTCTAACCTCCTGTAGGTCTCTCTGTGCTCCCAGCCACTACCTCCACCAAGCCAAGCCCAAGCCCGCTGCCCACTGACAAGCCAAGGACCAAGGACACCCACCCCTATAAAACCCCCTTGGCATAGGACCAGCCAGAGCTCCCCTCTTTCCTCCCTTGGCCCCAGGCTAGATCCAACCTGTGAACTCCTACTCTGTCCTCAGCTCTTCCACAGCTCCCAGCAACGCTTGGTGCCCAAGAGCCTGAAAACCAGACACCCCTAGCCTCCTTGCAGTCTCAGGGATCCCTCCCCCCTAGCAAGCTCCAGCTGTCCCCAGGACCTCAGACTGCACTTCCCCACCCTTGGAGCAGTGTCCCGTGGCTTCCCCATAGCCCGCTGGGTGCCTATGTGGGTAAGCAAGATAAAACTCCCACATTGTGCCTCCCTGAGCCAGCCATGCCCTGTGGCAGAGCAGAAGAGGAACCCCACTAATCCTATATCTATCTATCTATCTATCTATCTATCTATCTATCTATCTATCTATCTATCTATCTGCCCATCCATCCATCTCTCTTATCTGACATCTACCTATCTATCTGTCTATCTATCTATCTATCTATCTATCTATCTATCTATCTATCTACCTATCTATCTTCTAGCTTATCTAACATCCATCTATTTCCATCCATCCATCTATTATAGATCTGTCTACTTATAATATGCATATTCATCTATTTTTTTGTTTCTAAAGACTTTATGTTGTATTTTATATAAAGAAGAGAGAGAAAGCAGGGCCTAATGTTTGGTAGAGGCACAGTAAGGTGTGAGGGGAAGGGCTGCCTCTGTAGGCCCATGCCTTCCCCCTGAGGCACCAGCCACACACAATGGTATAGTATAGAGTTTATTCAGGGTATAGGAAGGGAGAGAGAGAGAGAGAGAGAGAGAGAGAGAAGAGAGAGAGAGAGAGAGAGAGAACGCAAGTAGAGGCTGGCCATGAGCATGTGGAGAGAGATGGGGGAGGGGAATGGGGAGAGAAGGGAAAGAGGTTAAGGGAGCAGGAGCAAGAGGAGAAGAGAACAGAGCAAAAGAACAAGGAAATAAGAGGACGAGGAGGGGGCAAGCAGTCCCTTTTATAGTGAGTCAGACACACCTGGCTATTGCTAAGTAACTGTGGGGTCTAGCCTAGATGAAATGCCAACACTTTCAAAGAGACTTTTGGACTTCATAGGCTTGTCTTAAATCAGCTTGAAAATCTAGGACCATAGACTCAGCAGTAAATAAACTCACTTTTGAACTCCAAGTTGACTATGGTAAATGTGTCACTCAGTTCAGCACACCAAAGAAATACACCCCAGAAAGCCATAAAGGACATAGGATTCTTCCTATGCTGGCGACGTTGACATGTTTATTTTTCTTGACCTAGATAACTGAACTGGATGGGTGCTGAACATTTGCCAATTAATTAGTGATTTAAATCACTTGTGAAAATGGCTGTAAAAACCACTTCAAGCTGACTCCTCAGATGCCGTGTAAACATGAATGTGTTTTCTTTTTCTGTGGTGGTGTCCAAGGAATTGTGGTCAAGACTCAAGATCATTTAAGACCTCCCCTAGAGAGTTCTTCTTCAAAGACTGGGTCTAGTTACCTAAGCTATTCTTAAATTATCTCCAGGGTTCCAATTCCTTTCCTCATCAGTCTTCTGACCCAATGTGCAATTACTGGTATCGAAAATGGTGGAATCATAAAGGAGCCATCTCCTCCCTTTCAAAAGTCAAGAAGATTGAGTTTCATACCCACATGGGAGTAATTTTGATGTTTTGGTTCCTGATAATTCTTTGGCACACATCTCAAATGCTACTGCCATCCCTGAGATGACTCAGGTTGAGAGAGTCACAAGAGTCTTAATGACCTAAACTGTAAAAGCTCAGGGAAAAGATCATACATAGCCACACTCTTGGCCATCCAGGTTGAAATGCTCTGCTCCCTCATTTTGTAAAAACATTTTGTAATGTTTTTACTTCTATTGTACTTTATTTATTTATTTAACTTATTTTTGCAAGGATGGTGAATGACATTGCTTGAGTCGAAGCAAGAAGATATAATCAGGCTGTCTGGTGGAAGGAAGGAATGTGTGTTACATATGTTATTAAAGAGAATAATTGAGCTGTGGTAAGATGTATTTACAAGGAATATAGATATCACAAAAATAGAATTATTGCTTGGATGGACTGGTAATTCCAAAGTCTCCCCTTTTCTAACATAGATGTAAACATGCGGTTACCACAGGAAAAAAGAAATACCAGAAAACTTGAACGAGAAACTCAAAACCTCTTCATTAATTCAGAGTAAAGCCCTTATTCCAGTATTTGCTTTGAGTGAAATCCTCAACATTATGCTGACTAAAAGACAGTGTGGGTTCTTAATCTCTCACTAATTCAACTTTTTTTTTTTTTTTTTTTTGAGAAGCCTGTTAGCCTGGTGTGGTGCACATGTCCTTCATCTCAGCACTTGGGAGTCAGAGGAAAAAGGATCTCAATGAGCTCAAGGCTAGCCTGGGCTACATAATGAGACCCTGCCTCCAATACAAACAAACAAACAAACAAACACCTAAAAAACATTATATTACATACTATTAATTCTCTATTAACATGGAAATATTTATAACTTTGCTTGAAAAATACCTTTGTTCTCACTCATTTTTCTTTATCTTCCTTGTTTCCTGATATATAGTTGTTCAGCCCTTCAATGATAGGCTTATGACATTATAAAGATAATAATAAACATCCTGATCAACAGTCAACTGAGGATTAGGTTTGCCATGTGGTCTGACTTGTATATCTAGCATCTCCCACAGGTTCATGTAGTGAGTGCTTGGCTTCCATTGGTAACTCTGTTGTAGGAGATGTGTGTGTGTGTGTGTGGTCTGTGTGTGTGTGTGTGTGTGTGTGTGTGTGTGTGTGTGTGCTGGAAACTTAAGATGTGGGGTCTGGTTGATGCAACTAGGCCATAGGACTAGGTTCATGTAGATAATTCTTGTCTCTGGGCCCCTTCTTGCTTCGCTTTCTGCTTCCTGTCCTTTCTGAAGCCAGAGGCTCCTCTTTCACTTGCTCTTGCTGCCATGATACTTTGTTCAGGTACAGAGGCTAACAATCACGAACGGGTTCCTCTGTCTCTGGAAGTCAAGACAAATAATTCCTCCTGGGAACTGTTTATGTTGAATATTTGGTTAAAGTGACACAAAACGTTATACCATAAACATATAACATATACCACGCTAAGTGCTTTACATACATTATCTCATGTGTTCCTCTCAGCCCTGCTCTGTGAGGCCATTACTATGGGTATCCCACGTTGTAAAGCAACAAAGGCAGAGTTTAGATAACTGGGCCAAGGTTGCAGTTAGTATAAAACAGGACTGAGACTAGACAAACTGGAGAATCTCCCATCCATGGGCCTTGGAGAAGACACTTACTTTTTATGAAATAGATATAAAACACACCGAAAATAAATGACTTCTAAATGCTTTCAAGGGGAGAAATCAAAGCATGTAAGAAGTCATGGATTCCATAACGCATTTATGTCTGTATATCAGTGGTTCTCAACCTTCCTAATGCTGTGACCCTATAATATATTTCATAGGGTTACAGGCTTGTCCTCAACCATAAAATTATTTTCATTGCTACTTCATAACTGTAATTTTGCAATTGTTATGACTCATAATGTAAATATCTGTGTTTTCTGATGGCCTTAGGTGACCCCTGTGAAAAGATTGTCTAACCCCCAAAGGGAGTCATAACTCAAAGGCTGAGAAATGCTAATTTATATAAACTTTTTTTAAAATAAGCAGAAAGATAAAAAGTAGATAGACTGGGGCGGGTGGGGGAAGCAGAAGACAGCCAGAGCCTTACATACACAGTTGGGCAGACACCACTACAATGAGTGTGGGTGAAGAGATGGGAGAGCTGAATTAGAGATGTGAGAGGCCTGCTCTACCACCCAAGGCCATGATGATCATTAACCCTGTGCTACTGTTGAGGACCATGTCTGAGTCTGTGGCCCTGCTGCAGCAGGTGTCTGTGTTGATGTCCATGACCTATGTTACCAGCAAAGGCTATTCAGATAGACAACTCTCCTTGGTCTGGGATGCCACCTGAAGCCATGTTGATGTTCAAGGACCATGCTGAGTTGGCCTGGTCCCTCACTGGCCACAGCACAGTGACATCAATGGTGACATAAGCCCCACACAGTGCACTCACTGGCCTTACCCCTTGCTTGCTGCAACACTCAGAAGAGCTGGCCCCACCCCTCAGCTGGGTAGCAAGGGAGAGTTGGCCCTGGTGGCATGCATGTTAGAGGGTTTGTGGGCTGACCAACTCAGCTACTACCCAGGCTCACATCCAGGGCTTTGAGTTGGCCCACCCCATCTATGAGTTGCTGGAACATGGGAAGGAGCCAATCCTACACAACAAAAGCTGCAGATTCTCCAGGAGTCAGGGCAACAGTAGGAGGGTCCAGTATTGATAATGTAGCAGAAGCTAGAGGACTTTAATCAGACCAATGACATTTCCAAATAAAGCTGTCTGGGCAGCAGAGTGTACTGTGTGACACACTGTGACATGACACAGCTTCCATGGAGAGATTTTTTTTAAAAATGTATTTACTTTTTATTCTTTTTTTTTTTTTTTTTTTTTTTTTTTTGGTGGAGAAAGGTTACAAGGGTGGAAGGTGACTATGGAAAGATGGAAGACTTGGACATGAGTGGGATTGGGATGCATGATGTGAAATTCACACGCACACACATATACACATATACACATACACACCACACACACACAAACACATACCACACACACAAACACATACCACACACACAAACACACACCACACACCCACAAACACACACCACACACACAAACACACCACACACACACCACACAGACACACACATACACACACATGCACACTAATAAAAAAAAACAAACAAAAGTGAACAGACTGAGTAGAAAACAAAAATTGCAGGAATAGATATACATACAAATAAATATTTAGGATCCACAAAGGTGGTATGTCAAGAGAAAAAATGATAAGTAATAAATACAGTTTAAATAGTAGAAACAGTGCCTAATATATGCTATGCCTTGGGCAATATTCTAATTCTTTTCTGCCTTAATGTACTTCTCCTTCCATGCTCCCCTGTGAAGTACGTACCTTTATTTTCCTGCCTGTTTTGTAGTCATGGAAATGATGTCCCAACTATCAAAGGTACAAACTCACCAGTATGTTTTAGAGCTTGGGGTTTTAGGTGTCAGGGCTACTGTAAAACCCTCAGCTGTCATCTCAAAGGGGGAAAAGAGACAGTTTATTCCAGAGCCAAATAGAAATGACCACAGGCTGGCATTACAAGGTTAAGTCACCCCAAAGTCCATATTCCAATGTGGTACCAATTTTATGAAGTTTTCATGGGAACAGAACAGAGGAAGGCATACGTCAAAACACTTGTTAAATACAGTCTTGGAAACCTTGGGTAGGTGGGTATAGCCCTAATCTCAGTTGTCAAGTTGATTAGATATGGAACCAACTGAGAAGCTACTGGGCACATTTGTTTCTTCATAGACTTGAGAATAACCTGAATTTGTCTGAATCTCCTACTTTTCAGAATATGAGCCAATTACTTTCCTCTCTCTCTAATTCCCACCCTCCAACCTTCACACTGGAGAATGAGCCTGCAGCCTCCTGAATACTTGGTAAGAACATTTAGCAACATTTCCAACTCCTTACTTTGTTATAGCCAGCCTTGGGTAGAGGTGTTTTTCCCAGTTGAAAACACCCTAACAAACACACATTTCTCAGTTTCAAATATTTTGTATATATATACACATACACACACACACACATACATACATACACACATAATTCAGGACACATGTCATAGAAGTTCTGAATAAAATGTAAGTGGCTATGGATTAAAATGTGTATTCTCTTGAGGAAGAAGCTATAGTAAAATGTAATCATTGAAGGAACCCCTGGAGTGAAGGGTAAACAGGATGTTTTGTGCAAATGTTCAGATTATTAGAGTTCATTAACCAGGGACTGGAGAGATGGTTCAATGGTTAAAAACACTGGTGGCCTTTCAAGAGGACCAGGGTTTGAGTCCTAGACCCACATGGCAGCTCCAGTTCCAGGGCACTTGGCACCTTCTTCTGGCCTCTGTAGGTACAGGTAGCCATTTATCACAAAATAAAATACATTTTAAAATAATAATATGAAAATTTAAAAAAATTTGTATAGTCTAGGAGCAGTTCAACAATTTCTGTGTATTCAACTGCTGGCCCATTCCTGTGGTCCCTGTTTTCCACAGTTTCATAGTCAGTTGAGCCTCTTTCAGTTGACATTCACTCGTCTCTGCAGCTGCTTGTATACGCCAGACTGTGTTTTCCAACAGAGACTTCAGACTCAAGCTTCACAGCCTTAACAAATCTTAAAAACCATTTGCCTTTCACTGGCAAAGATGACTGGGTACAGTGGAGATAATTGTAATTTTATTTTATTTTTTTATAAAAAATGCCATTTTTTAAAACTGTAATTGCTTTTTAAAAAAATATAATTGCTTTTTGTTTTAAATGATACCCTCTATAATGTTAAAAACCTTTGAGGCTTGTCATTGTCTAGAGTTCTTTTGATGCTGGTAACATTAAGAACAGGACAATGGAAAGTGTTCTATGCATTCCTTTTTCTCTAGTGTGTCCTCTGATTTATACTTTGCATTTCTTATTATTTCTGTCTGAAATACAGTGACTATGATGTAACGGTCAATGATTTGGAAACTGTTTTCCTCTTTGCAAAACTTTATGGTGATAGAGTTTACGTAATAATTTATTTTCATTTCAAAACAAGGAAAAAAAAATCCCAAACAACTTTTTCTTTAGTAATTCATAGACAAGCAGAATAAAGGTGGTGAATATAAGTTGGCCTTTATTTAAGTTTTCATAAATGTACTTTGGGTTGAAAAATGACATGATGATTATGAATTATCTAGCTACTTTATTCTCCATTAATATTATCTTAATAGTTTAATATTGGCAAACTATTCTTAATTTAACCTTTTGAGAGTTTATAAAAATTTCCAATACATAAAACTAGTAATTTTCAATAATTCCTAGTTATTGTAGCAGTTTATTCTCGCATGTATATGCTTATGATATTTATATGCTAAACTTTTGATATGTAAAGAAGTCAAATATTACTATAAATTCTACATGTGATGTTCATATATAGTTGTATGGGATTAGTCAGACATCTCTGGAGATCTGACTGCCTCTTGCTCATGGCACAGACACTATTGGTAGTTAGATGCAGTGGTGTTTTATGCCACTCACACAATTGCTAAGCAAGTTCAGGATAATCAGACACAGATGAGGTGGCCATTCATAAGTTTTTCTTGCCAAGGCCAATTTCAGAGATGGAACCCAAAAGCAGACTTGGAGTGAACCCCTGAGCTGAGGCCAAGGCTGATACATCAGTGCTATCATTCTTAGTAGCTACATTTATGACTGGAAAAGACTGGGCCAGGCATACCCAGTATCCTAGAGATGAATATCTAAAAACCCAAGCCCCGTGAGATAAGCAGTAACCAACTCCAGGGTCTACAATTACAAATCATTGTTTTTCCTTACTGTTTACTATTATTATTTACTGTTTATTTATTTCCTCACTGTTTACTATTATTTTCCATTTTCTACAATACAACATCTGGGTAATTAGGAAAAGACACAAAAGTCTAGACGTTCTATAATCTAAGATAAGAAACCGCAAATTTACAAAAGCAACATTGCACTAAATAAAGTTTGTAGTGTGGCAGGCTGGGCAATTCCATTTGGCAAGACATTGCTAGGACATTGGCAAGCTAGCAAACCCCTCCCCCCTCCCGGGATGGGCTCTTTCATCAAAGATGATGAGTCCTTTCATCAAAGGAGTCCGGCAACTGCTAATCCAGTCTTCGTCCAGATTGCTGTTGCATTTCCTTCCTTCCAATTTCTTGTTGGGGTACAGAAGTTTGAGTTCACCCACCATGCCCTTATCCGAACACTTGTGACACGGAATGTGAGAGGAAATTCCTCCTTCAGGGCCAAGTGCCTAAGCTGCTTCTTAAACAGAAAAAGACTTTCTTTTCTTCTCTCCTTTCTTTTCTTTTTAAAAATTGTTGATTAGGGATATGCCTTGAAACCCCAATTTGTAGAACAATTCCAGGGCCAAGTAAATAAAATAAATAGAGCCAGAACAATGAGTAGTCTCCTATCCCAGTGGATCCTGGAAAACTCAAAGACAGAAAAATCATTTAAGGGGGAAAAATCTTACTACAAATACTACACCCACCACACACACAGAGAGACACATACACACTTTCTACATATATCATGTTCCATAATCCCTGTCCAAAAAAAAATGCAGAAAAAGCCATTGCCAAATCAACTGGGCTGCTCCCCAGGAGGAAGCTCCCCACCTCTCTCTCAGGGTTGAGGCAGATAAGGAATGAGGGTTTGGAGTCTGGATACTTTACAGTTGAGACAGTTAGTTCCCCTTGGTCTACTCCAGACAACACAGGTTGAACTTTAGGCTGCATTTGTATGACTTGAAAAGATATGGCAAAGCAAAAACTGCAAACGACAAATTTCCCAAAGACAAGTGACTGAGTCCCCATTTTTTACTGTTGCCCTCATCACCATGGAGTGTGGAGATGATTAGCCTGTGGGTTCTGGATCTTGTTGGGTGGTTGTGATTCCTATGGCTCTGAAGAGACTGGAGCTCAGGAATTTTGACTGGGTTCACTTCTTGAGGCACCGGGCAGGCGCTGCCGGCCCCACCCAGCATGGAGAGTTCTCACTCAATCTGAAGTTGGGGGGGAGGGGCTCTTGAGTGTACCCAGAGTCCAATGGTCTCTATTGGGGCTCCCAGATGCTGCTGGGGGGCCGTGGATGAACAGAGACTGGGGGTTGTGGACTGGCCGGTAGCCAAGAGGAACGAGGAGAGGAAAGCCCTGACTGCTCAGTGGGAAAAAGACTCAGTTCATCACTCACTTGGAAGGGTAGGCTAGCTTGTTTGAAGAGGCGTTCCCGTGGCTGGAACAGCAGACAAGTCCTCTAGGGGAGATTAGACACAGTTCGGTAGTTGAGACCTTCTCCACAATTCTCCACAGCAGGACCCCAAAAGACATTAGGGAGTCCATGGTTCCAAAAGGGTTTATTTTTATGGCGGGATGTAGATGGATCTGGTGGTAAATTCCCTTAGGTCAGGGTGGACCTGGCTTAAATAGGGAGGGAGGAGGGTCTGGGAAAAGAATACATAATTGGCTATGCCCTCAGGCCTTTAGGTATCTCATTAATATGGAAATCTCTCAAGGCCCTGAGATCTGTAGGCACACCCTCTACCTGTGGAGGGGCTGGTAGGGTCCTTACCCTACATGACTGAATGGCACAGATCAAATGGAGGTCTTAGAGCCTGGAATCTGAGACCGTGGCGAATTGTATTCCATCCCTTGTAGGGTCTCCAGCCATTTCTAAGCCAGTGCTCTTACCAGAAAACAAGCCATCCTTTCATGGCCCCACAATGGAGCTCAGAACCAAGTATGTGGCTGAACATCAGGGAAGTTCTGCCAATCACCAGCCTGCTCTGTCCTGCTAGGCATGGCTGTAGAACAAGTGTATTGTGCCCTCTGAGTACACACAGCCTGTAAGGAGCTTAAGTATGCCTGTGTGTTTCCCTCATCTTCAGAAGACAGATAATAGTTTGGAAGGATGTGGGGCTATCCAAGGGTTACCAGTATATTCTTTGCCTAATTAATAAGTGTACAAAATAAAGTAGTGAGTGTCTATAGAAAAGAGCTGACTTGGTCACCTGGCAACTTTGATGAACTGATGGGGTTTTGGAATTTCTGCAGATCTCAATAAAACTAAAAACTATGTTTGAAACATTAGAAGAAATTATTTAAATTGGGAGAATCCAAGACAACTATGAAGCCAATGAGTTTGCTTGGCATATCCTGTAGTCTGAGATTCCTGCCTTCTCCAAAATTAGACCTAAAAACCTTTGGGCATCATTTAAAAGAATGCCAAAACCTTCTTTCCAGTTCTTCAGTGCATTGTTGTTTTTCTTAATTTATGGGGGCAAATAAAAAATGTATTAATTTAAAGTTGCAATTTCATAGATGTAAGCCAGCTGTTCCATCATGGAAAATATCACGGTCCATGCTTTCTTGCCTTTGGTGCAGAGGCATGAAGTGTGGGAAGAAAGATGGCTCGTCCAATTCATCAAGACCTGATTATCATCTAGCTCAGAACATCCCAGCCAAACGGCTGTGTCAGGCTGTCATCAGCCGATGGGTTTGGTCCCAAGATGGACCATGCCCATAGATGGAGCTGTGCCATCAAGGGCTTCAATCCAAAAACACAGTGGGACTGTGGCCAGGAGCTGAGCTTCTAGTGCCCCCTGAGCTGGCACTGAGACAGTTCTGTGGTGACTGTTGCTGTCTAGGACCCTGGGCTTATTATTACAACAGGGGCAGAGAACAGCAAAGTGTTTGTGCTTGTGCCAAGCACAAGGCGGGGGCTATGGGAGAGGTAGTTTGAAGAAGGCTCCTGGGGCTAGCTTCTGCAGAATCTTGAGGAGGAAGCCTGATTAGAGTTGACATACCATTGTCCTCTAGAAACCTAATAGAACACACATTTTTTTCCAGTAAAAGAGACAACTGCAAAATCCATATTTCTTAAATACTCAAAAGGGGATCTCACACGCATAAGAGAGTAAGCTCATAACTGTATCCCTTTGGGGGGGAGGGAATCCTATTTTCAATTACTGTACTCACATGCTCTTTCACTTAATCTTGAACACTGTTGTCGGAACTGGGATGGAAGCCAGTTCTCAAAATAGTATAAATGGGAAATGTTTAGGCAAGTCCTGTGATATACACTAGGTATGTTTGGTTATTGTAACACATTTCCTTTTAGTGCTTTTGAAGGATGTGTGATGGATTATGGGAGTTGAGATTATTATACTAGGTGTCACTTCCCTTAAACGACATTTACCGGCTAGAGGTCACAGGAATCAGAACTTACAACTAGAAAATCAGGCTAAACTTGCGTTCTGTGCAAACTGCTCAGAAAACAAAACGCTGAAGTGGAGGGAGACCAGAAAGGTATTTACTGCGTCTGTGACCTGGGAATTGTTGAGTGGGAAGGCTGTTTGCAACGCTAACATTGCAGGACAAAGACATTTCTAGCTTGCTAACTTCAGATTGACTGTGAAGTGGGGTAGACAGCCATCACTTCCTTGGGCCTCAACCTCAGTTCTGACATGGAGATTAAATGAGTTGATGCATGAAAATCACCTACATGGTGCCTGACCCACGGGGAGAGCTTAAGAGGCTCAAAGATTATGACTGCTGGTCTTGGGTGTGCTCAGAGAGTTCCTTGTAGCCAGTACAAAGATCCTACCCTGAACTCCAGCCATATAACCCCATGCCAATCTCACAGAAGGCATGTCTCCTTCTGTAGCATTGCATTGCTCACAAAACCCCAATTTTAGTGTCAAAAGCAAGACAGTCAGAGATAGAATAAAATTAAGGGAGACGGGCCAGGAGGGATGGCTCAGTGGTTAAGAGCCTATGCTGCTTGTGCAGAGGACCAGAGTTCAGGTTCAGTTCCTCAGTTAGGTGGTTCATAACCCACAATAACTCTAGCACCAAGGAGCCTAGCATTCGCTTTACTGATGGGTCACCGGCACACATGCATTTAAACATCTTTAAAATAATTAAGAAAATGTTTATATATTAATGCAAAACATGTAGGCTCTTCAAATGTCCAACATGAAGCTTGGGTCAACTATCTCTAGTGTAGATGTCTCTACTTAGAAATCTCCCTGGTATCGATTTGTTTGTATTACTTGGATATGGTAAGCCCAACAACTGATGTTGATTTGTTACAATTGACAAGAATAGAGACTGAATCATTTTATCCAGGGCCACATGAGGAAGCATCAGGGTAAGTCTATTGGCAGAAAAGATGAAGGGAAAGCACAGACAAGAACTTCTGTGGTACATCTGTCTCATCTGAATACTTGTATAGTCTCTGTGAAGGAATGGTCAAAGCAGAGTAAGTAGTCCAGGCAGATTTATGGTTGAAAATGGTCCCTAGATGCCTAGTGCTTGGCCCTGGGTGGTTGGGACAATAGAATGGAGCCTTACTTGTAAAGCCTTGTAAAGGAGCCAAGTTAGTATATATGGCTTCTGTATTGTATTGGAAGGAAAGAATTACTTGCTGTCTGTGGGAATTGGTTATGGGAAAAGTATCTTCTCCAGGATCAGTAAGGCCTCTGCTCTGTAGCAGCAAAGTTACAGATAACAAGGAAGTACAGAAGCAAATAGAAGAACCTAGAAAATGTGAAAACAGTGTATATTAGCTGATAAGTAAAGGATAATCATGCTACAATCCACAGACCTGGAGAGGCTAAGTGACAAAGTGTTCTCAAAAGAGGACACATGAATCTCCCTGGGAAGGGGAAATAGAAGAGATATTGAGGATGGGCTAAGGGCATGTGGGGATGAGAACAGAAGGGATCAGGTGGGTGAAGACAGAAGGAAAGAGTACTGGGAGAGACAACCAGGAGTGAGGCATTTTGGGAGCAAGGTAGAAACGTAGTGCAATGAAAATTCCCAGAAATCTGTGAGACTGACCTTAGCTAAAACTCCTAGTAAGGGAGTAGATACAGAGCTGGATCTGAATATCTTCTGTATCCAGGCAAGACTTCCTGTGGAGGGACTGGGACCCCAACCCAGCCACACAACCTACAATCTACAATTTTTCCTGCCTACAAGATGTGTTATGGTAAAGAAATTGGGGAGTGTCTCACCAGTGACTGGTCCAGCTTGAGAGTGATGCCACAAGAGGGAGACTACCCATGACACTGTCTGGAAAACCAGGAACCAGAGGCTGAATAGCCCAGACACCTAGGATAAAAACAAACACAACCATTTTAAAAATTCAATAAAATGATTCCTAATGATATTTTGTTGTACTCATAAGACAGGAGCCTAGCATAATCATCACCAGAGAGACTTCATCTAGCAACTGATAGAGAAACAGATGTAGAGACCCTCAGCCAACCATTAGGTAAAGCTCAGGGAATTCTGTGGAAGCAGGAAAGGAAAGATTACAGAAGACAGAGGGTACAAGGATACCAAGAAAACCTACAGAATTAACTTGGGCTCAGAAAGACTCACAGAGACTGAACCAATAACTAGGAAGTTTCATGGACTGACCTAGCCCCTCTGCATATGTTAGGGTTGTATAGCTTGATCTTCTCCTAGGATTTTTAACAGTGGGAGCAGGAGCTATCTCTGACCCTTTGGCCTGCTTTTGGAACCCTTTTCCTCATAATGGATCTCCACATCTAGCCTTAATATGAGGGGAGATGCTTAGTCTTACTGCAACTTGATATACCATGTTTTATTGATTTGTTGAACAACACCCATGGCTGTGTGTCTAATGGCAGGTCTGTGGTTATATAGCAAATGGAGCCCACAGCAAGCTACACTGATTGCTGTGACGAATAGTCTTTGCTCTGTATCAACAGTATGAATGTTGCTTGTGACTTTACTACTTCTCTTATGGAGGTCTATGTCTGTTTCCTTTCCCCTGAAATCAAGGTTGGCCTTGCATTCTTCCCAGCAATAGATGGGGTTGAGTGACCTTGTGATGCCTAGGCTTCAACAGAGCTTGCAAATTTCTGCTTTTCTTTTAAGATCCTATAGCTACTGTCAGAACAAACCTAGGTTAGTCTACTACTCAGGGAGAAATGGCATGGCACCTGTCTATATTGGCTAACCCCCAGCTATCCACCATCATCAACTAGTTATATACTAAAGAGCAAGTGTAGAGTCCATACCCAACACAGGGCAGAACTTCTCAGCCAATCTAGTTTACAAACAACAACAACAAAAAGTTTTTCTTGGCTACTGAGCTTTGAAGTAATACATTGTTCTATTATAGTAGCCTGTAAAAGATAAACAGTACTCATAGTCAACTGTCTTTGCTTTGAGGACAAGTCTGCTTCTTGATGGAGGCTTAGTGTCATACTTTGACTTCCCAAACTTCCTTGTCAACTGGAGAGATCCAGTTCTCACAGATGCATCATGGGGTTAGTTTGATAGAGATGTAATGGTAAGGTGTGTGTATGCATGTGTGTGTGTGTGGGGGGGGTGTCTGAAAAACATTTTCTTCCTGAAAACAGTAAGCTGGGAAGTGAGACACAAGTCTCCTTTTTTCCCTATCTGCCTTGGACACTGTCATTTAGAGGCATAAGAGAAAACAGTATCCATCTCGTGGCTGTGAAGCAGCAAGCCTTGAGAACAGCAACGTAACACTAGGAATATCAGCAGGGAAAGCTGAAGGGAGCCTCCGTTCTTAACCACATCACTCTGTGGTGGAAAAAAATCTAGAACACCCTCATCTTCTGACTTCAGTACTACTTAAACTATTGTGTGTCGGTTAACCTTAATGACACAAGACAGGAACCAGAGTCCTACCCTGACCACTCTAGTTTGTAGTCATTGGGTTATGCTCCTGGTGTAGTGAGTATTGTTAGGGGGAACAGAACTTGGATCCCAAGTCCCAATTGTGTGAGGCTTAGTGATGGTGGACTCGGGTAGAAGACCTCCTGACCATGCATGGGCTGGTGTGGACTCTGGTAAGTGTCTTCAGTGTCTTTTACAGCAGCAGAACCAAAGCCAGAACATGAGCTCTCGAGGGAGAAGGAAGATTCCCAATACCTTTGAAAGAATCAGAAGCAGCAATGGGGAGGGGCCACCAGAAGACCTGCTTGTTCATCTGCCCTGCCCCATCTCTAAGCCCGATCTCCCACCGTGAGGGACACCTTTCTATATTTGACTTAAATTTGATTTTAAATTCCTTCATGTTGTCCAGATTTGTTCAATTACCCTTTCAGGAAAATACAAAAACCAGATTTCCCATATACAGAGAAACTCATACCAGACTTGGTGCTTGGTGTCATGGTTACTAGTCACATCCTTTCTAAGTACCCAAGAACCTTTCTGCTCCCAGAGTTCTGTTTAGTTGCCTTGCTACTCCGCACCCCTGCCAGTTGCCTGGTCCTTTGGACTCAGGCTTGTTTTTTTTATTCTGTAGCATCTAGCCCCTGTGATTCTCTGGGAGCTACAGCACTCTTAACTTGTCTTTCTAGGTATTAGAGACACAAGCCCATACAGGCTGTCTGATGACCACCTGATCAAGGAATTATTGGCAAAATTCAGCACTCTCAACTGAAGTGTCCTTGCATGAATCTCCTTTCTTATTGCATAGCTGGAAAAAATTGGGGGTCTCCCATTTATAGTTTGATATAGTCTTTTCTATCCTTCCTTCTCATGTCTTACCCCATAACATTTGTTAAAAATACAGTATAAGGGGTGGGGAGACAGCTCAGTGGGTAAGAGCATTTTGTTATATAAATACTAAAGACCTGTCTAAATTTTTAGCACCAACATGAAAGCTGAGTTTGGCCAAGTGTGTGCACCTGTAACTGCAGCGCTGCAGAAGGACCAGTGGAGCTTGCTGACTGTCAGCCTCGCTCCAGGTTCAATAAGAGAACCTGTCACAAGGGATTAAGATTCCAAGTGATGGACCAAGATACCTGGGCATCCTCTTCTGGTCCTTGTGTGTGTGCAATGCATGCATGTACCCTAACCTCAAACACCACAAACTCTAATGTGAAAGTCAGAGATAGGAAACTGAGAGCAGTCTGAAGTCTATACATATCTGGGGAGAGAAAGCTAGCTGGGCATATTCTACACATAATGTCAGCATCTACACATGGATCACAGGAAGGCTTTGCTCTTTTCTCTGAGCTTCATTTGGGATGGTGTGTGTGTATGCATGTGTTGTGATGTACTTGTCAGAGATTCTCTCTCTCTCTCTCTCCTCTCTCTCTCTCTCTCTCTCTCTTCTCTCTCTCTCTCTCTCACACACACACACACACACACACACACTTGCATTGTCTGAGCCTAGGATTTTTTATGTGGCCAGTTCATGTTAACAATATACATTCACTCAGACTTCATTCAGGGCTTCCTCTGTTCCCTATGAGGATCTTTTATTCCTCCCAGTCTCAGCCTGATAGACACTTTCCTTAGATATAGAAATATATTTGGTCAGATCATACATCTGTCCAGTGGACAGGGAGAGATTCTGACCACTGATGTGATACTGTACATTTCTATTCTGATCTAATATGTATTGATTTAAAAATCAAACCATCAAAAACACTTTGACTTCCCACATTTTCAAGTTATTGAGGACACATTGCAGCACTATTGAATACTTCCAATGGGTTGTCACCTGACTGGTGTTATGGATATGAGTCTCATCTTCTTCTGGTTCTGATATTTTTCTGGGGAATGGGGAAAGGGCCTCACTATGTATCCATGGTTGGCCTAGAACTCACTGTATAGACCAGGCTGTACTCAAACTCACAGAGATTCTTCTGCTTCTGCCTCTGTCAGTATGTATGCTACTACATACCAACATTAGAATACATAAAGGTATATACCACCATGCCTGACACCTGGGTGTAACATTTTGATATTCTATGTGGTTCTCTTTGCTGTCTTTGATCTTTCTTGTGAGCTCTGTAGCTTCATGGAAAGACAGGTGTCCCTAATATTTAAATGGCTGTTAATGGTTTTCTACACTGTATACACCCACATATGGCTAGGGATTGTTTGTTGAATCCACTTCATTTGTATCCTTTCTGTGACTCACTTTTATTCACCTGAACTCCGTGCTTCTGTGGTTCTCTACTCTGAACAGTCTCCAAGCATGCCTCTTTCTCCTAGCCCCCAGACTGACTTCTGTGTCTTCCTGTCTTATTGGAATATTAAGGAGATTTCATCATGAACTGTTCTGTCCATGCATGTTCACCATCTGCCCATCCTCTGTATTTACAAATGACCAAATGTCCCTTATCCCTTCAAAGACGGATTTCACACTTTGTATTCTCTATCCCATATTTTCTTAATTCCTCCAAGATTTTGTTTGATGATTTTGTATCTCTGGACTCTTCCAATATTTCTCAATGGGTTCCTACTTCCCATCTTTTATACAAATGCATGCATTCCCAAATTCAGAGCGTTTTCTCATGAATCTTTTTCCTCTTGAATTGCTATCTTATCTCTCTGTCCTATCACTCTCATCTCCAACCTTCAGAAGTGGAGGCTACAAACTGCCTACTCATATTTGTGGGGCTGAAAGGCCATGGGACAGAAGGAGCAGGTCTGGAGCAAGAGTGAGGTCAATATGTGCCCAAACCCTGAAAATATCCCTTAGACCAGCAGGAGTAGGACTGCTTCTTTGATGCTCTGGGCCTGCATGTCTAGTGCATGTAGCCTTACAACCCACACCTCTGGCTCTCTTGAGATAATCACATTGCCTGGTGGTCAGGCTACAGATTAAACTCCCTCCTCCTTATAAGGACGTTTCCAGCAAGTACCTGGAATTCCTCTTCATGCAAATGGATCATTCCCAGCCCCTCATCACTAGCCAATGATGTATGCTCACCCTCCAAACCCCGACCTACTCACCAAGTTTATATAGCCCCTGCTCCCCGCAATAAAGAAACCTGTTTCACTGAAAACTGTCTCCAGAGAAGGCTGTGTCACCCACACTCACAGCACAGAGATTCTGCCTAACCTACCCACTGCAGCTAAGGTTCACTCCCTCCACTCCATCCTGATGTACAACATGCTTGGATACGCCGAGGGGAGAAGTGGACCGGGGGCAGCACGTATTTATACTTATTCAGTTAGACTAAGGCTGCTGTCCATCCGATGCAGAGACTGCTTCTTTTTTCAGTGGGCAAAAGAGAGTCATAACTGGTCAAAATGCTAAAAATAAATGACTGTTGAGTACTCAGCTCTAAATAGGACATCCATAGCATCCATGCCCAGAAAGCTAGTGAATATCATGGGAAAGAGAGGCGGAAAGGTTATAAAAGCTAGAGGATGGGGAAGGAGGAGTCACAGAAAAGGCTGAATTCTACAAATGACCTGTGAAAAAGAGCGGCGGTCTACTTGGGAAGAAGAAAGGGGTCTGTGGGAGAGGGAAGAGGACAAAAGCGGGCAGCAGAGTGAATTAGTTCACAGAATATTGTATACATGTATAAAATTGTCATAAAACAATTTAAGAAAAAAGAGTCTCTAATCCCTTTCGGATGGCCTCTCATTCCGTTGATCTTCCAGGCTTGAGCAGAGAAAAAGGAAGACGAGAGGGAAATAAGCTTTATTTTATACTCAGGAAATAATCTGTGAGAACCACGAATCTCATCTTATAAACAGGTTTCCAAAGAACAAGGACAAACAGGTCTGCTGAGTCGGTTGTAGAGCGTGAGTGAGAACCTGTGGTCAGTAAGTTCCCAGAGGCCCTCCGCGCCAAACTGATGTACACACTGTAGATTACAAGAGTAGATTCTCCATTTGCTACAAGAAACACGTTCGAGTGGAAATTATTCTTATAATAAACATAGTGTGGCCAGATACAGTTTCTCTAACGGCCGTGGATAGGAAGCACTGCAGGTATCATGGCCTTGTAGGACAGGTTTACATTCCAGGGGAGATAACTATAAAACTTACGTGGTTAGAAACAGAAACTATCGCAGGAGAGCTTCTTGCCTTGTTCAATAAACAATTCAATTTTATGATGACAAGGTACAGGGTATGTATGGATTTAACTTAAACAGGAACTTTCCGACACCTGCCTAATACTTCTTGTTCTTTATGCCTGGTGCTAACTGATGTGTAAAATTCTCTGACTGACTTCCTTCTTTTTACAGCCAGAGATAATTCCAATCCAGAACCTTGAGCTCCTTAAAGCACTTGTATCAACAGCCTTTTTTTTTTTTTTCTTTTTCTGTTCAAATGGCTCTTTCTTTACTAGTTTCTTATGAACAGCTCAGGTCTAACTCCTAAACAAAACAATTGTATATTAACCCCTGTTTCCTCTGGAGTTAGCATAAATGCCTGCTTGACTTAAAATCCTTCAGGTCAAGGTTATATTGTTTGCCTTCACAACAAAGTTTCTCATTAACAATATGGCCCAGGACACACGGATTTAAAAGATTTTAAATGAGACCTAGTCGATGTCTTATGGCCTTATGGAATTTTTTTGTTTCCCTAGACCTGACTTATTCAGCACCAGCTACAGAGCAGATACTGTGTATGGTGTCTTACTAAATAATCATAACTATGCTAATATAGAGACCACATTTTTAATATAATTTGATGAAAGTTGAGGGAGAAGATGTTTTATTTTACTTATTTATTGTTAGAGAACTTCATACACAAATACAATGTGTTTTTATCAAATCCACTCCCATATTCTTTTCTGTCAGTGCCTTTTATACTCCCTCTATTGCTTTTTCCTCCCAAACTCATGCTTCCTTTTTAAAGCCCACTGAATCTTCCCATTATGTGCACAGATATGGGGCTATCCTCAGGGACACAGGTTACCTAGAGGGGCCATATTTGAGTATAAAATTGACAATGGTCAATGTCATCCAGTGTTAGCTTTGTGGAGATTGAAGTTTGATTTATGGTATCAGTTTGTAAGCAGCAGAGTTAAGGCTGGTTGCTTTCAGCAGAAAATGAATTGAGTATATTGTTAGGCAGTTCACAAAATCTCAACAAAGGCAAGATATGTGGATAGGGGGCTGTGTAGTTGTGGTAGTTTGAATAAGAAAGCCCCCCCCCCAGGCTCATATATTTGAATGCTTGACACTATTTGAAATGATTAGAAGGATTGGGAGGTATGGCCTGGCTGGAGGAAGTGTGTCATTGCAGGCTGGGCTTTGAGTATGCAAAAGCTCATTCCAGGGCTAGGCTGGTTCTCTCTCTCTCTCTCTCTCTCTCTCTCTCTCTCTCTCTCTCTCCCTCCCTCCTTCCTGCCCTCCTTCCTTCCCTATCTTTGTCTTTCTCTCTTTCTGTGCCTATTGATCAGGATGTAGGTCTCCAGAGCTTGTCTGCATGCCATCATGCTTCCCACCATGTAAGACCTCAATTAAATGCCTTGGTCATGGTGTCTATTCACAGCAATGGAACAGTGACCAAGACCATAAGTTGCAAGTGATCCTTCATGAGACAGAACTGATGACTGAGACCACTTTTCAAAACTCTGGGGTTTACAGATTAGCCAGTACACAGATATCATATGTTTTCACCTAGAATTTTATACACAATATATGTATATGTATATTGTGTATGAAATTCTCAATTTTGAGCCCAGAAATTCATGCCCTCAGAAACTTAGTGTTTCCACAACCTATTGCCAACAGAGAAAAACCATGTCACCTCTCATTAGGTAGCTATCTGGTTAGTGAGCCTAGCTCATGAGTTTGCACCTTGTTGTAATTCTCAGTCATTTCTAAAAGGAACTGAGTTTATATATTTAATAGTTAAAAACTATAACAAATTCTATTAGTTTAACTCAGTCTCCCTGACACCAAGTCTTTGTACAATAAAAGCTGTTCAAAGATCATTAATGATCTGTTATATGTCAATTTGAACAAATTTCTCTTTTTTGTTTACTTTTGTGCTGATTTGACATGATTGAACATCTCTTTCGTTTTCCTTCATTTATTTGTTATTTCCTAAAGAGAACATTTAAAAGCAGAAGGAAGTAATAAAAGCAAAACAAAAGTAGAAATTACAGTGGGACAAAATTCTACAGCTAGAAAATAAGCAAACAATAGAGATCATTGCTGAAGGCAATAGTTGAATATTTTAAGTAGTAATAAAATTAACAAATCCACAGGAGACTGATTTTTTTTTAAAAAAATGATGAGAGATGGAGATGTAGCTTAGTGGTAGAACACCTGCCTAACAAGTACAAAGCTGGTTCACTTCCCAGCAACACAAAAAATTACATCTATCTATCTATCTATCTATCTATCTGTCTGTCTGTCTGTCTGTCTGTCTGTCTATCTATCTATCCATTCATCATCTATCTATTGGACCCACCAGCCATATAAATAATGACATCGAGGCTTATTAAGATTTTATAGTTTATGCCTTTAACTGGGCAGTCTCACGACTACTCTAACCTGATTAATCTTGGCACTATGTTCTACCACATGGCCAGGTCTACCTCTCTTCTCCACTCTGGTCTATCTGTTCACTTTTGTGTCTACTGGCTGAATCTCCTGTGTCTCATTTCTTGTCCCAGCATTCTTCTCTCTGCCCAGGAGATCCACCCTCCACGTATTGCTCAGCTCCTGGCTCTCAGATATTTATTACAGCCAATCAGGTACAATTCTAGATTGCCTTAGGCAGGTGAACAAGAACAAATATCTATAAAATATGAGACCGGTGATGGATCGTAGAAGTACCAATACCAACATCTTGCCAGTGTTTAGTTCTCTTTCATACAGAATTAACAACTGAATACACAAAGACTTACCTTCACACAGTATACCCAAAATATATGAATATCTATCAGTCTGAAATAACATACAGAAAATAAATCAATTGGCATGAGTATAGTTCTTACAACACTAACAGTATAATAATAAATATGTTTAAATCTACCTTATGTCAGTACCTTTGAGGACTTAGAGTAATATATAGTTTTCTTGAAAGGACAATTTTCTGAAGTCAGTAGGCAGAAAAGTGGAAAATATGACTATTCTCATGTTTGTTAAAGAAGTCAAATCCGTAATGAGATGTCTTAATGTAAGTGAAAAATATTTCCAAAAAATAAAAGAAGAAACAAGAGAACCTCATCTCTCGTCAACATTAGTGAATAACTTCTAAAGAAAAACAATTAAACAATAACATGTTAAGCATCATGACCCAGGGGCAACTCTAGTACAGTATCTAGTACAATCTTTTGTGATTGGTATTTTAGTATAATTCAAAATACAGGGGGAGATCCTGAGATTTTATTAATAGGTAAAGAATATGAATTTGATAAAATGTAACAACTGCCCATGATTTAAAAACAAACCCAAAAATCCTTCCTGCAAACTAGGAGTAGAAGAGAATTTCTTTGTCATCTTGACCTAAGCTAGAGTCACATGGGAAGAGAGAACCTGAACTGAGGAAATACATCCAACCAGATTGTGTGTGCATAAGCCTGTGGGGGACATTTCCTTCATTCGTAGCTGATGTAGGAGGTCCCAGCACACTGTGGGTGGGGCCCCTCTGGGCTGGGGGTCCTGAGCTGTTTAAGAAGTCAAGCTGAACTAGCCATGAGGATCAAGCCAGTAAGTACTCCTCAACCCCTGCCCAGCTCCTGCCTCCAGGCTCCTGTCTTGAGCTCCCACCCTGATTTCCCTGGATGACAGATGATAATCTGTAAGGTAGAATAAACCCTTTCCTCCTCAAGTTGCTTTTGGTCACGGTGTTTTGCCATATCAGTAGAAGCCCTAACTACAACACCTGGCTAATCCCCAGTGCCCTAGCTTGACCTCATCGTCTCTCAGAACCTTAGAGACATTTGTCCCATTATCTATGGCAATACTGTTGTTATTAAGAAAATTGAAGGAAATTTGATATCCTTGCTGTGATTGGTTCTCATTCTGTCTAGATAGCTGATAATTTTACACTTTACCCTTGAAAATCAGCCTCATATTCTCAAATTTAATTGTAGATATGTAACAATAATATTTCTCCCTCGATTTGTTTGCTTGGCAAATAAACTTCTTATTGTTTTATTTTTATTTAATCATCTTGACTATGAGCCATTGTTTTATTGAATTAATCTTCTTACTGGAGCTCAAGGAGCTTGTAATGAATTTCCTTCTGAATTACAGTTGTTTTGCATGTAAGTTGGTTTCTTATTTTTTTTTTTTATTCTAAACATATTGTATATGGTATAGCTGGTGTACGTGTGTTGTATTATGGTACCTGGTATTTGTAGTATGTATGATATATATGGTATGTGTGGCGTCTGGTGTGTGTGTGCTATACAGGGTTTCTGTGGGGGGGGGATATATGTGATATGTGTATGGTATATGGCATATAATGTGATGTCTATGGTCCGCGTATAGTGTATATGGGATATGTATGGTGTATGTATAGTATATATGGTATGTGGTTTTGTGTGGAGTATATGGTGCATGTATTTGGAATGTATGGTTGTGTATATGCAGTGTATATGATGTGTGTGTTATGTGTGGTTTTCTAAGTGTGTGTGGTATGGGTGTGTGCGTGGTTTAGTGTATGTGGTATACATAATATGTATATGGTATGCATATTATATGTGTATAATGTGGTGTGTATAGTGTAGAATGTGTGGTTTACATTGCCTATATGTATTGTGTGGTGTGCCATATACGTAGTATGTGTGAGTGGTTTCCATGGTGTTAATTTTCATCTTGCTCATTCTTCCTTGGTCTAAATCTATTACAGTCTTTTGAGGTTGATTCAGTGATAGAACATTCATTTTCACTATATTCTAACACTTTCTATGACTTTCCATTTGTAGAGTTGGTGTCTCAGTAAACTATGCTCTCAGTTAGGGATATTTACATAATATCAGTGGATCCAGCTAGTGCACCTATGCAGCTTCTGGGAGAGAAGGTAGAATTAAGAGTTTTGCCATGATGAACTGTGTCACTAATGTGGACACCATTATCTTTCACTGGCCAATAGTTTTTTGAAGGTTACAGTATAAAGCCTTGTCCTCTACTGTCAAAATTGGTGTGTCTTATTTTCTTAATATATCATTTTGTTGATTTCAATCTACTTGGCAATGTGGAGGTCCTGCCTCATATCCCTTTCTTGGTTGGCTTTCTTGAAAGCTGCTTTCCTGTCTGCTGCCCTTCCTGCACTCTGTCATGATTCCTTGTTCATACCCCTCTAAATGAACCAATATTCAACGATCATGTTGAACCATCCCCGTTTCTCATCCCTTCATTTTCACCTTTCTCCCATCTAATCTCTTTATATAGATATAACCCTCCAAACTCACTTGCATGTCCCATTACTTTTATCTATGCAGGTATTTTCCAAATTTACGCCCTGTCTCTGTATGAGCAGTCTCATTTTCAATTCTCTGCTGGACATCACTCCGTGGGACCCTATTACTAAAACCTTAAACAACCCAGAGCACACTTGCAGCCTTCTCATCTAAGCTAGTGACCCTGAAATCTGTTTCCTCCTATTCTTCCAGGCACTGATGCTTCCAGTCATTCTTGGCACTTCCCTTGCTTGGTCTCTCTCTGTCTACTCAGGTATGAACTCCTTCCCGTGGACTTTTCTCTCCCCTTCATTTCTACTGCCAGTGTCTTAGAATCTGGATCTGTAATAGACTGTCATCCTGTCCCTTCGCTTCTACCCCATTTCTACATCTAATTCCGTTCCACAAAGCTCTAATAATGCTCTGCTCCAAAACCCTCCATGGAAGTGGTTCTCAACCTTCCTAATGCTGCAACATTTTAGTACAGCTCCTCATGTTGTGATGACTCCCTCACCCTCAGTTGTAATTTCTTTTTGTTTCTACTTCAAAACTGTATTTTTGCTACTGTTATGAATTGTAATGTAAATGTCTGGTATGCAGGATAGCTGATATGTAATCCAAAGGGATTGTGACCTTTGGGTTGAGACATGCTGCTTAGGGTTACCTGCCACCCTGTACTGTACTCAATGAACCTGATGGTTATAACTTACTTAATATGTGGCATTCATTTGCCACTGTCTCTTTATGTGCACTGAATGCTGACAAGGTCTCATTGCAGAACATGCCCTGTTCTTTCCAATGTTGGAGACTCTTCGTGGAACACCTGTCTTCTGTCTTCATCTCTCAAACCTTTGTAAGTGTAGATCTCCCTATACATATGTATGTATCCTGATAGATAGGTAATTAAATTAACTTTAAAGTACAATAACTTCTGCAAATGTCTCACAGCATCAAGCCTGTTTGTTTGCACATAGGATTTCAACACATGTTCTTATATAGTTGAAGCTTTGCCTGCTTACAGAACACCAAGGCAAGGCTAATCAGTAAGAATAAACATGAAAGAAGCTGACAACTGTGTGGTTATACCAGACATTTGTCAAACTACGGAACTGTCTAAGTAACCCTTCTAGGATTTCATGTATGGTAAGGAGGACCTGCCTAAATGGAAGCAAATGGATTAAATGGTTTGTCCAGGGCTCTTCTGGCTTCTTGATGTTTAGTCTTTCATAGAAGAAAACATAATATGTTGCATATGTAAAAACAAAGGATTTGTTTATCAGTAACTTGTCTCTATGTGGTGTGTGTGTGTTGTGTATATATATATATATAAATATATCATATATATATATAATACATTTCACATGTGAGTTCATGCTAAGCAGCTCGCATAAATACAGGCATTTGTCTCCTTGAATGTTCATTATATAGTGAATGAAGCTACATTCACTCACTGCCGTTGAGCTTTTTGGACATCTTAGTTTCCAGATCTCTGATTTACTCAGAAACACCAAACTGGCAACTCCACACCAAAGTTTGACAAGTGACAAGCTAGTCCAGAGAATGGTCATTCTGCAATTGTCTTAATAGTTGAGGTCATCTGGAACCAATCCTGTTCCTGGGTTTGTACAGATTTTCCATGTCAGCTTCTTTTCCTTTAGAGTCACACGCTCAAAGCTTCACAATATTCTAATTTTTAGGTTCTTGTTTTTTGGTATTTTTTTTTTAAAGAAAATCCTATTTTAGGTAAACCCTTTCAGCAAGTTCTTCGTAAAAATCCATGTATACAATTCAAGGCTGCTTTGGGATGTGAGAAGTTAGTTTGAGATTGCATTTGTAGTATCTAGCTGAATGTTCACATCTCTAATTCACTGGATCAGAAAAAAAAATGATTATAGCATTTCTTGTCCCAGGCTGCATGCTCTGAAAGGTGCCTCAGATGGCACATTTGCTGGTGACTACATGTGTGGGGGAGGGGAGTCACTTTTGGAAAAAAAAATTAGGGAGTAAAAGAAGGGCCACTAATATGGCCATTAAGAATCCTGATGTTTTTAAGGCTAGGGGGCATAGTCAGTAGAGTGCTTGTGGCATAAACGAGAAGACTCAAGTTCTATCTCCAGGACCCATGTAATACCCAAGTGTGGCTGCCACACATCTGTAACCTTAACCCTCAGGAGGTAGAGATATAAAGGTCCCTAAGGCCCGCCAAACAGACAATCTAGTTGAATCTGAGAGTTCCAGATTCAGTGAGAGCACCTTGTCCCCTGTCTTAAAAAACATGGTGCAGAATGATTGTAGAAGCCACACAATCTTAACTTTTACCAGACAGACAGACGTGTACACATGCATGTCTGCATGCACATACACCAAACCGTTCACTTACACCACACAGACACAACACACACAGACACACACAACACACAAGAGAGAAGAGAGAGAGAGAGAGAGAGAGAGAGAGAGAGAGAGAGAGAGTCAAAACTCTGGGGACATGGGACAAAGCCATTTGCTGTCTAGGGCTATGTTTCTTGTAATCTAAGTGGCCACTTGCAAGCACCGAGAAAATGGCATTGGGGTGGCAGAGACACCCTCAGTGGGAGCAGCTTCTACAGGTGCCATCTGGGTATGGAGGCTTTGACACTCTTAGGCACAATATGTCCAATGTTTGTGGCCTGTTTACAGGCACTGAGATGGAGGCCATTCCCTTAATTCAGTGGCCTCAGCAGAGATGGAGATGGTGAGGTCAGAGCAGTAGGGGACAAAAATGTTTTTAAAATATTCATGCCATTGAAAAGAACTACGCTGTATAACACGTTTATAAACATTTTCTCAGGGACAGATGGAGAAAGCCATTACTAACCTTTAAAGAAGTTTATCAAAGGCTCAAGAAGTTCCATTTTGTGAACTCTTTTTCCAGAAAGGACTTTCTAAAAGTATTAAGTCTCAAATAAGGCACAGCTTGAATCTTTTTGTTATGGTTACCCAGTGCATCATAGTCTTCTGATATTTTCAAGGAAAATGTCAAGTCAGGGTGACAAATCAACTCCTTGATTCAAAGTCTTACAAATGAAAAGAAAGCCTGTTTACCAAAGTTTCATCAAATGATAATAGATTGTGGAAAAAAATCCTAAGTGTTGTTATAAATGGATTGCATTATACAGCCCAGGGTATCCTACCAAGACGAGGAGAGGGTCTGATCATAGAAGAAACCAGTAGGGAAAGTAAAAATGACCCAGGACACATATTACTAGGTGGGGAGCAGTGAAGTTGAGGGGGAGTGAGGGGATTACTGCCTGGAGCAATTGGTCAGCTGTGTTCTGCCTCAGATACCTATCTGAGTCACCATGACTAATGAGAACCCCTGTTCGCAGCTGCCACATTAATCAGCTCTAGGTCATTAAGGACCTAGTGGAGATCCTTAATCACCTGCATTCTGGTTCATGGCACAGAAGGTGTGGACAAGCTATGTGAATGAATTGTGCAAAGGACCTCATGGACTCAGGAAGACGAGGAATAAAGGCTGTTGGGATAGCTGTGGTGAAGACACAGACTGAATCCTTCAGGGTGAATGATATCTAGCTGGGAGAAGAGGTGGGGAAATGATCTAACTAGCAGTTACAAGGGCACAGAAGTATAGGGGGGTCCTACGTTGGGTCAAGGATGCGGGTGAGGGTATATCTTAGTTTGGATTTTATTGCTGTGAATGGAAACCATGAGCAAGGTGACTCTTATAAAGGAAAACATTTAATTGGGGCTGGCTTTCAGTTTCAGAAGTTAAGTGTATTACCATCAGGGAGGGAAACATGGCAGCAGGCAGGCAGATACGGTGCTGGAGGAGCCAGAGAGTTCTACACTTTGATCCACAGGCAGCAAGGAGGAGACTGTATTCCACACCTGGACAGAGCTTGAACATAGGAGACCTCAAAGCCCACCCCCACTGTGACACACTTCCTCCAACAAGGCCACACCTACTCCAACAAAGCCACACCTCCTCCAACAAGGCCATGCTTCCTAATAGTTCCACTTCCTATGGTGGCAATCACTCAAACACATGAGTCTATGGGACCGAACCTACTCAATCCATTCCAGGGTATGTGTTGAGAGGGAGGGAGGGAGGGAAGGATGTAGTGGTCGGCTGTAATTTAAGTGGCAAATGGTATAAGAGCTGAAGACAAAAAAGGACAGAAGACCTGGGTAAACTGTGAAGCAGACAGGACACGAGACTATTGCTCCCCAGTGAGCCAGAATGCATACACAGCACAAGGCACCAAGCAGAGAATAGATTTAACTTTAAAAGCCTGAACACAGTAGTGTAATAGGTGCTACCTCCTAGAGTTTCCAGAGGAAACCTTCCCAAGGAATGCTACCAGCTGGGGACAACGGTCTACACAGAAACCTGGGGAAGTGCATTTTAGGTTCAAACCTTAGCAGCCTGGTTTCCACCTCTATTCTATTCTACTTTCTGAGCTTAGGGACAATGTGTGCCTTGGTTCTTTCTTCTAGGTATGTTTTGGGATTAATGGTCCACACAACTCCTTTAGAGATTAGTAAAGCAATGGAAAGATATGGGACTAATGTTCGACTTCAGCCTGTCATCTCTGAGCACCCCCCTTCACGCCCCAGGGTGCTGAGTGACAAATGAGTAGGGAATTGGTCCTGTTAAATAGGATATGCTACCCAAGTAGAAAGGGTACAGCAACTACATGAACTCATGCATAGAAACATTTGCTATTAAGTTTTACAGTATAAGTTAGTTACGGGCCTGCCCCATTTTAAATGCTATGAGCAGAAACCATGGGGTTAAGAGACTCTCTCAGTCTTTTTTACACTTTCTGGTTTCCTTTGGTTGTGTTATTTTTAACTTACTTATCCTTTTATTTATGTTGAGACAGAGTATCATGTAGCTCAGGCTGATCCCAAACTCTCCATGTAGCTGAGGATGGCCTTGTATGTCTGCTCTTCTTGCCTCTACCTCCTAAGTACTGAGATTATAGGCATTCACCAACACACTGGATTTTATTCAGTGCTGGGCATCAAGTCTAGGGCCCTGTGCACACTAAGCAAGCACTTTGCTAAGGGTGCCCCATCCCCAGCCTTCCGTTGGGTATTTAAAACAGCCTTCCAACATAGCTTAGGCTAACCTGGAACTTGCTATGTAGCTCCCCTCTCCCCCTTCAAACTAGATTCTCCTTCCTTAGCCTCCACAGTGCTGGGTTTATAGATACGAAACACAATGCTGAGGCCCTCCTGCTCTTATAAATGAATGTTAGCAGGAGAAAAAAATATATATATATATATATTCACATAATATATACATCAAAGATGTTTCATATAGCATTACTCATTCTACAAACGTCTTAGCATACTGTAATGCTTACTTTTGTTTTCAGGATTTAAAGGTGTCCTTTGCCAGATTAGTTGCTGTGTGGTTTAAACAAAGGACAGCACAGCTAGCTACATCTACTTTACATAGCAAAGTGATATGGCTTGCCATTTGATAAAAGCTACCAAATAAATAAGCTAATAAATAAAGGAAACACCACCTTTGGGCCACATACGTGAGGCGGGAGAAGTGAGATTGAGTCAGGAAATTAAATTAAAAAGTAAATAATAGCAGTCCCTGATCCTGTCGTCATTTCTCACCAGACCCAATATGACTTTGAAAGGAGGACTCTGTGGAATTCATTTCAAGTTTGGGGGAAACAATATGCAATTTAAATACACGCACATAAAACTGCTGGGCGGTAGGCGGGCGGGTCAGGAGGTGTCAGACAGCACTGGGATGGTGGCCTCACTTCCAGACCTTTGTGCACTAAATACAATTATATGAGGTCAGCTGTGATGGTGACAGAGCTGTGATTGGCTGTTCCTGGAACTACCTTATTTGGGGAAGACTTTTCTAGTGGAAGTGGCAAACCAGGCTTGTCAGTAGTTTTCAAAATTGATTTACCAACCAACGGAAATTATATAGGGTTTCAGTCTGACTATGAGTTTAGAGAAATTCAAGTTAAAAATTCTCTTGTTAGAGAATTAGCTCTCTCTCCCTCCTCTCTTCCCCTCCTCTCTTTCCCTCCCCTGTGTGTGTATGTGTGTGTGTGTGTGTGTGTGTGTGTGTGTGTGTGTGTGTGTTCATGCAAGTACTCCACTAATTAACCCACCAGTGAGGAATAATATGAAAGAAAATAAAAATGCTGGGTCTGTTTTTCCTTCCTTCCTTCCTTCCTTCCTTCCTTCCTTCCTTCCTTCCTTCCTTTCTTCCTCCCTTTTCTTTCATTTCTTCTGTCTCTGTCTCTCTCCCCCTCTCTCTTTCTCTCCTATAAATATTTATTCAGCTCCTATATTATGGAAGGCACTTTACAAACCCTGTGGGGAAACAGAGCTAAAAATAAGGCTCTTCAAGATGCCTCCAATAAAGATAAGTACAGAAGTAAACGATCCAAGGCAGAATGGGATTAGTCCCTTCCCAGTGAGCCAAATAACTTACTGTAGAGTCTAACAGAAGGAAAGATTGCTGGCCAGTGAGGGGGCAAGGCTTTGAGGAAAGCCTAGAAAGATGGCATAGTATTAACAGGTATCTAGAATGGAGTAGGAGCTGAGGTTCTGAAGTGTGAAAACCCGTGAGTCTTCCCAGGTTGGTCAAAGAATAGTGAGGGATGTGGCTTACTACGTACGGATGGATCTGTGCCAGGTGGAGATGTTTGCTTCTCAATCAAGTAGCTAATGAGAAGCTGCCGAAACCTTTGAAATAATTGAACGACTTCAGGATTGAATGGGAAAAAGAACAGGATGAGATCGACACAGAGAGAGTGAAGAAATGAACTGGGCCTTGTCAACAGGAACCGGACCTGTAAAGAAAAATTATCATGGCAATAAATGAATGGGTATGGCAATGAGTTAAGACCATTAGCAGAGAGAGACGATTGGATATCCTTGGAGATTACTGTGATCAGAGAGTTCCTGGACACAAGCATTTGTACAGATCTGATTTTTCTACACTGATACTTGACAGTTCTGGATGAGACATGGAAAATGGGAATCTCGATCGGGGAAAGTCAGGAATGATAACAAAGCTATGGAAGATTCCAGAGAGCTGGGCAGGATACTGTGGAAATAAGTTAGTTGGGGTACAGACCTCAGAGGAATGGGAAAGAAAATCGAGGAGCCAAAGGGTAAAAATGGTAGCTAGGAAGTGACATAGGTGGGAGATCAGACTCAAGGGTTTTCCCTCCTCTGATTTAGAATAGGTCAATTGGCCCACAGCCATTGAGTAAACATATCCTGATCGAGCTGGCTATGAAATCTGCTAGCCCAAGGTGAGTGGGGTTGGGGATATCCTGCTGATAGGGGGAAAGAAGCCCCCAGGCCTTTATTACAAGCTGCAGGCCTCCTCAGGGTAGAGGGGTTTGAGGCAGCCAGCCATCTTGGAGAGGGGGAAGTCACCTACCTTAGAAGTTTGTGGTCTTTATGACCTAGTTATGGCTCTTCTCCTGTCTGTCTTCCTATATCACTCTAACTTCGAATCCCTGTGGTCCTTTTATAGGGAAGATAGTGAACATCGTGTGTCGAGGCTAGAAATTGTGAAACCAGCACAGAACTCTTTCTTCTCTCGCCCATGACCCTTTTTTTGCATATAACATGCCGTCTCAGGTTTTTCTGCTTTGGAGAACTGACCATTTACTTGGTCTCCTGCCATGGGTTCAGCTGAGCAAACACAGGTAACAAAGTAACTATGTGGTCCAGACCAGGAAGGAGCGCACAGGGACCACTCAGCTGCCACATTCATTGCCGAAAGGAAGTCAGATGATCCTTTGGTCCTGATCATTTATTCCAGGCTCTGTCTTTGCAGTCTCAGGAAGATGAAACTGCTTTTTCTTCTCTTTTTTTTTTTTTTCTTTTTCTTTTCCCCTTGCACCTGACACTGGAGGGGTCCCCCAGAAGACTGAGGAAACACAGCCCAGAGCTGCTGGCTGGGTACAGCTGTCATCAAATGGGCTCGAGTCACAGGCTGAAAGAAGAAAGACAAATTACATGAGAGAGAGAAGTTTCTAACAGAGACTTTGGCTGGAGGAAAAACATGAAATCTGGCTCTTGACACTGCTCTTTCAAGGTTTCTTCCTTCCTTCCTTCCTTCCTTCCTTCTCCTTCCTTCCTTCCTTTCCTTCCTTTCTTCCTTTTTAGCAATTTCTGCTTTGCCTGTATGCCTCTGTATGAGGATGTCAGATCTTGGAGTTATAGACAGTAGTGAGTTGCCATGTGGGTACTGGGAATTGAACTCAGGTCCTCTGGAAAAGAGTTGTCAGTGTCCTTGACAACTGAGCCATCTCTCCAGCCCCCTCTTTGAATGTTTTATGATAGGTTTCACAACTAGAACCGTCATTTTGAATGCAAACACACAGTATCAGCCTTGCTCTTTCTCTGTAGTATTCGACTGTAATTTTTTAGCAGGGAGAGGTGTGTGGAGCGGCCAACTAGCAAACAGCTTCCAAAACCTGCAAGAGTGCCATTATTTTACATTTCTTTGTTGAAATTCTTTAAGCATATTTTCCCTCCACTGAATTCAGGACTGGGGAATTTCTTTTGTTTGGGGGCTTCTTGCTAATGACATATTTTTATATTTATCTTTTGTCAGTGTTTCATCACGTATAAGCAGGATTTGCTTTGGTCAGGTGAACTTGTGTAAGTAGCTAACCTTTGAGAGGTGGGGAGAAAGGAAACTTTTAAAAACAAAGTGGGAAACGTCTCTTCACGCACACACTACTTTTCTTTCACCTGGGGACCACCAAGCTCGTGTGGATGGCAAAGGGCTGCTCTGTTTTTTGTTTGGATTGGATATTTTTATATTTAATATTTGTCTTCTGAGTCAAAAGTGGTTATCTCTCAAAAGAAAAATTTGATGGCTTGAAAGCTAGGTGTTTGTGCTTTCCCGTCGGAAATGTTAACACTGAAGCAGCCCTCGGTGTGCTTCAAAGTTAGTAACCCCCCAAGATGAATTAGTGACCTGCCCTCACCCCACCTCCATACTAGCTGTTACCTCCGGGTGGCAGGCTCCAAGCCCCTGTGGGCTGAAATGGGCAGTTCGGGAGGAGACTTGGTCAAGCTGGGTGGTATGAATGGCTGACCAGGACAATGGTGGCTTTTCAGGCAGATTTCAGTTATCAGAAGAATGTAGCAGCCTGTCCTTGAGAGGAACCTGCTTCTGTTGATGTGTTTGTGTGGTTTCCGCAAGTGCAGGGGCAGAGGGCCAAGGCTGAGTGTGCGGAGAGATATGGGACTTGTCTAGAAATGTCCAAGTCAGTTGGAACCTGATTTATGGAGACTTTATGAAAAGTTTAGGAAAAAAAATACAAAGAAAAAAGTCACCTATCCAGTTTCCTGACACATTAAGTTAAAGATTGATGAAAACAGGCTTTTCTATTGCAAACGCTGACCTTGATTAAGAAAGACCCTGGTGCTCTCAAGCCCGTCGTTTCCTGGTATTTAAAGCATCTTGCAAAACTCTCTCCCCTTTGTTGTGGTAGCTTTCTGACACCCGGATGGTAAACATCTTGTCCTTCTGATGTTGGTGGCTTATATGGTCAATTCTAGTGGCGGTATCAGATGGACCTGGTGTTGATGAAGCTGCTCTCTCTCCTCCTCCAGCATGGGAGGTAGTGCTGCACTTCCACAACACCTTGCCAGTGTGAGGAGAGAGTGTGCTGGGGTTGTGTACACATCTACCCTAGCTGCCTGAGATGACATTTATAGCAGATAAGCCACTACTACAGGTAATGGCAGTGGTTATCTCTCTACATATGTGATAACCCTTGCCTGCAATTCTAGAACAGAACAACTTGGTATGTCCTTTGCCCTAGCTACCAGCAGGAACAAGTTATAGGCCCTTTCACAGGACATCTCTGGTGTGTATGTGTGTGTATGCATTTGTGCATACACGTGTGTGTGTGTGTCTGTGTGTGTGTGCCGGTGTAGCACTGGACTCAAATATCATTCACCCTTTGAATCTCAGTAACTAGGCAGGTGACTCACACTGTAACCCAAATGTTACTGGTGGCAGTTGGGTATTAGTGGGCACCTCTGGAGGGGATCAGATCTCTTCTATCCCAAAGCAAGGAATTTAAGGAAGTCAGGTGGACAACAGCAGAAGCAGAGACAGTTCATTAAGAAAATACATTTCCAAAGGTTGGGGTAGGCAGATGGAGTTAGTACCCCAGACAGGCACTAATAAGGGATGGAGGCTTTTCCATTACATTTCATGGGCTATCTGGGTCACTTGAATGGGGAAGCCTTCTCAAGTTGTTCTGTTGCATGTAGTTCTACACTCAACTCTACTCATGTCTCCTCAGTACCAAATGTTTCACCCAGGCATGTCGGTTTGAATATTATAATGTGCCACAGGTCACCTTGAGTGCCTTTGAGCTTGTGCCAGTGGTTCTACAGATGGCTTCACTGGGAATTTCCAGGCTTCTTCTCTGCCAACAGGTTTGAGCCTTTTCAGTTTGGGTTTGTTTTGTGATAATTTTACAGATTTTGTGTGGGCCTTCCAGTCCTCATTTTCTGTACTATCACTTTACTGTTACAATATTCTATTGCTTCACCAGTACTCAAGAGACTGAGATGGAAGGATCTTAGCAAGTTCGAGGCCAGCCTGGTATACAAAGGGATTCCCAGCCAACCAACATTAGAGTAAGACCTTGTTTCAAAAGTCACAAACTGAATACATCCACTTCCTTAAATGACTGTTTGAAGCTACAGGGCACTTTTTTAAAAAAAATGGAATTTAAAGGACTGTCTCTTTGTTGTTCCCATTCAGTCCAGTTTTTCTAACTTGGTATCTGAGTCTTCTCTCCTCCCCAACTGGCCTTACAATCCAGGATCACATCACTATTGTCTGACAGGCAAATATCCCAACTACTTTATGATGTGTGGTATTCTTCCTGGGCGTGGGCAGACCCAGCATCGTTCACCTAAAACCACTTCAGGGCTTCACGTTCCTACAGAACCCCCCTCTGTATCTTGGGCACAATTGCCCTCATGACAGGGACACATCAGGCTCTAGGAAGGGGTTCAAGAAAAATTTCAGAAGAGTCACTTGGGAACTCACCCCTTGTGAACGAAGAGTTTGATACACAGATTTATACAAAGACTTCCTTAAAGAAATCTTCTTTTCATTTTCTCATCTCTATTTTATGTCCCAGATTCTTTAGGTCTGTGTGTGTGTGTGTGTGTGTGTGTGTTGTGTGTGTGTGTGTGTATGGAGAGACAGAGAGACAGACAGAGACAGAGAGAAAGAGAGAGATAGATGTGTCTCATTTCTACATTCTTATCCTGGCATTTATCATATTGACACCTTAGTATAAACTGAGGCAGGAAATTTTCCCTTCCCACATAAATACACTTGCCCTAATTTACTGCCAGGGAAACGCTAACTCCTGACTGTGGCAGAGCAACATGGCCCATTAGCAGGAAGGAAAAGCCCAGTTCCTAGAGCAGATTTTTTGCTATTTCCAAATAACGTTCTCAGAGTAAAAAACAAAAACTCCAAAGCAAACAAACCTCCTTTTGATCACAAGAATAAATCTCTGGGTTGGGTAGAAACATGATATTTCAGTTGGACTGCCTCAATCACCTGGCCCAAAGGGAGCCTTGGGGGTCAGGCGACATTCAATCACGCTAAAGAGCTGGGTGGGATATCCAGTCCTTTAATAAGATACCGCACTTTGCCTTCCTGACCTTAGAAAAGTAGCTCACTTGGTGTCAGGGCTGCTGGGATGCAGCCACTCTAGCGTTCCCTTTCTTCTTTCTCTTTTCTAAGCATGCTTTGCTCGTACTTTGAACTTTCTCTCCCTGACCTTTTGGGCTTCCTTACTCTTTCTCTAAAGCCTCCTGCCCCACAGTGTGAGTGGCTTTCTGCCATGTGTATGACCTCCACTCTTCTTTCCTTGGAGCTACAGAGGGGTTACAGCTTGGGTTTTTCTTTTAAACCCTAGTACAACTGTTCTTGAGCTTCTATCTGAGTTCAGTCTTACATTATTTTATTAATGAGATTGAGAACCCCTAAAGGAAGACCTGATTCTCCTGCATCCATATCAGAGTCACAATGATGAAAAGGAGCGCATTTTGGAGCTTCCTTTAATTTATCTAGTTTTGCTTTCACACAGACTAGAACATCTCAAATCCTTTTAGGTTCTGAGTGACTGAGAAAGAACTGGGTTTCAGGGACATTGAACTCAGAAAGAAGCTTGATGTAGAATGACCAACCCTCTTCTGCACATCAGCCCTCATGGGAGTCACCTCTTTCTGTTCTTCAGTCTGGCCACCAACAGGAGAAGTCTGTAGTGAGGGGAAGAGGATGCTGTACTCTAATCAGCCATACCATTGCTGGACCACGAGATGCCTTGCATGCATGCACTCAGCAAGCAAACAAACAGTCTTTCTCCTTTAGGCTCTGACTTAGGAAGTACCCAGCATCATGACCCTGCACACATCACCTGAGCCCTTGAAGCCTCTGTGTCTTCATCTATAAATTGGAAATTGTGCATAGAATGTTACCCAACCACAGAGAGTTTGTGTGATGATATGTCAGAGTGAGGCATATTGAGCAGCTAGCTCAGTGCTTGGCCTGTGGACACAGTGAACCATCAGTAGTTACTATCCCAGGGTACGCTGGTACAGTATTTAGCCCTTCCCACAGGATACTGGCTTCTGGAACCTTTCTTTTATAACTTTCCCCAAATGATTCATCTAGTGAAATAATTTGGAAGTCCTATATACAGTAGCTCTTTTGACTTTCCCAAACTGTCTTTTTCCATAGCACACAGTGGTTCTTCGTTAGATAACTGAGATACCTGGAGTACAACTGTCTAATGTCAAGCCCTGGCACTGTCTGATAATAGTGTGTACCTGAAGAGGTGATTCCCATCCCTGTGCATCTTCTATTGGCTCATTTGTAAATGAGGATGATGGTTTTGCCTCATAGGATACTGAAAATCCAATCTGTCAATATATCCAAGAGTGGAAAACAGCTCCCGGCATGTGGTAAGTCAACAAATGCTAGCTACTACTGTGTCTCCTTATTTGAGGAAAATGTATACTCTGAGGAGATGCTGTAACTAGTAACAAGAATTTAAATGGTTAAAAGCCATTATCTTTATAGCTAGTTCTTTCTTCAGTACATTTTGGATTAGTTGCTTTTCTTGTTTCAACAAATCCCCAACAAAAGCCGCTTTAAGGAAGGAAGGGTATGTTTTGGCTTATCTGTGAGAGGATATTGTCCACCATTGGTGACAAGGCATGACAGTGAGAGAAGGAGGCAGCTGTCCACATGGCATCTGCAGCCAGAAAGCAGAGAGAGACAAGACTGCTGCTCAGCATGGTCTCCCCTAATGTTTACTGAGTCCAGGACCCCATCCCATGTCCTAAGGGTTAGGATGGCTCTTCCTACCTCAGGCAAGTTCTTCTGGAATCACCCTTCCAGAAATGGTTGGTCTTCTAGGTAATTCCAAATCAAGTCAAGTTAACTATCAGAAGCATAAACTACACCTCTGTGAGCAAACTGAAATTTCAGTATTTTAATAACTAAGTGATCAGTTTTAGCTGAGATCAAGTACAGAATTATAGTGGTTGGATTTTGCATAATTAAATGTTAAATGATAACAACCGGAAGGCAGTGTGAAATCACCATTGAGGAACTGGAGAGCTGGCCCAGTAGTTAAAAGCACCAGCTACTCTTCTAGAATCACCCAAATTCCATTCTCAGCACCTACATGAATGTTCAGAGGCATCTATTGTTGATCTGATACTGTCTTTAGGCCTCTGTGGGTACCTTGCACACATGTGGTACAAGACATACATACAGGCAAACATCCTATGAGCTTGTGCATATGCACACACACAAACACACATGTACATGTATGCACTGTATACTTATACACAAATACATGCACACATATGTACATACATACATATATGCATACACATATAATAAATAAACATATATACACACATACATATACACATGCATATACACACTTACTCACAAACACATGCCACACAATACTTATGCACATGTACAAGCATACACACACACATACATGAATCACAGATGAGACAGAAAGCCTGCTCCTTACAGCATTCTGGTTCTAAGCTTGTTTTGCTTTCTGGTTTAAAGCCCTCAGGTCTTCAAAAAAAGCTTTTTTCTTCTTTCTTCAAGTCAATGACACCTAAGTTTCTTCTTTAAACTCTTTCAGTATTTCATTTTACCATTATCCTTAAAGTCATTAGTATTTTAAATCTGAAGGTGATAGAAAGCTTCAACATATTTTGGTTGTACTGTCCTATAAAAGCATCATAGAAGTCATCCAAGATTTCCATTTTAAAGCCAAATTAAACAGCTAAAATTCAAATTCTTTCCATGATTAGTCTTCTCTGTGTCTCCTTAGTCCACACGGTTCTAACAGACCCAGAACCAAGTCAATTAAATTTACAATTAAGTTTGGTGTGTGTATGTACACTCCACAGCCTACTTGTACAATGATATCATAGCTAAGAGTGGTAACCATGACAGACTGTATCACCTTAACTAGTTCATATTCCCATTAGCAGTACAAAAGAATGTACATTCCCTCCTTCTTACCAAACATTAATATGATTTGGCAGTTTAATAAGCTTAAATGTACATTTTTGCACAAACTTGAACGTTATAAATCAAGTCTTCGGCCATTTAAATTTTTTTCTACCATAGGATTTATATATTTGTGGTCTTTGATCATTTTTACTTTTCAGCTTTTCTTATTGACTTATAAAGCTCTTTATAGGTTAAAGAATTGGTGATTCTCAAACAAGTTGGAAATTTTATTCCTAGTTCTTTATCTTTAAAATTTTTTATCTTTCTTTATTTCTGTTTATTCTTATCTGACTATGTAAGTGTGTGCCACATGAGTGCAGGTACCCTAAGAAGCCAGAAGAAAGCATCAGATCCCACTGAACCAGGAGCTGGGACCTGAACCCAGGCCCTCTGTTAGAGCATCGAGTGCTCTTACTGATGAACCATTTCTCTAGCTCCTTTATCTTTTAAGATAGTCTTAACATGTTAAGTATCTTCGGCTGTATTGGTTTTACTTTTGGAAATCTAAAAATCTAGAAATTGTTTAGCTTTCTTTAATTTTAGAAATGTCCTTTATGGCTTTCCTTTATTTTATCATAGGCTTAATGATCTTATGTTTTCACAAATATCATTTTAAAGATATTGAATTCTTTTGTACATTACGCCACTGTTAGCTTTTTCGTATAGTTGAACGTTTATCTTGGGGCCATGTACAAACTGTCCCAAGAAGAGTTCACAGCACACAGAAGGAATTTTAAAATAGTTAACAAGCACATATTTTGTCTGATGTTCTTGTGTGGGGATTATATGAGTTGAATTATCATTTCCTTATATTTAGGAAGAGACAGACATACTGAAATAGTCACACACAGTACAGAAGACACAGACTTCGGAAAATTGGCATTTACAAAGAAGACACATCAAGTGGAGACAATGGATTCAGAGATCCCTTTTTTTATTGACCAGTCATTTCTGCATCATCACCTCTAACAAATGCTAAGAAGAGCAGGGCAGTTTTTGCAAGGGTGGCGGAGTCCATTGCCTGCCTACTCATGGCTACCCCTCACTTTTTCTTAGGAATAGGAGCTTTGCGTTTACTTATTTTGCATCAGCAACTTCTGAGGAGGCGGTCCCGTAAAACAGGACATGGCATCATTTAACTACATGATGATAGACATTGTTTTTGCCCCCTCTGGCAGTTAGTTTAGAAATGGGCGTGTGACTCAATTAAGAGCAATGGGAAGAAGATTACCTACCAAGAGCATCTCTCTTCTCTTCCTCCCATCTGAAGCATCTCATAGGAGGAAGGGAAGCTTTGGGCTGTGAGCAACTACTGTCCCAACATGAGGAAGGGTTCTGTGTTTTAACCATGCTGACTTTTAGAAGAGGCCATAGTCTATACTTCTTATTTGAGATGATTAACATTTATTTTAAAGGGCCACTTTTAGTGATTTTGAAGGTTTGTGTGTGTGTGTGTGTGTTTGCTGTTTTGTTTTTCTTTGGGTTTTGTTTTGTTTTCTTAGATATGTTATCCAGCACTGTTCTCCTGGGTGAGTTGCTTAACCTTGTAGGTCTTGAGTGTCTATGAAACAGTGAACTAGATGCTGTCATGCATGGTGCCATACAGTTCGAAACTATAACTTCAATTAATGGGCACTTGCCTCTTAGGAGGTCTTTTGTGCTTTTATTGTAAGAAAAGCAAACCTTAAAACTCCTTGGAACTCAGAATGTTAACATCTGTAGCACAGATCACATATATTACCTCGTAGTTTTTTTTCAACTACTCTTGAGAAGCAGGTGTGTCCATATTCCAGACAAGGAAGTCGAGGCTCCAAGGGGCTAGTGACACACCACAGTCCTTTTGGTAAGTTGGCTGTGCTAACAGTTAGACTCTACTTCTCACCCCGTTCCTCCCTCCCCTGTATATTCGTATTCCAGCCACCAGCACCATTATCTGTGGTTGCTTTATAGCTGCAGACAAGCCCCCTGTATGGTTAACATCCCTTCTGCTGTCTAAATGATCACCGATCACTCCAAGAACAACTCCAGGAACAGCCAGAATCCAAAAGGAATTTACCACCCACCACTGGGTTGTTTTTTTTTAATGAACTTACGGGGTCAGGCGCTGATGTTTATATGGAAGGAGACGAGGCACACCTGTTCTTTTGGGTATATACTTTAAGGAAAGGAGAATATATGACTTATTTTGGATAAGATATTTATAACCTACTAATATATAAACTAAATGATGAATTACTTGAAGCCAGAGGTCTGTAGGTCCTAGACTGTGCAGTCCCGGTACTGAGTGGAAGAAGAGGTCGAGGCTTGTGATGAGGCCCGCCTCTGAGCTCATCATGATCTGTTGCTGACAAGTAACTGCTGTAGAGACCTGAGGACATTTATCTGCTGTCCTTAACCCCTAGGAGGAAGGTTCACACTATCTAGGCCCCCATTTACTTTACTGCAAAGAACTTCCTTCCTTCCATAATTCCACTCTGAACATCTTACACAGACTCTGCCCTGTAGCTTGCATTTCCTAAGTCCTGTCAGCATCCTTGCTGTTGATTAATGAAGTCAAACACTGAAGAGGTAACGGGACTCACTCCTCCAGAGTAAAATAACCAATAAATGACAGAGCCCAGACTTTGGGTCTCATTAGTCTCATCTGACATTTTTAACTCCGGTAAAACTAGAAGAATGGCCTTTGTTGGGAGGTCAAAGGTGTCACTTCATGTGGGAAAAATCACTTTAAGTTATATTTCCACATACCCAGGCTCCAATATAAATACATGATTAATTTATAAAGAGGTTAAATATGTCTTCCTCTAGTAGGGCTAAAGTAACTAGACTAGCTCTGGAGGGTTCAGTGTTTAAAATATGCCTGTTCCTAGTGTCACCGAGAATGCGTGTGACAACCTCTGAGCAGCCTGCAAGATCCTTTCTGGGGAGCTGGCTTGATTTTGGCCAGTTAGAAGATGCCTGGGTATAACTTCTGACCAGCTCTTTGGTCTCAACATGTGTGTTGATGGATATAAAATTGTGATATGATAACCAATGTTAGAAGGAGCAAAAAGTATTCTGGAGACACATGTTCTCAAGAGCTTATATCAGAGGACAAGGAAGAGTTCTGGCCACTTCAGTAATGAAGGGAGAGTTAAGAAAGAGAAGGGACTATTGACTTTGTAGGAGCAGAGACTGGATAATGTCCACTCTGATGTAGCAGGCAACTCTTTTAGATGAACTAACATTACTATCTTAGGCGTGCATGTGTGTATAAATTTGCATGTGTGTGCACATCATCAGTCCTCAGAGCAGACTCTATTTCCTGAGGACTGAGTCTGAGTCTCTCTACTTTCCACAGTGACATAAGTCCAACCATGAAGCCTCAATCAACTGTTTGGTTCAATTAGCTCAGCTCAGCAGAGAGGCTGGTAGCATGTGCACATAAGATGGATTTTTTTAGGGACAACTGATGAAAATGATTTCTATTTTTTTGTGGATTCCACTCAGAGAGATTCCATCTATCTAGTGGAAAGAGCCGTTTTCTTGTCAAAAGCCGTGGGCCATCATTTGAGTTGTGTGTGGCTCCGTTTATTGAATAGTGTGTATTGGAGATCTGCATTATGGTGGAATTTCTGGGCAATAAGAGTGCAGAAGGTTCTGGCAGCTCTCATACAGCACAAGGGAAGTCAGCCTTAGACTTCAACCAGCATGTAGAGAACAGAAGCAAATCAGACTGGAATTGTATCTTCAGTGACATGGTTGGGCTGACAGAACAAAAAAGAGACCTTGCCAAAGGTTTCTCATTCATTGCCAGATGGCATGGCATTTCCTCCATTGTCCAAATCTGTTGGAAGTAGGTTTTATATTACTTGCAACCAAAAAATTCTGAACCGGTTTACACAGAGCATCGGATGTCTTAGATCAACGCCATTAGTCTTTTCAGTGTAGACTCGCAGGTCAAACCACTTGGATCTCAAAGAGACGTCTGGCCCTAAGTGTCTAATTTCACACCCTATTTATAGTTCTCAGATAATTACCCCATGTCTGTTTCAGCCTGGAATAGACATGAGAGCATCTATACATGTTTAATAATTCTCTTCAATAAACTCTGTCCAAACCTCCTTTATTTCAGGCATTTTGTTAATGGATCAGGGTCATAAAATATAAACAAATTAAAGAGGCTCCATGTTGAAAACAATGAACAAGAGACCTCCCTCTAGAAATGCAGAGCTACATAAAGAATCTGGGGCTCTAAGGGAAGGCAGAACCAAGGAGGCCAGCAACACTTCCTGGGATATAAAGTCCAATTGTCCGATGTTGAAAGCAAAGGCTGAATAGCTCCCATGGGAAGGAGGAAGTAGTTCCAAGTCGGGACATCAGTAAAAGGATTAGTAAATTTGCCATTGAGCTGAACAGGAAAGATTCACAGAATTCTCATAACCAGAAATGGGGTTAAGGGGATTCCAGACCACAAAGACTGACCAAAGGCCAGGAGACAGGAACTACAGACAAGCAATCCAAAGAGGCCAAAGTTGAGGTGAGGTATCTTGGCCTGAAAGACCTTCTGAAGGAGCTGAACTTTATTTAGTTATAGAAGAATGTCAAGACAAATAATAAATTTTATTTGTGTTTTATATATAACATATATGTGTGATATATCTTATATAATAATAACATTTATATAATTTATGTAATAAATTATATATAATAATTATATATAATAATTATATATAATAATTATATTTATTATCTAATATATTGTATATTATTATAATATTAATAATATATCTATTAATTATATCTAAATGTATCTAATTATAATTATAATAATTATATGATAATTATAGCTAATTAATAATTATATCTAATAATTATCTAATATATATAATTATATAATATAAACCTTATATTATATATGATTTATATATATTATATATGAATTATATATATTGTATATATAAATTATTTTTTGACTGGAACTGCTCGAAGATGTTCCTACATATTAAGGAAGCCATCTTTACTACCACTTGATAAAGTAAGTACCATAATTGTTCCTGTTTTCAGATGAGGCAGTCAAACCATGAGACGGTAAGGTGACATGTCTACAGTCATTCACTTAGAAAGCAGGGAGTCAGGGTGGGTCAAAGCCAGGTTGACTGCTACCATGTCTCTGTACACCAAGATATAAGTTGTGCTGTGGCCACTGATGATTTGGCCCAACCATGGGGAGAAAATGATGGGCATCCATGCCATAATGTGGCAGAAACAGATACAAAGAAAGACCTTCCATAGAGGGATAAGTGAGAGCCTTGGGCTATGCAGTTCGTTCTGCAATATTTGAAAATTTCAACTCTAAAATGATTTCACTACATTTATTTATTGTTTATTATTGTATGCATCTGTGTCTATGCATGTAAGCAAGCACTTAGACCACAGCACCGTCAGATGACAACTCACAGGAAATGCTTCATCCTTCCATCATGTGGAGCCTGGGGATCAAACTCGGTTATCCATCTTGGCAGCCTTTACCCATGGGTCAATCTCACTGACCCCAGTTCAACTTCTGAATGCACTGACTCTCCAAGGTGAAATCCAGAAACATCTTCATTTCCTTCACAAACCTGCCTTTTGATACCTTGCAAACGTATCACCCCGTTCCAAAGGCTTTGATCTAAGGGGTACATAGAATGAGTTATCAGTATTGATGTCCAGCTGAAAATTTAGCATGGGCACAGACTGCTGACATGCAGGAATGCACAGGAAAGGATGAGAGGAAAGAGTTAGATTGATTTGGAGCTGGTATTCAGAAATAGGATGTGAAGCTTAGAGGAAACTTGCCAGGAATTATAATGGAGGGGTGGAGTCACAAAATCTGGGTACGCAGTGCCTGAAATGGCTGAGTCGTCACCACAGACCATCATTTTTCATCAGTTTATTCATTCAGTCAAAGCCTACCACAGACAGGAGGCTTCCATCACATAGATTTAAGCCATGGAAACCCTAGACTAGTGCTTGGGATCGGGCTGTACATTAAAATCACTCAGGGATCTTTAAAAATGTCCAAATCAGGTTTCCCCTCCCCTGCCTTGAGTTAAATTAGACTCACCTGGACTTGGCTGTTATTTTAAAGATCCCCATAGCCTAACTAGAAACCTGACAGGTAAACCGCACCTGGAAAGCTTATCAGTATCTTATAATCTTGCCATGGGCAGGGAGAGAAGAAAAGAGATGGAGGAGGTGAACCAAGGTGCCTCTAGGGAAGGGTATGGTACCTTGGTCCAGGCCACAGAGAGTAAGGGGCTTTATAAAACAGAGCAGAGCACATTACTAAGGCTTTAAGACGATGTCTGAGATGATGGGAGATTGCAGATTATTGCTTAGATTATTGCTAAATTGAATGGAGCAGAGTTCAGTCCTTTGCTCTGAAGCCCAGGACTGGTCTTAGTAGTAGAGCAGGACTGAGCTTGCAGGATGCAGACGTAAAGCACTTGGGAAAGGAGATGGATTAGGGTGCCAGGGACCTACTGAAACTTTAGCACTTTTTAATGAACATGACTCAATTTAGTTCATCTTTTACTAAAGGATAGCCGAGTCAGCATCAAGACAAAGCAAATTAACACATAGAGACGAAGATCTAAGTTTCCAGAAGACTTTAATGAGAAAGGGAAAGGGGTTGGGGATGGACTTGGGTTGGTTGCTTGCCCGGCATGTACATAGCTCTGGATTTTGTTCCCAGCACCAGTGTGACATAAATTGGGTGCTATGGTGCATACCTAGAATCCTAACACCTCGGGGATTGAACCAGAAGGATCAGAAATTTTAGATCATCCTTGGCTACACAGTTGAATTTGAGACCAGCCTTCAAAATAAAACAACTAAAAAAGAATGTAAAGAAAACAAAAATGCCAATTTCACTATTGCTGTATTTGCTCTGTTCTGAAGTTCTCGTACGTGTATGAAATGTGCTTGAGAATACGACATGCTCACAATTCTTTATATTTTTCTTTCTCATTTGACGTCTTACAGCCTCTCAGCACTTAAACTTTTATTTTTTTTTTCTATAATAAGTGTGTGGTATTCTTTGAGGCTAAATTTCAGATTAATTCCTAACGCTGTATTCCTAAGGTAGAACTATCAGGCCAAAGAATACGAATCCTTTAAAGGTATTTCATAAGTCTGGCTAGGTATGTCAAATGGGTTCATTGAGTGGAGCTGGGGGCACTCAACAAGAAGGACGTAAGAGACACACACACATGGTCCACCTCAGCTTTACCTCCCTGTCCTCCCCAGCCAGGACAATGTGCTTGCCTCATGTCAGATCAGCACTAGTTTCACTACTTGACTTCTAGAGAATTTATCCTGAGCAAAGACTTCACCTCAGTGTGAGTTCTGCAAATGGAGTTCTCCATGTTAGGGTTCTTTAATACGGCAGTTCTCTCAATCCCTAATGCTTTGACCCTTTCATACAGTTCCTCATGTTGTGTTGACCCCCATCCATAAAATTATGATTGTTATGGTTTAATAACTGTAATTTTGCTACTATTCTGGATCGTAACATAAATATCTGCATTTTTCTGTGGTCTTAGACGATCCCTATGAAAGGGGCGTCCAACCCCAAAGGTGTTGTGACTCACAGGTTGAGACCCATTGCCTTAAATGCACCCTTTCTACTTTGACACACGTGAACCCCACAGTAAGGTATGAACACCCACTTGCTGCAGGGCAAGCATTTGCTTCCTCATGTAACATGAATTGCTTCTGTTCTACTCCATGTTCTTAAGCCTCATCCATGTGTCAAGAATTTGAATCTTATTCCATAAGAATGCTTAGAGGTAAGGGGGAAAAAGACCATGAAAACTTATATACTCATCCTAACTGGTCCCATTATCAAATATACTTTAAAAGGCCGTGATTCGTGAAGTATTGAAAAGTCTCTTTGGCTTGTGTGGGAGTTGAGACACTATCTTTTACCAGCTGCTGGTTCCTTCGTCCTTGGGAAAGAGAAACATTTCCATTCTATAGACAAAGAAATAAACCCATCACAGAGAGACTCCCTGTCAGAGTGAGGGACCAGGCTGTTTACGGGCAAGTCAAAGAAGATATCAACCTTATAAGGTTTTTAATTATTATTAAGTAACTCTTGATGTGCCAAGTCATGAGGTCTTTAATTTTATGTTTCCTGGGGAAAAAAAAATAAACCCAATTTGAGGCAAAGCAGTTTTGGGATTCTGAGAATTGGAGAGGATCAGTTTAATCAGGGGGAGATGTATGGATACAGACAGAGCCATCAATAATTATTTCATTACAGTTGTGAGCAGAGGAAAAAGAAAAAAAGAACCTTAAGGTCTGAATGAAACAGGACCAGGATCCCCGCCCCTCTTTCCACTCATGCCTAACAGCTTTGTATGATTCCGTAGCCAGATGCTTCCGAATCCCGGTGAATATCACAAACCTATTCAGCAACAGGTTTGATAAGTCTAGAGCAGGACTCCAGTTTGTTCAGTCTGAGATCTGGAAACATTGCCAGTGCTGTAGCATGTTCTTAGAATCATATAAAACAGGTTCGACGACAAGCTTATAAAAACGGCATCATGGGAGCGTCACGAAGACAGGCTATGAAGTCCTGTATGTATGTCTAGTCTCACAGTTGGAGCCTCCAGCTTCCCAGGCCAGAGAAGGGAAGAAGGCAGTAGAGGATGCCCCGGACTTCCCTTGCCTTTACTGCCTGACCCACCTGGGCTATTCTAGAAGATGTGGTGGGCATGAGATGAGGGCAGCCCCGTGGACGTTTACAATTAATCGAAATACATATTTTGTCACACCACAGAAAGCTGAAACAGAGAAAACAAAGCAAACCAAAACTCAGACAAGGAGTTCCAGGAGTCTGATGTGGGTGGGGGTGGTCTGCCTCCTGCTGGGGACAAAAGTTGCAAAACAACTTGCAGCATGTCTGACTTCCCAGAGGCGCTGCTCCACATGCATCACTGCAGAGTCGTGCAGCAGCAGAGCCATGTTAGGAGACATGGCTTCTAATAAAATGTCCTCAGCCTCCTGCTCGCCTCCTTCTTCCTTCATGCCACCAGTTTTGGATCCGAATGCATTCGTTGCAGCCCAACACTGTGCTGTTTTAAGAACTGTTCTGATTTTTCTCTTGAAGCTAAATATTATTTACCGGAATCTTGGTTTGTTTGGGGTTTCCAGACATAGAGAACTTGTTTTTCTGAAAACTTGTCATTTTATAGATTTCTAATTTTACTGTGTGATGGTGGAAGAACGTAGTCTAAATACTGTATCTTGAAATATTTTGGATCATTTTATTTTTCTCTTGCAGTCTAGAACATGTCTAGGTTTTTTTTCTTAAAAATCTATTTTACCATACTTACTGGGTGAGTGTTTTGCTTGTGTGTGTATGTATATGTGCACTATGTGCGTGCTTGGTGCCTTTGGAGTTCAGGAGATGATGTCAGGTCTTCTGGAACTGGAGTTACAAGTGGTTTTGAGTCACTTCACATGGGAGTTGGGAACAGAACTCTGGTCCTGTGGAAAGGCCGGAAGCACTCTTAACAGATGAGTCGTCTCTCTAGCCTCAGTTTTTATATGGACATAAAAGTATAAACTTCATTTGTTGGGGGCTATGATGATCAATCCTCACTGTCAAGTTCTCAGGATGGAGAATGGGCAAGGAGACACACACTGGGTATATCTTTGAAGGCCTTTCCAGAGAGGTGGGACTAAAAGAGAGTTCTGCTGAAACGGGTGGCGCCCCTAGTGGGTTAGGATGGAAGAAAGTCAGAGGGACAAACAACAGTCAGCTCAGTCAATGCTTCTGGGTCATCACCAAGTTAAACCTTCCCTGCTGTGCTGTGCCACGTTAAACCTGTCCCTTCCGTGCTGTGATGGACTCCATTCTGAACTGTGACCCAGGATGGACCCTTCGTCCCTTACGTTGCCTCTTGTTGGATAGTTTGTCATAATAACAGGGAAATTTGTCCCCTCCTCCTTCATTTATTCCTCCTACCCCTCCCCCATGCCCAAGCTGTTCTTGAGCTCTATTATAATTCACACCAGCCTTGAACTTAAGAGCCTCCAGCCTCAGCCTCCTTAATGCTGGGATCACAGCTGTGCACTACCATGATGACTTCCTTCCTCATCTTTTTGGTGTCTACTGGCATAACTTTTCAACTCAAATATGCACTTTGAGAACTCAGACTTGTATCCATTCAGCCCCATTCCATACACAGATACTTTGTTGTTTCTTGGTCCTCAGTAAGGTTGGAGTAGGAATCAGGCCAGGAGATGTGAGCAATAGAGAATGATCAAACTCTCAGTTCTCCCCTGGAGGCTGGCTCTGTCTTCAGCTGCACCCCAGGCTCTTTATAGTACAAGGTTATCTTTACACTCCCTTCCTACCCACCCCTCCAGCCAGCTGGGTCCCAGTCCAGACATCCCTGAAGGTTTCTCACGATGTTTGTGTTACTTGGCGGAACACACTCGATGCATTAACCTCACCGATCTTTCCTATAACATCTACAGCCCGGATTCCATGTGGGAACCAGCAGTCTATGAACAATCATCTCACGTCCCTTCTGGCTTATCTGTGGGGCCCGGTTCTCTGTTTTTATAGCCACTGCTTGTCTTAATTTTATTCTTTTCAAAACAATGCAAGGAGGAAAACACGAAGGAGTTTTATTAACAACAAATGTGTGTCAATATTAATTTGCCCCATATGTGATCTATAAGCGAGACAAACGCCAAAGCATTAAATCCAACCTAAAGAGCGGGAACAGCGGAGAGTGAACTAAAATTCTTGGCTAGTAGAGTAGCTATGTTTTCCCCAACAGATTTGACCTGCTCAAGTTTAGAGGTCTGGACTGGAAAAAAAAATAGGTTGAGACAGGATTTAACGGAGATGAAGAGTTTCTCAGGGTAAGTCCCCCAGAGTTTTAGTGGAGTGGCTTCTTCATGCAATTGCCAAACCTAGAAAATAAAAAATACAGGACACCTACCTAAATTTGAAAAATAGTTTTAACTGCCATAACTTGGTAATTTATTTTAAAATATTAACTATCATTAATATTAAATATTTAAAAATAAAGAAATAAAGGGCCAGGAATGGAGACCTCTCCTTGGTGTGCTTGCACAAAGCACTGGGTTCAAATACTTGTATCATACGAATTATAGACGGTGGTGTTTTATACTTATGATCCCAGAACTACAGAAATGGAGCTAGGAGGATCAGAAGAGAAAGGTTGGTTTTGGCTACAAAATTTTGGCTGCTTTAAGGCTAGCCCCAGCTATATCATGAAATTGTTTCTAAATAAATACACTTTGCGTGTTGGAGGGGCTTGAAAAATTGCATCCGTGACATGGGACAAAAATAATCAAACCTGGGCCATATCTCACCTACCTGCTGATCTCATGGATCACCTACCTGACAGATGTATGTCCCTGTTACGTGGCATTGCTAGACATTCTAGGGGCCTAAGGGACTCAGGTCCATGGTGAGAAGTGTGAACCGTGCTAATTCAAATTATCATGTAAGTCCTAGGTAGTCTCCCCTCTGAGGAAATGATATGATATTGCACAGAGGAAAACTAGTGTGTGTTTGTGTGTTTTTATGTGTGTGTGTGTTTGTGTATTGGTGTTGTTGTTGTTGGGTATGTGTATGTGCATGCATATGTATGGGGGAACAGCTAATTCAGTTTTGCCCATGAGCTACCCCCTTTCCCTCCTTGATCTTTAGAAGACCACCCAAGAGCTGCTCACAGGCCAACTCAGTTAAGTGTAAATACTTTGAGAAGTCATCCTGACCACTGCTGGATTCCACTATGCCCCAGAGCCATTCTCAGAACACTGCAGAGAAAAAGTCCCTATTCCTGTCCCCACCCCCATACTCCCTCAGGATGTAGGCGGCTTAGTGAGAAGCACCTGTTGTGGGAAGAAGGGGAGGTCTGCTTCACAATTCAGTTTTGATACCTAACAATGGTGTTGCGATGTCAATCAAAGCAGATGCTAGAGGGGGGTCTCTCAGCACTCTGTTCTATTAGGCCAGGGATAGTCAAAATGCTGTTAGGGAAGGGCCGACAAGAGAAGACACGGCCATACTGCTACTGCCCAAGCATCCATCAGCCTACCTCCTGGGAGAGATGCTGGTCCCTTCACAAACGCTGTGATCTCTACAGGATTTACTCCAGACACTTGCTCTGTGGCAAGAAGGCAGCAGAAAGAGACAAAACTGCAGTTCAAAGTGATCTGCAAAGCCACGTATCAGCTACCCAGCTCATGTTTACAAAGAGTGGCATTTACAGCTGAGTCCTTTCCAGGGCAGCATATTTCAATAACACAAAACAAATCATGCCCAAATACCAGCACACACACACCCCTTAAAGAAAGAATTTACTATTAATTTTATGAGAAGTTGACTGAACTGTTGAAAGAATGTTGAAGTGAAAAGCCACTTCTGAAATATCCCCTCAAGCTTTGAGACATTTTGGCGAGTTACTGGAGTATTGTTCTTTCCAATTGGAAGGCTCTTGGCCACCCCCACTGGGGTGACTGTGTGAGAAAACATCTTTGATGAGCAGGAATATCGATAGGTTCTCTGTGAGTGTTTGTGGATTCCCCAAAAAATCAGCATATGTGACCATCAAGGAATACCTTTTACCTCTTAGGCCCCAAAGGACTCTAGATATGAAGCATCCATTATGCACAAATCAAATAGTTTCCAAGGCAGGATTCTTATTCATAGTTGAAAAAAAATCAGTTCAACATTTTGTTTTGTTTTTCTTTTGTTTTTTGTTTTTCTTTTTTCTTTTTCTTTTTAAGACAGTATCTCAATGTGAAGTCTAGGCTGGACTTGAATTCAGGCCTTTCCTATTTCAGCCTCATGATGGCTGCAAGTCAACTCCATTTTCAAAAAATGTTCCAAAGGGGGTTGAGGATATAGTAACTCAGGGGTTGTGACTGCCTAGCACACAAGAACCACTGGTTTGATCACTAGTCCTGCGTGAACCAAGGCAGGGTAGTGCATGTCTATAATCCCAGTAACCAGAGTTAGGCACAAGATAATCAGGAACTCCAGGTCCTCTTTAGGTACATACCAGATTAAGGCCAGCCTGGGCTACATTAAACCCTATCTTCCCATTCTCTTCTCAAAGTAGCAAACAGAGAAGACTATTTTATTTTCAGTTTGGTCACTGTAGCCAGCCCTAGAGTATGGTCAATAATGATAGAATATATATAGTACACCTTAAATATATTTCATTCGTATACATATTCTACCTGAAAATATAAATTACATGGATGTGTTAAGTGCATTGGAAATATATAATTTGTTTCTCTATGTTTGAGCTTGTGTGTGAATGTGACGATAACAAGACCCCGGAAATGAAGGCGATTCAAGCATAGTTGATAGCAAGAGAAACTATTAAAATGTTAAGTTAAAAACGAGTATAAAGCAGCAATATAGTATGATCCCATTTGGGAAAATTTGTATGTATATTTTATGTAGACATATGTATATTTTACATATATATGTTAAATACTTGTAGAACGAGGAATATGTAATGATATGTAACCAGTGGCTACATATGAGTGGTTGGGTCACTAGTCATTTGAGTTTTTTTATATTTTTCTGAAGTTTTGGCATTTTTTTTTCAATAAACATGAGGAACTCTGGGTTCGATTCTCACTCAGCACTACAAATTAAACAAATGAATAAAAATAAAAGCCCTGAAGTATTAAGATCTGATTCCAGTGCTCACAACCAAAGTAAAAATAGCTGGGCATAGTAATGTGCACTTGTAATCCCAGGGCTAGGGAGGTAGAACTGAGTAGATCCATGGAGCTCACGGTCTAGCCAGCCTGACCTGCTTGTTGAGCTCTAAGTCCCTGAGAACATGGACAGGGCGAAGAATGCCCTTGAAGAGTCAAGGTTGTCCTCTGGCTTCCACACACAGACATCGATTGGTTACCATCAAGATATGAGTGCCACTAATGTACCCTTAAGGTTATCATGCCGTACTGGTCATTGTGCTTCATAGGCATTAAAACTGGGTAGGACCAGTGCTTACTTAGTCCCTTGAAAGTCTGCATATCATCTTCTGGTACTATGAAAGCTAGCAGTCAGTGAGGAGGCTTTATGTGAGGCCCAGCTCAGATTCTCCAAGTCCTGTGTCTGAAGTGTATGATGTCTTCAGCAATAGGGACTTACCTTCAACTTCTGGAAGAGAACCAAGAGCAACGGCAACAGCTTATATTTGATCAGGAGTCTCTTGGATTCCCTTGACCCACAACTCAAAGGCGAGTTTCTTTCTTCTGTTCGTTACTGGGATTTTTGTTAGACAGTCTATGGTTCTTGAAGGGAGTACCATCAGTCCAAGTGGGATAACTTTACTTCAACTATATATGTATCTGTAACTACATGTGTATTATATGCAATTTTATATAATAAAAGATATAAAATAAAATAATATACAATATTATGTATAATTTTAGGTAAACAAAAAAATTATTCAGTTCCTTATGACTTCTCAGGCATCTTGTGCTATCTTTCATTCTCTGCCTCCTCCCATATTTTCCCCTCTGGTCCTCATCTTCAGTAGGGCTTGCCTTGATTCCATGAGGAGTCTTGGTTCCTCTCGATCTCTTTCAATTCTGTCACAGGAACGTCTTCTGTTATTACACAGTGTCATCTCAGCACATCTGTTGAAATCTGGTCAGTTCACACCTGCTTCAGTGATTCCTGGGCTCCTTGTGTTTTTGATGAGCACCTTTCTTCATAAAATCACCCTGTCACTACTTACACCCAAACTTGCCAGCAGCCTTGGGAGGAGGCCATCATTCTGAGAGCCTCTACTCCCATTAAGATGACCAACTGTTGATTTTCGTTCTATCTGAACACTTGAAAGGATGTCCTGAACAGAGGATCAAATGAGGTTTGCAGCTTGACACAGACCCGTCCTGTTGCTCTCCCCTGGGCCAGTCAGTGAATTCAGAGCAGGTCCTGTGTAAGGCTGAACATCTTCCTTACATTAAAGAAAGTAAAAGCCTTGCTAACCTGTCTCCCAACTGGCATATGTTGTTTTTCTTTTTGTAAGATTAGCACATAAGTCCTACAATCCTCCTGCTAAGGAGTTTTTCGACGCCACAGTTTGATGAAAATACCAAAATGATAGGCACTTCAGTACACCTGTGGCCTGGTAGGGACAGCTTACACCCAGAGAGACTTCAGGTTCATAGGGAAACCTGAGCCCTTGAGGTCACCAGCCAACACAGAGAGTTTCAGGGTCTGAACCTTCCCCTGCCCAGCCGAGGATCACGCTGCTTTCCTGCCTTTGTCTCTTGCTGAAAACACCATCTCTCTGCAGGTCTGCTTCAGAGTTAGGGAAGCATTGGGCCTGTATGGGGTCTAATGTAACTGATTGTGTGTGCATGCATGCATCTGTCTGTCTGTATGTATGTACGTACGTATGTCCAGCACGTACTGAGAGTTTAAGAATGAGAGTCTCTGGCATCATAAACTCCCCCTCTTTACACTTGTCCCTCTCACAGAGGATTCAGAAGGTAAACAATAACACAGCCTCACCTCTCAAAAGCTACCAGAATGCCCTTCTGGTACCTTTTAGGGCTTCTTTAAAGAAACTAAACAAGTGCTGGATGCCTCTCTGTGTATAATATACCAAGCCTGGGAAATTTCAGTCCATACTGTCTGCCTGTCTTCTCAGCAAGGCATGTCCTGGGTACTTGATTTGCCAGCCCAGACTGTCTCACACACACACCACACACACACACACACACACACACACACACACACACAGAGAGAGAGAGAGAGAAAGAGAGAGAGAGAGAGAGAGAGAGAGAGAGAGAGAGAGAGAGACCACAGACACACAGACACACACACCACACACAGACACACGCATACACACACATACACACACGGAGTGTTCTCACCTTCCAGTCCATAGGGGCCCCTATCACTGTAGGGCAGAGCTTCCACAGGGATCTGTGTTATTTTTTAGTCCAGTTATCTCTCTAGCTTCTGCGTTTCAGCTCTGCCCATTTATCATCCTACCTCTGTTCTTTGAGGACCAGCCCTTCTGAGTTTCAACAGGTTCTCTGTGGGATTTAACCCAATGGCCTCACTGGTTCCTCATCCATGGAGCAGCCCTCTGGGTACTGTAAATTTACCTTTCCTTCTCAATCACAAGAAAAAGCTTTATTTTCCCATCAGGTATAAGACAGTTTTTTCTTTACACCCTTAGCCTTATCTTGTGGCTATTGCTGGCACTGTTGGCTATAGGCTTTCGAAGACTCTTGGACATTGCTGCTCAGCTGTCTTTTGCCTCCCATCATTTGACTTCCAGGAGTACTTCAGCAGGAGGAGCATGTGATGTCATCAGTATCCATGAGCAAGGAAGAAGACTGTGTGTGGTACTGGATCACAGGGATCGACCCTGCTGGGTGTAACTCCCTTATGGGAGCTACTGCTGCCACCTTTCCTTAAGTCTCTTGCCTACTGGAAAGCCTGACAAAAACCTTTAAGGGATCTTGAGGTTTTAGGTCCTGGGACTCTGCAGAGAAGAGTCCAAGGAAAAAGTATTAGATACTTGAAACCCGAGTGTATCAATGAAATTAAATACCATCACAGAGCATACACACAGACACACAGACACACACACACACACACACACACACACATTGAGAATATTTTTCAAACGTATTTGGCATTGTCTGGCTGGGGGTATATATATTGGGCGCTTTGGAAACCCCAAATAGGGGGGCAAAGAGAAGTATGATCATCATCCAGATCTGATGAAACTATGTGAATGAGCAATTAGGAGAGAGGTAAGATGCCATAGACTAAGCGGACCAGGACACGCAGTGGCTAAGGATGTAAAGAAAGTGGAACTGTCTTACATCTGATGAGTAATATGGTATTTAGATGTGGTGGAAACAATTTGATGAGTTCTGAAAATAATAATCAGAATCCCCATGTAATGCTTAGCTGCTGGTCCTACTCTTAGCTACTAATCCAAGAAAATGAAAGGAGGGTATTGATAAGGCATGTGGATATTCTTAGCAGTGTGATTCACAGTAGTCCCAAAGTAGAAGCAACCTAAATGTTCTTCAACCACTGAATGGAGAGACAGCATGTGCTATATTCTCACTGTGCAACATTGGTTGACCATATAAAGGATCGAAGTATGATACACACTGTAACATGGGTGAGCCTTGAAAACATTGCGCTAATTAAAGCAACCATCCACAAAAGACCTTACTTATATTGTCTGACTTCATTGCTGTGAAATGTCCAGATCAGACAAGTGTATGAAGACAGAAAGACCAGTGGTTGCTTAGGGCAAGAATTGGGGTGGGTGGAAGGAGAGGGGAGGGTGGTGTTGTTAGGGAAGGGTTTCCTTTTTGCTCACCATCTCCCTCTTTCCCTCCCTCCTTCTTCCTCTCCCTCTTCCCCTCCCCCTTCCCCCTACCTTACCTCCCCCTTCCCTCCTGCTCCTTCCTCTCCCTCTCCCCCTCCCCCTCCTCTCCCCTTTCTCCCTTCTCTCTCTCTGAGTATGTTACTGATTTTTTATCTTAGTCTTGCACATTCAAGGCAAGAATTTCTACTACTGAACTACATACTCAGCCCAGCACCATGTTTCTCCTAGAGGTGACAAAGATGTCCTGCCACTGGCTTACAGCGATGGTTGTACAACTTTGGACACATCAGAGCTGTTGAGTTTTACATCTTGAATGGACACATCTTATAGTACGGAAATGGTAGGACAGTGAGGTTATTTTTGGTGTCATTAAGGCATTGGAGGTTGAGTGTTGTGTGGTTCTATAAATCCCACCACTAGGGAGGCTGAGCCTTAAAGGTCATGAGTTTGAGGCCGGCCTAAACTTCATAGCAAGTTCTAGGCCAGCTTAAGCTAAGCAGTGAGACCTTGTCTCAAAAACAAAAACAAAAAGAACCCCAAAACAAACAAACAAAATAAAACAAAACAAACAAACAAGAAAAAAAAAAAAAAAAAACAAGACAAAGCATGGCAAACTTTGCATAGAAACGCAGCTTAACCCTCTTCAGTCTGTGGCTGTAAAGGTCTTTAGTTTGCCAAGTATAGACCTGAAGCAGGGATGCTTCAGGCCAGCTCTGGGGAGTTTAGTCTGTGTTTTTCATTTTAAGGTGATTAAGGATCTGACCAAGCCATGCCAAGTTCACAGCTGGTCCAGGGGAATAAGTTATCTAATGAATGACAGGCACCATTGTCCCTGAGTGCTTGCCCAGGATTGCAGCCCAGGCAGACGCTGCAACAGGCAGAGTGTGTGCCTCTGGCACAGACAGCAAGCCACGATCCAAAGAGGCTCTTTGCGGAAAAACACATCTCTAGTAAAAGCCTTTCCATTTTGAAAAAAACTGTCCCGGCACCACCTGCAGCTGTAACTCTATTTGGGTCCCTTGGCTGGGAAACGGATGGAATTTCTCAACATGACCATTTTACAGCTTGAAAGATAAACTTGCTCTTTTTCTGTTGTTCTGCTTCAAATATTCCACGTGTTGCTAAGATCCCGCCAATAGAAGTTGAGTTTCACCTTCATTTATTTACATTGCCTTCCGAGACTCACTCTGGAGACTGTCACGAACTGAGCAATGGGGCTTTCTGGCTTTGTAACATCTTAGTTTGGTTTCTATGTCATGATGGGTCCTCTGGCCTGTCAACAAATCTGGAGAAGCTGCCTGGGGTTCTTGGCCTCAACCTAATCAGTATGCTTTGCCTTCCGTTAAGAAAATACCATTAGTTAAACTAACTTCATTAATTAAACAAATGGAACATCAGTGCTGGATGGGGTGTTTGGGAACTCATGAGTCACCACCTTTTTTTAGCTTTTAGTTCTTAATTTAACTTTTTTTTAAGTGCTGAGGTTTCTGGGGCCTTGTGCAATCCAGGCAAGCATTAGGACTGTCTAGTACACCCCTTGCCTTCTCAATATCTTCATTCATTCTATAGACCAGTCCAGGTTTCCTTGAAAGGTTGTGACCGTATTACAAAAGCAGTTCTTCTGGGCTTCAGTTTGCTCATCTTTAAGGGAGTGGGGAGTGGGGTAAACTTTCCCAACAATATAATAATTATTAAAAAAAAAAATGAAAATCAGTGCTGGATGGGATGTTAGGGAACTCATGTATTTATTATAATTATAGTATTTTTATTACTCTTTCTCTTGTAGAATCATTGCAAGGAAAAAGGAAGAGTATGTATATATATATATATATATATATATATATATATATATATATATATGCATCTTAAAAACAATCTTTTAAGATCTGGATAACTAGCATTTTAACACAAACTCAAATCAAATGTTATTCTGAGAAAGTCACCATTCACTACTAAACCCTGAGACCTGAAGTAGGATCATGCCACTAGAGAAGTTATAGGAACCAGAACAGAATGGAAATCAACTTCCTATGTCTAGGAAAGAGGCTCTATGCAATGAACTGTGTTTACACGTTATCTTTTAAATATTCATGAGCTTTTTGACTATTTTTTTTTTCTAGTTGGGGTTAGTTTGTAAGAATTGGAGCAATTGAGGCAAAGGTTGAACGCGATTTCCTCAACAGGAAGAAGTCTGAGAATGAAGCTGAGTTGTTTTTGCCAGATCGGTGTTACCCTGAGTCAAGAAAAGGCAACGTTGGTTCCAGAAAAGGGATACTGGGAAACTGGAAGTAGATGCAAATCCTTGGGCTGAATATGGAAAGGTGGGGTGATGGAATAGCTTGGTCGTGGATTCTAATTGAGAGGATGTTCCTGCTGATGGGATGAGGGGACAGAGGAGGAGCCAGGCTGAAGAAATGGCCATGCAGAAACTCTCAGATAAAAAGAGGAATGAAGTCGACTGAAGAAAATGTATATCTCATGATGCACAGAACCTTTTAAAAGAACATGCCAGCCTCTCCTGTCTCACTCTAGCCAGAAGCTTTGCCTCTCAGCACCATATGGGGCTCAATGTGGATTGCAATGTTGTTTCCAACTAAGAGATAATTGTTTTGTTTATTTATTTATTTTTCCTGTAGAGCTGAGTGAGATTCAGGACTGGATTATTGTATGAATGTATGCATGCATGCATATATGTATGTATTTATTTATGTATGCATGCATGCATATATGTATGTGGGAATGCATTTGTGTCTCCATGAACAAGGGTGGATGTCAGAGGATAACTTGGAGAAGTTGGTTCTTTCCTTCCATTATGTAGGATGAAACCCAAATCAGTAAGCTGGCAGCAAGCACTGGTACCCACTGCCCACTCCACCTGGGCTGTTACCTTTCTGTAAAGCTCACAATTGAATGCTTTTTGTTCCGTTCAAGTGAAGAAGAAACTTGAAAGCTGCTGCCCAACCCTTGCTCCTCATCTCTGAGAAACTCCTTCCCCATCCATAGGAATCAGCACATTTGCTCTATTTATTCTGTAACTCTTCTTCTTTGGCAGGGTTGGAGGGACCACAGGTGGAGAAACAAGAAGCCACTTTAGCCCTAGAGAGATGGGGAAGAGCTAATTCTGATAGCTTCATACTTTGAGTGTGTGTGTGTGTCCATGTGTTCTCATATATAGAGAAGCCAGAGGACAATATCAGATATCTTTCTTCCACCTTCGCCTATGGTTTTGTTTGTTTCTGTCTTTGTTTTTGAGACAATGTCTTGAACTGGCCTGGAATTTGTCAAGTAGACTAGAGAAGTGGCTAATCTTTTCCTCAAACCAGATTGGCTGGTTCTTTTAGTATAAAATATCTTTCTTCATTCCAAAATGGGTTTTTTTTTTGAACATTTTGTTTTATATCAGCTCCAGGTATGACATATATATTCCTCATAGCTTTTGATGTCATTCACATTATTACATATAAATACCAGTCTAGCCAAAGAAGTAATATTTTCTTTCAGTATCGTAGCTGCCCACTAAGTAATCATCGAATGAAGATTTCTGTAACATATATTTACTAAGCATGACTCTAGTATTGAAATAAGAAACATACAAAGCCTGCATTTCCTAAATTAATGATTAATGTTCTTGGAAGATTATTGTTCTTTTCATCAAACCATAAATTAAACATTTTTATGGATTTACAAAACACATGGCCCGCATATGCCACACTGTTATATCTGTATTATTTCCATATAAGAGATTTATTGCCTTATAATAGCAATTAGGAGAGGAAAGATTGGTGTCGGGTCTTTGAAGACATAGTTTATGGCAAGATCCAATGGCTGAGTTTCCTCCATGTGAAAATTTTACTGTAGAATATGTTCATCTTCTCTGTTGTGATGATTCATAGACATGTCCATGTCAGGCAGAAATCCTGCTCCTTCATTTAGTCAAACCTGGAATCAAACCTCTTCAGAGTCTGGGGAAAATTGAATGCTCCTTGAAATTTCATGACATGTTCTCAGAATTGTCTTGGAATTATCTGTGAGCTTTGCTGGGAAGGGCAGCCTTATTGGTCCACAAGGAAAAAGAGGAGGAAGAAGGAGAGGAGGAGGAGAAGGAAGGGGAGGAAGAAGGAGAGGAGGAGGAGGAAGGGGAGGAGGAGGAGAAGGAGGAGGAGGAAGAGGAGGAGGAGAAGGAAGGGGAGGAAGAAGGAGAGGAGAAGGAGGAGGAGGAAGAGGAGGAAGAAGGAGAGGAGGAGGAGAAGGAAGGGAGGAAGAGAATGATGATGATGATGAGGAGGAGGCAAAGGGGGAGGAGAAAGGGGAGGAGGGGGAGGAGGAGGTTGATCTCTACCAGGTGATAGATGAACCTGGTAATAAAGAGGCCATGTGAGGTTGACTTAGAGGGGTGGACTTCATCAGCCTCAGCTGACCATCCTGACTGCTATACATAAATTATTTGAAGAGCTAAGTGGAATATGGATCTTTGCCACAATAGCTATGTACAGCCTTTGGACTTTTCTAACTCTTTATGAAAGTTAATTTGGCAAGAAATATTTCTTGAAATAATCAACTTCAGCAGTCCAATTGAAATCCTAAATAGACAAGGAAATAGTCCCTATTCTATGTATAATATAATAATATAAATCCCTATATATGTATACATATACATACATACATACATACATAAACATAATGTGTAAGGATACATGTTTGTATTTTCTAAAGCATAAGTCATTTCATTTTTAATGTCAGGATTTATATAAGAAATTGGGTAATTTTTTTAATTAACAATTTTATTTCTGGCAACCAACGTTTTAAATAAGCAAAATAACACCAGAATGACTTTAAATCACTTTATGGACCTAAAGGAACATCACGAAGCCAGTTTATTTTGCTTTTTCTCCAACATGCAAGCCAACTTCTCATATGATCCAGCCAATTCCTAGGGAAATTCATCTGTATTTTATTGCTGTCCATGGCACCAAAGATGTTTATGGGAAAACATAGTAAATCTTCTTGAAAACCATATCAGGATATATTTTGGCTACCAGGAACAAACTCAAAGTGGCTGCTTTAGTGGCAACTGGTCCAGGTTCCTTAGGTCTTTTACTACCCACCAAGGAAAGTTCTGCTCATATCTCATAGGACAGACTGTGTCTATGGGAAGTGTCGATGCTGTAGACTTTCAACTGGGAAGGCTGAACTTCCTCACAATATTAAGATCATTAAAACACCTGTCCCAGGTGACCAGCGAGTCTATGTCACCTAAAGGTGAAGACTGTGTCCTCTGTGACCCTCATGATGAAGATTGTGTTATTCTGAGCCTATTCAAAATCTCCTTGAATCCATTCCCACTTTCAATCAGCTTGCTTTTTGAAAGAACCATTGACAATGTCAGAAACAGACACAGTTAACTGTTTCTAACTTAGCTTTTTCTATGAGATAAGGAAGAGCACAGCTGTTGATATTAAACATTGCCAAATTATGAAAAGCAAGTTTCTGTGAAGCTGTCCTGTGCAGCAACAGATTGTATGCGGAGAGGCAAGGATTGAAGTGTAGCTGGATTTAGCGAATGCATGCATGGGTACATCGGTGATATGCATTTGTATAATTAGTGTGGGTTAATAATTAGAGTGGTGACTTTAAAACAGGATCCGTTTTGGCTAGGAAGAGGTCAATGCCCTCCAGGTAGTTAAGTTTTGGCACTAACAAAGGACCACATAGCCACTTGCCTCTGTTATACAACATGCATAATCTATACCATCTCCAGATTGCCTCTTTGGTCAGTTCATCCATAGAGATAAACCTCCCCTGCTATTTCAGGGCCCATAACCAGATGACCAAAGTTCCCCTGAAGAGCTCAGAAGCTGACTGAGAGTTTGGCCTTCTGCTCGGTCTTGTTTTCCACACTATGACTATCCTGGTATCTTCCTATATGGCTTTGCTTGTTTGTTGTAGTCTTTCTATCTAGGACCATGAGTGTAGTAGCCTCATTTTCCTAAGCCCCTCCTGAGTCTCAACTGTTATCACATGAAGAACAAGAATCTGTTCTTTGGTCTGTTGCTGTCATATTAGAAAACTCCCTGTTTGGAACTTCTCCAAAGTATTCCATGACCAATAACTTGTGACAGAATTTACATCTCATATTTGCATGTACAAATTCCTTTTCGGTATTTGTCCAAGTTTAGTTCCTTCAGAGTGTGTGATGTTTAATTTTCATTATCAACTGGACTAGATGTATCTTCATCTAGGAGACAAGCCTCTCTATACGTCATTGAGATATAGCTGAGGAAAGAAGAACCATCCTGAACGGGGACAGCACCGTCTCAAAGCTAAGGTCCCTCACTAAATAAAGGGGGCGGAGGGGTGGGGTAAGAAAGTGAGCTGAGCAGCAGCATTCATCTCTCTAGTCTTCCTAGTGCACATACAGTGTGAGCACCCACCTCATGCTTCTATGGAAATTGCCAAGGTGATGATTATCCCAAGAGGGCAGAGATTCTGTTCTCTCTCCACTGCTGTCTTCTTTTCTATTCATCGTGTGCAATGCAGCTTGCACTGGACCATAGCTGTTAAATTTGTATGGATAGTTACAGAACTACCTGCATATTAGGCACAGTCCTAAGGACTTTTCATATGTGGACTCATTTCATCCACATAACAATATGAGATGAGCAGAGTTTTTCTCTCTACCTGGGTGAGGAACTTGAGGCACAGAGAAATTAGTGGTCTGTTCAAGTTGTCAATCTCTTACGCATGGCTGTAGCAAAATACTGGGGGGCTGAGTGACTTGCTAAGATGCTAATCTGGCTCAAAAATATGGTGGTCAGTGAGTCTAAAGAGCTTGGAGCCAGTATCTTTATCTCCCACTTATTCACTTTACATCCTGCTACTGCCCCCCTTCTCTGTCACCCCTCCCACAACCCTTCCCCATCCCTCCTCTCCTTCTTCCTTGAGCAAATGGGCCCCACCCTGGGTATTCCCTCACCCTGGCACATCAAGTCTCTTCAAGGCTAGGCACATCCTTTCCCACTGAGGCCAGATAAGGCAGCCCAGCTAGAAGCACATATTCCATGTATGGGCAACAGCTTTTGGAATAGCATCCCACTATAGTTGTTCAGGAACCATATGAAGACCGAAACTGCACATCTGTTACATATGTGCAGGGAGGTCTAGGTCCAGCCCATGTATGTTCTTTTGTTGGTGGTTCAGTCTCTGAGAACCCTAAGGGTCCAGGTTAGTTGACTTGGTCTTTTTATGGAGTTCCTATCCCCTCCAGGGCCCAAAATCCTTTCCACCATTCTTCCTTACAAGTTTGCCCAAGCTCCACCCATTGTTAGACTTTATGGGTGTCTGCATCTGTCTGAGTCAGCTGCTGGGTGGAGTATCTCAGTGGACAGCCATGCTAGACTCCTAGCTGCAAGCATAACAGTATCATTAGTAGTGTCAGAATTGGTGCTTGTCCATGAGATGGGTCTCAAGTTGGGCTGGTTATTGGTTGGCCATTCCTTCAGTCTCTGTGGAGCCAATGTCTTGATGAGGGTCTATACATGTCTAACAATAGAGAGATCAGGAATGAAGTAGCATGGTTAGATAGTGAACAAGAGATTGGAGAGGAAGCAAGCTCACTCTTGAATTAACCTGCTCTCTTTGGCACTAATAAACTACTACCAGACTGGAGCTACTCCTATGCAACAACACTAACTTAATAAATGAGTGTGGAGCCTCTGGCTTAGTTTTTTCCTCAGTACTCCATTCCTAAAGTCTCCACTATCCCAACAGACACTACTCAGAACACACTTGCAGCACATGAACCTGTAGGAGACAAGCCATATCTAAACCATGACACAAAGTCTCAATTTGGAGGTGGCCTTAATATGATTTATACCAAGGTGGTCTCAATCAAATTAATGATTAACGCTAAACCTGGAAATAGGAGATAAGAGGAGATTTTTGTAACTAAATTAACTAGAGATAAGTGTCAGTCTCAAGGTATATCTTTCAAGACTTTCAAAGATGAGCTAGACAGTATGACAAAGGGGTGGAGTGAGAGAGAGAGAGAGAAAGAGAGAGAGAGAGAGAGAGAGAGAGAGAGAGAGAGAGAGAGAGGAAGAGAGAGAGGAGAAGAGAGAGGAAGAGAGAGAGACAGAGAGACAGAGACAGACAGACAGAGAGACAGAGAACAGAGAGACAGAGAGGGAGAGAGGGAGAGGGAGAAGCTGAAAGGATGATTGCAGAAGCAGGGACATTTGCCTGGCACAGTGTTCTGAGACTCTGTGGGAGCCAAAGAAAGGTTGGGCAGGGAGCTGGAATGAATTCCTGGAGAAAGTAGAGGCTGGAAAGTCCTAATGGTCTAATGATGGAGTGACTTGCCCTGACTAATGCAGATATCGAGCACTGGAGCACAGCTAGCTTTCTCAGCACTTCTAAAAGGTGTGAAAATGAATTCAGAAGATGAAATCACATGATCACAGTGTGTACTAGGGGCCAGCCATCAAGACTGGCCGAATCATCTCACTAGCCCTATTATTCTAGTCTCCTATTCTCCAGTTCTAGCACTTCTTTCTAATTCAAAAGTTCTATTTAACTAGTCCAGACTTTTAACATTGCAACACAATATCATTTGCAAAGATAACCCTTGATAAAAGATAAGAATTACAGAATATAGTGAACTTTAAATGACTTCAGTAAAACACAAATAGGTATAAATCTCATAAGAAAAGTTGGAAGTAAACTAATAATATAGAAATTACTAAATTGAGGGATGTCTGTAGGAATGACCCTTGTCTGTAGACTTCACGTAGAACTCTGTCCACATTTATCAATTAGAATTCAGTCGAATAAAATTGGATATGGTGGCATGTGCTTCTAAACCTAGCACTGGGGAGCTGAGGTAGGAGAGTTTCAAGTTTAAGGCCAGCATAGCCTGCACAGTAAAATCTTGTCTGAAACACAAAACCCATGATGAAAAAAACAACAACAACAAAAATGAGCTGGATTCTTCATAAGGAGAACTCAAATGGCAGTGACTAATGCCAGAGGAGTTTTCTCTTTGGGAGAAGAGAGAGGACATGGGGAGTCCAGACTTGTTATGGTTGAGGGATACTTATTCTGCTACATTGTATTCACAGTGAAGCTCAGTGATTAGGCAGGAGAAGAGGAGGTGGAGCTGGGAGAGAAAGAGAGGAAGGGGAGGGGAGAAATGGAGGAAGGGGAGGAGAAGAAGGAATCTTTCAACCATGGAGAACCACCGATGGGTTGAAAGCTGTCCTGGGTAACAACTTCTATCAAAAGGTTAGACATTAGGTAACAACTCTAATTATGTGGGCATCTTGTTGATTGATCATTTCTAAATATATAAATCCTTTAGATAATCATTAAGCTTTAAGAGTCTCATTTCTACCGAGTACTGTGAGAATGGCAGATATTGTCTGGGGTCCAGCCAAGCTTTGTGGATTCAATGTGGTAGATTGGCAGAGAGAGCCAGCCCCCAAACTGGCATCTCATGGGTGCCAGGACCTGCACATCTAGCTAGCTGGAGGCCCAGTGAGAGTCCAGGAGCAGCGGAACAAGCCAGACTGGGCTCTGTTTTCTAAATATCACTCCTACAGATGTCTATAAGAACATCAACATTTTTAGCTCCTTCTTTCTTTATTCTTGTTCATCCTTTGGGCTATCTTCCATTTTCAGGTTCCCCACTCCCACTGCTGGCCATAGCTCAAGATATTTCCATAACTCTACACAACACTTCTAGGTTGCAGACAAAATAAAGGAAGAAACATGGAGAAACAGGTGTGTTTCAGCTTCCTGTCCCTTTATAAAGAGTTTCCCTTGAAGCCTGATTTTGATTTACATATTATTTGTTATTTTATGTGTATTGGCGTTTTGCCTGCATGTCTGTGTATGTGTGTGCCTTGTTTATGACTTTGGGTTTTTGCAAAGAAGACAAGCTCCCCCAAGTCACTGGACTAAAAGTGGGTAGACACCGGTCTAACACTGAAAGACTCTTCCAACATGGAGCACGTTGTGCTGGCGTGCGTCCTGAAAAGCTGGTTCAATTGGCCTTAATGCTGACATCAACTAAGACTTGTCAGAGGTGACACCCAAGATAGGTGATTTGGTAGGGGATGATAAGAGAAAGTGCAATTTTGTGTAGATAAGAGAAAGTAAATTTGTGTGGTCTCTAAACTTCCCAGGAACATCCATGAGATACGAGTTGTTCCACATGGCCTTGCTGAGGGTTATCACAGATGTGGCATGTCTGTGGTTTGAGACAGCTGTGTTAAGCTGCAGACCAGATTGTGGGTCATGTGTCCTCTTGACTGAGTGGCTGGGCTGTGGATGAGAGGAGAGTCACTTTGCCCAAGGCTCCCCCTATACCAGTGAGGGAGCACCATGCTGAGTGAAGGCACTCAGTACCTGGAGAGCTGGAGGCTTGCATCGCTTCCAGAGTGCATCACTTGTGGCTACACATGAGACACACAGCTTCTTCAATAGCTGTGATTTGACTCAGACATTCACATCCACAGGCCCAAACCTATTGGTCTCTGTTGTGACTGGCCACTCCCACTAGGGACAGTCCCTTCTTGAATGCCAGGGCAAAAAAGGGACTATGTGGATAGAATGTACAAAATACATTGTGATCATTAATGGGAATTACCTGCCTCCTTCTCAGGGTCTTCCCTGAGGCATCTGCTTTACTGCTTCTCACTCTCTCTTGAAACCATCCCTTAGTTATTCTGATCTTCACTCCACAGCCCAAGGAACATAGCTGCCTAAGCATTGATGCAGCCGCTATGTCCTCTGATGGATCTTGTCCTCTGACTTGGAAATGACTTTCATGGCTTGCCCAAAATAATGCCGGACATTCTTACAAGTAAGAGAAGAAGTCTGTTTTGAAAAGGTATCTGCAAGGAACAATACTTTGATAAGGGGTTGCACGGGAGAGAGTACTCCCATGATGGTAGAGCCCTTGGTGCTGGAGTGGATAGACAGAAGAGAAGGAAGGGCTGGGCTGAGGAGCCTGGGTGCACTTCCTGATGGTTTCTATAGGGCTGCCTGGATTCCCAGCAGTCCAAGCTGCATCCAAAAGGACCCACAGACACTGCCACTGATGTTGGGAGGTCCAAGCTGCTGCTGAGACTTGAGTGTAGAGCCTGAAGTTAGGGGGTTGTGAGAGGTGCGAACAGCGAGGGAATAAACCACAGCCTTGCGCTTCTCACAAGATGGACAGCTGTGCAATGGGAATAACATGTGACCCTTCTCTCTGGGACCCATCCTAAGAAAGACACAGGTGTAATTAATTTTTATAATGAATTTTATTTAATCTTACATAGCCAAAATATTATCGGTTCAACATGCAATTAATAGAAAACTATGAAAGAGATACTTTGCAATTTTTTTTTCTGGTACAACATCTGCCATGTATTGTACTTACCGCATGCCCAGGTTCAGCCTGGTGCCTTCCAAGTATCCATAACCACATGTGACCAGTGGTCAGTATTGCCCTGGGAAGGTCTCTTGCTTCCGTCAGCACAGTTGCATGCCTTTGTCTTCTCTGATCTTCTGCCATCTCCCTATTTCCTTCTTCTTTCTACTTCCCTCACGTCTCTGACTCCTTTTCTCCCTGGGTTTCCCTTCCTCTAGCAATGTCTTTCTCATTGGAAGTGATAATGGAAGATGCTAAACCAAAAGGCAGAAAGCAGAGAGTTATGGTAGATAGAAAGGGACATAATGACAAATGGTGTGCAATTCTTGCCCAAACCAAATCAAACTCCAGGAAGAAATAAAAGTGGAAGCAATTGGGAATTAGACAAAAAAATGTGAATGGAAAGGAGGCTATTACACTAATTTCATTCATAATAAGAAAAGGATTCTTTTTTTATGATTTAATTACTCTCTGCCCATGTGCGTCAGATTTCCCAACAGTAACCATGTTTCTTTCAGTGGATAGAATCTGCCTAATTGCTCCATCTTCATGAATTAGCATCCAAGCTCATGCCTGTGTGTAGGAAGCATTTCTCAGACTATGCACTCCTTGGCCACCGTAACTCACCAACACTCATAGGCTTGTGTTTAAAGAAACTGAATATCCAATTGTTTCTTTCTGACTCCTTCCTCTCTCCTCTTTGATGCTTAAGAGCAGCTGGCCAGAATCTGGAGGTCATGTAAGGGAGTGGTTGACTCAGACCCTGAGCTGTGGCTTCTGTGGGACTGGCAGCTCATCTTCTTGGTCTTCAACACATAGTAATCCAGGTTACTTCCAAGGGACTTTGTGGTTTTATCCCCCTAACTTTCTCATTTCCCTCAGCTTCAATCACATTTGGTGTTTTATTGCTCGGTTTTGCTGGATATTGACATCCAGGTTATGCTAGCTTGTCTGTCTGATAGGAATGAAATCCAGATAAGTGGAATGTTTAGGTTTCTGAAGTCTTCCTTTGATACTCTGCAGTTATACTACCTGAAATAGACAACACATTGGGTACAATAAGCCAAGTCCAAGTCCACCTTCTGAAATGGAAATCACAAAGCTGGTAAAGTAGCTTGACTACTCATCCCCACAGTTTGCAATGGCTTTGATTAGTGTGCCTTTTCCTACCGTGGACTAGTTCCATGTTAAATACTTCTTCGTTACTTTATCTCACTGGCTAAGCTAAGCCAAAGTTTCTGTTGTTTTCTGCTTGACATACCCACCACCCACTTTATCTGACCTTATAAACATGTTTAAATAGATTTCCCGGATAATAACCATTTTAGCTGGCAACTTCCCGTTTAGATATTACAGAAGGCAGGTGCAAATTAAGGGGAGAGCAAAAACACTAAGAATCATGAGACCCCAGATAAATATAGTAGAACCGCCTGCTCCCGTGAGGACAAGGCTGAGTTCTAATCCTGGTCCATCCTCTGAGTCAGTGGATGAGTCTGGGAAACACAGAGTCAAACAATGATTGACTTCATCCAACTGGTGACTCAGGCAGTTGATTTTGATAAATGGAGGCCAAAGAAAGAGTCTGCAGTCACAGAGACACCTCATTTCCATCCCGGGTGTTTCGCTGTTCCGTGGGCTTGTGCTGAGTTCACTGGGAGGGAAACAAAGATGTCCTTTATGTATGACAGAAGGAAAAAAATGGTATCACAGGCAACTGGCCTTATCAGCAATGAGAAGAATCTAAAGGTTAGCAGATGGCAAACAGAGAGAACTGTCTAACTGATGTCAGAAGGTAGCCTTTCAAAGATGGCTTTGTTCGGTTGAATGCATCTTGGCTTCATGTATTTTATGCTCTGTGATGTCAGCAGTAGTGCAGTCTACCAGTGATGGGGCATGCAGCAGAGCTGGGACAGCCCTTGGCACATTTCAGTGAGTGCTGAGTGAGTGGAGCATTGTCAATATCGTATTCACCTTTATTGGCAACATGATTTGTTTACTTGATTTCTGAGATTAAAACGTCAAATAGTCAAGACTATTTTCCTGGCTTTTGGAGTCAGGTTTATTTAGTGAGCAGTTACTCTGGCCGTCTGACATATCTTTTTACAACCAGCATTTGTAGGGCAGCACACTTTTTTTAACCGAGAGGGGAAGTGTTTCAGACAACTGTTTTCTAATCTTTATTAAATAAGCTGAACCTATGCTCCCTCCTTATCCATAGAAGTATATCTCCATATTTGCCAAGCCTAATATGAAAACTGCATAATATATAAAGCTGTACGGCAATTTGCTGTACAAGTAGGTTGATTATCTCTTCAAAATTCAGAAACAAGCCTGCCTGTTACAGGGGAAAAAACCATTTGACAACTGTAAAAGAAAAAGATAACAAATTTATGTAATTCCTTTTGAAGGTGAAGAAACTTCAAATACATGATTGTTGTTACTACTGAGTAGTCAATAAAACAGTAGAGCACAAGGCAATACAATACAATACTATACCATACCATATCATAGTTAGCATACCATAAATACCATAATACCATAGCATACCATACTATACCATTCCATATCATACTATGCAATACTATACCATGCTGTAGTATACTATACTATATAGTGCATGCCCTTCTTATCCTTTATTATTTTTTGAGACAAGTTTCATGTAGCCAGGATGAATTTCAACTCACTATGTGGTTGAGAATGACCTTGGATTTCTGAATGTTATGTCACTGCTTCCTGGGTGTGAAGATTACAGATGTGTTCCACCATGCCTGGTCAACGTGCCTAGTTCTGTATAGGGTTGGAGACAGAAACGAGGGTTTTATGCATGCTAGTTGAGTACTCTATGAACTAAGCTGCATCCCCTACCCTGTCATGTACATAATTTTTGCCCCTGATATATTAATGTCCCTATAAACGTTGGAAGAAGGACAGAGTCGCAATCCTCTTTGAGCAGAGGTGACAGCTTTACAGGTTGGCTGTGTCATCTCCAGTCATACAGTTTATAACTAAGCCAAAACTAGGAATCCTGAATGCTGCATCAGAGTACAATGCTTTCTCTTGGGAAGCAACAACAATGAAAAGACAAGCTGGACTCTCGAATATGGGTGGGAAAAATCTGATGATATGGAGACATTTAGAGTAGGGTCTACTTCAATGAAAATCGAATTTATTTCCAGTGTAATCAGCTGACGCCAGTGATGCTGAGAAAAGGAATCTCTGACCTCTGCAAAAGCAAGAAAAGTTCCCAGATGTCCCTCCCAGTTCCTCACATGCAGTATCTTCCTCAGTGAATGATGGGCCATTTTACATGACATCTATGTCACTATCTCTCCCTTTATCTGTTAATAATTCTTCCATTATTAACAGATAAACATTTTCTTCTCCCTCTGGGTAAGGCATAAGACAAATTTGCAGTTGCACGTAAGAAATGACATTAGTGTGGATGTTTGCTGACTGAGCATAGTGAGAAAGCCCAGGTTCCATTCATTTTCTTGGATTCTACTCCTTCATGAAGGATGAGAACAACTAGTAGAACCTTTGGAGTTGGTGGGACTTTACAGATCGTAAACCCATCATTGCAGGGTGGGAACAGACCTGATATGGAGATTGGCATCTCTTGACTTCTTCCCATGTTCTCCCCATCTCTTGAGTGCCTGGTATATATGTATGTATGTATAAATGCACTGTTTATGTGCATATATATCTATATATGGAGTAATATCCAAGTCTAAAGGCACATCTAAACCTCTGCTCAAATGGGCTTGTCATTCTCATGAAACTTTAGTAACATCAAGGTCACCTAAAACTCAACAAGAAGGGTAACCCCACTTTCAGTTTGTCTTTGATCCATGAAATGAGTTTCTGGTTAGATACGATCAAGACCTATCACAGGTAGCATAAGAAAAATAATTACGAATATTATTAAGTGGTAGCTAGACATTCAGTTTGACCATATACCAATCGGGAAGTGTTTGTGAATGCCCTTCAGTTGATTACAAAGCTGTTTACTGAATGCCAGAATAGGAGGGCTTTCAGAATATGAGCCAAATCTCTGCCTTCAGAATTTTGAACTTGAACTAAAAATGAATTGTACGGGGTAGAGCTGAGTTCCTGTTAATGGGTGAGAATTCAAGCAAAGGTGCTGCCCCCACACGGCATCAAGGAAGTCTGTATCAGAATGAGTACTGGAACGTTTAAAGGCTAGGTGAGGATTTTAAAAAGTGGGATGCTGACCTTAATGTCAAAGAGATATAAAAGAAAGAAAATCAGGTGCTACCAATCTTAGTGGTCTTAAGATCAGATTTCAAGTCCACAATACAAATTGCCCTGTGCATGGACTGATTCTATGGCGTTTCTGTGTGATGCCCACAGACACATATTCTATAAGGTTCCAGAGACAGGCACTAACTGCTGCAGAGCAGCACCCTTTGGGTGAAGGAACAGCAGCCTCTCTGTCCAGGAGCGCAGCGTTCACGGTCCTGCTCAGATCCCTGCGGATCCAGGTGACCATGTTGGTGTACCATCCCCTTGCTTTTCTGTGATTTTGGTTCAGGGTTCACCATGGAGAGTCTTTTTGCCTAGAGGCCTGAAATCAGGTGTGGATCAGGGTCTATGTCTCCCTAGGGGCAAAAAGAGAGTGAAAGTTCAGATCCACTTCTTCAGCTACTCATAGGTGGAATTCAGAGTTCTACAGGATGAGGCTTAATGAACCTTGGGCAAACAGTCCCTGTGGCTCATGGCCCTTGTCATTTCTCTTTCTCTACCCATCATCCATCTCTCCTCCTTCCTTATGCAACTAACCTTCATTTCATAATCTGTATTTGGGAAAACTGTCTCCTAGCCTAAGACAGCACATCTATCTTCTTATTTGAGCTGAAGTCTATAAAGGAAAGGCAGGAGAGAAAGCTGGGTCAGAATCCAATCTCAATTTTCCAGTCATAGAAGGCTCCAGTACACATCTTTTCCTTCTCCAGTTTCCAAGATAAAACAGTAGAGGTCCCGAGGTTGGTAAGGCCAGATAAGCGATTCCCAAATAGAAAATAATCAGCATCCCCAATACAATATGCAATTTGAGACTGTGATGAGCAAACGCCCAATCATAATCATAGCCCTATATCAGTTCTTTGTACCCACACATCCTCTTGCTCATCCAGCGATGTTTACCAGAGGCAGCTGGCCAGAAAGGAAGTCAGCCGTGGGGGCTGCGCAGTGCCAGGAGCCAGCCCATCAAGAAGGCATTTGTGACTTTTCAGGGCGTGGGGTGAAATGGAACAAAAGTAGTGTCTGTCTGTTTGCGTCATGGGAGCAGCATTGGGAGAAATTGCTCCCGACCAATGAATGCCAGTTGGTGGAACCCAGATTTTTAAAACAAACTAGCTGTTGGCCAGAGGGCTATCTGAGGATGCAGCCCATCAGTGGCTCTTGCTCCAGGAGTGCTGCTCTGTGATAGGCTGTGCTCATGTGATGATTACTGTACCATGCATCTGCTGACTAACGATATGCAGACTTTCCAAAGCTCAACCGTTTTATAATGTTCCAAATGAATACCAAGAGCATTTCTGGGAAAAGGGAGTGAACTACTGTGACATATGGACCAAATCTGAAGATTTGTCTGAAACTGATCATTTGACTATGTGCCTCCTACATACCCTCTAACCCCTTAGGAAATAAAAATCAATCATTGTCACATGGTCTAGTTACTTAACTCTGCTTATACCATAAGATGAGTTTATATTTCATGAATTTTGACTTTTTGAGGAGAAAGTGAATCTCAGTTCTTGGGAATTAACAGCAACTGAATGGCTTATACATAAATCATATTGAAAGGAATGTTCTCCTAAAGTACAGGTCAAATACATTAAGATTAAAATACACCATGTAGCTCTGCCCTCATCCTCCATTCCAAGTAAAAATATATTGAGTGGTTATTCTGACACGATTTATACTTACTGTTCCTCATGTTCCCTTGAAGCCATGTGGCCAGGCCTCTGTATTACAGCTGAGGGGAGCATCAGTCTATAACTAAATGAAAGAACGATCAGGACCTAAGCTATCTATTTGTCACCATATTTAGAGCCTCTCCTTCAAACAACGCTCATTAAAGCATCACTAACACTGTGAATTTGTTTTTACTACATTCTTTTAAAGCAAAGATGAAGTTCAGTTTGTTCACTATCCATCTGTTTGTCTGTCCATCCATCCATCCATCCATCCATCCATCCATCCATCCATCCATCAATCTGTTTGTCCATGTATTCTATACCTATCTGTTTGAAAACATGAAGGTTTTAACTTAAACACTTTCTTGTTGAAAATATCCAATACTACCTGTGTAGCTTCATGGGGATTTTATAAATCCCCTATACTCTTTACCTATATAAAGAGTAAAAAATACCAAAAACGAAGTGGCATATTTTTGCCTTGTGAATTATTCTTTTCAACAAAACCACTAGGGACAATTAGGTGAGTACAGTTAGAAAGAAATGTAACATCCAGGTGGCACAACTAAGTCCCATAAATTCTATGGCTTTAAACCAAACTCATCAGCCTTCAACCCTGCAGGTCAGAAGTCTGAGATGGGACAAAGGCAAGCTGTATTTCTTCTAGAGATTCTAATGTAGAATCTGTTTCCCTCTCTTCTCTGCTCTTAGAATTTGCTTATATTTCTGATCTCATGTCCCAATTCAATATTTCAAACCAGGAGTGGTCAGCCAAGTTGTTATCACATGACATCATTCTGAAACTACCTCTTGTCTCTGTCTTCCACACTTAAAAACAAAAATCACTTGTGTTTGGGAGCGGAGAAGTCATGAGTGAGTAAAGTCTTGAGTGAATATGTGCTGTAGACATGGCCGTGTCAAGGACCCCAGAGACAAAGACCTTGGCTGTATCAACAAGTAAGTGTTTAAGTTGAAGTGTTCATGTTTTCAAATAGATAGGTAGGATACACGGACAAACAGATGAATAGATGGATAGATGGACAGATAGTGAACAAATTGAAGTTCATCTTTGAATGAGAAAGAGGCTAAGAGGGAAAGAGCAAAGCCTTCCTTTGGTCTATGCATGACCATTGATAGTGTGTCCAGAAATGTCCCCATCAGCTTCCTCTCCGTAATATGTACTGCTGGAAGACTATTCCCCAAGAAACTGCTTTTACTGAGATGAGGTACACCTGCCGGCTTGTTCAGCTTCATACCATGAGGCCACCTTCTTGTTGATCTGTCTGTAATAACCCTGCCTCACTGTTCAGCTGCTGCAACAAGCCTGCCTCTCTTTTCATCTCTATGTAAAAAGCATGTTGAGCTTCTGGGATGCTGCGGTTTCTCCAGCAGAGAGCCCCGACCACCCGTCCCTGCTTTCTGCCCATATGACTCCGCACTCTTCCTCAGCACACTTGTGATTACATTGGGATCACCTAAGCAGATAGTGCTCCCATCTCATATGCAATCCCAAGTAGTGCTCCCATCTCAAAGCCTTTAACTTAAACACTTGTGTAGTTTTCTTCTTGAAGTATTAAATAATACATTCCTGGGCTCTGGAAATTAGAATATAGACCTTGAAGGGTCGTATTCTGACTCCCACTGTAGGGTTCTAAATGTCACCGCAATCATACTTTGTGTTTGATCCTAGACCACACCATTTGGTCATCGTCTCAAACTTTGCCTTCTCTATGTCATTTGGGACTAAAAGACTAGTTTGTTTTGTTGACAGGAAGGTAGAAGAGTTGGAAATAAGTTGGAAGATTAAACAGATATGAAAAGTTAGAACGATGGAAGAATGGAAGGAAGAAAATATGGGAGAAAGAACTAAAGAGTGCAAACCAGAAACAGTTGTGTGGGCCCAAAATAAATACCCAGGGTCTTAGACATGCCCAACTACTGCTCTACCACTTGGATGCATCCTCCACTCATCAAGAAATAGTCTTCAAGTGTGCTTTAAGTTAAGGTTTATGGGCAATAAAACTTGAGGCGAACACGTGCCTTACTAGATCTAAGGAGCTTCTTAGAGGCAAAACACATGTACAGATGATAGAAGCTTGCAACTCACCCATCATTCACCTGGAGAAATGGACTCTCTTATGTCCCTCAGATAAACTACTTTACTGATAGTCTAGTCTAGAGCACGTCTTGACATCTTTTTTGAGCTTTGTTTGCAATATTCCCTAAAGTCACAGTCATGCCTCAGTAACAATGAGTAAGCCAGTTTGGTTGGAGCCCAGAAAGCATACCTTCCTTAAATTGAGACTGTTGGGGCCTCAAATGTTTGCTGTTATCAGGATCAGCTGGCATAGTGATGATTTAGTTAGAAATCTCTTGAGATGAAGCACTCAGGAGCTGGGTCTGCTAAGTATCATTGTGACATGTCATGGCTACCATGTAACAATATCCTGGTTTTATAAGTGGCCACAAAAGCCAATATTTTACCATATAGGTGGAAGAATTCCATTACAGGAAGAGGCTTAGGCTGCAGGTGTCTTCCCAATGCCAACTTCTTGGATATGATTCCATCTGGAGAAGTTTCAGCTCCAGCCTGCTGACTCTCTTGGAGATGTTCCAGTCTCATTGATCGTATCCTTATTGCCCTTTGATGTCAGAAAAAGGCTGAGTTATTCCAGTTTCTTGTCATCAGTCTTCAAGCAAGCCCTTCATGTATGCCATTTAGAACAAGATACATACAAGCCTCAGCAAAACAACACAAAACTGGGGGATTGTTGTAAGATGCAAATGACGTGGTCCATGATCCATAAGATCATGATCAGTGAGTAGTCATGGCTAGGAGCCTGCTGCCTGTGTGTGCCTGAGCACTAGCCATCTCCCTGGTAATGGTGGTTTAAGACTAGACAGTTACTTCAGATCTCTTCATTCCAGCCCAAATGCAAACACATGACTGTTTGGACTAGCCTTGCTCACTCTATGAATACGAGAGCTCATCTTGGACTGAGCACAAACTGTAGACAAGATAAAAATACAAGTACTCTGAGCACTAGAAATGCAGATTCTGAACTGACATTTAGAAGAAGGAAACAGTGCGAAGTGAGTTCCCTTCCCTACTGTTCTGAGAGCAAGTTTTGTTCTATCCCATATAGGGTAGCAAAAGCTCTGAGGGAAAGCCTAGAGTGCATTGGTTACAGAACAGGAGAATTCAGAGCAGCCAGACATGAGAAAATAAGGAGCTCTTTGAGAGACTCAGTAATCTCATATATAAACTCTCCTCAGTTCTCTGGCTGACCCTTGAACTATGCATACAAAGAAAACACTTAAGAGTGTCCCATCTGAAGCTTGAAGAATGGATCTGAGATTTGAGATGCTCCCCCAGTAGATAGAATTTGCAGTTGGGTAAGTGAAAATAGTTGCAAAACCAAACACATTAACAGTCTTTGAGATTATCTAATGGGTGCAGAGTATCCATAGGACTTAACTCTGCATTCAGTACACAAGCAAAATTACTTGGACATTTATTGAAACAGGCAAATGTGACCTGCTACTGAAAGGAAGAGGGATTCTCAGTTATTGGAAACAGCAGACAAAGCTTTAAAGTACTAACTATTAATATGTCCATGGTATAAAAAAATTTAAATTAAAGCAAATATAGTTCACCATTAGCATTTAAAACCACAATGTTTCAAATTTAAGAAGAACACAGACTCTGTGGAATTCAGAATTAAATGTTGACAAAAAATAAATAAATAAAAGAGCAAAGAACAAGTAAATCTGAAGGCAGGTAAATAAAAATGATACAATATTAAAGGTAAAAAGAAAAATTACAGAAGAAAACAAAAAATGTTGAGAATCTGTTGGGAAAAGTTAAATAGTTAATTGATTTGTGTTTCAGAAATGTAGTAGGGAGAGGATAGGTCTCCCAAAAAACTATCTGGGGAAATGCTGCCTATAGTTTTCCCAGATTTGTTAAAAGAAAGTCCACAATTAGAAAAAAATAACATTATCAACAACAAACAAACAAACCCCTCTTGAATAATACCATGTAGACTAAGTGCAGATGAAAATCATGCCGAGATCCACCAAATTACTAAAAACCAGAGATTCAGAGAATAGCCAAAGGAAAATGACATGTTACAGACAGGGGGATATGTTTCCAATGATGTCCATCATCACTCCTGAAGTCATGGAGATAAGAACCCAGTGACCACATTCATAAAATGTTGAGTGAGCAACAGCAAGCCTGTTGGGTCAGAAACCTATATCCACTGAACAGAGAAGGTGAGAATGAAGGATGGGTTTAAAATCAAGACAGAAGAAAACTAAGGTAATTTGTCATTAGCCAGTCTGTGCTTCAGAAGTGAATTAAGAAGTGTGTTAGAAAATGACCTACACAATGAATCTGAACGCTGAGGAATGAATGAATAAAATACATAGAAGTGATGCATAAAAACATTTTTTAAATCTAATTTCTGTAAAAGATATGGCTATCCCAAGCAAAATTTACATTCTAGTTTCATATTTTGTGCTGCATAAATATGTGGATAAATAGCTCTTAAATACAGAATAAGTATAGAGAGAAGCAAAACTGACCTGGACAGTTGCAATGTTACAACATCAGCTCTAAGAAGACTGAAATGTTAACAATATGTATCTTACTCCATTGAAATACCATTCAAAATACCATTTCAAATTCATTGAAATTCAATGCTGTTGTGATTCTGAGAGGTATAGCTAGCTACAAGTCCACAAACACCGTGACAGAGAATTCCAGGAAGATACAAAGTATCTAAAACAACTCATGACTATATCAAAACTTGGATAGAAAGTTTACTTCAAGGACATAAGAAACTGAATACATTTTCCATTGAAACGCTACCAGAACTAAGTGGTTTCAGAGATTTCTAACAAGCCTTTGAAAAAAAAGGAGGAGAGGCCTGAGTTGTTTCCATCCTTCTTAGACCCTGCAAATGAAGATCCCACCCAGCTGCTTTCTAAAGCCAGGAAAACTCCCACACCACTGATATCCAGACATAGTCAAGCATGCATGCATCTTTCTAGACACTTTGTAATGGTCCCAGCCTTTTCCTTCCATTATTTTGAGGACCTACATAGTCACCTAACCTCTCCCTAATAGTCCCATTGTAGTTAGCTTTTGAAACCCAGAAGTCACTAGCCAATGTTTTTACTTTTGAAAACTTGTTGATCTCTAGAGAAAGGAACACAGTTGAAAGGAAAGACAGCAGATATGCTAGCTGTTGTATACTATTCGGTGTCAAATTCTCTTGTATTTTTTAGCTCTTCTTAGAGAGTGATACTATCATGCTTACTTTCATAGCGGTGAAACTGAATGTCATGGAAGCCTTATGTAAAGTATGGTAAAGGATCTCACTCCCTACGTCATCCTACAGTTAATGAACTGGGGGAGTGAAATTGGAACCCAGAGCTTCAAACCAGCTTCGGAGCTGACTGACTGACAGAAAGATTTAAAACAATATATTTAATTAAGACTTTTATTCTTTGCATTGAATTGAACTGAATAAGCATTCCCTCTACCCTGGCCTAACCTCTCCTGCCTTCTAAGAGATCCACCCATCTTTGCAGAAACAGTAGTCACGGGCACTGGGATATTCCAAAAAAAAAAAAAAAAAAAAAAGAACTTGTTCGCTCTTCTTTCCCTCTCTCTGAACCCCTTAGCTGTTGGCCCCTTCCATTATCTTACCTAATATCTTTGTCACTGGCCTTTCTTCTGACCTCAGCTCTGAGCTCTGACCCTCACCTCACCTCACCTTACCTCACCTCTGGCTCTTGCTAAAGCAGAATTTCCACCATATTTTCCTTTCAATAGCAACAGCAGCAACTAGTTTGTAGGTTAAGTATTATTGTCCCAAATTCAGTGATGGGCATAGGACCTCCATGTTGTTTTCTTGACTTTCTCATATTTAGCATTATACCACTATTATTATTATCATTATCATCGTTATTATTATTATTTGTAGAGTAAGATACACTAGTGAGGAGATCTCACTTAAAACTGCCCTTAGTGTCTGGGCTCCTCCTGTAGAGTCTAAATTGTTGGCTCTCCCGTGACATTCCCAAGAACATCTGGCAATCCTGAACCCATGTGATGTGTGTCCCCTTGTGAGTGCCAGTCTTGACTGTTAACTGATGGGTTTGAGAATCACCTAGGGACACAATTCTGGGCTTGTCTAACTGAGGAGGCAAGAATGTAGTTGGCACCTTTCCATGGGTTGGAGTCTTCTCTCTGCTTCCTGACTGTGAATGCAATGGGACCAGTTGCCTCAGGCTCCTGCTACCGTGACATTCCCAGCATCTCAGACTCTACCCTCAAACTGTAGTCAATATAAACCTCTCCTCCTTCAAATTCCTTCTGTCAGGCATCTCATCATGACAGTGAGGAAAACCATTACTGCATCTCTAAGAGAAGTAATAAGAGGATGCTTGAGTAGCTAATGCAGAAGTGTATCGTCAACACAAAAGATGAGACAGTGTAGCTTTGGGGTAGGGGGAGCCTTAGGAGTTAAGTCTTAGGGGTTCACAATATGAACCCCTTGGTTCATACTGTGGAGCAGCAGAAGGCTCTCTGATGGCCTAGAGCCTCCGGATCAAAAAGTCTTGTGACAGCAGGCTACATGGAAGCATTGGCTGTCATTTTCATGTGCCACCTGCACATTGTCCTATGTAATTCCTTCAAAGGCTTAGTAGGTTTGATTGTACAGAGCACCTGAGCAGGTGAAGAACACGCTGGAAATGACATAGCTGACTAGTTGGAAGGCTGCTGATAGAACTCTGCTCAGACCATGTGGACACATTCTGGGAGCCAAGCTTGTCACACACAGCAGATGGATTTGAGAAACCGGTTCCATCTACTCAGCCATCTGCATATTCAGAGCCAGTATGCAGGGCCAGTATTCAGGTCAGCTGCTTTTATATCACGAACTGTGCTGACAAATGAAGGATAAGTCTTTCTCCTTCTCTTTGATTTTTCATAGGGCCCAGCAACAACTGCATTCTTCTCTGTCTTTTCAGAAATCACACACACACACACACACACACACACACACAAAACCTTATTTGCTGTTAAGACTGCTTGAAATACTCAGAGGCCTGGACAAAATTGAAGAGTGATTGACACTTGTACTTGCTGTCACTCCTCTGTCCCCTTTGTGCTTGCTCTTCTCCTTTGCAATATATAGATCTTTAAGCTTTTTAATCAAAAATCTGGGAAAGACAAGATAAAACCTTTATACTACAGTGGGAATGCCTGATTGAATTTCCTATGCCACTTTTTTCAGGAAAGTCACATCCTAACAGGGGACAAGGAGTTCAGCTCGAGAGTCCAACCCACATAGATTTGAATCTCAGGCTGCCCACTGCTTATGCAACACTTGGCAAGTAACCCAACCTCTCTTAGCTTCAATTTCCTTGTCTCTAAAAAGAGAATAACACCTCAGAGGGTTGTGACAAGGATTAAAAGGATGGTGACCATGTTGAGCACAGCTCTGGGCACATGTAGGTGCCTGTCTAAACTTCATCACTTTTCCTCTCTCTCCGTCACTGAATCCACCAATAACACTGCTTTGAGACAACAGTATGTTGGAAATCTATCAACACTCTGGTTTACTCTTTCCTGCATTACATAGATATTATTGAGCAACACACGAAAACTTCCCACATGAGAATTGTTAACACACATACACATACAAACACACACAAACACATACACACATGCACACATCCCATAGTGCTTCATGTAGGAATGCCCTCCTCTCTCTCTCTCTCTCTCTCTCTCTCTCTCTCTCTCTCTCTCTCTGCCTCATATAGCACAGGATGGTTTAAACCATTATGTACTGGAGGATGACGCTAAACATCCTCTCCTCTTGCCTCCTCTACCTCAGTAAGCACTAAGATTACAGACCTAAGCCACACTTAGCTTTAGGCAGTGCTGGGGCTTGAACTCAGGGCCTCATGAGCTCTAGGCAAGCAGTCTACCAACTGAGATACATCTCTGTCTCTTGTAACTACATCTTTATACTTCGCCTTCTTCTCCATTTTTCCTTACCAAAACCACCTCCAAAACACAAATGTGAGGGTTAACATCTCCTCTCTGATGATCTGAACAACAGCTGCCTTTGGGCTTGCTTGCCTCTTGCTTGCTACAGAGGAGCCAACACTGTTCCCCTGAGTGGAGAACTTGGGGCTGTGTTCACACAAAGCTTGGCTGGAATGCAATTATATTTCAGAGTTTGTGCCTTTCTTTAAGTGCATTAAAAATGTGACTGTTATTAGAAGAACAATGCCCAACCATTAATTATGAAGCTTTCAAGGAAGCTTTGTGCACAAGTTTGACTTTCATTATCTGTCTTTGTCATCCTTGTAAAACATCCCATTAGATTCCCTAGTAAAAGCGGGGAAATGGGGCTGACAATGGAAACCAAGTTGTTTAATTGCTATTACCTTTGAAAGTTTGAAGTGCTTTTTTTTTTCATAATTGTGCAAGGGGAAAAAAAAAACCTTGGATTCAAGCAGTAGGGAGGGCGAAGTCAGGATTGAGACAGTCTGTCCCTGTATCGGATATTCTGATACCGTAGCTCCTACCCAGTAATGGCAACATTTGGACATGACCTTGACTGGGTCTTTAGGCCCAAGGGTAAAGCCACAGGGAATTCTATTCATCTAGCCAGGCCACTTACTAGATGGCAGTCCTTGAAAAATCCTTGTAATCTCTGCATTTCTGAATTGTCCTATCAGTAAAGTCAGGAGAATGATAGCCACTCAAAGAGCCTCTGAGTAAGCAAACAAATGTAACTCCCAGTCACGTTAACCAAAGAAGAGCAACATGGACAATTTCTCTTTCTGTCTTTCCTCTCCAGACAACTGAATGTAGCTAATACACTGCAACAGCAGTTGATAACATAACATTAAATGGACAATAGGGTAACGCAGAAAGGAAAGAGAAGCCACAGAGGAAAACAAATTCCTTGTGTGTGTGTGTGTGTGTGTGTGTGTGTGTGTGTGTGTCTAGGTGTGTCTGTGTATTTGAAACTCCAGTCTAAAAAAGTAACAGCCTAGACATGGAAGAGAACTCTTAAAAATTATAAGGATGCTGAACTGTAGCTTTCTGAAATTGATGGCTTCTGGTGGGGGGGTGTGTGGGGAAGGATTCATTTTTCTGTAAAGGTCTGACCACTGGGAGTTTGACTATATTCCTGTGAGTATATGGCTAACACAAATTGAACTTGTTTTTTTTTTTCTTTTCTCCTCCTCCTCCTCCTCCTCCTCCCCCTTCTCCTCTTCTTCCTCCATCTCCTCCTCCTCCTTCTCTTCCTTTTGTTCTTTTTCGGGAGAGGTCAAAAGGGTGAGGAGATAGTCCTGGGAGGACTGGGAAGTGGGTGTGTCTGGGTGCATGACATGAAATTCCCAAACAATCAATAAAAATATTATGTTGGAAAAAAAGAAATTCACTTTTAAAGTATAAAAATTCTACTAAATTTGAAAATGGACCTTTATGGTGAGGGGTACAAATGTGAGCCCCAACAGCAGCAAATAAAATGGTGCTCTTGACCTGTGCTGATGCTATTGGCTACCATCAAAGTCCACACTCAGAGCACAGGATCCTATGAGTTCATTCAAACCTAGTCAAGGCATTAAATATCTTGTGGAATAAATAACAATGGGTCATGGGTTTTGAGACATGCCTTTTTTTTTTTTAACTAGTCGTTCCTGGCTCCTGAACACAAGCTATGCTCGTCTATTTCCTAAGATAATCCATTATAAATTATGACAGGCTCCCTAGCCTGGCGAGCGGCGCAGCCCAGTGACTCGTCCTGTCTCACTTTTCTGTCCTGCTCACCTCCGACGGGTTCAATGCGTGATCAGTCAGGAGACGGCTAATTCCAGTCCACACACTTTTCACATGAGATTGGTTTTATTTTAATTTCTCCACAAACGCATGCCAGGCACAGAGCTCATCAGTTGCAGACACAGCTCCCTCCCGTCTGTAGCTCCCGCCCTTCCGTAGCTCGAACTACCAGATGAAGGGAGGTCCAGTTACACATAAAAGTGATTATGATCAGCAAGATGTCTGATCGGTGTGTTCTCCCAAAACAGGGCAAAGATTCAAAGATTTGAGGCTCTGGCACTCTCCTTTGGTCACCCTAGAGCCATCGACTATACAGAGAACAAAACAATGACCCGTGAGAACTTTCTAGAACATCTATTGACCTTGGTATCTCTATATGTACAGAGCCCCATGCCATCACACAGCAGAGAATAAATGGCTTTCTCAATTTTGGGCAAATGATTTGTTTTCTGTTTCCACTCAACAAGATTTCTTTTTGAAGGACCTGACTTCACGCTTTGAAAATGTCCTATGTCACCTCTACAGTCATCTTGGCTTTCGCGCAGAGGCACATGATTTCTAAGTCCTGACATCTGAGGGACAGAACACCATCTTTGGGAGTTGTGTTAGGCTCATCTGGGCATTTTCTTAGAATGGCTCAACTCTGCACAGACTATGTTTGCCCTCAGGTTGACAGTGTCCAGAAGTGCATGGGGTAGGCACTGTACAGAGACTCGGAAAGTTAAATCAGGTCAGAGAGTACAGGAAGTAAGGGCCTGTCTCCTCTGCTGACAAGGGAGTGAATAATCTAGCTCAGGCTGGAAGAAATAGTCCCCAGGACATATTTTACTGTAAACCATCGTCTCCATAAACAACCGGGTGTGGACAAGTGGGAGAGAACGAGGAATACTATACAGAAGGAAGAGTAGAGACCGAGAATCCGTTCTTTGCCCTCAAAGAAGTGTGTGATACTCTGCATCTGACTCCTTCCCTCTAGGCCTTAGATTTCCCTCAAGCATCTACAATCTAGAGCATTCTGGACTTCTCTGAAAACAACAAAAGAAGTACGAGAATCAGGAAAGTATTTCTTCTGTGTTAGGTTTCATAGAACAACACTGTTCCTGAGCAGTCTGTCCCAGCAGCCTCCGGACAGGCCTCCTAATATGAGTGAGTGCTTTTCTAACTTCCTGGGAAGGTCCCAGTGCAGACCAGTCAAATGATGCCCAACTCGTCTGATACTGTTTTCTTTGGAGAGGACATAGCTTCACACAAACCCAACAAACTTTCCCAGCCTTGGGTTTGGAGCAGAGACCAAGGCAGTGACAAAGACAGGGAGATGCTGCCCCCACTGGTGGGAGCCGGCCTGGTGCCTGCTCCTTCATCACCACCAGGCTGAGGCCCAACTGCCCTCTGGGACAAGCCAACCTTGGTAGTCACCCAACTTGAGAATCTCTTGAGCTCTTCCTGTCGCCATGCCCCACCCCTTCCCATTCCACACCCTCCTCTTCTTTCTCCTCCCTGGCAGCCTCTCTGTTTTCAGATGTTTACCCAGAAGGGAACAGCCACACAGGAGGCTGGGGGAGGGAGAGTGCCCTGAAGGAGACATTCCTCTAGAGCTTTCGAGGGCACATGGAATGTGTGCCCACCCTTCCCTTGTGTGAGCTCACACCACTGCATGTGCATGTGTGTGTGTGTGTGTTTCTGCTGGTTGACTTGTGGTCTCTGTCTCTGGCTTGCAAAGTCATTAATCCCAGATTAACCCAAGTCCAGTGCCATTTTTGGGAACAGGGATATCATCTGTGCTCTAAATGCTCCATCTCAGTGGTCTCAATTTGATCAGCACATCCGGATTTTGTAACATCATTTTATAACTGTTCCCCAGACCCCGATTCCATCCTTCAGAGCTCTGAGGACATGTAACTGGAAGCCACTCCTGTTACTCTCCCCCCTCTGCCGTGGACCCATGTCACCTGCCGTCCTGGCATCATCACCCAGGCATGCACTGTCACACTCCCAACCGGAATGTCAGCTTGCTGTTTGAGATTCACACCGACACTTGGTCCTCAGAGGGCTCCTCCGGGAGCCAGGGCCGCCTGTGCTTGGGAACACATGAAAGCGCAGGAGTCCCCTCACAGCTTGGCAGCACTTCAAGCGCCAGCCCAATGAAGAGATCTTGACAGCATACTTGTAAACTCCACAGGCCCCAAGGGCTCAAACACCACGATATTTATGCTAGCGGGTACAGAGCCAAAACAGTTGGGTTGTTATGTAGATAGAGGTCAGGACCCGCACTCTGACACCTGTTAATTGGCATTTGAAAGAACTGAGCCCAGGAAGGTGGGGGGCTTTGGAGCTGCTGCCAACCTGTACCTGAACAGCAGGGAGTCCAGCAAGGTTTTGGCCCTCCCTGCTGGCCAGAGATTTCCAGGGGAGATAAGAAAGGGTGGGTCTAAGTGTTTGCAAGAAAGGATCCCCAAAGAAGAAAGAACATGGGGCGCAGGGAGAGAAAAAAGAGTAAGAGATCAGGAGGTAAAGTAAAAAATAGAGAGAGGTAGGTATTTTTAGATTTGCTAGCACAGCTATGTGTATGTGGCACCCTGGCCAGTTTCTGCCAGCCCAGCACGACTGCTACAGGTTGGAATAGCTACTCTGTCCACTTCCCTCCTGGGACTATGAGGCTCACCTGTCTTTAAAGGCCAGGACCTACCTCCTCTAAAGAGTCTTCACTCTGAACGTCCTAACCCATTGGTCTGGCTCCAGTGCCCTCACCCACACATTTTAGTTTCTTGGGATTCTATCAGAGATGTTTTGTGAACCCGGTGTCCTCAGGTGTCCACTATCCGGCTGGTTTTTCTCCCTTCTTCCTTCGTCTTTTCCCATCTCAACTCCTGCTCAGCAAAGCTTCCCGTCAGTCTTCACATCGCCTCAAATAGCCCCAAGTTAGTTACTAGTGCTCTGGTCAGCTCTCTGCATCCGCCTCAAGCCTCAGATCTCTCCCTTTGTAACACTCACATCCATTTGATCTTAGGTAACACTATGTTCTAATAACTTATGAAAATGGTTTCTGTATTTCAAGTTTAGCATTCTACATTCAGAAGGTCCATCATTGTGTACTAACTTGTGTTCCAAAAGCTGCTTGCATACTGCTAGAATCTGATGGGCTCTCTAGAAATGCTATAAATGAATACATCCTTTCCTATATTCATCAATCTCTCTTGAGCAATACAAGGCAAGCACCATTTTCTGGTGAATCTGAAGTATATAAAACATAGAGATCCCACATCTTGCTGTAGAAGCATAAGGACCTGACTCCCATCCCAGAACCCAGTCAAAAATGTTGGGTGTGGTGGCTGAGACGTGTAATCCTAATGCTGGAGAGGCAGAGATGCGAGCATCACTGGGTCCTGCTGCTGGCCAATCTAGCATAACTGGTAACTGCCAATGAGAGACACTATGTCAAAGTATGTAGGTGGTATTCCTAAGGATGATACCTGAGGTTGTCCTCCAGCCTCTGTACCCACACATATATGTGCAGTTGCCTGCACATATATAAACACAGAAAGAGAGAGAGAGAGGAAGGAGGAGGGAGGAAGAGGGAGAGAGAGAGAGAGAGAGAGAGAGAGAGGAAGGAGGAGGAGGAAGGGAGTGAGAGAGAGAGAAAGAGAGAGAGAGAGAGAGAGAGAGAGAGAGAGAGAGAGAGAGAATCTAGAGCTCTTATATTGTAGCGAGGGAGATAGACAGCTCACAAATAAGAAAGTAAAACATCTGATGTTCAGAGGATCCTAAGAGTCATCAAAAGGAATAAAGTGAGGAATATCAGTGGAGTATAGGAGGACCAGGATTTGGAATGGAGTCATCTAGCCAGACCTCAATTAGAGACTTGAAGGAGTGAAAGAGTAGAGAGATAGCTCTTGACTCATATCAAGATGGAACTTGGACTAGTAAGGATAGCAAGGTCAGAGACGCCTCAGCAGGGGGAGGAGCAAGCAGTTGGAAGTATAGATGAGCTGCTTTCTCCCTCCAGCCCACTAGTCATCAGTTTAGCCCATACGAAGTCAAGATTAATTCTTGTTTGGTAGTCAACATGTGTTTCCTGGTTAATCGATGCCACTGCTCAATGCTAGGTGCTCATCCTTCACCTGCCTTTAGTATTAGTTCCAAGGAACAGCCCATTGAGTGTTATCTGGGGGATTCTGAAGGCATACAGCACCCCCTCAGAATGGTACAGAAGCCCAGGCAGGTGAAATGCAGTGCCCAGTAGATGGAAAACTATACTAGAGGTGATTTGAAATGTTAGACCTGGCTCTCGTGTTGGAGCCTCAGGCACTTGATTTGAGTATATTTCTGTCCTTGGACAACTTATCTAAACATGATCCTTGATTTCTTGGACATCATAACTATCTCAGGCTTTTGAGGGCATTAAAAAAGGTGGTATATATGAAAGCTATGTGAAACCTGAAGTGTTCTGCCAATCTAGGCTGCGAGTTTATGTGAACCACTCTGCCCCCTACATGAGGGAAGTGTCAGGGCTCAGAGATTCATGTCTGTAACTTTAATTTTTTCAAAGCCTACTGTTATTGATGGTTCTTAAATATTTTAGCCTTTTAGCCCACTACCCACTAGAGATAGTGGAAAAGAAAGGATATGAGGGAAGTGGACCTGTTTAGAAAGGTTTTTGGAGCAAATCCCATCTGCATTGTCAGGAAATGGGCATCTCAGTTCACAGGAGTCAGCAGTGGCAGCTAGATCCACTCACAAACACTTTACAGATATACCAGCAGTTCAGTTTGATAGAGTTGGGATAGGAAACACAAATCAGCAGCAGTGGCACTACCTAGCAGAGAGAGCCAGGCCTCAGCCTAGCATGAGTCAGCAGGAAAGCCGGAGTTCTCAGTTGTGCTTCTCTCATCAAAGCAAAGATCAGTGAAACATGGGAGACCAACAAGCATTGCACAGCTAGCTCTATAAGCAAGCCTAGCTCAGCCTCTGTCACTGTCCATCAAGTCCTTTTTATACTCCCTCCAAATATCACATGTCCTCCATGGGTCTTGCCTTAGCACATGGGTCTGTCTCAGCTGACATCACTTTACCAATCAGCCTGAGTCCTCAGAAGCAGCAGGAAGCTGCAGCACACCACTGGAAGTTTTTGGTGTATTTCTTTCTATGGAGTCCCAACAAATGGAACTCAACTATGCAATGTAAGGTAGACCAATATATGTGTGTCATTAGCAAAGGATCCTTCATTACATGTTGTTTCACATGCTTGCTTTAGCAGAACATTCTTTCTCCTGTGTCTGCTCCTTCATGAGTCTGCCTTAACCTTTCACCTGTGTTTGATTCGGGAAAATAATCCTTCACAGGTTTGCCCCAGCAAAACACCGTCCAACACTTTCCAAAGAACTCTTGCGTTTCCACTTCACATGTCTCCAAGGAATCCTTCAGGTATGGATGTTCCTGGTAGATGTTCATTCTCTTTTGGAAGAAATTGAGTAGTTTGTAGAACAATGAACTTCTCAACTGAGTGATCTAGATAGAAAAAAGACAGGCAGATAAAGGAGAAACCTGCCAACTCCAGAGGATGTTATAAAATAGAATCAGGAGAAAGGCTCATTTTAAAAGTGGCAAGCACAGGACAGACCCAAACAAGTTACTATGGGTGAGAATTACATTTCCTTCTTTAAAATTGTTCTCTTTGCATTTTTCTGGACTATTCAGAGCTCATTTTCCAGTATCTGGTCTTCCCAAATAGCCCAGGTCATCCCTATGACCTAACTTTAGGGTCCTTTAGCATATCTAGTCACTGATAATGAGGCAGGCTGTCCTCTCTGAAGATCTCTTGATAATGGAAAGTCCTTAAAATCACCTGAAATTTGTGACCTCCACTCCCAAGCTGTGGTTCACCCTTGAGGTAGAGTTGTTTTAACTTAATCTTCTAAGATGCAGCTTTTTGTTTGTTTTAGGCTAGTGTCTGCCTTAAGACCCCAGCGCCAACCCAATCAGCTTGAAGAATTTACCATCTATGCTCTTCAATTTCATCCTGAAACATGTAGGCTTTTGTTGTTTAAATCCTGTTCTGGACACAATATACTCTTTCTTTTCAAATTCAGGGTTCAGGACCATTTTCAGATGTTAAAGATCCCATTTTGGTTGAACTGAGTAGAGAAACATGGGTTGGAAGCTTTCCACTTGCCTTCCATGTCCCTTGCAGCACTTTCCTTTCTGCCTTTGATTTGCTCTCTGAATGAATTTATCAAAACCGTCTTCCAATTCACAAATTCTTCTTTAGCTACAACTGATGGCATCTTTACACAATACCATTTAGTCTACTCTATTTATGTTATTTTTCTGTTACTTCACACGGCCTATACTCATTTATGTCTTCTGTCCTAGTACTCAGCTTCCAGAATATATTATTTTTACCATCCTATTACATTCCTATTGGGTAGACATATCATTCTTGGTTTAGAGTATGGCATATTTGTTTCATTTTTTTCTATATCTTACACTTACCACAGCTAAGTTCTTGGGATTCCAAGAGCCTCTACATGGCAGGTTTCCCATCTTGGTGCTTACTTCCCTGTGGTTCCTGAACTGATCCCATACACTATTCTGAGCTTCCTTCTTGGGGTCTACATTCTCAGAATTCATTGCATGATTCCCAGCAATTAGTGTAGTGTTTTCCACTGGTCAGTCCCAGAGACACAGAAACCCTAAACAAACAGGACTCTTAACATATATGCTTCTCTCCATAGGGTTTGGGTTGTCTTATGGTAGTAGGCCAATAGTAAACAGTACCTTGATCCAACTAGGAAGACAGATTAGTGAAGAAAATAAGTCAACCAAGGCCAGGTTGGCGTGTGTGTGTGTGTGTGTGTGTGTGTGTGTGTGTGTAGAAATAGGATGCTACCCAGGCTTTAAAGTTGATCATGTTCAAGATAATCAAAATGAAGCTAATCTGAAGGGCATTGGCTGCTGACATTAGAAAGATCACCTCAGTTGTGTCTACTTTTACTCCATCATGGATCATTAGTGGTGAAGTTTGGTGGACAGCAGCTAGATAGCAAGGGAAGTTTGCCCACGCACAGTACAAGCACTCCTCCCCGCCCCCATTTGTAGCAGGATGGCCTGGATAGAAAAATGTTGTTACAATACAGGTCACAGTGATTGCCTTTCTGTTTATCTCAAGGGATACATCTGGCTAAACAGCAGGAAAGAAACTAACAGTTACCACCTTCTTTCCTGCCTGGGTGATGAAGTTGTTTCCTGAAAAGAACATGTGTTCTTAACTCTAAGTGTTGGAATCTTAATTTTGTCAGTTACTAGCTAGCTGTTTTTGGTCATTCTCACTTGATGGATAGCTGAAATAATGTTAGTGTGGGTGGAACTCTGTTACTTTCTCCTTCAAGAGTTAGTTATTGGTCCTAGCAGCAGTGAAGGAAGTCTCAGAACCCACTCTACTTATTTCATTTCATGGCTAGAAGTCTGACTTCTGAACAATACGAGTGGTCCTGTAAGCTCAGAGTATTTCCACCCTGATCAGCAAAGTGCTCTAACAGTCTATTACAGAAAGATTTACTCAAAACCATATGCACGAGATATTCCAACAATAGAATCAGTACCTACATCCTTTAGCAAGGCTGGGATTAAAGCCATAATACATTTTCAGGCCTACAGCACCTTCTAAAGGTGGCATGTTCCTGGGTCCTTCAAATGCCTATGTACTTTCATGATGGGCAGATACACTCTACAAATTCCTAGCTGCTGCTAAAGATGATCATTGATGATCATAAAATGCTGTTTATTTCACCAAAAGAAAGACTCCTTTACTTTATGTGTGTTATATATTTCTAAATAGTGTCTCCCAACTCCATAATTATTTTTTCATATGCAAGTACACTACCTACACTGAAGTGTTTTAAGAGAGGCCACAGACACATCCAAAGACTAGGAAACCTATATTACTCAAGTAAAATCCCCATCTGAATAAGCAACAGCTGTGACTGTTTAAACCGAAAGACAAACAGTGTTCTTCCTTGCATCGAATGATTTCTGTATCACAATTTGTTTATGGTAATCCTGTGTTGGTCAGAAAACGGGCTAAGCTCTCTTTTGAAATTTTTTTTCTTATTCTACTGCTATTCTGCTCAGCTTCAAGAAGACTCTCTGATGTGAAGAACTCCCACCCAGACTTGAAGCTTCTCAGTCAGGAAGGCAAGAATATGACTAAAGATGATGGAGTGGTCCTTGTGTTCCTTTCAAGTCCTAGTTGGTCTCTGCACTTGGACAGCTAATATCCCATGTTTGGCATTTCCTTATTTGGCTCCTAAGTTCCCTCCAGCTTTTCTATAAGTTTGGCAGAAATATGCCTAATTTCACCTGCTGCCTATTTTTTTTTTTAATAAAGCCTGGTAAAGGAGTTTCAGGAGATCTGCACTCAATGAGACTTATTGGGGACAGTAGTTTGTGTGCCAAATCTTCTTATGACCAAATGTCCTATGCTATCACATTTATTTGGTTACTTAATGTCAGGAAACCAAGCTAGGAGCTGAATGTTGAATATGGGCTTCTGTTTCATTCCCACATGGAGTGTCTGAATCACCTCTAGCCCAAATCATGACTCTGAAGTGGACCTCATGAGCCTATCCTGAACCACTCATGGGGCAGTTGCAGGATCTAATGGTTGATGGAGCAGACTTGGCTCTGTAAATTAATAAAATGTTCTGTGGATACAGAAAAGTATTAGTATCAATCATGTATACACAGGCGATTGTTCTTGTGAACAAACTTTATCTTCCCAAGTAGATTTGGGAGTCTAGAAAAAGGAGGTACAGAAGGTACATGCTATAAGTCTTTGCGATGTCTAACAATATGACTGAGGATGACTGTGTGAATGACAGAAGGAGAGACTTTACTAGGAGTGGGCGAGGGAGGTTAGAAATTGACTTGATGCTACAGCATATGTCTTGAAAGTGGTCAACATCACTTGTTCAACAAAAAGTATTGAAGACCGACTATGTTAAAAGCATTATGCTTCAGTGAACAGTTGTCTACAGCTTCAAGAAGTTAAATGAGTTAAGGAATAAATGTGCTAGAAGAAAAACTGAAACATGAAGTAAGGGTTGGCATTTCTGTCCAGTGGAGAATCAAGCAAATATATAAGGAGAGAAAGAAAGATTTGTGAAGAATGGGATCAGGGTTCCCATGAACAGTCTTAGTGACTGTCTTAGTTTTTTTCCTGTTGCTGTGACAAAATATTCTACCAAAAACTACTTAAGGGAGGAAGGTTTTATTTTAGATTACAATTCCAGGTTATAGGTCAATGTTACAGGTAAATCAAGGCACAGGGAATGTGACTTAGCTAGCTACAGTACATCTATAGTTAAGCTCAAAGAACAATGAATTGGTTAAAGCATGCTAGTGCTCAGTTTGCCTTCTCTTTCTCATTCAGTCCATGGCCCATGAAATGAGTACCCGACCCCCATATTCAGGGTGGGTCTTCCCACCTTGGTTAGCACAATTTAGACATTCTCTCACAGGCATGCCTGCCAGCCAACCTGATCTAGACAATTCTTCATTGAAAGCCCATTCCAGATGATTCTACATTGTGTCAAATTGTTAACCAAAACTAACCATCTCAGTGACCTTAATTAAAAGACTCAGTGGGTAAAGTGCTTGATGCACAGGCATGAGTTTTGATTGGCAGAATTTATGTGGAAACTCAGGTATGGTTGCATGCACCTGTTATCCCAGAGCTGGGAGATGGAGACAGAAGGAACCCAGGCACTCATTGCTATCAGATCTAGCTAATCAGTGGGTTCACCATTCAGTGAGATACTCTGTCTCAAGAAGGGGGAAAAGGAGGAGGATATGAAGAAGGATGGGGAGGAGGAGGAAGAAGAAGAAAAATGGGGGGGAGGAGAAGAAAGGAGGAGGAGGAGAAGAAGAGAGATGAGAAGGGAAGGAGAAAGAGGAGGAAAAGGAAGATGAGGAGGAAGAGGAGGATGAAGAAGGAAGAGGAGGAGGAGGAAGAGGAGGAGAAGGAGAAAGAGAAGGAGAAGGAGAAGGAGAAGGAGAAGGAGAAGGGAGAAGGAGAAGGAGAAGGAGAAGGAGAAGGAGAAGGAGAAGGAGAAGGAGAAGAGAAGAAGAAGAAGAAGAGAAGAAGAAGAAGAAGAAGAAGAAGAAGAAGAAGAAGAAGAAAGAGAAGACAACTGACTTCAATCTTTGGCTTCCACACCTGCACTTAGACACATAGGCACACATTTCCCATGCAGTTTTTTTTAATTAAAGGAAATTTTAAAATAGGTAAAGATCTGAAGGGGCCTGATGGCCTGCTCCTTAGTGTAAGGATCAAGTAGGAGGGTGCTCTCTCTTAAAAGCTGTGTCTTTCCCAGACAACTATCACTTGTGGTTTGATCTCACATTAAGTGAAACTGGGAAATAAAATCTTCTCCCACTCTTGGCTTCTGTAAAGGAGATTTCCAGTACACATCTCCACCTTCTTATCCTGGCAGAGGTGCAGTGATGTCCCCGAATGGGCAACTAGAATAGAGTGGCAGACTGTTTCCTATATCTGTTCTCCTTGCTTTTCGGTCATACATAAGCTTCCTCACCAGAGGAGAATGTGAACATCAAGGCACACAAAGCTTTGCACATATTGTGGATTCTTGGAACAGGACCTGCTTCAGTATCAAATTGACAAGAGCAACTTGATTTGTGCACACCAGGTACTCTCTTATAGGAGTATACGATTTTCATCCTCACGCCAACCCATGACATAAAATCATCATTCCTGTTTACAAAGAGATGGACACTCTGTTCAGTTATTCTCTTTTTGCTCTGATAAAATATGTGACAGAAGCAACTCACGGTTAATTTGGGCTTCACTGTTTCAGAGAATGCAGCCGACCACAAGATGAAAGGGCTTAAGGATCAGCTAGCTCAGCTGCTGGGAGTGGGAACATGCTCTGTAGCTTGTTCACATCTTAGTGGCTCAGGATGCAGAGAGCTTGGTGCAAACCAGAGGCAGATCGTCATCTTCAAGACTCACCTCTTCACGACTCACTTCTAGCTAGGCCACTTGTCCCGAAAGTTCTACACCTCTGAAAATAGCACCCCAAGCTGAGGACCAATGGTGTGAGGGGGCATTTGACAGTCAAACCGTAACAGGCTCATGAAGGTAAATAACTTGTTAGTGAGCCTACAAATAGTGTTAGCACTAGGCTTTTAATTGGACAATCAGGCACCACAGTTACATTTCTCCAGAACACATGTGTCGTTTATGTGCTGAGGGACAGTTCTGGATTGATCCTTTTCCAATAGTCCAAGATGATGCATTGTCTCTGGAGAGACCCAATTCGCAGCTCCTCAGACACATGCAAAAGTCAGGTGCTTGGCTAGTGTAAGAAACCTATTGTTTTTGTCTCTTTGACACTGCACCCAAGAGTGGGTTTTGAAATTCAGGGAGTGAGAAGCATTTGGGGTGTGGGGAGGGACAATTTATGGTATACTACTTTGTGATATCTCTTGTACTGGTGTCAGTATTGTTCAGTTTGAGGTGTCTATTACTTTCCTCCATTCTGAATATTGATTGTGTAGTGAACATACCTCGGGCAATGTTTTACAGGTTTTAAATATGTTGTTTCTCTTAGTACTCATTTCAACCCTACAAGTCAGGTAGCATTATTATTTCCAGTTTACAGTTGGGAAAATTGGAGTAGGGAGTTGAAGACCCTGTAATACGTCTCAGAGCATACAGCGTTGGCAGTAGGACTAGGTCCTCAGTGAGTAGTCACATGTGGATGATGGGAATGATGGAGTCAAGTTTCCTTAATTACAAAAGTTCTTCTTTGCTCAGCAACTCCCACAGTTCTCCATTTATTCAATGATGTCTTCTAGTCACACTTATTTTGTAGCGGTGGCTAAGATGTTGGTCCAACAAATAAAAGCGTGGGTAATTCCCATACAGCTGCCCAAGAAGGCCTTGGGGAAGCCACAGGAACTCTGCAGTCTAGGATATACATCCTACTGTGCACTCAATGACTGCACACCCACTGACCAATGTGTTCGAATGTACTGGTGGCCTTCAAACGTGCTGGAAAGCACAGTTGCTTTTTCTTTTCATGAATTTCAGACCCGATGGAATAGAATTTTTCAACCCTCAAGTTTGTTTTTTTTCTACTATCTAGAATAAAAACAGGAAACCCTGTATCTAGAGAATGAGGGTGGCATGTGGTGGATATTCTTTTCTGAACCACAGATGAATATGTATACTGTGTGTTGATGTTACCACACACACACACACAGTTTTTTGAGGTGGCTTGAAAATAATATAAAGGAAACAAAGCTTTCTTCTGCCTCTAAATCATAGGTCAACTCTATTAGCCTCGGCTTTGGCAATGAGAGTTTCACTTCTGCAGGGATTCACCTACATTAGACATGTCAGTCAGTACCAACCCAACCTGGCGGTATCTGTGATATCCTGCAGTGACAACCTGTAGTATTTGCATATCGCATAGCGATGCAAGAGAGGTATTTGTTTATCCCAGACACACTGACTCTGGTGGATCAATAAATAGTAGGTTCTTTGTTTCTTCATTGTGGGGACTTCTGTAGCGAACAAAGTGACCTGCTCCAAGCCACAGTTAGAGAAATCAAGAAATCTCAAATTCACCCTTGCACACATTTTCTGCTTTACTTTTGACATATCTAAGTTAATGTTAGAACCTTGCAACTTTTAAATATACCAGGGATTCAGCTTCTTTGCAAAGCCCAGGAAATTCTAAGCACTAGAAAATGAGCCTCAACTCTCTGATCCATATGTGGAAGATTGATGTGCATGACTTCCATCCAAGGCTGATCTGTGTCTCTTCCTCCATCAGGTGGTACAAATGGTCCTCTGGATAGAAAAATCTACTTCCATCAAATTACAGTGTGCTTTGAGCACACTGGGTTCAAGTTTCTAAGAGTGGGGACTCACATTGTACTCAAGCTGTACATTAGCCTACAATATACAGTTGTGTCACCTGTGCTGGCTCATGGGAAGAAAATTAGAAAATTAGAACAGGAAAGTACTTTCTGAATGGGATCCCATGGCACAATTATTAAGACCAACAATTAATAAATAGGACCTCATAAAACTAAAAGGCTTCAGCACAGCAAAGGGCAGTGTCATTAAGAGGCAGCCTATAGGAAGGGAAGCAATCTTTACCAGCTATACATCTGACAGAGAGTCAGTATCTAGGATGTACAAAGAGCCCAAAAGACTGGAAACATCAAGAAAACAAACAATGCAATCAAGCGAAGAGACATGTAACTAAAGAGAGAGTTCTCACAAGATGACACACAAATGGCTGGGAAACATTTTTAAAAAATATTTGACATCCTTAACCATCAGGGAAATGCAAATTAAAAGTGCACTGGGATTTCATCTTACCCAATCAGAATGGCCAAGATAAAAACCACATAAATGTAGATGTTAGTGAGAGATGTGGGGAAACCACTCACTCACTGCTGGTGGCAGTGCAAACTGGTAATCACTTTGGAAGCCAGTGCTGAGTTTCATCGAAAAGCTGGAAATAGATCTACCACATGAACCAGGTAATATCACCCTTAGGTATCCAATGGACTCTAAATCTTACTAAAGAGGTCTTTTGGTCAATGGAGTTCTATAGACTGCCCCCTTCCCTAAACATTACAGCCAAATGCCACTGCTGTTGTTTAACCTCCAGAACTTGATGGTAAGAGCCTATTGCGGAAGACACTACATACTTCAGTCATACAACATGGAGGAATAGGGGCTGGAAAGATGGATCTGTGTGTAAGAGCACTTGATGCTCTTACAGAGTAACAATTTGGTTTCCAGCACCATGTGGAGGTTCACAACCATTTGTATTCTATCACAGGGGATCTGACAATATCTACTGACCCCCACAGGTACTATAAATATGTGGTGTTCTATCTATCTATCTATCTATCTATCTATCTATCTATCTATCTATCTATATCATATACATGCAATAAAATAATATAGAAAATTAAATGACTTTTCAAAAAAAAAGAACAAGGAGAAATGGAGTTGGTACTCAGTTGAAAGTTTCATCACTACGGGCTGGCTTTCAGAATGCTAGAAGGTTCTCTGCATTTTATGAGGAGACAAAAGTAACTGTCAATCTCACCCAGCTGTGAATCCTGCAAGCTATAGAAATGACCTGCCTGGCAAGATATGCTCAAGGTTTCAATAGTGACATTAATGTTATGGGCATAACAAACTACTCTTAGCTTGGATGTAAGGCCCGTCCCATCGGATAGAAACCACATCTGACACTGTCCATGAGGCCTGGAACTGTAGGTAGATAGATCAGAGGCCTTAGGGGAGAACACAATATTATTATTACCCTAAATGGACATGCTGTTAACCGACTCCTAATGATGTATTGTTCTACCCATAGATCAATGCATCTCTCAGCCCTCATCAGAGATGCTTCTTTTTGTAGTACATGGCAGTTAACACAGAGCCCCTCACATTGGTAATAGGCAGAAAAGAGACTGTGGGGTACTTAGCCCTAAAAAGGACATCTATATTACAACCCTCCCCCTGAGGCTTAAGGGTCTTCTCAGAAGACTGGATACAAAAACTGTGAGACTCAGAGGTGGTAGATAGCACCAAGTGACTGGTGATTTCCTGACACAACAGGGCATGTGAACTTATAATTGCAACAGCATGAACAAGACCTACAAAAACTCGAGCCAGAGAAAATTTCAGTATGAAGAAAGTAGCACAAAGTCCCGCTCCTAGGCTGAGAATCTGTAAGCATTTGATAGCCACTGTGAAAGGGAATGTCAGTTTTCTTTAATGTGTGGCATCTAGTATACTGACCATACTCCAGGTCAGGCTCCATAGGCGCAACACAAACTGAACTCAAAGGTGTGTGTGTGTGTGTGTGTGTGTGTGTGTGTGTGTGTGTGTGTAGTGTGTGTGTAGAGGGGGAGAGAGGAGAGAGAAGAAAGAGGGGAATGGTGACAGCTGGGTAGGAAATGGACCTAGGAGCAGAAGAGAGAAATGAGTATAATAAAAAAAAATTGTATGAAAGTCCCAAAGAACTAATAAAAACATTATTTTTAAAAGAAAAAAAAGTACTCACATTGAACAGATAAGTGAAGTTGAAGCTATCTCCATCACATAAAACAAGATGACCTCATGTGTAAAGAACCCTAACGATTATGTGAATCAAAACTATCTAAACAAACACAAATTCAGCCAAAGTCAGTGAACACAAAATCAGCACTATAAAATTACTGGCTTTTATATACCACTACCACAAAAATCCAGGTGAAAACGAATAAAAGCAATACATTTACCATGGTACCAATAGGAATCAGATGCAGAATATCTTCAATCAAATGGGAATAACTTAGCCAAAGACAAGAAAAGATTTGTACATTGAAAGTCACAAAACACTGACAATAGACATTTTTTTTTAAAAAAGGATACAAATAGAACAGTGAGATTTCTCATCAGGTAAAGGTGTTCACTACTAAGCCTGGAAACCTGAGTTTCATATCTAGACCCAAGTACCAGAAGAGACAACTGACTCTCCAAACTTTTGCTCTGACTTCCACTTGCCTCCCCCATCACAAATACTTTCACTCCCTCACCCCCTCTGTCTTTCTCCAAATAAAATTTGTAAATAAATAAATAAATAAAATAAACAAACAAACAAACAACACAACGTGCATCCCATTTTTATGGACTAGAGGATTTAATATAGTTAGAATCTCTGTAGGAGTTAAAATAATCTACAGAATCAATTTCTGCTAAAATGCCATTTTTTTTACAAAAGTAGAAAAAAATAAGCTTCATATGGATCTTAATGAACCTCAGTACCTAAAGCAGTTTTGAGAAAGTAGCAAAGCTGTAGCCCCAACACTAGCTGTTTTATAAATATATCACAAAATTCCAGTAATTAAAACAGTATGGCACAGACATAAAGACATATATGGATCAATAGAGCTGAACAGATATCTCAGTGGTAAAACCTTGGGCTTTCAGTCAAAAAAAAAAATGTTTAACTAAAGGAAAGAAAATTTTAACACTGAGAGGAAAGAAAGCTTCTTCAACAAATGTTCTTAGGAAGTCTGGATAGCTTCATGAAACAAAACAACAACAACAACAACAAAATAGACTTTTCTCACCCCGTAGGCAAAAAACTAACGACAACCAAAATCAAGGCTTGAGCATGAGACTTGAATTTATGAAACTCCTAGAAAAGAAGCTTTGATGAAACTGAGGCAGGCAATGGTCACCTGGATGTGATGTCAAAAGCATATATAACAAAAGCTATATACATGATATATAAATATCATATCATCTCATCTCATATCTCATATATCAAGCATATATATGATACACACACACACAACACACACACTGTTTGTGTGTGTGTGTTATCAGACAACCAGCAATGTTCAGTTTAAAAGAGGGAAATAGCCAACAGAAGAAAAGTACAAATGTATGTTAAATAAAGGGTTAATATCCAGACTATACAGAGATATAAATATATAGTCACTAACTCAAAATAATGAGCAAAAGTTTGAATAGACAGTTACCCCAAAAAGATACACAAATGATCTAAAATGCATGCAAAAAGATGTTTAAGAGCACTGATGATCCAGAAATGCAAATTAAACCACAGTGAGTTGTAGCACAAATCTTACTACCATAGTCACTATCAAAACTCAGAATGTGAGTACTGAGGAATGTGTGTAGTCACTGGGACTTCTAGCAAGATCTGTGGATTGGAACAACCAGCAGTATGATGAGAAACACTAGTGGTTTCTCTAGAACTTACAACCAGGACTACACACGCTCTAGCGATCTTCAGTCTGCACATACCTCCAGAAGAACAGAAAACGCAGTCTCAAAGAAATACCTGCACAGGCAGATGTGTGGCTATGAGATCCCTACTAGCCATGATGGATGATAAAGAAAATGTGCTACACCTACATAGTGTAATATCATTCAGCTTTTGAAACGAAGGCACTCATAACATTCGTATCCTGGCCGGGCGGTGGTGGCGCACGCCTTTAATCCCAGCACTTGGGAGGCAGAGGCAGGCGGATTTCTGAGTTCGAGGCCAGCCTGGTCTACAGAGTGAGTTCCAGGACAGCCCGGGCTACACAGAGAAACCCTGTCTCGAAAAACCAAAAAAAAAAAAAAGAGAAATAAATATGCATTATTATAAGTGCCTAAAAATTTGTCACTGGCAATAACTAATGGCTAAAAACTATTGATGTTAACTTGATGCTACAAAGAAAACCCTGTCTCGAAAAACCAAAAAAAAAAAGAACTGGTCTGATATCTATTACAGAGAGAATTTAGTCCATATTGATTAGAAGGCTGTTTGGTCAGACCTAATGGTCTTTCTGCATTTCCCCTTTAGGCCGCATTGGGGACTGACCCCAGAGCCTTTCATACGCCAGGCAAGCGCTCCACCTCTGAGTAATATCCCTAGGTACTTTGTGTTTTGAGACAGGGTTTCACTAAGTTACCAGGCCAGTTGAGAACTCTCTGTAGCTTGAACCTATAATCCTCCTGTCCCGGTATCCCGAGTAGCTGCAGTTACAGGCACCAGGTCCAGGATACTTTCTATGTATTTTTCTCAATGTAGGGAATGGTATGAAGAAGCCTAGGAAAGGTTACCCACCACACCAAAATGAGACACCCCCCCACAATGGTAGCAGGAGGGGTCCTAAGCTGTATTTCAGGGTAGCTAGGGAGTCATAACTCATGACTTCATGTGTATTTGGTGGGTTCTTGGGGGATGATTTTAGCTGTCGCCTCAAAAATTGCTTGTACAATATGGAGCACAGGTGGACAACCGCAGGTTCCACCATGCATCCTGTGTCCGTCCTGTCTTCACAAGCCACTGGCTCTTTGTACCGTCTTCTCTGCTAATTAGTCATCTTTTGAGCTGAACTTTTCTAAGATGGTTTCCAGGGAGAATGGCACATTGCAGGACCAGAGAAGCAGACAGCTGGCCCAGAATCCTGGTCTGAATGCTCCTCCAGCCCTCTGTGTGTGGGTGACATAAAACACCCTAGCCCCAGGCACTGAAAATCCGCTGTGTGATTGTTGGCTCCCAGGGCCTGACAGTGAGGGAAGCTGATGGCCAGGGACCTGTGTCTTGCATTTCCTTGGATGTGCTGACTCCCCTCTGGCCTCTGGCCTGACCTCTAGGTCCTGGGTGCTGGCCCAGATTTATGGCCCTGGGCTTCTTTTTATCTCTTCGGGAAGTCAACGTTTTGGTTGGGAAGTTTTTCAATTTCCTCCTGGCCTAGACTAAACCGCTCAGATTTCCAAGGACGCAAAAGTCCCTTCTCCTCCCATCTCCTCTGGGCACTGAAACCTCAGGAGGAGCCCCACTCAGGAGGAGCCTGCAGACTGCAGACAGGCCTCAGGGTGTGCTCCACAAAATCAGCAGAAGAGGCAAAACCTCCAGATGCTATACAAGCAGGCTGCTCCTCCTGGGGTCATGCCACGGATTCTTCCTAAGAAAGGACCTTTCTGTAGTGTGCTCAGACACAGGCTCAGAGATTCTTGACCCTGGATGGCCACTGATCACCTCCCCTGGGTGGGCCCTACACAGCAATCAGTAACTGTCCAGTGCCCCAGCCTCTTAGGATAAGGCTTGCGAACCATTGCTCTCACCTTGTATCCCAAGTAATTCTGTGTACCCCAGAGTTTCTGACTCACGGTCATAGGAGCTAAGCAATTTGACTGAGTAGGAGGAAGAGAATCTTTGTCCTCTGGTCTGCAAGTGCTGCTAGTACTATTCTACAGCCTCATTCTTCAGGAAAGAATCTCAACCTAGGCCATCAATGTCACACCTCAGGGCCCATGCCACTAATACTGTCCCCCACTGCCCTGTTTCTTAACCAAGAAGGTTTTAGTCAATGGCAAGTGCATCTTGACTTTCTTTCCTTCTTTCTCTCTCTCTTTCTTTTTCTCTTTCTTCCTTCCCTTCTTTTCCTCCACATTCCCTCTCATCTCTCATACTCACCCTCCTAAGCCGTTTTCCCTCTTAGCCTGGTCCCATCATGATGACATTTGCAAGTCAGGAAAAGCAGTAAAGTCAAGCCATCTCTTTTATACCTTCCGTGTTGATGGCCCCTTTATCCTGAAAGGCTTCGTCCACTTTCTATCCCAGCATAGCTTCACCCACCACTGAAGTACAGCCAGCCGGCTCAGGAGGGCAAGCGGCAGCTGTTGCTCTGTTTCAGGCAGGAAGTGAAGAAGAACCTGATATTCAATTAATACTGCAGGGGGAGTCCAGCAGGACAGCGGGGTCTAATGGAGGCCGACGGCTTGGGAAGGCAGCCGCCTCGGTTCCATTCCCATCGCCGACACCAGCCGGTGGGGGTGACCTTGGGTCTGTCACTAAAAGTGTCTGGGCCTTCGTTTCATCTGAAAAATGGCAGTGATGATACCTGTGTCCTCGCTGGAATAGTGACGAGGATTAGGGAGATTAGAAAAACACACGGGGCTCTTTGATCCCTTCAAAGTGGGCAGTGGAGGATGGGTAGATGCAGAAAGCCATCCTTGGCTGGTGAAACTGGCTGCCAGTTGCAGGGTATCATGGGAAGTGTAACAAAGTTGTCAGCACTGAGATTCCTGTCCTCCAGCCTGGGAGTCCCTCTGAAGTCCCCCTGTCCCATACAGCTTGTAGAAAGCCAGGTCAAAGTACCAGGCATGACATACACAATCAATAGCAGACTCCAGCCTTGCCAGGGTCTAGCCCTAGACTCTTACGCTGAATTCTCAAGAGGAAAACACAGCCCTGAGTGACTGAGCCTTGGGCCAGGAAAATTTGACAGGAGGAGAGTGTAGGTGCAAAGATGGAGAGACTTCAAGGTCAGGATGCTTGCGGTTGGAACATGGCAGACAGGGCATGATGGAGAAGTGAACTGGAGCCATGGGGGCCTCAGTTACATATCACTGGATAAAGCATGACATGTCAGTGTTTGTTTCTGAGTTGTAGAGAGCCTCCCAGGCAATGGTGGGCCCTGAGACACCAAGTGCAGCATCCTTTCACTGACCTTGGTTGTCTTTACCCACATGTCCATCATTTCAAGAACAAACGTGGTACTACTCATGACCACTGTTGGTCATGTCAGCTCCAGGGCTATTGTTTGAGTGTGGATGGGTGTTGGATTTCGATTTCATGCCAGGCAAGGGAGGGGAAGTGGGAAGGACAACGTAGTCCTGGGGCCTGAGGTCGAGTCCCGGCCTTGTCACTTTGATTTGGGACCTTGAACAGTTAAGCCCAGTTTCACCATCTGGAACCTGAGATGGTGTATCCCTGCCATAGTACCTGCCAGAGTATCAAGTGAGAGGTTGAGAGAAGTGACAGGGGACACTGAGTGTACCAAAGGACCGCACAGGAGTGAGATAGTACAGGCTAAATTATGCTGCTGTAACAACACAGCCCTGATACTTACTGTGTTAGTGAAGTGTTTCTTCTCTTTGCTACCTGTCTACTATAGGCCAGACTGGGCAGGGGAGAGTGGGCATCACTGAGCTATTTGTAACCACATAGGAGCATAGGAATGTGGGTAGCCATCAGCTACTGGGTCATAGGAGGAAAACAACACAAAATGTGCATTCAGTTGTATCTCCCCAGCCAGACAGAGTTATTCGGAAGTCAGGTATGCAAGGATGTGCCACGCTACCATGGAAGGTTAGATAAGAAGCGATTCCTGACCATACACAACTTACTGGCGCTTACCTCAGACTCCTAGCCAGAGGTCTCTGAAGCATCTCTAAAAGAAAGATACTTCCCCTCCTGCTGTGGACCCCACCCAACCTCACCTGCTGCATACCACTCCCTACTACTGGCATTCATGGCTTTGCTCAGGAGTCAGAATAGTAACTGCTGCCTCAGCCATTGCCATGCTGGCTATATGGTAGGTAACCAAGATGTCATGTCCTTTCTCTTTCACTCAGAGGAGAGACGCCCAGGATGCCCCTCCCCCAAACTGCAGCTGTTTATACAATATGCTTGAACGCAATTGAGAAGACTAGGTCTCTGCTCACCTGGGGGTCTTTTTGTACAAGGCATCTGCTGACCTCTTCAGTGGTCCAAGCTCGGGTCTCTCTGACTACTCCAGGAAGAAATGAACTAACTCAAGGCAGATTCCACTTCTTCCTCCCTCCTCAGAGACACTTACTTCCCTGTCCTCCTTCCTCCTGACCACATCCATCCCATCTGAGTGGTTTCTGGCCTGGCCTGAGTCCCATCCACGCCTTAACTTCTTCCTTCTTGAGTCATGACACTTTCTTCTTGGATACTTTATCTGGGATTCTGAAATATAAACACAGAAGACTGATGTAATACTCTAGCAATAAGAACACATATAATGCATCACAGTATGTTGGGTTCTGTTCTGAATGTACAATGTATGCTAATTTGTTACACGTTCATGATAAGCCTACATATAAAGTGGATGCTATTAATATCTCCATTTAAGGTTAACTAAGTGCAGCCAGGCCACAGCTAGAACATAGAAGAGCCACGCTTCAGTCTAAGTCATTCAACAGCAGAGCACAGATTGAACTATTGCCACTGTGCAGTGACTTACCCAGTGGTTGGGGGAAACTGTTACAAATGCAAGCAAGACTGAGTTTGTTCTCTGAGGCTTTATTTCATGGATGACAGGAAGAGCCTTCCCGGTGTATTAGGAGGCCGTGGCTGCCCTCTGCTGGTCATTAGTGAGCATTGCCACTCAGGGTAGATTGAACTGAACCCCCTCTAGGCAAAGACAATTCAGAAAAACTGACCAGCTATCTTACATGGGATGGCATATTAACTATTTCTTGCCCCCCCCCCGTTTGGTGCAGTTTACATTTGGTTGCTCCCATCTCACCGCCTGCGGGTGAGATGGGAAACAAAAAGCAGATAGTCAGATAGTCACCACCAAGAGCATGCAGAAATAAAACCACAGTTATGCAACTATCAAATAGCAAATCTCTGTGTCTGTCACGGAAATTACCACACAGTGCTACATGCCCAAGACATGTCATCCCAAACAGATGCAAAAGCACATTTTGGTCACTTATAGCTAAATTAGTATAAAATGCTTTCTAAATTAATCTGGGTATGTTCTTCTCCTGTTGGATATTGTGTGCAGAAGGGATACTTAAAATTCAACCGTTTTGAGTTATCTATAAATGTCGTGCCATTTTTCTTCTTTTTCTTTGATGTAGAAAGAAGGAGGTAGCAGTCTCCGACTTAGTTATCATACAACTTGGCCTAAGAAATGGCACTTCAGGAGCCTGGGGTGCTTGGGCATAGCGTGGTTAGCACTGGAGAAGAGGATCCTCTTCTCAGACACGTTGGATATTGTCCACTACCTCTTCCTGTGGAGAGGGGCAGGAAGAGAGAAGGGAACATAGCTCCAGATGTAACCCACGGGGTTCCCCAGCCAGAGCCTCATGTAGCAACTCAATGACCTGAGGCCATTTGGGTCCCGGAGTTTGGTGGGCTTTTCGACTCCCTTTCGACTTCACTAGCCTTTGTAGATCCTAACTTATCTAGAGCCCTCTTCTGAAGCAGAGGAAGCTGTGTGCCTACAAGACATAAATCACACTGCCAGCACATCATTTACTATCAGAGCATGTGTGTAATGTTTCACACTCTGCCAGCACGTTCTACTTATACAAATGTGGAAATTATAAGAATTGTTGATGTGAGGACTTAGAAATGCAGACCCACTTCCAGGGCCGCCCAGTGATCTATCGCTGTATCTAGCTGTCTGACACGTCTACGTGTTTATTGTCATGGAAATCGCTATGCGATGCTAGAGACACAAGAAGTATCATCTCAAACAGATGCAGAAGCACATTTGGGGTCATTTATAACTGAGGGTGAAATGCTTTCTAAATTAATCCGGGTATGCTCACATCCAGCACTAGAGTAACGTTCTCTCCTATGCTCCCTGATGCAGCCTGTGACTGAACTCTGTGGGCTCAGGCCCTGGTGAGGATCAAGCCAAGAAACTCAAGCAAAAGATAAAAGAGCAGAGAGTTCATTGCTTGTACAGGGACAGAAAGCCCCAGGGTTGATTCACAAAGCTAGTGTCTCTGTAAAGGAAAGAGTCATTTCTTTAAATTGGTGAAATATATTTTAAATGATATTGATAGTCTGCATTACATAGTTATATAATTCATATAGAAAAGGCCTATCATCACATAGAGGCAGCACAGTACTGATCATGCTCAGTTCACGTTCTTGTAGCACGTGTTTAAAACTTGGCGGAGAGAAACTCCTCTCGGCAAATAATTTACTATTCTCATGAATGAAGTTTAGTCTGGGTCACCTAAAAGAGTGAATAGAGAGGCACTAAAAATGTGTCTGGTTCCTTGTAAGTTTCTCTGGAAGGGCTTATCTGAAATAAGAGTACCAAAAGAAGCAACACTGAAAAAGTATCGACAGCTGTTTAAAAGCAGCAGAAGTTACCCACCCCCAACAACAGGTGAACGACTCTAAACAAACATGCTCATTTGCTACCCAACTTGATGTCTTAATATGGTGCTCTCCCTAATCCACCTCTGCCCTTGCTCTGAGATTCAGATTGTATTCTGTATGACCCAATGTAACTAGTCATATCTGGTTATCCCTCAGGACCCCAGACAGCCTGTGACCATTTGTGTGATTCCAGCTCAAAACTTCTGAATTTTCAACAGTACCTCAGATCTAGTCAAACACCACCCTATCTCAGATCCATCCTCTTCCTTCCTCTACCTATCTTCACCCTTGAAAGCATCACAGTACCGTGGACCAGTACCAATGAGGCAAGAGTTCAAATCCCAGCGCCATTATGCATTACATGAATGAATGTGGGCATTTTACTTATGTCTTCAAGTCTTATCTGTGATGTGGAAATAATTAATAGGTATTCCTTATAAAGTTGGTCCTGACTTCAGTGAGATAATATATATTAATATATACATTAATATGTACATATCAATGAGATAATGTATATTAAATACCTGTTTCACAGTCAGTGATTTTCTTTCTCTCTGTTTAGGTTTCTTTGTCTTTCACAAAAGAAAGACAAATATAGTAGGGCTAATATAGTAGGTAACCTCCCAATTCTCCCTTGTTTCTTGTTGTCAATCACAGGTATGGTTTATATGTTTACCATTTGTCAGACTCCAGACTAGCCACTATTCATCTTAGACAAATCCAAAAGGCTTTGCTTCCATGGAGCTACAAAACAACAGAAAGCTAAAGCGTCTCCTGCTGGTGATCCATTTCACTCTTCTCTCTGATGTGTCTCACAAACACACGCGTCACATGCCATTTCTCCATTCGAGGCTGTCCATGGCTATCGATGTCCAGATCCACGAGATGAATATTCTTTTTTTCTGCCTGTTTGGTGGCTATTTCCTCTGGCTTGAGACATTCCCTCCTACAGTGAGGTGGACTGATTCTAAAACCCAGGAAGCTGAGAAATAAGTCTCAGGAAGCTCAGGGAGCTGCCAGATTCCAACTTGTGGAGTCAAGACCATAGTAGGAGACGAAGACGACACATATCCTCAGCAGATATGAGGCTGGGGGATGATGACTTGGTGATGGGGATTAGTAAGGAGCTTTGACAGAAGCCGACTGATCCCGGAGTTCTATGGATGGATGAGTGATTCACTGGGGTCCCATTTGATGTGTATAACTAAAATCAACTTTCAAGGTGTCTAGGATTTCCATTGCTACAAAGAAACACCATGACCATAAAGCAAGCTGGGGAGGGATGGCTTGTTTGGCTTACACTTCCACATCACAGTTCATCATCTATGGAAGTCAGGATAGGCACTCAAACAGGATGGGAACCTGGAGCAGGAGCTGATGCAGAGGCCATGGAGGAGTGCTACTTGCTGGCTTGAGTATCCTGGCTTGTTCAGCCTGCTTTCTTATGGAACTAAGTGCCCAGGGAGAGCACCATTCACAATGGGTGAACCACAACAGTAACTAATGTAGAATGTCCTGCAAACCTGTCAAGGGTTCCTTCTCATGGAGACATTTTTTAATCAAGTGTTTCTTCTCTAAAATGACTTTAGCTTATGTCAAGTTGACATAAAACCAGCTAACACAGATAAGTTAGTAATTTAATTGTAATTTATAATCTGTGACCGTGTATCTAAGCCACACTACTGAGGCAGAGGGAAACAGTAGAACCATGGGCTATCCTAGAAAAGTTGGGGCAGAACTGTGCATGCACTCCTTAAGAACTCGGGCATCTTGTATTCCAAGGTTTCTAAAGATAACTGAAGATTATTTAACAGGGTCTTCAAGATAACTGATATCAGGGAAAGATACTATTTTGACAAGTGATTCTAAGCTAATGAGTTTTTATCCTCACTCACCAAGCCATCTCCCTAGCCCATTAGTCGTCTTTTAAAACACTTATTTTTTGAGAAATAATTATATCATTTCCTCCTTTCCAGTCCTCAATTTTTAATCATTGCTATAACCAAATCAGAGAAAAACAACTTGAAGCGGGGAGGATATTTATTGTGGCTCATTTGAGACATCCAACACAGAGAGAGAGAAAGTCAGTGCTGGTACACTTCCTTCGTCTTCCTCTTATTCCATCTGGGCCTCTAGTTTAGGCATACTGAAGCCTATATCCACTCTGAGTCTTCCATCCTTAGGCAATCCTCTCTGTGTACTCCCTCAAACACACCCACAGAGTTGCTTTACTAATATCCTAGGGTGTCTCAATCCTATCAAGTTTACAATGGAGATTTATCATTATAGTAAGCATAGCAGTCATGCAGGCTATGTGTGCCACCTCGGAAGGTATCAACCCACACCCGTCCAGGTTGATCACACAAAACTGGAAAGACTAGTGACTTGTCTTCCCTGCATTTGCATTTGTTTCTCTTGGGAGCTTCTGAACCACTTGCTTCTGCAATTGATTATCACAAATGGACACACTTCATGAGTCATGATATCCCACAGTGTGGTACTTTTGGTTAAAAGGAATTCACTTCACAGTGGAAAAAAACAAAGTAATGACATTTGTTCAAGAGACTCTCTTACTGGTTGTAAGTTAGAATACTCACAATCTATTTTCAGAAATATATGTAATTTTCTGAATACATATGTATATGAATGTATATGTATTTCTGAATCACACACACACACACATACACACACACACAGAGATAGACACATACACAACCTGTTAAACCAACATAAAGCAAAAAACAAAATAAATGTGAGCAGAGGTATGTGTCACTCTCAAGCAGGGGCTTTTGAGCAAGTGGATTGTTCCCATGTTGTACTTTTTTGTGACCAACAATGTCTGGACAGAGGAAGCTTGTTTGCCTGTGTCCTATAGTGAAGATACCACAAAGCAGAGTTGTGACAGTCCCATATAGGGTGAGTTCAAAAGAAGCCTCTGTTACTTGTTTTGGCAGCACTACTCAGCCGGTGCTGACGGATGCTCTTTTTGATCAACTTACCAGAAAGCAAAAGGCATTATGCTCCAATTAGCATGATGGTCTGTGTAGTGTTCAGTTACAGCACAGAAGGTACAATGGTCCATATGAGAATGTTCTCATACCCAATGATTAGTAAGCACACTGGGCTATTGCCCCACCCCAGGCCCAGATACAGAAGTGAAGGTTTGAAGGGGACAGCATAACCATAAAAATTATTTTCCATCTCTATAGATCATCATTGATCATCTCAGGGGTTTTAATAAATAAGAGAGGGGCACTTTCCTGTGGAGAATCAGTAATAGCCACCTTCCATTGGAAGCTGAGTATGTACCTGAACATTTTTGTCTTTACACTCACTCAAATAGACAAAAGAATGGTGGACCAATCCAGCTATCAAATGTATAGTTTGTGCTATGTAGTGGAAATAGATGATGTGGGAGATTTTGTTCCTTGTTTCCCCCACCTGATCCCTCCCGAGGCTTCAGTTTTCCAAGTTTGTTTCCCTGCGTAGAAGACTGTAATACTCTTGTTTAAACCTCATGTACCCCACAATACCTAGTTCCATCTGGTAGCTACAGAAGTGCAAGCTTAATTTCATATCTCTGTCTTCTCCTCTTCACAGACTATCTCTCTCCCATCAGACCGTCTGCTTCTGCTGCTGGTCCAGGGTCTGTAGGTAGATGTCCTTTAATTATTGTTGTGTTCCATAGTTTATTTTTATGGGAGCTTCTAATGCAATGTGATTCTCCTACTGTTGAACTCTCCCCATGTTTATTTAAACTCCTGAGATTACCAAGGATGATTTGTGGAGATGGAAAAGAATTTTTATCCTGTGATCTTACTCTATTACTATTGGAGTCATGGTGAAATTTTGACAGAACTACATAGCTTGAGTAAATTTGGCATAAACATTATGATAGCAACTGTCAACTTGTCAGACTCAAGAACTACTTGAGAAACTGGCTTCTGGACACACGTGGGATAGGGTATCTTGATATTAATTGATTTTGGAAGCTGATGTGTTGTGGGAAGATGACGTGCTGCCTACTGTGGGTCGCACCATGCCCTGAATGGAAAATGGGAACTGACATGTGTTCCTTGTTCTCTGCCTCTTGATTATGGTTGCAATGTCACCAGGTGTCTCACACTCCAGTAGCCATGACTCATTCTCTATGATGGGCTGTACACTGGAACTGTGAACTAATATAAGCCTTTTTTTCCTTGAGTTGTTTTGGTCAGGGTGTTTTATCAGCAGAGAAAGAAACTGAGTCAAATGTGGTAGTGCATGCCTCTAATCTCAGTACTTGGGAGTGTGAGGCAGGAGGATTGGCAAGGCTGGCTTAGGCTGCATAGTGAGTAGAAGAATAGTCAGAGTTACCTAGCAAGATTCTGTTTCAAAAAATCAAAACACCTCCTCCCCTCCATCCTTCAAAATGGCATTACTCAGATACCTTGTACATAGATATGGAACATACTCAGCAATAGAAATGTGGAAAACATACCTTTAGGGCGAGTATTTCTTCACTTAGATATTACACAGGAATTGTGAGGGACAAGAAGATTGGCACAATAGTGGGAAGTTAGAAACATGTGTACCATGGAAAGGTGAAGGGCAAGGCTGAGTTCTGAACTGGTCTTCTTCATTCACATACCAGGAACATGAAACCTATAGACTTAATTTCCCAACGAGTATCTTTGTTCTTTCCAAAACAAGTTTTTGTACATCTGGACTCTTAGTATAGATTGTCTAATATGTGGATATCATTGAGATATGAATTTATTGTGATATTTTAAATTTAACATATCCCTCTACTCTCTGTGTATATGTCTGCCAATGCAACGATTTTGTGTTTGTTTGTTATCTGTTTCTTTGATTGAAACACCATATTGCTATGTAGCATGGGTTAGTCTTGAGCTCCCAATCTTTCTACCTCTGACTCCTGAATGCTGGGACTATATGAATTAAAGTCATTCTCTATTTTGATCTGTTGACATGAAGGTATAAACACAACTGTTTCTAGATCATAAATATTGGAGGGAAGAGGTTCTCAAGGTGAGTGATTGCTCTATAATTCAGAACAGCGCCCCATTGGAATCTGAAGCCTGTTACCCTGTCAGCTGTCTAGTGAGCTGCAACAAAGTTAAACTGTTCAGCAAGATATAATGGGCTAACTCCATGTCCAATCAATGGCCTCAGTCACATCCTACAAGTAGAGAACAATTAAATAAAAACACTGTTAGATATGCTATGTCCATGGCTAAATATAACGAGTATTTTTGACATTGGAAGGGGAAAACTCATCAGGGAGATGCCATCTTTTCAATGAAACTTTCCACTGGGAGTCAGAGATTTGATTCTCATTATGGAATCCCAAGTGGGAGCTATTCCCCACTTCTCAGAAAAGAGAGCACACACTTGTCCTGGGAATAGCTCATGAGAATTTCACAGATTTTTAAACCACAAAGACAGGGACAGGCTGATAGCATTCAAAGTAACTTGGCTGGGGTCCGGGTAGCAAGTGGTAGACTATGGCGTTCTCGTAGCTTGCTGACCAGCCTGTTCCTGCAGTGGAAGCTCTGGCTTTGTGTTTGAATGTCTGTTATTTCTATTCTCATTTTCTTAGCTTCCATTTCCACTCTTTCCTTTTTTCTTAAAATTCTTCAAAGGCTTAGCATACTTTCAGTAAGAAGCCTGTCTTACGCTTCACATGGAATTTCGTATTTTTTCCCTCTTTGTCCACATCTGACCATTGTCTTAGTGACTTTTCTGTTGCTGTGAAGAGACATCGTGACCAAGGTAACTTAGAGAAAAATGGAGTTTATTGGGGTTTATGATTTCACAGGGTGAGTCCATGATTATCATGGAAAGAAACATGGCAGCAGTCAGGCATCAATGGTGCTGGAGCAGTAGCTGAGAGATTACATTTTTATCAGAAGATAGGAGGCAGAGATAGAGATAGAGAGAGAGAGAGAGAGAGAGAGAGAGAGAGAGAGAGAGAGAGAAACAGAGACAGAGAAACAGAGACAGAGAGAGAGAGAGAGACAGAAAGACAGAGATAGAGAGATAGACAGACAAAGACAGAGACATAGAGAGACAGAGACAGAAAGACAGAGATAGAGAAAGACAGAGACAGACAGACAGATAGAGACAGAGTCAAGGGGACAGGGACAAAGAGACAGAGAGACAGAGAGACAGACAGACAGAGTGCTAACTGGCAATGGCACACAGTTTTGAATCCCCTGTGATACACTTTCTTTAACAAGGCCATACTTTCTAATCCTTCTTCAACAGTTCGATGATCTGGGGACTAAGCTTTCAAATACTCAAGCCTATTAGGGTCTAACTTGAGAAAACATCACTTTTGTTTTCCCTGACTTCTTACCTTCCTTCAGTGTGTTTGCAGGCTTTTGGTGCTCATTTCTGTTTTGCTAAGTATAAAGGAGTATAAACAGACTCCCTTGCCAGCTGACTTCTGGTTGCCTCCTGCTATTGGGAGTACTGACCACTTGCTGGAAGAAGACTAGATGATGTTCAGATGAAGGATGCTCGCTTGCTCCTGGATACTGAGGATATCTCCCTGGTAGATGATAAGAGACATGCTTTGATGTCTTTCAGCAGATGCAGTATGGAGAATTTATCCTTGTCCCAACACTAGGTTTCAATGTCGCCTCAGTAGTCACAACACTAGCTCTCAACCCCTAAGTAAATGAGTAGTAATGTCATATAGAGCTTCCCATCAGAATGTCCCAGTTCTGTAGAGCCATTCCTCCATGCTTCCGGGATAATTTCAAACAGCTCTTTGGCAGTTTCAGATAACTTGATGGCATCCCAGTAGAGCCACAGGATGAGCTCAGACCTATGGCAAAACCACTTTCTTCTCTTTATTTCTCTGCCTGTGGAGAAGATCTCCCTTCAACTGGCAAACTGATTTATTTAACTACTTGTATTTCCTTTCTTGACTTATTTCATTTTGCTGTAACTACTTTCCTGAATTAAACCTTCTCTGCTAGAAATATTTAACTTGGTATCTATTTTCTTGATTTCTTGAACAACGTATGGCCTACTTTTCAATGCTGGCTCTGAATATCTTCTCCCAAGTGAAGTCTTACCTTCCACCCAGATATAATCGTTCAACTATTTGCAATTATGTAACAAATTTAAACTAATTTTCCATAAAGTCACTTACTTTATCCCATCCAACTTCCCATTAAATTATAAGTACATCGATAACAATCACTGAATCTTAACCGCATAACAACATTTCAGCACAAGACTCTAAGCAAATGGTTGATTTGAATGAATGATCCAAATGGTGGCCTATGCGCTTACAGTGTTTTAAGTTTCCCATAGTTCTACTGCTTTCATTTTGCTGCAAGATAGAAATGATTAAACTTGTTTCTTTTAAAAAAAAATCTTTGTGAATGAATATTTGTTAAACCAATACAAAAACATTTAGCTACTCTATTTCCTACCGTGTTAAATGTTGCTTCCCAACTTACTGAAGTGTGCTGACATACATCAACCCATTTTCAACTCACATTCACAATACAGAAAGCTTCCCAGAGCACTGAAAGGCAGAACATCAGGCTCCCAACCTTGACCCTCAAGCTCCAAAGCCCTGTATTCTTTCTTATCATACGCCTGGGCTAAGGTTCTGGCCAGCCAAGCATCATGGCTCCCTCAACCTTTCTCAGCCCAAACAGACAGTGTGAGCCACGCAGACTTTTCACGTCTTTTGTAAAGGTATGAAATAGCAGATTATCTGTGATTCCCCTTTCATACAAAATCAAGGAAGAAATAACCGTTCTATCCCTTTGGCTTGGAGGATGTGGACAGTCATGTTCTCAATTTCACAGTTCATTGCATGTACATTTATTAGATTAGCACTGGCTTAGAAACGCACCATGGAACCGCCCAATAACTTGGCAGTCACTTTTTGATTGCTTTTTGGAATTGTACTGTCTTGTTCTCCTGAGATTCTGACCAAGGTTTAGTGGCTTAAAACTGAAATGCCACAGACATAAATTGAATGCAACCCAGACTAGGCTAGGGTTATTACTTTTCTCCATCTGATTGCTATTTGGCTTCTCACTGCTGTGGCAGGAATTGCTTTTATGGAAGCAGACATCGCCTTCCCCGCCCCTCCCCCCCCCCGAGAGACTAATGATAGCATATGAACCGTGCTCTGATTTAAAGGGAGATTCATTCCTTGACTAGTCAGTACTTAGCCCTAAACACACACACACACACACACACACACACACACACACACACACACACACACACTATGTGTGTGTTTATATATATATATACATGGTGTCATCTGAAGGCTTCTGGAAAGGTCTCTGAACTACATTGCTGTTGATTTGCTAAATTATGCTAACAGGCATTCACTTTTTTCCCTGTCTAGTTCTAAAAATCATGTGTTCATAAGAGGTTTAACATACAGAGTCTGTTTACTTGGTCTTAGCCACACATTCCCTTTGATTGGTTTCTGTTCTGGAAACTTGGTTTGTCTTAGTTACCACCTAACCTGCCTCCCTAAACATGGCCAAAGTACCTCATACAGTAAACCCTCAATCAAAGATAGTTATTACTATTACTGCTATCGTTATTAGATTTGGGGTTTTAGCCACACGAATGAACAGTGATGACCACTAATCAATAGTCACTATTCAGTGGCCAACATCCTATCAAGTATAGGAGCTAAGGGAAGGTCAGGAAAAGGAGTCCAACAAAATGATCCCAAAAAAGGAGGCTGGCAGCCAGGACTGACCTCAAAACATGCAACAGACGTGGGATTTATCAGACAGAAGAAAAGGTTAACGGCTTACACTACCAAACAAAAGCATGGACTCCCTTTATCCTAGGAATGTTAACAGTGGGGCACATAGTTATCTAGAAGGTTCTTAATGCAGCATGACTAGATGTAGTGATAAAGCAAAGTTTTGGGTTACATTTGACTTATTTGAGACAACAGCCATGTGTGCTTAGCTTTGCCTGCACATAACTCCCAGTCTGGACTTGAACACCTATCCTTTACTCCCCACCCTGGCAATTAAGTGAATGAAGGGGAACTTTCGAGAGCATTATTCTGGTGGCCTCAATGGGCTATCTTAAAGAGAAAGCACCTGGAGGCTTCAAAGCAACCTTTGACCTCTGCTCTTCTCATACTCTCTACTGATAGCTGTGGGCATCGCGCCTATGACTCTACCTCAGGGTTTGGGATATTTCTTGACAGAAAAAAAAAAAAAGACTAAAGGAAAAGACAAAGGAATGATTGATTGGTTGATTGGCTGGGCAAACTGAGATCTTGTATACACATGCTGGGGAGAAAAATGTTACTAGTCATCTCTCCTGCTCTCCAAACCTGGGCTGAGTTCCCAGGCCCAGTCTTAGAAGCCAGTCCATCCAGTTACTGAGTTGTGGAGGCTAGGACTGGGATGAGGGTGCTTAAGAGGATGCTGAAGTACACCGTGTCAGCCCCTGTCTCTGGTGACTGTGCTGGGTTGTCTCTCTCCTAAGCTTTCCCCTTTTCCTACCTCCCATTCTACGCTTCTTGTTCTCACTTCCTTTTATCTCAGTAACCACACTATAGCAGTGAGAAAACCACTAAGAGCTCCTACACTATAACTTATCAAGTTCCGGCACAATGTTCTAAAAGGCAAGAACTATAGTAGAGTGAACTGTGTGAAACCCAGAATCCCAGAATCTGTGGTATAAAGTATGAAACAATTCATAACAGTTAGCCATTATGCAATAGCAGACATTTGTTTCCCAAAACAGGTGGAGAGGTCTGGAGAGGGACAGGAAGGGGGAGAAGAGGTTGGGGGTGCAGGAAAGGAGGGAAAGAGTGCGTGAGGATGTAGGGATGGAGGGGAGACATGAGTTCCAAGGATGGGGAAAGACCAGTCTCTGCATTACAACCTCTTAGATTCCCTAATGAGAATCTCCATCCTTTCCTTGATGGCAGGGACTTATTTTCCAGTCCCCTCCACTGGTCTGTCTCACTGCCAGCTTTCCTGTCTCCTTTCTCTTCTTTCCCATCCTTTCCTTCTTCCAGTTCATGCTCTTTCCGTTTTCTGCTTCCTTTTATCTCGTTTTGCTTTACAATAAGTCATATAGTGCTTTATGTGCTTTACAATAAGTCATAACTCTATATAAAAATGAACGCTTCCCTCCTCTTCCCCTCACAGACTTAGACTGTACCCACATTCAAAGTCGTCTGTCCTCATAACCCAGCATGGTTTAGGCTGGGAATGGAGATGCGCCTGAGCAAAGCTTGGAGACAGGGCCGTTGACAGAGCTCACCAGTTACCCACATATTGTACAGTTCTCTATCTTTAGAAAAAAAAATCAAACAAGCATTATAAAATTTGAAAGGATACCCTGTGTAACAAGTGATTGCCATAGACTAACAGCCACGGACTCAGTGCAAAGTTATTTATTTTGGTCACAGAATTTTGGGTCAGTTTTCATTAATGCAAGTTGAGCTGGAACTCTACTGAAGAAAACTGGTTTTTGTTCTAATCCGTGAGTCCTTTTTTAAAAAAAAAAATCTTTGCATGAGTAGGAGAGATTCTTGGAGTCTGATTATTTTAGTTAGAGTTTCTATTGCTGTATCATGGTGTTTCACACCATGACCAAAGCAACTGGGAGTGGGAGGTTTATTCAATTTATGTCTCCATGTCACATTTCATCACCAGAAGAAACCAGGACAGGAACTCAAACACGGCAGGGACTTGGAGGCAGGAGTTGATGCAGAGGCCACTTTGTTAGTTTGTCTCTCGAATTTCTAGTATCATCTCTTTACCTCAACTTCATAGACAACAAAGAAGCAATCAAAGTAAAAACTGCTTAATTTTTAACTGTCCCATCCACCAACATCCAGTACTTTCTGCTGCATTGTCCCTGGCTGATGGGGTTATTCACAGCTCAGAAAACCTACAAAGGCAAAATAACAGGAGCATCAAACAATCCTGAGAGTCCGGGATACTTGTTACTATATCTGATCTAGTGAAAACTGACTAGTCATTTTTTTCTTTGATGTATTGGGTTAATAAGTAGAATGAAGACAGTTATCATTGAAAAACTCACAGCCAAAAGTTATAAAACCTCAACTTGTTGTCTAAACAGGACCTTGGATTTGTTACTGGGCAAACTTCCCTTCTGGACCTGATCTTTGTTATCCTTAACTTGAAACTAACGTGTCCTGGGTCCTTGTTATGCTTCTTATTTTCACCGTGTAGCTAAGAACATTGCTACCACATTTCCCTCTCTCATTGTTGAGCTCCCAGTTGAGGAATTGTCTACATCAGGTTGGCCTGTGGGAGCATCAGTTGGGGACTATCTTGAGTGCTTTCTAGATATGGGGAAACCCACCCCAAATGATTGGAGGCACTTTTCAAAAGAAGATCATTCCTCCTTTGCTGCCTTGGCATTCTCTCTAGCTGCTGAGTTAATTCACCATTTGCTGCTATTGATTCCTTTGCTGCTATCAGAACCGCAGTCTGATATGGATGGAGGACCAGCAGCTCTCTGGGAATCCTCCAGGCCTGTGGCACCAGCCTGGGACTGCTGAGAGACCCCTACCTCATCGACTGTGAGACTAGTGGGTTCTCAGCTTCTGTGGTGTGAGGCAGTAATCTGGACTATTTTGATCAGCTTGTATAGCTGATTCAAGATTTCTATGGGTTTTGCTTCTCCTAACTAATACACCTGGCACCCAGCTCAACACCGTCTCACCACAACCTACCAAGGCAGCTAATTTTTATCTTACAGACTTAAAATTCATGGTCTTCCAAGATCAAGCAATCTGCCCATGGTCTCATAACAAAGAAGAGAAGACACAAGCCAGATGTGGTGCTATAGTGGTAAACAGCTGCAGTTGGGAAGGGTTGACATGAAATTGAGATAATCCTAGGCTATACAGCAAGGTCTAGAGTAGCCTGGTCTACATAGCAAGATCCTAACTCAGAAACTAAGGGCTGAAGATGTAGCCCACGTTAGAATGATTCCTGGCCTGTGCAAAATCCTGGGTTCTCAATCTTCAGTGCCACTAACAGCGCCAACAGTGATGATGGATAGGATGTTTGCTGAAACAGGAGGACTGAGTTAAGTCGGAGTTTCTGGGCAATATTCAGTTAGGAAAGAAAGTGGAAGCCAGGTTTATCTTAAATTCCAACCTACACCTTATATGAAGGAATACCTTTAGCATTAGAAATTCTTACTTAGAATAGCACAGTAGCATCAAGCCTAGGTGTGAGCTATACTTTGTTTCTTCAAAGACACACACACACACACACACACACACACAGAGAGAGAGAGAGAGAGAGAGAGAGAGAGAGAGAGACTCCATAGGCCAGTGTAATTGCTCTGCAAGCATGAAGATTGGAGGAACTGAATTCTAATACCCAGCATCCATATAAAGAGCTGAGAATGTGTGTATGTACACACAACTCCAGCATACTGGGATAGAGATAGGAAGACCCAGAGAGACGGCTGATCAGCCAGACTTACTGAAATAGCAAGCTTCACGTCAGTGAGACCCTCTCTTGAAGCAATAAGACAGTGAAAAATAGAAGACACCCAAGGTCTTGTTTCAGCCTCTGCAAAGGCACACACAGACACAAACACCTACACACTTACATGTATGTATCACAGACACACACACACACACACACACACACACACACACACACACACACACACACACACTTTAAAGAAACAGTTCTATTGCTTTTTGCCACCAGATGGCGATCAAAGCTAACAAGCTCTGACAAGCTCTTGGGTCCAAACCTGACTCAGCCCAAATATTGTGCTAAACAGGTCTTCCATTCTCTCAGACCAGGGAGTCCAAGTTAGAGGACCTATTTAAAAAAAACAAAAACAAAAACAAAAACAAAAAATCAGCATCCACTTGGGTTCTAGGAGCTATAATCGAACTGATTTTTTTCCTGACAATTTCCAAATTAGGTGAATTTACCCAGAGCTCTGTTCTTATAAATTTCAGAGGTCTCCAAGCCATAAATACACTCATGCCCACCTTTAGTCAAGAAGCATGGATCTGGGGGATGTGGCCCAGTTGGTAGAGCACTTGCATAACGAGAAGAGGAAGCCCTGTGTTTACTCCCTAGCACTGCAAGATAGAGTAGGTCTACTGCTGCACGCCTGTAATCTCTGCATCTGTGAGAACCAGATGTTCAAGGTCACCCTCAGCTATGTAGAAAGTTTGGGTTAAGCTGAGGCTACATAAGACCTATCTTTAAAAATTAAAATTTTAGTATGAAGTTTGCCATTCCGTGTAATAAAATAGATACTTAATGTGTCTAAAGCTTCTGAGCTTACTGTTAGTGAAAAATTAGTGGAGCCCATAAGAAACGTAGAATGTCAGGGCCTGCTGTTGACCCGCTGAGCCATAATCTGCATTTGAATCGCATCCTCAGGTGATTGTTTCATATTAGAATTTGAGAAACACCAAAGAGCCACTGCTGGCAAATTGTTAAAAATGTTTCCAAGTGCAGCCATGTCCATAGAATCAAAGCAATGGATAGTGGCTGCCCCACTGTAGGAGATGCGACCTGGGGGCAGGGGGAGGGAAGTGGTGGGGGCAGTGTGGGTTACTAACCAGACAAGCTTTCTTAGAGCAAGTTTAGTAAGCCTCCTAGTCTTGTTGCACAGCATCAACCCTGTCAGTAACATTTTTAGGGGGAACCTGAGTGATTTCCTTCCGAGCAGAGTAGAATTTCAGCCCTCTAGCATTTGGGACGAAGAGCTGAATTAATCTGTACTTTACACAGGGGCCCCGACTATCGATGGCCCACATTACACATGCTTGGCAGTCACTCCTGCACATTTTTCCTCTCCCCACCTCTTCCCACACTCTCTTTCTTCTTCTCTCAAACCCTTTCCTCATCCCGTCTCTCATTCATACCCTTCTATATGATTTGTGAACTCATACCACCACTGTCAACCACATACATAATATTTGTCTAATCAGGACAATAACTTACCTTAAAAATGTGTCTGCAAAAATTATTCTTCGATTTTTTTTTCAGCTGCTTGGAATATTTATGACTATCCATTAGCCCTGGTAATCAGGAGTTGGTTATATTCCCAATCCCGAGATAAACACACAGCCACTCATAAACTCAGGCTACACATAGCACAGAATGAGACATTCCCACATCCGTGTGTGTTCTCCTCAACATCCACAGCCATGCGGGGCAGCTGGTATTTGTCTTAAAACGCCTCGGCATCTTGTTTATTAAATAACAACAAAATATTCTTGATGGTCTCTGCTTTAATTCTCGTCTTGTTCTCACTAAGCCTTTTTCTGTCTGGGGAATTAGGTTAAGACTTGCTGGAAAGCTGAGCTGGTCTGGCTAACCTTCCCTTGGAGCTGGAGAATAACCTGGGGTTTGGGCGCCGCCACCAGATCCCAGTGTCTGCTCAAAGAAGGCTTGCAGAGGAACAAGAAGGGATTGGAGGAGAAAAGAGAGGACCGTGGGCAGGAGTTAGGGAGAAGAAATAAAGAAAAATAAAGAAAAAGTAAGCATTGTGTGTGTGTGTGTGTGAGAGAGAGAGAGAGAGAGAGAGAGAGAGAGAGAGAGAGACAGAGACAGAGACAGAGACAGAGATAGACAGACAGAGAGAGAGACAGAGACAGAGAGACAGAGAGAGAGAGAATACACTGGCAGCTCAGAGTATTCCTAAAGACTCTAATTGGTGATGGTACTCTACAGCTCAGTGGGTAGCTGTATTTGCCACCAAACCAGACATTCTGAGTTCCATGCCTAGAACTGGTGGAAGGAGAGGACAGGCACCCACAAATTGTCCCTCAGCCTCCACACGGGTACAGTGCATAAGCACATACACAATACATGAATATGAACTCGTTGAAATTCAACATTTTTCCTTCTCATACAGAAGTAGATGAAGGCTTTTCTCCATGACCCCTAAGCTGTCCTTCCCACATGCTCAGATTCCCTGCTTTATCTCCCGCCAGTCCTTCTGCCTGCCACATCTCGGAGACTTTGCCCTGCTCTGCCTTTATCTGCATGGTTTGCTTACTCCTTCAGCCCCTCCCCCTTTACCTCCACCCTGCCTTACTTTCCTTTACAGTACTTATCACTCTCTGATACCTGTTTCTTTCTTTGTCTGACTCACTGGATCAGAAAATCTCTCCTAAGAGAATAGGGACAGTGGATGATCCTGAGGGAAGGTAATAAACCCCTGTGGAGGGGGTTTGCAGGTTTGCTATGAGCTGTACTCCCACGGTAACCTGATTAGTCCTCAGTGTAGCCCTATAAAGCATCCTTTTACAGAGGAAGCAGAGTCACAGAGGACCAGATTCTTCTTTGCAGAATTCTTCTCAGACAATCCATTAGTCAGTCTTTCTCCAGCACATGTTGACTAGGTGTCAGCTCTCTGGTCAAACCTACACTATTGTATGTTTCTGTAAGGGAAGCTGTAATGGGCACAGCTATCCTCAGTTGCTTCAGTTTTGTTTGGGTTAGAGTTGAGCAGTTGTGACAGGAACCTTGTGTTGTATCAAAACTAAAATGTCTCCTAACTGGTCCTTCACAACAAAGTTGGCTGATTTAGCAGGTGTCTTAGTTGGGGTTTCCATTGCCGTAAAGAGACTCCATGACCAAGGCAACTCTTACAAGGGATAACATTTAATTGGGGTTGGCTTACAGGTTCTGAGGTTCAGTCCATTATCATCATAGTGGGAAGCATGGCAGCATCCAGGCAAGCATGGTGCAGGAGGAATTCTACATCTTCATCCACAGGAACCCAGGGACAGACAGTCCTTCGGCAGTTGGGAAAGGGTCTCAAAGCCCACACCCACAGTTGGAATTAGTAGACACTTCCTCCAACAAGGCCACACCTCCTAATAATGCCACACCCTGGGCCAAGTATGCTCAAACCACCACAGAAAATAATGGTATTAGTTACTTAGCTGTTGTAAGGAGAAAATACCCAACAGGAGCCACCAGAAGGTAAAGAGTTTGTTTGGGTTCACAGTTTAAGAGAGGACGTAGGCCATCATGGCAGAGAGACGTGGTGGCAGAAGTGTGAGGGAGCTTCCAGTGCATCTGTATTGAGGAGGGAGGGAGGGAGAGAGAGAGAGAGAGAGAGAGAGAGAGAGTGAATACCAGTGTTCAACTTATGGTTTCTCTTTCTCTCCATTTTGTTCAATGCAAGGCCCCAGGTTATGGCACAATCCTATTCACATTCAGAGTAGGTTTTCCATCCTCACTGAAATCTCTCTGAAAATGACCTCAAAGACACAACCAGTTAAGTTATTCTAAATCCAAAAAAGTTTGTCCGAAGGGTAGTCGTCAGTGTAACCCAGCATGAGAATGAAACAAAACTCCTCAGAGGCCATCCAGGTGAAGGTGCAATCATTGGGCTGGTCATGTCTTTCTGGTGCAGTGAAAGGAGCACGGAGAACGAATTCCAGTTCTAGATGCAGTATGTTCTCCTCTCTGTTCCCTAATAGCTGTATGATTTCAGGTTATCACCGCATGATGCTAATGACAATAATAACGCAGAGAGTGATAATTGCTTCTATTCAATGCCAGACTCCATTCTTGGGATTATACTAAAACCACAGTGTTTGATGCTCTGCTTTGATCTGTTGGTTTTTCCAAAAGTGTTTACATTCTTCCCTTGCAGGAACAGTTGTAGGTAGGTATGGCCGTAGGACCTACTTTAATCAATGCATTGTTGGAGGACGTGCTGTGTGTGAATCCTGCTCAACTTTGACCTGTGCACACATCCCACCTGTTTTTCATGTATTTTCCCCCTCAACTATAACCGAAATGTTCTAGAAAGTGGGTACTCTTCTGCTGGGCCTCAGAGAACGAACAATGCATATATACTGACATGGTTTGTTTTTTAAATGTTGATTTGCCATAACCTAGAACCAGCTGGAAAGAGTACCCATTGAGGAATTATCTCCATCAAAGCAGTCTGTGGATGTGTCTGTCAGGGGGGTTGTCTTGATTGTCAATTGTTGTAGGAAGACCCAGCCTATTGTTGGCAGTGTGATTTCACAGGCTGGACCTTAGACTCTGCAAGAGTAGAGAAAGCTAGGTGACTAGGAGGCAAGTAAAGATACATTTGTCTTTGTTCTTGGCCAGGGATGTGCTGTGATTAGCAACTTGATTTCCCACCATACGGGAGGGACTGTAAGCTGAACCATCTCTTTGCTGAGCTGCTTTTTGTCAGAGCAAACTGAAATGAAAATAGAATACATGTCCAACCTCGTGGAGCATGAACAGTAAATATATGTATTAAAAAGCCCCTGGGATGTAGGAGCTACTGGATACTGAAGCATCACTACTCCATCTTAATGAATAAAACACCCCTAAGGTGAAAGCTCTAGAGTCTCAAGAATACAAGGACCTCAGAGCTTTCCTCTGCAGCAGCATCTTCATTATGTTGCATCAGGACAACATCACTCTGAGATATGGAGAGGAGGAAGTGATGTGTGTCAGATGTCAGCCATGTCTGAGGAACTTAGGTTACAATGGGGAGGACAGGAAAAGAACAAGGCTCTTTTTGTGTCACCTTGTTACTTCAGCTAGAGTTAGAATCATTCTAACTCCCACCACCCCCCTCCAAATATCTGTTCTGTGGCCACTTTAAAATTCCGTCCCTGCTCATCACCTTGGGTGAGGGTTCCAAAGGCACTTATTGAAATGTCTATGCACAGGCATGCCTGCGGGCACTTGAATTTAGAAAGAGGGTATAATAAATTACTAGACATTATAAATATAGAGCTCTCTTCCCTGGAAGGTAAGTTACTGGGCCTAAGAGCGATACATTTTGAAACAGGTTTTAGAAAAAGGCTTAGCTCTGGATATTCCTTAAAAATAGAAGCTAAAATGGCTAGCGTTCAAAGAGTCTCATGGGAAGAAAAACTAAAAGGGAAAGAAGGAAGAAGAGAGAAAACAAACAAAGTCACATCATTTTGACATAATTTTAAATGTCAGGCATTTCCATACTATGAGTCTAAAGTTTGTGTTGGTTAAATTGATTTAATAAGGGACAATGTTTTGCTGGGACATCATGATGGTAGTATACAGTAAAGAACAGAGAGGAAAAGGGAGGGGCAGGGGGAGAGAGAAAAAGAGAGATATCAGAGCTCACACTGTCACACTTACAGGCTGGGGTCTTGATATACTCTTCGATGACACTCCCTTAATGACATAACTTCCTCTCTCTAGGCCCTATCTTCTACTAACACCACAGGCTAATGACCAAGTATATAACACACAGGCCATTGTAAGACACTTCATCAAACTTCAGCAAAAGGTTTAAAAAGTAAATGAAAAATGTTTGCTATAGCATCATTTTGTTAATTCAATGCAAATATCAACAACATATAAAAAATGACAGGAATGGAACTTATTTTGATAGTAAGCATAATTGGTAGTCTCCTTCCATGTATTCTGCTACAGATCCCATTTCCAGTCTCTGCCAGTTTATAGTGTAGAGAGTATTGTGACATGGTCCTTTGGTCATTTTGACAACCTTTCACTGCATTTAGATATTGGATGCCCATGTTTTATAAGTTGGAGATTATTTTGCATTGTTCTAGATTAAGGAATTAATGGCTTTTAAAAAGATGAGACACAGGTGACTCTTAAGTGTGGATGACCAGCAAAGTTAGCACCAAGTAGCAGCCACATTAGAAATCACAGTAGCTAACCACTGAAGAAACTATGTGAGGGAACAAGGTGCTGCCACCACTGCCATCAGCAAATAAAAATACATATTAAATACCTACTGTGTGTGAGGCCCACAGTCCTCTGTGGAATACTAGCCAGAATACTACTCCACATTTGAAGGACTGCCTGGGTATTTTTCATAAAGAATGTACCATGTGTATACACTTGGGAGTTGTACTGAGTGAGGACCTTCTTGCTTTTAATTTGACCATCTCATCAGTAAAGGGCAACATGTTTTCATAAGATATGGGCTAAATTTCTTGGGGTTAAGGGAGAGGGAAAGTGGGTAGGCAGGAGGAGATGGAATGTGCCTTTGAACTCATAGTGTATAGAGACAAGATTCTTACACTAGAATGAGGTAATAGGCCTTGAGAAATATCACATTCGCCTGTCTTGTTTGGAACACCTGGATGAGGAAGGGTCCTCCTGGGATGCCAAAGGTCATATATTGGATGATATATTTTTAAGGCATCCAAATAGTTAACACATAGCAGCAATTTAGGAAGATGAAAGGGCTTTATGGGTTGAATGATGCTGTGTCTTCTAGTGTGCATCCTGTTGCTTTTGGTATCACCATCTTAGTGAGTTCAGACTACTATAGCAAATCACACCATCAACCATCAACTTCATGGCTTAAATAGTAGAAAAATAATTTACCACAGTTTTATGACTGGACTAACAGTAAAATTTGGTTCTTTGTAGAGGCCTTTTCATTATTTCTAGAGGCCCATTTTCTCATTTCTTAACAGGGTGGAGAGCAGACAAAGGAAGACAACTTCACTTTTCTCATAAAGATGCAAACCCCATGCCTGAGGACTTCATCCTCATGACCTACTTACCGTTCAAAGTGTTCTGATCCTATCCATTAGTTGTTAAGAGCGTATAGAATACTTCTTATAGAAGCTTGCCGTCCATGGTAAGCAAAGAAGCTAACACATGTTTCATGTTGACAATGAGGGCTCAACACATAGCAAAAGGAGGTAGCAACACAACTATATATCATGAACACACCATTGACTACTTACGTTATTGTAAACACGGCAATTTTGTATAATTGTATTATAACTTAAGAGAGACAGCTCAGTCAGTAAAATGCTTACCATGCCAGCAAAGGATTCTGAGATGGCCCCTAAGGCTAATGTAAAAATGTTGCGTAGGATGGTACACACTTATGATCCCAGCACTGGGGAATGCAGAGATGAGTGGATTCCTGGGAATGGCTTGCCAGTCAGTCAGCGCAATCAGGAAGCTCCTTACAAATGAGAGACCCTGCCTCAAAAAATACCCAGGTAGATGGATTCTTTGGAATGATGAACCTCCGTCCTCCACACAAATATGTACACATATGTGCACATCAGTTGTACATACATGCATATTACTACTAACTTATACCCTCCCCCCCACAAAACTCATTGACATAATTCTTAATGGTCTTAAGATCTAATGAGAATCAGTCATAGGATGAAGCCCTGTTATCTTTTTCTAGATGTGTGTCTAAGGGTAGAAGGCACCCAGAGCATCACATGTAAGCTTATGTTCAAGAGTTTGCCATGCTACCTTAACATCTGTTCATGGCATATCCAACCCTGTAGTAATTGCTTGAGTGAATTGAAAGGCTAGGTTTTGACAGTCAGTGTCCTTCTAGTGTAAGGTAAGGTTTTGTGATAGAAACTAATTTTCCTGACCTACCAGATTTACTCTGAACCATTCTGGTTTAATATTTAGAGACTTAAATGCTACCCAGGTTTCTAGGCTTAAAAATCTTTGTAATGCTCAGTGCATCCAACCGAAAATACAGATCTTTAAACTCTGGTTTCTGCTTTAGTTGTTTAAACTCATAAGGCATTGGATGTAAAAGAAAAGAAATTTTTATTATATTCAAAGCACAGGCAAGGGTGGTGTTTAACCTACATTGTTTTTCAGTGGAGGGCAAGCTTCATTTCTACTGGCAGGTATATGAAAATTGTTAGTGAGAATCTCCATTCTATACCTCTTGCTCCTGTGTGATCCCTAGCCTCATTTTTTTCCTGTGTCTGAAATTCTGCAGATCAATTCCTTATACTAATTCTGCAGAATGCTGGAAGACATAGCACACGGGGAAGAGGCCAAATAGAAAGAAGCCATCATACATGTAGTTAAACCACCTTGCTACAAAGCACAGGCAGAAGGGGAACACAGATTTAACAGCAAAGGAAAGCGAAATGAGAAAACATGTTCCAATTCATTAGAAAATAATTTCCTATAGTACCCATGAGGTAGCAAAACACATTTAGTCTCTTCTACAAGATGAATTGGAAATGAAAAAGAAATATTGGATGTAAAATGATAGTAAAATCTGACTTTTGTTTCAAATGGATATTTGAATCCTACTTATTTAGATATGAAAAAAGTTATTTAGACAATGAATTAAAAGGCTAGATGAAAATTCTTTTGGCTCTGGAAAAGTCAAGCTCAGAACTGCAACCTCCTAGCTCCTAGACAAGTATTTATTTCAATAGACTATACTGCCTCATCCTGCCTCCAGCAAAGACTGAGCTCATAGAGTCTCTCCTGCTAGAAAGTGCTGCACTGAGGCACAGACATCAGGACTTAAGTGCTGTCTTGACACCAGTCAACCCAAGCACATGCTTCCTTCTCTGTTTCAAGCTCAATAAAGAGCATTGGGAAAAAGAAGTACCTTATCCTGGGGCAACCTACATGAAGAGACCTATGAAGAACCTTTCCTAAGAGAATAAGGTGGTGGCATTTTAAGAAGCCCCCTGAAACAGCTTTAACTCAAGTTCAAGAGTATTTCCAAGCCAATTTTCACTTTCCCAGATTCTTGCTCTTTATAAACTGAAATGTTTACTGGTTGGATTCCATTTCAAAGTTAAAATTCCAACATGATGAAGCTGAGATGGAGATCCGAGCTGAGTCTCACTTTAGGATGACCCAAGTTCCCTATTCATGCCAAATTCTGAGTATGTGCATTGATGATGCTTTCTAATTGCCTTTGAGCTTTCGACTTCATGAAACATCATATTTAACTATTCTGCTCCCCAAAGTCTAAATGGTTCTATAATCAAACAGTTCTGCCTAGCATAATACCTCCTCTCAGAAAGCCAAAGAGATAGATCTGGGCCAAACAAAGTGCAATTGTGTTAAAGTTGTTTAATAGCTTGCCAATGTGAAGCCCACCAAAGCGAATGGGGCACAGAAGGAGGAGTGGGGTGGAAGAGCTTGACACAGGCATCTCAGTATATAGCAACACTTCCACATTCAGAAACAAAGCCAAAGAGCATCTTTGTTTAACATACTGGGGATAAACGAGCAAAGTGTTACCCAATAATACAGGCTCAACATCAGCACACCCCAGGGAGAGAAGACTGCTCTCTGAAAGTGATGGGCAGATGGATGGCGGTTACTATGGAGTCTGTTAGGTGTCAACAGCAAGCTCTGGGGTTCTCTAACATTTTGGGGTCTGTGAGGCAGGTGACAGTATATTCTCTGTCTCTTAAGATTTCAAGAGTTTCTTTGGTGTAGCTGGAGTCTTCACATCCTGAAATGGTTGCCCAGCCTCAGGAAGTTAAATCTTCAGTGGTCTGGAAAAAAAAGAAAGGGATGTTGGTTGGGAGTAGGAGGATATAGAGCTGTCTGGCAAAAAATGCCTGAAGCTGAGGAAGGGAGGTTTTAACAATGAGCCATTGATGATGAAGACTTTCAGTGATGATGCAAAGAAGATATTAATGGAAACCATGGGGGGTGGGGGAAGGTCAAATGGCCCCAATACAGACAGTGCTCTGGCTTTTCATCTTTCAGCTTCTGTGGAAACGTGTGCTTCTGACTCTTTTCTTACATCTGCAAATTAGCTGAATGTCACAGAAAGATGTCTTCTTTCCCCATTATGTTCAGCAGAGGGATATTTTCAAGTAAAACCACAACCCTTTTTTTGGTAAAAGTCACATACTTAATATGGTGATACTGAGCTCTAAGATATTGCTCAATAGTGTTTCAAGGGTTAAAAATGAAAAACAAAACAAAAACAAACACCCTGAGGCTTTGGAGACATAATCAGTCACTGTCAAATTATGCTCTTACTTTAAGAGGAACTTACAGACCCATCTGTCATGAATTGTTAGAATACCTTCCAGTTTATTTGATGGATTTTGTCTAAGTGACTATAATACAGGTAACTGGGATCCTTCTGTCAATTTTATACTTTTGAGTCATGACTTTTATAAACAAGGATTTTATTATTGCTAGGTAATCTTCAAATATTAGAGCACACAGTGACCCATTGGAAGCCTGGTAAACCGTGGCCCCTCGCAGAGATACGATTCAGAATGGATGAGACCCAGGAACCTGCATCTGTGATCAACACCACAGGAGTAATTCTGAAGGCAGCTGTTCCATCAGTGGTGCCTTGAGTGAGTCTTATCCATTTCCGTTTTCAGTGTCCTTGCTCATCCTAACTCCACGCAGTTCCCACTTCCTGTCATAACTCTTCATGAGAAACTCCAGTGCATGAAATTTTCTCACAGCCCATTTCTCAAGCCATTGCAGCCAACAACCCCATCCTTCTATTAGAAATAGTTCCAAATTCCACCTGCTTTGTCATTGATTACTGATAACATTTATTTCATTTTTTTTGTCATACCAGAATCATTACTTTTGTGTTTAGGTTCATCAACTTCAAAAGGAGACAACAGGAAATGCTGTTGCATTTTTTAGTTAGTTAGTTAGTTAGTTAGTTAGTTTGTTTATTTGTTTGTTTGTTTGAGATAGGGTCCCCCTACATAGCCTTGGTTGGCCTGGAAGTTGCTATGTAGGAAAGACTGTCCCTGAACTCATAGAGATGCTCCTGCTTCCTGAGTCCTGGGAGTATAAAGACATGAAGCGTGACCCCCTAGACTTACATTTTAGGAAGGTAACTCTCACAAACTTTTGAAACATGGAATCCGGGAGACCTGCGGAACATTTTAGGAAATAAATTATGATGATTTAGACAAGAGTAGTCATGTTGCAAACAAAGAAAAGCACACATATTTAGGCTATGAGTGGACATTTAGGTATGAGTTGACAGGATTTGCCACTGGGATTGTTGTGGGAAGCTTTGGGGGTAAAAGGAACTTCTTAATGTTTTGACTTGTTTACCTGGATGGAAAACAGAATCATTTACTAAACTAATTATAATATAGGAGTGTGATAGTGTGTATAAGAATGGCCTCTGCGGGCTCACGTATTTGAGTGCTTGGTTTCCCATTAGTTGAACTGTTTGCAAAAGATTAGGAGATGTGGTTTTGTTGAAGGAGGTGTGGGCTCTGAGGTTTCAAAAGCCTACAGCATTCCCAGTTAGCACTCTCCCCACCCGCCCCTCTCTCTCTCTCTCTGCGTGGTGCTTGTGGATAAGGTTTGCCTCTCTGCCTTGATGCCACATTGCTGCGTCTTCTCCTGAGTCTGCACTGGAGATGATTACTACAGATTGGCCATAGTTTTATAAGCCAAGCTGCTTTTATGACACAAAGCTCTCAATACAAACCATAGCTGACCTCTCACCATTAGCTGGCAACCAACACTGAGGAATATTCCATTTTTGGTACAGCAACTCTAGTACCAATCTGTATCAGAATCCTGTGTTTGAATTATTATTTGGCCTGCTATTGAGCTAGATGTACCGTGTTGAGCACAGTCCTTAGTTCAGTGGTTCTCAACCTTCCTAATGCTATGACCTTTTAATTGCATTCCTCATGTTGTGGTCACTCCAAACTACAATAAATAAACTAACTAAATAAAATTAAATTATGGTTTTGCAACTTCACAACTGTAATTTTGCTATTGCTATGAATTGTAATGTCAATGTCTGGTATGCAGGGTATCTGATATGTAAACCCAACAGGGTTGCAACTCACAGGTTGAGAAACTCTATCTTAGCCTCTCTGATGCTTACTTTCCTTATTAGTAAAGTTGGGATTTTGACCTCCCTGTGAAGATCATTTCAGAAAGTGCGTATGAGTATTCATAATTTCTGATTTCTAAAGAAGAGAATGGACTTTGCTGGTTCCAGTACTTCCCTGTTTTGCAAGGAAATAAAGGAACACATTTCTTTGATAAAGGGAGAAGGGAAGGAAAGAAGGAAAAGGAAGGAGATGCAGAGGGGATAGAAGGTATTTTGAATACTGGTGTTGGGATTGTTTGACACTTTGGGGAATTATTCGATTGCTTGTTGTAAGTTGAATCAATTCCAATGAGAAAGAATCCCAATATATAGTAACTGATTTTTTAATTTTGTTTATTCTCCCACCACTCTCCTACCCCCAGGAGTCACTGGTGTCTGTTCCACCATACTTATGGAAAAGGCTAGCCTTGAATTTTACAAGCTCCCCTTCTTGAGGAATAGCCTAATAAAGGGCGGAAAAACAAGATGTTTGGATAATTCAAAACCTGGACAGCCAGCTGCGGAATAACTGAGTTTGCTAGTCAGGCTCCGTGCTAGTTAGTGAGCCCACCAGTCCTGTGCACATCACAGCTATGAGGTGGATACTCAGATAGGCCTTGGAGAGCCCCCATAGCCCCGAACAATCCAAATGCATAGTGCCCAGGCTAGAGTGCTCTGTGTGCACTATAGACTCTTCTGTGCGTGGGCTCTGTGTTTGTTTCATTCATATTTAAAGATAAGCCTGCCATGCTTCCTAACAACGGGTGGGAAACAAGGCTGCCTGTCTGCAACATCACTCACTTGAAGCAGAATTAAGAAAAATAATTCCTCTACAGTTCCTGGAGAACGTGTTGGCGGGATGATTTTTAGGTTCTGGGTTTAGAAATAAACAGTAGTGCAATAATTAAGTGAAATCTATTTAAGTTTTAATGGGGTTTGTTTGCCTTGCCACTTTGAATGCTGAATAAGCAAGCGTTTGGACTCCCATAAGAATCACTGAAGAAAATAAAAAAGGCTTCCATTTTTGCATCGTTCCTGGATGCTACTCTGGTAGAATAAACAACCCTATCAGTCAATGCTGGTGGTATAAAAACTGCAATTTCTTTTACTCTGCAGCTCAACCACCTGCCAGGGGGCTCATTAGCACAAGGTAGATAGTAATACACTCGAGGAGGGCATGCCAAAGGAGAGCATTAAATACTTTCTGAGAATAAATGGGGTCTGCAGCCGTCACATACTCTCCACGTTCTTGGCCTTTTCCTCTGTCTTCTATGGAGATGAGAGGGTTTTCCAAGGGACCACATACACTGTCCTCTTCTGTGCTAGATAGTTTGTCAACTTTACACAAACTGAAGTCATCTGAGAGGAGGGAATTTCAATTAAGAAAATGCCTCTGTAAGATCAGGATGTAGGCAAGCCTACAGGCATTTTCTTAATTAGTGATTGATTGGGGAGGGCCCAGCCAATTGTGGGTGGTGCCATCCCTAAGCTGATGGTCCTGGGTTCTATCAGGCTGAGGCAAGCCAGAATGAACAAGACAGTTATTAGCACTCTTCCATGGATCCTGTATCAGCTTTTGCCTCCAGGTTCCTTTCCTGTTTGAATTCCTGTCCTGAATTCCTTCAAGGATAAACAGTGAAATAAACCAAATAAACTCTTTCCTCTCCAAGTTGCTTGTTGCCATGGTGTTTCATCACAACAAGAGTGACCCTAACTAGGACTCCCTCCCCACTGCACAGGATACCACAACCCAGGCTTCAGGAGGCAGACAGCTAGAGCATGTTTATTGAAGCATTCACCATACTAGAAAGAAGCTACAGGCTGGAGATCCTGTGTGAACTCGGCCTGCTCCTCTTGTCTCTTAATGAATTGCACCCAGATAATTCTTTTCATTCATAATTTATCAGGGTGCAAGTGAAGCATCATCTTTGAAAAACTGCAAAAAAGTGAGTGTTGAGGGCTCTACCTTTGGAGAGAATTCTGTTCTCTTCCAGAAGACTTGAGTTTGGTTGCCAGCATCTAAGTCAGGTGACTCACAATTGCCTGTAACTCCAGCTCCAGATGCCACTGGACTTTGTGAGCACTTTCTATTCATTCATGAGAACACACACACACACACACACACACACACACACACACTTTAAAAAGAATTCTATCTTATAAGGTGAAGAAAATGAAGGTTCAAATGGTTGGGATAGTTCCGGGAGGTCTGTCTTCAGAGACATGTATACAAGGAGGACAGTGGAGATGAAAAACAGAGCAGGGGGAAGGGCTGTCTGGAGAGATCACACTGGCTGTTCTTTTAGAAAACCTGGATTCAATTCCCGTAAACCTTCACAAAAACATGGAATCCATTTTGTGTTGCCATCTGGACATGGGGCCTTCCCTGGATATACTCAGTGGCACCCCACTGGAGAAAACTGATTTCCCCCTTAACAGTAGATGTCCTTTGCACTTCTTGGTTAGGGTAGAATTTTGTGTCAATTTCCCCTACCCTGGGCTAGGATTTTTGTCTGGTTGGAACTTGTGCAGGTCTTGTGCATACAGTCACAAGCTCTGTGAGTTCATATGTCTATCAGTTGTGTCTGGAAGGCACTGTTTCTGTGGAGTCATCTTCCACCTCGAGTACTTACAATCCTTCTGCCTCCTCTTTGAACATGCCTCCGAGACTTGGGAGCAGGGTGACAAAGACATTCCATTTAGGGCTGAGGGTTCCAATTCTCTTATTCTCTTCAACACAGCAATAAAATGACTCCTTATGGTATATTGCTGTACCCATGTATTAGTGTCTCTCTCAACCCACATCAGAGAAGGTTCTGCTTGTAATAGATGGTAATTAACCTCAATACACCTCTCCCTTCAAATGGACAGTGCTCAATTTCTTCGTGTTCAGTGATATGAGTAAGTTGTGTTCAACAGAAGAGCCTTACCATCAGGTTAGGAAGGGTAACCTTGGTAATAGCCTGTGATGTTTAGGTGAGGGGGGGTCTATGGAAATTTTCTGGCCAATGACTTACAAGATGCGACCTATTACTAGAATATTTGCAACTATGTTCACGAAGGATATTGATCTAGATTTTCTTCTGCTATTGTTGTGTCCTTGTGTGGTTTCCAGATCAGGATAATAGCAGCCTCATAAAAATTTAGAAAATTTAGAAATGTTCCTTCAGTTTCTATTTTGCAGACTAATTTGAGGAATATTGGCATCAGTTCTTCTTTAAAGGCCAGGAGATTCTGCACTAACAGCATCAGGCCCTGAACTTTTTTGATTGGGAGATTTAGTTAATACTTCTAGTTCACTAGGGTGGTGGTTTGCAACCCATGGATCCTGTCCCATTTGGAGTCAAATGGCCCTTTCACAAGGAATTGCATATTAGATATCCTGCATATCAGTTATTTACATTACATTTCATAACAGTATCAAAACTACAGCTATAAAGTATCAATGAAAATTATTTTATAGTTTGGATCACCACAACATGAAGGGACTATATTAAAGGGCCAATACATTGGGAAGATTGAGAAGCACTGCAATAGACATCATGGGTCTATTTAAATTGTTTGTTTCATTTTGATTTAACTTTGGTAGGTTGTATATAATAAGGAATTTGTACATTTCTTTTTGTTTTCTTTCCAGTTTGGCGAAATGAAGATTTTTAAGGTACGTTTTTATTATTCTCTGAATTTCTTCAGTATCTGTTGTAACATCTACCCGATTTCATCTCCAATTTGATTAATTTGTGCTTCTCCTTCTTTTGTTTAATTTGAATAAAGGTTTGTGAAGCTTGTTGATTTTCTCCTAGAACCAACTCTTCATTTCATTGATTCTCTGTATCATTATTTTTTGTTTCTAATTTAGCGATGTCAGCCCAGATTTTTATTTCTTCCCATCTTCTCCTTTTGAGTATTATTTCTCCTTGTTTTGTGAGAGCTTTCAAGTGTGTCATTAAGTTATTAACACAAGAGCTCTCTAGGTATTTGATGTAGCACTTAGTGCTATGAACTTGCCTCTTAGAACTGCCTTCATTATGTCCCACAGGTCTGGGTATGCTGTGTTTTCATTTTCATTCAGCTCTAAAAAGTTTTTAACTTCCTTCTTGATTTCTGTCTCGACCCATTCTTCATTCAATAGCAAGCTATTTGGCTTCTGTGAGTTATATACTTTCTGTCATTTCTATTGTTGTTGACATCCAGCTTAAATCCATTGCGGTCAGGTAGGATGCAGAGTGCTATTTCAATTTTCTTATATCTGTTGAGACTTGTTTTGTGTCCAAGTATGTGGTCAATTTTAGAGACAGTTCCCTGAGCAGCCAAGAAGAAAGCATATTCTTTTGTGTTTAGGCGAAATGTAAACACCTGCCAAGTCCATTGGATTTATGGCATTACTTAACACTAGCGTTTCTCTGTTTAGTTCTTGTCTGCATAACCTGTCTATTGGCAAGTGGAGGAAACTGAAGTCATCCACTATCACCATGTAAACTTGGGTCAATATGTGAGTTTAGTTGTAGGGTTGTTTCTTTTATGAATTCTTGTTCTTCTCCTAGTGTTTGTTACATAAATGTTTAGAATTGCAGTATCCTCTTGGTGGTTTATCTTTGATGAGTATGTAGTTTTCTTTCCCGCCTTTTCTGATTAGTTTTGGTTTCAAGTCTATTTTGTCAGATATTAAAATATCTGATGCTAAGCCTAATTGCTTCTTGGGGCACACCATTTACTTGGGGAACATTTTTTCCATTGATTTACCATAAGATGGTATCTGTCTTTGATGATTAAGTATTTTTTCTGGGATATAACAAAAAGATGAATCCTACTTTCTAATTCAATCTGCTAGACTGTGTCTTTTTATTGGTGGAATTGAGACTATTATTACTGAGAGTTATTATTGAGTAATGTTTATTAATTTCTGTTATTTTGTTGTTGTGGCATTGGTGATGGTGTGTGTGTGTATGACTTTCTTCTTTTATTTAATTATTTGGACCAGAAACAGGACTAAATAACAATTAAATTTAAAAATTAAAAAGAAAACAAATGCATCAGCATCAGGGATTCGTGGTGGTGCAAAGTTTTGATCCCTTTGCCACAAGGATAAAAGGAGACCAGTATCTGAATGCATGGGAAGATGTCTGCTCTGAGGTCTTAACCATGCTCTGTCTCCATATACTTCTGAGATGGAATCATGCACTGTCCATAATTAGCTCATGGGAATTGTCAAGCATATGAAAACCTAAAAAGTCCATGATCCAAAGCACAAACTTCTCTTCTTTGTGAGTATGTTAATGGAAAACCTTAGTGTCTAGTCTTCAAAAAAGTCAAGGTTGTAGCACACACTTTTCTGTGACCTGTCACCTGAAGGTCCTGCTACAGAACAGGACTAGACAAGGAACTAAGGGAAAGCTTCAGCTCAAGTGAGCAGAGGATGACCATGAGTAGAGGATGAATGGAGACAGAGGATGACCATGAGCAGAGGATGACCATGAGCAGAAGATGACCATGAGCAGAGGATGACCATGAGCAGAGGATGACCATGAGCAGAGGATGACCATGAGCAGAGGATGACCATGAGTAGAGGATGACCATGAGCAGAGGATGACCATGAGCAGAGGATGACCGTGAGCAGAGGATGACCATGAGTAGAGGATGACCATGAGCAGAGGATGACCATGAGCAGAGGATGACCGTGAGCAGAGGATGACCATCAGCAGAGGATGACCATGAGCAGAGGATGACCATCAGCAGAGGACCTTTCCTCCAGAGCTCAGAATTTCAAGAAATGGCTTAAGATACCATGAAACCATTTCTTAGTACTAAATTACTAAATAGAAATCAAATTATTTTTTAAATGAGGTTCATTTATTATGAAATAATTTCTCACAAAAAAATCAAAACATTTCCAAACAAGGCTTGTAACTTTCAAAAGATTGTTTCATTATGAAGTGTAGTAGCATCATTTAGAACTACTTCTAGTGTCTTCAAACATGAGTCTCCAAGGAAAGATACTCTGTACACATTCACCAAATATTTCCTTTCTCACTAACAAAGTATTAGTCTGCATTTTCCAGCTTCCTTTGCAGCAGTAGGACCTTGAAAACCAGCACTGGTCTATGGAATGTGAGTATCAGTCACGTACATTGCTGCTGCGTGCTGTTAATGCCCAGCCTGCTAAAATTTCTGAATAGTATCCTGGATCTCTGTTCCTTTAGATGGTGAAGCAGAGGCCTCAATGAATCACAGGTCAGGAGGACCCTTTAATCCAAAGACTTCAAACCCAGAAAATGTAGGATAGAATCAGGGGGATCTGAGACCTCCAATGAGGAGAACAATGTATCCTTACACTTTCAGAAAATTGAAAATTACTTCAGTCATGAACAGCAGATTACAACAGAATTTGCAGTATCTGGTTTTGCCATCATTAACAAAAACAGCTACTTTTCACTTTATGTTCTGGTAATTGAGATCATTAAACACTACGTGGGTGTCACAACTCTGACATTTTGCTTGATGTTTTGCCACTTCTGGATAGTGTTCTATTAGAGAAACATGTGTATCACAGTTACATAAATACTTAGCTGGCCATGCTTTGGCCCTGTGAGCCTCAGTGATAGCCCCTTGCTGGTTCAAGTGTGTGTGAGGGTGGGGGTGGGAAGTGAGGTATTCCCCAACATCTTTCAACTGAGCACTCCCACTGTAGGTCAAAGTTCGGCTTGTGAAGGAATACAAACAACAAAGCCAGTGTGATCCAAGGACAAGATGGTTAATTGTTCTGAAAGCTGGCATGGAGTAGGACCTGCCTACATACCCCACAGCCATGGCTAAGACAGTTAACCATGTCTGCTTCAGTGCTCAGTTGCCCTCTGTCAGTTCCCTTCACACGAGCATTTCCTTCCACACATAATCCAATCTTCAAAAACATGTTCTTATTTTAAAAATTGGTTTTAAGACACGAAGAGCATTTCCATGTGGTCATCAAAATCAGTAATTAAGTAAGTTAGGAAGAGTGCATCCTGGACCACACATGTGCTTCTCATTAAGTTGAGCTTCGATTGCTTTTTCTTTCCTTTTCTTTTCCTGATTTGTTTAACAGAACAGTTCCTGTGATTCTATCTTAATGGTCTCTTCATGGTGTTATATGTATTAAAGTGTACATTTTTTTTGGAGACCAATGGGTTTGCAAGCTTAGTTTGAGCAGCATACAAACCAATGTCTCACAGGATAGTCTTCATCCACTCTGTCTTTATCTACCTTACAGTTGCTAATGACTTGAGGCCATTTTTCTTTTAGCCCTTTCCATGGACACATGGACAGAAAGAAGCCACCATCACTGGTGTTCTAGGCTCCCTAAACTGCAGGAACCATCTAATATACTTCAAGTTGAGTTTGTCAGTGAGTAGTCTTAATATCTTAAAGACATATCACCTCATAATTAAAAGTTGATTTATTGTACAAATAGATGATAGAGTTAAGGCAATATCCAAACATGAAAAAGTACCAGTAAGGTAGAAAGCTCCATTTTCTCCTGTGTTCTAGAAATCTATTTGCCTTCTGTACAGGTTACCACTATTATCAACTTATTATATATCGTTTCAAAGAATATATTCCTTTCTTATGTATATGTTCATTTTTCCATACAAATAAGATAGTATGCTATGATGGATACCCTTTAGTGGCTTTTAGAAATTTATGATCTTTCCATATAAAGACATAAAAATCTTCCCTTTGTCTCCTGTATAATATTCCATTATATGACTGCATCATATCATTTCTTGTTAACGGATATTTAGATTGCTTCTAATCTCTTATGCTTACAGCATTTCAATTAATCTTTACCTATCAAGGTCATTTTACATACATAAGAGTGTGTCTATTAAGCAAATACTAAGGAGAAGAAGACAACAGTATTTTCAACTGAATAAAACCATGAACTATTATAATTTTATAATACTGTCTTTTGCAATGACCAATAAATGGACTTCTCCACCAGAAAGGGATGTCCTCCAAAGAATTCTAGTGTTGAGAGGACACAACAACTTATTTTGACTCTTAGGTCTTAGCTGAAGGATTAAGTAGATACAACAGCTTATACCTAGAGATGATGATCAAAAAGAAAGTTTGTAAGATGCAAAGGGTTGGGAATCAGATAGACAGACGAGAGGAATGAGCATGTCTGGGAAGGCTAGGCCAATCGAGTTTAGAGTGAGGCTGAAGACGCCACGAAGTGAACAAGTGAACAGGAAGGACTCCATAGAATCCCACTGTGCAGTGGTAAGGAGGAGGAATAGTGACAAGATGGAACTTGGAAGGTGTGAGCTCGTTTCTCCCTCTTCCACTCAGTAGGACAGTGTGATGCTAGATGAATTAGGAGAACAACACCTCACAGGTTGTTATGCTACTTACTTTTTTGTACCTAGCAAGAAACAATTTAAGGTAGGAAGATTTTTATCCAGGAAGCAGCAAACAGTGAATGCTTTCTTTCATGCTTTCTCCTTTTTTTCCCCATTTTAATCAGCTTGAGACATTATCCCAGGAATTGGTGGGTCTTCTCTCCTCATTAAATGTACCTGAAAACACACTCATAGGAATGCCAAGAGATTATTTCTTCTTCTCCTCTTGCTTTCCTCCTACTACTTCTCCTCCTTCTCCTTCTTCCCACCCTCCTCCTTCTCCTCCTTCTCCCTATTCCCATCCTACTCTTCTTTCTCCTTTTTCCCCTCATCTTCCTCCTCCTCCTCTTCTTCATTTCTCTTCTTTTTACCCCAAGAAAGGGTTTCACTGTGTAGTTCTTGCTATCCTGGAACTCACTCTGTAGAACAGGCTGGCCTGGAACTCACACAGATATACCTGCCTCTGCCTCCCCAGTGCATGGATTAAAAGTGTACACCATCACCTAACTCCCAGCTGTGATGTATCTTCTGAGTCTAAACACAGCCAAGTTGACAATGAAGAGTAACCGTCACAGGTATCCTAAAGAATAAAAAAGCAGAACATATGAAATACAAACATGAAATGTGGTTGGATCTGAAGTAGATTCTCATGCGTTTGGGCATAAAGGAATACTAACTGTTTAAAGTTCACTAGAGCATCATGACCTAAGAGCCCAGGCCACAGACTGCCAGCTCATTGCTATCTCTGCTGCTATTTGAATTGTGCTCTTCATTGAATACAAACCAAATTTTCAATGTGATGTCAAATCTGTCAAAATACTGTCAAAACATTCAAATGATGTTAAGTCAACTCCCCTAAACTGGACAAGGAAACAGAAAGGCAAAGCAAGGGACTCATTGGTGTGGGTGGTCTGATTTAGGGAGTTACATGCTTATAAATAATCATTGTGAGGAAAACCTAACAATGCTTGTTTGACATAAATGCATTGATTTGATAAGCAAATGAGTGAGTGAACATTTCAAAATACTCAGAAGTTATTTTATGAAGTGAGTGAACTCCTCAAACCCCACTATAAGAAAAAAATAAGTATTTAGATTTGAAATGTGTGTATAGTAGTGATGCAAACTGTTGAAAGTTTGCCTTCTCTTAATTTCTTGTAGTTTTATACTATTGTTTCAAACATGTTTTATTTTGAATTGATGAGAGCATTCAGACTGTCTGTTGCTGGCTACTGGTTCTGAAGCCTGGCAGCAGAACTTTCTGACTCCACATGGAAATGTGCAGATTAGGAGATGACTTCTCAAAGGTGGCCAAGCATCAGGGTTTCAAAATAAAATCGGAGAATTGGGGTTAAATAAACTCAAATGTGCTTTCTAGCTTTAAAGTTGTTGAATTTTGCCAGTGAAGGTATAATGGCAAGAAAGATTGAAACAATAATAAAAGAGACCCAAGTCTGTCCCCTGTAAGACAGAAGCCACACTGCATTTGGAGGGCTATCATAGGCACGCCATAGGCTTATCTGTCTTGGTTTTCCTAACTTTTACAGTCCCTACCACAGAGGTGTAGGAGAGCCTGCCCAGAGTCCAGCATCTCAAAGAGAAGATGGCTCTAAGCACTATACCATGACTCGAAGCAGCAAACTGACCAACAATCAGGGGCTTTGTACAAGCCCCTGCTGTCCCAAATCAAAGAACAGTCTGCTACAGAGTTGAAAGGGCTATGAAATTGGGTGGTCTGACAGTCACAAAGACACTCAGAGATAATGTCAGTGGTGACTGAAGGCCAAAGTCTGTGACATGGAGCCTTTGCGGTCATGACTCTATGGTGGAGGCCTCTTGCCTTGCTGCATCCTTTCTGAGAAGCAGTTATTGTTTCCTTCATTGGTGACATTCTTTCTCCTTTCTATTTCCCTCTCCTGTTATGAGTTAACACAAGTGATTTGACAATCCGAATTTTCTAGTTTTTTTGTATTAATATCAGGTATAGCCCAATAGTCAGAGGCGGTAAGGTGAGGACCACATCTGTGGAAGCCAAGATCCTAAAAGCAGGACAAGGAGACCCCTGTACCACACATTGCTGACAAGCAGACATAAAACAGCATGCAACCCAGGAACCCCATATCTTTGCTCCTTTTGATTGGCCAGTCGCTCCTTGTTTAAATAGTTCAAACATAACAATATCACAATGACATGGTTCATGTAACCTATAGCTATCACACTACTAGAAAATTTCAAACTGGCAATTGATTTGGTATACTATTTGGGAGCCCATCTTACTGCATGAAAAATATGTATTCTTGAAGCCTCTGCATTCAAAGACAAATGGCACTTTCCTCATAGAAAGCCAAGAGTTGGCAAGCTATGGGACATGGGCCAAATATGCCTGTCTGTTTTAGCAAATAAAGTTTTATTGAAACACAAATTTGTCTATTTGTTTACCCTCTCTTTATGGCTACAAGTAGTTAAGCTTTCCCTCAAACCAGAATGCCTAACCCAACATGAGGGAAAGTCCGATTACAAAGGAGATACCAAGTGAACTTGACCTTCCAGTCCTATATGGACTGAGGGTGAACTGACTAATCTAAAATGAAGAGAATGTATTACCAAAGGCTATTCAGATAAAGATAAATTTTAAAAAGCCACTTCCCTCAATTCTTCTTGCTGAAAATGAAAAAGTTAAAGGTTTCACAATTTCTTAGCCATGTAATCCTATCTCAGGGCTGTCAGCGTCTTAATAGTGTATTGATTGGCTCACACTTCAACTAACTCTAAAGGAGCATTATTACAGTTGGGCCAAACATGAAAAACTACTTTTGCAGGCCTTTTAAAGAGCTTTTTGATTTTTCAAAAGCTTCTTGGGGGCTTATTGAGCTTCTCTGAGAGCAGAATTAACTCTACAGAGCTTTCTCTGTTCCCAAGACTGTGAATTCATCTGCAACCAGCAAAGTCTCAGTGACTCATGGAGGGAAATGAGCGGCCCTTGAGATGAATTAATGTGGTAATTAGTTACATGGACACCTGGATTTCTAGTCCTTTTCTAAGTAAGAACATTTTTGCTGCCATTGCATTGGAAACTTGTGATAATTACCAATGATCTTTAAAATATGTGGAATGGATTCTAGTATGAAAGGGTAGGGAGTAAGGAGAAAAGAAGACAAATTGTAAAAGTTTAATTCAGTTAGTTCATAGTACTGTTTTTCAATTATCTAAATGCCTGGCAAGCAGAAATAAGACTTTTTCATTTACAGCCTTCACTGTATTTATTGATTGTTCATATCTTTTCCTTCAACAGCAACAACAACAACAAAAAATAACATAAGAATAACTCTCATTGAATGCTTAGAAAAAGATTTGGTGACCGTACACTAAATGTTATCACTCGGGTTCATGTTGTGGTCTGGCCTTGCCTGCAGCTCTGGAATTTCTGTGCTCCTGTTTCCATTAATCCTATCATCCCAGGAAACTGATTTCTGCTTCACTGGTCTTGGGGGATATCATTGAACCCCTTACAGCCTTGTTCTGCCTATGAAAATCTGTAGTATTGGGCCAGTGAGATAGCTGAAGAGATAAAGGTGCTTGCCTCCAAGCCCAGCAACCTGAGCTGGATCCCCAGGACCACGAGGTAGAAGGAAGGAACTGACTCCTATATGGTTTTTGCTTTTCCTGACCTCTACATGGGCAGGGTGGCACCAATGGCTGCCACTCACATACACATCATAGGCAATACAATAATAATAAATAGACAAAATCCAAAGAATACAATGCATAATTTTCGAAAAGCTGGGTTTGTGAAGGTATAACTTGCATGTAACTTATTCAGAGAGTTCTATACACTCTGACAAACACATATGATTGGACAACCATAATCCAGATACAGAATAGTGTTATCACTACCCTTAGCCCCACACATCTATGCATGTTTCTGTAGTCTTGCTAATAAGAACATCTTTCTCTTTCTTAGTTATCCAAATGTCTGTACTTGCTCCTTTTTGTGTGGACAAACAACTGCCCCTTTATGGGCAAAAAGGTGCCCTATCCCTTTGGGTAACTGAGGGAAACCCTCCTTTCATTGACTTAGAAAGGAGAAGGATGAAGGGCCTCTAGGACAGGCATTCAATGATGCTGTGCTTCCTTGGGCAGGAATATGTTAGGCACTCCATTTTGACTACGTCTCCCAGGGCCAAACAGATGACTTGGAATTTGCTTTTGACAAAACAGATATGCCTGATTACCATCGATCTCATTACCTAAGGAATGATTTAAATCCCAAATATGCACAGGGTTGAATAAAGTCCTCGGCTTGCTCTAGCTCTTTCTTAAGAAAGATGTCCTCTGCGCACATGGGTGAGATTCTACTTTCTTAAATGCCAGGGCATCCTGAGCAAGAGTCTGCTCAGCCCACACATTCTTCATGATGCATGGTGCTGCTCCTCTCGGTACTTCTTCACTCATACCAATGTCATCTAAGTGGCTGTCTAACGTTTGACCTCATGATGGCTCCCTGATACAAGTCTTCAGTAGTTGTTCACTGAATGAAGTCTAGGCTCTTTGATTGGTAACTAAATGATTATCTGAGTCCATTCAGGTCTGAGAGTAGCGTTGTTATGTTTGATTTGTTTCATATATATAAACCCAAGTACATACCAAGGGGAAATCATGGAGCATTTACAAGCATGGCTCACTTATTATCCAGAGAACACATTTCAAATGGTCCCCAAATCTTAGTGTCACAGACTGCCTGTTTAGTGCCATGGAAAGGTTCTTACAGCTGTGAGTTAGTCTGCTTTGGCTCCTGGCAGGTCACACATGCATGTGCTGCACTGGCCCAAATGCCCTCTGAATTCTTGAATGAAACACACACACACACACACACACACACACACACACACACACACACACACACACACATACTCACTCACTCACATGCCTACTATTTTGTTATGCTTTGACTAGCTCAATGGCTGGCCACTTCTAAACCTCCCTGCAGCCCCTGTGGCTAGTATATATTTTCCCCTTCAACTTTCCCGAGTCAACTTGCTAAATCAACATTTCATCTCTGCTACTGAAGACCTAATGGGACAGAGGTTGGGGAGTGGCCTCTAGGGCCACTTTCTCAAATTCTTACATGTCTGGTTTCTTTCTTTCCTGCAGCTCTTAGGTTTAATCTCTCTGCTTTCTCATCAGGGCAATCCTCCTCTTCTTCCCATGTCTCAGTCTCCCTGCCCAGCCAATGGCTGTATGGCAATTCTTTATTATCAGTCAAAGCCAGCTTGGGGTCAGGGACCCATAGGTCTAGAAGCATGGCTTTTTGAGAACTGAAATAAGACAAGGCATTAGAACCAATCCCCAACAGGTTCTGAGACGTAGAATCCCATCTGCCCCTGTTGGGATCTTGACCACTCCTGCTACTAGTTCTGTGACCTGGGCCAGTGACTTTATCTTTCTGTGATTTTGCTTATTTGTGAAACTTAAAGGCTGTTTGTGAGTGAAGTGGCTTGATTATGCTTGACCCAGGGAGTGGTACTACTAGGAGGTGTGTCCTTGTGGGAGTAGGTGTGGCTTTGTTGGAGGAAGTGTGTCACTGTGGGGGTGGTTTATGAGACCCTCCACCTAGCCACATGGGAGACAATCTTCTCCTAGTAGCCTTCAGATCAAGATGTAGATCTCTCAGCTCCTGTGCCATATTCCAGCCTTGATGACAGTGGACTGAACCTCTGAACCTATAAGCCAGCCCCAGTTAAACGTCATCCTTTATAAGAGTTGCTTTGGTCATGGTGTCTCTGTACAGCAGTTTGTTTAAGACAGTGAGGAAAGCCAGTGGTTTTCTATAATGTCACATTTTCCCAGGAAAAACTCTGTCCATTATCCTTGGATTTTCCAGATCAAACTATTGGACTTGGTAGATCTGGGTTTCCTCTGACTTTTTCTTAATAACATTCTCTCTCTCTCTCCCTCTCTCTCTCTATCTCTCTCTCTCTCTATCTCTCTCTCCCTCTCTCTCTCTGTCTCTCCCTCTCTCCCCCCCCTCTCTCTGTCTTTGTGTGTGTGTGTGTGTGTTGTGTGTGTATACCTGTGCTGAAGCACTCATGGAAGTCAGAGTACAACTTGCAAGAATCTGTTTTCTCTTTCTACTATGTGGAGTCCCAGGGATGGAACTTAGGCTTGGTGGGAAGCACATTTACCTTGCTGTTCCCCTCTCTGCTTTTCGAAGAGACAGAAATCTACTTTGTTCTGTGCCTTGTTCTATGGAAGTTACTGGAATCCTTACTGTCCCACTGATTGGCAAGACTCTGAAGCAAGGCAGTATCTAACACTCATGGGTGTTCCTGCGTGCCTGTTAAGTGGAGGGCACTCACTCTCCGCCTCTTACCTATATTAACTTCGCTTGTCTACTGTTAGTTTCCCCACTTCACAGACAAAGAGCAGGCTGTGTAATTTGCCCACATTTACCCGGCTGCAGAGTAGATAAAATGGATTTCAAACTAAGAATTCTAGTCTGTTCGTATTTGTTATCACTCCATTGAGAGTGTGGCTGGCTTCATAAAACCCATGGGTGGATGCTTCTCTACCTGAGTTGGAATTGGAAGCATCCAGCGACCTTGAGGAGATGTAGATGTTGACTCCCAGTGTCAGAGGTATTGCGGAAACTACCTTCAATCTTCTCCTTTTTCCCTTTTCTTGAAAATAGAATTCTTTTTCTCTTACATAATGTATTCTGATTACAGTTTGCTTTCTCTCTACTCCTCCGAGTTTCTCTTAACCTCCCATCACATCCAGGTCCACAGTCCTCTTCCTGTCTCTCATTCTAATTCCCATCCGTCTGGTTCTCACCTACTTTTAAATTTATCTAACAAGTTTTTGCTTATTAATTATTATTATTATTATATTATTGTGTGTGCATGTGTGCATGCATGCTTGTGTGTGTTTGTGGGTATATGTGTGTGTTTGTGTGTATATGCATGTTTGTGTGCATGAATGTGTGTGTATGTTTGTGTTCGTGTGTGTGTATGTGTGTGTTTGTGTATGTGTGTTTGTATGTATATGTGTGTTTGTGTGTATATGTGTGTGTTTGTGTGTATGAATGTGTGTGGTGTGTGTGTTTGTGTTTATGTGTATGTGTGTTTGTGTGTGTATATGTGTGTTTGTGTGTGTGAATGTGTGTGTGTGTGTGATAACTTTGTGGGATCCTATCTTTATGTATGTTCTGGAGTCAAACTCAGTCAAACTCTTAAAACTTATCCTGTTGAGCTATCTCCTGGCTCTCCTGTCCACCTTATTCTTTTGTGTCCATCTCCCACTGTGTAAGCATCTACAACTAAAGACAACCTTGGGGTAAGCTCCTTGGTCCTTTGAGCTGAGCTTTCCTTGTGTGTATATGTGTGTATTTGTGTGTATATGTGTGTGTATGTATATGTGTGTTTGTGTGTATATGTGTGTGTTTGTGTCCTTTTTTTTCTTTCCTCTTCTCTGTCTCTCTTTTTCAACATAGTCTTATTATATCATCTTGGCTGTCATGAAACTCTCACTGTGTAGACCAAACTGGCTTTGAACTTGCTATGCTCCTTCTGCCTCTACCTCTAAAATGCTGAAATTATAGGAATGTAAACCCATGCTGAGCTTTTCAGAACATTTGTTTTTTCACTGGCTTAATATCTACCAGACTCTCCCAGTGGTTTGAAGAGGGAGTTCTGTTCTCTGGTACACTCTTCATCTGACTCAGGAACCCACCATGTTAATTCAAGCACCCATGCTCCCTTTCTGGGAAAATATTTTCTCATCTGTACAACTGTCATGCTCTCAGTGTAGAGAACTACAGAGTCTCCAGACTTGATAGGATCTGGATGTCATCTCTACCTTCAAGACTCAAATGTGGCCTTCAGATCGGCAGGATTGATAACTCTTGTGAGAAATGCAGATTCCCAGGAGCCACCAGGAACTACTGAGTCAGAACTTCAGTTTTAACAAGATCCCAAGACATGAGAAAGCTTTCATGAAAGCCGAGAAACTCTGCTGCACAGTAACCTCTGATCAGATGCAGCAATCCTACCAGTGGACGGCCCTCAGGGCCCAGCTTCAGCTTGTCACGTGCTGTGCTCTTATGCCAGAATTTAGGTTCCCAACTTGATTGCACATTGAAATCAGACACAGTGATGTCAAAAAAACAAAACAAAACAAAAAAGTCCTGATGCTAAGACCTTGCCCTAAATGATTAGATTGGCATCTCTGCTGTATGAAGTCCCTCAAAGACTAGTGACTTTGAACTCCTGATCTAGAGCCATCTATTTGCATCTTAAGCTATCTCCTCCTTTCCTCGCTTTGATTTCCTCTGAAAATGCAAATATGCCTCCAGAAAGGCAAAACCGTTATCTCTCATTTACACTTTGCTTGAAAATAGTATTTTTTTAAATCAGCATAAATAATGTATCACAGACTCTCTAATATCAATTCAGTCGTAGACACAGCAATCCACACAGGAGCATTCTGAAGCGAAAAGGCCAGGAGTCCTGGGAAGGGATGAAAGTCCACAGTAGGATGGTGACATTGAAGGGCAAAGGTCATGCCTGCTGCAGACCTGACCTTCATCTACTAAACTGATTTGGGTCAGAACCTGAAGCTCTTCTTTGGCTGTGGTTCTTCTCTTCTGCTTCCTCATGCATTGGGCCTTGTGAGAGGACTGGGGTGAGGTAAGGTTAGAGCTTGGGGCCCCTCTTCCTGTGAGTTCCCTGTCTCATGCTTATGACACAGTTTGGCCAGCTACAAAAGCTGTGCCAGTCTGTGTTCTTTTGTGTGGTACTTCTCTACACACCAGAGTAATAAGGCTTCAGTCTCTGACATGGTTGTTTAACAAATTTAGTACTTTTCAAACTAATTTTATTTAGACACTATGGCATTAGATAGTTCTCTGGGGAGCATGCATTATGTTAACAGTACCTTTAAGCAGACTGAACACATTTTCAGTCAAAAGCTGCAGTGAGGGATTAGAGAGAATGTTATTCTTAAAATGAAAATAAAACTACTCCCTATAATTTTATTAATGTATGATTAATAAAAAATATAACCCAAAATGATCCCTTGATAATATATAAATTTGGAGGTACAAACAATTTAGGTTCCAGTGAATATTATCCACATATCAAATTTTAGAAAATGTTCAGCCCACTATGTCTCCTTTATATATGTTCATTTCTCAAACCAAATTATATTTGCAAAGTAAGTCAATTTAATTTAGATGCTCGAGGATAAAATCTCATCACATTTTCTCCCCCCTTTTCCCTGATAGCTGAACTTTTAAGCCTGTGTAAAACAACCGAGTTCTGTTAATAATGAATCTGACACATAAGACAGACTCATGGATGCCTTGGAGATAAAAAACTTGGGTTTTGGGTCTTTAAATATCCCAGTAGGTGATCTTTACAGATAAGTGTCTATTAAAATTAACTCTTTACATCAAATGAGCATTATAAGAAGAAGACATTTTCTTTGGAGTTTCTGGTGAGGTATACATGTTTGGTGGCCACTGTCTGAACTAGGTATTCCCAGGTTTTTGACATCTTGTTGAAGGAACTGAAACACACAGATGACAAAGCAGCAAGGGGTTGCATCCAAAGGCTGCAAACATGCAGAGTAAGCATCCTGCCAGGAGGCAGTAGGTTCCAAGCAAGACTGCTCAGGAGCCGCAGTCCTGGTGAGGAAGGAATTCGTTTCTAGGAGTGGGGTATAGGTGGTTTCCTGTTTTGATTGATCGCCTTGGGTTATGTATGTCTCTGTTCCCTATGCATCCTTTCCCGTGATACATCTAACATCAACCATATGCATAATAAATCATGCATAGGCATATGATGGCACATAGTTTATCATATGCCTATGTGTTCATTATGAAGATGTAGTTTGTATTGCTGTACATGCACATAAAACTAGACCAGTCTGGGCTAGCTCCTTGCCCCCATTTCCAAGCTGTATCCCAGGATGTTTTGACCACAAAGGGGAGTTATTGGAAGGTTTCTAAGGAGCTACCTAGGTGGTGTTAGGGCTGAGTAATTACTTGTTTTGTTTGGAGAGAAGTGTATGTGTAGCTCAATGCAGCTGGGGTCCGGTGTCGCCAAGCAACTCCTGAAAACTGCCTGTTTCAAGTACATAGCACATTACTGTTATCTGCAGGCACAAGGCTGCATAGTAGATCATTAGAGAAGTGATTTTCAACCTTCCTAATGCTGGGACCCTTTAATAGTTCTCATGCAGTGGTGACCCCCAACCATAAAATTATTTTGTGGCTACTTCATAACAATAATTTTGTTACTTTTATGAATTGTGATGTAAGTATCTGATATGCAGGATGTCTAATATACAACCCCCAAAGGGGTGGCAACCCACAAGTTAAGAACTGCTGTTTAGAACATATTCATGTTCATAAATAAGACTTGTTATCATTAGTAACTGTAAGTTCCTTCTCCCTGGTCTTAGTGACTGCCACCATTGTGTTCTCTGTTTCTCCACATTTGGATTTTCTTTAAAATACTCAATTAGAGTCATATAGTATCCATCCTGTGACCGCTTATTTTACTTAACATGATGTCTCCAAAGTTCATCCATGCTGTTGTATATTACAAGATCTTTTTTTCAGGCTGAAAAATATCTATATTATCACACACACACACACACACAGAGAGAGAGAGAGAGAGAGAGAGAGAGAGAGAGAGAGAGAGACAGAGACACACACAGAGAGATCATTTTCCTTATCCACCCATCTGCTTAGGGAATTTAGATTGTTTCCCAGAGTGTCTGCTGTGAATGTCCCTGCAGGAACATGGGAGTGTTAAGACATCATGGCTGTTTTCCATTATGACCATGCACTTTGATTTCTTAGGAAAATATGAGCAGAAGACGTAGAACATTTTTTAAAGCATGCTTTTTTTTTGGTAAGCAAGATCATCTTTTCCCATTAATATAATATTTGAATTCTATTTGGATACTAATTTTGATATACATAATCTACTTTTTAAACAAAACCTGGCTTATATTTTCAGTTCAGTCATTTGTATTTATATTGTAACACATACAGACTGAAATGATTAGCTTGAATATTGTTGACAAGTTTCCATTTTCAAACTAAAATACTTGGGAAATTACCATATAATTGTTGTTTTGTTTGTTTACTTGTTTTGTTTTAAGTAAGCATGAAAAGAATCTCAGTCATTTCCCAAATGAACCTTTTGTATAAATTTAAATTTCTTAAAGAAAGGTACTCCTAAGGAATTCAGTGGCAATTGTCACTCTTTCTCCACCATGAACACTTGACATCAGACAAACACTGTCCTTTTTTAAATGGCATACTTATAAATTAACTTTTCTCCTGTGTAACTCAAATACATTCATCCAGATGTTTTAAAGAAGGCTACACCGGTGCATACTCATCAGCTTGTGCTGATTTCATTTATCTACTTACTTTGTTACAAAAATTTGAAAACAGGCAAACTTGAAACCATGAAGTCTAGTGTGAAATCATTGTAGCGAATGGGCACTATCCTACATTGTCCACATCTGTGCCCTTCTTCAGTTCTAATCTGTTTCCTGATTTCAATGAATCTTCTTGGCCCCATGTTTCTTCCATATATGTTCTCTGTAGTTAGAGAAAGCTGGAGAATACACAAATACATCTACATGCACAGATTCAAGAGGGAAAAATATGAGGTATACATATATGGGGCATATATACATACATATATACAAACTTCCTTACACCCTGTTAAGTACAGCTCTTCTATCGCCACAGTCTACATTTCACACCAACAAACAACACTTAGTCTTGAATTGTATGATTTTGTATAAGTGTATAACGAAGTTCACTGTTACAAAAGAGCTTGGAGCCAGGAAATTATTAAGGCCATCCCCCTTATTCACAAATAAACACTTTCAGGGACACCTACCGTACATAAGACACCATCTCATGTTTTAAAATTATTGTCTTCGTCAATAATTTATGTGTGATCTTGCACTCAGTAAACATTTGGCCTTTCTGCAGCTCAGACCCAAGATTCTTATTAACATCTCCTGGGATACATTGTTGCAGTCTAGACAGAATGAAAGAGGATGTGCCTGGGACAACCCTACCCTAACAGGGATACAAGAATGTGCAAGTTGGGAAGGATGTTGTGTCCCACCAGTTTAGCCCAGGAAAACTGTGTCAGAGAAGCAATATGACTCACCCAGAGACCTATAATAAGTACCAAACAACACAGAAGGACAGAGAACATGAGAATCAGGCATACTGGATAAATTAAGACAGACGTAACTAAAGCTGTTGGAAAATATGAATGGGCCTAGAGTTCTCAGTAGCAGCTGATAGTGATAGACTAGATAGTGTCTCCCGCCAGTTGTAGGTGTATTGTGTGTGCACACATCCCGTTTGAATGGGCTAGTCATTTTCCCTACCCGAGAGAACTCTTACCTATTGTCTCATTACTCTTTTGGAAGGTCTTTTTCATTGTCTTAAGATTCAATCTTTGATACACCCTTATTCCAGGTCCAGAGAGGACTGTGTGATCTGGTTCTTTGTCTTGACCTCGGATCTTGGTTGAGATCTCAGTGTTTCTGGGATTTCGGGTCTGGGGCAGACTTAGCTTGTGATAGTGACAGAACAAAATGAAGTAAATGTTTGGTGCATGTCCACTGTGTGGTCTGCAGAGTACATCTTTGTCCCATGAGCACATCTTTGAAAATATAAATGATGCCCCGATTGTTCAGGAACAAGAAATCTAGATCTCTCATCCTTGACCATTGATCTTTCTTCCTGTTGTCATTTCATTTAATATCACGGACCCAGTACAGCCTCTGCTGCTTCTTTGGATAAGTTGCTGGAAAATGATGCCGTGGTGGCTCATTTGAACACAACACCTTTCTCTTGAATCTTTCTGTCCCCACAACCTTTTCCCTGAAGTAAGTCTCCTCCTTGACACCTTCTATTTGGTAATACTTCTCAGACCAAGAAATTATCTTTTATCCCTCAGTATCAATGAGGGATGAATTCTAAGATATCCCATAGTTATTCAGGTCCATTGTATAAAATTCCACAGTAAATACACCTAAGCCAATGAAACATCCTTCAATATACTTTAAATCATCCTTAGATTACTTACAAGAACCCAAATACAATGCAAATTCTATGTTAGCAGTTGTTATAATGTATTGCTTAGACAATAAAGACAACAAAGAAGTCTGCAGGCTTTCAAAATGGACAGTTTGGGGGATGTTGAAGGGAGTATTTTCCAACTGAGGATGAGTGAATTTGAAGGGTATTGAAGCATTGGCTATGGAAGGCTGGCTGTACTTTCCAATCTTTTCAGTCTACTTCCTGGTTCATACTGGCCTCCTTTTAGGAGCTACACAAATAAAAATAAAATCAACCTCGGATTGCAAAATGTACTTTTGATTATTTTCACAGGTTTTCTCTTGGCATCAGAAAATCCATATTTATTAGCACCATTGCCAAATAACTCAAAAATGAAGCCCTCATTCTCTTGCTTCCTAGGCTCACCTCCAACACTGGAGGTTGGCCTTTCCCACTGTCCCTTCTCATGCCTCCCAGCTTCCCATTTGTGCTGTGTGGGTAGACTGGATACAGGCTGCCTGGAACGTGTGATTTGGCTTCCTAGACCCTTTGCAGAGAAAGGGGATGCTTTGGTCCTGTGATTACTATGCGATATGTGTGTGTGTTTCTCTTCACCCCCCCCCGCATTCTGTGTGTGTGTGTGTGTGTGTGTGTGTGTGTATGTGTGTGTACATGCACGCACACTAAATGCTACATTTCATTTCCTTTTTCCTTTATTTCACTTTTGGCAAGTAAACGGCTTTCCAAACCTCAGGGCTTTCTGAAAATAAACCTCGATCAGGACTTCCTTTGCTTTTAACCAGTGACAGCTGTCTGATCTGACGGGGTTGGGGGGCCCTCTTTTGTGGAAGCTGAGACTGCAATGTCTAGGTCAAAACCGAGACATCATTTTTCTGATGTCTTCACTTCATAGCTGAGAAAAATAAGGTCTTGAGAGGTCAGTGGAATCAGTAAACCCCTCCTGACAATTAGTGACAGGGCTGGAAGGAGAGTACAGATCTCCTGACCTCGAGTCCGTAGAGACTTCCGAGCTGTTGTGTCTTTCACAAACGAGACTCGTATTTTGCTTGCAAGCCGTCTCTCCACATGGATGCCTTTTAGGAAGGAACACAGGACACATAGTTGAATGTGACAACTTTGCCCCCTCCCCTTGTTTTGCCAAGCTGTCTGTGGCTAGCAGCTATAGGAGGCCAGATGTCCTTGAAGCATCCCTCAATATCTACAAGCCATTCATATAGCAGGATCCCTGGGCTGTCGGGAAGACAGCAGCTTGTCTCTCTTTCTTGCATGTCTAAGTTGGCAGCTCCGGACAGAATGACACAGTTTATGAGGTCTGCTCTTCCGGCCCACCTCCCCGTTGGGAGTGCACATCTTATACACTTCATTTCCTCCTTCTCCTAAGATGTTCAGGTCTGAATCTTTCTCTTGGTACTTCAACCAGCTTTGTTCTTCCTATCCTACCCAGTCTGTTACCTGAATTGCTGTCTAGCCTTTCAAAGATCATTCATGTTTTCTTTAGACCCAAATAAAGATATTCCACTAACTAAACCATGAGCAAATAACAACCCCCCCCATACACACACTAATCTCCTCCATTCCCTGTATACTCATGAATATATATCCACTGACATCAGATTTCTCCTCTGGTTGTGCTTTAGTTACTTTGCTTGTTTGCTCATTTGTCTGGTTTTATTTCAGACAGCTTCACAGGTTCCATTGATTTCCTTAAGGTATGTTCTTAGTCTCCCTATCTAGGATGGGTCTATGTGTTGCTTCCAGGGTTTTGTTATCCAGACCTTGAATTCTGAACTTTACGCAACACACATTTCTTCTTCCCCATCACTGTGAGCATGAGTATCCTATCTGCTATAGATTCTGGAGTTACTGTCCTAAGAGACAACTAACTCACTGTTAAATTAACCCTCACTATTATACTAATGGTACCGTATTAATGTGAATTCCCTTTCTTTGCAAGAAAATATATGTCCATTGTGTGATGAAGAGACTTATGGATAAAAGTTGCTTATCCACCTCTTTTTATTTTGTGTTCTTTAAACAAGGCATTTATTTAACTGCAGATGTATTTCAAACAGTGGAAGTTTTCAGAACACTCAAAAATCTGATCAGTAAGGTGTTTGGGGATGGTTGGTCCTGTAATTTCCAAAGCATTATTCAGGATGCCTATCTTTTAGTTGGTCCTTGGTGAGAAAAGCAGTCTGTTTGAGCTTTGAGCATGAGCCCAGGACTGAAACCTGACCCTGTGGAGATGGACCTTCCCACACTTGAGTCAGAAGGTAGCATCCAGGTTAAAAAAAAAAGCCTCAAACATGAACTCGTTTCATGCTCAATCTATGCAGGTCTAAATGTGGAAGGTAAGTTTATAATGTTCAGAAGAAAACATGGAATGATGTGTTCATGACCTTGGGTAATGGCTCTTAAACAGGTTATAAAATATACTATCCATAAATGAAAATTTGCCAGGAATAAGTCCAGTACTGTTCTGGAAAATCCTATTATAGACATAATCATGGTTTAGAGTTTAATGAGATTGATGATGTATTAGTCTTCTCATGCTGTTGTAAGAAAGTGCCATATGCTGAGCGGCCTAAACAATAGTAGTGTACAGGGGCCAGCACGGGCGGCTTCTAGGAAGAACTCTGATTTACAGTCGGCCACATTCTTAGTATGTTCTAACAAGCAAGGAAAGAAGGGGGACAGAGAAGGGGAGGGAAAAAAGGGGACTTCTTCCTTTTTGTCTTTCTCTTCCCCTTCCCATTCTTTGTCCTTCTCCTCCTTCTCCTGTTCTCTCCTCCTCCTCCTCCTCTTCCTCCTCCTCTCCCTCCTTTTCCTCTCTCCTCCCTCCTCCTCCTCTTCCTCCTCCTCCTCCTCCTCCTCCTCCTCCTCCTCCTCCTCCTCCTCCTCCTCCTCCTCCTCCTCCTCCTCCTCCTCCTCTCTCCTCTCTTCTTCTTCTTCTTCTTCTTCTTCTTCTTCTTCTTCTTCCTCTGCTTCTTCTGCTTCAGCTTCTTCCTCCTCTTCTTTGTAGCATGTAGTTACAGTTGGCCTAAAACTTGCTGTGTAGACTTAGCCGCCTGACATTTCTGACTCCTAAGTGCTGAGATGGCAGACATGTCTTTTTATAATGCCACAGTCTTATTGGATTAATCACCTCGCCCTGTCACCTCCTTAACTTTAACTGCCTTATAAAACCCTCTTCTCCCATGAACAATCATGGGAACTTGGAGGCACCAACATATTAATTTTGGAGGGATGCAATTCAGTCCACAGAGATGGCCTTGCGTTTTACAGTAGTATGTGTCACCCTACAGTAGTATGTGTCACCCATACTCTGGTGCTTGCACTCAGTTATGCCTCTTGTATTCTGTTTAAAGAACAATTGACTGTGCAACTGTTTTCCTCCCCCAGTAGAAACAGGTCCTCCTGGGTCCATTTGTACTATACTTTTGTTGTATTTTGTTTGTATTTTCTGTGATATATTGTTTACATTCTTATCACAGAGGTTGCCACATAATGGAGCCCATTCTCAATGGATGCTGGAGGTGGGCAAAGCGATGCCATTGCTTAGAGATCTAGTTTTATCTGTGAGTGGAGGTCTGAATTCTCTCTTAGGAATCTAGACAAGAAAAGAGTGAATAGGACTTGATGGGTCCCAGAAGGATCTATTTTTTTGATCTTGGTGGCATTACAATGTTCTCATCTTCTTATATATAACTCTTCAGACAGAATACCCTGTGCTTTGCATACTTATATATTATATGTTGATATGTGCCATGTGTATGCCACACATATATATAATATATAAGTCTAATTGGGAAAGACATTATGTTAGAAATAGTTATGCCTATCTATCATTTGCCAAAGCACAATTCTCTTTGGCCAAATTATTAAAAGTGGAAGCATTTGCCTTTGACTGAGCAAGGGCTCATCTAGATAGAAACCTTGTAGTCTATTATAACTTGAGCCCATGGTTCTACATTCAAGGTCATTCACTGCATCTTATCATGATACAACAGAAAACAAAAGATAAGAGAACAAATACATCACACAGTAGAATATTATTCCGACATTAGTGAAGAAGCAACAGAACTGCCGACTTGGAAGGGTCTTTGGATTAATAACTATGCAGAAACTGCTCTTATTTGAGATAAGAGCAAGCATATGTAATATATATATGTGTATACACACACACACACACACACACACACACACACACACACACACACATATATTATATTATATATATATATATATATATATATATATATTGAAGTATCTGTAGAAAGCCACTCAAAACACCTGGTGGCCTTTCGAGGGAGAAAAGGTAAAAGAATACCTTGTTACTGTCCAATCTGCATAATAAGCATTGCAAATTTACTTCATTTAAGTCAATAAAACCCAAACACATTTTTTTTTCTTTCTGAACTTCTGTCACCTTCATTTAGAGTATCACCAAACATCCTGCAATTGATATGTTTCCCTTTATTTTCTTTGCATCTAACCATGGGGTAGAAGTCAGCATCTTCATCTCATGGTATTGAGCAAGGTAGACAAGGCCATTAGCCTGCGGGTGATACCATTAATTGAGTTTAAATCACCAGAGAATTTAAACACTTTTTTCAAAAAGAAAAAACAAAACATTTAAAGTAATTTTTGCCATTGTTAGTTCCTGCTCCTCCCCCTCCCCTGAAGGCAGGAAGAGGGTGAAAGTCAAGTGTCTCGTTTGTCTTTAGCTAGATTTATACGTGCTGTGAGCTGTTTGTCAAACTGGAAGGAGTGGGGACCTTGAGGGAATAAGATGTTAATTGCAAAGGAAGGGAATGGAGTCCTTCTGAAGCTTATCTTACATCTCTAACAGTCACATTCCCACAAAGAAAGTTTTATGTCTGTGGCCCCAGGACCCAGAGTATGTAGGGCCCCTCAGAAATAAAACGACCTAAAGGTGAAACCTGCAAGAAGCAAGGTGGAAGGATCCCTGGAAAAAGAAGACCTGTTTCCTCAGTCAGCTATGACTATCTAGAACATGGTTAGGAAGAGACAGATGTCAGCTCCTGTCTAGAAGAGAGCCAGGATGCTACAAACGTTTCTTTGCAAAACTATCAATAGGCAGTTTATATAACAGGTTTTTAAAGAGACACAATACTGGGTGGAGGGGTATGGAGGGGTGCTGGAATTCCATGGTGCTGTTTCATTAGCTAATATAAAGTTAAGAGTAGAACTAGACTTGGTGGTGCAAACTGTCATTATTCTGGCTCTTAGGAAGGCTAAAGAAGGAAGATTTTAATTTCCAGACTCCAGTGGCCTAGGCAGTCAGTTCCAGGTGCACCTCAGTGATGGACTGAAGTTCTGCCTAGAGAAGTAAAACAAAATAAACTGCAAACAACCCCCCCCCATGAAAACTTAGTTATGGCTGCCATCCGTTCTTTTAGGGAACGCATGCTCCAAGCAGAGCCTGAGGCGAAACTCCCAAGTCTCCAGGTGGATTTGCTCTCCACCTGGTCAACCACTTGAGAGACTGACTCACTGCGCTGGCCGGAGAAGATCTGAACTTCTCCTCAGTTCTGCGCTTTTGAGGAGCTGGATGCCTGAGTTTGGGCAGGCTTTGCAGCCTTTCTCTGATTCAGTCTTCTTGGCTATGAAATGTTAATAGTGTACCTTCTTGGTGTGGTTGCCATGGGGATTAAAAGCACTTTAGAGAGGGACCTGTACCCGGGAGATGTCGTACAGATAGATGTTAAGTCTTAACACTCAATGGTTACTGTTTTCTTAAATCCATGTGTCGGGGAGTCATTGTTTTCATTGCTTGCCAATCAGATTTCTCCTTCTTCTGTATTTATTTATATTGATCAAATCCCCTCCCTCCTCTCCTCCAAGTCCCTCCCTCTCTTCTCCCCTTCTCTCTTCATGCACCCCTCCTTCCCTTCTCCTCAGAAAAGGGGAGCCCTCCCATGGATATCAACCAGCCTTGGCATATCAAGTTGCAGTAAGACTAGGTACATCTTCTATTAAGGCTAGACAAGGCAGTCCAGTTAGGGGAAAGGGATCCAAAGGCAGGCAATGTAGTCAGAGACAGCTCCTGCTCCTGCTTTAGGAGTCCCACATGAAGACCCAGCCGCACAACTGTTTATGTATGTGCAGAGGGCCTAAATCCATCCCTCGTATGCCCTCTGGTTGGCATTTCAGTCTTTATGAGCCCTACGGGTCTAGGTTAGTTAATTCTGTAGGTTTTCTTGTGGTGTCCTTGACCTCTCTGGTTCCTTCAATCCTCCCTCCCCCTGTTCCACTGGATCCCCCAAGCTCCACTTAATGTTTAGCTCTGGGTCTCTGCATCAGTTTCCATCAGTTGCTGGGTGAAGTCTCTCTGATGACAGTTATGCTAGGCTCCTGTCTGCAAGTATCATACATAGTGTCAAGGGTGGGGCTCGAACCAATGACTGGCCCAGCCTCTGACCCAATGACAGCGAGTCATTTTTAAATGAGATCGAGCAGAACAATAAGGGAGGCATCTGCATTAGGGCACTGGCTTGCCTCAAACATGCCGAGAACTCCATTGTCAAAAGTCAGCATTGATAGGAGCTGTCTGATCCAGAAGGGGTGGCATGCCTCTAGCCAAGGCAACTCAAAGCAGATTCTTGTGTGGCAAGGAGGCCGGGAGGATGACCTTCAGTGGCCTTAGGAATCCTAAGGGTCTACTGTACAGTAACAGAACAGAGTCACCTTGCCTGGTTTCCCTACATGGCTTCACCTCCTAAGTGTAGTGTAGTCCAGTCGGGACGTTCCTGCACTGGTTCTGCTTAAGAGAAACTCCAGTGCCCCCGACTTAGACTTCAGAGACTCAAGTTGAGGCGGACTTTGAATTTATTTATGGAACAATTACACGTCTGAAAATACCAACGTGTAAGGAAATATATTCTAACCTTGCTAACAGGATTAGGTTCCTTACGGGATCAAGGGTAGAAATTACAGGACAACACCCAACTCTCCTAATGGAAGGTTAACCAAAGAGGCCAGGAAGCTGCCCAGGTGGGGCGTGGCGATCACCCGCAGACCTCTCTGGCAGTGACCACAGTCTCTATCTGCGGGGCACTTCCAAGGGCCTTTGATCTTTCCCCGGATTCTGGCGAGGGCCCGTTTTTTCCTTTTAATTTATTTATTGTATCTGTTTTCACGAGGGCTTGGGGGTTAGAACGTCAGTTTGCGCTGGAGCTTACCCTCTCTGGGGCAGTACTGTAAACTCCAGCCAGCTGCATGGATCGCTTAGGAAGGGAGGGGGTGTTTCCTCAGCTGGGGAGCTAAATGCTGGCTCCTGCATTGCTCCTATTCCCCAGTCCCAGCCTGGTCGCAAGCTCCCCCTTTACAAGGATCTTCTCGGCCCCAAAGAACTTGGGAGTTGCCACAATTACCTGGACTTTGTTCTCCTTTTCTAGGGGGGTCTAAAGTTGCCACCTGCCACCACGAGGGGACCTGCTCCCCGGGCACCAGTCCCTAATCTTCATTTGGCCTTTGCCTCTGAGTGGCCTAGCCTCAGCTCTCCATCTGTGCGCCTTAAATCCCACTTATCTTCTTAGCACTCAAGACTTGGCCAGCCCCGCCCTCCTCGTCCCGGCTTGCAAATTACAGCCCCTCCCTTGAGCTTCCTCCGAAGTGCTATACAGAGTAGAGTAACCTTTGAGGTGTTAGGAAAAGTGGTTTAAACTGGGTGCAAGCCACCTAGAGGGGCATGGGGAAGACAGATCCAGCCAGCGAAGCATCCCAAAAGTTCAGGGTTAGGATCCAGCTGAGGACCCTGGGACAGCAGTCTGAGTCAAGGAACTCCGGCCGGGTGTGGAAGTCGGTCCCACCCTGGGCCCCCAATCTAGGTCACCCGCGGGGAAGGGCTGAGCTGGGGGCTGTCTGCGCCGGAGGTGGGCGCGGAGTGAATTGATTCAGACCCTGCCCCTCGTTCTTCCACTAGATTGTAATTCCATCTCCTGCGGGTCGAGCCGCCCTCCCTCAGGCGGCCGGTGCGTCCCTCCCCTCGGCTTCCAGCGTCCACTCCCCAGCCCCGAAAAGCCTTGCCGCTGTGAGCCCGCTCCACTCCAGCACGCCAGCCTCCCAACTGCTGTCTTGCCTCCTCGGACTCCCAAGTGGCTCCCGGTTCAGCTCCCTGGGTCCCCCACCTTCTCATCCTCGCGTCACTGGCGTCCCCCTCGTCCCCCAGGAGACGCCCTTTCCCTGCGCGCCCGGGACTTGGTGAAACTTTGCAGACACCGTCGGTGAGATGGATTTAATCTCAACCTTCTTGCTCCATTTCTTGCTCCTGGCCTGCAGCCTCCCACCCGGCGCCGTGTCACTTCGAACGGCTCTGCGAAAATCAGGTAAAGCGTTCAGTGCGCCCCGAGCCAGGGTGCCCGGAGCACCCCGGTCCCGGCCTTTGGTGGGGTTCGCAGAGCAGGCAGCTTCACACAGCTCTCTCGGCTGACCGGCTTGGGCTCAGCCCCCTCGGCTATGCGCAGAGCTCAGCCGAGGCACGAGCCTCGCCCTCCCCAGCCCAGGCAGTTCCAGGGATGTTGTTTGTTAAAAGAAACGATCTGTTTCCCAGAGCTAGCAGAGATGGTGGGTTCTGTGCAGAACTACGGACTGCTAAAAGTTGGGGGCAGCTATCGCTCTGTCTCGGTAACAGAGGACTGAGAGAGCGCAGAGGACTTTCAACAGCTCCTCCTGCTTCTTTGAACATCTTATTGAATTCATACTGCCTAGAGCCCAGCCATTTCCTGTTGAGTGTCTGAAGGTTTGTCTGGAGCCCCCCTTCCTGGCTCTGGTCCTGTCCAAGCAAAGGGTACGGACTTGCACTTTCTCTGTTGTTGGGATTTTCTTGTAGCTCCGGGCTGTTTGTGAAGAGAGCAGCCCACAGTGGGTTAACCTGATCTCTTAGAACTCCTGTCCTAGCTCTGCTGTTCAAACAAAGATATATATGCACTGTAGGCTAGCTAGTACAAAAGAATCGGAGAGAACACAATACCACAAAAACTCACATTTTCCTCTAGGTAAAAAGTATATATATATTTTATCAACATTGATTTGGCTGTGTCATGAGGGAAAGTAGAACATTTTAAACAACAAAGTTCCTAACATTGCTTCTGGGTAACGATTTTTATTCTTTGTTGGCCAGAACCATATTTAGAATTGTGAGGAAAAAAAATCTGCTTTTTCTTAGCTTACTTTACAAGTAGGGGTTGTCTTATGGGATTAATTATGTCTTCTGAACAATGGAAAACAACCTAACTCTTTTAATGCAGCCTGCAAAATCTCACAGAAAGTGGAGTCTGCCTTCACAAATGTTTCTACAAGAAAGAGGTTAACCAGGAAAATTTATCAGAGTGCAAGGAAAATAATCTTGGCAGGTTCCCATTTGCATGTTCAAATATTTCTTACCGCTCTGCTCTAGGATCTGTCTGGAGTTTAGGATTGTTGTCTTTGATCCTAGGAGATAGCTTAGTCTTCAGATTCTATCTGTGATCATCTGTATCCGCTTACCTGACTTAAAATTGAGAGCCATTCTCAGCTTCCACAACACATTCCAGATTCAGAACAAATCTGTCTGCACACTGTCTAGTTCACTGGGGAGGCAACGGCGGCCATCCCAGGTAAACTCATATTAAATTATCTTCTTGCATCTTCACACACCTTCTAGTCTGAATAAGAGGAGCCTTTGAACTTTCTTGCTCAAGAAAACCACAGAATGATCACTTGTCCTCTGCAGGTTTCTGTACACAAAACCATCTAGCATGTGCTATTCAAACATCTGTGGTGGCTCTTAGCCTGTGTGACATGTGCAAGGTTCTTTGAGGGTAGACTTCAATCCATCTAAGCAGAATGTAAAACTGTTGCACAAAAACCTGCTGTATATAGTTGCACACACGTTTTCCCCCAACTTGCCTCTTCATTTTCTTTTGCTTTTGGTCATTACTGTCCTAAAAACATTTCTGCTGAGTCCACTCAGAATCTTGTCCAGATATTCACATCAACAATAGCTCACATTGCTTTCTTTGCCTTTACTTGAAGTATTGGGGGCGGGGGTTTAGAGAGGCAGAGGGAGGAGAGTAGTGATTTTTGAAAACTTCCTTTTAAATGTGTTTGGCCTCATCAAGGTAGACGGAATATTTAGACTGGCTTAGCCTAAGGAAGGCTTAAATAAAAAAAAAAAAAAAAAAAAAAAAAACTTGATAATTTTATCCAGACAATGGTTTTCAGGTTGGAAAGCTTCTTGGATAAAAATGACAGCTACTTCATAAACTTCAGGCAAATTTTCCTTGTGGGCTCATTTACATCCCATGGAAAGACTAGTTTTTTGATCCGTAAAATTGGTCCAGATTAAAAACTGCCCCTGTTGGCTCTGATGCGAACAGCAAGTGGCTCATTTGTAATCTCCCCCAGACACCAGCAAATCCGGCTCCGGTCCATATGGGAGGGTACTTTGTACCTGGTTTCCCCCCAACAGAAATTGGCTTGGGTGCAGTACTTTGAAGGTGATGTGGCCACCACACAGGCATCAAAGCAGTGTGTCCTGTTTATCTATTCCTCTTTACTCTGCACAGTCGACTTTTGATACATATGGTTTCCAATTAACCCAAAGGTTCTGTCCTTTCCTTTAGAAAGAGCCAGAAAAGAACATCTTGCTCCTCACCCCAAGATTGTAGCATCTTCTGCCACTAAGCATTAGGAAATAAAACTCCACACATATGCCAAGAGACACAAAGTTGTCCCAGTGGTGCTCAAATTAAGTCAAATTAAATAATAATAACTGGCCCTAATTAAGTGCTTGTTACACTATTCTGAGAACTTGACACATACTGATTTCTTTAATCAAGCCAGCAGCCTTCTGAGCTGTTTCTTTGTTTTACTAAGGGGAAACTGTGGCTTAGTGGAGCTCAGTCTCTTACCCGAGGCCACACAGAGGCTAAATGGTGGAATGGGAATTTAGGCTCTGGTATTTGGCACAAAGTCCAAGTCTTGAGCTGTCTTGTTTGCTGAACTATGTAGCCCTGAGTGTTTTCAAGGCTGAGTTCCCCAGGGACAGAAAGCCCTATAATCTGGGTATTTGCTATTTTGTGTGGGATATCTGTGTCACCTCCAAACAAAATAGTACCTGGTCTACTGATGTGAGGTACAAGAAGCTGCTCTCCCCCTGACTCCACCAGTAAATAGTGTATGTAGCTTTACAGAGTAATGAGGAACTAGTTATCTCTTTGTCAGACTCATAGGAATTAATTTTTTGGGGAAAAGAAAGACACTGGAGTTCCTTGGGGGTAGAAGAATGGGAAGATGGGGGTTCTATGTCTATCCCACCTCTGCAGGCCTCCACTGTGTATAAACACAGTAGGCTGAAAGGTTTCACTCCTGCGTAAACCAGAAGTGCAAACTCCTCACTTTGCAACAGGACTAAGAGAGACTCCATGATGTGTCCAAGTTAATGACAAAAGCCGAGCTGGCCTAGTGTGAAGACCCTCCCCACACACACACACACAACACCAGTGGCTTGTAGCCGCTTGCTTCTTGTTCTCAGCAGAGATTTCAAGGGGGAAAATTCACATAACTGTGGATGCACGGGAAAGAAATCACTCATAGTCCACATGCAGATCTGTCACTCTAGCCTTCATTATGAAATTGTTTCTAGGCAGCTTTATTGAGATGAAAAAATAAACCATCGTTATTACGTTTACAAAATATCTTCCTTTTCAGGGATTGCTTGATAAGCTTGAATAATCATCTCCAGTGTGGACACCCTCAGCTGCTCAGCCTCAGCTAGCAGTACCACCTAAGAGGCCTCTGTTTTCCCTCATCACCGGCCTATGGGCTAATCCCCTCTTGTAGACATTTGTTTTGAAATAAATGGTCTCTTTACTTGAGAATATCATCTTGTGTACCATAGTAGAAGATCTACCCCAAACACAGCCCCTGGCTTTCTGACCGTAAGGTTTTGATTCTTCTAGAGTCTCTCATATTTTGTGTGTGCTTCCCCACACCCAACACAATACTTTCAAGATGAATCCATGTGTGGTGGCACTTATCAGCATTTTTTCCCTTTGTTATTGGTTAGTAGTAGTCCTTTGTATAGATCTTAGATGACTGAAGTGTGTTTGACCGTTCCCTAAGGAATGGCTTTTTAGGGGTTTTTGGCTTCAGGTTGTGGTGAATGGGGCTGCTCCACATAGCTACCTATGTACATGCCTCTGTGTGGATATGCTTTTATTACTCTTGATAAGGAGCTGAGTGGGGATCATTGCTTCTGGTAGGGTGAACTTTCCAAGAAAGCACTAAATCTCTTTTCAGAATGGTTGTACTATTTCACATTCCTAGGAGCAGTGTATGGAAGTTCTAGTCGTCCTGGATTCCCCGCAGCATTTGGTACATATTTTCATTTCATCTCTCCAGCTGTGAAGAAAAAAAAAAAGCTAAAATAAAAACTTGACAAAAAGAAACATATGGGAGGGTGGGTTTAGTTTACAATTCCATGTTAGAATCCATCACTGGAAGTGACAAGAATTTGAAGCAGCCAATTGTATCACCTCCAGTCAAGAGCAAAGAGAAGTAACTACACAAGAGCTCACTTGCTTGCTTGCTGGCTTGTGCTCAATGATTTCCCTGCTATTATATGTGGTAATGATTCCCCTGAATAGAGAATGGTGCTGCCCATGGTGGGCCTTCCCATATCAGTCACCTTAAGATAATTGCCACAGGTCAAGTCAATGTTGACAATCCTTTACTGATTGATACTTTTTCCCTAGGTCGTTCTAGTTGTGTCAAGTTGAAAATTGAAGCTAACCATTTCTTTTACATTTCTCTTTCTTTTTGTTTGGTTTAAGGTTTCTAATGGGTGTATAATGATATATCTCATCATAGTTTTAACTTTTTGTCTCCTTCCTGACTAATGATATTGAACTTCTTTTCGAGTGCCTTTTGCCTCTCAAGTTCTTTGGACTTTTTGACTTTTACTGAAGAAAAAAAAGAAGAGATGTTTGTTTTCTTACTGAATTTGTTTGTGTTCTTTGTACATTTTGAGTGCAGCCCTTTATTAGATGTGTACTTTGAAAGCATCGGCTTCCCAGATGCAATTTGCTCATTTTATTGCATGTATGTGTATGTTCCCAGGTGTGTGGCAGTGGGTACACATATAGAGGTCAAAAGACAACCTCAAATGTTATTCTTTTAAAGCTATCCACACCCTTTGACAAAAGGTTTGGCCTGGAAATAACTAATTAGGCTGGACTTGCTGACCAATGAGCCCTAAGGGCCCTCTTATCTCTTTTTCCCCAGCGTTGAGATTACTAATACATGTCACCATGGCCAGAAGTTTCCTGTGGGTTCCAGAGACTGACTTAGGGTCTTTGTGCTTTGAAGCAAACACTTCCGTTACTAAGCTATCTCTGATATTAGACCTTTTCCATGTGATTTGTATGTGAATTGAGGGTCTTGTCTTTTCTGGAGGCCCCCCCATTTCCTTGTTTTACTAGCCAACTCTATCCCATCACAGTGAGATTGTATTGGTTCTTAGGAGCCTCTCCCCTTTCTGTGTGTGTATAGGTAGATGGATAATAAATAGCACCATATAGGGATATATCATATGTACACATGTGTGTGCTCACATGCATGTATGGTATGGTATCTAGTAGTGCTTAGCTGGTAATGCTCCATGAACTTCAGGGATCATGGCAGCAGAACTCTACACTGCATCTGTTGTCCTCTCTTTCCATGGATTTCTTTATCACATCTAGTAACCACAAAGAAACACTTCTTTCTATTTGGGTTTTTTTTTTTTTTTTTTCAGTCTTTAACTCTTGTTCCATGACTGTTTGTGATCGATATAGAGGAGAGAAATCAAGATCAGGGTTATATGTGGTTTAATGCAAGGCAGTACTTTCCCATAGGAAGAGTGACTTGGACTGAAACAATATACATCTCCATCCCCTGGGCTAAGAGTTTAATAACCTTAGAATTCTTTGGGGGAAATAGTAGTCTGTAGTTTTTCTTCTGTTCTGCCATCCTCAGTGTGTTAATATGGTCTGAAAGCATCTAGCGATTCCAATCTGGATTTATGAAAGTCAAGTCCAGTATGTTGAGGTTATGGTGAGCCCCACCTTCCACATGGTTTGTCCTGTGGATGGATGTCTTGTATTCCCAAATCCCACTCACTGAGGTTAATTAAGTAGGTTTGTAGTTATTTTCCATGGATTATAACATGTGTTTTTGGTTGGTCAGTTGGTTGGCTGGTTGGCTGGTTGGTTGGTTGGTTAAGTGAGGGTAGGTTTGAGGTAACTCAGGCTTCCTCCACCTCCCAACTTCTGTGACCCTAGGTACGTGCCATCACCCCTGCATCGTGATATCTTGATGGCAGCTGACTGTTTGAGCTGGCAAAGTCCCTACTTCTTAATGAGCACCGCATGTCAAGCTACATATACTAAAAATCACCTATAAATTCTGACACAAAAGAAAAAAGGGGGGGGGGGTCGAGGAAATCTAGCTACCAGAGCCTCAGGTGCAGGCTGTAGGGAAAGTTTCTCTAAGCTATTTTTGAGTCCACTGATGCGGACCTCCCTTTTGAAGAAGGACCCAACATGTGGCTTCTATGTCCTGAGGTAAACCAGGAGATGCTGTCTTTATACTGAACAGCTGATTGAAAAGGGAGTCTCAGGTGGAAAGATTACATAAACGGCCAGCAGAGGGCATACCTCCAGAGCTTGGGGAACAGGTCTCAGGCTCTGGACAGGCAGGTACAAGGTCTTCAACAGCAGAAAGAATTTTTAGAGTACATCCCAGGCATCCGACTTTGAAACAAGAACTCCAGGAGAGTTGACAACAGGTGACTCGAAGTCTACACATGCAGAATTTGCCCCCCCTCCCGCCTTCCCTTCTTCATACCTCTCCCCTGCTAGCCCACAGTATTTGTCTCTTCCACATCAAACTGTGCCAGATAGCAGCGCATTTGGCCAGGTGCAATTTAATTAAGCAACCACGTACAGACTCACTGGGATTTCTGAAGGTTGGCTTGGGGATTTGTTATCTTCTCTCTTCTTTGGTTACTGTTGGTATAATTACCTTTTAGAGACAGGCTTGATAGCGAGCCCAGGTTAACTCTGAAAGGGTCCTCCTCCAGCTCTTGTGGACTTATGGTGCCTAAGTGACACCTTTCTGGAGCCAAACCACCCCACCTTCTTTCCATGCTTGTCCACTGAGGGATGGCTTTGAGTAGACCTGAGAAAGAGTAACAGCCACACCACAATCTACATAGTCAACCCCCACCCTCCATCTTTCTCTCACCTCCATGAAGCTTGCAAGGGTGGCTCCTGGCTGAGCAGGCAAGTACACACTTCAATATTTGGCCAATTTGAGGCTAAGCTCTGAGTTTTCCTGTTGGTTATTTGGTGACATTTGGAAATTTGTGTAGGTTATGCACCCTTTCTCTAATTTCCAATAAATACAATGTTAAGGAAAGTACCAATGTGATAGCTTCCTTAGAGGACTAATGAGGTAGCGTACATTACAAGGCATTGGATAGGACTGAGTGATGTTTAAGGCAAAATTAAAGAAACTGTTAATCTGGAATAAAGGAAAAGCCTGAATGAATATATATGCCAACATATTTACCAGCATCCTAACAAACATGACATTTATGATTTCATTTCTTTATCCTTTCCCAGACATGTTAATGTATCGCTGCTTGTGATTTAATTTGTAGTGTCTTATAAACATTTCCGATGTTTTATAAATAAGTTAATTTATGAATCAACAAATTGTTCAGCCACATACCTTGATGTTTGGCTTGGTAAATGAGACAGCCAAGTGCGTGTGTTTTCTCTGAGTGGATTCCCTCTGTACGAAAGTGTAACCCTTGTGGTGATGCTCGAATCTTACCTGGTAACTATTTTGAGTGAAGTTGTACAAAATTAGGAGAAGGGAAGCAGTTTCTCAAAGAATATTCTCACACTTGATCGATGACAGGGAATCAGCCCAAGTTTGAAGTAGTCAGGTATTAAGAAATAGCCTAGGTCTTCTTATGCACTGATTAGTAGTGACACAGAAAGACAGGCCAGGCCCTGTGAACTTCCTGTAATGATTCTTCTATTTCCTTAGCTATAAGAAGCCCTCTCTTCCCCTAGGTTATCTCACTGCTATCTTACTTTGAAAAATCAAAGGAAGTAAAGCAGACCAGTGTTTTGAGAGAACTGAAGAACTGCATATGAATAAGATATTCCAGGTTGGGCATCCATAATCCAAACTCTGAAACTCTCAACACAAAACTTTTTAAGCACTGACATGATGCCCCATGTGAGAAAAACCCACAGATGACTCGATACGTAAAATTGAGCTTCAGCACAAAATTTTGAATATTCCATGAATTACCTTCAGGCTCTAAGGGTAAAATGTTTGTGAAACATAAATGTGTTTTGTGTTTTGGCTTGGCTCATCTCAACCCCGAGCAAGCATCATTACATATATGCAAATATTTCCCAATCTAAAAAACATATCCTAACCCTTCCTGTTCTGAATGAATTTGGATAGGAACACTGCCTGCTTCAGCTAAGAGCGATCACGCTAACTACTGGCGTCTTCACCAGCCAGGCCTAGCAAGGCTGCCCTTCCCATGGCTCTGCTTGCATCTCTGTTTATTTCTAAGTCTCTCTCTCTTGTCACTCCCCTAATGACACTTGAGATGGGTTTCTTATCTGACTCTGCAAATACTGAGCCATTTAAATTTTAACACTCGTTTTTTTCTTTTGCTGACAAGGCACCCCCCAAATCCTGATTCAGTTTTAATACAAAGTTAATGCTATTTATTTTTCTTGGTGCAATAAGTTTATATTAGCCTTTTAACAGTTTACTTTGTGCAAAAGGAGTCGTATCAGCAGGCACTTCTCCATAACATCTGGGCAGTTGGGAACATAATACTTAAATATAACCTGCGTTTAGAGCCTTCCTTGGACAGATGGCTAATTTTATTGATCTAATCTTACACTTAGGAATAGGTCCCATGATCCTTTGCTCGCAATTCTTAAGAGTGAGCAGAGAAATAAATAACATGGCCGATGGTTGTGAATTAAGAGCCTGTTTACTTGTCTGTGATTTATCTTTTAAATAGTTCCATATAAACAGTGGCAGTATGGATTGCTTGAGTCTCTACCCTAGGGAAGTTTTGATAGCGCTTGCAGTAATGCAAGGAGGAAGGCAACACTCTAGCCTATGAGTTTACGTCTATCTTCACCTCTTGGTGACAGGGGCACAGCATGGTTAAATGTGGAGCATTACCTCTGCCCTAGGCAGGCATCCATACTCCCTGGGCTGGTTAATTATCATTTGGCAATTTACTGTGAAGTCCACTCTCAAAGACAGCTGCGGAAATATAGCTTATGAGGTCATTCACACAAGAAACTGCGTGTGTGGTACATGTCTGTGTCCTAGGAATTGGGTAGTGAAAGCAAGAAGCTTGTAAATCCCAGGCCATGGTGGACTGCCACACAGTGAGACTGTCTCAAAAAGAAAAAAAAAAAAAAACCAAACAACCCAACAACAGACCCAAATTCACACTACAGGGTTTGTTGATCAGAGTTAGCTGTGTTGAAGTTTGCATGTGTTTCTCTAATTTTGCACAGACAGAATAAGAATCCAGCAAGCCCACTTCAGTGTTTTCTTCATGTGATAGCAAACTCTTTCATTTGTCTGCTTCGAGTTGGTTCATCTTGTCCTTAGAACAGTTATGTATCGAAGGGGGGGGTGCACGCCTTTAATCCTAGCACTCAGGAGGCAGAGGCAGGCAGATCTCTGTGAGTTTGAGATCAGCTTAGTCTACAGAGTGAGTTCCAGGAGAGCCAAGGCTACACAGAGAAACCCTGTCTCAAGGAAGCAAAGAGAAACCATGTCTTGCAAAAGACAAAACAAAACAAACAAAAAAAGAATGTATGTCTGCTGCAGCACCTACAAGCAAGCACTTGCGTTAACCTGGTCCATTAACATCAGCTGCTGGTTGAGCAACTTCAAGGTTTTGTTACCTTCACACGATATTTATTTTCCATTTATTCACAGCCCAGTGTGTGTGTTTCTGGTTGGCTGTTCCCTCTGGATGGCTCTGTTGTGTGTGGTGACCTCAAGATCTTGCCATCCTTTGTTGAGATTCTCCATCTTGTGATGGTACTGTCTTCGAGAGAGACAGACCTACAAGGAGGGAGGTGAGCAGCAGGAAGGAGTGTGGGAGAGGCTTTATGTGTCAGAGCAGACCACAGTCACAAAGCCCCAGCAAGGATTCCAGGGGATGCATGTCAGGTGTGCACATGGGAAGAACCCGAATCCAGGACAGTAGGTTGTCTCTGATGCTCTATTTTGAAGTTCCTTAAAGGACCAAGTAGATATGTTACCAAATTTGTAGGAACAGACTGTCTAGAGTTTTTGTGTCTTTTTGCCTGTGCATGGGTTTGAGCTGAGTATAACTTTCATGGTAATGCACAACTTTGTTTGAAAAGCAAGTGCTTCGTGTTTGTGTGTGCTGTTACTATATCAGAATGAGTAAAGAAATGAGTAGCCAAGAATGAGAACTTATAAAGAAAGTGATGTATGTGGTTCTGGCCCATGAATATCACCCGGTGATGTTCTTGCTGGTCAGAATCCTGAAGTGATACAGAGAGGACATGGAGCCATAAGGAAGGGAGGAAGTGTGTGTATGGATCCTTGTGTCTATTTTAATAAAGGAACCATTATCCAAATATAAATGCCCCCCTAATGACCTTATCTAATCCCTAGCACCTCTGAAAGGCCCCAGCTCTAAATACTACTCAGATTAAATTTCCACCCTCTCAATGCCTCGAAGTAGTGATTAAATTTCAAGCCATGTCACCAAGGGGCATTCGGTCAGGCCATGTCTGAACCATGGCAGTTACCATCTGTCAGAAGCCACAGCAATATAAGGAAAGACCCTAAAAGCCAGCAATCCAATTGATGTAAATTAGTTTGGAACAAGGCCTGAAATATATAGAGAACTACGTTAACCAGGGCTCCACCATTGTGGTTGCTCTCTGACAGTTTCTGAAGCTACAGTGGTTTGATTTCCAGAATAGAAATTATCTGTTCATCTAGTTTCCTTTCTGCCCTCATACCTGGTTCACAGAAAGCCTGACTGCCATTGCTGCTCTGGGCTCCCTGTCAATCATGTGCCATAAAATGTACCACCTTCCTCAGACCCCCAAACCCAGAACTTTTCAAGCTAAATGAATATAGACTGTGTATTCTTACATCTTACAAGAAGTAAAATTAACCCCTTTATAGACGTCACTTATGAGTGAGAGTGGTGGCTCCTCAACCTTCCTAATGCTGTGATTCCTTAATATAGTTCCTTAGGTGGTGGAGACCCTAGCCTTAAAATAATTTTCATTGCTTCTGTAATTTTTTACAATTATGAATCATAATGTAAATATCTGTGTTTTCCGATAATCTTTGTGGGTCGTGACTCACAGGTTGAGAACCATTGGATTGGAGAGTAGATTTTTTGGGGTGGGGGGCTGGAGAGATGCTTCAGAAGATAAAGTCCTTGCCACATAACTGAGAAATTTTATACCCAGAACTCATGTTTTAAAAGCTGAGTGTGTGTCTTACACACATGCACTTACAATCCCAGCACTAGGAAGCAAGAGACAGGAGGCTCTCTGGGGGCTTGCTGGCTAGCCTGTTGTAGCCTAATTGTTGAACTTTAGGTTTCTGATGTCTACTTCAGGCTTGTGCACATGCACACATGCATCTATGCATTGTGTATGCACATAAATACAAAATAATAAGGAAAAGGATGGCTTTCTAAAAAGACAAATTGAAACTTTAGCCACCCCACCCACCAGTATTCTAGACGCTCCTCTATTTGTGTCTCATCATAAAAAGGACTCTTCATGGTAGATAATTTATTCAGTAAGACGCTTCTTAAAATATAACAATAATCTTTTAGACATAACAGCCTGCTCGTGAGGATGAAGTTAGTGTGGATAGATCCCAGGAGAGTAAATCCATAGGTTTGTTTGAGTGACTTTCTAAAGCATCTTGGAATTTCAATTATGGCTTCACAACTTCATTATGGCTTTGTCATCTTTGTCCCACTGGGAAGTCAGGGCACTTAGGATGACTTAGAAGTAGCCAGATGGCATAGCCAAAACATGAACCTGGGCTAACCAACAGTCTGACACTATTGCTCTGCAGTGTGGAGATATATCTTAGCCAACAGAGAAGATAACAGTGAAAGTTCTGGAAGTGACTGCACTCTGCTCGATGGCTTGCTGTCTCATAGACTTCTTTGCTTTCCCAGTGTTGAATGTAGTTCCCACATTGATCTGACATGGAATATTTTTCCCTTATCTCTGCCCAGGTAAACTCAAGATGTGATTCCATCACCATTGGAGGGAATTTCACCAGTGAATTTCCTCTTTATCCTTCCTTCTTTTGAGAGGCTGTGTGTATGCCATGGATGCTCTAGAATGACTGAGGAGGGTTGACAGTCATACCCCCCAGTGTCTGGTGTGCAGATGACAGCCCCCTGAATCTTCTGGGTGTCTCTGATAGGAGAGATTTTTGGTGTATCATGGACCACCCTGATGACTGCCTAGCTTTGAAGTTTCCCATCCCTCAAATATTCAGTAGCCACCTTCTTCGGTAGTAAACAATACTTGTTAGTCTTCCAAAGCAGAATAAGTCAAGGCTCAGCATTCAAGTGACAAGGCTTTCTCCTTGATGTTCTGAGTTTCTAATTGGTGTCGTGAAATAAGAAAGCATTAGGTTGTATAATGGCTATTCTAAAGTAATGGATAAACTTCAGTTACAACCCGTATGCAGAACACAGGAATCAAAGAGACTCCAATCAGACAAATCTGCATTTGAACTCTAGCTTCAGCTTTTACTGTTGACTGATTCCAGAGGTCTGCTTCATTTTTTATTCTTTATGGTTCTCATCTGAAATTTAAGCATCATAACACCTAGAATAAGGTTGTTTAGGTAAGTCTATAAAATGCCTAAACATTTGGTGCTCATTAATTATGTTTTTTATGCTTTATAAGGGTTTATATACTAGCAGAGATGGTATAGTTTTTTTCAGATTGACACAACCTCAGACTTGGAGGACATTGCCATAACGTGTAAATGAGTTTAGGAGCCCATGAACATGCAAATGAAAGAATTCCATTGCCTTAATTTCATATCACAGATTTTTTTTCAAATATGCACCCTCAAATGATGAGTTGTAATGTCTAGGTTAGTCATAAAGTTCATGTCCTTGACAGAAGACCTGAAATCAAAATCAAATTTAATAAAGAGTAGTCGTGTTCATTTGGGGCTTTGTATAAGATCAGGAAGGAAGGATTAAGCCACTGTAGGAGTGATAGGTTTTTGTATGTAAACTATCAAAAAACCTGCTGCAGTTGAAATATTTTTTGAGGTTTCTTAGCTATTTTTTTTTTAAAGCATGCTATTACAGAATACATTTAAAATATGTTAATTTTTAAAGGACTTTTTTGTATTCACTTATCTGTATATGTGCACACCTGTGTGCAGGTGTCCGCCAAGACTAGAAGGTATCAGATCCCCTAGGGTTGTAGTTATACATGGTCATGAGCTTCCCGACATGGATTCTGGGAACCAAACTCTAGTCTTGTCTGGAAGAACAGCATGTTCTCTTAATGATTCTAATCTCTAGCTCAAAGACGCTATTTCTGTGGTAAATGCTGTCATTCACCCCTCCCCCACTTTTTTGGACCCGGTCTTACATAATCTAGGCTGGCCTGAAACTCACAATGTGGCTAAGAATGCCCTTGAACTTCTGATCCCTTGATTCTTCTAGTGCTGGAAGTACTGGCATGCAACACCAGACCCAGTTCTTTGTCTTGTTTTGTTTTTGTTTTTTCCTTTCCCCGCCTTTGATTTAACAATATTCTGCTACGATAACTTTCTCCAAATGCAGTTCTGATCTTGCAACTCTTATATTTAATATGTTTTCCTTTCAGGGCTCCTTGGCCTCCTAGAACCTAATGCTGGACACTCTAGGCTTGGGATAACATGGCCTTTCTTTTCCTGTCTCCTCTCTGAATTCATTTCACAGTCCATTTTCCGGTCAAGCGAGATTGCTTGCCATTTTATAGACCCTCTCCTCCTTTTCCAGCTCTGAATACTGTCCACATGTTGGTCTGACTTAAAATATTGCTCTCTCATCTCAGTGCAAGGAAATACTTTTGAAGTACGACTCATTTGTTCCTGGCCAGAGAGTTTTCAGAGAAGGCCCCTGTAGGCGGAAGCCAGCCCACAGGTCTCCCATTGTGCCTGGACTTTTGGTTGTGGTGGTCTCTTGGGTTTGGTGTGTTTGATTCATATCTCCTATTCTTCACTTTTCCAAGAAAAGCATCCGATTTCTCTGCCTTTGCCTCTCTCCATTGCCTGATGGAGTGTCTTGTGTGAGGCTGGCCCTTCAGCCGACAGCTGTGAGATGGGAAACAACAGCCTCATTCTGAGCAAATGCGTTTTCACATCGTGTGATTAATTTGGTCCCTCTCACAGCTCCCAAACTCATTTCCTTTCTCAAGTGCAATACAGAAAAGGTGTCACCTCCGCATGCTAACGTTGTTGCTCAACCTGGGCAGACGTTTGGAAACCCACACAGCAGTGTGATTTAGAGAAGGGAATGCCCCTGGGAGTCTGTCTGCAGCAGCAGGTAATTTAAGTCCCACCTCTGCCTGCTGCAGGCTGTTGGAGTGTCAGGGTTTTAAGGAGACCCTGATTGAGTCTAAACTGTGAACTGCATCTCTGTTGCTACCCAGAGACCAAGTCTGGTTTGAAATAACCTGTAGGGCTGAGACCTGCCTTGCATGCGGAGGTTACAAAGCCAAGACAGGACCTTATGCTTAGACATCACAGACAGGGGTTAGGAGGGGTTAAAATAGTCCAGTGTTCCACACTCCTTTGCCCATCTGCTTTTAAAACAGGAGGAAAGTGAGGCTTCCATGGGAATGAGATGACTGAGAAGGTCAAGTTGCAGGAGAGAGGCTAAAACCGGTCTGTCTACCATAATGAGGTCTGACTGCAAGGCCACGAGGAAAACAGTACCCCAGTTCTTCAACATTCATCTTCAGTTTTATTGTGCTGACCCTGGCTTGCTTCCAAAAATCAATCCTGCAAACCCTGGAAAGTGAAATGGCCAAAAGCTGGACATTCTGCAAAGGTGTTTTTCATTGTTTGCCTTCTGAGAACCAACGAGCCTGAAAGTGCTTCTGGGCAGCCTGATTGAAAGCACCGATCGATTGACCAGTGAACTGACTCCGTGATCCATGTGTATATCAAGAAATATGCGACGACACACATGTGCACATATACATAATAGTTACAAATGAGTCACACTGAAGTTGAGATTAAGAATCAATGGAACAAATGATTTGGTATTAGAACAAACTGTATTGGTGTCTGAAACTGACTTTGAAATACACTAGATTTCCTGATGATAGACAGATGATGATTTCCTGATGATGAGAAACAGACGACTGTTAAACAGATATGTGGTAAATCAAGTATAGTAAAATATTGATGTATAGGCCTGTGGTGATGAATATATACATACATATATACATAACATACATACATACATATACATACATACATATATACATATACACATCATATACACATACAGATACATCATATATATATATTATATATATTGCTCCCTCTAAAATTCTTTCACTTTTCTTTATGTTTGAATATTTTCATGATAAATTGATGGAAAAGATGAAGTACACATTAAGAAAAGCAGGGATACAATTTATACCCATAAAGTGAGGTTCTAACATGGTTGGCTCTGCACACAGATATGAGTGGGTTTTCTCCTTTTTGGCCATGTGGTATATTCCTATGTATGTCTTCAAGTGAATATGTGTATGTGGCATGTCTTCCTCAATTGCTCTCCAACCTTATTTTTTGAGACAGGGTCTTTCAGTGAACCTGGAGCTAACTGATTTGGCTAGACTGGTTGGCCAGCAAGAGCTAGGGACCTTCCTGCCTCTGCTTCTCCAGTGCTGGGATTACAGGAAGGTGCCACCAGGCCTGGCTTCTTACATGAGTGCTGGAGATCAAAGCTCAGGTCCTCAGGATTTTATGGCAAGCACTCTACTCACTAATTCATCTCCCAGCCTCAGGTTTTCTACTTTTGTCCTTTGCCCCCATTCCTCACCAGAATGCCCTCAGCCCTTCTCTGCCCTTCCCTGTGCTCCATAGGGCTGGCTGCCTGGGCTATACTTGAGGAGAGGGGAAGAGAGCCTGGTGGAATTCCTCCCATTTCCTCACTGATTTTAGCTGCTACATGGGCAGTAACTGGGTTTCCCTAACACTCAGAGCTCCTGAAGCTGCATGACCCTGCTCCAGTGGGCTCCAGGAACAGCCTTGTCTGTATTTGTGTGTCTAGCCCAGTGGGTACTAATGGCATTGTACTGGTGTGGTCTCTGGGTGCACAGGCATTCTAGAGCTCCTTAAAGCTGCTCATGCCTCTATACGTAGTCTCTTAATTAAAAGTGTTTTAAATATTAAGTAAATTCTTCTTCCTGCTGGGACCTTGATGGATACCTTTGGTCCCTCTGTTTTGTAATAAATGCCTTCTTTCTGCTCTGCTCCTCCCAGGGCATACCCACAAGGTTCTGATTTGTGTGTAGCTTGCATTTACAACTCTCCCAGGATCAGGTCTGATTCAGCTGGAGGCTGGCTGCCTTAAATCTATGCAGTAACTTTCAGCTAAAATGAAACTCATCTTTGGAGACTGAGCTTGTCTGCTGGGTGAGGATCTGATGGCCATCTGGACAAGAGCTGAGTGTGACACACCTGTGACCGTAAGGGGCTAAGAACTAATGACAGACTCTCCATAGAAATTCTACCAGTGCCAGAGATCTCTGTACATATTGAGCCTACAGGATTCAATATGTATCTTACAATTAAACATTGGTTAAAAGGGTAGATCTTTTTTTGTTTGTTTGTTTTTCTTTTGTGTTTTTTTTAATTATTATTGGATACTTTATTTATCTACATTTCAGATGTTAACCCCTTTCATTGCTTTTGATAATGCATATTCCACGACAGGTAAGGAAGGCATTCTTGGCAGAATGACCTAAGACAGGCTCAGTCTTGTTTATGAAATAAAAAAGGGGGAGAGGTGGAGAGCTTTGGGAGTTGCTTGTCAAGTATCTGACATGGGCCAAGGACAAGGAAGTGGGCTTCAGGCAGGAATCTGACATTAGGCTAGAACAAAGAAGTAATTTCAGACAGGAATCTAAATTTTAGGCTAGAACAAGGAAGTAGGCCTCAGACATGAAAATGACTTTGGGCTAGGACAGGGAAGTAAGCTCAGATATTTTGGTCATCCAGATAAGCCCTTAGAAACAGTGATCACGAGAGTGTTCTGGAAATTTTTTTTATTGCCTTGCTTGTTCTTTGACTATTTGTGTTTATTGTCTTGCTTGTTCCTTGACTACATCTATTGTATTTATTGTATTGTATTGTTCCTTTGCATCTATTGTATTGCTAGACTCTCAACCTAGAACTGACCTGAATACTTGCATGTAATTAAAATGGTATAAAAGCTAAAAGAAGGAGGGGGGATGTGATAGAGGGTTTCTAGGGAGGGGAAATGGGGAAAGTGGTTTTAAAAAAGAATAAATAAAATTGAATTTAAAAAATAGGTATGCTGATTTAAAAAAAAAAAAAAGGATGATCTTGTGTTAGGTATTCTTACCATGATAAAATAAAAGCAAAACATTTAAGAAATTGCTCTTGTCACATATACTATGTTAAGTTTTGATAAATATAAAATTAAATTAAAAGATAGACTAAATATTTTATCCAATATTACCAGATTAAACGACAAGTTTGAATTTGAATTTCAGGCAGACCACACATCTACTGAGTCAAATAGAATAATTTTTAGTGTAGATGTTCCCAAATATTCAATATGGCATACTTACACCAAAAATGGTTATTGTTTATCTGATGCTGAAATTTAACTTGACATTCTGTTTCTGTTAGCTAAATATGGCACTGTATCTATGGAGTGGTCACAGTAGTGTGTCACATTGGTCTGTCTTAGTCTTGGTGCCTCTGGGGCCTGATGGGAGCATCTGTCTCTAGTAGAAGTGGCAGAGGAAGGAGCCTGAGTTTAGCATCTAGAACAGTGGTTCTCAACCTGTGGTCTTGATCCCTTGGGGGTCACATATAAGGTACTTATATTGTGATTTGTTACAGTAGCAACACTACAGTTATGAAGTCGCAACAAAATAGTTTTATGGTTGGAGGTCACCACAGCATGAGGAACTGGGTGTCAATATTAGGAGGGTTGAGAACAACTATTCCAAAACACAACCTAGTGGAACTTAAAGCTAAGCTTCATAACTTACCAACTATGAGAAATGGGACAGGAATCAAACTTCCAAGGACTTTCTCCAAGAAATAGGGGGTTAATTACAAAAAAAAAAAAAAAAAAAAAAAAAAAAGGGATTTTCTGTGAAGAGGGATAAGAAATGTGTTATGTCCAAATACATTTCCTGCTTGGAAAGGTAATATCACTCATTGTTGTTTTTTGTCCAGTGAAAACAGCTGGAACTTTTCTAAGAACCCAGAGGTGTCCAGACATGTGGATTGATGGGAAGATATTTGAAGTTTCCAAACCAATCTCTCATGGCTCTAGTACTTTGCCTGAGGGGAGGGGAGCAACAAACTTGGATTTTTTTCCCCTGGTTCTTACTAGATTAAGCTTTTTGGTGATTCCTCTGTTTGTGTGTATAAAAATTCTGTTCTGACTTTTTGGCCATAGTGTTATAGAATTAATAGAGTTGAACATGCTTGTTAGCCAAACTAAAGAGGAATGTATTAGTCCATATTCAATGTCTTATTAGATGCAGCAGAATCTGGACTTCAGATAAGAGTTGAGAGAGAACAGCTTGTCTGAAAGTTGCAAAGAGGATAAACAAGAAGGACTGAGAGGGAGTGGGAATCTCTTATCAAGTGAACGGGACAACTGAGTTTAAATTCACAGGAGAAAACTATACATGACCCAGTTATGATACCCAGGAGGCAGGAAGCTGGGGTATTCAGACCAGTCCTGCCAGACTCTGAAGGAGAGCTGCTGGAACAGGGGCACTAATCCCTCAGTCTGTCCTTTCTGTTTAGCTTAGTGTAGAGCAGGTCTCTGTGTCTTTTGAGAAAGCCCTGAGGCAGAATCTGCAGATTCTAGTAGCTGGAAATGGACCAACCAGCTCTAAAGTGATAAACATGAAGGCTTACATCTACTGCAACAGTTCTGCTAACTGACTACTTCTGCTTGGAAAGGCAGGGCTGAAGCACCTTTACCATTTTAATCAAAATCACCTTTTTTCTCCTGAATCACATGAAAGCTTTCTCTATTGTACTTCCTCTTACCTGTGGTTTTACATCCACAGCTCCAACCGGCACAGTCTGTCTCAGTCCAACAATGGTAAATGTTCAGGTGTGAACAGTCTGATATGTTTAAAGGCTTGCGCTCAGGAAGTGAATCAGCCCTGTTCAGTGTTTCCATGCCGTGTACGTTACCTGCCCATTAGCTATTTAATAGCTCATCTCATATGATTAGATCAGCTATCTCAGGACCACAGCGCTTGGGTTCAAGCAACCCTTATTTTGCTTAATAATGTCTCCCAAATGCAGAATTATTTATGTTGACAGCTTTTATCCAGCTTTTAAAAGTTATTCCATTTTGTTATTAGTTACTGTTATTAACCTTATATAATCCCTAACTTATAAATTGTGTGTGTGTAGTGTGTGTGTGTGTTACATGCCACCCATATGACTTTGCAAGTGGGAAAATGAATTTTGCAGACTTCTACTTGTTGCTGTCCCTTATCTTTAGATGCTGAGGTAACTAAATCCATCAATCCTGGCCTCCTGATTTCAGAAGTATCTTACACCTGGCTAAATAGCCTATGTCAATTTGTTTCTGCAGTTCCAGTCCATCACTGAACTGCCTTTTATGCACTATTGTAGAGCTCTAAATTTAGTTTGTTCAGGAAAGCACAAGCTGTCTGAAGCTCTCAAGGACCGATTAGTTATGGAAGAGTTCAGGCTGTGCATGTGGTCACCTACCAAATACTGTACTATATCTCTGAATAAGTGTTATCCTAAAAGGGGACAGTTATTCATAGACTGTGGCGTGGCTTAGTTAATCACTTGGCTTGCTTCTACATTGTTGTGGATACCTTGTAGAAGCAATTATTCATCCATGACAAGGTCTCAGGAAATGTTGTTTAAGACCACAATTGCAGTCATCCCTCTCAGGGCACCACCTTGTATAAATCCTTTAGAACCAAGGTTAGCAACATTCTTGGTAAAGGGCCAGACAATAAATGTTTTATTGGTTAAGATTTCTATGTATTGGATCTATGATCCAGCTACTCATCTCTGACAATTGTATACCATACATATTGTACAAATGTATACCAGCCATGGGTCACATGTGAATAGCTATGTGTTACTGTTGTTTTAACAAAACTTTATTTGCAAAGAGGAGGCAAGGGCCAGATCTGTCAACCTATGAGCTATAGACCCATGCTGTAGAATGCTGGGAACCTATCAGCTCTGAGTGCTCAAGTGGAGGTTTAGAAGGCCTGTCACCTTGGTTTGCTCTTTTAATAGTCTGTTCATCTGTCAGTAATCTAATTAACATCTTCTTTTCCTACTGAAAGACTCATTTCCTAACAAATATTTAATTTAGCGCTCAAAATTCAACAAAGACTTAAGTAGTTATACTGCCTAATGTAAATGCTAGACATTAAAACAAGTTCAGGGAGTTAGTCTTGGATAATTGTGGAGGGTCTTACTCTAAATACAAATAATCTTAAGAAGTTTAAGACTTCCATTCATCAATAAATAAATAAATAAATAAATAAATAAATAAATAAATAAATAAATAAGGAAGGAAGGAAGAAAAGAAAAGAAAAGAAAGAAAAGAAAAGAAAAGAAAAGAAAAGAAAAGAAAAGAAGATAAGAAAAGAATAGATGACTATATCCTAAATGCACAAAGATAGGCTTATAAACCTAATCTATATCCTAGAGTCCCTAGTTTTACGTTTTTAATTTTTTAAAAATAGATTTATGTATTTTCTGTAAGTGTTTGTATACACCACTTGCATCCTGGTGTCCATGGAAGTTAGAAGAGGGCAACAGTTGCCCTGAAACTGGAGTTACAGATGGTTGTAACTATCATGTGGGTGCTGGGAATCAAACCTGGGTCCTCTGCAAAAGCAACAAGTATTCTAAATTACTCTCTCTCCAGCTCAAATTTTCATGTTTTAAAAGAATAAAAATAACTCCATTACAAAGAAAAAAATCAGACTTAATTGTCCTCAAGAGCAATTATTTTCATATAATTAAAGCAGAAGCTCGCAGCCAGTCCAATTTTCGTCGGCTAGTTAATTGAAAAAAAAGGATGGTTTTTATATAGATCTAATTACATTTTATTTTCAGTTAAATGTGGGAATGGGAGATCTGCTTGGTGAGATCTGGGATGTAGAGAAAGCTTCCTTTTGTTCTTTGTGTCTTTTTTTTTTTTTTTTGCAAGTTAGAGCCCACCAGTTTGTTCCTCCTTCAGATGTCAACTGTAGCCATAGCTCAGTATCTGAGCTCAGGGCCCTTGTAGAAGAATTATGGCAATTGTTCAAATTTAGGGATCACCTTCATGACTTACTCTAAAGCAGTCATCTTAGCTTGTACAGAAACAAGTTTGGGCATTTTGTTTTATTTCTGATAATACTTGTATTTCATCTGCTTACAAAAGAAGAGGTCATGTGATTTCAACCAGGGCAGTCAGGAGTAACTGTTCCTGGAGTAACACATGACTGGAGGTGAGACAGGAAGAGGCTGAAGCATAGGAATGAGGGAGAACTGGGGTATTCTAGCCAGGCAGGGTCTCCAGAGGACATTGTCCTAGGTTGGTATTAGGATTAGTATGCTTGACATAGTAGCGGACGCTGCTTGTTTTTATTTGGAGAAGAGCTTACTGTCAGTGTCTTAGTTAGGCCTCCTATTGCTGTGAAGAGACACAATGACCATGACAACTCTTATAAAGAAAATCATTTATTTGGGGCTGGGTTACCATTAAAAGGTTTAATCCACTGTCATCATGGTGGGAAGCATGGTAGCGTACAGACAGACATGGTGCTGGAGAAGGAGCTGAGAATTCTGCATTGGATCAGTAGGTAGGAAGATGTCTCGAATGAGACACTAATCCTTGGCTTGAGTATCTGAAACTTCAAAGCCTACCCTGTAGTGAACACACTTCTCCTACCAGGCCACACCTCCTAAAAATGTCACTCCCTGTGGACTAAGCATTAAAAGATAGAAGTCTATGAGGAGCCATTCCTATTCAAACCACCAGACTCAGGGAGACTTCTTTTATCCTCAGTGGTATAAAAAGTTGTGTGGCTTGCTTGATCTGCTAAAAATCAATTTCCCTTCTCTTGTTAACACTCATGCTTTACTCAAGTACTCTGTAGACAAACTTCTGCCAAAGTCTAATGAAATTGTTGACTATTTTTCCATGGTGGAGTTTCAATCAATGAAACCTCTACAGAGGGTAATCCTCCAGCAATCCTAAAACCTGCATTTTCCATAACAGAACATACATGTACCAATTATAGGGATCAGTACACTTAGGATTTTATATAAAAAAAATCAAACATTTAACAGTTTTAATACATACAGAACATGTTTCACCAGGTTTGATTTAATATTGCTTTTGTTCCTCTTAACATCATTTTGAAGCAGATATTCTCTCATGACCACCCTGAAGAGACTAAGACAGAGAGAGGTGAAATAACGAAGCCAAAGCTTGACCCCAGGCAGGCTGTGCTAGCACCGTTCTTCTAAGCCGTGTCTCCTTTCTGCTTCCCCAGGACTTCAGGTGCATTACCAGGGAAGGGTTGAGACATCACCTACTGGAGCACTTTGATATTCTTTTACTCAATGAGCACAAATGGCAGGTTCTCAGAAGCATATTAGAAAATATCAGTCTTAGAGAGGCAATGAGAGCTCAACCTCCCAAGCTATCCAGTTCTGAAGGAATGCTTGCCTTGGTGGCTAGGATAGAATTTCAGTGTGGAATGAGGGTAGGTTAGTTACTGCTCACCAATCATTTGAAATCCTCCACATGTCCATCCCCAGACTCCAGCATACCTACCTTGCAATGACAGCTGATGGTTGGAAAGCACCCTCACTGGATTGAATTGGAGTACATTGCTACTAGTAACATCCTATTGCACCTCACATAAATAACAGACAAATAGTGAGCAGCCTGTAGAGAGACTCTGTGCCAATGAAACAAAGACCAGTGTTCAGACAATGATGCCCAATCTGAAGAGGCTGAGGATTTGAAGAGAGCAGATCTGGAAGAGCCTACCACAGGGGTCTGGCCAGGCAGGGACTTGATGGTAATATTCAATGGTATTCATGACTTTTAGAGAAGAGATTTTATATAGGTCAATTTCCATAACATTAGATATTGGCGCATTATGATACTGATGATAGTGTACATTTGTAAAATATTTCAGAGTTTAAAAAATTCTTATCTACCTACCCTGTCACTATTGCTACTTGTATGTATCATAATAATATACTTAGAGTGAGGCCTATGTTTTGAATCATGTGTCTGGAATTTCTGATCTTGGTAAAGTTCCTCAATCTTTCTGAGTCTCAGTCTTCTTTTTCACTTATAAACTGGGATAAACCACTTATCTTTTGGAGTTCTATGAGTTTTTATGTACCACCTGTGTTGTGTATGAATAGAATTTGACTTGCAGTAGATTGAATGCAAATTTCCTTTACATATATTACATGCAGAAAGACTAAGAGGCATGGCATGAACTAGACCCTACATCTCCTGAATCTTTGACTAGTAGTCTTGTCTCACGTTACCAGGAGGTATGAATGTTTTATTTAACGACTGATGGGACAGAGGTGCCATCCAGTTGTAATGGAGAAGGAAATGGATGCACGTTTCTGAGAAGATGGGAAAGTGAGTATCATTCAGGCCCTGAGTATGAGCGATGATACATCAATATGATTTTATTAATGGCTCATTCAAGTCTTCATACTCATTGATTCGTCCAGTGGTTGTTTACTTAGCAAGTAGCATATACCAGGCATTGTGCTTACTGATGGGAATAAAGTGAATAAGGTATACAATAATTTCCCTAAAACTCATTAGCACTTCAGAAAACTCCAAAGATATAGCGGTTCCTATTGGAAACAGAAATTACTTATTTTGCAATTTAACTCTATTAGATTTAAATCATCTGATTACAGATTATAGAGCTAATTATAAAGCTGAAAGGTACATTATGAACTGCTTTTCAGTCTAATTTCTCATTATAGACCTTTATTAATGTAGTTTTGTATAAATGAAAATTCACTGCACAGGTTAGATGGTCTACAGATTTCACAAAACTGTGAAAGATAAAGGGGCTTAAACACATGGAGAGGCTGTTTTATTATGCTATACAATTTTCTTGACATCATCTAGCACTTTCAATATAATTAGTAAAATAGCTGTAACTTTCGTCAGTTTCAAAAATGGAAAATGAAAAAAAAAAAAAAAAACCTCACATTGATGTGTAAGAAAAGATCTCCACTTTGATATAATCTATTATGCATAGTTTCATTCTCCTCTTCTGGTCAGGGAGAAAACCCTCGTTTTATAATTGTACTTTACCTAGGTAAGCCGAGCTTTCTAATATCACACAGTCTGGTTGAATAGCTCTCCTTTGAGGGCTGAGAGTGGAGTTTTGAATTCTGGAAGCCATGGTTCCAAAGTCAAGAAGATACAAGAGAAGACTTTTTAGTTTCACAATGAAGCTCAGGGAAAATGTTAATTTTCTTATGGCAAACCCCTCTCAGACCATAACAAAGCAAAAGATGGCAAACATTTGCTTTCCCCTCCCTTACAACTTACACAATAAAATTTTCTAAACGATATTAAATTGACCAGATTGTTGAACTCTGCTCTGCTTAGACCTTTGCCTTCCACACAGCTTCTGTGTTCTTGGGAAGGGGAACCTGTCCCTGTCATAGTTAGCTTTCTATTACTGTGATAAACACCACTACCATAAGCAACTTGGGTAAGCAAAGAGTAATTTCATCTTACAGCTCTCATCTAAAGGAAAAGCAGGATAAGAACTCAAGAGAGGGAGCTGAAGGCAGGAGCTGAAGTAGAGGCCATGGAGGAATGATGTTTGCTAGTTGACTTGCCATGCTTCACTTAGCACGGGTGCTCACCACTGGCTTACTTGGCATGTTTTCTCTGTATTCCTCTCAGGATCATCTGCCTAGGCAATCTTACAGGGCCATTTTCTCAATGGATGCATCCTCTTTTAGATAACTAGATTGCGTAAAGTTGACAAAATGCTAACTGGGTGGGTCCAAAAAAGCCTTCCTAGTCAATTGTGCTCCTGCAGAATTTGCCCTACTCTGTTTTCCTGGGCAGAGAAGCATTTGTAGATCTTTGTGAATTTGAACTTAAACCCACTGTCAGCATGGCCCAGGTTTTCTTTATAACACCATATAAAAATGGTAGAGGAAGTCTGGTAAATGTGACTGTAAATGTGTATATATATATGTGTGTACATTCTTTTGTTCTCAGTACCTGTTAGGTGGTGCTACCCAAGATCATACTGCAGCCTGGGTTTGAGGATAAGACAATTCTCTGTTCTCTGCCTCCTATACCACCATCAGCTCTCTGGTCAGCTTGCTTCTGTCACCTGTGCTGTCCCTTGCAGTTTCTACTCCTGAGTAGGGACAGGAGGAGAAGCTGCCCACCAAGGAGGACAGCAGTCTCCAGAGTGTGGCTGGTCCCCTTTCCACATGCTGTAGCTGAAAATGTATGCCACTGTTCCCACCAGAAATATAAGTAGAAAGATGGTTTGATCAATGCATATTTCACAACCAGACAAATACAATCCAACAATCTTCAGGCACATTGCTCAGGAACCTGACACTTTACCCTGTCTTCTAAGGATCATTGATAATCAGGAGGTGACAATAGCCATTGGCCTTGCTTGGCTAGAACTGGAGATAGGAGGTGACTCTTGGATGTTCTCAACTGATGCTCAGAGTTACTATTCTCATTAATCTAGAAAAATTGGGGTAGACTGAAGAAAAGAATCCCATGGAGGGGGTGTTGTTCTTTCAAAGTCATAGTCTTATATCAGAGGAGTTTTTCAGATTTCTGTCACACACTGAAGTCCTATGAGAAGCAACAGTGAGACAGATGGTTCCAGTCTAATCTGTGCATCTCTGAATTTTGCATGCCATATTTCTAGACAGGATCTCACTATGTCTCCTTGGCTGGTCTGAAATACATTGTATAGACCAGGCTGGTTTAATTCATAGAGATCTGCCTGTCCCTGCTTCCCAACTGAGTGATAGCATTAAAGGTGTGCACCATCACACCTGGTTGCTACCAAGTTTTCTGAACCAATCTCTTATTATTGCTATGATTCCAGCCAGGCAGTAGCGGTGCACACCTTTAATCCTAGCACTCATAAGGCAGAAGCAGGTGAATCTCTGAGTTCAAGGCTAGCCTAGTCTACAGAGTGAGTTCTAGAACAGCCAGAACTATACAAGAAAGCAAAAAAGAACAAGCAAACAGAAAAAAAAAGTTCTGGACACAGATAGTGATTCATTCTAAACCAAGATAAGTGACCCTTCTCTTCTCCTCCCCTTGAGATTAGAAACAGACCGCATTCTTAGTCGAATCCTTTCTTTAAAAATTTTTATCAAATTACTTGCCTCAACAATTTCATGCACAGTCAGTTTGTAAGTTAATTATGTACTGGCTTTAACAATGCCTTTTCTTTTATCTGTTTGAAATGACTTGCTGTTGGATTTCATTGAGTGTTCCTTTGTTCTTACATGGCTGAATTCGGGTTTGTTTGAAGAATGGCTTTGTTGAGCTTTCTATGTTTGTTGCCACTGCTTAAGTAAAACGTCTGGAAGGAAAATATTGAACAACAGCTGCACAGTTGTGGGTCTCTTGCAAGTACAAGCAACCTCAAAGTTTCCTTTCATCTTCTAAGTGCTGAAATTCTCCCCATTTGTAAGGCATATAGATGCCCCTATTTGCTGCCGTGTGCAAACTGAGCACCCAGAGTTAGTGAATTGATGATTATTCCCATACTAAAATCATACAGAGGTAGCAGATTTATTAAATAATTGCCACACATGCATGTGTAGACAATATAGCTACACCATGCAAAGACAAATGTTCTTGAACATATATGTATGTTTAGGCAGATTGGCTGGGACTGAGATGGGGGAAGGTAGGATTAATCAAAGAACTTTCTGAAGACATAAAATTCTGTCTCAACTTTAATATGATGCACTTAAGGAATTAATCATTACTACAATTCTGTGGACAGAATATTAAAAATAGGTAGAATAAAGGAAGTCATGCTTTCTGTGTCTCCCTATGGAGCCCACAGCATGGCGGCCCTTCTCTGTCTTCCTATGGAGAAGAAGTACGACTGCCCTTCTCTCTGTGTCTCACTATGGAGGCCACAGTGTGGCTGTCCTTCTTTCTCTTTCTGTCTCCATATGGAGACACAGCATGGCTGCCCTTCTCTCTGTGTTTTACTATGGAACACACAGTATGGCTGCCTTTCTCTCTGTGTCTCACTATGGTGCACACAGCATGACTACCATTCTATGTCTCACTATGGAACACACAGTATGGTTTCTCTTCTTTTAATGTCTTCCTATGGAGAACACAATATGGCTGATGTGCGGCGGTGGGCTGTGAAATGCAACTGGGCACCTGGTCAAGCACAGGCTTTAAACCCCAGACCCTAATGGGATGGAAGGTGTTCGTGTTGCTCTTGGCTCCTGGCTCCTTTTACTCAGCTTCAGTTCTCCACAGCCCCTCCCACAGAGAGGTCTATGGCCATCAGTCACATAGGAATAGTGACTCAGGCTCTCCCACATGTAGATGAGGTATATTCAAGCTCTCAGACTAAGCCAATAGGAGTTATCTGCTGCCAGACCCTAACCCACTCCAAAACTGTATATAAGGGCCTTATTCAGGAAAAGTAAAGGTATGTGAGAATCATCCCGTTGTCCAAGAGTTTCTGTTGCAAGAGCTGTAACACTTGGGAAGAGATTTACTCTCCTGAAGTGCCTCCAGGACCCTCCTCTCTTTGCTAGCTAGCCAGAATCTCACCGACATAGCCTGAACCAGCTCAGTGCAGAGGGACAGGTGCAGCACCTGGGAGTGACTGGAAGGCAACAGTGAAGATGCCAGTGGAGGCAGCAGCAGCGGAGGCAACTCCCCCTCCCTGCTTGTACTCTATCTCCTTGGCCTAGACCCCCTGCACCTGGCTGGGCCGAGATCTTTGTGGCACCCCCCTCCCCCGCAACAGGGACCCACAGGCTGTTTTTCTCTCTGTGTCACACTATGAAGTACACAGTATGGCTTCCCTTCTCTCTCTGTCTCCCTAATGAGCACATAGTATGGCTATCCTTCTATGTATCTCCCTAATGAGCACATAATATGACTACCCTTCTCTCTCTATCTCCCTATGGAACACATAACATGGCTGCCCCTCTCTCTCTGTGTCTCCCTATGGAGCACACATCACGGCTGCCCCTCTGTGAGTCTGTCTCCCTATGAAGCTGCCCTTTGTAGAGCAGCACATTGGTAATTGCCTTTCCTGTTTCCTGTTTGTTAGTTTTCAGGTTGAAGGCTTTTATTTCTGCTTCTGAGCCTCAACCTCCATATGTTTTTCATTTCTAATTGGAAGAGTTTGGATAGCTCCTGACTAAGAGCTTGACTAATTTTTAGTCTAATGGAGTCTCTTTATTTTTAACTCTTATTTCATCTGATGTTTGGAACCACATAGATCTTTTGTTTCCTAATCTGAGGTGTATGAGAGTTATCTTCAATTGTGAAAAATCACAGGGTTTGAGTCAGGAGAGTTGTGTATGAGCTTTAGCTCCAGTCTGAATGGTCTGACTTTGGACACATCTGTCTATGTTCTGGACTTCGATAACAATAAGAATACCATCATACCACAGAATTGCAGTAAAGATTAAATTCAGTCACATGTGTCAAAACTGAAGATGTCTTTAAACACTGGTCACTTCTCTCATCATGCTGTTACCATGATGTCTGTCATGTTTCCTTTCATTTCCGAAATGCTTTAGTGAGAATGACTTCTCCACACTGGAAACAAGTACAAATATATTTTCCCCTTAGTAGTTGTCCTTTGCCAGCTTCCAAAAGCATCTTCAATGTAGTTCTTCAGATACAAGGTAGAGCTGTTAGTTTTATTGAATTATTTCCTAAGCCCAGAGATTATATAAGAATTGCATAAAAAGCCAACATTACTTTTGATTTTTTTTTTTATTTTGATGTTTCAAGAGTATAATCTAGATGCTCAACATCCCACATGTGATTCCATTTAGGGAGCCATTTTAGCCATGTAGTTTTCCTTCAGCATGAAGGAAAAGTTGGTCCTGACACTGGGAGAGACCTGTGGGAGTTGAGACCGTTGAGGAGCAGTGGGTCCAATGCTCCCATGTCACACTCACTCAGGGTGTTTTCTCACTCTGCAACTTTCATATTGATCTTTCTTTCTTTTAAAAGTTTACTCAATCAGCCAACTGCTGCCCCATAGCAAAGCATGCCAAATTCAATGACCTAAGAGAGCAGTCATTCCTTCTCACTCATGTTCCATTAGGTTGGTTGGGGCCAGGATGAACTAGGCTAGATTCCTTCTGGGACTGACCTCTTGTAACAGTTTATGCACAGATCTATTTCACATTCTAGGACCTAGGATCGAAGACTAGCAGCACAGGAGGCAAGCTCATGTGTGTGTGAGAATATTTCAAACATCTTACCACATCACATTCGCTAATATCACATTGCTCAAAGCAAGTACTACTGCCAAATGTAAACACAAGAAGTGACTGTCTGTCCATCATCTATCTATCTATCTATCTATCTATCTATCTATCTATCTATCTATCTATCACTTAGCATGATGCCAAACAAATTATATAGACAAACCAAGCATCCGTGTTGAAGATAGGAGGAAGAAAACTTTTAAATAAATAATTTCTTCTACTACCATTGCCAAGTGCCTGCAGATGAGGTTTTTTTAGTGCAAACCAATTCTTCAGTGAACAGCCTTGGTGAAGGGATGTAAAAGATGATTCTCATAAACAATGCTGCCCTATGGGATAGTTATACTGTGAAGAGAGATAAGAAGGGCCATAGGTTTCATAGGCTTGTCTCAGTTCTACCCTCTCCCTTGCAAGGAATGTAGTGTTCCTCAACAGGAACCAATTCCTGCCCACATTTTCCCCATGTGAGTGGGGAAAGCCTTGGAGTGTGATTTTAGTGTTTAAAGAGAAAGGTCTTACAAATTAAAATCCAAGTCGAAGTGGTGTTAGCCGTTGTTATAGTTTGTATATGCTCAGCCCAGAGAGTGGCACTATTAGAAGGTGTGGCCCTATTGGAGTACGTGTGTCACTGTAATTTTAAGACCCTCATCCTAGCTGCCTGGAAGCCAGAATTCTGCTAGCAGCCTTCAGATGAAGATGTAGAACTTTCACCTCCTCCTGCACCATGCTTGTCTGAATACTGTCATGTTCCTGCCTTGATGATAATTGACTGAACCTCTGAACCTGTAAGCCAGCCCCAATTAAATGTTCTTTTTTAAGAGTTGCCTTGGTCATGGTGTCTGTTCACAGCAGTAAAATTCTAACTAAGACAGTGATGCTTAACTTTAAAATATACCTCAAATTGTTCTATTAAAAAAAAAAAAGAAGAAGTGCTGCCTGGACAGGCGGCTTCAGAAGGAAGCTAGGAGTATGGTAATAGTTACAGCTTCTCAATTCACTTTTTATCACTTTCAACTTGGAAAGGAAAGCAGGTTTGCAGCAGTAATGAAGACAGAGAGAGGTCATCTGAATGAATGGCTATTTGACATAATGTGTCTGTTGAAAGATTTTAAAATCTAACTGATAATGAAGTATAGACAGAGAAGCTGGGAACAAGAAAGTGCCTAGGCTGATGCTCTCCTTTATTCCTCCAGATGCATGTATAACAGGCCCCATGACTTCATTAAATAAAAAAAAAGAATAGAAAATAATTGGTTAAAAATAGAAAACTGACTGAAGTTTTTCATTTAAAATTGGAACAGAAAAGTAGAATTTAATGCAGACTTTGTTTTTTCTCCTACCTTCAAAATGCATCAAATAACAAACATGATTATGTACAGTTATCAGGAAAGTAACAAAATGTGTCCTCCACATTTCTGGCACGAAAATAGTGCTTGTATAAAGCAAAATACATTCCATTACTAAGCAAGCCTAATTTATCAATTGGTAGTGGGTTGGAAGAGCATAGCGTTATACAAACTACAGTGTGAAGGCAAATATAACCCTGCAAGCCTGAAATATAGAGGGCGGTGTGTGTGTGTGTGTTTGTGTGTGTGTGTGTGTGTGTATTTTGCTGGTTACCAGTTGTCCTGGCCATGAAATGATTTAGAAGGATGTATTTAAAAATGAAAAAATATATTGGTAGGGTCACAGAAAAAGAACAAACTCTCTTCCTGTTGTATCTTGGTGGGAGGGATAGGCAGAAAGAAAGAATATCTCTTGTCTGACTGCTTTAACCATTCTAAACTAAGATAAAATTGCCCTTCAGAAGACAAGCATTAATTTTTGATGAGTCTAATGATGATGATGATAGAATTGACTTAAATAATTCATATTCCAAGAGGCCAGTTGTGTGGGTTGAGTTTGTTATCTTGATTGAATTAAGAAACCACTCAGGGATTAGTCTCTCTCTCTCTCTCTCTCTCTCTCTCTCTCTCTCTCTCTCTCTCTCTCTGTGTGTGTGTGTGTGTGTGTTGTGTTGTGTGTGTGTGTGTGTTTTCAGAGGCAGTTAGATCATGAGTGCTGAGAGATGATGAATGGATTGCTCAGTTGAATCATAATATCATAGCACTATTGAGATATGATGAACAGGTTGACACAGGGCCTTTAGAAAAAATGAGCTGTATCTTGCCATGATCCTATTCTGTCCTCTTTTCTCTGCCTCATGTATACCATGATGTGGACACGTTCGTCCACATGCCTCTGCAACCATGGTCTTCTGCCTCCCCATGGGCCTAGAAATATAGAACTGTGGGTCAAAACAAAGCCTTCCTCTCTTACATTGTGTGTCTCATGTGTTTGATCACTGTGATGCAAAAGCCATCAGTAAGCTGGTCTGACCCTGAAGTCCTTTATCTATACTCAACTGTCTTCCACTTAAAGACAATGGTGCCTTTGAATGGACCAAGTTCAGTTATAAAATGTTTAGGGGTGTGGAAAAATATAAAAGTCACCACCAGGCAAATGATGCAATACTGATGTCTATCAGAGGGTGCTAAAACTAGTGAGCAAAAGCTTGAGAGAAAAATGACCCACAAATCAAAAAGGTCTCCACCAGAGGATATTTCTTATGTACAAAGGCAAAGTAACTTTATAGTGAAAAGTTGTCAAATACATCTTATCAACATAGGCAATTGTAATAGTACTGGTAATAATACATTGATATTATGTGCTCTTGATCCCTGAGAGAGGCACAATGCTTCTCTGGTAAATATTTCATCTCAGTCTACACTGAAAACACATTGCAAAACCAGACTGAGGAACATTCTACAAAATAATTGACCAGGGCTCTTCAAAAGTGTGTAAGTCACAAAAGACAAGGAAAGACTCCAGAGCTGGTGCAGACTGGAGGAATGTAAAGAGAAAGAAGTAAAACAACACCTCTACCCCTTCCAAGGGATTAGCAGGAAACTGACAAAATTTGAACCAATGTCAAGTTTTTAGGATTTATTATTACACTGTGATGAGACTTAATAGTAGAGGCGAAGGGGGACAAAGGGCACATAGAGACCATTGTGATTAAATGGGAACAAAGGGCACATAGAGACCATTGTTATTATCACTGCAACTTTTCTGTAAGTCTAAAATTAAATTCAAGTAAAGAATTTTAAAAATGATAACATTATAAGTTAAATTAATAAGGACTAAACACTCCACTTTACCATCTAGTAAATGAAGATGATTATTTACTTATCCAGAAATATAGTAGTTCCAAGACTGTAAAACAATATTTAACCACTTGACAGTGGGTTTCAAGTTGCGTAGTTTTGCTTAGTAGTGAACTGTCTGTGTGATGTTTTATTTCTTTTTATTCTTCTGGGTGGATTTGTAATTTAAATAAAGTCGAAACTACTTGAACAATAAGTCATTTCAAGAATAGAAAGTAAGTCCTCTTCCCTTTTTACTGAAAATAGATTGTTTTCCTCTACACTATATCTTAATTATAGTTTCCCCACCCAGTTCCATCCCACTTCTCCTCCTGTCTGCATCTGCTCTATTTCTTACTCATTAGAAAAGAACAAGCTTCTAGGAGATAACAACAATTCATAACAAAATAAAGTATAATAAGATAAAACAAAATACCACCACACTGAGTTGAACAAGGCAAACTAAAGAGCCCCAAAGAAGGCACAAGCATCAGAGACCCTGTCTTAGTTAGGGTTTTACTGCTGTGAACAGATACTATGACCAAGACAACTCTTAAAAGGACAACATTTCATTGGGGCTGGCTTACAGGTTCAGAGGTTCAGTTCATTATCAAGACTGGAACATGTCAGCATCCAGGCAGGCATGATGCAGGAAGAACTGAGAGCTCTACATCTTTATCTGAAGGCTGTTAGCAAAATATTTGCTTCCAGGCACCTAGGGTGAGGGTCTTAAAGTTCATACCCACAGAGGTACACCTATTCCAACAAGGTCATACCTTCTAATGGTGCCACTCCCTGGGTTGAGCATTTACAAACCATCACAATCCACTCCCTGGCCCCATAGGCTTGTCCAAATATATGAGTCTATGGGGGCCATACCTAAACATCGCATAATGCAAAATACATTTAGTCCAACTTCAAACATCTCCATAGTCTATAGCAGTCTCAACAATGTTAAAAAGTCCAAAGTTCAAAGTCTCTTCTGAGATTCACCCAATCACTTAATTGTGATTCCCAAAGCAAGATGGAAAACCAGCTGTGTAAACTCCAAATTCTGCATCTCCATGTCTGATGTCTTCAGATCTCCAACTCCTTTGTCATCTTTGTTGACTGTAATAAATTTCTTTCTCTGGGGCTTGTTCTACTCTCTGTTAGCAGCTTTCCTCAGCAGATAGACCACAGCTGTGGCATCTCGAACATTTTGGAACATCTTGCATCTCCAAGGCAACTTCAACGTTACAGCTTCTTGTTTCAATATCTGGGGTCCACATCTGATCTTCTGGGCTCATCCAAAGGGCTGGTGTCACTTCCCCAGCTCTGCCCTCTGTAGCACTCTAAGCTCAGGTTGATCTGCTCCACTGCTGCTGCTGTTCTTGGGAATCATCCAATGGTACTGGCATCTTCATTATACTAGAGTCTTCTTTTGTAAGTAGGCTTTACCAATAGCCTCTTATAGACTCTCTTCATGGTGGGAAGCCTCAACTCCTTTGCATGACCCCTTCAGTCCTGGGCTATCAACTAAAACTAAGGTTGTACGTTCACCAATGACCTTCCACGGCCTCTCACAGTACCAAGTCCTAGCTGTTTTTCACGACGCCTTCATGAAGAACCAGTACCATCTGGGTGACTCTTACACATTACCAAGTACAGCTGCTGCAGGAGGTACAACCTTGGCTATCTCTGGAACATAGCTTCTTTGTGCTCTCAGAAAACACTTCCAAGATTTCACCTCAGTGATGCTGGTCTCTTCTTAATCACCTCTAATTTCTTAGCTCCAGCTAGCCAGCATCAATTGTTCCAGTAGTCCCTTCTATTCTGAACTCTAAAGCCAGAGCCACGTGGCCAAAGCTGTCAAGTTCTGTTGCTTTCTGGGGCTGGAGCATGGCCCCCTTGTTCTATTACTTTTTCTCCAGCTTTCTGTTTTCTAACTCCTTCACTGCCTAAACTTGGCTGTCCTGGAACTTGCTCTGTTGACTGACTTAGAACCAGAGATCTGCATGTCTGCCTCCTAAACACTGGAATTAGTGGTGTGATCCACCAAGCCTGGATTTAAGTTCTTCACCTAGAACTTGCTCTAGGCTGGCCTTGAACTCAGAGATCTGCTTTTCCTCCTGGGATTAAAGGCTTATACTATGATACCTGGACCTAATTTAGCTGGGTGGGATCTTGCCCCAAGATCACTACTCCCTTAATCCAATTTAACATCCTGGAACACAGAATTCAGCTCCATTTCACTTCCTGGTGCCCCTTTAATACTCAAACCATATAATTTCTATTTTTCCTTTCTCAACTTGCTCCTTTTCATTAAAACGTTCTTCATAAGAGTGAACTTTAGTAACCACACAACAGATTTTACATCAAGCTGTTTGAGACTTCCTTTGTCAGTGCAATTAGTCTGAGTCTCTTCACCTTAGCCTCAGGCAGACTCTTCAGACAAGGGCAAAAATTAGACACACTCTTCACCAAAATACTACAAAAACAGTCTCTAGGTCACATATTGAAATTCTTCACTGAAACCTCTTGGGCCAGGTCTGCATGATTCAAATCACTCTCATAACAAAGTCTTACATATTGCTTTTAGGATAGCCCATTAAGCCCCACTTAAAGCATTCCAATGCTTTCCAAATCCAAAGTCCCAAAAATCCACATTCTTCCAAACAAAAGCACAGTCAGGCCTATCACAGCAATACGCCAGTCTCTGGTACCAACTTCTGTCTTAGTTAGGGTTTTATTGCTGTGAATAGCCACCATGACCGAGGCAAGTCTTATAGGGACAACATTTAATTGGGGCCTTGCTGTCAGTTTGTGGAAAGCAATCTATTTTCTTGGCAACAGCCTGGATTTTTTTGAGGCTTTCCAAGGGACCCCTTTCGCTAACCATTCAATTGGATGTAAAACAGTCCTGATATGGGAAACCTTGTTTGGTGACACGTGATGGCCAGGTGGGACTCAGTCTCACCATTATTTAGAGACTTTATTAGGTTCATCTTCATATATTTTAGGAAAAAGAAACCTTTCAAGAATGCTATGCTTCTAACCAAACTTGCACATCTCTCTTAATCTGTCCCAGTTAATAATTATCTGGTCTTTAAACTCACTTCTCAGGCAAAGAGTCAGCCAAAGCCATTCATTAGGAAATCTGATTAGCAGTGTCTTTCCCAAGTACCTTTTGGCATAACAACTCCAAAGATGAGTTGCAATCATTCTGGGCTCTGAGAACCTCCCACCAAAAACTCAGAGCTATTTCTAGTACTCCCAGCTCCAGGTCTTAAATCATTTGGTAACGATAAGTGGCCAAGGGGGAGAGACTACAGCTGGGATCTGCTATCCCTTGCATATCCCAGTGACAGTATCTCTCCAGGGCATTCCAGATAGGATCCAGTGTGTATGTAGCGGCCACCATAGGAGAAAATCCGTCTTCAAGGACTTGAGAAGAGCCAGATGGAAGAAGTTCCGGAACCAAGAGTTGTCTGCATAGAAAAAGAGGGAAATAGCTTTCTCACACACTTGGCCTATGAACCTTGGCTGGCAGTGAGACTCTCTTGGGTGTTTGCTTCTTTTCCATCTGGGCAGCAGTCTTCATAATTAACTATGTTAACTGCCTATGACCCAGGCTCTATCTGGCAATGCCAAAGTAAGCTCTACAAGTTCTTTTCTCAAGGACTCTGTTCCTTACTCTGACGTTAGGAGAGACTTACAACATCACAGCTTGTGGGACCTTCTCTCCCCACTCCTTCTTACACCTCCTTTCCCACCACCTCATTGGCTAAGTCACAGTGAGATCACAGCACCACACATACTAGTGACTTTAACTCACTCATGGAAGCTTCTGTACTGGAGTTTGAAATGGCACTAAGACCTCTGCCATAGATTAAGTCTCTGTCACATAACTCCTTGAGTGCCTGTCAATATAAAGCTAATGCTGGTTATCAAGTTACCATAAATGAAGAACAATATAAAAATGCCTTTATTACTTTAAAAAACAAAGTTGCACAGAGTATTTGTTTATTTTTAAGATAGCCTGTGGAGTCCAGGCTGACTCCAATTTCTCTATGCAGCTGAAGTTGACTTTGAACTCCTGATCTTCCCACTTTTACCTTCCAAATGTTGGGATTACGTGTATGCACTACCAAGCCTCATATATAAGATGTGGCAACCAAACCCAGGGCTTCATGCATACTAGGAAAACACCCTTATTAATTGAGCTTACTTTTAGTGTCTGCGTGTGTGTGTGTGTGTGTGTGTGTGTGTGTGTGTGTGTGTAGCTAGGTAGTACACGTGAGTGCAGGTGCCCATGCAGGCCAGAAACTTTACATCTGGAGCTGGAGTTATAGCTGGTTGAGAGCCACCTGACACTAAATTGACAATTGAACTCAGATCCTCCATAAGAGCAGTATGTGCTCTTAACTGCTGAGCTACCTCTCCAGCCCCTGAATGTTTGTTATATAGCAAACAGTAAAAAACAAAACAAAGAAACCTTCTTTCTCTTTCTTGAGTTAGCTAATTTAGCCCTCAATTGCAAACCTTTAAAATGATCCTAGATGCCAGTTCCATGATAATGCCCATTTAACAGCTAAGAAGACAATCACAGCAAGGGAACGGGATTGGCTTCAGGAATTGCAGCCTGTGAGTGGCAGAGGCAGGTCCTGAGCAGATGAGGAGTCATTGTGCCCTGGTCATGGGTGCCAATCTGGGATGTGGCATAGATTCTACAACACAGAAACGATGGATACAGACCAGATGGCCTCCTCAGGTGTTTGCTTTCATGCAAAACCCATACTTCTGCTACTGTATCTCTTTGCTTATCTGTTATTGGCTCCTCACAAAGCATCTCCAGCCATATCTGTATGAACTATAAAGGCTTAGAGAAACCAAAACCAATGGGAATTCAGAATATAGGCTATGTGGCAGGTCAGATAGCAAGGTTTGGCTGTGGCATGCAAATTCTTGCCCGTATATTAAGAGACTGTTCAACATGATGAATCTGGTATACATTTAATCAGTATCTGTGATGTGCTGGGCACTGTAGTAGGTATTTGGTACCTCTAAATGAAAGCAGATATTTACATTCTTGAGGAAAGGGAGGTTTCAAATGAACTAAAAGGAAATGTGTGTAAGGGGTAGCGTGTGTGTGTGTGTGTGTGTGTGTGTGTGTACTATAGAACATAAGAAACATTGTCCTGACTACCCAAAGGCAGCTGACAGTACAGGGCAGGGACAGATATCCATATCGATGTTACAACAGTCAGGCTGATCTCAGTTGGTTAAAGAGGATCAGGAGGTTACCAATGAAAAGAATGGGCAGCCAACAAGTTCCATGATGGAGCACAGTTGTCAGGCTGTGGGAGCACCAGGAAGCACTAGGAATCATCTGACTGGGATGTAGCTAGACTGAGTGGGAGGAGATGAGAGAGATAAGAACCACAGTTGGAATCAAGGTCATTTGGGAAACAGAACAGAGTTTTTGAGTGGAGGAGGGATAACTTGTGAGACTTCTGTTGTTGTTGTGCTAGAAAATGAACACAAAGCCTAAAAGTGCTATACCACTGAGCCAAGCCCCAGACCTAAAGGTTTTTCTTTTCACCACACAACTCTGGCTATTTTCTGCTGAGAATAGGATTTAGGAGTTTGAAGACAGAAAGGGGAAAACCTGTCAGGAGGGAATTGCAGTAACATAGTAGAGGCAAAGATGTCAGTAAGGCAGAGTGAGATGTGGTCCAGAGGTGGTGAGAAGCACTTGGTCTGAGGCTGTATTTTGAAAGTAAAACCAACAGGATTTCCTCAAATATTAGTTGTCAATGTATGAGTAAGAGGAGAAAGGATCAAGGATGAAACCAAGATCTTAGCCTGAGCTACTCAATGGAGACTTCATGTTGATCCAGATGAAGAAGGCTATGGGTAAAGCACATCTTATAGTCAAGACATAAGGAGTTCCATTTTAAAGGCACAGTGGCATTGGAGATGCTTCCATATGGGTGGGAGTTGAAATTATGAGCTTGCAGATCAGGGAAGAAACTGTGAGCAAAACAATGATCTGGAAAACTTTGTGATAGTCACTTATTGTCAACATCACAAGATCTAGCATCACCTGGGAAACAGTATCACTGAGAGATGATCTAGATTACGCTGTCCTGAGGCCTGTCTGTCAGGGATTCTCTTGTGTTAGTTGATTCGATAAGACTTAGCCCATTGTGGGTGGTACAATTCCCTAGGTTTGGGTCCTGGACTGTATAAAAAAGAAAACGTAAGAATACCTGCATTCATTCTTTCTCTTCTCTTGGCTGTGGATATGACTAGCTGTTCCTGCTACCATGACTTCTCTGCACGAAGACTGTTAGCTGGAATTGTGAGCTAAAATAAACCCTTTCTGTGCTACATTGGTTTTTGTTGGATTATTTTATCACAGCAACAGGACAAGAAACTACAAAAAGTCTTTTAGGTATGAACAAGATGAAAGAGAGAGAGAGAATACAATGTAGAAGAATCCCTGAGTAGTCAGAAAGTTAGGAGAACCCAACCACAACTTCTCAGCGGGAGTGGGGTCACTTTAAGGGGAAGCTGAAGAGGAGCCTGAAACCCAGTGAAGGATGTAGGTTAGAGGGACAAAGGGTCAAGGAAGGCAAAGACAAGCACCACTCACTGGAGTGGCAAAGCAGAAGCCATTGGGGCTTTTGTGTCAGGCACCTCAGTGGCTCATAAGGGTAATGCCTAAGGGAGGAGGGGGATGGAAGGATGAGAATGGCTGACAATAAACAAGATATTCAGATCATGATTAGGGGAACTGTTTCTAGAAAGTAGGAGTGGGTTGTGCAGTAGTGGACAGGACAAAAAGGGTCAGGGGGTTGTTTCTTTAATGTTAGAAATAGCAGTAAATTTAAATATTTCATACTCAGACCTACTAGCATGGCATCTTTTAATGCTAGGGTCAGCAGAAGACTCGTGGAAACACTGCAGCTTGGGAGATGGGGCTCTGAACGTGGAGATGGCTGACAGTGAGAGGAACTTGTGAATGAAAATTAAAGAGAAGTGTGTCAGAATTCACATCCATTAAACTATGTGAGCTTGGAGAAAGCTAGTGAGCAGTGGTCTGGGTGTACCAAGTGATTTATGCTAGGCAAGCTTACTACCCAGGCCCTGATACATGCCTGACATTAATCTTATCCCTTTGTCAGAGACAGGAGTCCAACTTGATCTTGGGACAGAGGAGTTCACATGTAGACCTCATAATCATAACTGAAGACCTAAAGTCAGTTTCCATAGAATGTAGTGCTGGACCTGGCACAGACTTGGCAGTCAGGCAAGCTTGTATTCAAATCTCAGTTCAGCCACTGTCTTACTCTGAAGCTTCGGAGCCTTTATTGCAGGATGGGGGTGTCTCATAGAGTGTTATAGGAGTTGCTTGAAAGAACAAGTATTAACATGAAGCCAGGCTTTAGGAAATGAGCCTCCTGGTTCTTGCTAAAGTAGAAATTAACTTTATTTCCATTTCTTCGATGAATTTTCCTTCAATAGTTCAAAAGCACCGTCTCACCTGGGCTCTTGAAATCTAGACCGTCTTTAAGGGGTTTGTGTTTCGGGTTTCTGAGACTCAGAAAGAGTGCCTGGAAAACAGGTCTTTCTCTTCTGCTCAAGTACTTGGAAAATGAACAATAATGTATTTTTCTAAAGCTGCCCATATGCCCAGCAAGAGTGGAGACTTTATTCACTTCAGCTCCTCGGTAATTCACTGAACAGACTGAGTGTCTCAGTGGGGATTTTGTGAATAGCCTTCAGCCTCACTGCTCTGGGCTGTCCTCAGGCCTAGATATAACCGCTCATTCTGGATTTTTGAAATCCCAGAGTGCAGCAGGTGTCACCCAAAGCATCTGCCTACACTGTAGGAGAACCCAGAAGAGTTGCCTTTACCATTTCACAGAGGTTAGATTGTGCTTACGAAGACCAGATGAACAGAGAGGACATATTTTGTCCTTGTTATTTACCCCCACACCATTTTAAAGGACTTCCATGAAGAAACAAATACTTTCCAATATGTCTTCCCTTCCACAGTCCACCATAGTCACTTCCTAGTTTTCAATCAGTGAAGAATTATTGAGAGAGGCCCGCCAAGCATCTCTCAGTAAGAGATGAAATATCACCCAGAAGTAAAAAAATCTCACCAGAAGTATGAGTTGAAGGGAGTTGTGGTCATTGGAATGCCATTCATAGATGATGCTTTACAACAGGGAGAGAAATCTGAGAAAGACATTTTGGGACAGAGTAGATAGAGTCTGTTGAGGTTAAAGTGTGTCCCAAGTCTGCCCCATCATGGGGCTAGGATCACTCGAGGAAACAGAGGCTTGGGAAGTTTGACTGTGTTCACTCCATGCCAGCACCGGGCAGTTTTCGGGCTATGTGAAGCCGCGGGACCCTGCTCGAGCTCGAGGGATGAGAGAGCACAGTCTGAGGTCCCTGGGGACTGTCGAACATGGCTGGGGGTTCCCCGGGCCAAAAGGTGGCTGGGGACTGGCTGGTTCTCAGGCTCTTGGGCCTCAAGGTGCCACTGGGAGACGTGGAAAAGCCAAGAAAGAAGTGGGGGCCACAGGCTAGATTGGCCCGCAGCCAAAGGGGAGAGAGAGGGAGAGAGAAGGTCTGGCTTTGTCCGGCAGGGATGAGAGTTCTTGGCTTGGTCCCTGCAGTTTGCTTGGCTGGCTTGGGTTGGTGGTCAACATGGCTGAGAATGAAGAAAGATCTTCTGCAGGAGATCAGAAGGCAACTCTGTAGGTGAAAACCTTCTCCATTGTTTCCTACAGTGAATTCCAATGAAAGAGAAATGGTCCATGGTTTTAAGATGTTTATTGTCATAGCGGAAAGTAGATGAGAAACTCTACTCCGGTTTTCTCAAGGCAGGCCTGAGATTAAATACCTTTTGCAAGGAGGAGGGTCTGGGAAGGAAAGTTTAATTGGCTACGCCCCTCTGGCCTTTAGGTACCTCATTAATATAGAGATCTGTCTTGAGACTCTGTGGCCTGTAGTCAAGCCCTCTACTTGTGGAGAGGCTGGTAGGGGCATTGTCCTACATGACTAAAGGACACAAATCTATGGAATGCTGCGGCCTCCTCGTGTCAGGAGCCTGGAGTCTGGGAGCGTGGCAAAAGCCTACCATCCCTTAACTAGGGGACCTTAACTAGGGTTTCAAACCAAGTTCAACCAGAAATCAGGTTGTCTTTCTCAGTCCTACAAGAGTCCACCACTCAAGGACAGCTCCCATTAACAAAGCGGTGTCTGTGGTGACACAAAGGGAAACACACTAGTCACTCTCACACCACTGTGACCATGATGCTTGAAAGAAACAAGGGAAGAAGCAAATGTTTATTTTGGCTCAAGAGTTTGAGGAGTTTCAGCCTATCACGGTGGAGAGAGCAGTATGGAGCAACTTAGTTCATGATGGCAGGAGGGTGACACTGGCTGTTCCCAGCATGGCAACTAGGGGGAGAGACTGTGACAGGCCCCAAGGGTCAGGTATGAACTTCAAAGACCTGCCTTTAGTGAACTAGTTCTACCAGTTAAACCCTACCTCTTGAAGGTTTACAAGACAGAGTACTGACACATGTCAGACAATGAACGGTCAAAACATGAGCTGGTGGGAAACACTGCAGAGTCAATGTAACTGGGAGAGCCATGCAAATGCGGGAATTGCCAGGCCCCAAAAGGGGGAAAAAAATTTTCCCCCCCCCCCAAATGTTAAAAAAAAAAAAAAAAATTTTTTTTTTTGGGGGGGGGGGGGGTTTTAAAAAAGGGGGGGCCCCTTTTAAATTTTTTAAAGGGGGGGGCCCCCCCCCGGGGGGGGTTGGGGGGGGGGGGGGGGGGGAAAATTAAAACCCCCCGGGGGGTTTTTTAAAAGGCCCTTTTTAAAAAATTTTTCCCTTTTCCCCCCAAAAAAAATTTTTTTGGGGGGGGGAAACCCTTGGGGAAAAATTTAAAAAGGGGGGGGGGAAAAAGGGGGGGGGGGGGGGGGGGGGGGGGGGGGGGGGGGGGGGGGGGGGGGGGGGGGGGGGGGGGAAATTTAAATTTTTTTTTGGGGGGGGGGGGGGGGGGGGGGGGGGGGGGAAAAAAGGGGGGGGGGGGGGGGGGGGGAAAGGGGGGGGGCCGGGGGGGGGGGGGGGGGGGGGGGGGGGGGGGGGGGGGGTTATTTTTGGCCAGGTTTTAGGAGTTCAGCTTCGGTGGAGAGGGAGTTGGAGCCTTGTTTTGATGGCAGGAGGGTGGACACTGGTGTTCCAGCGGAACTAGGGGGAGAGGGGGGGCTGGACAGGCCCCCAAAGGGGCAGGTAGAAATTAAGTGCTTTAGGAAGTTTTTGAAACCCCCCCTTTGGGTCGACAGGTAGGCTGAGCTGCGGTAAAAACGAGCTGGTGGGAAACACTGCAGGGTCAATGTACTGGGAGAGCTGCAAATGCGGGGAATTGCAGGCAACAAGGAGGAGGGGAAAAAAGGAGTCCTAACTTTTTTCCCTTTTCCTCTTCTTGAGGGTTTTTCAATGCATGAAGACCCGAGCTCAGCTGTTGGAGGCATGGGGTTCTATTTGTGTGGACTTGAAGCTCCACTAAAATGGATTGTTTCTCAAACACAAGCAGGTTGGGTCCCAAGAGTAAACGGGGCAATGATCCCAAAGTCTTAGAGAACAGCACTGAGGGGTGGCTATGGATGAGCACACCGAACCCTTAAATTTTCACCCTGCTGGCATCCTCTGCGGCTTCTAGGGTTTGGGGGGGAAAGGGAAGTTAAGTAAAGCCTGAGTAAAGTATGACTGAGAAGCAGTCAGAATCCTGATCTCTCTCTCTCATTCCCATAGGGTGGTGATAGCCCACTTCTAAGGGAAAACTAGGAATGCAGAATTTTTTATGGTCGAAGGGAGCTACACAACTGAAAATGCAGCTGCCCCAGTGAAAGGTTTTAAACCTATTCACTGACAAGACCTTGAACCTTCTCCTACTTCGCATCCCCGAATTTGGGCAGACAGTTCCCCCTCCTCTGGGTAGGATAAGAGATTGTTCACTTGGACTTGATGGCCTGAGATGAAAGCCAATGTCATAGACCGTGAAAACACACAACCACTACAGACCAAACTCACACAGAGATTGCAGGGAGTGTTAGATTTCTGAAAATTTAAGTATGAAGATAAAATTAAGACTGCTCGGGCATCTAAAGAACATCTTTAGTACCCAAACATTATGTCCCACCACCTAGACAAAGAACTCCAGGCAACCAATGACTTCCGGGATAAGGAAAATTAGACCTTCCCAGGATTGAGTCCTTTACTGGTCATCTAATGCAGTGTGGTCATCCTTGAGCTCGTATATACACCACCAACAGAAGTGGACTCAGCAGCTTGTATTTAAATATATTTGTGCATATACTACTCCCCCGGCATGTAGGTAACAATAATAATCAAAGAAAAAGAGGCTATAAACTCGAGAGTTCGAAGATGGTATAGTGGGCTCCAGGAAGGGTACCTAGGAGAGGCTGAAAGGAGTCAACAGGTTGATATAATTCTATTTCAATTAGAACCATATTAAAGTACTTAATAAAAGAAAGATCCGGCTTGGAGGGAACAGAGATTATGAAAGAGGGAAAAAGATAAAAGAAAAACATCCAAAAATGCATCCTGACTCTAGAAAGGTGAGATTCTGCCCCCAGGGCAGGAGGGCAGGGTAGTTGGTAGGTAGAAGAGAAATTTTTTAGGAAAAACCTGTAGTGTCTTCAAGAAGAATGTTTTCATATAGCACAGGGGTACTGGCCAACCCACACATTCACACTCAACATTTGCTCACCTGGTCACAGCTGAGACAAGTGAACCCAGCCAGAGTTCCATTCTTGACCATATGCCTGCTTAGCTCAGGCTGGTACAACTGATTGGTAGTATACTAACCTGGCCTCCCAGTTCACAGGAAAGGTAAAGTCTTAAATATCTCTTATTCGAGAACATTTTCCTAAATTGCAGTTGCTGCTATTATTGCAACGGTATAATTTATATTCCTTTTGCTTCCTTGTAGCCCAAGTTTTATTTATTCTTGTTGATGTATGCATTGTAATTGTGTTGCTGAGCAAGCTATTTCTCACACTGGTGAGGAAAAATGACCCTTGTGGCAGTTTACTGTACCAGTGATCCCCAAGGAAGGAACCATTCCTCTGGAATCCACACCCTTCCTGGACTCCTTCCTGGAGTTGGCTACCGTGTGGAAAGGCTACAGGCAGGAGAATTCAAACCTGCCAATAGCAGGAATAAGTCTCTCTGAAGTTCCAGCCAACAGCAGACCTGGCTCTCCACACATGTTAGTGAGCTCACCTTACAGGTGGATTATCGAGCCCCAACTGGACCATTCCTGCAGATGACAGGAAGCCATGATGTTTGACATTCTGACTTGTGTGCTAGTGAGTAACAGACAACTAAATGACTCTTTTCATTGGCTTGTCCATTAGACGTACTGCCTGATGTAGCCGGGAGTCTGCTTTGAGCTATAGCTTTAATGCAGCCCTGCTCCCCCAGAATGGCTGCTTGAAGTTCATTCTGCTTTTTTTTTTTTTTTTCAGGTAACTCTCTTAGTAAATTTTCTCTTTGTCCAGAGGAGAGAAAAAAATGCTTTCAATTGCTTAGAGATTCCAGGCATCATACACCTAAGAGTGGACAAATTCAGCAGTAAGGACTTTATTTGAAAAAAGACAGGTTCTCACTATGTAGCCCAGGCTGACCCAGAACTCAGGATTCTCATGTCTCAGACTCTTGAATGATGGTATTACAGGCATGTGCCACACACTTGGCTGGGGGTTTCTAATAGTCTTGGTCAACCAGTTACACTGACCTCTGATCCTATTGTCCTGTGATATTTAGAGTGGGGTGTGGCCTTCCTAGACCTTAACTGCTATCTTGATACTTCCCTGGCTTGCTGTGGTTTATGGTTCTGAGTTGCTATTAGCCTTTTAGGAGGTCTGGTTATTCCATTCTTATAGCTCTGTGTGGGAAAAAATAGTTTCCCAGGGGGAAAAAATGTTGGAAAGCCATCCCTTAGGAATAAACAGATATTCCTCCCTGTGTACTGATTTGGTCCCTTGCAAAACCTCTCTTTTCTCACAGCTGCTAAAGAAGAGATTTAGCATCACCATAAAAAAATGTATGACCAAAAAGGTCTGAGAGATTTAGCATCACCATATAAAAATATGTATGACCAAAAAGGTCTTGACAACATTTTGCAACCAAACAACCTAGCTTCTGCCTGTTTCCCCATCCCTTGCAGACACAGGAAGCTCTGCCCAGTAATAGCACTATTCTGTGGCACATTTGGGGTGACATTCTTGCTGGATATCTTCTGTTCTTGAGATTCTCTCATGCTGAGGGCTAGGCTGTAGCATGAGCAACAAAGCGTGGCACTGTGGTCCAGAGTACTAGTTTTGATACTACATGTCTCTGGCTCTGTCTAGCCTGTGACCTTAAGCCAGTTTCTCATCACTCCTCAGGTTTCCTCATCCAAAAAAAAAAAAGAAAAAAAAAAACCAAGGTATTCAATGTTTGCATTATGAGGTTGCTCCAAAGATTAAACTTAAATTGTATTAAGGACTCAGAACATGAACTGAATTTGGGGTGCGTGGGTAGATAGGGGCTGGAAATGTGCAGTTCGGTAGTATGTCTGTTGCCTAGTATGTGAGGCATTGGATTCAACACTCAATATTATTGAAATAGTAAAATAAAAGTAGCAACAATGAAGGAGATAATAATGGTGGTGGTGATGATGGTGAATGTGATGATGGTGATGATGATAGTGATGATGATGTATGCTGGTGGTGGTGATGACAATGACGATGACAGTGACCACGATGTTGCTGGTGATGGTGGTGGTCATGATGGTGGTGGTAGTGGTGATGGTGATGATGGTGGTTATGATTGTGATGATGACGGTGATGGACTCTAGGGAAACAAGTTTACTTCAGAGGGGCCTTCACTATCTCTTTCTTTGAGGTTTCCTTAATCCAAGGTGGACAGAAAAAGAAGGAAAGTCCTCTTCTATGTGCTACAGCTCCCTGTCTATTTTTTTTTTCAAGACAATCCATGGCGTTTTTATTACAGCCTCTTCGTTTATAATGTGAGGTAAAAGGAAAAGCATTTCTCTTTAATACTTTATATAGTGATAGCAAAATATCTGAGACCTAAAGGGGATTCCAAGGGGGTTGCATGTCTCATACATTGAGATCAAATAAACGAGCTTTAACTCCTGGAATTTTCCAGTTGACTCTTCCCTTACAATATTACTAAGCTCTCATTGGTCACACTGCGTCTCAAGACCAATGTTTTATTGTTGTAGATGTCTTTAGACCTGAATCAATGGTTTAGCAAATACCTACTAATTCCACTTCAAAAATGAGTTTGGCATTTGGTGGAATTCTGGCATTGGGCTGCCCTTGCTTTTCATAAGCCCATTCTGGTTCAATCTCCATTTGAGCCTTTCCTCCTTTGTAAATAGTCGGGAGAGCCTCATCCCAGCCTCTGACAACCTTTCCTATTGCGACCTTGAAACTTTTTCTTCTTTGAGTTTCTGTGAATATTAGTATCAAAACCAGTCCCATCTGGGAGTGTCCCTGTATACCAGCAGTGAACAACATCTTCCTTTTTGGGAAAGTTGGTTTATTCTCCTTTTTAGAACCGATTTTGTGTATTTCGGTGGACCCTCATCAAGAGTCTCTTCAGGCTTGGTTTCTCTCGGTTTATCGTCATCAGACTTCACTGGCTCAGACTCTACACTTACAGTTTCAGCATCCTTGGAATGATTACTTTCAAAAAGATGGCTGAAGGCTGTAACTGAACGGTCCCTAATAGTAACCTTAGCTACACTTTTAGTGTTTCCCAATAATTCATGCTCTGCAAGAAACAAATCTGAACCATGATCCTGCAGGAACGTGATAGTCTTTCTTGGGCAGATGCATGCTGTAGAGCAACCCCCTGCCATTCTCTCTCCCTCCTCCTCCCTCCCCTTTCTTTCTCTTCCCTCCCCTTCCTTCCCTCCTCTCCTCTCCTGCTGTCTTACAGAACCTATTTCCCAGTGTGCATTATTGCTAGGTCTCATGCAAGCTCTTGAACTCACGCCCCGTATATAACTTAAATGCTCTAGCTTATGGTTAACATCTTCCATTTTCTTTCAGCCTCAGTCCTAGGTCACCACCACTCTGCTCCCTGTTTCTACAAGGTTGTCATGTTTGATTTCACATGAGCAAGAACACATGGTATTTCTCCGTCTGGCTGACTAATTCACTTACCACAACATCTCCCAGGTTCATCTGTGCTATTTCCAATGGCAAGATTCTCTTTGCTTTTAAAGGCTGTGTAGTGTTTTTAGTGTGTCCGTGCTACATTATCTTCATTCATCCATCTGTTGGCAGATAGGCTTTTCTAGAATTTGGGGATTGTTTGGCCAGCGAAGGCAGCAAAAATGGAAATGGCAAACATCTATAAAACATTGAAGGTCTTTCAATGCTAAGATCTTTATCAAACCACATCTTGGAGCAAAGTTGTCAATCTTAGAATATTTAGGACTAAGGAAGGAATGCAAAAAAAAAAAAATCAGAGTAAGGAAGGGGTACCAGGACACCAAAATGTGTGTCACTTATTTACCAAGGAAGTCTTATCCAGTGGTTGGGAGTAGGGGTAGGGGCAGGGGCGGGGGCGGGGGCAGGGGCAGGGGCAGGGGCAGGGGCAGGGGCAGGGGCAGGGCAGGGGCAGGGCAGGGGCAGGGGCAGGGGCAGGGGCAGGGGTAGGGGTAGGGGTAGGGATAGGGGTATGGGTAGGAATTAGGCTTCAAAGCTAGATGCCTGAGTTCACTGCAGCTCCATTTCTGCTAGTCCTGTTGCCATGGTTACTTAAAATATCAAAGTCTCAGTTTCTTTCATGTATAAGATAATAACAATGGTATCATAGGGTCGCTGTGGAATAAACTCAATGATATCTGTATAGTGTTCTTAAAGTATTGGCTTTAGAATTCATCTGTCTTGGTTCACCAGCTGAGTGATTTCAGAAAAGTCTCTCAATTGCTGTGTCTTGATCTTCTGTGAAAAAGGAATGTTAACACTGAGTGGAGGTTAAATATATGGGCTCCTTGATGATATTCTGGCATTTAGTATGTGTTTGATCCGACCCTCTGTCTTAGTGGTAGATACCAATGGCATCAATATGCCATGTGATGGACACCCTCAACACTCAGTTATTATTAGCTGTTAAGATGCTTATTTATCTCTCAAAAACAATACAATAATTTTAAAATGAAAATTAAAATGTATGAAAAAGTAGAAAGAAAACGTAACCACTTTAGAGAAATTCTTAATAAGATTTTTGTTGATTATTTTCTCAGAAAAATTATTCTGCTTTGTATACTCATATACTGCATGCACACTTCTGTACTATATATGTTCCTGTGTTGCATATACACTTAGGTATTATATATATACTTATGCTCTGTATATATATTATGTGTGTTTTTACAGATGTATATTGTATGTATAGCCATGAGCTGTATGCACACTTGCGTCGTATGTACAGTCTTGTATTGCTTGCAGTCTTGTGTTATATGTACATTCATGTGGTATATGTACAGTCATGTGTTGTTTGAATAGTCATGTGTTGTATGTACACTCATAGGGCATATGTACAGCCATGAGTTGTATGTATACTTATGTGGGATTTGTACAGCCATGTGTTATATGTACAACATGCAGCTATGTACTGTCATGTGCTATATGTATACTCATGAGGTATATGTACAATATGTGCCCCATGTGACATATATGAAGCCATGTATTATATGTGCACTTATGTGGCATATATACAGTCATGTTTTATGTGTATAGTCATGTGGCATATGTACAACCATGTATTGTGTGTACATTCACTTCATAGACTGCCTTGATCATATACACCAGAAAAGAATCATTTCCATTTCTTATTACAAACTCTTAATAAGCATCATTTAAGTGACAGGCCATTATGCACACATATGTGATCATAATCCACTTCCATATTCCTACGTAGATTCTTGCTGTTTTAATTTTTCTTTATTATGACTGTGTTAAGATGAGCATGCTTGTACATAAAACTTTTTTCCACATAAGCTTATTTCTTCAGTACAGAGTGTGAGGATTACGAGTATCTGGGGATATTCCTATATGTTTATGATTCGTCTATCTTATAGTGTCTGTCTACTTTTTAAGAGTAATACCAAGCTGTGCATGGTGGTACTTTCCTGGACTCTCGTCTCATCATTTGGAATATAAGGAAAAAGACAGTGAGTTTGAGGTCAGCCTAGGCTATATATTGAGACCTGGTGACAGAAACCAAGTGCTGGGAATGTAGCTCAGGGAAGAAAGCTTGCCTCACCGGCATAAGACTCTGAGATCTATCTCCCACACAACATACAAACACAAAAGTCACCATACCAAGTTAAACTGAAGTGTGTAAAAATGCCCCTGTGAAACTTACCATTACTAAACACTTGTCTCAGGCGCCATGATGGCACATGCTTTAATCTCAGAGGCAGAGGCACAAGTATCTGTGAGTTTAAGGCTAGCCCAGCCTGCATAAGGAGTTTCATGCCAGGCAGGACTACATAGTGAAATCTTTGTCTTAAAAGCAAAACCAACAAAATACTCAAGGGTGCAAATATGGAGACACAGTGCAGGACAGAAACTGAAGGAGGGACCGTCTACAGACCATTCCACCTGGAAATCCATCCTATGTGCAGTCACCAAAGGCAGAGGTTGATGTGGATGTCAGGATGTACATGCTGACAGGAGCCTGATATAGCTGTCTCCTTAGAGGTCTGCAAGAGTCTGACATACTCAGAGGCAGATGCTCACAGCTAACCATTAAACTGAGCATGGAGTTCCCAATGGAGAAGATAGAGTGAAGGCTGAAGGAGTTGAGAGGATTCGCGACACCATGAGGAAAGCAACAATCCCAACCAACCAGAGCCCCCAGGGTCTAAGCCACCAGCCTGGGAGTGCTTAGGGAGGGACTCAAGGCTCCAGCTATATAGGCAAGGGAGCTATATATAAGTGGGAGAAGAGATCCTTGGACCCATGAAGGCTGGACGTCGTGGGGGGGGATACTCGAGGGTGGGGAGGTGAGGTACAGGGGAGGGTGGGTGGGGGTACACCAACGTGGAGGCAGGAAGGGGGGAAGGGATAGTGAGTTCCTGGGAGGGAGGGGGGAAATGGGGTAAGGAGAGAACATCTGAAATGTAAAAAATAAAAAATTTTCCAATAAAAAAAAAAAAAAAAATGAAGGGCCGGGCGGTGGTGGCGCACGCCTTTAATCCCAGCACTTGGGAGGCAGAGGCAGGCGGATTTCTGAGTTCGAGGCCAGCCTGGTCTACAGAGTGAGTTCCAGGACAGCCAGAGCTACACAGAGAAACCCTGTCTCAAAAACCAAAAAAAAAAAAAAAAAAAAAAAAAAAAAAAAAGAAAATAGAATAATCATGAAAACCGGAAAAAAAAAAAAAAAGCAAAACCCAACTAGTTTTACTTTGTTAAAATACGGTGTGTGTGTGTGTGTGTGTGTGTGTGTGAGAGAGAGAGAGAGAGAGGAGAGAGAGAGACAGAGAGAGAGAGAGCACATGTGCACATCAGAGGGCAGCTTTGTGTAGTCCATTCCTCCTTCCACTGTGTGGGTACTGAGAATCGAACTCAGGTATCAGCTTGGTGGTAAGTGCTTTTATCTGTTGAGCCAACTGGCCAGTATCTTGTTTCAATTACAGGAAGCAGTGGCCCCAGCGATTCAGTAAGAATTATACTTCATTAACTACTCATGTGTTCTAAATGTTTTTGAATGTGTGTGTTTAACTTCTGTTGTTTCTAGTAATTTGTCTATTTAAAGTCGTTTGCCTGTTGTCCATCTGTGGACCGTAAACTACTTCTGTTGTGTTTTGCTTGCACTCCTTTGTATGTTAAACGATATTAATCTCCTACTGGTTTGTAAATATTTGTCCTTAGGTAGTATTTTAACTTTAGTTTTCTTTTCACATATGAAATATTTTAAAACACAATTGTTGCTTAACCCGTTTCTTTTGTGGATGATTTTGTCCATGAGCAGAAATGTAGATATAATGCTGAGTGGCCAAGGGTGGGTAGGGAGAATGTCCCTGTTTTATGACTTTACAGATGTTTATTTCTCAAAATTTTTAATCCATCTGGGGTTAAAGTTATGCCAGTATATAGTATGAATTAAGGCTGGAGATTGATTTTTTTTCTCCTAATTTGCTAACCAACTGTCCTAATGCTATCTGTGGAATATATTTCCATTCCCCATTGATCCAAGATGCCTTTCTTATCATAAATTACGTTTTTATATGTTCTAGGGCCATCCGTCCTGTTGTATTGATCTCCCTGTCCATTCCTATGCCAATTCCATGGGGTTTTAATTATAGTTGAAGGGTCTTTTAAGTCCTCTATTTCAAGAATGCCCAGCAGAGATAGCACATTTGTGTGAACATAAAGATAAGGCCAATGGGTACTTAGAAAAGCCCAAGGATTTTGTTCTTGCTTACGTCTGAGCCTGAGAAGGCCACAGGATGATTGCTGTTTATTGAAAAGAGATACTTAGAGGTGTAGATGTGCCTTTGAACCAGCTTCCAAACGTTGCATCACTTGCACAGGACCTAAATGGATCTCACTATTGTTTTCTTCTCTGTACCAGGTGTCCCAGTGTTTTGTGATCTTCAAACAGTGGTAGACCATTTCTGTTAATATATAATGGTGACCAACCAAAGTGAGATGAATCGTGTGACTAACACTGTTCAAAGAGAGACAAACTATAGTAACTTTTGTTACTCCATGGAAGCAGCTTGAATAGTGAGTCCGTGGTTCACTTTCTTCAAATATTAGTCCAGGTTCCATGATGGGGATCAGACCATGTGGGAGGAGAGCTGTAAGCAACCCTCAATGACTTGCAAAATACTACAAATCCTTTTCGTTGTAAACCTCGGTCCTCATTTATTACAGCAGCACCAATTAGCCTATTCTGACCAGTAACAGAGACAGAGTCAAAATACTTAGTAGTAGTTGCCACATCATGAATTCAATTAGGTGCTTAAATTAAATTAGAAAATTAAAATAGATATCTGCTAGGATACCAGTGAGGTGTACATAGAATGCTTTAACCTTGTAGTCTACTCAAGTGCATCTCTTTAAAGTGCCAGGGCAGATCTCACATCTTACTGACTAGGGATCTATTTTCTAACTCAGGAGTTATCATCCTTGTGATTCTAAGCTTGTTGGCTCCTCTCATCTCTAACACTGCGACAGGCTTTGCTTGTGTCAGAAAATGGAAAGATGCCGTATCTCACCGTTTCAGTTTGCCGATTTTTTTTTTCATTGAGAAGTTAAGTCTGAGTGAACACCCTAATATTCTGCAAAATTCTGCCCATCACAAGTGATAACATTATCCCACAGATGTATATTATTATTATGTTCATTTACTTAGTCTTTAAAAAGTTACTGTGTGATATAGTCCCATTACACTTTCTTAGCTAATTGTAAGAAGAGGTTCTTTTTGCCCTTGGTGGGAAAATGTGACACGGACGACATGAACCTGGCTATGTTAGAAGATGGTGCCCTCTTTAACTAGAGAGAAGACAATGGAGCCTGTGGCTGGGAGGTTGGTTTCTGAGTACAACCAGCCTCAACCTCTACGTGCCCCCTGTATGTGGAGGATGGGGAGTGACAATCAGACAGCAAGATGCCGTATCTCCACACCCTCACTTTCCCTGTATATAAAGTAGAATCTCTATGAAGACTGACAGAAAAAGCACATACAAATTACCTAAGCACAGAATCTGGTCCTCCAAGTGGGTATTGACTTTTACTGCTAGGACCCTGTAGTTTTTCCTGTTCTCTAGGTGAGTGACTGCTTGAACTCTGATTTCAGACTCAAAACAACATCAAACTTCTCTAGGACATCTGACTGCTTTGTACCTCTTTTCTGTCAGAGGTTATGTAGTTCACTGGTCCCTGTGTCTATCTAGTCTCCATCCTTTGTCAGCCACACCATTGAACAAAACAAAACAAAAACAAGCAAACCAGAAACAAATTCCCCTGCCACTGCCTCCTCTCCCCAAAGGAAAGCCCAGTACCTAGTTTTCTGGAGCAGGAGCAAAGTTTATCTTACCTTACAGATTCAGAGGGATAAGGCTCCATTATGACAATGAAGAACGACAGTGAACACCAGGCATGATGGCGGAACCAGAAACCTGAGGGATCACAGCTTCAGTTACAAATATGAAGCAAACCAAGAGCAATTTCAAAATAGGACAAAGGTGTTAATTCTCAAAATCCACCCCCCAGTGATGTAACTCCTACACCTGAGCCTGTGGGCAGGGGATGGGGTGGGGGGACATTTGTCGTCCAAACCAACAGACTACTCATTGTCTGTCTTCATTACTTGAGAACAGTATTGACTTCTCCGTTCCTTACTTTCCTCACACCTCAAGTAGGACAGCGGCTGCCTTAGAACCGCTAACAGATTGGTGAGCAGACAGAGCTAACTGAAAACTATAGTTGACAAATTCGTATCTAAGTGCTCAATACGCTATTGTGTATCAGCACGTGAAATCCATGAAGCTCCCTGAGTTGCTGAACTGCTAGGGATGGAGTAGGCTATAGAAGCATGGAGGCCTCTCACTATGCAGAATCTCTGGCCTAGGAGTTTGTGTTTTCTAGGAAGAAGGATCTATTGTCTAGTCTCCCAAAAGTGTCTTCTGGGCTTGCTTGAGTATACTCTTTATAAAATGTCAAGGTGACAGTGATAGAGGCGGTTGCCAGAAGATCATATTTGACAATTTCATGTGTCAGACCTGTGTACTTACCAGGAGTTTTTAAAGTCTCCAGCTATGGGGAAAAAGGGAGGTGACTACTTTCTGTTCCATTTTCAAATGGCTGTTGTTCTCAGAAAGACAATGAGTTCTAAGCAATTGTATATATATGTATATGTGTATGTGTGTGTATGTGTATATATATGAATACATGTATGTGTGTGTGTGTGTATATATATATAAAACCACACTATGTGATTTGCTAATGTTTGAGCTCTGTGTTCTCTGAAGACAGTGGCTTCCTAGGAGGGAGCTACAAGTAGGGGCTGAGCAAGGTGTTCCTTGCTGTTTTAGGTAAACCACAGAGGTTGGATTTGGGACTGAGTATGGTGGTTCACACCTTTAATCCCAGCACTCAGCATTAGCAGGTGGATCTCTGTGAGCTTGGGGCCAGCCTTGTCTATATAGCGCTTTCCAGGTGAGCCAAGGCTAGCTACATAGTGAGACCCTGTCTCAAAATACCACCAAAACAAAAACCCAAAAACAAAACAAAAAAAAATGGATTTTTGTCCCAGCAAAGAGATAGATGCTTTCTTAGGTGTGGACTGCCCAGCCTTCTTCCAGTGCTGCATATGTTGCCAGGAGCCAGGGTTGAATGTAGGAAAACAGGGGGAGGGGGAGGGGGAGGGGGAGGGGGAGGGGAAGGGGAGGGGGAGGGGGAGGGGAATTGGTTCTAAATAGAAAAAGGAGGGAAGTTTCTCTTGCCAAAGAATTGATGTGGTGTTCTGCTGCTGTAAGTGGCACTTGGAGAAAGGATCGACTTTGTGTTCTTACAAATATTTTTTAAAACTAATTTTTTGAAATCATGTATACAGTATGTCTTCACCAGCTCCTCCCAGGACTAACCAGCACATCTTCATGACTTCCTTCTTTAGTTACATTACATTTTTGAGCACACTGAGTCTAATTAGTGCTGTCACATGTGCTTGCCTGTGGAATCATTCACTGGGTCACGAGAAAACCACCAGTGGACATATGCCAGAGGAAAAGTAACTCCCCACACCCCTGGCTATCAATGGCTAATAGCTCCTTGGTTAGGGTGGTGCCTCAGGCATCCCACCTACCCTCCAAGCCTAATGCCCTGTGATTTCCCAGCTTGGACAGTCTGTTCCTGGTAGCCAGGCTTGTGTGGTGACAAGGGTCCCTGCTGGGTTGTGTGGACAGAAAAGAATGGCATTTTTTTTCTTTTTCTTTACTCTTTTTATTTTTGAGCAATTTCTGATTTATACAAGTGTGTGTTTCAGATAAATTTCAGACTTGTACAGTCGTGTTTCCGTGGTGCCTTCATTCAGTATCTTCTGATGTAAATGTCTTACATTACCATGGTGATCAGTTATCAGCTCCAAGACATTAACGTCAATACAGTACTATTAACTATAGTAAGTTATTATTCAGATTCTACTCACTTTTCCCAGTACCTTTTTTTTCTACCCCAGGATCCAATCCCAGATCCTGCTGTGCCTTTTGATGTCACATCTCTTTAATGCTAGCTAGTCAGTGGCAGATGCTAGGTAAGCTTTTGTCTTCCAGGACATTGATGCTTTTTAAATGGGTTATTCTTTTCATGCAGACACTTAATTTAGGTTTGTCAGAAATACATACGCTCATCTCCTCTCATCTCCTCTCATCTTACCATACCTGACGCAAGGCTCCGCCTGGCTCATCCCTGATGAGGGCTTTAGTTCCACTGTAGAATGAGCACTTGACTACCCCAAGCTTATATGTTGACAAAGAATTCCCAAGTGATAGCGTTCAAAGGTAGGATATTTGGAAGACGATCAGGCCGTGAGGGTAGAGCACTCACAATTGGCATTAGTATTCCCAATAGGGGATGGAAAAATAGTCTTCTTTCCATCATGTAAGGATCCAGCAAGAAGATGCCATGTATGAACCAGAAAACAACCTTTAGCAGACACCATTCCTGCCGTGACTTAACCATGGACTTCCCAGTGTACAACCGTGAGAAACACATTTCTCTTGTTTCTAACTTACCTACTTCATGGTATTTTGTTATGATTGTTTTCATGAACTATGACAATCTCCCATTTTTAGAGGCAAAACTATCAGAAAATCTGTGGACGTGAAAAAACCATGACATCAGTTTGTAAACATTTCTGGTGACATACGTTGTGGCTAAGCGAACAAACTGTTTCTCTTGGCTTCTTCAGGAAGCCTTCACTTTAGGCTGGCCTCCAGTAGTGACCTCTGTCATTCTAATGGCATTATTCTGCCTGCAGTGACCCTGCCTATGGGCACAATAGTCCCAAAGATGCTTCATCTATTAGCAAACCAAAGAAAGCAACTTTCATTAGATATAGGCCATCTTCTCTAAGGCCATCAGAAGATGAAGGTTGGTATCAGGTCATGGACATAACCTTTAGTCCTTCCAAGGGATTTTTCCATGCCTGTAGCTTTGGGGACATAGGATGGTACATGTCACTTGGCTTTTCCCTGTGCTTCTCAATGCCTTCTTGGGAAAGGTAGGCCTTGTTAAGAGTTCAAGTCCCAGAACTGAAATGGTAGAAAGGAAGGATCAACTCTTACAAACTGTATACACACATACACACATACACACATACACACATACAGAGAGGGGGGGGGATGTACTACTGAAGCTGAATTCTTTATACTGAGAAGGTGTGAACCATAGTCCAAACTCAACACATTGCTAGCATAGAGCAAAAGGCCTTTAGGCTCAACTGTGATAGTATTTCCTGGGGTAGGAAGAGGCTCCATGTTTGTCTGCAGTAGAGTATGATACCATAGCAGCTAGAAGAGCAAATTCATGTTCATGGTTAAATCAGGGATGCGAGTACAGATGGGAAAAGACTAGTTAAGGTCCCAGATGCAGTTGCAAAGGGAACAAGAGTTTATTCCATTGCTTCCTTAGCCTACCATGTCTATTTTGTGCCAGATATTGTAAGCATGCAGAATTAAGGGATATTAGAGGGGGTCACAAGTGTTGCTGGCCTCATGAAGCTTACATTCTATGAGTGTTGGGAGTGGCAGAGAGATCCCATATGGAACAGAAAAGAGAAGAGTCCTTGACAGTGTGCCATGATGTCCTGGCTATGTGGTCCATAGGAGGAGGGAGGGATATAACAGGAGAAGATGATGGCTCTAGACTTCTAGCCTGTAGTACTGGGCACTTGGTGTGAGCCACTGAGGAAAAAAAAATCTCAAAATTTTAAGTAACTTTAAAATTCTGTGTTGGAACACATTCCTAATTATTCTGGGGGTGTGCTTTGCCCACTGGCCATAGGTTGAACTTGCCTGCTCCATTCTTGCCAGATGCCATTGGTTAATGAGCTTAGAACTTCAGGGAAGGACAGGAATGTTACTTATAGGCATTTATGTATGCCTGTGTAATGTGCGGATACTTCTATGTACATATGTGCTTGTGTGCACATGTGCATGCATCTTGTGTGTATGTGTACCCATGTGTATGATGATACTAGTTGTGGAGGAGTTGTGCAACCTTCTTGTTTGCTTTCTTAGACAAGTGAGAAGCTCCACCCCTTTCCTGTTTGGAGGGATGTACCCATGCACACTAACCCAGGGATGGCTCAGCCCATATCCTAACCCTGCCAACCGACACTCCAGAATGATGGCCTGCATTCTGCAGACTGTAATAAAAAAGGGGGGGGGGCGCTGGCTGTGGCAGGAATGGACTGCCTCACAGAGGCAGCCTCACAGGGTTTTGGAAGACATGACCTATTTCGATCCAGTGCCTGGGCATTTCCTAAAGCCTGACTTGAGTCAAACAACCACTCTTCTGTGCTTTCAAACCATGTTTTTGCTGCTGCCTTGCAGGCATTGACTTGGAAGCATCTTCTGTAGGGAGATTCAGTCACATCCTTACAATGCTACTTTGGTAACACTGTAACAATAATAGAGCATGCTTCAAAAGACACAAATGTGGGGTCCTTTTCCTTATTCAGGCTTGCTGACTATTTTTAGTTAGCCAGGCACTTTTCACTGCACCAGTGACCATCACGTGGTTCACTCCAATGAAAATCAAATCACTGGAGAGCCAGCCATGTATTTCTGTCACAGACCATATTTTGGTTTGCATTTTGAAGTGTTTTTATGAATTGGTTTGCAAAACTAATTGAATCAGAGATGGATTTTGCTCAGTAAGTTGAAGTGCTTTATGAAATAAAATTACCATAAGAAATTGATCTAATTATTTGGCAATTTCTAATGCAAAAAAAAAAAAATCTAATACGGTTTAAAAAAAAAAAAAAAACCTCCCAGAGAAGGAATCTCAGAAACTCCTCGAGGCAAAGGAAAAGCTTTTATTTAGTTATCTCTTTGGAGATGCAGCTCTTAGCTTACAAGAACACAGCTTCAGGGTATGTTTTATTGGTAGCTCTAGTTTATACTAGTTTTAAAGGACAAGGTTTCTCCATATTACTTTTCTATAGGAAACATCACTTACAATCATCATCATTGAGATAGAAATGTTATTTTTGATTAAACACTTGAATCTTGTTTTTCCCACATGTCAGTTGGGAAGGTTTTTAATGCTGAGGAATGACTGGTATGTTTCCTTATCATAATAGATGAGACCTCAGCATAATTCAGATCAGATTCTTTTTGCTTCATGGAGAGCTCTTGGAGAGATAAGACTGGCTTTTGTGTGACTTATATAAAGTCTGAACTCGTAATTATATATATATATATATATATATATATATATATTATTCTGCTATTATTATATGAAATCTGAATTCAGAGACTGAAGAGATGGAAAGAGCTTCTGTTGTGACTGGTAGAGCTTTAGGAAGGTAATTACTGTGATCTGCTAATTGCTGTTAAGACCCTACCCAGATACCTTCTTGTCTCTGAAGTTGATACAGGCGTATGTCTTCCCTTTGGTTGATGGTCCACCAGGCTTTCCTCACCGGAGTTTTATCTCTGTCCGGGGTGACGCCATAGGCTTGCCTTACCCCTTGACTTTAGCTTGTCCTTCCATATCCCAGGAATCACAGAATCTCTCCGTAAGCAATGTTTTCATGCTGGAAATACTACTTCCAAGAACACCAGCTAGTGGTCTACCCTGCCCTTTAGAACACTTCAAACAGACACTCAGAGATGTTGTGCTCAGATGCAGACACGGCTTGGAGAGTCTATAGTTCTTTCTTGTAGCAGCCATTTTGTATCCTGTATACAAGATCGAGACTCCCAGTCCTCTGACCCAAACCACAGTGTATTCAACTGCTTCTCAGAAGGGGGGAAAAGCTGCCCTCACTACACACTCCATAGAGAGGAAAGACTGTAGGATGGAGACAGCGAAGAGGTGGCTGGTCATTGCCAACCCTGGCTAGTAGCTGTGCTGCTCCCAGGCACAGGATTGAGGGGAGTTCTGAGACTTCCATAAAGGAAGACTGACAGGGACACTGTGATGGTGCTCTAGAAGTTATGGTGGGTGGTGGTGGTAATTTCCAGGAACATATGTGGTACTCTGGTTGAAAAAGAAAAGAGATGAAACTGGAGGCCTACCTGGCATCTACACTTAGTTTATTAGGGCACAGAGGGCTGGTCCTGTGGCACAAAGGGCTGGGCTAAGGAGGATGGCGAGCCACCTCATATACTTGGAAGTGATGGGCAGGGAGGAAGCTGTCAAGGGGGGTGGAGTGAGGAGGAAGCAACAGATTTACAAATCATCCAGACTCACACAGCCTAGGTGGGGGATGGGGATGGAAGCACATCCAGACTTTATTCCTCTCTATATCGCCTTCTGTCTCTTTGGTAAAATCATAGATCCCTAGACAACACAATCCTGTTTCTTCATGTAAAAAGAATAGAAACAATGTCTTCCTTGGCCCAGTAATGATCAACTAACTTCCGGTGATCATGGTGGATTGCACAGAAATCTTTGCTACAGGTCTCTTTGACGCCTGAGCAAATGCTTGCAAGCTGACGGAAAGACCAATAGCCAGAAGGACGAGGGAATTTGAATATAGCAACCAAGAAACTCCAGAACCCAAACACACATGGGCAAGTAAGTGGCATTATATTTGGAAACCAAGGAAATACGATTTCTAGACAGAAATGAGTGGCATATAGGAGCTGACTAATGCTGGGCAGTGGTGGTGCACGCCTTTAATCCTAGCACTTGGGAGGCAAAGGCAGGCGGATTTCTGAGTTCAAGGCCAGCCTGGTCTACAGAGTGAGTTCCAGGACAGCCAGGGCTACACAGAGAAACCCTGTCTCAAAAAACCAAAAAAAAAAAAAAAAAGCTGACTAATGTTTTGAGTACTTTAAATTTTCTGAAGATTTTTAGCCTCTCCTTACCACCCTGTCTAGCCTCCTTTTCAGAGTTCTTTCCTTTAAAAATACAAACAGATGTTTACCTCATTTGGTACTGGTTCAATGCCCGGGTAACCAACAAGTTATCTGTCCCTTACTTGATGGACAGTTTGGTTGTTTCCAATAAAGATAGATTAAAGAACGAATCATGTGAAAGGAGACAACAGGACTTAAATGAGAAGACCCAGTACGACAGAATAGTCACTAACCCTGGAAGGGAGGCAGAAATGAGACAGGGAGGTTTATCTATATTTGTTTAGTTTTATTTTTAAAAGAAATCTAAGAACTAAAGTTATAATAATTAGTAATAAGTTCACTTTTATATGTACATCAGTGAGAAAGAGAAAATGTGCTTATTTATTTATATTTATTTATTTATTTATTTATATTTTATGTGTGTGCCTGAGTGTGTGTGTATGTACCACATACATGCAGGTAGCCAGCGAGGCCAGAAGGGGGCATCAAAGTCCTTGTAACTATGGGTTATTGTGAGATGCCCAGTGTGAGAGCTGGCAGCCGCACATTGGTCTTTTCCGTAAGAGCAGCAAGTGCCCTCCACTACTAAGCAATCCTTCCAGCCTCAGAAAAAAATATGTTACAGTCAGACACGTGGACAGGTTGCTGTCCACTGACCCACCAATCCCAGTTCAGGATTTTCATGGCAACGTGAAGCCACAGCCCTGCACAGGGGCCTTGCTGCTCAACCCCTGGACACAGTGATACCTAACTAAGCTATCCTCTATGCCTTCACCTCCTGTGAAACCTTATTGTGACAGCCCTCTTTTGAGATTAGGAGCCCAAGGAGAAAGACATATTTGTGAGACCGCATTCCTGATTAGAATGGTCTTAGCTTATCTAGAACAGTATAGGAAAGATCATGCAAAATTCTATTTTAGTTGTAGCCTGCTACTGAAGAGCAAGGAAGGGGGTTGTCCTTTGCAGCCAGCCACTCCTTGATGAAGGTTCAGTCACAGTCAATGAGCACGTGCATGTGACAGTTTTATTCCCCTAACTTAAGCCTCCTTCCTGGTTGTCTTGAGTTGGTTGATGGTTGACGTGAGACATGGATACACAATGATGTAGGACTATTACCTCTTGTTGTTGAGAGCTAGTCTGCTTTATTAATTAAAAACTACATTTAGCCTTGTCATTAAATAGAGGAAAGCAGACTGTGGACACACAACAGCCTTATTTGCTCTAAGTGGCTGGTGCAAACTTAGCACCTACCTTGCAGATTTCCTTTGTAACGACCATGCTCTCAGCTTGACTCCTAACCCCACAGTTCTGGCCTTTGGATGCAGCAATACTTTTTGAAAGGAATTTCTCTTAAAATGTGAGAAACCAATATGATAACATTGTGTAAAGCTTGTCAAGTAGAAGAAAATAGGAAAGCAAATAGTCCTTGATCCCAGCCACCTATAAATGTCACAATTAACCCCTTTGTCATTCAGTTATTTTTCAAATAAATCGACCGTAGGACTACAACCATAGTACTACGGTAATCTGTGTAAATTTCTCAAAATTTATACTATATTATAATCCTGTTACAGGCATGAACAAGGTATGATCCCCCACCTTATTCTCTACTGATGCTTTCTGATGGAAATAAATTTAGGTTTATGGAAGAGTTGCAAAGGTAGTGGAGAGAATGCCTTCATACCTTGACTCAGTTTCCCCTCCTGTTAACCCCCCTCCCCATGCCTGTGGGAGAGGCATACATTTGTCAAATCTCCTTCAGTAGAAGTATAATTCTGTCAAGGAAGCTGCAGACGTGTTCAGGATTTGGTAGTTTCTCCACAAACGTTCTTTTCTGTTTGAGAATCCAGTCCAAGGTGGCACATGTACTTGACATAATTCCATGTGAGTGTTTGTGCACAGTCTGTCTGGGTAATGTTGTATAATCAACCTAGCTACTGTCCTGTTTCTACGCAGTTAGATTGTTATGGTGTCTCTGTGCCCCCAAAGAGGCTCTGAGAAGCATCTTGCTGGTGCAGGCTTCTCTTTGTTTAAGATTCTTCCCCCAGACAGGCTCATCACACTCCTGGGAGACAAAAGACAGGACAGAGTCATGGCTGTAGACACCGTTGATATTACCAAATGGTCTAACCAACATGCCCACATACTCAACTACACTGCCATGCCTGACTATTGGAAGGCGGTATATGCACATACCCTTCTCAGCATTCTTGACCTTTGCTTAAGTATTTCAACTTCATTTAATAGGCAAAACCCAACATTTCAGTTCTTAAAAATTCTTTCTTTCATAACTCACAAATTTGAATATTTCCCTGTGAGTTTTTACTGGCTATACTTCTTGTGTAAGTTCTCTCCTCATATCTTATTTATTAAGGTTTCAGTATGGTTTTTTTTATCAATATTTATGAGTTTCATAATAAAGATATCCCATGGCCTGCCATTTAGCAGCAATTACTTACCCCTCAATCTGCCAGTTTGAAGTTTCCTTTTGTAATTTTTGAAATGTGTCATGAAAGTTTCATGATTTAGAATCAACTAGTTTTCTTTTGATTCATTTTTTAACTTCTTTTAAGCCTGGAGAGTTTCCTCTACAAAATAAATAAAAAGATAAATAAACCTGATTTTGAGATCTATGTATATTCTATAACTTGATTTCCCAGGTGTCACAGGCTCATCTGGAATAGTTTTGGTATTTGGTCCAGATGTCTGACATGGCTACCTTTCATGCACAATCCTACCTCCATAGATGACAGCAAAAGGTCGTGTGTATGTTTTCCACCTGACTGGGAGACATACATTCCTTTTACTCTGTGACTCCAGGCAGAATCCTTATAGCCATCCTGACCCCTTCCTCCAGCACATTCCCATGTACATTCAGTTCTTGATCCCAGACGTTGTGTGTGTGTGTGTGTGTGTGTGTGTGTGTGTGAGAGAGAGAGAGAGAGAGAGAGAGAGAGAGAGAGACAGAGAGAGAGAGAGAGAGACAGAGAGAGAGAGACAGAGAGAGACGACAGAGACAGAGAGAGAGAGAGAGAGAGAGAGAGAGAGAGAGAGAGAGAGAGAGAGAGAGAGAACTCTTCCCTCCACTGCAGGAAAACTTGGTGTTTCTTCTTCTGTCTAGGATACTTTCTTCATACCCATTCTGTCTGCCTCATTGTTACAATCAGGCAGAACCTGGCAGGTCTTTACTAGCTACAACAAAATTGCTACATACTCTGCAACAGTATTGGTTCTCAGACCCAACTGCAAAGTTCTATTAACTTGTTTGTGGGCTCACATCTTTCCATTCTTACTGAGACCTCACTAGTTGACCCAGTCCCTTGTACATATAGAAGCTGAATTTATATTTGTTAGATGTGTTGAGAGAAAAAAGAAATGAATGAAAAGGACAATGAAATATGAGTCATACCAGTGCCCAGCAAGGTTGGATGTAAATTCTGTCCAGAGAGTAGGACAGTAAAAAAGACAGATTGCTGGAATTCATATTTTTATGATACCAAGTTGAGTGCTGTAGGTTGACATTTTCCCTATCTATTTCACTGTCTGTATAGGAGCCATTAATGTAATGCAAAGGCTTAGAAACACACACACACACACACACACACACACACACACACCACACCTCATTCATTCACTCGATATGAACTAGGTTCTACCATTCAAAGATACCCTTGGGAGACATAGAAAGCAAGACAGGGGCAGCAGCCACTTCCCTGCTGCCGTTTTTCCAGCCAGGCCAGGTCATCAGAATATGAGAACTCATTATTCTAGCATCCATCACTCACTTGGGTATCTGCAAGTGGCTGTGGGACCAGTATTAACAGTGGAGAGTAAAGACTTCTTGGTTCTGAATCTCTGATGTAATGTATAACCACTGCCCCATTCTCTCCTTCTTTCCCTCTTTCTTTTTTATTCTCTGTCTATTTATCATTCATCTATCATTCATCTAGTGTCTGTCTATCTATCTATCTATCTATCTATCTATCTATTATCTATCTATCTATCTATCATCTCTATCATTATCTACCTATTATAACAGTTGATAGAAACTACTAACCTCCATTTCTCTGACCTTCTACCAACTTCTAGAACTATCTTTTTTCTTAAAGATTCGAGGGTTTTTCTAATTTAGGGACTGAACCATTCATTACAGACATACAAGGGATATGATGACCAGCTCCCCTATTCTGGGACTACACATCCTGTTTCAATCCATTTTAACTTTTCCCAGTGCATAGGGAGGGTATTACTCCTATGACTCCAGATGCAGCCATGCCATTGGATATCTTAATGTTTCCTGAAGGATTTGCCCTCATTTGCCACCATTGAGACTGTCTAGGAATAGACCTTTAAACCAGCAGTGAATGTGGCCAGTCGTGGCAATTATACAGTCAGACCCATGAATAAAATTACAGTAAAAAAATATAGTTGAATTAATAGCTAAGATCTTTAACCTATCAAAATTTCTTATAAAACAATGAGGACAAAAACTCAATTGAAAAAAAATTTTTTTTTTGCTTTTTCGAGACAGGGTTTCTCTGTATAGCCTTGGCTGTCCTGGAACTCACTCTGTAGACCAGGCTGGCCTCGAACTCAGAAATCCGCCTGTCTCTGCCTCCCAAGTGCTGGGATTAAAGGTGTGCGCCACCACCGCCCGGCTCAATTGAAAAAATTTAAAAGACACAAATGTCTAGCAGAAGTATAAAATAATTATTTTAAGTAATATATAGTATTTAATTTTAAAAATTAATATAAAAGTATAAATTATTTAATTTTAAAACGTAATTTTACAAAGTTGTTTGCTTATTTTGTTTTGAGACATGATCTACAGAGATTTAGCTGCCCTAGAACTCATTCTGTTGACCTGTCTATCTTTGAACTCACAGATTTGTCTGCCTTAGTCTCCCTAGTACTGGGACTAAAGTTGTGCACCATCATACCCAACACAAATGGTTTTTGACTGTTTTTAGAGTTTGGGCTGTCACTCAGCAGTCTAGTGCTTCCCTTTGTATTCAAGGTCCCTGGTTTGATTCCCAGAACTACCTTAACATCGCAAAGGACACCTCCAGTTTTTCATAGAAGTGTAAGATTCACAGCAAAATTGAGAGTGAGGTACAGAGACAGTAGACCTTTACCTCTACGCATGCTCAGACCCTCTACTATAAACAGCCCCCACCAAACAGGTACATTTGTTCCAACCACTCTGCCTCCAATCAACTATCAGCTGAAGTTCACAGTTCACATTAGGGCTCATTACTGCAGTTGAATGTGACACAAGTATGGCTAGCTATATAATGACATGTATATGCATCATTATAGTATCATAGAGCAATGGTTAATCCTAACTACCGTCTTGATTGGATTGAGACAGATTCTTGGAAGGCTCATAAGGCACATTTATGGACGTGCCTCTGACAGTATTTCCAGAAAAGATTAACCAGGGAGAGAAAGCCCTCCTTGACTGTGGCTGACCATCCCAAAGGCTGAAGGTCCAGGTGGATAAAGCGGGGAGGGGAACACAAAGCTTGCTAGCGTATGCATTCTCTCTTTCTCTGCTTCCTGACCTCCATGCAATGAGCTGTTCTGATCCATCACCCTCTACACCATGATGGTCTGGAGTCTCTGAAACCGTGGACCAGAATCCTTCCTTCTTTTGTATCGTGTCTCTTGAGTACTTGTCACATATAGAATAGTTTCACTTGTAAAAATTAATCTATTCATCCCTATCTCTCCCCAGATTCCTGGCAATCACTTACACTTCTACTGTCTGTAGAATGCCAACTATCTGGAATCCCTCAGTCTGTAGCCTTTTCCAGACTGACTTCTCTCCCTTAGCAGTACGTGTTTGAATTTCTTCCATGTTTCTTTGTCATAGAATATCCCGTCTATTTTTGGTACCAAATAACATCCCACTGTCTGAATGTATGACAGTTTATTTATCCATTCAGCCTTTGAATGACATCTTGGTTATGTCTAAGATTGGGCAATCCTGAATAAAGGTGCTATCAATGTATTGTGCACAGAGTTTTGTGAGAACAGAAAGTTTTACCTTCTTTAAATAACAAGAGGTTCACAACGCTGGATCATATGGTAAGGTCATTTTTCTAAGAAACCGCCAAAAGCTGTCTTCCAAAGTGATTGTGACATTTGAATTTCCAACAGCATGAATGAGAGATTGTTTTTAAAACTGAGGACTGAAAAACTGGCTTCACAACAGATGCTAATCCTGGTCATAAGGCCCCACCCTCTAATCACCCCCTAAAGGCCATGCATTGTGCTGAGATTCAGCAGACAAATTTTGTGAAGGACTATATACTCAACACTCCTCTTACTTTTTATTCCGAGACTAAGTCTCACTAGGTTGACCAGATGGGCTTAAAACTTCCTGTGCAGTCCTAGCTCTGATCTTTTAGCCTTAGTTACAGTATAGACAGGGTCTCCAACTTATGTTACCAATGCAGCCTGAGTGGGAGTTCTTGTTGCTTCTCATTCTTGTCAGTGTTCTGAATTTGGCCATTCTCGTAGATATAGACTGAAATTTCACTACTGTTTGAATGTTCATTTCTTTCCTAATGTGATATTAGTCATCTTTCGTATGCTTGTTTGCTCTCTGTAGATCTTCCTTCATGGATTATTTGACACATGTTACAAACTTGATTATTTATTTTTTTAGTGTGGACATTAAGAGTTCTGTGTTTGTAGTTTGTTCAGTTGCTGTAACAAAATACCATAAACTGAGCCATGGCTCATAAACTACAGAAATTCATTTTTCACACTTATGGAAGTTTAGGGGCATGGGACAAATCTGCAAGATGGAGGGTACTGGGGGAAGGCCTTGATGGAGATGCCCTTATATGGTATGTAGGGTATAGAAAGTCTACAATCATAGCACTAAGAGATTTGGTGTCTCTAAAGGTAACCCATAGTCCTCTTGCTCGACTCTCATATGGCAGAAGGGGAGGTGGAAGTGACACCAGATCCCATTACAGATGGTTGTGAGCCATCATGTGGTGCTGGGAGTTGAACGCAGGACCTCTGGAAGAGCAGTCAGTGTTCTTAACCTCTGAGTCATCTCTCCAGCACAAGGTTTCTTCTCTAAAAGCACTTTACTGGTTTTCTTGTCACCCACTGTGACAAGATGCAGGACAGAACAACTTAACAGAGGGAAGTTTCCTTTGCTCACACTCTCAGAAGATTTAGCACATCACGTAAAGCCTGGAGGAGGTCAAGATTGTAAGAAGCAGAAGGCTCAGGGTGTCACTAGAAGCAGATGCATCTTTTAAAGCTTTATCCAGCAACCTATATCTTGTAGTTGGGCTCCATGTCCTAAAAGTTTTATAATCTCCAAAACTGTTACACTAGCTCAGGCCTAAGGATTCAAACTCGGGAGACTTCGGGGAACATTTCAAACTAAAATCATGACAAGACTGAGTCTGTTCAGGAGGCTGGCCCCTCCCCATCTAATCACCACCTAAATACCATAGGATAAGAATTATGTTCAACAGATAAGCCTGTGGAAACATGTTTAGCATGTAAGTGTTATTTATTTACTAGTAGCCCTTGGTCAGAGATACTGAGTACAAATGGTCTTTTGTAGTCTGGGGCTTGTCTTTTACTCTCTTGACTATATGCTTTGCAGAGTAGAAATTCTGGAGTGCTAACATTTAGACCCAGAAAGCCCATGCTTCTTATTTGGAGCATGCCCTGCATCACCATAAGCTTGTAAGTTAGTTAATTTCTCATATATAAGTTTGGTTCTCACGAGTCTTTAAAAATATTGATTCTCCTAAGTTGGTAGTTCTCGGCAAGTTTTCAGAAGTGTCAATTGTTCACCTAAATGTATTAGACCTAGTCAAGATGTTCTTGATTTTTCCAGCTGTATGAGAGAATGCTGCTATTGTTCAGTGGAGAGGCATTAACAGTACTGCTAAACATTAACAATGTTGTTAACTGTCCTTCCCAACTGTAGGACCGCTCTGCTATCAGCTACCTAACTCACAACGTCAATAGCATCAATAGACAATTGAGAAATTGTCTTAGGTCCAGGAATTCCGTCTAAGAAATTATTCAAATTAACCTACATTAATTAGAATGCATGTGCATTATAATCCTGAAAGATACCGACCGTTGAGGTACTTGTTGATGCACATGAGAGGTCACATGTAGAAGTTCTTTTCAGCATTTTCTCAAGTGAAACTTCCTAAACAGCTTCAGTGAACAACAAGGAGGCTGAGGGTTAATGTACAAATGGACTATGTATGGGAGTGTTGTAGACTATGCCTCTACCCACCTTTCTATAATCCCGAAGTCCTTTTGAATGCCCTCTATTTTGTGCGTGGGCTTGGCATAAGATCAAATCCAAGGGATTCTTTCATTCTGGTATTCCTGGGCTTGGAAAGTAGAAAGGACTAACCCTTTCTCTGTTTCCCCATTGATGAGATAGTCACATGGCCTTAATTTGACTATCAGATGGATCTTTGTAGGTAGAGGCAGACAGATCATTGGAGATTTAAGCTCCTAAATGTAGATATCTATGGGAAGGAGAGAGGGATCCCTCCTGGTCTCATAGTTCTTGCTAAGTGAATCAAGCTTTTATTAGTTCATCTGAAAACTTTAAAGTTTTGTTACCGAAAACATTGGTAGAACAGTTAATTACTTAATTACTCAGGAAAGAATCAGAACAACAAGGTGCCTGAGACATTTTTTAAAACATTTATGTAATATCAAGTTACCAGTATTATACACAAGATTAACTGAACAATTTCCCTGGACTTTCTGAACCATTAATATAACTCAAGTAATAAAACCATTGAGGTCATGAGAGGGAGATGAGAGCATTGGGGAACAGCCTTAGAAGTAAGAAATTGGCCCATTTAAATAGATACATTAGATTTCTGTACGTTGCAAATACTCTGATAAATTGCAGAATTCTATTTCATAATTAAAAGAAAAGCACATCTGGGCACACTAGGAAGGAAAAAAAAAAATCAAGGCAGAGTCTTGCTATGTAGCCTTGACTGGTCTGGATCTGGCTATATAGATTTGACTAGCCTTGAACTCACAGACATCGAGTTGTCCCTCATTTCTGAGTGCTAAGCTTAAAGGTGTACACCACCACAGTCATCAAGGAAATCAAATTTCAGAACATTCATTCACTCAAGGGATGTTTGCTTTGATCATTACCTACTCTGTATGCTGGACAAGACAGAAATGGTTTCTCCCCTCATGGAATGTTATTTAAAATTGTGAATTATGGTCAATAAACGTGTCTAACAATGAAGGAATGACAAATACTGCTTATTACAGAAACAAATATGCTATGGAAGTATTTATAGTCATTAAAAATAATTATTTTAATGACAAAAAGTTAGGTAAAATAAACTATAAGATTATGAGCATGTACACATATACACATAATCACTAAATTATAAGTGAAATTATACATAACTAAAATTATATGTATAATGAACATACAGGATAATTTTTTTAATTGTATGTGACCAAAAGAAGGTCTACTACAATGCTAACAGGACTCATTTCTGAATGATAAAACTGTGGGCCTGTGTGTGTTCTAAATCTTGACAACTTTCATATGCTGTTTTAGAAGTATAAAATATATTATTTATGGTCGTAAAATTGCTTAAGAAAAATAGATACTGTCCTAGTTTCTTTTCCCATTGTTGTGATAAAATACCCCAATAGAGAAAGGGTTTATTTTAGGTTATGGTTCCAGGTTATAGTCCATTAATGCAGGTAAGTCAAGGCATCAGTTAATCATATTATGTCCACAGTCAAAAAGCAGAGAGCTTTGAATTCATGCATACCAATGCTCAGTTACCTTTCTCCATTTTTTAACTAATTTATTTGTTTATGTATTATTTCATATGTGTATGAGTGTTTGCTTTCATGTATATATGTGCACCATGTGCATGCCCTCTTCCTCAAGGCCAGAAGGGAGTGTTGAATCTCCTGAAACTAGAGTTACAGAAAATCATGAGCTGCTATTTGGGTGCCCAAAACTGAGCCAGGTCCTCTATCAGAGCAGGAAGTGCTCTTAACTATTTAGCCACCTCTCTAGCTATGTCTTTCTCTACTCTTTCACAGTTCAGGGTCAAATGCAGGGAATGGTGCTATCCATAGAGAGTGGATCCTCCCACTTCAATTAACATCATTAAGATAACTACCAATAAACATGCCCACAGGCCAACCTGGTCTACACAATCTTTCAGATACTCTTCCCAGGTGATTCTAGAGTGTGTCAAGCTGATAATTAAAATTAACCATTGCAGACCATATTTTCAAAACAACTCATAAGAATATCTTAGCTATATACACGTGCTATGTAACATGCATATACAACATATATGTTATAAGTAGATTGAAAACTGATCATCTTATTAAACCCTTTTCAAATTTTTAATGGGAAAGCCATAGAGTTTGGCTTATTCCACCGTGAACTGTAAATCTCATTTTGCTGATCTCCGATGACCACAAGTTACAGAATGGAGCAAAGGCTAATTTCGTTGGGCCATTTTCTCTACCAGTGGCAGGTTGGAAGTCAGCAGTCAAGTTCTAGTGAGGTTGTCTGAGACCAATGTGGTACAGTCATATCTTGTTTGAATAACACTTAAGACGGGATACATGGACATCTAACACAATCTCTTTTGTCTGGGGCAGGCAAGGTGGGACCTCCTCTTGACATCAAGCTGGGAGCCTTGAACTGTACAGCCTTCAGCATCCAGTGGAAAACACCAAAACGTTCTGGTAGCTCCATCACTGGGTACACAGTAAGTACAGGGGTATGGAGGATTCTACTGGGTGTGTGTGTGTGTTTGTGTATGTGTACACATGAGTGTGGCATATATGCATGTGCATGTGTGCATGCATGTGTGCATGCATTCGTGTTTGTGTGTGTGTGTTCGCGTGTGTGCGTGCTTTCACTATGTATACCTCCTGTACAGGTTAAGTCTCCTTTATCTGATTAGGATCAGAAATGTTTAGAATTGGGGATTCTTTTTCCCTTCAGATTTCAGAGTATCTCCCTACTAAATAATTAGATATCTTGGAACTAGGACCCAAAGCTAAACCCAAAATCTAATAACAGTTCATACATACCTTACACACACATAAAGCAGGAGACAATTTTATATGCTTTTAGTGTTTCTGTGTTTTCACTCACCATGTGAAGCCAGGTGTGAAATTTTACTTTTTTTGTGTTTTAGGGTCATATCAGCACTCAAAATGTTTCAGTTTTTGAAGCAGTTCACAGTTTTGATTTTTGTAATATAGGTACTCACCCTGCTTTTGACCCCTTACATCAATCCTCTTGTGATAATGACTGTGTCATTCTCCTCTGGTGACCTGGTAGCACCCTTCATCCACTGGGATCTGTGCAGTTTTTTGGTATGTGGCAAAGGAAAATCAAAACAGGTAGAATGAATGGTTTCTGCTACCAGCTGCATAGCATCAAACTTAGATAATACAGAAGCAGAGAAAATCACAGGAAGTCACTGACAGGACTGAACTAAAGGGACACACAGGAAAAGTGGGGAATGGTTAGTGACTGTTTCCTAGACCAGGAGAGATGACACATTTAGGCGGAACTATTGCAGTTCACCAATATATTTTTCTTTGAATAGTGTTTTTAGAAATGAGTTAACTCTAGAAGTCAGGGCATTTTAGACTTCTGAAATCTCTGCCCCTGTGGTTGGGGACTTCACCTGGGATGCAGAGAAAGCTTGTTTCATTTGCATTCCTCCACTGCCTACTGTCTTTGTTTCACTGAAGAACAGGGATTGTTGTACATGGTCCATGCTCTCTGGTCTTCTTAAAGTTGAAATCAATTTTGAGACCATCTTAGGGTTTCTGGTGCTGTAATTCTACATCATGACCCAAAGCAACTTGGAGAGGAAAGGGTTTATTTCATGGTGTAACTTTCAGGTCACAGTCCATCACTGAGGGAAGTCAGGGCAGGAATCAAGCAGGGTCAGGGACCTGGGGATGGGATCTGAAGAAGAGGCCATGGAAGAGTGCTGCTTATTGTTTTATGCATCCTGCTTTCTTCCAGTGCCCACAACCACTACCCACAGTGAACTGGGCTAATCCACATCAATTATGACACAAGAAAATACACCATAGGCTTGTCCAGGGGTTAGTCTTATAGGGGCATTTTCTCAGTTGAGGTTGCTTTTTCAAAATGACTGTTAACTTGTGTCAAGCTGACATAAAATGAGTCGGCAGTGACTCATCCACAAACATGAGAAATGAGGTGGCCAAAAAGGTTGTATTTTGGGGGTAGGGGGAGGAGCTAAGTCCAACTCTACCCATTCTTCTTCACTGTGGGGGTCTTTCTCCAAGCCTGTGCAGGCTTGTGACCCTACTAGATAATACCCTTTAGTCACAGGGACCTAGTACTTATGAGGCAAGGTGACATACCACAATAGCCACACCCTTTCTGAATATTTTTGAACATTTGATGTTAGGAAAATGTTGCCTCTATTCTCACCAGGGTCTCTGCTTCTTTTCAAGGTATTTTACTCTGAGATTGATTCAGATAAGTCCCTCCGGGAGCAGTCACATAATGTACCTGTTGGCCAGGATACCCTAATCACTGTGAGTATTTCTATGTAGGCATCAGGGTGTTTGGGACCTCAGGGAAACACAAACAGATCTCTGGCTTGCTACATGTACTTCAATGTATGTAATAATAACTAGGGTTTGCCTTAGCATTCTCAAGTGTTTCCTAAGTAAGCTACTCTGGTGACATACCCCTCTTTCCAGAAAGGCAGGCATTTGATGCAAAGGTCCATCCCAGACACACTTCCTTTTTCCCTGAGTGTAATCAGCCACACGAGGCCTCCGGACTCCACCATACTTTTCTTCATAAAACTCAAGGCTGACACTTTTGTAATCTCAATAAAACTTTATAAATAAATATGACACATCTGTGAGTTCCCAACTGGCAGAAGGAAATGATGTCATTTGAAATGTATATCCACACGGTCGGTCTGTTGTTTATGTTATTTCCCCAGCCCAGCATGTGTCGACTTCTCCCGTTTCTTGTCAGGGTTTCTCAGGGTGAAATTTTTGCTTTTGGCTTCTTCTGTAACCTTCCCCTCCCCACACACTCTTCCTTCCCATCCTGCTCCTTAATCTGTAGGCCGGAGCTTCAGAATAGCTCCATAAAGTATGACACTGGTGCCTACAAACAACAGTGTCATGATGGCCACGGTGGCACTGACTGTCACTCCCATTTAATATGTGCCTGCTGAGTACAGCACAGCCCGGAACCCATTTGTCATCTTCGATAAGCCGCTATTACTTATTAAGTGTCTGTCAGTGCCAGGCGCGGTCCCTCCTGCTTTATGTTTGTTTTTCTGTTTAATCTTCACAACTCTTCCATGACCTCATTCTGCTGACAGGAATTCTGAAACATAGAGGTGAAGTAACTCCCCCAAATCATATATTACGGAGAACCAGCCTCACCTGCACACCTCTGGTGGAGGTCTGAGCCACAGACCTATCTCATCCTTACTAAAGCTCTCACGGCCTGGGAAGACTACCTATGCATTTCAGCTTGCTTATATCTTCAGGTCAGCCTCCAGCCCTGAATTCATTAGCCTTTGAAGTCCTCAGGTCCAGCCTGTGGTTCTCTCTGCCCTAAATTGGAAGATTAGTACCAAGCATTGGACTTTCCTGCCAATTTCTAGTATTCCAGCTTCTTGCTGATGTAACAGCTGGCATAGTGACTTCTGTATGTCCACCGCAAGATAACATGCTGCCCTTGTTTGGGGACAATATTCATTTGGGTTAGATTCATTTAAGAAACCATCTGGGACTTTCCATAGTCTCATTGATCCATCAAAAATTGGGTATTTTCCTTAATAGTGTCCCCCACCAGCCTCCTGTGTTTCAAGGCTGGCTCTTCTACATAAAATACAGAGCTTTGAAACTGAGAGTCTGCCTGCCACAGGGTGCCTGGGTTATACAAGTAGCTCCATGAGAGCAAGTCAAAGCAGGTGTAAAATAGAAGACCAGGAAGTGTGACACTGGGTTTCTGGAACTGCCCTTCCCATTTGCAGGTTAGAACGCTGACCAATGTGACTGTCTAAGCTTCAGCTTTGTCCCATAGAAAGAACACAATGATCAGACTGCACCCGATACACCGAATTCTTTCTGCATCACCAAGAAGTCCAATGTCAAGTCTGATGCTCTGATGTTGACTATACACCCTCTGTTCTTTACATCCAGGCATTAAGGTGTCCTGAGAATTTCTAGTGTTCCAGCATCTTGCTGATGTAAAAAATGACATAGTGGCTACTGAAAGATAACATTTAGGGACAGCATTCAGGCTTGGGAAAATTCAGTCTGGCCTGCTGGCACGTAATCGTAGCTGAGGCAGGAGAATGTCAGTTTAACGCCTGCTGGGCTACAGAGTGAGTTCAAGGATACACCATAAGCTACTTATGAAAGCCATGACTTAAAAGGGAAGTAAAAAGAAGGGAAATGAAAAGGTAAAAGTGGGGAGAGAGACCGAGGCAACACCTCAATGGTGCTTGACTAGCATGTGAGAGGCTCACCATTCAAACCCCAATATATAAAATAAAACAAAGGAACAAAACTTACATTTACTCCAATAAAACAATTAGAGAACAGTCTAAGACCAGATGCCATTAATCTGATATTTAATAGACAGGGTTTGAAAAGGGATAGATAAATATTGACACGAGCAGTCAAGAGATAAAACTTGGGTCTAGAAATTGAAACAGAACTTTCTAGAAAGTCAGATTCAAAGGAATATCTCAGTGGAAAGAGATGGTTTGAACATTAGGAATGGGCATCTGTGTGTATGCACATATGGCTGGGTGCTGGTATGTTTTAATGGGGGTGAGAACATGTGTCTTATATACAGGACTAGAGGGGACTTCTTCTAGAAGCTTCTGATATGCATGAATATGATAAACCTATAGGACAGAACCTATAGGGAAGTCTTGTAGAATGGCAATCCATGAGTTCAGATTCTTATACTACACCCAACTGACCAACCAACCGGGCAATAATTCTGTGTCTCTGTCTCCCATCAGCCAAGTAAGGACTCCAATGCTGTCCAAGACCACATATAGTATCTGTGGTTGCCAAACTGTGTGTCAGAGTATCTCAGCAGTCCACGGCAAAGCTTATATGTGCACTCTGTCATATTTTTGGAGTTGGTGAGAAGGCTTGAGGAGTAAAAAGAAGTTGATATACAACCTGGTGACCTGGAGCTTGTTTACCAGAGCATATAAAGGTAGTGAGGAATCATAGCCCACATATATATCATGCACACACACACACAATAATAATGGGAAGAATAATGATGATAATAATAATAACTCTCAAGGAAAACAGCAACATCTCTGTGAATTAATATTAGAAAGGTGTTTAACTACTTAGTAAATGGAATTGTTGTGTGTTTTTTATGGCCCAGAGATGGTGTAAAATGTTTCTTAAAAGTCATGTGTGCCTTAAGCAGAGGACGTTTGGGACCTCCGTACTTTGGCATTTCAACCTAGAGCATACAGATGTTGTGAGGATTAAAGGATGCAATGGTTGTAGTGTTCACTGCACACCTGCACAGACTTAGACCTAGGAGGTGGTGAGTACAATTTACACTGCCAAGGAAGGAGTGTATTTGCCTCTGTCAAGCTTGTGGGCACAGGCAGGAGCTCTGAGGATTGAGTTTCTCTTTTTTAAAAAGTTCTCTTCTGCTTTCCTTTCTCGCTCTTCAGAGACCTCATCCTGGTCACCAGGCAATTTTTGTGTATCTTTGGGAAGTTGAACGCTAACCCAGCCCAGGATTGGGAAGGGGGGGTCCTCTTCGTTGAATGTTTAATTTTCTGCATCCCTTTGTCCTATGAAAGGCCCATGTAGATAACTAATCGTAGGGTTAGCAAGTGGAATTTTAATCACTTAGGAAGAGGTATTAGCATCTTTGTGTGTTATTATCTGGTGTGTTGTTATCTCAGAAGGCAAAGAAAGGCTAACAGGTTGAAGTCATTTGAATTCTATTCTAAGGTTATGGGAAGCTAGTTGAAAAGAGAAAATATTTAAACTCATGAACCACATAATGAGGAAGTCTCCCCCCTCCCCCCATCCCCTAACTTCTCTTGTCCTGACTTTTACTGCCTATATTAACATAGGCCCAATCATCAAAAGTTAGACTTGTTTTTGATTTTCAAGATTGAGTACCAAGTAGGGAACAAGCTTGACAAATGGATAATTGGATTTAATGACACATTGAAAGGGGGAAACACAACAAATATTCTGACTAAAATCACCTTGCTGGTGGTGTAGCATTCTTAGAGACTGATAGACTTCTAGAAGCTTCGGATATGGTTAGCTTCTTACACCCACTTTATCCTTTGTCTTAGAAAGATGACTTGCAGCTCCACTCTGTAAAATAAAATAGTGAAGCAAAGAAAATTTGGTAATATTTGTGAGCATTAGAAATAAAGAATAACTGTTAGACTGGTGATTTTTATATTTTGATCATGTACCATCAGTTAAGTGTTTGAGCACATACCAATATATGTATATTTATGTATTTATAAATTATACATGCATTGTGTACATTATAAAATCCCACAGAATCTTTAAAGAAGAGATAAAACAGAAATAGAAAGTTCTGGTTTCTTCGGCTATCTCACTAGGTTGTGTTGCTTACCTAAAGACTCTGGACAGTTCTTTGGACTCTACTGGTCTGCCTGAGCCGGAACATTGATTCTGTTTAGGTCATATCTAAAGTCAGAGAGAGAAAACTTAGGAATCAGAAGACTTGTTTCTAGTTCCCATCCTATGATCACCCGAGCAAAGGTGAACTTCAGTAAGGTCACTGAGCTCATCAGGATCTCTTTGACAGAACATGGGTAGAGTAGCTATGCTTCCTGGCTGGCACCACATTGGTTAGTAGAGGGCGTATATATTAGAAGTATGTCAATCAATAGAGGGCATATATAGAAGTATGTCAGTCAATAGAGGGCATATATAGATGTATGTCAGTCAATAGAGGGCATATATAGAAGTATGTCAGTCAATAGAGGGCATATATAGATGTATGTCAGTCAATAGAGGGCATATATAGAAGTATGTCAGTCAATAGAGGGCATATATAGATGTATGTCAGTCAATAGAGGGCATATATAGAAGTATGTCAGTCAATAGAGGGCATGTAGAAGTGTGCCTGGGTATCTTAGTGGGCAAACATGAAGGTTATGAACTCTCTTATAGTATTTAGAGGAGATTCCACGCAAGGAAGATTTTTAGCTCTCTTCTGTCTTGTTTTTCCCTTTTTAAAGATTGTGTGTGTGTGCATGTGTGTGTGTGTGCACGCGCATGTGTGTAAAAGACATTGGCTCCCTTGAGACTCATGATTGTTCAGGTATCGTCGATGAGTTCTGTCTCTCTCCAGCCTCCCACCCCATTTTTCTGCCTACCCTTTGTGCCCTCCTCCCCATGGTTTAAAGCAGCTAACTGCCACAGCAGTGTTGTAGCCAACAAATGAGAAAAAAGAAAAGAGGGAACACACACCCCTTCTTTCTAATGAGTAGCTCAGAAACGAGGCCCTGCATTTTCACCTGTGTCTTATTGGACCAATTTTGTTCATGTGACAATGCCAAAGGAAGGGAGGCTAGTGATCTCATGCCATGGTCCATGCTGAAGTGCAGGGATTCTGTTATGGGTGAGGACTGGATGGATATGAAGAAGTTGAGTCATAAGATCAATTTGTAAATGGAAGGGGTACTAAGACAATAGATACAGAAAGGCAAACTGAACTTCAAACAAGTAGAGACTAGCTATAGATATGAATGTGCTGTTTCTGGAAGCCAGGAGATCGGAAATACTAAGTTATGGAAAATTTTATAATGGAAGCTATAGTCATTGCTTGCGATAACTTCATTGCTGTTTTGATCCAGTTTCCACATCTATAAAGTGTGGATAATAGCATTGACCTCTCAGAGCTATTGTGTGAATTGGAAAAAGCACTGGTGTGCTAAGACCTTATAAATTCCAAAACACTATGTAAGAGCATTTGGCTAAACGAATCATGAGATGCAAGTATGATACTATGTTCATCTGTGAAGAGGGAAGAATCTTGGGGAAGAGCTATCTTCACTCAGTTATTTGAACCTTCTCTCTGACCTCAGTGAAATGCATGACCTGCCTTTCAAAATCCCTACAGATGTGAATCGACGGACATCGAGTCGCTGACAGATGTCCCTGGTGTTGTGGAGACAAAGGATGCAACTTTACAAAGTGGTTTTTGCGTTTTATAAAAGAATAGGCAAATAAACAATTAAAAATCAGTCTCTCTGGCAGTGCCCAACCTTGCCAAAAGCCAAACAAAATGAAGAGATGGAGGGAGAGCTAGAGAAAGACCCTACATTCAGTCTGGCTTCCCCAAGAAAGCATCCCCACCAGAAATGAAGCACGAGAGAGAGGAATGTCTTGGCTTACTTTCAGACTTGGACAAAGCACCAGAACACAGAAAAACCTTTTTATTTAGCGAAGAACATATTGGGCATTTCCTCCAGTTTCATGGAAGGCTGAAGTGGCATTTACAAGAGTTTTAAGGACAGACATATAAAGATTTGTTGAATTGTCTGGCATTTCACTAATCATTCCAAAGATTTTCACAAGTCACAATATTCTGAGAAATTCTGTTTGGGGGGAGAAGTGTCAGTGGAGGAAATGAGAGTAAATCACTGAATCTCGTTCTTTCTTCACGGCCCTAACTTCTCAGTACTCTTGAGCCTCTCACAGGTGGGCACCAAGTTGGCGTACCAGCATGAGAAATGGTGAGCTGGAAGCAGTTGGCCTCTGTCTCTCCCCATCTGAGGGTAGCACTAATCTTCCTTGTCTAACGAGCAGTTTGAGTGCTTGCTAATGTATGTATGGCACTTCTACAAATAGAATTTTTTCTTCGTTTTTAAACTTGATACACCCACAGTTCTGATCTATGAACATTCATATCACAATAATGTTCTACAAGCTTTTGCTGTAGATTATATTAAATAATCTAGCCATTATTTATTATTGATGTAAACCTCACAATACTTTCTAGTGTAGATATGATTAATTTAGAACTCACGTTTCAGAGTCATATTGAGCAGGTTTGAATCCTAATTCTTCCCTTACTAAGTATATGTCATGAGTACACTAAATTAAATAAAGGTATACCCACAAAGGCAAGGATATGGGACCAAAAAAAACCAGCCACAGATAGGAATATTAGTTAAATTTGGTATCTGCTCTGGACTAAATCAACACTAATCTATGAAATCACATAATTTCTCTCCATATATATATTATACATACATATATATATATATATGTAGCTTTGTACTATAGCCCACCTTATCCTATCAATATTATCTTTATTCTGACTTCAAAATTATTTATTTTACTTTCTCTATGATGACTTCCCAGGAGAAAAGGATCCCGCAGAAAAAGCCAGTGGAACATTCATTTAGTTTGAAAGTATTTCTGCTCTGTGGGATAAGCCTGAGAAAAGAGAAAATCTGAGGTTTTAGACCCATCACTCCCTCTACACTCTAGACCTCTCAACTTGACCTCAACCTTGGGATAGAAGATAGAATTAGGAGTCCAGGAAGCAGAGCAGGAGGAGGCACTGTGGACACAGACCTCATGTTCAGCAGGGATCCCTTGTGAAGGAGTGTGTAGGAGAGAGAGAGAGAGAGAGAGAGAGAGAGAGAGAGAGAGAGAGAGAGAGAGGGAACAAAGAGAAGACTAGAAACAGATACCTTGTGAAATGCTTTAGCCATGGTCCACACAAGGAGACAAGGGACTCTGAGGCAGAGCTGGAGGAAGGAGGCAGGTCTGAGAACTTACACAGTAGCTGGCAAGAGACACCCAGTCCTGTCTGTGGAGTTGCTGACTACAGAGCCTGGAGCTGGGTGCTGTCTTAGCTAGTTTTATGCTGCTACAACAGAACATCATGAGTGATTTATAAAAAGGAGAAATTTATTTGGCTCATCTTTCTGAAAGCTGAATATCCAAGGGCATAAGAGTCACATCTGTTCAGCATCTGGTGAGTGCCCCCTGCTGCGTCATCCCGTTGCGGAAGGTGAAAGAGCCAGAGGACAGAACGAGAGAGTGAGGGGACAACACATTTCTATTTAGATTTGTAATGTTTATTCTTTTCTTTCTTTCATTCTTTCTTTCTTTTTTTTCTTTCTTTCTCTTATTTATTTATTTTTGAGACACAATATCTGTAGCCCAGGCTGGACTCAGAAAACCTCCCCATGTAGTCATGATGACCTTGAATTTCTGAACCTCCTGCTTCCACAGTCAAGCGTTAGTTCCTTCAATAACTAACTAGCCTACTCCCCTATTAACTAACATTACTCCATACCTCAGGGCTCTGTCCTCATAAAGTAATCACCTAGGATTTGGCTCAATCTCTAACACTGTTGTATTGAGAATTTAGGTCTCTATTAGATGATGAACATGGACTTAAAGGGAATGCAATCAAGGTCTAGAAGGTACTGTTGATGAAGATGGTGGGGTCAGTATTGAGCTCTTTTCCTAATGAGGTAATCTTCTTGAGGACATCGTGATTCCTTTCTTTCATTTTACTTCAGTTTACTTATTCATTCATCAAAAGTCTCACATGAGCACTGGCGGTATGTCTGGCAATACTCTGCTAAGCTCTGTGATGCCAGGGGAATAGGAAGTTGCATCCTGCCCTCAACTGAGTAGGGAGAAGGTGAACAGGCAATCACAAGACAAGGTGAGTTGTGTTAATATTGAGGCCCACCAAGGACACCAAGGAAACATATAGGAGGAGCATCTAACCAGACTGGGGGACGGGGTAGAGAAATGAGGTAATGTCTCAGTTGAGTCATGAAGGATGGGCAGGGTGAGCCAGGCAGAAGTATGGAGAAGGGCATTTCATGGAGAGGAGCCGCAGGTTCAAAGGCCCAGAGGCAAGGAATTGAATGGCATAAGTGTGATCCCTGCCAAGTTCTTAGGTATGACTGGAATGTAGAATGCAAGGAGGGGCAGTGGCCTGGGTGATGTTAGAAGGATGAAACCAGGGGGACACATGTATGCTGTTCTATGGGGAACTTTAAGTGTAAAGTGAGAGAATCCTATCTGAGAGTTAGGAAGATAACGTTAGCGTAGCAGCATGGGGTCCAAACTGGAGAACAGTCAGTACTTGTGGTGGACAGAATCAGCCCACATCATCATTATAAGGGCTAGATTTAAATGGCTATTGGAATAATATGACATAGGTACATTCCAATGGAGTGAAGAAGGTGTCGTCAGCTACACTGATAACTGATTGGGTGATGAGGAGAGGAGAATGGATATGTAAGCATCAGGAATTTCTGGCTTAGAAAGTGGGAGAGTAGGGGTGTTCTATTTAATTTTCCTAGTAGGAAGAAGAGTGATTGGTTATGTGTGATCAGGTATTAATATTATTAGGTATGCGTGGTCAAGAATTAACAATTGATGTTTTAAGTTTTCACAACTATTAGTTGAAACTTCTGAAGCATTTTTTAACCTCCTAATTTTCTTCAGTGACAGTGAACATCTAAAGAAGTCCTGGAATAAAATTAAGATGTGTTCCGAGCTCTTAAACAATTCAATAGTTTACAACCTTGTTTGAGAAACAGTCACAGCTTCTAGTACAAGTTGATTGTTCATATTTTTGGACTCTGTGTGTATGTGTGCATGTGTATGTTTGTGTGTGCATGTGTATGTGTGTGTGTCTGTCTGTCTCTGTGTGTGTTTATGTGTATCTGTGTCTCTTTCTGTGTCTGTGTCTCTGTGTATCTGTGTCTCTTTCTGTGTGTGTGTCTGCATCTATTCTCTGTCTCTCTCTCTCTCTCTCTCTCTCTCTCTCTCTCTCTCTCTCTCTCTCTCTGTGTATGTCTATGTCTGTGTGTATCTGTGTGTCTCTGTGTCTGTGTGTATGTGTATCTCTATGTGATTGTCTGTCTGTGTCTGTGTATGTCTGTGTCTATGTGCATGTCTGCATCTGTGTGATGTCTGTGAGATGAGATAGGATGCAGATAGGGCTCAGCCATAAGCAAGAATCACTTGTGTCTCATCTCTACTCTATAACATAGTTTGAAGGTAACTGCGTGGATTATTTTTGCTCACCAGTACTGAGCAGGAATCACTTGTGTCTCATCTCTACTCTATGGCATAGTTTGAAGGTAACTGCATGGATTACCTTAGCTCACCAGTACTTTTGGCTGGTGTGTCACATGAGGTCAAATGTACAGCTTTTGAGTTCTGATGCCATACCAGTGTTATAAAATCTTTGGATTTTGTTTTTTGAATTAGAATTTTTGCCAAATTAGTGGTGAAATATTTAGCAAACGTGCTCACCAAATTTAGGTGATCCAGAAAGGTGTTGAGGAAAGGGTTGACTCCTGAAGTGGACGTTAACCTAGGTAAGCAGAGGAGCGTCATCACAGACCCCAGACAGTAGGTATTACAACCTGTTTCTTGAGCATGGTTCCTTACCAATTATGGTACAGTACACACACAATCCCTAATGACCATTCAGGACAGCTATGTGTCCATTACTGAAGAAGAAGCTGACACTCGGGAGGTTTGATGTGAAGGGCACAGATAGGAAAGGGTAGAAGAATCAGGTTCAGGCCAGAACAGGTTGGCTCTAAGCTGGTAGCCTTTCCACTGTACTGTACTCTACTGCTTCTCTCTGATGAGGCCAGCTGCACCTCCCACTTGGCACTGTTGTTGGGGACAAGCCCCTCTTCTTGAAGCCAGAGGGGGAAATCTTCTTCAGCTAGGACTTTCTACTCAGTATGATTCTGCTGGGAAGTTCATACATGCATCCAACATTAGTTCTAGCAGTTCTCAGGGAGCAGGAGGCAGTCAGCATCAACACCATTGTCAGTAAGATCTGAGAACTTGTCAGAAATACAACAAATCCTCAGATCACTCCTCATTCAGGACTAAGGAGTCAAATCAGACACTATGAGAATAGATCCCATCGTTTACCTTAAGAAAGCTCTCCTGGTGTTTCCATTGCTTTAAAATTTGAGAACCCAAATTTTCATCCCTTATTCCAAGGTACAAATCAAAACTCAAGTTTGCCATGTGGCTGGCCTCTCTATATTGCAATTTAAAAATGGAAAAAAAGACCCTGGGTATCCCTGAACGATTCCTGTGTGCTTTGCAGCAGCTCTGAGAACAGCATCTGAGGTGTGAATAAGCTCCCGCCCTGGGGCACTATGCAGACTCTAATAAAGACTGACCCTCTGGACCTGTGAAATATGTTGTGCTGCTTTGTGACTTTTGAATTTTATAACTGGTCTAAACCTAGACAGAGCAGTCTCTACTCCAAGCAAGTTCCTGGAGAGCTAAGATGTAAACCTTACAGCAACTGTTTAGATCAACAGTTCTCAATGTATGGGTTGCAATCCCTTTGGGGGGTCAGAGAACCTTTTCACAGGAGCTACATATCAAATATTTACAGTATGATTCATAGTAGTAGCAAAACTATAGTTATGAAGTAGCAAGAGAATAATGTTATGGCTGGGGGCCACCACAACATGAGGAACTGTATTAAAGGGTCGCAGCATTAGGTAGGTTAAGAATGACTTGCTCTAGACTATCCAAGTAGAACTTCTAATTTTTGACATCTTTCTTGTTTGATTATTGACAGGAGGAAGTGATTGGAGATTTGAAGCCAGGCACTGAATATCGAGTGAGCATAGCAGCCTACAGCCAGAGGGGCAAAGGGAGGCTTAGCTTCCCTCGGCATGTGACCACTTTGTCTCAAGGTAAAATTAGGCTCGAAATAATAATGAGAAATGACTTCCATGTACATATGCCTTCAGTCAGCAAAAATCACATGCCAGATACTGTTTTGGGCTCTAAGAGGCCGGTGGTGACCACAGTAAGCATGCCTCTGGTCTATCAGAACTCAGCAGAGCTAGCCAAGGCATTATCTAATTAGCACATAGAGATAGATTGTAAAATGTGGTACCCGCACATTGCAGGGACTTACCACATAGGGATGCAGAAAGAACTCACCAAGACAATTAAGAGAGAGAGAGAGAGAGAGAGAGAGAGATGAGAGAGAGAGAGAGAGAGAATAACCTGTAGGTAGGAATCAAGATAGTGAGGAAGGGGAGAGACGAGGAGAAAGCCCAGCAAATGTTCATCCATGTGATACAGAGGTGGACCCTGGGTCCATTGTGCTCACTGTTCACACTATGCTCTCTATCATGAAGTGACATTAATCTATCTCCACTCCATTACAAGAAGTACTTAGAACGATGGGAAAGTCCTCCATCCCTAAACAATAGTGTGTGCAAAACCAGAAGGTATGGAAGTCTTGACACGTAGACAGTAGTAGGTACTGGGTGATGCGATCCTTTTCATACATGGGGAGATGCACCCACATACCCTACCATGGCTGTGTATTCTGGTCATCAGAAAACATACATACACATACATACAAACACATATATGGAAGTGTTGTAAAGTAAGTGGTAGTAACAGTGGGAATTTAGTTTCCCTGGGGGCTAAGTACCAATTTCAACATGGAAACAGATGAATAGTTGACAGGAGCTGGAGGTGTGGAAAAAGATTCTCAGGAGTACACATCACATGTCTCTGGGCCAGTGTAGCCAACTGATTTGTTTTCCAGCCAGGGGTTCTGGGAGGAGAAAGGAAGACAAGATTTCAATGAGTGTATGTAACACGGTGAAATCATCTGTGGTTTTGTTGTTTGGTGTGGCTTTTGAGGCCATACCAAAAAGCTATGTCTCAGTTGTAGAATATACACCTGTTTGGGATGTACCCAACCTCTCCATCAGCTGAGACCACTAGCCAAATCTAGCTGTGTTTGTCATCCTGCCTAGATTCCTGCCTGCCCCCTGCAGCACCCCAGCAGCCACATGTCCTTGTGGTTTCCGATTCTGAAGTGGCCCTTTCTTGGAGACCTGGAGAGAATGAAGGACGTGCCCCAATACAGTCCTACTCTGTGGAATTCATTAGGTAAGTCACAGATCAGATCCCACACCACAGCTCCTCCCCACATGATGTAAGACAGGGGCAGATCTTCACTTGACCTCAGCTACATGTGTGCTCAAGGTGGTGCATAGTCTCGGAAGACCATGTTTGCAATTGGGCCAACAATTGGGGCCTGAATATTGATCTTGGGAGAGTTGTCATTGGTGATACTGTCCCCTCCCCCAGCGACTTTTGCTGCCAAACACTGCTCTGAGCTCTGGAATTGCTTTATGCACCTCTACCAACAAACTGGCCTTCATTTCAAGCTTGAAACTTGCCCTTCTCACTTTAAAGTATTGTGTTTGAAATAAATATTTGATGGCTTTCCTCAGAGGGAAAAGGAAGAACTCTTTACATACAGACACCATGCACTCCAAATCCATATTACCTTGGGGCAACTTCCTAAGTTTGAGGTCATCTTTCTTCCTTCCTATCTATATCCTAAGCTTTTGCTATGCAGTTTGATGGGCTGTAGAAATTCATGTGGAACTCACGATTGACAATGCTGCTGCGTAATTTATTTTTAAAAGAGAAAAGGCAGACAAAAGGAATTCCCAGTGCAAAGTCTTCGGCCTGCATTTGGGTCTCCGGTTGATTCTGGGTAGAAAGTGAGCAACTGGGGTTAGTCTGCCCTGCATTAAAGATGAGGGGTCCCTCTGAGGCTTCCATGTTGTGGATTCACAAAGAGACTCGGCAGGATTCATTCCTCTGGCTTTCTGAAGCCAGGGCAAAGAGTCCTGTCAAGTTGTGATGAGTTGGGTTTTTTTTTTTCTGTCTTGACCTCCCAGTTTATTCCTGGGCTGTGGGAAGCAGACATCTGTGTCTTCTGAGCTTGTTTTCAGGCAGAGCTTGATGAATTCCAAGTGGCAGAAACTGGAGAGAAGATTGAAGCAATAATGTATTGGCTTCTGTGACTGTAAAGTCTAATGGCTAGTGTGAATTCAGGGAGCACCAGACCCATGCCACCTCAGCTGTTCATATCCATCTGTCTTTCTGTTCATCAATTGCTTTTCCAGCAGGCTTTGCTGCACCCGTAAGTTCTGTGGTCTTCAAGCTTAGCTCCCTACTTTCAAGAGTAGATGGATTTCTCTTCATACCCAGCAGAATTTCCACATGCATTCTGATCAGCCAAGGCTAGGGCCTTTTCTATTGTCCAAGCTGATCATGATAGCTAAAGTGGAGCTTTAGCACTAGTTGTCCTAAGTTCTGAAAGCAACCAGAGGTGGGAATTTCAGACACCTGGAGTGTGTAGGTTTGGGGTTCAGAAGAAGTAACCCGCAAGGAGAAACTTTAGAACAACTCTTGGGAAATGGCAAATGGATGGGAGGAAAACCTGGAAGATAAAAAGGAAGGAAATAAGGAAAAGAGGAGGAAGGAGGAAAGAGGGAATGGAGGGGAAGAAGAAAGAAGGAGAAGGAAAAGAGGGACGAGGAGGGAAGGGATACAATGGCAAAGTTCAGACCAAGGCCGAAGATAGCACCTAATCCTGCCTCAGCATATCTTGTAGGCAAAGCCAGGAGTGTGACTGGAATAGAAACTATTCTAATCCTGGTTCTAATACTTAAGCAATACTTGGAGTTCTAAGACTCCAGTTTTCTCATCGAAAAAGCCTGGGAGGGATTTAACACATGATTTACTTCCACAAATAAATTAGACAGCACCAACAGAACAAATCGAACTTAAAAACTTAAAAGAACTTTAAACGTTGAGAAATGAAAACTTAGCATCGTCTGCCTATCATTGGTGTAACCCCCAGCAATGTTGGCAATTCTCCTTCCCTATTAATGCTGCACTCAAACATGTATGTTTTCAAGCTCACTCGTGTCGATGCTGATAAAACATAGAAATAGCAGTTTTCCTAGTCTTGCACGCATACAGGAAGTAGAAAACAAAACTATTTACCTTCAGAAGCAGGAGAGCCAGGAGAGAAAGCTTCTTCTTTAACTCTCCAACTGCCATGTGGCCCTAGACAAGGCCCCTACCGCCTGAGCCTCCAGCATCTCTCAGAGGTTTTAGTTCCCTCAAATCACAGCTGGGAAAAGTTTCTGTGTACAAGGAATTTTTTTGGAAGCCAGAATGACAGAAAGGGACTCTGAGACAGGGAGAGGGAAACAAACCATCTGAAGGAATTATTAAAGATGTTATTACAGGCAATGCAGTCTTTCCTGGAGCCTGAATTCTTCCCCTATTACATGTCAGATAGATGCTGGGGTACACTTGAACACTGGTCCTCATGAGCTGAATAACTAGCTAGAATCCTGAGCAAGCTGGGTAATCCTGTGGGTCTAACTTTCTTTAGCCAGAAAATGCAGGTGATTGTAAGAGGAGAAGACAAGAGTTATCTCTCAGCACTTGGGGCAGGAGTCCATGAAGGGCTTTTTTATGCTGAGTCTTTTACTCTGAGCCACTTAAAAATGATTACATTACCAGCCATTTGTTTTAAAGGAGATAACATTAAAAGCATTAGAGAAATATAACTAAGGAACCCCTTTGTCGCTACTATTAGTGGCCACTATGGTAGCCAACATCCTACCCCATCAACTGCACAAATGAAACACAGAAAAGATCCAACGTGGATTCTACACATAGCCATCACACCCAGGCCAGCCCCCACTGCCACCATCCAGCCACCACTGAAAGATATTTACAGCTATTGCTTTATAGCCACACTGTGGTTAGCAGGCGCCTGTGAGGTGGCTCGGCAGGTAAGGGGAGCTTGTTGCAAACCTTGATGGCCTACATTTGATTCCAGAAGCTCATGATAGAAGGAGAGAACTGGTTCCAGCTAGTTATTCTCTGACCTCCACATGTGGGCTATCAGGCATTCATGCTCATGTGTGCGTATGTGCGCGTGCGCGGCGCCACACACACACTGTAAAAAACTAAAGGCTATCAATTTGGTATATGGTGAAGCTTCAAACAATCTCAGTATTTGTGACTCACTTGAAAGCTGAGATTTAGTCACACCTGAGATTTAGTGGTCTTCACCAATTAGTGAACCACTAGCTTTCTTCTCAGAACTTCACTCACAGCTAGAATTTATAGCCATAAACCAGATGAACGACCACAATATTTAAGAGGAACGTGGACCTGGATTAGTTTTCCTAGCCCTCAAATGAAAATTGAAAACATTTATGAATTCTATTCTTCTCTGTTATTTCATTGCTCTTATGCAGTAGGACCTCCTGCCTGCTTCTGAACTACATACCCAGCTCTAAAGACCTATGTTAACGCCATCCATTTAGAAATGGAAAGTAATGAAATATGTCTCCCCATCCTCATTTGTTTGGAGAAATTATTTAGGAACTCGGGTGCTCAAGTATATGCTCTCCTTGCCAAAAGGACCAAAATTAGCAATAAGAAGACTAGCTTAGATGCCAGCTGAGACTCCAAGTTAACAAATGATGCCATGTGAAAGCAAGAATTCTTTTTATGACTTTACTTTCAGAATTGAAAATCTCAGAAGCACCTTGCAGACTGCCACATGGTCCTAGAAATTCTGCAGCCATTAAGGCCTAGGCTTAGATGAAAGGGATAAATGCTTTTGCAGAAATAAGACCTCGTTGAGTCCTACAGGTAGATCCCTTCAAACTTCAATTCTTCATTCTGTGATGGTTCCTAGCTAAATTCCTTGTCAGGGTGGTAGGAGTTGTTATAAATTGAATTCCCACATAGCAGCTTTGGGAGTCATTTGTAAACTGCAAATGGAAAAGCCTGCTCTCTTGCCCACCTAGGACAAACTGTCCGTCAAGTTTATCATTGCCCTGTTCCATCCATCTGCTTGTCGTTTGACTAGTTTAGATCAGTATGTAAATAAAGAGAGGCCAAGAGAGCTGAAGATCAAATAGATTTTTTTTAATGTGATGACTTAATGATTTGGACTTCACACCACAGTTCATTTTTGTGGGGAGCAAACTTTGCATAAAATTAACCTGTAAGGAGCAAACTTTGCATAAAATTGGCCTGTAAAAGAGACAGTGGAAGCTCTATCGAGAGCATGGAGCTTTCTCTCCCTCCTGTGGGCCCTGACTGATCTATGAGATTGAGTCTCTTCCCTCAGAGCCAGGAGCTTATTTTGCAGTCTTTAGGTCCCCAAAAGGCTCCTTAGATCAAGGGGTCTCTGTACTTGGTTGGAAGATAACTATGTTTTTCCTTTTGGCAAGTGAAACCTGACACTGTTTTCACAAATTAATGATGACTCCAAACCACAGGGATGAAGCAGTTCTTGGGACTTTGTCCCAGCCCCACCACTGAGCTGCCTTTTCTAATCCTATCACAATTATTGCACACACCTCAAACAGAAGTGAGGTTTATTACTAAGCAGAAATTATCACAGTGACTGATGCTCATCACTGGGTTCTCTCAGTTAACATTCTAATAAAGTATAATAATGTGAAAATACCATACTTACTATTTAGATTATTGCTGTCAACATAGTGATTGTGATCTTATATCTAATTTATGCACATAAAACCATTCTAAAAGGGGGGTACACAGACTTTGTCAGACAGTCACAGTGAGATACTATAGGTCAGGAATTGGCAGACCTTTTCTTGAAGGACTAGAAAGCATTTTGGCTCTGCCAGCAACACAAAATCTATCTCAGACACTCTGCTCTACCACTGTTATAGGAAGGAAACTGTGGACTTTAAGACTTCAGCAATTGTGTTCCCATAAAGGTTGACAGGATTTTCTTGACCATTGGCTTAGGGTATCCTGTATTCCTAACATTTTAATTTGCCTCAAACACCCTATAGGAGTCTACTATAGACATCTACTCATACTAGTCTGTGTTATTAATGAATGTGTATCAATCATGGGTAAGATATTTAGAGGCAAACAAGCTATGACCTGAACTTTGCCACAGTATCATGAGGGATGTAGAGTTTGAAGTGCTGAATGGTGCAGTAGGGCTGAGGACATGGGCTCTGAGGAAATGCATTCTTGGCATCTGAACTTATTTTTAATCTTAAAAGTTGTAATTGACAGATCAAAGTTGTACTTATTTGTGGGTGACCCAGTTCTGAAGGCGTCTGGGCAGGCTTCTTAAGGTATCTAGGAAAGACGCATCAGTGATAGCTGCCGAAGAAGAGGGAGGGAACAATATGAAAGGGTTAGACTAGAGGAAGCCACTTAAGCAATGGCTTGGAGGCACGAAGAAAATGTTCCTGGGATTGCTGAGAAAGCCTGGAGCGATGTGTGGGGAGAGGAGTAAGCAGGAGTCAGACCAAGAAAGGCATTAAGAAAGAGTTCACTTTTTATCCTGAAGGGAAAAGGGAACCGTGGAAAGTTTTAAAGAGGAAAGCAATTTCAGTATTAGCATTTTTTGAAAGACCATGCAGACTTCTCAAGGAATGCAGAGACGAACAGGACAAAGTCCCAATGGTCCTTGAGCTTGCAGTCTAGAAAGAGAGACAGAAAAAATGAAAGAAACCACATCCAAAGTGTACCAGCATCATTGGGTTCAAGGCACCAGGAGATTTTAGAGAAGCCCAGGACACTGGCAGCTGAGCTGGTGCTCCTGGAGAGTGAAGTGGGAAGTGGGAGATGCTCTTAAGCCATCAGTGAATTCAGTGTCCCTCAGCAAACCTTAAATGTTAACGTGGAGGAACCATCATGGTTCGAAAGGGACCACATGTATCTGATGGTTCTATGCATTTAGTCCATTTTACCTTAGACCAATGGGACAACCTCCACTCTCCAGGCCATTCTGTATGCATTACCATGTCCCCTGGAGGACGGCTTCCTGATCCACCAAAATCTACTCTAAAGATATTTCCCTAGTGTGATGTAAGTTCCTTGAGCCCAGTTTCCTAGTTAATGTCTGTAGGATGTTTAAGCTTCACCTCCAACTGAGCTTCAAGGACACCGGCTCTCAAACTGTAAAGGATGACGGATTGGAAGGTATTTGGACTCATTGAGGAGGTCCTGACCTACCATTTTTTCAAAAGGAAAATACAATAGAATAAAAAAGAAAAATATGAGAGGGTATCCAAAAGGGCATAAGCAGGGGTTGTGAAACTTGCTTCAGGTTATGTGTGTGTGTGTGTGTGTGTTTTGTGTGTGTGTGTACATTACAGTGCCCAATACTTGTCTTTCTGTGAGTCATAGAAAAAGTATTCCTCTGAATCAATATGGTTTGGGGTCAGAGGCTCCCTACCCTGTTCTAAAAGTTACTTTTTACTCAACCTTCCACAACTGATGGCCACCTTCCTCTGCTTCTGAGCAGCCATTGCAGCAGGGGCCCTCCCTCCCAAGGCATACATAAACCTTTATTCCTAACCACTCCTAATTGACACCGGGTTTCCCTTCTAATGTCTCTGTAAGAAGCCATTATTATTATTATTGCATCTTATTCCCATGTGTAATACTCAGAAGTGTTTATACCCTCATCATGGGATACAGTCTTGCCGCTTTCCTAAAAACACCGCCCTATATCTTATGCATTCCAGCCAAGCAGTGCCCACCCTTTGAACTTTACCTCTAGTGGTCAAGGACTAGCTGAGTCAGTGGTTCTGAACCTGTGGGTCCTGACCCCACTCGCAAAGCTCAAATATCAGATATCCTGGTATCAGACATTCCCATGATCATAACAATAGAAAAATTACAGTTATGAAGTAACAACAAAAATAACTTTTGATGGGGGTCTCCACAACATGAAGAACTTCAAAGGGTCACAGCATTAGGAAGGTAGAGAAACACTGTGCTGACTGGTCAAAAGAAACCACTTCCTGCTCCGAGCAGTGGGCCCTTTCTATAGCAGATGACCCTCAGAGTTCACAGTGGGCACATGACTACTTTGAAAGTCCATATTAGTACCTTTTCTGCTGTAGGTTGTTTTGTTTTTGTTTTTGTTTTTTTCACTCAGGGTTTGGCCTCTTAAGTCTATTGAATTGACTTGCTTAAAAATTAACATGAGATTTTTCTAACATCCTGTTAAATTTCCCTTGGGTTGGCTTTGCCCTTGAACTTCTATACACTGAAGTCATTTTGAATTTTGATTCTGTCACACATCTTATGGAGAGTGTCTTAGTTAATCTTACTATTTGCTATGATGAAACACAATGACTAACGCAACTTGGGGAGGAAAGGGTTTATTTCATTCACAGTTCTTTATGAATTCCCATCATCAAAGGAAGTCAGGACAGGAACTCAAGCAAGACAGGAACCTGGAAGCAAGGGATAATGCAGAGGCCATAGAAGAATGGTACTTACTGGCTTGCTCCTCATAGCTTGCTCAGCCTACTTTCTTATAGAACCAAGTACCACCAGCCCAGAGTTGGCACTACCCACAAAGGGCTAAGCCCTCCCTGATCAACCACTAATTTAGAAAATGTCTTACTGGCTTGCCTACATTTGATCTTATGGAGGCATTTTCTCAATTGAGGCTTCCTCCTCAATTGAGTCCTGATGACTCTAGCTTGTGTCAAGTTGACATAAAACTAGCCAGTACAGGAGTCCATGTCCCAGACAAGTATCTGTATTCCCTAAAATTCTTTAGATTTTTAAAATATGACTCCTATTTTTTTCTTTTGAGTTCAACTACTAAAATATTTGTTGATGTTTTGACTTGGTCATGCTTCTTTATCTGAGAATTCTTCCCACCACCATATACTTTTTCTTCTTCTTAACCACTTATATTGTTTTGGAACCCTACCCCTGCAAACACACATTCTTTTTTTTTTACCCATTTGAACTTTTCTGAGACACATGGGTATCCCAGGTGGCTAATTAAACAACAATCATCAAATATTTTCAATATATGTATTTAGAGGCAGAACATCAAAAAGTTAGTTATCTTTTCTTTCTCATTTTCTCACAAGACCTTCAGTAAAGTTTTTCAAAGGTGCTTGCAGTCTAGTTTGATGTTGTGTTGGTATGATTTCATCCTGCAAAAACCTTTGAAGAGTGTGTATATGTGTATGTGTCTGTGTGTGTTGTATGTTTGTGTGTGTGTATGCACTCCTGTGGCATAAGTCTGTTTATATGTATACACTTATTATATTAGTTAATTTTCTTATTGCTATGACAGGACATCAGACAGAAACTCCTCGAGGAAGGAAGTTTATTGTGCCTCACAGTTTGAGGGTATAGTCCTTCATGGAAGGCACGTGGTGACAGCTGCTCTGGCTGTGGTGGCAGGAGCTTGAGGCAGATGGTCACATGGCATCCACAGTCAGCAAGCAGAGGGAGATGAATGTTGACACTCCACTTACTTCCTCCTTGTTAGTTAAGCTGGGATCCCAGCTTAGGGAATGGTGCCACCCAGCTTAGAGAATGGTGTCACCCCAGTCTAGGGAATGGTGCCACCCAGCTTAGGGAATGGAATCACTGAGCCTAGGGAATGATGCTGCCCAGCCTAGGAAATAGTGCCACCACCCAGAGTGGCTCTTTTCACTTCAGTGAAACCTCGCTAGAAACACATTCACAGACACCACCACCTAGGTAATTCAAATTTCTGTCAGACTCATAATAGAAATCATCATTACATCCCCCCATTTACCTATTTAGAAGTTCTCACTGTGCAGCACTGAGATTGTTGGTGAAAGATTAATTTTTTTAAAATCAGTTAAAATTATAACTCATATTTTAAAATGATGCTAATACCTTAAACACTTCTTTTTAAGACAAATTCTATAAATGTATACTAATTAACAACTTTGTAAATGTAACTATGATAATTCCTTTGTATGTGGGTTCCCCAACTGGGTTGGTTGCCACCTTGAAATTCTTATGTACCTCGAGGTCTTACCTGTACTAATAGTTTCTTGAACAGACCAAAAACTTAAAGTCATTTGCAATGCCGAGGGCAGAATTTTACAATAATTTCTTAAATCCTCCTTTTTCCTGGTTCAAAGATAATTATTCTAGGTTTCAGCTTTATCAAATCTTTAAAAACAATAGTAACTACCACTCATTTTATACTTACCTCTCATTGCTTTCTGGAAGGCCACAAAATGAAGTCAGATATAATGGTGTATGCCTACACTCCGGAGGCTGAGGCAGGAAGATTAACGATTAGAGGGGAACCTGGGCTACAGAGTAAGGCCCTTTCTCATACAAAGCACTAATAAATCATCAATGTTTTGGGATAAACTCAACTGACTTTTGATAAATTAGGTGTTCAGCTGGTAGGAGCAAATACAGCTTAGTGGTCAAGCAGATATTGAGACAGAGAACCTTGACTGTATACAGAAAAAGAAAGGTGCTACAGGCTTGTTTACCTACTCATGTGTTCTCATGCCTTGCACTCACCTTTTGTATAGATCAAATGAACATCCTCATCAGGGTTTGCCCCTTCCCTTTGGTTATCACATTTACCTACACGCACTTAGCACTTAACATATTACATAGCATACTTGGTGTTGCTCTGATCCTCCGCCCAAAGAGTCTCCATTTGGTCCTTGGGTTCCATTCCTATGTTTGTTCAAATCCAAACACTTTCATAATTTAATCTAAAGTTTTCCTCGTTCTTACAGACTTCCACAAGAGGTCAGTTTACACTGAACTTTTTAATCCAGTTCTTGGGGCTGGGAAATGGCACAGCCATTGAAGGGCCTTGTTTTTCAGTTCCCAGCACCCACGCCAGGCAGCTCACAATCACTTGTAACTTCAACTCTAGGATACATTATGCCCTCTTGTAGCCTCCTGATACTTATATAAGTAGGAGCACATATGGTCACACACACACACACAACACACACACACACACACTTAAAATTAATTTCAAATACATTTATTAAAATAAGCTATTTTGCTTTGCCTTCATGCTGATTCTTTGAGATCTTGTTCCTGCACTGACCCCCAGATGTACTATTCCCCCAATAACTGTTAGCTCCCCAAGGTGGACTTCTTATACTTCCCTAGAAGCTTCACAGAATATAACTCCTGTTATATTGGACCCTGCCAAGGCAGAATTTCATGGTATCAAGAAAATGAATGGTCACTAAGATTTTGACTGACAATGGGTAAGGTGGTCAAAATGTTACAAGAAAAGAAATAAGAGAAAAAGACAGTTCTGTATCTTTAGGTAAATTCTTTTCTATGTTCACAAAGGTAGAGTGGTAGATCTGGCTTATAAGCTTTGGGTATCAATAATTATCTTTGAGAATATGATTGAGAACCTAGGGTTCTTTTACTTAGAAAAATAAAACAAGGGCTTGCTTATAATTTCTGGAAACCCTCAAACACTTACCAGGCTGGGTCCTAACATTGCCTTCGCTGGTAAGCAATTCTTCCCAGTAATGTGAACCACTGGTTGAGTGCACCGTGATTGCTTGAATTGACTCCTTGAATTGACATCCTTGGCTCTGGATGTCTTACTCATTGCCCAGTTATTCTAAAAGCCAGTCAGGAATCTCCTGACCTAGCCCCTCCTAAGGTGTGAGATGCCTTCACTTCGCCCTGGCCACTTCTTAGAAAGTGCTACAAGTTTGAGCTGCTGATAGTTAATGGCAGCAGCTTCTCAGCTAACTCCTTCTACTCTGGCCTTTCATTGTGGGAGAAAGTGCCAGGATAGTGTTGCTATGGTGACTTAGCTGCCAACATTGTAGTTAGGATAAAATTCCCTCCAGTGGAAGAAGATAGAGCTATTGTTGAGGATGGTTTAAAACAATACTCCCACCAGGTTATCTCTGTCAGCCTCACCTTTGTCCTTTGGATCTCAAGAGACTCTGGAACCAATGAAATGGAAAACCTGACCCCAAAGTAGAGGCAAAGTATTAAAGGTTTTCAATTATTATTCAGTCTGCATGAGCTACATATTATGAAATTAAATGTTAATGATTCCTATCATTTCTATTGGAAATAGTTTTTTTCTTTCCTTTTTTTTTTTTTTTTTTTGTTTGCATGCGATGAACAAAGAATATAAAATCCTCCCTGCCCCTCCCCCAGCTCTGTAACTTTTGCAGGAAGATGGCTGCAGACATTTGCAAGTAGCTCTGGGTAAACAAGAGCACACCCAAAGAGATTAGGGATCTTTCCTCTAGAAATAGCACAGGGGAAGCTTAGCAAATAATGGGAGAGTTTTATCTAAAGACCGCATCTCTTTTGCCTTTACTTTTTGGGTATCTCCAGTGGTTCTCCTCTGTGAAGTGATTCTGTGCTAATGTGAATTTGCAAATGAGTTTCCTTCACTCGCTCAGCTCTTCTCTTTGATGATAAAGTCTTTTAGAGAAGAATTCCACCTTTAGGACAAGACAGGGAAGAACTCAACCCTGCTTCCTCCAGTCGCCATGCCCTGTGATTTTTCTTTCCCCTCAGACCTGCCACTGTCAGCAGACAGCTCACACCCACTTGGTATGGTAAGCCGGAGGAAGTCTCCGTCTCCATGTCCTGGATTTTTAGTAAGTCCTTCTAGTGAAGAACTAGGCAAGCACACATGTAAGACATGAGAGTCCATCTAGGCTTCACCTTTTATTTCTTTTCCTGATATGTTCTTCACAAAGACAAACACCAACATTTTGTTTCCTCCTACTCTTTAAATACCTAGGGTAGGGGACTTTTCACACCAGATTTGGGGGTTGGGGTGAGCGCGGGAGGGAGTCAGCTAAAGGTTTAATAATCAATCTCTCTCTGCCCACCATCGCCAGTTCCTAATACAGTATCAAGTGGGTTTGTTTTGTTTTGTTTTACTTTTGTTTTAATTTACCCTCAGCCCATCAACCCAACTCGGCCTAGCAGTTCTCAGTTGTGGCCTTGGTCAAGTTTCTCCCCTTTCAGAGCTTTAGTTTCTCTTTTATATTAAAATCGAAAACAAAAGTTGAGCCTTTTTTAAGGTTAAGCCTACTACAGAGAATAGGTGTAAGAGGTAAAAGAGTTAAGGCACCAGAACACTGCTTAACACTTTGAAACATTGTAGCAAAGCTGGCAATTAGCACCCATCAATACAAACCCTCCAGTTAGGCCCACTGCTGTGCACTGCTATTCCCAACTTGCCTTGGCCTTCCTTACAACCTGCAGTGTTTTCCCTTTCCTCCAGCCAGAACATCCAGATGGTCTACCCTTTCCTCAAGAGATGCAGGACAACCCTATATGAGTTTATGTTTTAATTGTGGCATTATAAAGATAGAGACAGAATACATTTTAAAAATTTAAAAATGAATTTATTTTACGGTGTGGTGTTTCTGCCTGGGTGCCTGTGTGTGCAATATGTGTGTGTCTGACATCCCCTGGGATTGGAAGCAGGTGGTGATGAGCCACGACATGGATGCTGGGAATCGAACCCAGGTCTTCTGCAAGCATAAGGGCTCTTAACCACCAAACCAGCTCTCCAGCCCACCTAAATGAGTTCTAAAAAGATGTTGTATTTTGATTACTTGTATTTATAATTATATTTATAAATTATATATAGTATATTATAAACTAAATAAATTATTTATATTTATAATTGTTATATTTGTTATTAATAATTTGGATATCGCTATATCCAAAATATCATTTCAACATGAATTTAATATGAAGATAAAATCAACTTTATACTTACAGAGGAGATAGATTTCCTTTTTTTTTTTTTTCTTTAAAACATGTGTGCATTTTATACTTATAGTACATCTTAATTCATGCTGGCTATATCTCAAGGGCTGAGGAGCCACATGGGTTAGCAGTACAGTATGGGAATGTGCAGTAAGCAAGCAGCTATGAGTTATTAACTCCAGAAGGAATGAGTCCTCTGAGTAGTGGCTGACACGTATTTACAGCATGAGCTAGAGTGGATGCTAATCATGTGTGCTTCATGTAATCTCACGGCAGCTCCCTTATCCTGACCCTGCATTATTCACATGTTACATATGGGAAAGCTTAGACATAAAGACATAAAAAGAAAATATGTAAAAAAAGGATCAGCTCCCACTAAGTAACAGAACTCAGATTTGAACTTGGCTCCTCCAACTCTAGAGACTATACTGGCTTTAGGAATGCCTTGATTAAAAGTCTAAATGAAGACCTACCTTCTCTGCAAGGACATGCCCTCAGAAGGACATGTGAAAAGGTAACACATTGACACAGACATGATTTATTGAGACTATGAATGTCTGTGAATGTTGTCATCATGGGTGTTACCATGGCAATTCACCCTATAAAATTTGTATTTGTTTACTCAGGAACAGATTGCAAAGAGATGAAATTTCTGCTCTCCTGACCTCTAGGGATGAGACTGCCAAGGGAGAGTCCTTGTTTAGGGAACATCTGGAAAATACAGTTCTTGCAGATAAATGCTCCCACGTGGGGTCTTTGTGTCCAGGTGAAGGCCAAGCAGGCAGAAGTAGACAGTCTCTAAGCAGTGCTTAGAATTGGCCCTAAAGATGATCTACTTGCTTTTATTGGCAGACGCTTCCAGTTGATGACGTTATGGTTTGAAAGCAGGACCACTTTCAGATAGGAAATGTTAACTCACTTTTATGAGCACAGCTCTCAGAGTGAAAATGGTGTTAGCTCCCATGGCCAGCTAGCCTCTTTCCCCTATGGTATTTCTGAACTGTTGCTTTTCTTATTTTTAATCATTAAAGGCCAGATTTTGACAAGAGCTGGACCATAATTCAAGAGCGTCTGCAGATGGACTCCATGGTTATCAAAGGCCTTCATCCAGATACCAACTACCGTTTGCTGTGAGAGCCAGGAACGCTCATGGCTTCAGTCCGCCCAGCTGGCCCAGCGACATCATCCGAACCTTGGGTGAGTGCTGTACCAGTCCTGAAGAGCTGAAGAGCGTGAGCAGTTGGGCAGCTGTGGTTACCTCTCAGAGCCTCACTTGCCTGGGGCTTCTTAGTGCCCAACAGACAAACAGCCTGGGATGGGGCTCTCTCTGGGCCTCTTCCTGCAGTTTTCCCAGACCCTTTGAAGGTTCGACTCTCTCACAGGGACAGGAGCTATTTCTGTTTCTAAGCAGTCAGGGAAGGTTTATTTTTGCATCGTCCTTGGGGAGTTTCTGGTCGGTTTTTGTGCACAATCATGGGGCAGATCACACAGCAAATGAGATGCCAGTCTCTCCCTGCCTCTCGTCTCATCATCAGTTCATCTTGGAACCCTGGGTGGGATGAACTAAGACACCCCCCCACCCAGACTCTTCAGGTGAGTGATTGCTTGCCAAATCGAGGACTGTCCACTGAATGTGGTGAACACCTGTAATCTCATCTGTTGGACGACTGGAGAAGGAGAAACAGTGTTAATTTAAAGTCAGCTTAGGGTGCTTACTAAGAGCCTGTAATAAAACAAAAGGATCATCTGAGTGGTAGCCGGCACATCTCAGAACAGATGCTGGCATGCTAACATCTTGGGGTCGAGTTGACTGTGTAAGTTCCCATGGTGCCTCTGGGGATCTGTAGGAAGCTTAGGACCAATGTTGAACAAATAAACTCAGGCTTTTCTTCAAAGTCAAATCATGTCTCTGGTCTGGGGTTCAGCAAGCTGTCACATCATGTCAAAAGCCAAAGGGTTCAGGCAAGTATGTCAAGTCCAGCCCAACCCAGCCCAGCCCAGCTTCAAAGTCTTTGTATTTTGGAAGTAGGGTCACATTCACATAAACCTGGAAGCATGGGTAGTGAGGACTTAGAAGGGAAATGTAAGCACATTTTGTTTGAAAAGTCCATGTCTTTGCAGTTCCGCACAGGAATTTCTCAAGAACCCTGTAGCTGCTGCAGGCCTGTTTATCCAAGAGAGGGGCTCCAAAGGGAAAGCTTACTCTGAGTAGCTGGTTTTCCATTGGCTTACACAAAGCCCTGTTTTTGTTGTTAGGATCTGAATAAGTACCACTGCTTCCCTGATGGCAGTCTTCCAAGGCTAATGCTATTCCCAGGAAGATATTCACCAGGGATTGCAAGTCCTGGGTATTTGTGCTCTACTAAACAGAGCACCCATCCTATAACCTTCAAGATTGAGTGTTGCCTCTTCAAATTGAGTTGTTGTTCAAGTTGCAGTGGGGCCTCACTTCTATAACCACTCCCTGTCTCTCTACTTCCCCACCACGAAAAATATTGAGTTATCTCAAATAATTCAGGCTAGCCTCAAATTCCTTATGTAGCTAAGGGTGTAACTTCTGATCCCCTTCCTAAATGCTGGAATTGCAGGTATTTACTACCATGCCCAGTTTATCCCATGCTGAGAATTAAACCCAGAGCTTCATTCATGCAAAGCAAGCACTGTAGCAACGGGGTGTATTCTCAGTTCATAATAATAACAAACATTCTGAAATACATAGAAATCTGAGGCTCCTACATGGGTATGGCTCCTCAAATTAGGATAACAGGAGTAGACTCCATCAGATGAGCCACTGCATGGAAACCTAAGAGTTTGCTTACTGTAAGTGATGCTTCAGGTGAGCTTTTCCTTGGCTATATTACTACCCTCAGAAAACCCCTTTTGTCTAGCACATTCTTGTTTTTAATTTGGTATTAGTTGTAAACTATATTACTTCCAAAACACATTTTTTTTTTCTGTACAGAAATTATATACTTGCCAACTAGCATTATGTGAGTTAATGACTTTGAAGTATCAGGGTTGACACTGGAAAGCCTGCTGTGAGCCAGGCCTCGTGCTGACTACAGTACTCTGTGAAACCCATTAATCTCTCCCAGAAACTTGGGGGGGGGGAAGGGATAGCATCCTATTCATATAGATGGAGAAAAATAGCATCTCTGAACGATTTCTGATTTTCCCAAGACTGATAATTATGAAGGCGGTATACAAAATTGGGTTTGCTGACTGTGTAGTTACTTCCCCAAGTCTGACTCGGATCAATGGAATCAGTCTCCTAACACACAGCAGCATGAGAGAGATTCAGTCAGTCATTCAGTGAAGGATGGGCTAGACTGTGAAGACTCTGAAAAATGGGGAGGTGCTGGCAGCACAGGACCCAATTTGTGACATTTGCATTTCTTTTCCATTTTTTTTTAACAAAAACAAATATTCCTTTTTCATAAGTCTTCCCCCTTGTATCCCTTTGCAGTTGTATTTCCACTCCACGCTCCATTGTTAACCCCTGACAACCAGTCTTCCATTCCACCATCCATGTGATATTATCATTTTGGGGATGCTGTGTAAGTTGAGTTGTAACTATAGAATTAGGACATCTTAGCTGCTCCTAGATCTGGCAGATAGTGATGGGAGGCCAGGGCCCAGCCTGTGCTCAGCCAAAGTGAAGACAAGGGTGGTTTGGGTGGAGGCTTGACAGGTGTACACCTCATCTGCTTCAGGCTTGATCAAGCACAGAACAGAATGGGAAGAAAAAAATAATTAAGACTCAAGGATCTGGTCCTCTCGTGAGAAACATAGTTTTGTTGATCACTCTAAGTGATGATGCCCTGCCCTGCATTTGCCTCAGGCCTCTCATGGAGGGAGGAACCTCACTATTCAGTCTCTGTGTTATTTCCATGAGGAAATGAGAATTAAGTAAATACATATTTTAAAAGACTGAAGTTCTTTTCCCTCGCACCTTATCCCCATCCTGCCGTATTTCTTTTTAATTACGTGAGAGGAACACCAACAGCATTATTATTTGCCTTTGATCTTGTAAATGACTAGCTGATATGCCAGGCTAGGGGCATTGTAGGACATGCACCCACCCCATCTGTTGGTCACATACCTTCTGAGCATCGTGCTTAGTGTAGTCAGGAAGCATAAGGGCAAGAAATAAAGGACATGAATAATAGATAAGGAGAAAATAACGCATATGTATTTTTTTCATAGACAAAGATTGAAGTAAAACTAATACATGTATAACCAATTCTGAGATTATATAACATCCCCGAGGTGTGGACCTTAGCACCCCAAATAATTTTGTTTCTAATGTTCCGTCCTTGCAATATAGTAAGAGAAAGGATCAATAAATTCTTTACTGAAGTGGGTCTGAGGTCCTCAGGGCATCCCCCATAGATATATTCTTTTTGCTCCTGCCAATAGTCATTTTGCTCTCATGACCTCACGCCTTTGGCACCTGTTCTTTCCTTAGCCTGGAGTTTTATTCCCTCAGATCTTTCTGTGGCTCTGGCAGCCCCCTCTATTTCTGCTTTTAGGTCATAGCTCACTTTCTTAGCCTTCCGCTATCCCCCCCACCCCTGCTTCGTCTTCTCTCCAGAAATGGCACTGTCTGGAACTATTGTATGCATTTCATTATGTGTATTTCCCATGACAATACCCTCCTTGTTGGTCAATGCTGACTGCCCAATGCCTTCCATCATGTCACCACTCAATAAATGCAATTGCGTTCATGTGAGAGTGAGACTTAACCAGCCAACAAGCTGGTTTAGAGGTTGAGAAACTATGCAGCTCATATCAAAGCAGAGGCAGGCAAGGGTAATCTAGAAGACCATACAGGCCCAAAGTGGGCTACCTGGTGGGAAAAGTCTTAGACAAAGACATTGAAGCCCCCAGAACTACAATGCACAGAAATAAAGGAAAAGTAAACAGGAAAAAAGAAGAGGGGTTGAGGAGGGAGAGAGGAATGGAGAAAGTAGTCCCAGTAAATTTAAATTCAAGGCAGTAGGGATGGGGAGAGGACTTGCTGATAGGGCATTAGAAGGAATATTTACATCCTATTACAACCAAGCCTTCAGTTCCCTCCTGTGCTCTTTCTTAACCATCAGAATAAGCTCTAATGTTTCTTTATCATCTTTGCGTCTGCTCCTACGAAGTTTCACTGTAGCCTCGGTTCTTCAAAGACGTTGTAGAAATGCTTTGTTTGGGGTTTTGACATCTCCTTAAATCCAAGGTTTTCTACAGTTTTGGACCTTCCACTTCCAGTGATCTAAGACAGACACACATGGCTTCAATTAATCAGATTTCTACACTAAGTGCCCCTCCCATCCTTCCCAGTGTCTGGTGATGTCTGTTCCTGTTTTTGATTGCTCAGTGTCTATGTGTGACTCTGGCTTTTGCCTGCTCTTGCTCTGAGATTGGGACCTTTACCATTTTTCCTTTTCAACTCTCTTCATAGAGACCAGCTTTAGTATGCTAGGGTTCTTTGCATATGCTACATATATAACCACAGAACAGAATTTGCCTCTCTCCAGTCTCAAGTAAGGTTTTCTATTTGGTAGTGGTGTTTCAGATTGACTGTAGCAAGAGTGCAGACAGGAAGCACATGGAGACCGGTGAATGTTCTAAGGACCTGTAGGTATCAATCAGGAACTATTCTGAAATCCATGGTATCACTTCCCAGCATTCCAGATAGCCTGGTGCATATGAGAAACCCTTGCCAGTGTAGCTTTAACTGCCTCACAAGTCCTGTTCCTTTACAAAAAAAATCTAGAAGACAATTCTGGGTTGAGAAATGTATAGATTCTCAAGATCCAAACGTTCTCTTTTCCTCATTTACCCCATTTCTATGATCAGTATAGCAATGGCTGGTGAAGGTAGTAATCTCTAATTCCGAGGATTGTTTTGAGAAAATGATTATGGAGTGGAGATGATGCTTTCTGCTCGTTCTTCAAGTGATACAACATGTTAATGGTTAATGGTTGTTTCCTCTATGCACAATTACTTAATGGAGCGACCATCACTGAGTCTATTGGCTTTTCTCTTATGACTCTGTATCCTGAGCACTAGCCATGGCACAGGAAAACAACAGCAGAGTTCCAGAACTCAGAAACACAAGTCCAAGAAAAAAAATCTGTTGACCAGAAGTGGAGGGATGGAAGAAGTCGTATGAGTTGGGGACGTTGGCACCCTTGGGGTGGGTTTTGGTGGCATAGGAGTGAGGGATTTCTTTTATCCTCTAACATTTCCTTAATTGAATCCATGAGATAAATGACGAACAGACATAATAACAGGAGAAAATGTCTACAGACCTACCACCCACACAGGGCCACCACCAAAAAGTAGAGGTGATCCCCACCTACACTCCAATTGAGACCCCTTAGCATGATAGGTAAGCTTAGTCTTCAATGGAGGTCCTTCTAGGAAAAGCATTCATAGAAAGAAACCTTTCCCCTTTGATGTTCCTAAGAGTTTTCAGATGTTAGTAATAGGCATCTAGGTTGTCGTCCCCTGGAAGACCTCTACTGGACTGGTTAGCTCTAAAAGACTTCCTTGAAGGACACCAACAGCTAAAACTACATGAGTAGGAGACACGTGCACTCTGAAAACAATAAAATCCCACGTCCTCCATACCAGTAGCTTTAGACTGGTCATGTTGGTGCAAATGCTAGAGATTGTAACAGGAGGATCACAAGTTCAAGGCTAGCCTAGGCTATGGCTGGGGACATAGGTTACTTGGAAGAGTGTTTGGGTAGCATTCACAAAGTCCTGAGTTTGATTCCCAGAACCACATAAATGGATACAATGGCACATTCTTGTAATCCCAGTTCTCAGGAGGTAGAGGCAAGAGCATTAGACATTGGCCATCATCCTTCCTACATAAGGACTTCTAGGCCAACCTAGGCAAGAGATCCTGCCTCAAACACAAAACCAAACAAAATCAATCAACCAACAAACAAACAAACACCAAAAGCCTCAAGGGAATTAAAACCTAACAAAGCACAGAATTATATGTGGGGAAATCTGTTCACAGGGCTCTTGTTTTCTCTCATTTTGCTGGTTGTTGTTGTTGTTTTATCTTCCCAAAGTCAGCCACGCACTCAGACAAGAATCTAAATTTTTCTATGAAGGTCTAGTTAGTAAATATTTTAGGCTTTAGACTCAGCTATTGTTGAAGACATATATAGTATGCATGAGTGTGCACCAATAAAAGTTAATTTATAGACACTGAAATCTGAATTTCTTATGTTTGTGCGCCATCAAAAATTTATTCTTTAAAATCCTAAAGATGCCAAAACTGTCATCCATCCATAAACAAGCCATGTGAGGTGTCCTTGTCCTGTGGACTTGTTTGTTGAGCTCTGTGCTGTAATCCTAGGATTTATCCCCCAATGTTTAAGAGTCTTTAAGAAATTTGGGGTGTTCTTTTTTTAAGTAGCAATTTTCTTAAGCTTGGAAGGAGCCAATTAGCACATAAAAATAACATTATTCCCATGGCAGAGCTCTGCAATTGAATTTTTCGAGAATATTCTTAAAGAGGGCACCTGAGAGCCTCCATCCAGCAGCTGAGAGGAGTTGCAATGCTCCATGTGGAAGAGAAGGAGAAACATGGGGAGGGGAGAGCTGCTGCCGGGCTTTTCTCCAGGTTGGAGGAGAGAGGGGCCTGTAAATTAGAGCTCCATGGATTTGTAAATCTTTAGAATGTAAGATGGAAGCAGAGTCTGGAGGAGGAACAAATCACTGGTTTCACTCCTAGCGGACGAACCTGCATTTTAAAGTGTGTATCTGCGCATAAACATAACTGCAAATGTGATTTTACATTCAGGGTGCCCACTGCTGTAATCGCTCTATTGATTTGCTAATGCCTGGATTCATGTAAATCTGAATTACACCCATTTGCACAACTTTATTGGCTTTGAGGGGAATGATTCACCTCGCTGTTTAAATACCTGATACCTATTAATTGCCCCCTGGAGGCCTCTGTGCATGCTATCATACATTTATTTATAATCAGCACACCCGTATTTTATCCTCTTGCTAGAGAGAGAAGACAAACTGAAGCAAATGATAAGAAAATATGATTTCTCAAACCCAAGGCAAACTCCATGCTCTGCCCTGAGCCACAACAGTTTTCTGTTGGGTTCATCGCGATGTGGGAAATGTGGCCTTCCTCTCCTCAGGTGGACCCCAGCTTTAGAGTTAGGAAGCCGAATGCTCACAGTCACACCGACTTCCACAGAGTCAGTGCCCTCATGACTCTCGTGTTGCAAATTAAAAGAGTGACATTTGTGAACCATAAAGGGATGGATTTTAGGAATCAACTTATTACAAATTCATAGGTGAGAGCCTAAGAAAAGGGGGAAAGGGGGAGCTCCCATAGAGCAGGGAGATTTGGGGATGCTCTCTACTGAGAGATACCGAGTCAGTATCTCTACTGGACTGCTGGTCTTAGGGGCTTTTTAAAGAGCTTCTGGCAGAAACTGGCAGAGGGATGAGGGGTGTCTGTGTGTCTTAGTTAATGTCCAACTGCTGTGAAGAGATACCATGACCACAGCAACTCTTATAAAGGAAAGGTCTAATTGGGGCTGGCTTACAGCTCAGAGGTTTAGTCCACTATCGTCAGTGGTGAGAAGTATGGCAACACATAGTCAGACTCGGTGCTAGCGAGGGATCTGCAGGCAACAGGAAAGGTGACGCGGCCTGGCTTGAGCTTCTGAAACCTCAAAGCCACTCTGAGTGACACACTTTTTTTCCCAAAAAGGCCACACCTCCTAATCCACTCCCTAGTGACCAAGTATTTAAATATACGAGTCTGTGGGGGCCAATCCTATACAAACCACCACACTGGTGCCTCCCCTCTGTGTCAGCTATCTCCTCACATTTCAATTTCAGGCAAAGATCTCATTTAGGAGATGAGCTATCAAGGACCAGGAAGCAAGACTTTTCTGGCCTTCCTGACCTCCATCACGGTCATGTTCCGAGCTGCTGATCTGGGGTCATGCTGATCTGACCTGCTCAGGTAGAGCTGCCTCTGTCCCATATTCACACCAATCCCTGCTTAGCATCTGAGTTCCAGTTCCGGTTAGGTTCTTTGGTGAGCATCTAGGATCAAAACTATGGTTCTCTCAGCATATACCAGAGTCTGGTGTGTTCCACCAGGATTTCCAGGTTCTTACATAGATTAGACAAGGACGTGTGAAGAGTCATAGAGGCCATGCATTCTTATAAAGTGCACTTATGAAGAGTGGATTTCTAATGCTGAAAGTGGGCAGAACTGGGTGGAAAAAAAAAAAAACTCAGTGGAATGCACAGCATCCATAATTGGGACTTTTATGGGTATTTGTATGTAGTAAGCTTTTTTAAATGCTTTATCTGTTACAAGGCAGCCATGGCAGGGAGGGGCTTCTAGTCTTGCGCTAGATAGTTTCTTTGACTACTGATTTTGGTTTCATGCTCTCTGGCTACAGTTTAACACAGTCTAGAGGTATACAGAATAAGCTTGCCACAGTGACAGACACACACACACAGACACACAGACATACACACCCAGACACAGATACATGTAGGAGGGCCACAATGTACCTGATGGCCCTTATCTGTTGGTCTAACAAATACTTACATATGCCTTAGGTGTTATCAGCATGAAATAGATGGGCGAGTGAATAATATGAAGCCAGCTTAAAGGAGAGCTTGTTTGCAAAAGCCTGCACAGCCACACCATGCCAGCATCTGGACAGATAGGAAGAACCATGTTGTAAGAGCCATGGTTTCCAGCTATAACATGTAAAACTGACACAGATGAGCCACAGATGGAAATTATGGGGACTAAACACCCTGACCCCTTCTTCTCCCTCTTCCTCCTGCTGGTGTTTCCTGATAGCTAAATACACCAGAAAGCCAGGCATGCGGCCTCCCAGAGCACAGTGAAGAGCAGAGCAGGGCAGTGTGTGGGTCTGGGGCCAGAGAGAGGAAGCCACCCCCAAAAGAATAGTATAGTCAAATAGAACAACCAAATGATCCTGTTATATGGGTAATAGACTGTGTGTGTGTCTCTGTGTCTGTGTGTGTTGTGTGTGTGTCTGTGTATGTGTGTGTGCATGTGTGGTTAATGTATATGTGTGTATCTGTGTGTGCGCATGTGTGTGAGTGTATATGTGTTATGTGTGGTGTGTCTGTGTGTGTGCAGTGTGTGTGAGTGTATGTGTGTGTGTATGTTGTGTCCTTGTGTGTGCATGTGTGTGATGGTATATGTGTGTGTGTGTCTGTGTGTGTGCATGTGTGTGAGTATGTATGTGTGTCTGTGTGTTCATTGTGTGGTTGTGCTATGTGTGTCTGTGTGTATTGTGCATGTTAGTGTGGTGGTCATGTGTGTGTTGTTTGTGTGTGTCTGTGTGTGTTATGTGTGTCTGTGTGTGTGTGTGCTATGTCTGTGTGTTGTGTGCTATGTGTCTTGTGTGTATGGTTGTGTGGTTCTGTGTGTCTGTGTGTGTCTGTGTGTATGTGCATGTGTATGTGCGTGTGCATGTGTGTGTATGTGTGTGTATGTGTTGTGTTTATGTGTGTATTTGTGTTGTGTCTATTGTGTGGTCTGTGGTGTTGTGTGGTCTATGTGTGTCTGTGTGTCTGTGTGCTATGTGTGTGTTCCATTTGCTTAAATTTAGGGCACAAGTTTATCATCTATCCATATATTTAGCATGTTTCCCTGAACATAGGCAATGATGAACTCCCCAGTCAGGCCTCTGTATACTGAGCTTTATACTCACAGAGCTGGAGAGAGGTCACCTCTGCTTTGCACAGCAGGAAACAGGTCTGTAAGCATAGTAGCCTTCTCAAGGAGGCAGATCTTCGTGGAAATCAGTTGGTGACTGATTGCCACACTAAATCCCTTAGTGGGTTTTACGTGACCTTAAGAACTAGTCCCTTACAATTTTCAAAATACATACCTTCTTGTAAAAGCTAGCAGCCCTGACTCTATTGCCTGCCTGTGGATCCTCTTCCCTTCACGGGCTGTCTTGTCTGGCCTTTAGTGGGAGAGGATATGCCCGATCCTGCGTATATTGTTGTGCCAGGGTGGCTTGGTACCTATGGGGGCCTCCCTTTATGGCAGGATAAGGGGAGAAGGAGATGGAGGAGAGGGGCTTGTAAGGTGGGGGCCTAGGGGGAGAGAGAGCTGTGATTGGGATGTAAAGGAATAAATAAATTAAATAATGGAGGGAAAAAAGGAAAACTGGTCCTCTGTGTTTCAGGACGATGCTCTATCGTTGCAAGTATGGGATGGAGGAAAAGGAACCTACCTAGATAGGCTGGGTACGGTTGGCAAGGGCTAACTAGGGTCTGAAGGTCACTGGAAGCCACTGAACTTGGACTGTTTCTCAGAACATGAGGATTCTGGGAGAGCTGGAGCCAGTAGTTGAGTAGAGTGTAAAGTCTTCACTTAGATTTTAGCAAAATCATTTGAATGAGGCTAAGAAAATCAACACATTAAATCCCAAAACAGAAATACATCCTTGTTTCTAAATAGAAATGGGTTTTAGGCTCTATAATGCTTAGTAGAAAAAAATAAAATAAAAACCAACCACACAAAACATAAAATAGTTTTAAAACCCAAACTTAAATTTTCTCTAACCTAGTATCTGAAGATAACATTTTATTATAGAATATCTGCTAGAATTTTAACGAATGATGAGGTCATAGAACATAACTTGTTTGGCTCCAAAAATACTGAAATATAAATAAATATAGGCCTGTCTCATTAACTTAAGAAGGATGGTGTGTTCTACTGTGAAGCTCCGCCGCATATGTCTAAAGAGATGCCTGTTGATGGGTGCTTAGATTGCTTCTTGCTGGTACCTTGAACCACCCCTTTCTCTTCCTCTTCCACGTGTGTATGTGTGTGGTATACATGCATGTATGGATATAGTTCACATGTGTGTGGACATACGTGTGTTTACATATGGAGGTTCAAGGCTGACATTAGGGATCATTTCCAAACAGTCTTCGATCTTTTTGTTTGTGGGCAGATTCTCTCAAGAAAACCCAGATTCCCCCTAGTATGACTAGTCCTGCTAGCCAGCTTGCTCTAAGGCTCCCCTGTCACTTCCTTCCTAAGCCAGAATTAGAGACAGGTTGCCACACCCACTCATCATTTTACCTGGACTCTGGGAGACCAAACTTGAGCTCCTTGCTTGCATGGGAAGTGTTTTAACTGTGAGCCATCTTCCCAAAACTCCCCTTGCCTCGCCTCTTTATCCCCCACCCCACCCCCACCACAAAGGACAAAGGACAAAGAAGTCACCTGTTGTAAGGATGTGCCTTTAAGTTCAAGTCTCCTGCTGGTATTCTTCAGGGTAGGCTTGCTTCCCTGACCTCATGCTAAGCATCTGTGGGAAAGGAATCATCTACCGTGAGAGTTTCCCTTACCTGTATGTCTAGCGTATTTTTTTTCACTTACAAAGTTAGTGTGGTTCACAGTTATATAAGAATCTGAACTTGAAGCAAAGATAAAAGAAACTGCCCCTGTGCACCTATCAAAGGCCTGGAGCTGAGGATGAAGGACACCTTCAGACAAGGAGTAGCTGGTGATCTTAACATCCCACTGAAGGAATAGCTGGTGATCTTAACATCCCATGAGACCCCTGAGGCTCTTTTATCTTTTAAAAATGAGTAAATCTTCCCTTCCAGATAAGATGGGGGATTGGCCACCTTTGCCTGACTTGGTGAAAGAAAGAGTCAGGATGAGGAAACAGAAGCCCTCTTCCTACAAGTGAAAAAGCTGAAGAGGAGAGAGATGTGCCCACATCCAGATTCTCTCTGGAAATACACCAAATTACATTACTTTATCTGGTTGGGGTCAGTGGTATCCATCAGAAATGTTCTGTTTTTCCCTGGATGTGATACCACACGACTGGCAAACAGGAGAGATACTGACCAGACAGCAGAGACACTCCTAGAAACTGAATACATCCTTTTCGGGGAGTTAACTGGTGGTGGGGGGCTGTGCAGATGGAGGGGGGAGAGTGTTGCAGGAGCGTGAGATTCTCCACAGGTCTTCTGGAGTAAGTCCCTAAGGAGGTACCATCCCTGCTACTTCAGTTAACTTCCCCAGTGAGATGGGCCACAGAGCAAGAGAAGTGAGCTGTTGGGTTTCACTGATGAACAAGGTCAGGAAGACCACCCAGACGTAGAGGTAAACACAGATGGGCAGGCCTTCCACGCAGCCTCACTCACAAAAAGGACAGTCCCTCACTTTACCACACAGTGTACAGCGATGTTGACAATGACAAGTGGAAGTTTCAGACCCAGAATTCTGGAAACAGTAGAAATCCCTTTAAGGAAGGACATACTGAAGGTGTTTGAAGTATAGAGACTAGCATCCCTCCCCACAACCTGCAGAGGGAATTATGGGAAAAAGGGGGAAACCTACATTACCCAAATAGGAACAAACACTGACTGGGATTCTATATTCTATTTTACTTCATTAATTATTATTATTATTCCTTTAATTTATTTTTGCTTTGAAAATGTTTAAATTTCTGCACATCAACAGTTTGGCTGTTTTGTTTTGGCTTGTATCTCATCTGAACTGGCCTTTGTGACAGTTCTTTTTTTTTCCCAGCACCTATTCTTAAAATATTTTTTCTGTTTCTCATATGTTTAACTTGTGTATTTTTCTTCTCAGTTTACTTTTTCTTTTCAATTTTCCCAATCCCTCCTAATCAACAATTTAATCACTGATAACTTTATCTTTTAAAAAGAAAAACTATAAACTTCATTTCCCCTAACCAGTACCCTAGTGCTGCTGTCTCTGATCTCACTGGGGCGGGGGGAGTTAACTGCTATTGCAAGTTAACACTGGGACCACTGCTAATCTCTGCATCTATCTGATACTGCAGTCAACTTCATCCCAAAATAATACTGAAGAACATAGAACAACCATGGCTCACCAGGAAGATTCAAATAAAACCATCAAAAAGATCAAGAAAAGAGGAAAAATTAACAATGAAGGATACATTTATTCTAATGTCTCTCAAAGCACAGCCAAGAAATAACACACACACACACACACACACACACACACACACACACTTCCACAAGCTCACAACTAAAGATAAAGAGAAAACTGAAATGGCAGAAAAAGATTTCAGAGTCCTACTTTTAAAATGACCAAAATAAATGAATTAATGAAGTAAGGAAATCAGATCAGTTGCTTAGATAAGAAAGTTAGCAAAGAGGATTAAATATTCATGACTTAAAGTAGAAATGCAGAACCAGGGTGGGGGGGAGGGGGGGAACCAGCATGGAAATTGAAATTCTGTGGTGAAAAACAAGCAAACCCACACTGAAAATGAATGAATTGATCAGTCAAATAAAAATCACTGTGGACAGCATCACCAGGCATGAGACCAAGAAGGATGAGTTTCAGAAGTATAGGACGAGACAGAGGTAACAATTCATTCCTACATATATAAAGAAGAAAGATTCATGGGCATAACTGAAATGCTAAGAAGTATGGGATACATTCAAAAGACCAAGCTTAAAAGTTCACAAGGCAGAAGAGTCAGAAGTCTAAAGACATAGAATAAGAGGGCTAGAGAGGTGACTGGTGGCTGGGGGCACTTGCTGTTCTTCCAGAGAACCTGGGTTCGGTTCCCAGCACCACATCAGGCAGCTCACTGACACCTGTAATTCTAATTCCGGAGGATTCTCTTCTGATTACCATGTGGCCCATGTTCTGCCAGATTTCTTAGATAACCCAGGTCCACCTGCTCAGGGATATCACTGCTCACAGGGGACTAGGCTTTCCCATATCAATTATCAATTATGAAAATGCCTCACATCTGGTGAGGCAATTCTTCAGTTGAAGTTCCTTCTTCTCAGGCAACGCTAGGCCCATGCTAAATTGACAACTGAAGCTAACTATGACAGTGTTTAGCACAGTAAACCAGCAACCCCTGATACTAATAGTTGAGGAAGAAAATAAGTATCATAGCTCTCCATGATCCCACCAGCCAGTAAAAAAATCAGCAACACCAGAGGAAATGGCGAACCCTGCTCAACCAAGGCCTTAAATGCAAATATTTTCAACTCACCATTAAAAGAACAGATTGGCTGACTCAGTTAAAAAGCAAGATCATCCATGTTGGCGTGTTTTAATATTTTGAAACCCCAAGATTAAACTGTTGTCTCCAAAAGCACACTTCACAGCCAAAGGTGTCTACAAACTGAGGATCAAAGCATGAAAATCAATTTACCAAGCATATGGAAACTGAAAGCCAGCTGGCATAGCCATTCTGATATCTGACATAACAGATTTCAAATCAAATTAACCAGAAGACATAAAGAAGACCACTACATATTAATAAAGTAAAAAATGAATCAAGAAGATATAATATTTGTTCAACAATTATTGAAGCTCTCAAGTAATGAAACAAATACTGAAAGACATGAACGTCAGACAGGATCTGACACAATGGTAGTGGAAGACATTGATATCCCATTCCAATCTTTAGAAGGTCTTTTAAATTAAAAACCAATGAAGAGACTTCATAGTTAAGCTATACCATAGATAACTGTATTTAACAGATTATCAACAGGACATTCTATTTAATAGATACAGAGAACACATTCCTTTCAGTGGCCCATAGAATCTCCTTTAAAAATCAATTAATGAATATAAAGCCAATAAAAATAATTCTTGTGTTTTATCTGATCATAACACTTGAAACTAACAGCAATAAAAACGTCAGAAACTACAAAGATACTTAAAGGTGGAATGATTTGAATGAATAGTAGGTCATTGGAGGATCAAGGAGAAAACATTTTACCCTATAGAATCGAAGGAAAATGAATGAGTAACTTACCAAACTTGTCATTCTAAGAGTAAAGTGTGTGCATACAAGTGCTTACATACAAAGAATTGTCACAGTCTCAAACAAATAGCCTAATAATTCACGGCAAGTTTCTATAAAAAAAGACGAGAAGCCAGACCTAGATGCCATACACAGCAAGAAACAATAAATATCAGACCATAATTTCCTGAAATGGAGATTGAAAGAATGAGATACTCAATCCATTAGACCTTTGTTCTTGGAAATCTAAGTAAGACTGATAAACTTCTCAGCAAACAAATCCCAAGGATGGGAGAGAACAAGCCAGTTGATAAAATTGGGAATGAAAGGGGAAATATTACAACATACTCGAATGAAATGCACAGGTTCATTAGGAGCTAGTTGAAAATCTTATATTTCAAAAAGCTGGAAAATCAATAATAAACATAGTTTTCAAAATACATTTGACCTACTAAAATTATGTCCAGGAGATATAAACAGCTGAAATCCACAACAAGCAACAGTACTAAAGCAATAATTAAAAGTCTCCTGCAGAGGAAAGCCCAGAACCAGGCAGGTTCACTTCTTAGTTTCCCAAACTTTTAAGGAAATGCTAAAGACCTAATTACATTAACACTTTTCAAACTGGTCTACAAAATAAAAAGGGAAGGAATACTACCAAACTCATTCTACGATGCTGAAACTTGAGGATGTGTCGACTTGTGTAATAGTGGTACAACTATTAGGGGGCTAACTAACTGCTTTATGCTTGGATTCCAGACATACTCAGGAGGAGAGAACACATATCTTGTACTGTAAATGCAGTCAAAAACATTCATAGACACTAGGGAGAAACGTATTACTGTTTTTCAGTTAAATCGACATAGAATCAAACTATCTTCTAAATTTCTGTTTATACCCACATACAAGTGATATTCTCCACTTTAATCTGAGAAACCTCCCTTGTGGCAAATGGTGTTAGTGCAAAGACACACAACTGCTCACGGTGCTGAGAATAAGTGACAAGTGAGTGTTCAGCCCTAAATGAGAAATTTGGGTCACCTCCCATGAGGCTCTGAAAACATCATGGGGTGGGAATGAATGTAAGGACTAGCAGAGAGGGAGGACTATTATATGTCATCTGAGAGTATGACACAGCCATTGAAATCACAAATGCACAGTAGCTGAGGTTACCTATACTAGTCCTGCACAAAATTAGCCATGTCAACCATCATGGATGTGGAAAGGATTCATGAGGTCATACGTCTTTATACTGAGCTGTTGGCTACTAAGAGATGCTAAGAGAGGGCAAGACAATGCTCTTCAGTTGTACTCATGAATGAATCCAACAAACCTATGACACAAGAGGAAATCCTATTGTTTTTTAATCCAATTACACGAAGTTCTATATGTGAGGGTTATGTGTGTGAAACCAGAAAGCAGACCATGAAGAGATAAAAAGAGATCTTAAGGGGAGGGAGAGGACAAATGAATATATGTATGATGATCAATATTATTTACTTGACAAGATCCAGAACTACCGAAGGGGTAAGCCCTTGGGTAAACCTGTGAAAGATTTTCCAGATAAGGCTAATTGAGATGGGGAGACCCACCCCAAATATGAAAGATAATTGTCTCAGGGTTTTACTGCTGTGGACAGACACCATGACCAAGGCAAGTCTTATAAAGGACAACATTTAATTGGGGATGGCTTAGAGGTTCAGAGGTTCAGCCCATCATCATCAAGGCAAGAACATGGCAACATCCAGGCAGGCATGGTGCAGGAGGAGCTGAGAATACAGCATCTTCTTCTGAAGGCTACTAGCAGAATACTGACTTCCAGGCAGCTGGGACAAGGGTATTAAAGCCCACACCCACAGTGACACATCTACTCCAACAAGGCCAAATCTCCCAACAGTACCACTCCCTGAGCTAAGTGTATACAAACCATCACAGTAATGCTCCATGGTCTGGGGGTCCTAGACCCAATTCAAAAGAGAAAGCAGGGTCAGTGGTTAAGAGCACTGGCTGCTTTTGCAGAGGACCCAGGTTTGATTCCCAGTACCCACAACTGTCATTGCTCTAGGTCTAGGAAATCTAGGTGTTCTCTTCTGATTCCTTCCAGCACCAGACACGCATACACTGCACTTACACACATGCAGGCAAAGCACTCATATATGTAAAATATTAACCAACCAGTCGATCCATCAATAATACAGAGAAAAAGAAATCAAGTGAGGAACCAGTGTTTCCTTGCTCCCTCCTTTCTGTTTGTGGGTGCAGTATGACAAGCTGCTTCAAGTCCCAGACATCACCTCCCCACCATGATGCTCCCTCCAAATATGAGCAGAAGAATCTTCCTTTGTTAAGTTGCCTCCGTTAGATGTTTTATTACATAATGCAACATGTGTCATGGAAACAGAGGAGAGAGGACCAGCAGGAAAGGACAGAAGTGGAGAAAGGGACTAGGAAGAACAGAGAGTTATGAAAAGATGTAATGAGACCCAGTATTCTGTGGAAACTTAGGAATAACTAAAGAGAGGGGACTGGGGAGGGTTCTGTCCGACATTTTCTTTGTCCCAAACTTGAATAGAAAATTGACACTGTGTTAAAGAAGAGAGATAACGTTCTGGGGTTCAGGTCCCCTTCCCCCAGGACAAGACCCACTGACATCTCTCTTACCTAAATTTTCACAAGTTCTGACCTTCGTCTATGGCTTTCTGTGACTATAAGATGACACAGGAGTAATAGGAAGTTAAATCACTATCCTCCTCCGCTCAGGCTTGCCAAACTCATTCATCTTCCTATACTAATTTCTGTTTCCCAGTTCTTTGAGAAACTGAGACAGCAGGCGTATGGACCCAAGAGCCTGGTTATGCCTACTTCTCGTTCACACTGTTTGTCCTAAGTGTGGATTATTGTCAGCCATCACTGAGCTCCAGCATAGACCACGCTTTAAAACTCTGACTATGTCTCCATTTGACACAGTGAACTGCTTCTCACATCAAAGTTTTGATCACTTGATCAAAAGACTGCAGAGGCCAGCAGGGAGGGGACTAGGAGACTCCAAGACTTAGCATAGGGCCACCCACAGCTCCAGAGGGTGTCTTCCAGCAGGTGGCAGTAGTTTACAAGTCATCCAGCAGGTGGCGATAGCTCACAGACTTCCAGAGCAGGAAGAGCAGGGCTCATCAGAATAGCCTGAATTGAATAAAGACTAATAGAGAAGTTCCATTAGATTGCCCTGGAGCTGGGTTTCTCCTTTGCTTAACTAGTCCCAGCCACAGTAGGGCGATACTTTAAAATCTACATTATAGTTTTTAATCCAAAAAGAAAAGCTCACAAGTTTATAACCAAGAACCCATAGTTTTGTGTTTTGTTTTGTTTCTGTTTAAGGTAAAATATGCTAAAGGTTGTCAGTTTAGAAAGTGTTGCAACAATGAAAATAACCGATTAGAATGGCTGAAACAAGCTAAAGATCTAAGTCACAGGCTACCTTCACCCTGTTCTTCATATATAAGCATTCACTAGCTGGAGTCACCCTAAAAAATCACTTTACTGAAGAAAGGGCAGCATCTGGTTTTTGGGTGATCTTAGGGATTCTATTGCTGTGATGAAACACCATGACCAAAGAGCAAGTGAGGGAGGAAAGGGCTTATTCAGTTTATACTTCCAGATCATAGTCCATTGCTAAAGGAAGTCAGGATAGGAACTCAAGCGGGCTGGAAAGTGAAGGCAGGAGTTGATGCAGTGGCTGTGGAGGGGTGCTGCTCATGGGCCCATCCCCCTGGCTTGCTCAGCTTGCTTTCTTATAAAACCCAGGAATACCAGTCTGGGCATGACACTACCCACCATGAGCTGGGCCCTTTCTTATCCTTCACTAATTGAGAAAATACTTTATAGCTGGATCTCATGGAGACACTTCTTCAACTGAGGCTCTTTTCTCTCTGATGTCTCTAGACTCTCTGATACCTCATAATAGAAGAACCCATAATGACTGCTTTTTTCCTGTTTGAGGGCTCATTCACACAGTTCTAAATCTATGTATTTAATGACTGTTTAATGCCAGGCAATTTCTGGGTACCACAGTATTAGCAGGAAATAATGCAGCCAGTGTCCCTGCAGTCATGGAACTTACTTGTAAGAGGATCTACTTTGGTCATTAAGAATATATATATATATATATATATATATATATATATATATATATACACATATATACACACACACACACACGTATATATATATATATATATATATATATATATATATATATATATGATAGAGAGAGACTATTGATATAAGTAATGCATCAGTAATGATAAGCACTAGGGGAAAGACTGAGATAAAGTACCAAGTCACTATCGAGTTGTATGGCTCGCTCTAAACTTCCCAGTCACTAACATACCTCTAATGCATCTTGACCTCCCCTGTTGCAGAACCTGATTTGTGTGCATGGTTGGAACACCACATGCAAGGGTAGAGTCACTTCTCATTACCTGATCGCAGCTTCCCACTCATCTCCCACTGGCTCCTTTTTGGAGCTGCACATTATCATGTCTATAATCCTAAGTGCAGACTTTCTACATCAGGTTTTGGAGATGCCCCTGCAGTGACAAGATGTTATTTCCTCAACAAGAAGCATTAAGGTTCCATCCCCGCCTCAGTGTGTGTAGGAACACTTCCTGACTCAGGCATACACTGTGCCCTTCTGCAAGCTTCAGCTGCTCCAGCGGGATTCCTATCAGAAATGGAAGATCCTGTGTTGTTTGGTACTGCACCCTAAGAGTTAGTTATAAATCTGAGCAAGATTAATAAACACCTGCTTCTGGCCTCCACAGACACATATACATGCACACAAGTGCACACATACACACAGACACACACACATGTGTACACACATCATGTACATATATACATAGTTTAAAATAAAAATCTGAAAAGCAAGGAAGACGTGTGTGTGTGTGTGTGTGTGTGTGTGTGTGTGTGCGCGTGTGTGCGTGTGTGTCTCACCCTTGCTGAACTAGAACTTTATATTCTTAGGTCATTTAGCTCAATTTTTAAAAATATTGCTTATGGCCCACAGAACTATTTTCACAGCCCTCGAGTGTCCTGACGTCTGCAGCTTGAATAACACTGGATCAAGTACATCAGGAAATTAAGTAGAGTTTTGTGGAAAGTATATACTAATATCTAAAGGCCCAGAGGAAGGGAGCATTAGTTACATCTATGAATGTTGCATATACTTACTTTTGACAAGTTTCTTTTGGAAGGAGCTGAAGATTTGAGCCAAGAGTTCATGGTCAAACCCAGGGATTACATACATCTAAAACACCTTGAATGCCTGTGTTTGCACTGCATGCAGTGCGAGCAAACATATCCTAGAGTGGAGAGGAGGAGGAGTGGTAGCCTTGTGGTGAGGACTCTGGAAAGTAGATTTGTCAGAAATCTTACAGTGAGATGATGTTTGGGGGTGGCTGCTAAAAGTTGGGCTGCATTTTTCCAGAAGGCTAAGGATGACGAGCATGAAATCCGGCTGGAAAGGTCTTTTGATTCATTGTTAAATAAAGTCTAGAAAAAAAGAGTGTGCTTTCAGACACAAAAGGGTTAAGAACTTCAACTTCACCCCTAGCTAATGTAAAGGCCACCTCTTCAATCTCTTATTTAAAATAGTCTAAGTTCCAGCCCCAGTTGACTCTACTACATACATTCTTCCTTGCTTCTGGGCAGGAATTCTAGCAGATGGTAGACCAGTTGTACCAACTGACCTGAGCGTCTCTGTGGTCTTTTTATACCCTTTCTCCCCACTCACTCGGCTGTTGGTACTTTCTCAGTACTTTTAACCATTGAGCCATCTCTCCAGCCTTATTCGGTGAAATAAGGTTGAAAGTTTCAAGGTGAAAGTTTAAAAACACTGTAGAAACTCTTCCATCAGAAAGCAACTTGTGGGGGATTCTGTTTGTTATTCAGACAGTGAGCTCTCTGCCTTAGCAGTTCATGATTTTCTTTCTGATGGAGGTGGCTTTGTGATGGTTCATGCTCAGAAACCCTCCACCGCACCTCGAGTTCCTCTCTGGCTCAGTCTTGCTTTAATCAATATGCCAATACTTATTTGAACATGAGAGGAGATTACTCTTGTTTCTTTCTTTTTTTTTTTGAAAAGGTTTCTTGGGCACAGATTAATCTCATGGCCCAGAGAGAGGCTGGCTTGCTCTTGTCACAGACTGTCTGGAGTTTTCAATTACTGCTGAGTATGATTATGGATCAGAGAGAGGCTTTAGCCCAGGCGTATTCTCTGGGGTAAAACTGGCTCTGGTTGTATGAAGAGAGAAGTACACAAGTCAGTGAAGGCTGCGGCTTCGACGCTGCCAGCTTAGTGGCCACTGATCTACTCCAACAAGAAGGAGTCTACTTGTTGCTTATACCCATAAAAGCTTAGGCTTAGTCAAGGACTTTGAATACACAGCTGGTTCTTAATGTCCTTAGACTCTGTAGCTGTAGATTCAACCAACAGCAGATGGGAAATATTTGGGGTGGGGAAGATTGTGTCTGTATTAAAGACACAAAGACTTTGTTTTCCTGCCACTGTTCTCAAATGTTGTGTGACTTTTCCTCATAAGAACATGAAAAGTGAACCAATGTTTATTCACCGAGATAGGGCATCTAGGACACCCCTCCATGCCCCTAAGAAGAATTCCATCTAGGCTATTTTTGTGAAGCAGTGAGTTGTATTGAGGGTTTGTGCAGGAATGTGCATACAGGGTTATTTACAAGAGTGTGGGAGACTCATAGGCAGATGGGGGACCAGACTCAAAAGCTTTTGTCCCTGAGATTCCATGCACAACTTGTGGGAAGCCCCACTGAGGAGTCCGCTCTCCCCCAGCCATTCCTCACTGCTTACACAGTCCGAGGGAGAAGCCTTGTGAGCACTGTAGCTCTCTGAGCTTCCTGGATGCCCTAACTTCTGTTTACTTCCTGAATCTTATTTGTTACTTTCTGCTTTCCTCCTTCCAGGAGGGGATGCTTCAGATCTGGGGAAACAGTTATACAACATCTAAGCAATGCAGTACTGTGTATATAACATTTCCATTGAAGTAGGTACTATAAAGAATCTACAGGGGGTTAAAATAGGCAAGAGTCTGTAAAGCATATGCACACACTGTGCCATTTTATATAAGAGACTTGAACACCCATAGACTGACTGTCAATGAACACCAAGGTTCTACTCCATAGTTAAGTCATGATATTTAACCACCATGTGAATAATTTGAGGAAATAGATATATTTCAGTTGTTTTTGTAAATGTAAGATTGAGGTCTTGTGGGCTCCTCCTGTCTATGTACTTCAAGGACTATAGGCAACTAAGGAATGCTAAGAGTCAGAGAAATACTTTTCTCCAGGGACAAGCACCACACCAACTAGTCATCTAATACAAAATGGTCAGCCCTGAAAATATACATTTGAGTAACATTATACAGACCGATCGGGTATATTTAGGAATATATATATATATATATATATATACATAAATGTATATAACAGTAATTTTAATGAAGAAAGAGATCATGATATTGAAAGAGATTAAGAAGGGGTACAAAAGAGAGTTTGGAGGAGGAAATGAAAAGAGAAATGATGTAAATACAATCTCAAAAATGAAAGAATGTTATTTAAGTGTAAGAGGTAGAAATATGGCTCTGTGTGTAAAGTGCTTCCTTTGCAAGTGTGAGGACCAGAGCCCAGATCGTCATCATCGATTGAGAAAGCCAGGTGCAATGACACATACCTATAACCATAGCATTGGAAGACAGACAGGTGGATACCAGGGCCTTGCTGGCATGATAGTCTAGCCAAAATGGCCAACAACAGATTCAGTGAGAGGACCTGGCTCAAGAAATAAGGTGAAGAACAGACTAGGAAGACCAAGTGACACTTTGCCTCCACACATGCAAGCACAAGCAAGTGCACATGTGCACATATTATATAAAATGTGTGATACAATGACAATAAATCAAATAGACATAGCCAGTAGAAATCACACCCTGATGAAGTGGGCAATCAGGCCTTTTGGATCTCACCTGTAATCCCAGCACTTGGAGGTTAAGGCAGGAGGACTGCCATGAGTTTGGGGTTATCTTAGGCTACATATTGAGTTCCAAGCCAACCTGGCTTCGGAGTGAGACCATACATTCTGGATATCACTGAATGTAAAGCTTTCTATTAGAGTCTAATAATAACTTAATATAATTATTATCTAATAATTAGACCAAGAGAAGTAAAAAAATGATTTTTTTAACTAGGTGCAGTTGTAATAAGAAATTGCCAAAATTCAAGCATAGCAATGAATAATAGCAGGTTTCAAAATGGTTTTATTATACATGAGGAATTATATTTTGTGTAGCTAGATTCCCTTTTACTGTTCCTTATTAAAAATTAAAGGCATCAATTTGAACTGTATCTGACTGTTGGCAGATCCATTCAACTTGAAAGAAAGAAAACCCTTAAAAATCAGAAGCACTGGGGTCACTATTCCTTAGATCATTCGGCTTGTTTCTCATGTCTTAGAGACCACCACCAAATAGGCTGTGCTACCAAAGGCCTGAATTGTGTCTTCTAGCCACAATTCCAGTTGATATTTCTAAAGTATCTCTATGTGTAATAGAATAATAATAAATCAAACAAATATAAGGAATAGAATCATACGAAGATGGGGTATGCAGTCAGACATTTTCGCTCTCACTTGTACTCCCAGTACTTGGGAGACTAAGGCAGGAGGATTACCATTAGTTTGAAGCCATTTTAGGCTACATAGCAAGCAAACGTGTGTGTGCATGCACACATGCATGAGAATACGAGTATATTCATGTATCTCTGTGTTTGCATATGTAGGTGTATATGTTTACAGATGTGTGTGAAGGCCAGATGACAACCTCAGTTGTGTTCCTCAGGCACGGCTCACCTTCTTTTCTGATACAAGGTCTTTCACTGATCTCGTGCACACTGCTCTGGTCAGCAAGCTCCACCTCCCAGCACAGACAGTGCAAACCTGTCCCACCAGACCCAGAATTGTGCATGTGACTTCAGGGGATAGGATCTGGGTCTCTGTGTTTGTTCAACAAGTACCTATGCTTGGAGCCATCTCCCCAGCTCCATCAAATGCCTTAATTCTTTTTAATTCAATCTCCCTGATGGTAGAGCCTCTGTTCATCATACCATGTACTACTTAACACCATCCCTTCTGAGTCTAGGTGTTTCTTCATAATCTCTTGTCTGCATATAAATGATTCTCTCAATTCTGAAACCCGTTGTTTTAGAGAGTAAACCTTTTGTCAGTCTACCTCTGAATGAAGGAGATATATATATATAGTAAATATATATATTGCTGAAACATTATTCCTTTCAGCCCATCCTTGGATTTGTTTTCTTTCCCCTGGTTATCTGGTTTTATTTATTTATTAGTTAGTTAGTTATTAGGTTGCAATCATTTTAAGGTTGATAAGCAACACGTAGTTGAAGAGTACAATGTGATGACTCGATCTATGTATACGCCAAGAACCAGCCAACGAGAACAATAGCATTCTTTCTATTTTCTATCTTCCTGTGGATTATGGTTGAGGTGCTTTCTGAAAGTACCATAGACCTCAAATTTGTAAAATTCAGCTGACACACATTTCCTTAAATGATAGATTTATTACATTTACAGTTATTCTAATTATCGACATGTTTTATTCATTTCTCTGATCTTTGTATTTTCAAGTTACTCTGGGTTCCCCAACCCCATTTTGAATTGAAGACAGATTTTTATTTCTACACTTCACCCCTCTCTATGTGAGTTGCTATTTTTGCCAATTGGGATGAAATAATTATTCTTTTATTAACTGTTTATAAATTGTTAACTTTTGAACTTAATTAATCAATTAGGCAGTAAATCTGTGCTCAGCCTGCCTCCGAATGAAGGGACTCTTATTTTTTGCTGAAACATTATTCCTAAATTAATTCTAAAGTTAAGTATAAAGTTAATCAATACCTGTTATCCTTCTTTTAAATGATGAAAGACCTAGGGGCTTTACATAATTCTGTCCCTTCTTGTCTTCATGGAACCTCTCAGTGTTTCTGTCCTATCTCATTTAATGGCCACCGCTTCAGACTTTGACAAAACTAGAATGCATTAACCCAGGATTAATCTTCTTCCTTATCCCTTATCTCTTCTTTCTCCCGCCCCCCACTTCCTTTTTTTCCGTAAATCATTAAAGGTCTGTCAGTGATACACTATCTCTGATAATGTCTTTGTTTCACTTTTAATGCCGAACCATCATCATCTGAGCTTATCAAACACAGAACTTTGTTTCGGCAATTGTTTTCTCTACCGCTGTGCCACAGGACTGAGGAGGGGTGCTAGTGTCTTTGATTTTCTCATTGGAATGTCTAAAAAGAATTGAACTGTGTGTTTGTCCACAGGGGCCACTCTAAGTAAGGGCCACCGAAAACTCAGGACACTGGCACTTGGCAACATCACGGAATGAGTCCTCTTGCTGGGTAGACACAGGCACACATGCCAGTACCACACATCCACATGAGCATCACACACAAGCACATTCCATCTCTCTGGCTTCATCACTCACTCTCCTGTTCTGGTTCTGGACCCAGATGCAGGATGTTGACTGAGCTCTGTCTGTGGGGAGCCAGTTGGAGACAACACATCAGCTTTGTAAGGCTTGCCCCTCCTGGTCCCACACCCCACTCATGCTCTGTTTTCCCACTAGACCCTTCCAGTTGATATAAAAACAGGTATTGTCTGCTATAAAGGTCGTGAAACCTAGAGGAAGAACCAGTTTGGAGGACGCAAGGTGAGAGGGAATGTGAGATTGGAATGCTGTTAAGGTTGTAACTAGCAAGGCCAAGTCACAAAAGGTCTTGCAAGACCTTGAAGTGACTCAGTCTGTGATTCTTCACGTTTCCCATTTCCCACCTGACCACATACCTACCCTTGCACACTTGTATTGAGATGTCCCAGCTTCTTTCCATAATTCAGCGTCCCTCACAGAATGGCCTTTTCTCACAAGCCATTCTTGTCCCGGGGCCACAGAGGGTCTTTTGGTTTGTTTTGGTTTTGGTTGGTTGGTTTTCAGAAGTTCCTATTCACATTCCTTTTTTCTCTTTGCCCACTTTTAGAATCAGGTTAGAAGTAAGTCAATGCCATTAGCAGATAGGCGTCCTTATGTCTGACAAAGGCTGAGTTAGAAGGCAAGCTTTCTCTGAGAGTCAAGGTTGGTTTGCCAGGACCAACCTTGCTTGATGATAGCCTGCTTGGGAGGTGTGGTCCTTTGTGACAGTTCTACCAAAGCTGCTTTTGCTCTCTAGCCCTGGTGAAGACAGGTTACAGGAGGGACCAAGTTTGTCCCCAGTTCCTCCTCTTCCCTAACATCTCTCAGTTCATTAAATGTGGACCAAATGCTTCTACCTGGCAGCTTGATCCCTACCTCCGTGTCCCAGGGATGAATGGAAACGATTGGACAAGACCCAGTTATTCTTAGTTCTTATACTTCATCTTTCCCAGAGAAACTTCAGGGATGGGGAAAAGGCATCTCCATGGAGACTTCCACAAGATGAACTGTTAAGACAGGTTTCCCTGAGGCCAATGTAACAGATGATTCTGACGGTGATATGACATGGCTTCCCAGAAATTTAGCATACTGGACACAAAGCTCCAATCCCCAGAGCATGTGAGCTCATACTGAACTATCTTTTCGTACTTGTAAGATGAAACTTACCAGCTGTTTCTTTCTCAAACCTTGCCTGATGTGCAGCTGTCTGAAGCATGTCCACATCAACAGTGTGAATTCTAGGGTCACGGAAGTTAAAGAACTCAATGGACATGTAATCTAATCTCGTCTGTTCATGGGGAGAGGTGTATGCATACCAGTGCGGGGGGGGGGGGGGGGGGGAGGAGTCTGTGTGCAGGTGTGCCAGAAGACAACCTCCGATGTCATTCCTTAGACACTGTCCAGTTTGTTCATTGAGACAAGGTGTCTCTGGAACCTGGAGCTCACCGAGTCAGCTTGTCTGACTGTTCAATGAGTCCCAAGGATCTGCCTATCTCTGCCTCCCCAGTACCTGAATTACAAGTGGTCATTTCTAACCTTTTTTATCTGTGGGTTTTGGAAATTAAATTCAGGTGCTCATGCTCATGTGGTAAGCACTTTCTTGATTCAACTGTCTCCCCAACCCTCATTCCTTATTTTGTTGAGGATCATGGAATATTACACGATGAAGTGACTTTCCTAACCATGGAAAGACTATGCCATCTCATGTGACCAGAGCTATTTCCAACTATATCATATTGGTCATCAGAGAAACAATGTGCAGAAAAACATGACATCCTTAAAAACTCAACATATATGGACTTTATAAAATAAAGGGCATCCTTTTATTGACCAACAAGATTTGTATTTTATTATTTTCCCCCTAATGTGGAATACCCCAGAACTTGTTTTGAATTCAGTATATGATTTGACTATTATGATTCTAATAAGTGTCTGGCCTTTAATGTTCTCTTTTCTTAATTAACAAAGTGCCAACTGGAAAGAGATAAGTTATGCACTTTAATTAAAGCAACCCCAGGCCACTTGGAGAATTCTTATCAGTAGCATAGAATGCTCGGCCTACATGCATTGAGAAACAAAATTGGTGGAAGCTTCCTGGGTGTGAAAAGAGGGAGACAATTCAGAAGAGCAGTGGCTTCCATCCCAAGCCTTGTGGAGTCATATGGGGCCTGGTTTTTATCTGTATTTATTTCCTTCTCAGTGAGCATGAAATGGTACATAATCTAGATCACTGTCAAAGACTGGAAGTTTGGAATGCTACTGAGGGGCTGCTGTGCAGTATCGGGAGCTCTGTACTGTTGACTTCCCTTTTCTGGAACCTTCTATGGGCTCTCCAAACCTCAGCTTACTCCTTAGTAAAGAAGATCTTGATGTCTGGACAGAGGGAGGTAAGGGAGGATGATCAGGAAGGAGAGAGGAGGTAATGCCATACATGTAAGAAAAAGTCATATTTCATAAAGTGATTTGAAAGCTGCTTAATTAAGGGAGAATGAAATTTGGGACAAAGAAGGCATGAGGTGACAGGAGATGTGCCACTTTTCTTTGTGAAGGTCCCAGGGAGGCTGGAAGTGGCCGCTATGGACCTGGGTATTCACCGATCCCGCGTGAGCGAGGATGATGATGGATCTGAAGACGAGCTGGACCTGGATGTGTCGTTTGAGGAGGTACGGTCACATCTGATGCTGACACCAATGTGCTTTGTTTGTCTGCTGACCACAGCAGGTTAGCTATGGACATGGACATGGAACCTCAGGCTGAAATGGGCCCATTTACTCTCAGAATAGATTTGTCTCCTCTGTCAATGACACTAGGGAGGGAGGCATAAATTAGTGCTAAGGAGCTTCCTAGCAGGCTGTTAACCTATGAACAGCCTCTGTCTATAACTAGCTTTACAAAGTATATATATGCATATGTATTATATGTATGTACATATATGTGTATGCATGTGTGTATATATATGTGTATGATATATGTATTTATATACGTATATATTGACAGATTGTTTTATCACCCACAGAATTTTGTAAAATGAAACCTTATAAGAAAATGAATGATTCCTTGACAAAAATCATGCATTTTATAATATTTTAGTAAGAGCAGGTCATAAAATATCAGCTTTATCTCACCAGGATGTTCTGAATAATACAGGGGAAGGTACTTAATGCCCCAAGACTCCAAGTCTTCCCCATAAACTGGGGTAATGCTCCTGTCCCACCATCATCCGGAGTTTTTGTCCAACACTGAGCCTGTGTGTATATGCAGTATGGTGATGACTCCAATGTTTGTACTGAGCCCTTCCTTTCCTTCTCTAACTTAGGTTAAACCACTTCCTGCTACCAAAGTTGGAATAAGAAGTTCTAGTGGAGTCCAAGAAGACTTCTGTCTCCAACTCAGAGATGGGCTCCAGACTTGCCCAACCTACCTCAGCATCTCTCCCTGAAACTACAGTGGCCGTCCCACCCACGCCAGCCCAACAAAGGGGAAGAGCAGTGTAGCCGTGATGTCAAGGCTCTTTGACATGTCTTGTGATGAAACTCTCTGTTCGGCTGACAGCTTTTGTGTCAATGACTATGCCTGGGGGGCTCACGATGCATTGCAACCTGGGCAAAGGAGGCGAGGCCTGCTCGAAGGTAGGCCCTGGAAAGGGAATGGGAAGAGCAAGATTAATCCTGAAGATACAATTGTATGATACAAACAGAGCATCCTCTAGTCCTTCTAAGATAAGCCCTTTCTTCCATGTATTGGTTGGTAAATTAGTCCCAGTCCCCAGGCAAAGTGAGAAACAGCTTCCATTGCCTTTCTGAGGGAGAATCCTGTTTCTGAGTATGTCAAATGTGAGGTCCTTTGGAGCAACCATTTTGAAATCTCATAGCATCAGGGAGGTGGAGTCTACCATTGACACATCTCTATCAAAACTATAGATGGAACATCCAGGAATGCTGAGAGGGTGATGTCAGAGCCACCTTGGGTACTGCAAATGCCAAGCTCGAAAATGAATCATGTTGGACTTTAAGCCATTTTTCAGGGAAGCAGGGACTGACTCCCAAATCCTGTTCCCTCTAGGGAGTTTCAGAAGCTCCTTGATCTCAAGGGTAGAAGGTGAAAGGCAGAGAAGGGAGATGGAAAGGAAGTTAAGTGTTACTGGTTACATGGGTTTTCTGGGGTAATAGTCCAGACAATGGTGTGTGTTGATTTCTTCTTTGAAGAATACAATAACAGCATGCTGTCCCATTGTGCTTTCTCTTTCCAGACATCTTTATCCAGTATCCTCAATTCTTTGGCCACTCCTACGTAACCTTTGAGCCACTGAAGAACTCTTATCAGGCCTTTCAGATTACTCTGGAATTCAGGGTAAGAACTGCTGGTCATTTGAACACCAGATTACATCAAAGGAAGAGTGGGAAGGGGGAAAGTAAAACACTAACCTTGACCTGAAATCAGTCACAAAATCCGATTGGCCGGGGCAGGGTGTGCTCATAATGTTCAGGTACACAGTCAGGAGAGGGTGGGTTAGGATGTCGCAAACTATGGAAGATTAGATCCTCAATGAGAAAGCTACTTCCGTAGTGACGCCCCTGGGGCTGGATTTCAGGACTTACAAAGCATTCCATTCCCATTACAGAGACCTCTCTGCTTTCAATCACTTAAAGATTAGCATTCAGCTAGCACCTTGAACTTAATGGAATTCTTAGAGTACCTGTGAAGAAGTAAAATGGCGGGGAGTCTGGAAACCTATGCCCTTTGTCACGGTGTCAATTGTCAGAGAGGTGACTGTCCCTCAGCTGATACACCTGGTGACTACCCACTGGATTGTTGGTGCTGTCTGGCTGGAAGGAAAGTAGCAAACTTACATGCTTCCCAGATAGAGAGGAAGAACAGAAAGAACGCATTAAAAACAAAATGCTTGGGCTGGAGAGATGGCTCAGTGGTTGAGAGCACAGGCTGCTCTCTCAGTGGAGCTGGGTTCCATTCCCAGCGGGTACAAGGCAGCTCACACCTGTCTGTAACTCCAGTTCCAGGGCTTCTGACACACTCCTACAGACACACATGCAGGCAAAAATGCCAAAGAACATAAAACAAACATGGATTTTAAGAAACGGGGTGTTCACCAGTGACAGTAGCACAAGTAGGACACAAACAAGGTGCTCTGTGACCAGGGCTTTAGGACACAGACTTTTCTAGAAGCTTTGCAGATGTATCCACAAAGCCAAACAAAGAGCTGATCAGATATGGGCCTTCCTCTCCTCAGAGCTGTTCCTCCCGTAATTTACACCACTGCTATCTCTTTTTTTTAAAACAAAAAACTGTCCTGGATATGTGGGGACTCTCTGGAGTCCACATGATTGCATCAGTAGGCTAGCAGAGGAGAACATTCCTGTTTTGTCTTCACGAGTGTCCATAGGTGAGGAAGAAGAAATGGCATGGCTTATGTGGCTTTTGCTTGTGTGTTCACAGGCAGAGGCGGAGGATGGTTTACTGCTCTACTGTGGGGAGAGTGAGCACGGAAGAGGAGACTTCATGTCCCTGGCTCTCATCCGACGCTCCCTTCACTTCAGGTAACTCTAGCCCTAAGTCCTGTAGATTTTTAAATTCTACCATCTACTTGGTACACTACAGTGCACACAACTGGATTTCAGTCACTACAGAAACTGTGTGCAGGAGCTGAGCTGGGGGCAGTTTCTCAAGTACTAGAGAGCTGTGACAGAAGGTTTGCGTTTTTGGAGCCTTATCTCATTCACTCATTCTGATACCAGCTAGGTATGGAGCACCCACTGTGTGGTCATGACAGTGTGGTGAAGGCCAAGTCCTGTCCTTCCAGAAGCTTAAGAAGAAGGCAGGATCTTCTCAGGGCCTTCTTGAGACAGGATGGCTGACAGCTATGGAGGGTAGGGAGGGACTACAGACTCCTAAGGACTGGCGGAGGGCCAAATGCTGCCATGACGTCCCTGGAATTGGACCGAAGTCTTTGACTTGCCCTCTATACCCTGAGCATTTTCTCCCAGCAACTTCAGAAGCTGCTTTTAGTTAACTTTTTATTTTACATGAAGCAGAGTTAGGGCACATAAAGTCCATCTGTGAGTGAATGACAGATGTCAGTCTGTCTGTGAGTGAATGACAGATGTCAGTCTGTCTTGAGTGATGACAGATGTCAGCCTGACGGGTACCTAGCTAGTCTCCTGATAACATCATTTCCTTGCTGCCTGACCTTTGGCAGATGGCGTGAGCTATGGGAGTCACCTATTCTCAAAGAACTATGCTAGGGATCACATGAGCTATCTTATGTGCTTAGCACGGTGCCTTCCTTAGAGCAAGTGGTATTTTATACCAACCCTAATGTTTTATTTCATTTATTTAGGTATTAGATTTCTAGCTAGCCAAATGATGAGGTCCCAAGAAAATGAGACCCTGTATCAAAAGATAAAATGGAGAGCAATTGAAAAGATATTGATGTCAACCTCTGGCCTACACACAGACACACACACAACAAACACACACAGACATGCCATGTGCATGCCAGCCAAACCAAAGAAAGGAGCCCATTATCCTAAAGGGTGATACGGAACTGAAAACATGAACTGGTTTATTCTAGACTGTTTCCTTCCCTTTTCTTTCCCCCACAGATTTAATTGTGGAACTGGGATTGCCATCATCATAAGTGATACCAAAATCAAACTTGGGGCCTGGCACACAGTGACACTGTACAGAGATGGGCTGAATGGACTGCTGCAGTTGAATAATGGCACCCCGGTGACAGGCCAGTCCCAGGTAAGTGTGAGCCATACCCTGCTCATCCCATCTGGTCCTCAAGAGGAGACTGTTAAAAAAGAGCAAAGCTCTGGACAATTCTGAGAGGCTGAATTTTCATAGGGCACACAGGAGAACTCTGGTGGGGTCTCCTTAGCTTTGCCTGTCTGAGCTTTCAAACCCCTTCCATACATACCAACTGGAAAGATAGGTGCAGAGTACAGCCCACACCAGATATGCAGGGATGAGTTATCTTTGCACATAGTTGTCTAAGCCAGAGGTCAAGAAAAGCCTACTGGGAAGGAAAGGACCCATCATCAGCATCAAATACAAAGGTAGGCACTAGGGTTATGATCTGTGGCTTTAGCGAATAACCTAGAAAGAATTGAGCTGTCTGGTTCCACATATAAGAATAATCCATTTATCCTTATTGAGATGCTTTATTGTAGAGGAAGTAAGTTAGTTACCTCTTAGGTCACTCTGGAGGCCACTGGGGTACTCACACATCTGTTGTGCTCATAGTAATTTGAAGATTATTTTTTAAATCATTTGAATTATTGTCTGGCAGGGAACCAAGCCTAGAGTCACACTCAACCCGGTCTCTATATTCTCCAAGGGAGCAGGCAGCACGGAGCCTTTGTGCCTGTGTCTAATCATCCTCCCCACTGCCAGGTCCTTGCTGTGATACTAACAAGGCATGATGTAATAAAGGTACATGCCTGAAAGTCTTATTAATTTGGGTCCAACTCTAGTGAATTACAGTACCCGGAGATTGCTTATGCCCATTGCTAAAGAGGAAAAAGACATAGTGCATGATTCTAGTACAATAGTAAGAAATGGTTGAATGAAGTTTGATTAAAGAAACTTCAGTCTAAAGTCTAAAATACTACCATAAAAACAGGGTGGTCGAAAGCAAGGGGGTTTAATAAAGATTGGCAAACTGGGTCAGTTTCAGATTGAGATAGCCTCAATAAACTAAAGAAGCATAAGTCTGTGTAAATGGAGATGTGGCATCTAGAGAGGGATCAGCGGCCTTCTGTTTCAGGGGTTCTGAAGCACTCTAACCCTCAGAGGGAATATGAGGATATTTTTAAGAGAAAAGAGTAGATTCCAGAAGCTGCCATCCAAGTTAGGATGACCTGAAATGCCGTCAGTGAGGGACTGACTCAACAGAGCTGTCAGGAAAATGGCAATGTCTTTTACATAGGCCAAAGAGAGCGTCATGGGGAAGAAGGATAAGCCTTCTGGGAGAGCCTTGGGTGTTACATCAGGTGTAAGAGACTGTCTAAGCAATGGGTCCCTGTCTAAGAGGTAGTCACATATATAATATGTAAGTATATGTAAGCCACTGAGAGAGCTATGCATAGAATCCAGTAACTAGTGGGAACCCTCATTATATGAGGTTTTATATTTTCCCAATCCCAATATTCAATGACTTTATCAAATATAGGTATTAACTGCAAAACAGCAGGTGATTTTGAGACTGGTGTGGGTGAAGTTTGCCTCTGTATTACTGGGACTTTGCAAGCACAGCAAGTGTGAGCAGGCCATCAGCTGGGACCTATTTAATAACTGCCAAGAGACAGAAAATTCTATTTTAAGCTGGTTCCCCAGAAACAGGCTCAAGGTGAGGTCCTACACACAGGATGTTTTCAGAAAGTACTGTCTGGGGAGACAAGCATTGGAGAAGAGAAGCTGGACAGGGTAGAAGAAGCATCAGCAAGACTGAGAATCCAGCACAGTTTCTCCTAGTATGGAATCCATCTAGTCCCCTGAGAGCTAGCGAATAACATTATGCCTCAAAGCCACCCAAAAGTGTGAAAGGCTGCCATTGGGGAACCCAGGATGCTCACATGCACGGGCAGTCAAAGCGGACTCAGAGAAGAAAAAGCCAAAGGCAGAAACTCTCCCTCTTCACACATTTATGGCCCAGGAAAAAAGTGTTGAGCTTTAGGCTCTGTGTGGTGGCCCTGGGTGGGGAAAAAAAAAACGGAAGAGAACAGTGAGAACAGGATCTGGGATTGACTTCTGAGAATCTGCACAGAACAGGCCAAGAGAGCTTTTGGTTGGTGTGGTGGAAGCGACTTAAGAACCATTAAACCCTCTAAGTACTGAGCAGTCCAGTCTTCCACTTACAGATCGTTCCTGATCATTGGAACAGTTCAACCAGTGATTGGATTCCTACTTGCTGGAAGCAACCACTTTAAGGGTACTGCAGATGATAGCCAGGGACTGGGGCTGCACCTTCCCGCAGAGCCCGTGGTTATCATTTAATCTAGATAAATGAGATGCCCATGTTCTAAAACAGAACAACCGACGTGATCTTAATTTTCTCTTACCTTCACATTCAGCTCTGTTTTTTTCTAACTTCCAAATTTGTACTTCAGCTATTGGTTTGACCCTGGTTTAGAAGCTTCCTCACTCAAGGTAACACTTAAAATAAAAGAAAAAAAAAAGGAATTATACAGTTATACCCATAAGCAAATTTCAAGGTATTTTGTAATACATCTTGTTGGATATTTCCTGACAACAGTTTCTCTTGCAGTATTTAGTGTGACAGTAGCCGCGACTGGGACTGTGAAAGGGCAGATGTTCAGGTAGATGCTCACCCACACATCCAACCCTCAGATGGCCAGAATAGCCCCCATGACCCATCCAAGATACACAGTAGACTGGTGTGAAGACTGGACAGAGCATTGCTGATTTTGGACGCCAGCCTGCTTCAGAGCCTGCTAGATTGGCTTGAAGTGACTTCCTTCCTTCCTTTCCAGCCATTCCAAAACCACTGCTTCTGGAAGCTCACCCCTCTAAGGAGTCGTGAGTTAACTCTGAGTCAATAGCCATGGATTTCATTACCTAGTAGGGCCATGTCTTAAAGACGAATCCAGATATAGGAATCCCTAAGGTTTTTAACCTATATTTTAGCCATACCCCACATCACAACCTGTTGTGCTTTTGTTTTTGTTTTTTACTTTCTATTTTTAAAATGAGATAAAGTTTTCATTTTTCTTAAAGGGCCAGTACAGTAAAATTACCTTCCGGACACCTCTGTACCTCGGTGGTGCTCCCAGTGCTTACTGGCTAGTCAGAGCAACAGGGACAAACCGTGGCTTCCAAGGCTGTGTGCAGTCACTTGCTGTTAATGGAAAGAAGATTGACATGAGACCCTGGCCACTGGGAAAAGCCCTCAATGGAGCGGATGTTGGTGAGTACCCTGGGGCTAGACTTAACCTGGAGGTTCCTTTCTGGTTTGGGTGAGTAGTAGGACAACTGGTTCACACGGGAATTCAGGAGTGATAAACTCCAAGTCTGTACAGTCTATGGTCACATCCATCTTGAGGCCAAAAGTGCTGTGCCTTGCCACCGTCATAGCCTAAGCTCAATGAACAGAGCAGCATGCACTGTGATCTTTCCTTCTGAAGAATCCATGCTTGTGTGCATGTATTTATGTGCACCGCTTGTGTGCCTGGTTCCCCCTGAAGCCAAACGATGGCATGAATCCTCTGGAAATGGAGTTACAGGCAGCTTTGAGCCTCCATGTGGATGCAGGTAATGGAACCTAGTCCTCTGCAAGAATAACAGGTACTCTTAGCCACTAAGCCATCTCTCTAGACCCAGAAAAAAAAAATCTAATTCTTGACCATAACGTCCAAGGCTTCTTTTTACCTTAATTTTAGAAGGAAGAAAATTATTACAGCCAATACATAGGTGAGTGTTGGGGCTTGCAAAGGAAGGTAACTTCTCCTGACCGACAGCAGAGTTGGGAGTGTCTTACAGAAGAAGATTCAACCTCAGAAAGGATGGGGCATTTCCTTCAGGGACTGCCTGTGGTTGGAAGTGCTGAGTTGGTTTCTCCTAGGCCTTTCTCCTTGGCTTGTAAATGACTGTCTTCTCACTTCCTCCACACATGGTCAGTCTTTCCTGTGTGTGCCTACCCATTGTCTCTCAGGCGTCCTGATCTCTCCCTAAGGACATTAGACAGGACTCTGAGTGTCCCACTCTTATGATCTCATGTAATATTAGAGGTCTTATTTTCAAAGTCAGTCATTTTGAGAGTTAGGTCTTCACTCTGTGAGCCAGCTGTTCTGTCACCCCCACCCCCAGCCTCCATAATAAAGCTCCCCCCCCCATCTTTCTTCACAATCTCTATTTCTGCTACTGATTGTCCCTCTGGTCCCCCACTCACCTTCCCCATGGGATTTCTCCCTCCTACTCCTCTCCTCTCCTCTCCTCTCCTCTCTTCCTCTCCTCTCTCTCTCCTCTCTCTCTCTCTCTCTCTCTCTCTCTCTCTCCTCTCCTCTTCTCTCTCTTCTCTCTCTCCTTTCTCTCCTCATCAGGGACTTTAATGACATTAACTAGCAGTCCCATGGGACCCCTGAGGGAAGTACCACCTGCCTTTCCTATCTCACTTCTATTCCCTCTTCTCAAAAAAGTTCCATTGTAGAAAAAAAGATTTGAACACCACTTTTTTCCAGGTGGATGTGAAATACCTCACAGACTTCAGTCCTCCTCTGGAACTAGCAGAACTATTGGGCCCTCAGCCCCATAAGTCTGGCTGTCAGATCAAAGCCAGTATCTCTGGATTCTGGCTGGAATCTGTGTTTTCAGAACTGGTATCAAAAGGAGATGAGAGCTGGGCAGTGGTGGCGCCCGCCTTTAATCCTAGCACTTGGGAGGCAGACACAGGCTGGCAGATTTCTGAGTTCGAGGCCAGTCTGGTCTACAGAGTGAGTTCCAGGACAGCCAGGGCTACACAGAGAAACCCTGTCTCGAAAAACCAAAAGGAGATGAGAGTCAGTTTTATTTGCCCTGGTGTAGTGCAGCTGGGGTTCTCAGAGGCTGGCATACCAGAGTGGTCCACCAGCCGTGGGCTTTTAAGTCTTCTAGCCACCTGAAGTTGTCCTTCTAGTCCCATGTGGAAACTGAACATATTATCCTGCCCAGCTTCTCCTTGGGAGTCTGCTATGGTCAGGGATGCAGGTGACCATTCTGGTTAGGAAAGATGGGATTGGACTTGCCAATTATGCCAAAGATGGCGACACAGACAATTAAGTGGGGGAGGGGACTGTTCATCTCTGGAGAGTTAGCTATGGCTATGATGTGCACGTCAGTGCCAGCGTAGTTCTAGAAAACTCTACTTGTCTAATAAAAAGACACACACATACATGCACAAAAACACATGTTGTGTGAGCATGCACATGCACACACTCAAACACACACACATACTCTCTCACACACATATACTCATGCAACAGTATACATACATACATATACATATACATAACATAATATATATATATATACTGTCTTACATACACAAGCACACTCTCTCCCACATCACACACATATCGCTGTCACACACAAACACAAACATGCTCTCTGTCACACACACTCCCTGTGTCACACACAAACTCACACATACTCTTTCACATACATACATATATACTCTCTCACACACAATATATTCATACACCAGTGTACATACACATATACTCTCTCACACATACAAGCACACTCTTTCACAAAGTTGCACACACTCTGTCACAAACACAAACGTGCTCTCTATCACACACACTCACACACACTCACACACACTCAACACACATATTCCTTACACAAACACAGACTCACACATATTGCCTCACACACACATTTTCACACACATACTACACACACTCTGTCGTACACTCTCTCACAGTTACATATACTCATATACACACTTTCTCTCTCACACATATATACATCCACACTTCTCCATACTCTCTCACACATATATGCACACACACATACATACATGCTCTTACTCATAAGCACATATACACACACACACTCACAAACCCATATACTAACACACAACTCTCTCTGTCTTCTCTCTGTCTCTGTCTTTCTGTCTCTCCACACACCCACACACACACACAACACACACTCACATCCTGGGACATGAAGATGAGCCTGAAGCACTTTTCACTATGAGGTACCTTCTGTCCTTCTTACAGTTAACCGTGGAAGGAGAAACAGGGTTCCAGAGCATTTGCCAAGGCCCCACGACCCCTCCCCTCTTCCTGTCCGGGAGGAGGAGCTCAGCAAAAGTTCTGCTGTTTACAGGCTTGTCTGAATGGCTGAGCTTTGAACCAGTGAGGCAGCAGCACTTAAGCTAATTGGGGTCACACAATCAGGACGCTTTTAACACAAACACTCTGGGGTGTGTATGTGTGCAGGCAGATGGAGGGGCGGGGGCATGCTCTCTATCCATCCTGCTTTCAGGAACCGTAGAGATGGATTAAAAGCAGGAACAATTCCATCATTCCCCCTTCGGTGGTGTCCTTTGATTTATTGTGTCCATCATGTTTGGAAAAGTCTTTAGCTCTTCCAGAGGACAAGCCAACAGAAGATGATAGCAAAGAAGTGGGTTCCCCCATTCTGGAAGCTGGTCCATTATGCATGCGTGGACAGTAGGAACAGGGGGCCCTACATGATGCTGGGGTCAGCTGTATATCTCTGGGTGGGCACCTGGTGACCTGGCTCTGTGATCTCTGTGTAGGGGAGTGCAGCAGTGGGATCTGTGACGAAGCCTCCTGCATCAACGGGGGCACCTGCGCAGCCATCAAGGCAGACTCTTACATCTGCCTCTGTCCCCTTGGGTTCAGAGGTCGACACTGTGAAGACGGTGAGAAGGTGGTCCTGGCTGTGTATTGATGTGTATGGATGTGACTCTCTGTCAATGTTCATTTAGCAATGTTCAGTATTTCCTTCAGGGATCTAGGTTGCCTTGCCAGGAGGGATGGAAAAATATCAGAAGATCAAAGTTTTAAACTAACCACAGATATATTCCTTTTAATATACCAACCATGGGCTGGTTCCTCTGGGCTTCCTGTAGTACTTAGAAAGCCTGCTCTAGTAGGGATTTTACAGGACTGGCTTGAATGTACTAAAAGTTCATGCTCTTTATAATATCTGACAGTTTCCTAGAAAATATTGAAGTGTACACACAAATCAATAATGTGATAAGACAATCAGCTCTTTTTTTTACTTCATTGCTCTGATCTGATGGTTCTCCTATCTTTTTGTGCTGTATTATGCAAATTATACACATGTATGCATATATAGTTGTACATGTAATGTACATGTACAACCACATACAGTGCGCACAGGTGAACATTCAGGAATAATAACTGAGAGTTTTAAAGATTTGGAGGGAAAAAACATGAAGGCTTGAACCTGCTTTAATTTTTCCCAAGTTCAAAAACTAAAAGCAAAAGAGAATAAAATAGAGCTATGATTATAAAAGCGATCAATTTTTATCTACGAATGATTCAGGCTTGAAACTAAGATGCTACACAGGGGAAAATGTTTTCGATGTCTCCTCAAATCTCATGTCACTGGAAGCTTGTAGCTGAGCCAGGGCTGGCTGGGGACATCTTGGTTTTGTGGAACCTCACATAGGAGGGGTTTATTCTTGTTCACATGCTACGTTACCTCGGGTCAGTAGTGCTAGAGGTTATTCTGCTCCATAAAGTCACATAGGGAGCAAAGTGTCCACTCCATGAGTCCCCCTCTGAGCCTTTCATCTATCTAGCCGTCATATTAGGAGAAGAGAGCACCAGGGAAGGAAGTTTTGGAGGCCAGACATGAGGCACCATATGATAATCCACCCACACCGAAGTGGCAGAAGGTACCCACAGGACAGCTAGGAGATGTAGGCAATTCCCTGCCCAGGAGAGAAAAAAGCCCAGCCCCGTGCAGGCCACTTGCTGGTCTCAGGTACCTGGGGATCTCTCACACTCTGTTTGTCTCTTCAGCATTTGCCCTGACCATCCCTCAGTTCAGAGAGTCGCTGAGGTCCTACGCCGCCACACCCTGGCCCCTGGAGCCTCAGCACTACCTTTCCTTCACTGAGTTCGAGATCACATTTCGGCCAGACTCAGGGGATGGTGTCCTTTTGTACAGCTACGACACAGGCAGCAAGGACTTCCTGTCCATTAATATGGCTGCGGGCCACGTGGAATTCCGCTTCGACTGTGGTTCTGGGACTGGAGTTCTCAGGTGAGGGCCAAGGCCTTGTGTAACTTCCTCCCCTCCAAACCCACAGCCACCACGATGACCACTAAACGGCCCCCCACCATCCTCTTCCTGTTTTCTCTCTGCCATGTCTGGGGGCCTGTGGGGCTTCTGAACTATGCCAGTATGCCAGACCACCGTTTTCTCTCTCTCTCTCTCTCTCTCTCTCTCTCTCTCTCTCTCTCCTCTCTCTCTCTCTCCCCTTCCTTCCTTTCACCAAATACTTATCAAACAGGTATTAATTCCCAGCTTCCATTTATGGAAAATGACCTTGCTTCCTGTTGGGAGCTATAATAAATAACCCATCCCCACCTTACACAGAAAAGCATATATTGGACACATTTCCTTCCCAACGTTCTATCTTTTTCTTCATTTCTTTTTTTAGATTAATTTTTTATTGGATATTTTATTTACACTTCAGATGTTATTCCTTTCCCCATTTCCCCCCTTCCCAGAAACTCCCTATCCCATCCCCCCTCCTCCTGCTTCTATGAGGATATACCCCCACCCACCCACTCCCTCCTCCCCACTCTCAAATTTCCCCACACTGGGGCATCCAGCCTTCATGGGACCAAAGACTTCCTCTCCCACCTATGCTCAACAAGGCCATCCTCCCCCACATATACAGCTGTAGCTATAGGTCCCTCCTCCGGTTAGCATTTAGGTAGGAGACCATTCACTATAGCACAGGAATTCTCTCCCAGTGCCCACACCTTACAAAGAGGGTGGTTCTCTCTCCTCCAGCAACTACCAACTGCCAATGCTTCTTGATGAGGCTTGGGACATAGTTATCATCCTCCATCGCTTTACCAGAACTTTGCCTGGCTTGGTCTTGTGCTGGTAACTACAGCTGCTGGGAGCTCACCTTCTCCATAGCTGCATGGAATCCAGAAGACAGCACACTGCAGCACTCCTCCCTACCCTCTGGCTCTTACAGTCAGTTTGTCCATCTCTTCACTGATCCCTGAGCCTTGGTAGCAGGAGTGGATGGGTGGGAATGATACAGTTGTCCAGTTTAGGCTAATCAGTGTCTTACACTTTGACTGCGTTTGCATCTTTCCCTTGACTACTACATACTGCAAAAGGAAGTACATCTGACCAGTGTTGAGAACAGCCCAGGGCTATGGATATCAGCATAAATGTTTAGATGTCAGTTTGACAGCATGGCCTCTCGCTATGCTTCTTTTAGACTACTTTTAACGTTCAAGCTCAAGGGCCCCTAGGCTAATACAGAGGTCAGTGCTGCTATTTGCATCAAATGCTTCTTTTCAAAGTGCCTGGATGCTCTGTTTAAACCCTGGCATGGGCTCTTGATCTGTTGTTATTTCCAAGGAAACTGCGGCTGTAGCTTGGTGGCTATTCATTTTGCTAGCCTGTCATTTTTAGCAGGCGTGTGTGGGGGAGGGAGATGTTACCACGATCGTTGCCTTAAACTGCTGACTATTTTCATGGCTGATGGGAAATGCTGTCTCTATGAAGTTTCCACTGTTTGTCAAAGGATTTTTTTTTTTTCTTTTTTGTCCTTGTGGCTGAGTTTCCACACCAGTTGACACCTCCCACTCCAGGGAAGGGATGGGACAAACATTTTTGTCCCTCTAGTTATGTAAATATCTTATATCTCAAGACAACTTTTGTGAGTATTTAATTGATTCAATTTACATATGATTATGCAAAACAGCCAAGCATTTCACTCAGAACTATATGTCAAGTTTAGAGAGGAAGACACCGTGATAATCACCTTGTACTTTGAATCACCTTTTCAAGTAAAGGATGACCTCAAGATCTGGAGGCACAGACATGCCTCACACTGCTTCAGAACACTTGCCCTCCCATTAACCTCTCTGCAGCTGCAGATCCCACTTTGGGGTCACTGGCAGCTAGATCCTAAGCTCTGAGAGTTTCTATTTCATAAGTTTATGCCAATTTTCAATCAGAACTATTTTAGGTTGGTTTTTGTTTTGGTTTAGTTTTTTGTTATTATAGTTTGGGGTATCCTCTTTTCCCACCTGTTGGGGAAGGTGACTAGAGAAAAAAATCCTTGGATCCTGAGTGAAAAGAAGACAAAGGTTACCAGAGATTAAACCACCATCGTCCTTCCCTTCCCACATCTGTCTCATGCAACCTGGCAGTAGGGATCTCTGTTAGTATTTCACATGCCTCTTGGGAAGTTATTTACTTTGAAAACCATTTCAAAGAATCTCCACTCAATTAAGAAAATGAAGGGAAAACCTGCACCGCACCGTAGGAAACTGTGGAATTGGCTAAGTCATTTTAATTTAGGAAAAGGATATTGTGGTCGAAATCATTATGGCTTGATTCAAACATCAAGGCGATTGGAATGAGCTCTCGATGGCTTTGATCGATATATTGTGCAGAAGAAGGTATTGGATTGACAGCCAGTGACCTCTGCAGGACAGAAACATGACTGGTGTGCCGTTAGTCATTATGGAAATAGACCACTTAAAAAGGCCTGCTTGTTTCTTTATTGCATATTGATTTAGCCAAGGTGATTAAATTCTAATTGCTAAGGACAAATCACAAAAGCATTTGCCTGAGCAGAGGAATCAAATTAGGGGGTGCTGACCCTTTAATAATCAAGCCATTGGTATTCTTCATAGTTTTCTAAAGATGATACAGGACCGAAAAGCAATTGGGAGGTTCACTGAAGGCCAGGAGCTAGACATTGTCAGAAATAGAAATACAATAATTACGTTCTTTCTGCACCCTTGCTCCAAAAGGCAATGCGCAAAACCCTGCAAGTCACATTTGAGCTCGAGTGCTCCCACCTTGACTTAGTAACTGAGCTTTTAAGGTCAGTTTAAGCCCTCTGAAATCACCAGTAAACATGCAGTCTGCTTCTCCTTGTAATCGAGTTGCTCTAACAGACTATTGGAAACATGAAGCATCTACACAGAGCAGAAACTCATGTCTCACATTTATGGAGCCTGTGAAGTCCAAGGTCAAGTGACCCACATCCTGGAAGGGTCCTTCTCTTGTTTCCCCAAGGGGGCACTATGAGTTTGAGAACACATTTGCATAACCATGCAGGAAGGAAGGGACTGAAATCTAGACTAGTATCAAAAAACACACTCCAGTGAAATCCCGTTCATCCACCCATGAAGCAAAGACGATAGATACTACCTAGTTAGTTGCCTGTCAAAGGCCTCAATCTCAGTGTTGCATTGGGATTAAGTTTTTAATACATGATCTTTGGGGCACTGAGACAGATGTTGCGATATGTAATCCTAGCACTCAGGAGACAGAGGCAGGCATGACTCTGAGTTGGAGGCCAGACTGCTATACAAAGCCAAGTTCCAAGTCAGTCAGATTTCTGTTGTGATACCTTGTTTCAAAAACCAAACAAGGTCTTGCTGACAAGATGGGTCATCTGGGAAACATGCTGGCTATGTGCCCGAGTTTGCTTTCTACAGCTGTGATTAAACCACACAATCAAAAACAACTCAGGGAGGAAAAGTTTATCGGGCTTACTCTTCTACATCACAGTCATTCATTGAGGGAGGTCAGATAATTTAACTCCATCTCCACTAGGACTTGATATCTTTTCTGAAACTGTAAGCCCAGATAAGCCCTCCATCCATTAGTTTCTTCATGTTGGGTATGTGAGCACAGCAACCTGAAAGGTAACTCATGCAGGATATATATATATATGTAGTGTATGTATATGTGCATATATGTATATATGTACATGTATAATATATATATATATATATATATATATATATATATATATATATATTATTTATTTCATCACTAGTATTATTATATAGGTCAAGTTTAGCAAAGAAGACACTGTGATAATGCCTTGCACTTTGAATCGCCCTTTCAAGGGCAAGGGTGACCTGCAGATCTGGGGATGCAGGCAACCTCACAATGTTTCTTCCAGTATCTAAGGTTGGCATCAATGTTATCACAGCCATGCTGATAAAATGGTGTGCACACCTATGAAATGCTGACTCATGTTAAGAGTCTCCAGAGAAACAAAACCATTGGGAATATAGACAGAGGTGGAGAAGCACATTTGTCTGGTGAGACTACCTCATGTGACTATGGGACTGAGGCATCCTGCAGTTTTATACAGAGAAGCTGGAACCCAAGAAAAAATCTGTGGTGCACTTCTGCCAAGCCTACAGGTGTGTCCATGGCACAAGTCTCTGTCTGAGTCCAAAGGGCCAAGAACCAGAATACTTGTGATGTAAGTTCTGGCACGTGTCTCAAGAGCTCAAGTAATGCTACTGTCCACTGTGGGATAAGATGGATGTCTGAGCTCCATTGAAAGGGAAAAGTTCCACATTTTTGCCACCTTTTTATCTGTTTGAACCCATGATGTTGGATAATGTCCATCTGCTTTGGTGAAGGCTGTCTTCGTCACTCTGTTCATCAATTCAAAGATATATCTCTCTCAGAAATCCCTCATAGAGACATCCAAAACAGTTCTGTCCCAGTCGGCTGGGTTTCTTTGTTCAGTCAAGCGATGTAGAACGTTAATACCACATCTTTCTCAACAGGAGTGAGGACGCCCTCACTTTAGGCCAATGGCATGACCTACGAGTGTCTCGCACAGTGAAGAATGGGATCTTACAGGTGGACAAGCAGAAGGTTGTAGAGGGAATGGCTGAGGTAAGAAGGACCCACTTGTTCTTCCCAGTGGCTGGTGAGGACTCTAGGCCATTGTTTCTGCTGATGTTGGTATAAGTGTAGTATGAAGGGGGCTGTCAGATGGCTCAGTGGGCTAAGGTGCTTGCCAGCCAAGGCTGTAACCTGAGTGTGATTTCCAGAATCCACAGAGTAGAAAGAGAGAACTGGCTCCTGCAAGTTGTTCTCTGATCTCCAGACATGTGCTAGTATATCATGTATGTAAACACATATGCACACACACACAATAATAAATAAATACATAATATACATAAATAATTTTTTTAAAAACAGCATCATGTTGCATCTGAGTAAATAGGTTCTACTAGTGCTGAGTTGACATCCCAGTTCTCCTCTAGACAATGATGTCTGTTCTCAATGGGAATGACAGCAACAGTATTGACCTCATAGGGCTTTTTATAAGCCTGAGTTATATTTCATTAATACTTAGTGTCTTAGTTAGGGTTTTACTGCTGTGAACAGACACCATGACCATACTAGTCTTATAATGAACATTTGATTGGAGCTGGTTTACAGTTTCAGAGGTTCAGTCCATTATCATCAAGACAGGAACTACAGCATCCAGGCAGGCATGGTGCAGAAGGAGCTGAGAGTTCTAGATCGTGTCTGAAGGCTTTAACGGAATACTGACTTCCAGGCAACTATGATGAGGGTTTTAAAGCCCACACCCACAGGATACACCTATCCAACAAGACCACACCTCCAAATAGTGCCACTCCCTGGGCCATGCATATTCAAACCATGACAATTAGTAACCAGGGCACTTTTAAGAACTTGCTTTCTGCTCTATTTACCCTCATCAACCTCTGACCTCATCATCTATATGACGTGATAGCTGAGGTCATGGACCCAGCAGTGTAGGGATGACTTGTTTGACAAGAACATGCTACAAAACCTGACTCCTGAGCCTCAAAAACCGAGCTTCACCGCTCACCAGTGGAGTAAGTTCAGGCTAGTCATCTGATTCATGAGCTTGCATTTTTCTGATTGAATCATTATCCTCAGATCAATGGAGACAATCTTGCTGATGACAGCACACACCTGAGAGTTATTGTGAGAATCAGGAGAACTGTGTAAGCAAATCATAGAAGTGCCTAGCACATGGTTGGCTCTACGTTGTTTCACTTCTTACTCTCATTAGTTTAGTGAAGACTCTGTATTATAGATGCCGGGATACTTTTCACTGTAGTTGACTTTACTTCCAGGGTCACAATCCAAAGAAAAAAATTTAAAGAGGATGTGAGAACAATATAGGCTACCTCCTTCTTTGTCAGCAAGAGGGATGGGTCTTCAAAAGCTAGAATAAACTGCTCTACCCCATTCACAGGACACACTGGAACTCAAAGTCAGAACTTTGATTCAAAGAATATTCCTCTTTAGTTAACTCCATAGCCTTTTCTTTCCTCTAATTGTTTCTTTCAGCTCTGGAATCAGAGACATAGGAGAGATGCTTGGAAGTGTGTGATGATACACACTATTGGGTCACCTGAATTCCCAGAAGCCCCTGTGTTTCCTTCATGACCATGCATTGAAATAAGAGGCTATGGTTTAGCTTGCTGATAATGTGCTAGCCTAGGATGGACATGGACCAGGCCTTTAGTTTCATCCTCAGCATTACAGACAGTAGGAGCTAAGCCTATAGGTACTCCTAGAGATAAATGGAGCATGTCATCTGTGATCATCTGTCTCCTCTTCACTACCTCTGATCTGATTGATCTCCAATCCATTCTCCTCTGACTAATGATCTTCCTAAAACATAGTCCCTCTTGCTTCAGACTTGTTGACTTTTTGGATCAAGGTCAAAGTCCTAATGTGTTTCTGAAGACTCCACCCTACCTGATCCTCCCAACCCTGTCTGCTTTTATAAACTGTCCATCTCCAACTTCTTCCAGTTCCACAGTTGCCAACTCTTCCTTGGTCAGCTCTCCCAGTCCCAATGTCTAGGGTGAGGTAAGAGACCTCCCTGTCCTCAGGCATACTCAAAGGAACCTGGACAGTCCTCACCTGCTCTGATCTCACCTACATGTGGATTTGTCCATGTTTTCCACCAGTATAAACCCACTGGGACATGGACTGGGTCTTTCCTATTTGTTAATGTCTGTCCGGATTGATACATTGCTTGCCATTGTAAGCAGGTGCCTAATCATGTTTGTTAAATGACTTAATGATGCTACTATTTGTATTTATTTTATCACAAACATATATTTTAAAATACTTATGTGTTGAGTATCCATGTATGTGTGACTATATGTGCTTCTGTGTATGTGCAACACACACATCTATCATGGGGCAGGGGTTCAGAAGAGGGTGATGGATCTCTCAGAGGCATTTGAGAAATATCTGATTGTTACATGGTTACTGTGGCCTGAACTCTGGTCCTCAGGATTGTTCCACAAGCACTTCTTAACCACTGAGCCATCTTTCCAACTCCAAGAACACTATCTTGTGTTTCTTAAAGTGTGTGAATGCCCAGCAATCTCAGATTTTGTTTGTTTCTACTGCTATCTTAGGATAGCTTCACATTTTGCTTATGGGTTATATTGAGTGAGCTTAGACATTAATTATAATACACATATTGCTACCCAAGATGCAAGGGAGAAGAATGGCAGGTTCCCCAAGAACTGTGAGGATGAAAAAATTTTCTTGCCAAACATTTATTTGATCACAAGAATCCCAACCCTATGCCTTCCCTTAGTCCTTTGTCTTGGTGAAGTGGTATCCACGCCATTCCCAAACAGAGCAGTAGGCACTATTGCAATGCTGATGATGCACACTCAGCTTTGGGCAAAGTCTAAATACAGAGCACATGCCCTCTGAGTAGGCTAGAGTGTCAGCAACTACTCTAGAATACATCGATGTATAACCAAGAGCTAGCCCTCACTCATGCACACGGCCTCCAAAGGCTAGCTGCAGCTTCTACTTATGATCTAGACTGAAGGAAGAAGAGAGAAGAAAGGGTATAGAGACCCATTTCCAAGATCTATGCTTTTCTGCTCCACGATCTCATCGGAGCTCCACTGGTTGGAAGCGGTTTTCCCAAGTAGAGAATGGCACTGCTCACCAGTCACGTGTACGCACAGTGGGATGCTTCTGAGATTTGGATATTATGATCTATTTATACACAATAAAATTAAGTCTCAGGGAGGCTAGGAAACTTCCTGACATTCAAGGTCAGTCACCTCACAAACCAAGGCGAGGGTCCAGCCAATGCTCGGCCAGGTTGCTGTGATGGCTCCCGAGACTGTTGTCAGCATCTGTCCTGATATTAGTCTGTTACATGCTTTTCTTTATGCCTTGACAGGGAGGCTTCACCCAGATTAAGTGTAATACGGACATTTTTATTGGCGGAGTCCCAAATTACGATGATGTCAAGAAGAACTCAGGTATCCTCCATCCATTTAGTGGGAGCATCCAGAAGGTATACTTTCGCTTCCTTTTGCTTGATATCTCTCTGACTGTACATAGTGTTAAGTGTTATAATCCGGGTTATCTTCTGTGCCTCAGGAAAAGGGTCTGAGAAAATGTCAAAATGCTTGCAATCTTATTTTTTAACAATTACACTCTAGTTTCCCAACACTTGCTTCTGGATTTCTGTTTAGTATAGAGTGATTCTATGAAGTCAAGGTGATTTTTTTTTTTTCAGAAAAAAATTCCCAAATTTTCTAGGACTTTCGGGAGAGATAACTGATACCAGATGCCAAGACACCTGTGTAGCCAGGGAAGGGGCAAGGGGAGGAGGGGAGCAAGCTCCCTGCTCTTAGGCTTTGTCTGTGTTACGGTGTCCTTTGCTCCATGTAAGAGCCAACTGCTATTCCCACCCACCACGAGCAGTTGCTCCTCAGCAATCATACAACCCAGCTCTCGGATTACAGAAGCGTGATCCAGAAGGGTGAAGATAAAAGAACTTCTTGGCTAGTGGAAGATGCTGACCCCACTCTCATGTCTCCTATTTATTCTCTTGGGGATGCTCAAGATCCCTTGGGCCGTGACCTTGTGCTCCTTGGCTACAGACATGCAGTGTGACTCAGAGCCCAGACTTGCAGGGCTGCCTGCATGGAAGAAAAGTGAACTTGGACCCTGGGTTAGCCTCATCTTGTTTCCCTTTAGTGATGAAGGGTAGTGTGGGGACCAAGGTAGGACTCGTGACAAAGAGAGTAAAAGATGAAGGAGTGGTGACGCCAAAAGACAGTGCTGTTGTAATTTGAAGACTGTCCCTGGGAAAGCCCCCCCCCCATGTGTGTCCTCGTATCTCACTGCTAGTTCAGAAAAAGTCTGGCCAGCATTTGCTTGCTCTCACATGTCTCTTATTAATGAGACACATTGACATCATCATCCCGGGTCAGACCTTGATTCCCCACAAGAGGCATTGGTCACATTTTCACATAGATCATAGGTTTGAGGTGTGAAAAGTTCACCCACACGTCCCTCCATGCTCAAGCTTTGCCTCTGGCTCACAGGGCACACAGCCCTTCTCTCCTGTCCTCTAGAAAGGCTGTCCTTCCCTTCCTGACTGAGGCACTGGCTGTGCCAGGGCCAGCAGGAGACAAATGCAGGGCTTGTATTGGTGGGGCACATTCTGGCACATTCTGGTGCACTTTGTATTTTTCACCTGCCGAGTGAGAAGAGGGAGATGCAAAAAGGTTCTTCACTAGTGGCTTCTCCAATTCAGGACCTAGACAGGTTTTTATCCAACCTCTCAACACTCTCCAAAGATGAGGTATATCTTTGGAAATGGAAGGAGATTCCCAGTAGAAAGCTCCTCTGCTAACCTCTTTTAACATCCCAGACAATAGGGGATTCCCCTAGGGTGTTTCTTCTGTCAGTGGGAAAGCCAGCATCTCAGTGTACATGGTCATTCTTCGTTCTAAGTCAGGGCTAAAAATCTTGGAAAGAGGTAAGTTACCAAATAATAGAATATATTCCCAGAATATATTACTCTGCCTAGAGCCATTTGTCAGGAAAGACAGAACAGGACTTGCCACCCTAAGAAGGATATGTATGTGGAGCAAAGAGAGAGCTTGAGCTTTGTGTGCTTCTATAGAGGATGTGGAAAGAGAGGAAACTCAGTAATGTCGAAGAAGAAAGACAAGAGGAGTAGACGGGAGACTTGGTGAGGACCAGGTGCTGATTTAGATACTAGAAAAGTGACCTACGGAAATATGGGTGAGGGTCACTTATAGATACAGAAATTACCCCCAAACAGTTATATCATCAAAGCCTACTCTAGCATGGCTGACAGCTCACAAAAGCTGGAAACCTGCATCACGAAGTGTGGCCTACAGGTTGCTCAACAAGTTGGAATTTCCTTTCCAGCAGCTCAGTTGGTCGGATCCTCTTCTATGTAGTTCGCCTGGTCTCTGCTCCTTCCAAGTTATTGGCCTGTCTCTGGGATGCTAGACCTGGGTATCTTCCAAGAACTCAGTAGGTCTGAGAGTCTGAGAGTGTCTCTCAGCAGACATTACTGTTTACATACTTTGGGAGGAAGAGCCCGAGTGGCCAGTTTCAGGAACTTCTTGAAGCTATTTTGAGTTGTTTACTTCCAGTCTTGAGTGTCCTGGCAGAGGTAATTGATCAGGATGGAAGGCTCTCTTCTCCAGCTTCAGGTACCACACTCAATGCTTTTAAAGGATCCGTCTCCAGATTTTCTTTCTATGTTAACCTCCTTCACTCTATGTAGCTTGGGTTTGTAAACTACAAGTTTGTTTTTCAAGTCTTGTAATTTCTTTGTGTTTCTCTATCCAAAGATCACCCTAAATGACCGGACCATCCATGTGAAACACGACTTTACATCTGGCGTGAATGTGGAGAACGCAGCCCACCCCTGTGTGGGGGCCCCCTGCACCCATGGGGGCAGCTGTCGGCCCAGAAAGGAGGGTTATGAGTGTGACTGTCCCTTGGGCTACGAAGGCCTGAACTGCCAGAAAGGTACATTTAGGGTCTTAGCTTTGCTTCTTGGAGGGCATGGAGCCACAGATGAATTATGGGGATTATTATTTTTTGGTTTTTCCCCCCCATGATACTGGGACTTGAATCCATAGCTCAACCTATATTCAGCAAACACTCTGTCACTGAATTATATACCCTGGCCTTTCTGTAACTTCTTATTTTAAAGAACATTTCACTAAGTTGCCCAGGCTAGCCTTGAACTCATCTATAGCCCAGAAAGGCCTTGAATTTACAAACCTATTTCCTCAACCTTCCAAGAAACTGGAATTACAGACCTGTGCCATGAGGGTGCGTGAGACCATTTAAAGGGACATTGATAATACAGGTACAGCTATATGGTTCATTTTGATTAACAACTTCAGTAACATGTATATGAGATAGCCATTGTATCATATAATGTACTATAATGGCTTAAGGAGCATTCAGTCAGAAAATATCTCTGTTCAAGTAGGTAAATGGTCCTCTAGTCCCTGCCCCTGACCCTTCCCTAAGAAACCTCTTGTAGACTCTCTTCCAAAAGGTTAACCTGGACACAACAAAGCCTTAAGGATTGATGCATTTGAGCTACCCAAAAACATCCTAGTAAAGGAATACCTTTGCTTATGTACTGATAAACATTTGAATGCCTTAAAGAGAAATGTTGCCCAAACACAGAAAAAGAGGAACGAGACTTTAATTCTCCAGACTAAGGTATGCACACTGTACTGAACCAGTCTACCTCAAATGTTCTCAGTTATGAAATGGGAATGACCATATGAAGAGTATCTACCACCAGAGACTGCAGTATAAACTAAACAAGGGAGTGCATAGAAGCATTTAAAAGGGGACCGGCTGATCACTGCATTGATACTAGCCACTATTATTACTGATGAGAGAAATAAGCTCCCCTAGCAGGTGCTGTGAGCTTCCATCAGGCCCTGTCTGAAAGGCTGGGAAGGCCACAAACCACAGACTCTACTTGCCCCTTCCTGTACGTACTTAAGGGAAGCAGAAGCCATGGTCTTGGCATCTAGAAGTGGCCTGTCTGTACCTGTTCATATATGCCCATATGTGGCTGCATAGACCACCATGTTTCTACCACAAGAATGACCCACCTGCCCCAGAGCTTGTTTTTGACTAAAGAAAACAGCCCTGAAAGAAAACAAGTCCATGAATCTGTGAAAGAACCTACGTTTTCTTTCTCACGGTTTTTCTTGTCACAGATGCCTGATTTTTAACCAAAGGAAGAAAACTCTAAATGTTATAGGGAGACATTTTGTACATGAGGTGGTAGAGGAATTCCTTGAAGCAGCCTTAGAAAATATAAAGGATGCCAAACTTGGTAGTTAAACAGCTCCATAGTGCTTGTTACATTTAAATAGCTCCTGGGTTTGTCTGAGAGAGCATGGCATACTTTTCTTTTCTAAGTAAGAAGTAGTAACTGTTTGTGAACCTCAGATTGTAGCAGGTACGTTTTTATGGACTTATTAAAAGATGAGTCTTGAAGGAGTATCTAATTCAGGTTCAGGAGTAGCCTATGCCTTCAGAAACTTGGGTTTCAAGTCAGGGGAGATAGCTCAGTTGGTAAAAATATTTGCTATGGAAACATAAAGACCTGAGTTCAACTCCCCAGTACCCATGTAAAAACCTGCTGTGACAGCATGTGCCTTAAAATCCCAGGGCTAGGAAGGTGGGGAAAGGGAAATACTGGAGTTCATAAGCCAGCTAGTCTTGAGGAATCCGTGAGCTCAAGGCTCAATAAAGAGATCCTGTGCCATAAATAAATAAGTAAATAAATGGTGGAGAGTGACTGAGGAAGACACTGGCTATCAACCTCTGTTTCCCACACATATATATAGGCATGTGTGCATGGATCAGTATGAACTCTTAGATATGTATGTATGTGTGTGCACATAAACACATACACATATCATACACTGAAGAATGAAACTTGAATTTGGGGCTTATTCTTCAGTAATGGCCCTAAGTCTGACGGTTGAAGTAGACTTGTCAAGCCTGCTTCTGAAACTGACCATCTAAATATAAGGTCTGGGCTTACGTGAACACTTAGCTTTGGGAATTAAAGAAAGAAAGAAGGGGCATGTTATGATCTTGTTAGCCCCGTGTTCTGTTACAGAACTTTGTCTGGATTAGATATAAAGTTTTCAGGTAGTGGCTCTGGGACTCTAGGCTCATGTCCAGTGAATTATAGATCTCACTAGAATGCCAAGACCTGGAAAAGAGCTAAGGGAGTGAGCCATGGCAGGGAGCGCATGGCTCTTTTCTGGAACATCAGGCTAGAAGCTGATAAACCATCCACCACTCTACATGTTGCCCTAGTATCCTTGCCAGCTCTGAAATGAAAATACTGTTTAGGAAATGAAAGCTTTGTAAAGACCAGGAAGGCTTGTGTACGGGAGGTATTGCCTACATTTCGTATCTCCTGTCCTGTGACAATGACTTGGGAGGATTAAAGGGGCTCTGTGACATTTTTTTTAGAGTGCAGTGGGCACATAACTGTGGATGGTATCTTGCATGTTGCTAGGATGTTGGGCATCTTCTCCATTGAAAGGATTGGGAAAAAAGGCAAGGGAAATCGGCGGTGACCATATTCTTAGAGAGGGACGACACGGAGACACTGAAGGCTGGGCAGATTCAAAGCTAGAAAGACCAAGAATGCTTGGAAACCTGCTGCAGTTGTCAGGGAGAATCCTGCCTCAGTTGGCAAAGGGGTTCTTCCACATTTAGCAGCTGGAGCTTTTCCTACTTCATAATAAAACTATGCTTCAAAAGAAACAATCTGCTCTAAATTCCATGCAGAAGGAATAACTAGGTTGGGTTTTTTGTTTTGTTTTGTCAGGACTTTGTGTGTGTGTGTGTGTGTATTCTGCCTATGATATTTTTTCTTTGACCTGGTCTTTTGCGTAGTTGTGGCTGGCCTGGTATTCACCCTGTAGTACACGGTGACCTTGAATTAGTGAAACTCCTCTTGCCTCAGCTTCTCAAGTGCTAACATTATATGTATATCCCCTTTCATTGTTGTTGTTGTAAATCAAAGGTGCAGACTGTCGAGTTTAGACCCAGAACCAGACCTCACTAAAACCACTCCAAGAGCACTTCCTTCAGGAGGAAGGTGATTTTTCTCCATCATTACTCTGCTGCCTCGGGGCTTTAGTCAGGACGACTGCCACTTCTCCTTACCATTTGATGTCATACGAAAGCGGGGTGAGAAAAAGATTCCAAACCTGTGAGGCCCAAAGACCATATGGAGAGTACACACACATACATGCATGCATATTCGTGCACATCCACATTGTGCACACACACACACACACACACACACACACACACACACACGCACGCCCTACAATTTCTCCATAACATTTGCAGCTGCACAGAATCAAGTCTTGCAACCTCAACCTCAGACTCCATGGAGCTAGGGGGAGCTAGAGGCCCTCAGCTCCACCCATCACTTCCATCACTTCCAGAAGTCAACAAAACCACAAGGCTAGGCTTCACTGGTCTCCTCGCCTCTGATGTGAATACGCCCAGCTTGAGAAATCTTTTCCTGCCAAATTGCAGCGCCTCCTACAATACTACTACAGTCCCGTCTCATCTCAAGAGGGATGTCAGAGGCTAACCTCCAGCACCGTTTCCATCACGGGACCTCCCCTACCTTCCTTCTCCTTCCATCACACTCTCTCATCCACCTAGGCTCTCAGCCCTTCCAGCAACCCATGTCTAAGTAAGTTGCCAAGAGTTTAGAGCTGAGTCTTTCAATGTGTCTGGAAAGGGTTTCAAGGTCTATTCATCACGGATCTGTGCGTGACGTTCCCCCTTCTCAGCCTCCTCAACACTTACAAACACATGCACAGGCAGGAGCTGGGGTCTGCGGACAAATAAATGTGGATGAATATGAGTTAAACAATGAACAGCTCTTAATGCAATATACAGTTCTTGCCTCTAAAGGAATGAGAAATTATATATATATATATATATATAATATATATATATATATAATCATTATTATATGTAATATTATATATAGTTTATTCTGGAGCTAAAAGTGACATTACCCAGGAACACAGGTTCAGGTTGCTCAAAATACCCTGTTCCAATGTACTAATGGTTTCATGAGTTATTTATAGTTACAGGGGAAAAAAGATAAATCAAGACATTATTAAAATTTATTGGTGGGAGTATCAGATAGGTAAGTTACAGGAAAGCAGGGATATTTATGTTATAGATTTCAGATGCTATCCGATGATATTTTTAGCTTCTAGCTTGTGGAAACTAGTGCTCGTTTTAATGCATCACAAGGTTTCATGTGATAGTCACTAAAACCTTAGGTCAGACACAGAGGGTACACAACGGGTGACAATTAATAAAGATAGCCCAAGACAGTTTGGCTCTGGGCTTTACAACATTTCAGTTCTCCACAATCAAAGTTTTGATCTATCGATCAGCCTTGCCGAATCTTTCACGTGGGACTTTATTTATTTTTTTTATTTTATTTTATTTATTTTTATTTTTATTTATTTTATTTTTTTATTTTATGGAGAACCTCAGTTTATGCAGCTCACTCTTCCACAGGAATTCTAAGAGTCTTTGCTTTGCTGTATTCGGAGCTCCTCATGGGTGAGCACAAGGCACAGTTGTTTTTCCTGGGGTTCACCCATCCCCATAAGCAAACAAAGTCACCCAAGAACATAACTTGTTAGCTGTGATTCCTGCCCTCCTTCATTCCTGAGAACAGCTGGAACTCAGGCGGTGCAGAGTCAGCAGGCCACTAGGTGGAGACATTTCTCCATAGCAGGTGGACTGTTAGCCACAGCACAAAGCCTATAACCTTGGAGGCGGAGCCTGAGCCTAGGGCATAGCATTCCTGAGCAAGGCTGGGTCTTCAAAGATCCTTTGCTCTTCCCTAAGCAATGCTGATCTAACACTCGTTCAGCACTTGGGATGCTGTATGCAGAACTTAGCAGATTTGTATATTGCTATAGGTGATTATATAAAAAATATTTTTGTTTGCTTCATTGTATAGGAAAATAGCTTCAGTAGATATAAACCCCACTTTGAAAAGACTATTCATAAAAACATGTTCCTAAAACATGTAAGTCATGCATAGCTGGGGATTTATATTCTTAGGATGGTACATCATTAAACACTGGAAAAACGGGTGTGTTTGAGCCACACTGGTCTTTAGTTACTTGCAGGGCTCGTTGGATGGACAAAGATTTTGTCTATACATGTATCATACCTGCTAAATCGGGTTGTATAGACTTTATACAAAATGCTTGGAACCAAAAAACATTCCCAGTTACAGACTTGCCATTTTAGAGTTTGAATATTTACATATACATAAAGAGATACCCCGAGGATGGACTCAAATCTAAATATGAGGTTTATTTGTGATTCCAATATACACTCTGTTCTGTAGAACCTGGAAGCAATTTTCTGCAGCATTTTTAGTGGGCCCACTTTTTTGACTGACTACACCACAACTTGGGTGCGGATTTTTGTAGCTGTCAGCACTCAAAATGCTTCAGTTTGAATTCAGGGATTGGATGTACCAAGTAAACTGCCCTTGAAGGGTGTATCCACCCTGAAAGCAAACCAGCTGATGAGCCTGGTCGTTCCCTGGCACTGAGGTGTATCCAGAAGCAATGCTACCTACCAGCCACGTGAGTGCTAAGACAGTGAGTCCATGACACCTCCTCATGGACCTCTCTGTCTAACTCCATGAGTGTGTTGAGGGAGCTGTCCTTCCAACTCTTCATCTCTGGAGTGGCGGGTTCTCTTGGGTAGGGGTGTATGGAGCTTGCATGTGGAAATTCCACTCTTCATTGGCAGTTTTTGCACCACCTGAGGGCACGTGCCTCAGCAAACAGAGAGAGGGAACAGCAAAGCATTTTCATTAGTATATGAGTCAGGCCACTGGCACAAAGAATGAATACAGGAATGGTTTGGTTTGAAAGTTAGGTTAAAGTATAAACATGTTTACAATAAAACTTAAACCATGAAGGGTGGGAAATGAGCTTGGTAGTCACTTCTGGAAAGCGTGGTTTTTTTAATGTAAACAGCTTTTTACCTGCATGCCTTCGTGCCTGACTAACTTGAGGCCATTGTCGTGGTGTTCAATAGCATGGTCTCTGGAGAATGCCTTGCCCTTAGTTAATCACAAGAAAGCTTGGTTTCCAGAATCTGGCAAAGGGCAGTGGGGGAGCGTGTGGCTGGTTGGCTTTTTGCTCCTGATTGTGTGCAGCCGAAAGACTACTGACAGGCAACAGGTAGCAAGCCATTGTTCAAGTATAGTAGAAAGGTGGGTTGAAGTAGTGTCTCGGGAGCTTATGATAAATGTCTCTAGTTCTCTGCCACCCTCAAGTGCAATAAACTCAAGTGAACAACACCAGTCATGCCCTGAAGAAACTGCCAGGGATTCTTGCAGCAGCCCGTTCACCATTCTATGGTAGATCTTCACAAGGCTTTGTGAAGCAGGCGAGTGGGTTCCCAGTGATCTGTAGAGTAGAATGTCTGTGAGCGCTGACTCTCTTTTTCTCTTTCACGCTGGCACCTGGCAGAGTGTGGGAACTACTGCCTCAACAGTAAGTACAGTAAGGCCTGGAAGAGACTGAACCGCTGGCGCTCCTGCCAGAGTCTGCCAGCTTTGGCCAGGCTATGAGCACAGTGCAGCCAATGGCAGGCAGAAGGGAAATGGGGTGAGCGGGAGTGGGCATCAGACACACTAACCAACGTACCAAGGATCTGCCTTCCAGGATGGGCACCCAAGGTGGCTTTCTCCTAGTTGTGTCTCAGAGAGTACTGAGGTAGGCGGTCTGGCAGGCAGGCAGCTAAACTTCACTCTACAGACAGACAGCTCCTGGGGCTCTGTTTGCAGGCAGACTTGTGACAAACACAGCGTGATCATTTCAAGAAGTCCAAAGAGAATGATGTCTGTTGGCCTCAGGCCCACAGACAGGGCCAACAACAAAAGCAATGGGTTCTGGCTGTACCTCTCACCTGGAGTGAGCAAGGCCCACTGGGGCCTTCTTGGTTATGTTTAGCCCAGGGTTAGACTCCTATGCCAGACAGCTTGGGTACCCTCCTTCTGCTTCCTTACCAAGCACACGGTTCCTGAAATAAGGGACTGGCCCCTCTACCAAGAGCTCCTGGCCCCTCTGCTTTTTCCTCTCCACCCCTTCCTCTTCCTCCACCTTACACTCCCCACCCCCACCCTAACAGTACTGATCCAAGTCCTGGATCTCATCCCTCCGGTCCTTGCTTCTCCTTTGCTTTCCCAGTCCACAGTGTCTCCACTTTCCCAGCCCATGGCTGTCTACCCACTAACCTTTCTCTCTCGTTCTCTTTGTATGTTTAAAAGTCAAATAGAAACTCTCCCGTTGCTCACAATCAAACGATAGATTTCCCTTCCTGGGTGTGAGTCCTTAGGCAACGTCTTCCTTGTAGTAATGTGTGTTCGCAGAGCTCTGTTTCATAAGCTAGTTATCTCTCATTTTACATACTTTTTTTGTCAATGTGAGATCTACTCTACCTTGATTTCTTTAAGCTATTATTTCTCTATTTTTCCAAAGACGAAAGGTGGGTAGTATGGTCATTTCTCTAGCAGAAATCCCCTCCACACACCCTAGTGTGCAACACCACACACGCTGCCTGTTCGTTTGATGTACATGAAAAGGTGATTCCTCAGGGTGACCAAGGGATGGGAAATGGGGAGGAAGGAAATTGGCTTCTCAAATACTGGAAAGTAGGAGGTGGGCAGGAGCCAAAATGAGGCAAGCCACTCTGGCTCATGGTCTACCAGAGTCCTAGCTGGGGGGATTGGCTTTTTACTGTCTCTCGTTTGCCTTATTCTGATATGGGAAGAGACAGGCCTACCCTGCTTCTTGTGCTTCTGCCATGAGTCTGGAGTGAGGGCTTCATCGAATCTCACCCAGGAGGACTTACTGTCTGAGGGAAGAGTCAGAAGCTACCACTGCACTTCTCAGTCACTCATATCAGAGCAGGGGGCTTCGGAAGATGATGCCCAGATAAAGAACACCACTAGGCCCTGTTTGGGGATAACTTTCTCTGCCTCCTTTGGCAAAATTCTGGGGTTATCCCCAGCTGCTCTCCACATGGCTACTCAGGCTCGCCTCCAGCTTCCAAGAGGCGCTGGGGACAGTTCAAATTTCAGCACATTGCAAAGCCTTCTCTGCAGAGTGCCAAGGTTGGTGACAGTGGCCGCCAGGCTCTGGAGAAAGGAGAGAGGGGCAAAACCCCTGCCAGGCCACTGGGCCAGGAGGCCATGAGCCAGGCCAAGCACATGCACAGCCAAGGGGAAGGGGCTGACAAGCTGTCAAGTAGCACATTCCACAGATAGCTTCCCTGACGAGTGTGAGTGCCGAAGTCAAAGGGTGTGTGTGCGTGCGTGTGTATGTATGTGTGTGTGTGTCTTATAACCTCCATTTTCTGTTCTGTCTCAGCTATTACAGAAGCTATTGAGATCCCACAGTTCATCGGCCGCAGTTACCTGATGTATGACAACCCAAACATCCTCAAGAGGTAATGAGCCCATGTAGCATCTTGCTTATTCCCTAGATGTCAGTTTCTTAATATCACTCCCTGAGTTTATCCTAATCGTCTGTGCCAATGATAATTCTCCGCATGGGCTGGGGGTAGGGGCTGGGGGGCATGAAATAAACATAGAAACAAGAACAAAACAAATAAACTAAACTCAAAGGCATTAGTTTTCCAAACAACCCCATTCTAAGCTCTCCTGATCCTTTTCTGGTCAAAGGGCCTGGAAGAATGTCACTTGCCCCTGGGGTTTCCAGTGTTCCAGTTTGAGAGGCAGAAGGAATTGGATGATCCTAAAGCTGGAGTGTGATCGCATCAGACACCCCGACCTCTGACCTTAGAGGGGGTTCTTAGCTCTCTGCTATTCTGTGCCATAGCCTGCAGATCTGCCTGGAGCCAGTTACGGAGGGGTTCAGCTGCTCCCAACCAAATAGCTCAGAGCCACTTCCTGCCAGGCCTGTCCTAACGTCTTCAAAGGTCCACTGTCCTCCTGAGGTTCTGTCCTGTGTAGTGAAGATCGACAGAAGAACATGACAGAAGGACAGAAGGCGTGATACAAATGCTCAAGTTACAGCTCTTGTTCCTGGGGGAAGGGATGGGCTAGAATCTCAGGCGGCCTGTATATCTGGCAAGGATTGAGGTTGGCTCTTAGAGCACCCCTCCACTCAGCCAGGCTTGTTGTTGGCAGCTTCAGTTTGTCCCCCAGTCCTTTGATATTGGAGATGTTCATCCATCTTTAGTCACCAGCAACATTATTTTAGAATTTTTCTTCCCCTTTAGTTGGGGTGCATACCAATAGGAAAAACAAACAAACAACGAATCCTTAAAGCCACCCTGCTTTAGGATAAAACTTTGAGTAGTGAGAAGCAAGACTAATTGAAAAATCTTTTACTGGGTTGTTTGCCTGACTGTAGGCATAGCAGACTATTGTAGAGGTTTGAATAAGGATGGCCATCTTAGTCTCATATATTTCATGTTTGGTTCCCAGTTGACAGGCTGTTTAGGAAGGATTAAGAGGCATGGTCTTGTGGGAGGAGATAGACCCGGCTTCACTTCCCTAACCACAGCTTCTGTTTGTTGCCTTGGGATGAGGATTGAGATGAGAAGCATCCCCAGACAAGGTGCACCTTTTTCTGCCTTGGACTCTTTGCTACCAACGGTAAAAGGTCATTCAGTGCCCCCAAAGCAGAGCATTATGAAAGTAGTCCAAGTCTCCATCTGCTAATGCTTAGCCAGAGGCCACCAGGCCTAAGGGAGCTAGAGGTGAGGTGGCAGGAGATGGAGAAGCCTCAAGTCAGAGCAGCTCTGTTGAGCACATGTGTGGACGTGTGTGGATAGGCGTGTGCACACACATGTGTGGATAGGCCATGCATGCCTCTGTGAAGCCATACAAATAAAAGTGTCCATGACCTACTTCAGTTTAATGCCTTTAAGGGGTCAAGTGACATAAAACTCAGCTTAAAATGTCCTAAATGGGAAGAGGATTTAGGATAACAAGGACAGCCCACATACAGCTGGCTGATCAATCTAGAAAACTGGCAGCATCCTCAAAGACCCCAAATCCCATCCATGTTTGACATGGTACCTTCAAGCATATTCCTTAACTGCACCGAGGACGCTCAGGAGACGATTATCAAATTGGACAATGTCCTATAGAAGTAAAAAGGACCCTCGATGGAGAGAAGAAAGCTTCGGCAGAGTCCCTCCTGGTAAATCAGACAAGAACTTATCTGTCCATTCTTAAACCAAGCATTGATAAGAGAAACCAAATTGGCTTGACTGATCAACGCCAGCCCTTATTGCCAAGGGAGTGAAGGAGCATAAAAATCAGTCAGAGACAAGCCGATTCTAAAGAACTGTCCAGGGTTGGCTTTGTAGCTGGCCGGGTGGCCCTCTGGATGAGGAAGACAAGCTTGGTGGCTTCCTCTTTAAATCAGGCCGAGGTAAGCCTAGACAGAAGTCCGATCCGCTTTTCCTAGCATTCACTATTGAATGCACTGTACAGCTCTAAAATTAAGCATGAGGGAGACAGAGCTATGACACCACTAATGGGAGAAGGAAAGGAAAAGACTTTCTCTCTGCTCTTCTTACCAGAATAGGTAAGAAAGAACCATGTGTGTCCCTTGCTCTAGTATGTTACTACTGTATATGTCCCACCTGCAGACTCGCACCCACGGAAATGTTGCGGCCAGCTTGTGAAAATCTAAACTCCAGGAGCCTCGGCTTTAGGTTCTATGTGCTTTGCTAATGGGAATATTAACTTGTATTTCCTCCTGCCTTACCTTTGGCTGGAGACCCGCAGGCCACATCAGATAAATGCTGATAATTTTAGCCAGATGAATTTCTAAAGTAGCCTTAGGACTGCTGGGCACACAGAAGCCCAGAGGCCTCTTCCCAGAAATGCAAACAACCCGGAAGCCATCTTGCTTTGGTCCACTGTCCTCATAGCTCTGTCATGGACCCTTCTAAGACCAACAGCCACTCCATCAGGTCACCTCCTTTGAGCTCCCTAGGCCTTGTCTATCCCCACACCTCCCACCCCCATGCCAGAAATGTTCCAAGGACATTCACTGCTTCCCAATGCGGCCTTCCAGGCCATGATTACAACCAGAGAAACTTCTGATTTGAGCCTTGTGGCAATTAGGTAGCCCGCTTTCTGCTGCAAAAATGAGGATCAGCTCCCTAAGAGCCATGAGGAATAAGGAGGAAAAGAGAAAGTCTAGTGCATAAAAGCCACCTGCCTGGGACTGTTGCATCCATAGTCTTGCTTTGTAAGTGTCCCACTGTAGGACAGACACTGCTGCTCCGTGAGCATCCAGAACATGCGTGAATGGGGAGACTAGCAGGGGTGACGTTCCTTCTACTAGCTGAGTCCAAGTAGATGCAGAAAGGACAGATTATCTGCACACCTGGTTGCTTAGCGAAGGCAGCCAGGCTGACTCAAAACAGGTGTTGGTAGTTGATCTCATGGACTGAATCGTGCACTTCCTCCAGGGTGTCTGGATCAAGGTCAAACGCATTCATGAGATTTAAGACAACCGCCAAGGACGGCCTGTTGCTGTGGAGGGGAGACAGCCCCATGAGACCTAACAGTGACTTCATTTCCCTGGGTCTTCGGGATGGAGCCCTGGTATTCAGGTAACTTCCTCCCAAGCTGCCTTCAGTAGCATTTTGAAGTTGTTTTCCTCAAACACTGCAGCCGTGTAGGGATCCAAGAGTCAGTCCAAACACACGCAGCTAGAGTTGGCAAGAGCTGAAGGCTCCAGCCTCATTCCAGTCCCCTGATCTTTTTTTCCCAATATTGACATCTATGCCTCTGAAGGAAATTTATACCACTCTCCATTTTTGCCAATTCTAAGTTTTATTAGACTACTCTCGTACTCCTTTGTCTATATATAATCTCTCATTGTGTTCAGGCAGCTGTGGCACCCTGGGGTAGCTCCAAAAAAGACTATTTGACAAAATCTCAATAGTTACTACCTGGCCCTCTGTAGAGAAATTCTGTGCCTCTTGTCTAGTGTGTCCCTTCTGTATGCTTCCCACTAGTAAACTAGAAGACCTGGAAGTGATAGTGGCCAACTTGGGAAGATCTGAAAATCTAAACTCCAGGAACCTTGGCTTTAAGTTCCATCTGCTTTGCTTTAGCTACAAAGCCTGAGGGCACGTGCTGCTTCTTGGTGTTCTGCTACAAGGAGAAGGAGAGTCAGACTCTGGTCTCTAGAGAGCAACCCACACCTGGATTTTTATAAATACTCCAGTGAGATTAATAAGGCCATCCCAGAAGCATTTATCCTACACCTCCCCCCTCTTCCTTCCTTTCTTCCTTCCTCTCTTTCTTTCTTTTTTATGTGCATTGGTGTTTTGCCTGCATGTATGTCTGTGAGAGGGTACCATGTCCTCTAGAACTAGAGTTGCAGACAGTTGTGAGCTGCCATGTGGGTCCTGGGAATTGACCCCCAGGTCCCATGAAAGAGCAGCCAGTGCTCTTGAATGCTGAGCCATCTTCTCCTGGCCCTTACTTACTTTTTAAAAGATTCATTTCCTTAAATTATTTTAATACTTATGTTTTTTTATGTTTTTATGTTTTTATGTTATTTTAATACTTAATATGTTTCTGTCTGTGTGAATGAATACTATTTTTATTTTATTCTTGAAACAAGGTCTCACTGTGTGTTCTTGGCTGACACTGGAACCTTTCTGTATAATCCAGGCTGTTAAATTCACTGAGCTCTGCCTGTCTCTGCCTCCCTAGTGCTGGGATGAAAAGTATTTACCATGTTCACTCCACAGTTCTTGTTTTAAATGAGTTTATATAGGTCTCCACATTGTGAGCTGGATGACTATGCAACAGCTAAAGAATTACCTGATCAGGCGGAGGTGATGCACACCTTCAATTCCAGAACTTGGAAGGCAGAGTCAGGCGGATCTCTGTGAGTTCAAGGCCAGTCTGGTCTACTGAACTAGTTCCAAGGTAGTCAGAGCTGTACAAAAGAAATGCTGTCTTGAAAAATATCAAGAAACAAACCAAGCCAACAAACAAACAAAGGTGGACCCTTTCTCCCCTTCTCCCCTACTCTACCAACAAAAGCAAGAGCTCAATTTCTGAAAGGTAGGGGCTGTCTCATTAAATATGAAAAGCCAGGGAGGACATCAAGACTTTAGAAGGTGCTTGCCACCAAGCAGCAGTGCTCTTGCAGAACTTGTTAGACATGTCAATCCCCAGGCAGCAGTCTCACCTGGCTGCATTGTGACCATTTCCCTACAAGGTTCAGTTGTCTGCTGAGAGCCTCTGCTTGATTCTGGATCTTTAGCTCCATGGGGATTTATTATTAAGGATTCCTTAAGCTTTAACTCCTAAAGGAGTACCAAAGTGAGAATCCCTGAGTGTTCAATTTAAAAATAAGGAATCAATCTGAATTGTAACAAAGGAGAGAATACAGACATGGGAAGACTGAATTCTGGGGCTTAAGTCAGTCACATGCTGGGGACAGTGGGGTTGCTGCCAACTAGGCAAGGCTAGCACGAAGCTATTGAATTTGAAGAGAAGACATTTTGTGAGGAAATGTGACTCCCCTAACACCATACCTGCTCTGCAATTCAGCCTGGTGATGGGGGACGTTGTCCTGGTATGTGGCTTAGGAGCAGACGCTGAGGTGAGGGACAGCCCTTCTCCAACTATGCCCTCTCCTCTGACCTGTGAGGTTACCGGACCACTGCTCCGCACTCTTTGTTGCCCCAAGGTCAGATGACTGAGGAGCTCTTCCCACCCCTGTCAGCTCGCTGCTTCAAAGTCATTTCTTTGTGGTTTTCCTGTGGTTAACCTCACTCAGGCCTCAAGTACTAGAGTGTGCCCAGAAAAGGGAACTGAAAGGAGCTAAGTAGAGGGCGGGGTAGCCCAACTCCCCTTCAGCTGCCAGGAGAATTCAGGCCCTGGAGGAGCCCCTGCCAGCCCCCTCTCATACCTACCACCATTCTACTCCCCAGTTCCATCCTGGACTTGCACCCTAGGTTACCATTTCTTTCTTGAGTTGCTGAAGCTGTCCTTGTGCTTTCCTGTATTTCGTATAAAATACATCTCTGGGACCCAGGGAAGAGTAGAACTGGCACCCATATCTACAGCCACCTGTTGCTGTTCACGGGCACTTTCATCTGGGTAGTTATACATCCATCCACCCAATGAGGATGTGGGGGTTGGGGGGGAAGGCTAGGCTGTGCTGGGAGCAAGCAGAATTATGATGTATGAAGGTGGTCAAAAAGCCCAGCCCACAGTGAGTCACCCTCACTGGAGAGTTTGTCCCCGTAGGTAGATTCCTGGGCTTTCCCACCCCAGGTTCTGATAGAGTTAATGTGGGTATGCACAGGGATTTTATTGGCACCAAACACCCCAAGTGTTCTAGAAAGTCCACCCTGAGAAATAGGCTCTGAAGTGGCTTCAGGGTCCCAGATACTTGATCCTTAATGGTTGTGTGATCTCACATAAATTGCTAATCTTCTCTCAGCCTCTGGCTCCTCGTCTGTGAGAAAAAAGGGTAGTTGGGAGGGTTTGGTGGGACGGTGTATCTGCACACACCTGTCACTCCAGCTCTTCTGAGGTAGAGGCAAGGAGTTTAGCGGTTCAAGGCCATTTTCAGATTTATAATGAGTTCTATAGGCAACATGTACTACTACATGAGCTCTTGTCTCAAAATAAAACACAACATATAAAAGGATAAATAAATCAGAACAAAATATTCTGCCTCTGAGGAACTTGCATCAGCGGGGCCTAGAGTATACACTATTCTCCAGGGTGCACACCCTCACTCTTAAGGTTGCAATGTTTCTAATACAAACAGGAGAGAGACCCTGAGATAATGGGGTGTACTCAATGTTCTAGACTTTCTAACTGTGGTGGTTTGAATAGTTTTGGCCCCCACAGACTCATGTGTTTGAATGCTTGGCCCACAGAGAGTGGCACTATTAGGAGGTGTGGTCTTGTTGGAGTGGGCGTGGCCTTGCTGGAGTGGGTATGGCTTTGTTGGAGGAAGTGCATCACTGTGATGACAGAGTTTTGAGGTCATATATATGTTCAAGGTCCATCCAGTGCAGAAGAGAGCCTCCCTCTGGCTGCCTGAGGAATTCCAGTCTCCTCCTGGCTGCCTTCAGATCAGGATGTAGAACTCTTGGTTCCTCCAGCACCATGTCTGAGTGGATACTGCCATGCTTCCTGCCATGTTGATAATTGACTAAACCTCTGAAACTCTAAGTCAGCCCCAGTTAAATGTCCTTTATAAGAATTGCCTTGGTCTTGGTGTCTTTTCACAGCAATGGAAACCCTAACAAAGACACTACCCTCACCAAACTTCTGATCCTATGCTAACTTGCCACTGAGATTCCTACCAGCAAACAGGAGTGGGCAGAGTGATTAGGAGCCAACTTGAACCCACAGAGAGAAGTCAAAGTGTTCATTGAAATGAGTGTGGATTTCAGTTTATTATGGTTTGTTTCATTCTAGTCTGTCATATGTGGAGCATAAACCAATCAGGAAGCTTTATGAGTGTCACCTGATGCCCTTTCCCACTTATTTTGACCACATAACACTTTCAGGCATTAGAGAAAAGGAAGCGATCTGTCATTAGTATAAGTGCTCTGTAGCATGGTTTAAAAGGGACATTACTAGAAGTGTCACAACATGAAGGCCTGAAAATACCCAACTAGTTTCCAAGACTCAGACCCAGGGCCACTTCTAGGTGTCCCACCTTCGTGACTAGTCTGTCAGCCATTGGTGCACACCAAAGCTAGGTGACTTAGACTCATCGTAGCAAGAGTCAGGCAACATTGATAGAGCAACCAAGCAAGCATTTATTTATTGTGTTATTGGCTTGGTAGCAAGGCATAATTCCTGTGCAGTGCACATCTTCTCAGAGGACAGTCTGGGGAAATATAAAATATGTAGAGTTATGTGTGCTGGTGATTACTATGGTCTCAACGCTTAGGAAGTAGAAACGGGATGATGGAAGATTTCCTGGCCAGTCTCAGCTACCCAATAAGTTTGAGGCCACGTATATGTTGGTATAAAGTAATCTAGGGACAGTATGGACAGATGGCGCTTTGCAGGTCCTGAAATTACGGAGTCAGGACTGGAAAGTTAAGTCATGAAGAAACTGAGTTGCCCCACCTACATGATAGAGGGATTTTTGTCTGCCAACCTTATTTTAACTCCCATGCGCAAGTTCTGTCCCTTCTTTCAAGTGAATAAGAGAGCCAATGGCTACAGAAAAGAATGAAGCCAACCCTTCTCCACCTGGTTCTAATACAATGGAAATGTTTTAGTCACAGGGACACTGAGTGGCACATTCAGGTGTGGCTCCCTGCAGTCACACACAGGTCACCTGACTGTAGGAACTGGGATTCCTGACACTTACTTATTTATCATCTTGGGTTCATGCCTCTACGGGGCTCCCCTCAGAGGAGACCTCAGGAAGTTAACTCCTGAGGGTGCATTGTCAACCTCCCAATAAGATTCACCAAGTCCCACAATTTTGGCATGGTGACATTATTTATGTAGATCCTACTACGTACTGTGTTAGTTAACCATCTCTATAGTCCTGCAGGGAAAGCGTCTTGGCTGTCTTTGATAGAATTAGGCAAATCATCTTAAATCATGGAGCTGGTAAGTTGACAAGACTGAGGATCCGGACAGGTCTGTAGAATGTGAGTACCTGTGTTCTGTCAACCATGTGAAGATACAAGCAGTGAGCTAACTAATTCTCCAGCTCTGCTTTGTGTTCATCCCACATGTATTCTCTCTCTCTCTCTCTCTCTCTCTCTCTCTCTCTCTCTCTCTCTGTGTGTGTGTGTGTGTGTGTGTTGTGTGTGGTAGTGCCCTTGTGGAAATTGAAGGATAAATTATGAAAGCTAGTTTTGTTCTTCCACCCTGAGGATCTCGGGGCTTGAACCCTAGCTTGCCAGGATTCCTGGAAAGCACCTTTACCCTCGGAGCAATCCCACAGGCCCAGGTTCATTCTTTTCTTCAAGAAGCATTTGACTCCCACATAATGAATTCTCCAAAACCCCACCTTCTGCTATTGTTTCATAGGAGACACTCCATGTGGGAATATGGAGTGTAGAGTGGTGTAGATTTTAGGGTCATAGTGGCAGCTTTGTCCCTTGGCTTGTCAAGACAACACAGCTTCTATTCTTGGTTCAGTGCTGTGACTGTGTTGTTTCTTTGGGATTCTGTAAGGAAGTGAACGAGCTGTAGAACTTTCTCTGGGAAAACCGAATGCTTTCTGTTCTCACTCTGTTCTCAGAACAAGGGCCGCTGGAAGGAACCCCACTTTATCTCAGCCTTCCTCTCACCCCTCCATGTGTAGACACCTCTCTTCCCACAATGAGGACAAAGCTGCCCCTGTGGGCCCCTCTCTCTGGATGTTTGAGCACTGGTCTGATTGTGTTATCCAGGGAAGGTCTAGGCAGTTGGCCCCCTGCCCAGGCTGGAGTAGTCACTCACTAAATATTTGCTGGATTGAATTAAATTAAAATAATGGAATGAGCAGTGAGTGGCTGGAGAGGGACTATTTCTCTTGGGAAGCAGATCCATGTTTCCGATTTCTTGAGGGTGTCAGAGTATCTGGGAACTGAGATGCTACAAGGGAGGTCTGATGTTAAAGGGGGAGGGGCAGAGAATACAAGAAGTTCAATTTTATATCTCACCTCTGTGAGTTCATGCAAATTCTCTTGATCTCTTTAGAGTTCAGCTTACTTTACAATATTTGTTTTTTTTCTTTTTTCTTTCTTAAAGTGAAAATGCTTAGTAATTTCTTAGGACTTCTGTAATAAATTATCATAAAATTTATAACATTAAAAAAAAATCAATGTTTGTACAGTTCTGGAGACTAGAAATACAAAATTCAACATGTTGCCAGAACCGCTTCGTTGGCAGGACCGAGGGGGTTCTGTTGATGTTTCTGTCGCTGGGTGACAGTCCTTGGTGTTTCTAGCTAATAGATGGATACATAGTTGCAGTCTTTGCCTTCATCACCACAGATCACTTCCCCTCATGTGTCTCTGTGTCCAGATTTCTTCTGTATAATGGTACCAGTCATGCTGATTGAATGTCCCTCTAACCCAGTGTGGCTTCATCTTAACTAACTGCATCAGACCCTCTTTCCAAACAAGGTCATATTCGAAGGTTCATGGTGGGAAGATATTTTGGAGAAACACTGTGCAAACCAGGGCAGATGATAAGGTCTTCTCATTAATTCCAGTGCTGTAGCTATGATGCGTCCATATGTGTTCATGAATCGCTTTGATGACCTTACAGTATGTGAAGTAAGGTCATCACAAAAAGGCAGCTGTCCTGTGATTCTGCTTAATTGGGTATTTGGATTAGTCAAAACTAACAAGTAGAAGGGTGGCGCACAAGGCTTGGGGAAGAGGGGAGCTAGAGTTATGGAGTATTCATTTTGCAAGATGGAAGTATCCTAAATGTTAGTGACCTATGAATACTCTTAATAGTCCTGAAAGGTACACATAAACTAGGTTAGATGGTAAAGTGCAATGCTTACCCTACCACAATTGCAAATGTAAACTGTCATTCATCCATGTACTAAGCTGGAAAGTGATCACCTTCTGTGCCAGCCTTGTTACCTGGGTTAAGGACAGTACATCCTGGGTGACCTTTGGCAACGAGAGCCTTTGCGAATGGGCAGCTCCCCGCACTTGCATGTTTCATTGTTTCTTTCCTTGTTTGTCCCTAACACCTTTAGCTACAACCTGGGCAGCGGTGTGGCTTCCATCATAGTGAACGGTTCCTTCAGCGATGGCCGGTGGCACCGAGTCAAGGCTGTCAGGTGAGAATCTACAGAAAGGGAGGCAGAGCCAGGCTACAAGTGGGCGGATGTGTGTCCAGTTTCCTTTCAGCCTTGCTGTCCTTGAACTCACCTTTACCTGGCATCTTCATATTGCCACCAAAGCCCACGCCCTCTACTGATCAGTGGGCAGAAAATAAACCCCACATCGGCTCTGAATGGAAGCAGATGACCTGGAGAAAACACTCTCCAAATCTTACTGTGTATATTCACATACTATCATATTGTACGACATGAGAACATTTTTATACGAGCGTATAATGTATGCTGAGCACATCTCCGCCATCTTCCCTCTCTTTCCTTTGGCCCTCTTTGTCCCCTTAGGCAACCTTACTTCTGCTTCCATATCATATATACATATATGATTTTATTTATCTGTAATTAAATAGACCACCGAAGAGAAAAAGAAACATAAATTCATCTTTGCAAGACAAGCTTGATTTGACGAATATGATTCTATCCAGGAGCATACATTTTCTGAAAATATATAATTTTTGTTCTGACTTTATGACTGAAAAAATATACATATCACATTTTCTCTAACCATTGTGTGGTTGCTTGGTACCTAGGTTGCTTCTGTAACTGAGCTACAGTTATTATTATTATTGCAGTGCTTTTGATTAGTACTGCAATAGACATTGATGAACAAGTATTCTGACATGTAGGGTTAGAGTCTTTGGGGTTTTATCAAGGAGTAGTACAGCTGGAACATTAGACTTATTGAGCTACCTCCTTATTAATTCCCATAGGGGTTAAACTAGTTTACATTCCTACTAGCCATCTACAAGGGCTCCCTTTGGTCCACATCCTTGCCAGTATTCGTTGTTATATGTGGAAAACACCTTTTAGTGGCTTAACTTCTCACACAATGAAAATTTGAGGCCATGAAGATCTTAAAAAATGCTCTAAATGCCCTTGCATAGGCAATCCCTGCACCTTTAAAAGAATATTATCTGAACATTAGAAGTCATATATGTTCACCTAGCCCCCATGACGTATTTGTGCCCTCCTAATGCTAATTGCCATCCTGACTTTTGATTAACTTTGGGCAGATCGTTCCTATGTCCTTATAATTTTGTCATGTGTGTCCTTACTCCTAACATTATGTTTTTAGAAAAATAAAACGCAAGTCCAAATCAGCAATGTCAATACTGCACCCACCCCCAAATCCAAGTCCAAGAGGAAAAGCTTTGAGACTGGATTGCAGTTCCCTGGAAACGTACTAGAACCCTTGCTGGGGAATGAGCAGGTCATGGCAAATGTGAGGTCTGAGGGCCATGAGGACTTAGCATCATCAACTTCTCCTTCTGCTTCCATGTAGGCTGTGTTAAGACTATCCTTATTCAGCCCCCTGCCCTGACCACAGGGCCTACCTTGGAACCTAGAAGGGATATGAAGACACAGACACAGATCTGTGTTTGTCTGCTACCAGGCATCCCAAAGTCCAGATGTATGTGCTGGCATCTCAATAAGCCAAATCTCTAGTTGTTGAAAAAAAAAACCAATGATTTTTCATAACGCATATTTACAGGTTTGGATCTCAATTTTTTTTTTTCTAGAAAATAGGTCAAATGCAGAGTTCAACCTAACCTCAAACCAAGCCATAGCATTCAGCCTGTGAAAGGCTCATTTCTCTCTCCCTCATTTACAAAAGAGGTTGCACACAGGCATCCCCAAAGGAATGTGAAATGCTTTGGTTCTCAATTCCAACCTTATTTAATCCCAACAGCTGCCCCCGGAACACCAGGCAATACACCCTGCTTATATCCGTGGGTCAAACTGGTTGGTAGAATAGTCATATACTGTAGAAGAGTTTAACTTTCATAATTATTGTGGTTTGATTATGTATATGAAAATACACAATGCTGTGGATACCAGTCCCTTTCTAGACACGTAAGGAAACAGATGTTAAATGCATTTCCCAAAAGTATATAAATTGCTGTGGGCAGAACCTAAAATCAAAAAAACGTTTCTGTTCTACCCCATGATTCAGCCCACACACAGGGATTTCGGATGCTTGGGAAATATTGTAGTGGAATGTTCTCTCAGAAGAAACTCATATGCCAGAACATTAAGCTTGGCATATGCAGAGAGCTTAGCTTATGTCTATAGCCCCTCCTATTGACACAATCGATCTCATTTCTAGTATGTCTTGGGCTACATTGAGGGATGAATAGGAGACACAGCCAGAAGCTGGATAGGTTGGAGTATCTACTCATACTTTGTGAGGTATGAGCAAGCAGGCCTCCTGGGAACTGGGTGGGTCAAGGATGTAGCTATCACATATGACAAGAAGGACTGGGTTGATCTTAATTCTCTGTGGAAGACTCCAGGTCAAAGATAGTAAAATAAACAAGAGTGGGAATCTCTAAGGGAGATGGGCTCTGCTTTGTACACTATCTTGCTTTGAGTGATTCTGGTCTTGCAAGCATGACTCCTAATAGAGTGTAGGAAATATCTCATGTATCCAACACCTCGTCCCAGATAATTTAGACACTGTGCTTTATAACCTTTCAGGTTCACAGAAATTTAAGATCTGTATTTTTCATTTTTTTGTGCATAAAAACAATCATATTATAATATGTAGATAAACACAGCAACATGCCCCATTGGTCAACCTCAATAGAGCAAGATGTGTGTCAGGCACTGTGGCCCTGTGCTTTGCATGTATAACAGATGGTCTGCACAATAGCTTTAGAAGTTGAGTTTAGTTATTACCATTTCATGTATGGATGTTAAGCTTTACAGATTCATTTGCTCATTCATGTCATTATGAACCATACACTAATCAAGATGCCCAAGACACATCATTGAGGAAAACCAACTCCTTTGCTTGGTGGTCTTACATTCCTCTAGGATGCAACAATAAGCAATGAAGACAACGAAGTGCATTATATCTTCAACTCAGAAATATAAAAAACGAAAATATGCTCATAGTTGATGAGATCAAGTAAGCCGGAATTGTTTAGAGTAATGGGGGGGGGCAGTGTAAACAAGACAAATTGTGAAGGCCATTGCCCATCACAGCATCCAGGTACAAGGGTAAAAACATCATTTCTAAACTACAGAGGACATAGCTAGAAGAAATTCTTGAAAACTCAATGAATGAAGAGATGGTATCAGGAAGTGAGCTCTGGTTGGTCCTACTTCCGATGGGACTATAAAAGATGGCAGTTTGTGAGGTTTTTTTTTGTTTTTGTTTTTGTTTTGTTTTTTGACAACCTTATTACATTGCACATAGTTGGCACTTTCATTCCTCTAAACCAAATGATTGCATTAACTCCAATGGTGATGTTGTATTTCATTTTGTTTGCTTACTTTGCTTTGCAGGGATGGCCAGTCTGGGAAGATTACGGTGGATGACTATGGAGCCAGAACAGGCAAGTCACCTGGCATGATGCGGCAACTTAACATCAATGGGGCTCTGTATGTGGGTAAGTGACCTTGACCAAAGCTTAATCTGTCAGACCTTTTCCTCCCTTCCCTCAATAGGCCTTTATTTGTTGTCTCAGGGCTGTCTACTCCACAGGGTCAATCAAATACCTGGAAATCAGGAAGCTGTCCAAATAGTCCATCTCCATGTACTGAACTTCTGACTCACGCTGAGGTGGCAGAAGGGACTCCTACATTGCTTTTGTGCTCTGGAGTGATCCATCAGGGGAAAAAACCTCACACTTTTGTTTTAGATAAAAAACTTCTAATATAGCACATGAATTCTCTTGAGGAAGGAGATCCGCTGTGTGTGTCCTCTCTCGGAAAGATGGTAGAATTCCTATAAATACTAATCATGTACTATTCAGATGAAAAAAAAAAGGCTGAATTGGTACCTTTTGTGTTTTCTAGTGAGCTTATAAAAGCAGCCAAGACAACACCTATTGTTGACATCACACAACATTAAAATTGTAGAGAACTATTTGGTTTTAAGTTTGTAGCTGAGCCAGAAATCACATCTGAGATGACCTTTGTAACCTCCGAGTATATTCAAGTGATCAAAATCAATCTAATATGTGTGAGGTACTAGAGACTCTGCCGTTGGCCAGGGGACACTCAAGTGGTCCATAAAGAACCTCCAATGGTGGCACCTCTTCGTGGTTCATTCTCTCTCCCACCCCTTTGCCTCCTTGCAGGTGGAATGAAGGAAATCGCTCTGCACACGAACAGACAATACATGCGAGGCCTTGTGGGCTGCATCTCCCATTTCACGCTGTCCACCGATTACCACATTTCCCTTGTGGAAGAGCTGTGGATGGGAAGAATATCAACACTTGTGGGGCTAAGTAACACCAACTGGCCTTGACCGAGGGACATAGCCTCTATCCAAAAATCCCAGGGGCCCAGAAACCCTGCCCGATGCTGCACTCAGAGGTCTTGAAATCAGGTGTGTTTACTTTCATGGAGGACAAAGTACACCCTGGTGAGAGCCAAGATGGAAGGTCCTGGGTGGCCTTCTCTGCTAACGCCCTGTGGACCGAACCCAATGGACTACTGTGGATAGGAAGCATTGGACTTTGTCGTTCAACATGTAGAGTCTGTGAGAGATCACACATCAATGCAAACTCTGGAAACTCTCTGCTGTAGCTCAATGGCTGTGTTGTGTTAAAATGAGCGAGAGGGAGGCTGGTTGAGAAAGAGTGAATGAGCAAGAGAGAGAGAAAGAGAGAGAAGACAGAGAGACACTTCTCCAAATAGTATTAAAATATTTCTGCTCTTCCCTGACTTATGACACTCGCAGAAAGCCTGTGTAGCCCGGAACTTCATACTTCCAACTTGTTCTATGGATTGTATAAATTAACCCCTTCCATGCCTCGCTGGCTCACTCAATGTGCTCTGACTAGTCGATGAAAATAAACGTTGGGGGTAAATTAAACATACAATAATAATGAGACTGTGGCCTCCTTCCCCCAAGCTTACCTCTAATGCAAATATTCTTTTTTACGATGCAGATCGAAGAAAATGGGCTCCCTGATTTTGTAGCTGTACTTTTTTTATGTGACTATTTTTATAGCCGCAGACTGTCCACTCTCAGGATGTGCTTCTGAGAGTTAGTGGCTGATCTTAATTATGGCACACCTTCCTAGTAGTTTTCTCACAAAGGAGATGCGATTGGGCCATTTGTAGTGTCGGTGGAGTGGTGGAGAGTGGCTAAGATGGACCACTGGGAGAAGGGACCATTCTCTTTCAGTATATGTTGATGGTTCAAGGGGATGAATATGATGCCGCTGTCCAAAGCACAGAGATTAAAAGGAATGCATCACCAAGGTGGGTCATTTACCATTGTTGTTTTAAGAGAGGGAAAGTGTCTGTAATAAACATAAATAAGGGAAAGAAGAAGACCTCATCCAGTCATTTGTGGAGGTGTGACTGATCATGCAGAAACCACATCTGCAAAGGACAACAAGGTTACTAGAGAGTCCAAGGTTGTGCGAGATCTAGAGATATGTTCTCAGCAGGGTCTGAGGATCTGGACCAGACAGAAAAAGCTACTTCTTTCTTCTGTACCATCAGCTGTGCGCTGTGCTATGCATACACATGACTGCAGACAGCTGGCTCCCTGGCTGGTCCCCATAAGAGGGCTTACTAAAGGAAAGGTGAGATGAATGTTGCCTCTATAAGTGGAAGGAAATACGATCCAACTCCAGAAAGAGCCTATAATTAGTCTCAGGCATGACTCTATTCTTGTCTGTGCATCATCTATTCAGCAGAGACTTGAGCTTTGTGCAAAGCACAGTTTTTAGGCATATTAAGGCTTCTAAGAGATGGCTAAATAAACCAGAGAGGCTTGCCTCACATTCCAACCTTCTGCTTCTTACGATTAGGAGCCTTTTTGGCAAGGAATCATGGTAATAACAATAGTCCCAGTGGTCTCCCTCTCTTGCCCACGTCACCCCAGTCTGAAAAAGAGGTGTGGGGTAGAGTATGAGTCCCATTACCTCCCAGTCACCCTCACCTCAACACCTTCTCCTGGAGGCTCCCAGGGCCAGTACTTCCTATGATAAAATAAAGAGTTGTTTTTGTAGAACATTTGCCTCTGGAAAAAAGATAATCATTGTGATTTTAGCAAAATATCCAGCTGAATGGAGGCCAGAGAATTGTCCTGCAGACGAGTTGTTGTTCTACGCAAGTGTTATCCTAGGGAAACGCAGTGACCCAGGGAAGAGGGCCTGGGAGTATGCGTTGATTCTGAAGTCCTCTCTGGGTGGGAAGCACATGGGGGTTAAGGGGAGATGGGGACAGTGACAGGATGATGGAATAGAGGCGGGAAGGGTCCTATAGGTGCAAAAGGAGTGAGGTTAGAAGGACCCGGAAGGGCAAGGAGCTTCAGAGTCTGAGTAGAAGACAAGAGATGGAGGATCACGACTCTCCCCTCCTCTCTGTGGACAGAACCCAGGCACTGCGGGATGAGTTTATAAGAGATGTAATTACGAGGCTCAAGTCTTTAACCTCTAGCTGAGGGATTAGACCTCACTCTGTACTAATGGGCAGGAGATCTAGGGAGAGCTTAGCCTGGACTTGCAAGTAGGCTGCTTTTATCTCTAAGTGTAGCCATTATCTCTTGCCATAATAAGGCTACCTGCCTAACACCCACACCTCAGCCCAGACCCTGGTTCACAGCAGTAGGTCGCTCCTGTGCCGTGAGTAGCCAGCCTGGCAGCTCTACCGGCTTTGGTGGTCTCAGTCTTTGCTGGAGTTTCACATATGCAGAATGACTGAGATGGGAAGGTAACTTGGCTCTGCTCTATGTGCCCCTCATCCTGCTGGGCCCAATTGACTAGTTCTGGCACGCCTGTCTCATGACAGTGGAGGAGGGTAGGAACACGGGAGAGCAGTGTCAGGCTCCCGCACTAGTCCGAGGTTCAGAACTGCGATGTAGCATTTGCCTTGTATCCCGTTAACATCTACAGAATTGAAAAACAAAGGAGTTTCTTCAATAGCAAAGAAGGGACTCTTTATAGTGAGAGGACCTACTAAGGGAGTTGCCATGGATACAAGAAGGGGTGGAAAAAATCTGGACCATTAATGAGTCAGTCAGTTCACCCTAACAGATAATGTTAATGAAAGACACGCCATAGAGGTGAAGTGCCCCCCCCCCCAACTGTGACGAGAGCTGATCTATGCGAGGCTATGAGAGACTAGCTAAGCTAAATGCATGTAGCACTGGCTTCTCCCCTGACCCTGTCTTCTGTTCTCTGTCTCGCTTGACTGCCTACCCTTACCATTGTCTGATACATGGTAGCTATGCTTTTCTGGGGAGGGACCAGCAGGGAGTAGGACCTTAGCTTTGGTTTCATGTGACTACTGTGGTAAGAGGCAGGTTGAGAAGTCTGGCTGGGTTTCTGGCTGGGAAGAAGGTTCAGGGAGTGGTCAGGGAACTGGGGATCCATGTAATCTCATCTGAGGAGAAAGGGTTCTGTGAAGCGTCATCAGTTCCTGAAAAGCCCCCTTAATCTGAGTCAGAGAAAAGTCCCCAGAGCCTTCCACATGCTTTAAGCAGAGCTGATGGGAACAGAGAGTTTTTTTCTATTAAAGTGGACTTTAATGACCTTGTATATTTTCTCTAGACCCACCTAGATCTCCCTGAGACAAGTCTATGGGGTTGTCTTTGTCCCTACACTGCTCCCAGAACCCTGTCAAGCTTGTCTGTCACTGCTCTGACAGGCTCCCTGCTCTCTGTTTTCTTGCTTGCCTTTCACTTCCTGGTCAGGCCCATTCAGGCCTCAAACTGCTCCAACACAAACAGGCCCACTGGTTTCCACACATCAACTGCCCCAGGTCCACAGTAGCGGGCCTTTCCTTCCGATTCCCCTCCTCTGCTTTCCGACACCTCTTCCCCTCCTCCCTTCCCTCACCTCTCCAAGTGGGAGGAAGGATCTCGGACATATGCCCGAGCTGGCGGGCAGAGTGCTTTCCACTTGGAGGAAATACTGCATTTTTCACCTTTAACCCAGAAAAATATGGTTCTCAGTAAGCTTGTTTTTAGCACTGAGCGTTCCCAAAGGAAGAAAAAGAGAGGAGGAGGAGGGGCCTGCAGCCCCTCATAGCAGCCTGACCACCAGCCCTTGCCCCATTCAGCTGCTCATCCTGGGAGAGAATTGCCCAGGGGCAGCCTATAGAGTCTCAGCTGCTGCTGCAGATGGTAAGAGAATCACACTTGCAAATAGAAAGAGAATACATGGACTCGGGGACCTGGACAAAACATTAGCTGCTCGCCCATTCCTTCCTTCGCATCCCTGCCTCATCCAGCTTCTGCCCGACCCAGGAATGTATAGTAGCTGCCCATAGAAGGCCTGGCCGCCACCCATGCCAGGGCACTGGAAGAATGGAGTGAGGTTCAACACTCCATTTCTGTGACTTTCACCTGAGGAGCCCCAGAGGAAGGACACACCAGCAAGAATCAAAACCTCAGTGCCAAGTGAGGACGAGTGTGTACCTATAGCCCAATCCCTCAGTGGGGTCTCAACCCAGAGGTTACGTCTTTTAAGTGTATTGTAATTGAGCATGCACATAAAACAGATTAAAACAGGAAGGGCCTGATAGGAGCTGCTGCCCCACTCATTGCGAGACCAAGTTTGGAAGCTCCCAAGATGGCAGGCATTGGTGTCAGTACCAGGCTGTCCCCCGGAAGTTCTAGATTACCGGTAACTATATGGAGGCCAGCGTATGGCTAACCCAGTTTGACAGTGTGGACCAGCTTCTGGGCTAAGCCTTCGGAGCAATCAGCTTCAAATACATGTCCAAAGAATGCTCATGTATTTGATCTTAACAGTTGTGCTCCTAGGATGGCCAGAATGGGCAAGCTTTGTTTGACTTGAGAAGTTAGAAACTGTGCAAAAAGATAGTTGATGTCCTAGTCAGTTTTATGTCAGCTTGACATAAGTTAGAGTCATTTAGGAAAAGGGAACCTCAAGTGAGAAAATTACCATACCAGATTGGCCTGTGGGCAAGCCTGTTTTGTGTGTGTGTGTGTGTGTGTGTGTGTGTGTGTCTGTGTGTGTGTGTTTGTGTGTGTGTGAGATTTGATATAGGAATGTACACTTTCACTATAGACGGTGTCATTCCTGGAATAATAGTCCTGGGTGTTGTAAGAAAGCAGGCTGGTTAAGCCATGAGGGTCCAGTGTGTAAGCAGTGCTACTCCATGGCTGCTTTAGTTTCTGCATCCAGGTTCCTGGCGTGAGTTCCTGTCCTGACTTCCCTGACTGAAGAGACTACAAGCTCTAAGATGGAAGAAACACTCTCTTCCCTGATTTGCTTTTGGTCACGGTGTTTGATCACAGCACTAGAAAAGTAGCTACACTAGGTGATTTGTCCTGAGGTCTCAGAGAGGGCATAACCCTGATGCTGCGTTTGGAAACAGGATCATGGAGTTACAGGGGGGCATGCTGGGGCTTCCTAGCGTTCACTGTAGGGAGGTCTGAGCAAAGGTCTCAAGAGTCTCCTTGTCAGTCTGTTGTTACAGCTCTGTCGAGAGTGAATCCTTCCAGAGTTCTTCATTGCAGGTGTAAAGACAGAAAACTGCTGCAGTTGGGTGGGGTTCAGGCCCCTCTACAGGCAGTTAGGTCTGGATTCAATTCTTTTCCCTTTTCTCCTTTGCCTTCAAGTCCAGAAATAGCCTCTAAAACTCAGGGGAGTTGTTTAAACTATTTCTGGCTAAACGCTGATCTCTGGGCCCCTGCCTTGTCTTGGCTAAACCATGTGCTCCAAGAGCAAGACGGACAGCAGGCAACACCTCTCTGCCTCACCAACTTTTGCTGCTTTCCCTTGCTGAAACATCTTTGTCCTAGAAAGTCTGTGGCCCTAGGAACTCTTGTCCTTTCCTGGAAAGAAAGAGAGGAACATCATGTCTTAGCATTTGGAGAAAGTCTCTTCTATTCATCTATCTTATTGTTCTGCGTTGTGTCAGATTCAAAGGGTGTCCAGAGCACAGAAGGTTCCCAACACATAGTGTGGTCTCCCCCTGTTGTCCCAGTTGACCATCTCTAAGTGGGGGGCCCAGCCTGGGGCTGCAGCCTCCTTGGACAGTCTGATATTAAAGCGCTACAGCTCTGACTTGGCTATGTGCAAGAGGTCTTGGATAGAAATATCTCCAAGAAGGAAGGCCAAGGAGGCTCAAGGCATTTGCCGTTTATACTCATTTAATAACAAAAGTTAGGGGCACCAAGCCAGGGGATTAGCTAAGGAAAGCCCTGCTAGGAAGTTGGCTGAAGGAGAGCAGAGTCAGAGAAAATGAAATATCAGATAGAACTGTGGGAGGAGAGGCTGAGGGGTCACAGGACCCCCCCCCCATGATGAACTGAGTGCTTGTGGCAGACATTCCATATTCTATCTGAACTTGTTGGGGCTGGGGAGGGGTCAGAGAAAACTATGGGAAAGGGGTGTAAGACAGGGTACTGCTTAACAGACATTGTGCCCACTGGTTGTCCAGGGCACATTCACAGGACCTCAGACATGATGGAAGTCTGTGATGTGTGGCCCCAGCCTTGCTGACAGGCTGGTGGGGTAGCACTGCTTGCCAGAAATGGAGGATTCACCTGGTAATCCCTCTCAGTCCAGCCTGAGAGTTCGTTTGGAGGCCTCGGTTGTTGAATGCAGCGGTCTGCTCGGGTCTCCGTCAGCCTTGCTGTAGAGCTCCCTCCGCAGAACCTCATCAAACCTATGCATTTCAGAAACATTTCCTGAGAGTTTGTCACAAAAATCTGGTGACTATAAATCAGAACTCAAGACATCTGGGTAGTAGTCTTTTGTATCCTCTCAGTATCGCTCTAAGTTCACCGGTCACTCCATCCTTTCAAGGTCCCAAGAGGCCATCTCTTATGGAAGAGTCTTATCCTTTCTGGAGTATCTCCCTCATTCAGCTGGCTCTCAGGGTACCAACGTTTTGTTAACTTTAAGACCACTTGTTAGTAACGTAGCCACAGGAATAATGTTTTATTTATTCAGTTTGAGACAGGAACTCTTCAAGCCACAGAACAAAAATCCCGAGAGTTTCTTAAATCCTGCCTGCTGATAACCATTTACGTGTACATACTAAGAATATCCTGCTTATTTGCCCAACTTCCTAAACAATGAGTCAAAGCTATCCTATCATACGATAGGGAAATTTTATATTCAGAGAGAAAAATCTATTTTAGACATCCTATTTATAGTTCCTGAAAAATCCATTTTCTTCGAGTATGAGGATATATTGCCAGTGACTGCAGGCTCAGGGTGGAGCACCGTGCTTGGGTTGGTACCCTGGGGACCAAGGAGACTGAGTCACAGAGCTGCCCTTTGCAGTTGCCACTCAGCATTAACCTGGTAACCCTGGCTCAGGTGTCTGATCTTACAGGAAGTGACAGGCAAGCATGACTCTGGATTAGGTTCAGATCTTCCTTAGTCAGTTGTAAAATACCACATTTTATGGTATGTGGCTTTGAGAGTTCTTACATATGTTAGTGGTTCTCTGCATAAAAATCAAGTATTGTCTCTTAAGTCTGACTCAACTCAGGTCAGTATTTTTGATCAAATACCCACCAGTTTTTTGGTTTTGTTTGTAAAGATGGGCAATATAAAAAGTCCGTTATATATAATTAGATAATCCATCTATCTGTCATCTGTTGACATTTTATGCACTCAGTCTTAGAAACACTGTTGATAAGATTTTTGAGATGTATTCAAGAAATGAATCAAGCTCCCAGATAGTTTCAAAGGGCAAAAACTAACATGTTAAAGAGAGCCAATATTATGAAATCCAAGATTACATAGATTTCTTTTATCCATTTCTAATATTCCTTTAGTATTGATTTGTCTAATAAAAATTTGCCTACTAGTAAAAGCATACCACAGGGCACTTTTAGTCCAAGGACAGAGATATAATGAGGGCTCTTCATCAGCTCTGAAGGGGATCACCCAACATAAGATACCAGGGCTGCACTTTGTCCCTTTTCTGTCCTCAAGAAGTTCAAAGATTTACTGAGCCTCAGAAATGTGACAGATACTACACCAAGTGGGAACTAAAGGTAGCAACAGCAGCTCTTCCCCAGGCTTCCTCTGATTTCCATGTGGAGCCTCCTGAGGCCTCAGAAAGGTACAGGGTGCCATGGGGAAGTGCAAGGACTGGATGAAGTACGCTTGGGAGTGAAGATCTGAGAATGCTGACAGGACCTCCTAAGACCCAAGGATGTTCACCTGAGACCTGAGGTAGAAAAAGTGAGCAAAGCCCCGCTCCTACTGAGCTCTAGCAAACATACCTCAGGGTCTATTTCTAAGGCTTTTGCTGTGTGCTGTCACCTTCTGATAAATTGAGTGATGCAGAGGAAGGCGTGTCTAAACTACTATGCAAGCATTTACACCTTTACAGAGTCGCCCAGAAAGAGGGCCATGTTGGAAGCAAGCATGTATCCTGCAGGGAACGTTACATGCTTAGACTTAATAAGCCTTGACACTCCTGTGATACACACTGGGGCCCAGGCTTTACGATGAGGAATAGGGTGAGAGAGAGGTTAAACATCTTCCAGGATGGTTCAGTGGTGAGCTCGGGATCCCAGATGGGACTGCGTAACCTCACACATGACAATGTCCCTCAGAACCATCTTGAAAATGGAAGAACCAGTCCCAGCCAATAGTTGTCTGTGGTCCTGCAGTAATGAGACTCTTGGTTTGCCTCTGACAGGGTATGCAAGCTGTTTTGCACTGTGACTGGGGAAGGGAGGAGGGGAGGCCATCTACTCTCAACACTGCTTCCTCTGCTCATGTGTTTGGCACCATTGGCTCTGAGGGGGAGGGGTGGTAGCGAGGAAGAAAGAGTCCAGTTATGCCTTCTTCCCAAGCTGCCTGGAGTGCTGACACAGGTCTGCTGTGGTGACAAGCCAGCTGGGGCCATAAGGGGACAGATGATTTAAATCTGTGCTGGAACTTAAAATTATTTCTCCCCTTTCAAGCATTCAGCTACCAGAAAGATGAATGCACTGAGGTTTCCTCCATTTTAACATTATTTCTCCCTGACAGCTTATCAAAGTAATTCTTTTCTTATCCCCACAACTTGCAATTGATCTTCTAAGTAGAAAAATCATCTCCAATTTAATCTTGAATCAGTTCAAGTCATCTCTCATTATCAATTTCCCTGGGTTAAAAACACTGAATGTCTTGAAATTGGTTTTCCTGCCAGTCGTTCATGGGGAAGGGGACTGGATCCAATGCATGGGTCATTTTAAATGACTTCTATAGTTCTTTTGTAAAGGACCGAGGTTTGCAATCACACTGTGCTGTGATGTTGGATATCACACATTACCACTTATTCATCCATCTCTAGGATTTTTCTTCCTAATGAGCCACACGGTTCTTCTCTTTACACTTTTTCAGTTCCTGAAGGTAACGGTGGTATACATTTTGGCTTCAGAACTCAACCTTCTGGGAACAAGCTCTGCATTGAGAATTCCCCCAAAGCACAGACCATATGTGTGAGCTTTTCTAGCACTTAAATATTAACATGTGTTTCACAACTAATTTACAACTGGCTTGTACTTTTACAGGCTAAAGTCGGGCCCATTCGTGCTCTGGTTGTTACTCGTGGTAAGTCTGAGCTACAAAAGACAAAGAACATTTCTCTAATGCCACTGCAGACTCCTAAACGACTGGAGTTTTGTTAAGTCAATTATTATATTTCAAAATTAAGTTGAAATTTTAATCCATTCCCAGAAACTCCTGAAATATTCAGCTCTCTTGGGAGATAATAAATTAAAACCCTTGCTTGAAGGACCAGCATTCTTTCTTTTCTTTTCTCTTTTTGAGACAGTATGTAGCCCTGGGTGGCCTGGAACTATATAGACCAGGCTGTCCAACTCACAGAGATCCCTCTGCCTCTGGCCCTGCTTCCTTATACTGACTGGACTAAAGGTGTGCACAACCACATATGGAAATAATCTTGTTACTTGCTAATGCTGGGTTCTCACTTTGTAAAAATAAATTTTATTTTTTTTATTTAAATATAAGGATCATGGTTTGTCTCCATAAATATAACAAAGCTAACAGAGCAAATAAAAGGTGCTATCAACAACGCAGTAATACCTCCAAATACTAAAATCGCCACTAAAAGTTCTTGACTGCTTTAAAGTCACTGTGATTATTATGGGATAAGAGTAAAAACTGTGAAGAGTAAGAACAAAGTGAAGGCCACTTTTCCTAAATGTTTGAGACATGAGGGAGAGCACCCCAAACCAATAAATGTCCAAATTTACTAGAGTAAGATGTAAGAAAATATATTTTATTTTTTCCATGACAATACTATGATAAAATTGTTAAATACATGCATGTTTTAAAAACAGACATAGGTAACATCTTTATATAATTAACAGCCAAGCGATACTAGTTTTATATTTGCAGTGTCTTAGTAATAGGTTATTTACATAATCTATGTTCTTGTGATAATCATGTTTCCCAAAAGATATGGAAGCTAAATTCTGAAATTATAATATAAAGAGTTCAAATTTCCCAATTTAACAGCGACATTAATGTTGGACATAGCCAACATTTCACAAGGCTAGAAATGCCTCTGCTGTCAATCTCTGTGAGTATTGTTTTTTTCCACACTCAACTAAGAATCTTTTGAGTCGGAGTAAATCACAGAGACACATGTCAATCTCATTTACTTCCTGTGTGTGAGCATTTAAATTCCTTATAGGGCTGAACATGATTTTAGGTATTGCACATCATAACCGATCCTTTGATTTAACACAACCAGGTCTGTAGTGGTAATTTTGCAAGAAATGAAAAAGGGAAAAAATTATGCAAACTGCAGTTTCTATCTTCTTTCAGCTACTGGACACACACCTGATCAAACAAAGGTTAGTAAACAGGAGCTAGCATTTAGAGACCTAAAGATATTTAACATAACACCATCTTTAAGACGACATTCATTCTACAAACCTTACAAAAGACAAAGACTTAGATCTGTTCACAGTATGTGTGTCTTGTAAACGGTAATGCACTGTAATGCAAATTTGAAAGGAAAAAAACGGCAAATTCTTAGTGTTACAGGGAAGATGGCTGATGATCTGCTAATGAAAGGTCTGGTAAAATATTGTTTTTTAAAAAAATTTCACTAGGAACACTGAGGATTTTCAGATGGCTTACTTTACCTTTGAACATGCTTGTGAGTTAGCATCATTCTGGACTCGGCGTATCTCTCTATCCAGAACAACCTTTTCAATGTAACTCTGAATAGAATGTCTTTTAGCAGTTGTGTCCTGGGGTAGTCCCTGACATCTACCCCACCACAAGGAGCTGAACAGGGTTTATTCTTTCAACGCTTCACCATGCTAATTCATACTTTGTTAAAGAATACATTGGAAAGAAAAGTAAACAGAAGGGACTGGGTGCTTATAACTGACCTAATGGGAAAAAAACAGTGAAAGTGTTTGGATAAAACCGGGAGAGTGTCATCTGAAAACCATCCATCTGCCGAAGGACTAAGCTGCTCATGACCTAAGGAAGACAGGATTACTACCTAAAAATATTTTGCTCTCTAAGGATATGCTACTGGATCTTGAAGTTAGTTCGGAAGTTGAAACTTCCCATTTAAAGTGGAATAATTCAAAATAAAAGCACACGTAAGAAAACAGAATAAATTTAAGCAGGCAGCCAATTAGATGTACCAAATATTCTAGGCGTAAGTACAGCAAAATGGCTAGACCAGCTTGATTTCTTTTCATGTTGATTGTCTAATACAAAGGCGATCTTGAAGACCCATATGAATCAAATAACATTATTTTTCTTGTCTTTTTTTTTCCTCAGTATGTTTTTTTGTTTTTCATTTTTAAAGTATTCGGTTCCAGCAACCAAAAATTGCACCCTTGTTTAATGTGCAATCAGGTATGGTTTATTCATAATAAAAGTATGTCACACTTAGAACTTAAGTTAAGCAAATTCTATTTACACCTTGGACAAAAATTGTCATTCATAATACAGGAGAACAAGCACTTCTCTGGTTAAGGACAACGGGATCCAGTCACAATCTCATATCATAATTAGAAGCATGTGGAAATTCTAGACCAAATGACAACCCCAGAAAGTCTAACAGGAGGGAAAACCAAACAAAACTTGGCCTTCTCAGCTAAATGCTGCTCCCAACCCTTTATGCCCACATCTAGAAATCAGTCATATGTATTATACTCAGAATGAATATGATCATGTAATTATTATGATAAAGGGACTAATCGAAAGGGAATAAAACTCTAACAACCCTAGTAAACTCAGAGGCTTAAACTATGAATATCCCTGGACAGGATCTATGATTCAAGCTAAATAAATTTGCAGGATATTCTAGGGTTATATCTAAAAGACTAATGTCCTGTAAGCTTGGCCACACGTTTTTAGCCCCACCCCCACCCCCTTCTGTAATTTTTTTTGTTGTTGTTGTTCTGGACACGGAGGTAAGACAGGTATAACAGCATGAAACATTTTCAGCAGAAAATATCAGTTCAAAGGAAATGTCTTGGAATATCTTACAAAGACAATGAGTTCTTCTATTGATCAACTAAGCTCACACTTGCCATAACATACACCAGATTGGTACAGATGCATCTCCAAACTGAGTCCTGATTAGATAAAAAGCAAACAACTCTGCAGTTAAACGTGTGCTGACAGTGTCTAGTGAAAGGTCTGATGAGTCTTCACAGTTTCACCTCACACTGTGGGGCTGTTTCCACAGTGTGTCCAAACTTTTCAGTCATTTCTTATCTATGCGAGTCACATCTTAATCTCAACCACCCTTCAAGACAGTTCTGCCTAATCTGTCACACTCTAGAAAGAAACTCCATCAATACAGCCACTGAACTCTCACCGTGAGCCTGGCATTAGCAGCTAATGGCCCTTCCCCCACACTTCACTTGAGATGCCAAGTATTGCACATTCGAGATCCTTTAAAAAAGGCCATTCACTCATTTCAACGCAGTTTCAAATAGGAAACAGCAGAAATTACCTTAGTGCAAACACAACAAGTTTTATCAGAGTTAGTGCCTAAGTAGTAAGAGACTGAGATAATACTTTCTGCCTATTGACATATTAAGGGGTACTTGAATTGCAACATACCATGACACTGACTTCAAATTTCTATCAGGAGGAAATGTTCTCTAGCCTTTCACTACATAAAGTTTATTGAGCACAGAAAGGGCTAGGCTAGCTGATAAATACAGACAGGATTACTGTGACAGGACAGATTTCTAACAAGAGTTGAGTTTGCAAGAACTTCTAAAACTGTGGCTTCCTACTGTCCTGTCTGAGGGCGATACTGCTGGGTGTTCGGAATGCAATCCTTCCAGTTCCCTGAACCATGAAAGCAAGGCTAATGTGAAAACCGAGGCTGACAGTTCCTCCCTTGAGCTTCCCAATGAATGGCGGCTTCTGTTGCCAGCTGCAGGAACAAAAGCACCCCTATCACCCAGCTCAGAGAACACAACCCAACTTTCCAGATACACAGGGCTGCTGGCTCAAGTCTGGGACACTACAGATTCAACCAATGGGAAGATTTCAGAAGGTACACGTGTGCTAATTAATGTAGCATAAAACTGAAAAAAAAAAAAAACCTAGTTAGGTATTTAAGAAGGTTCTTTTAAATTAAATATTATTTAAAATGGCCACTCATAAGTATTATGATACCTTCAGTCTCCTTTTCTCGAAAGGGAAGTCTGAATGGAACTGGCTTACAAAAGAGTGGCAACATGTGTATGTGGTTCTGTTCAACAGATAGAAAGGGATCTAATTCCGGTCGAGATATCTGTAGTTGTCTGGCCAATGACTGGGTTCTAAGAAGGAAGGAACAATTTCTCTCCTTTTCCTAAGGGCTGGGCACACATGCAGCTTCCCCTCTCATCGCTACCCTGACTTCAGAGCATATGCACCAGGAGGCCATCTTGCATAGAAGGATGCAAATGACCCTTTGCACTGACACTACAGCACACACTAAAGTCCCAAACCATGAGACAGGTAGTCAGGGCATGGAAATAGTGTTCTTCTTCTCCCCTGTCCTCTTCCTGTTTAGGCTACTCCTATATGCACACTGAGGGAGCACTGCAGAGGTAATAACACTGCCCAGGGATGCAGATATATCAACTCAATGGGGAAAGACTAAATAAAAGCTGCCTTGTCCTTAGCCCTAAGTCACATTCTCCTACACCAATCCAGGGCTGCCCTGCTTCTCCATAGCCCAGTGGTCCTTGAGAATGGACTTCATAGGCAGGGTGGGATGAGCAGCATTCTAAACTTCCAACACCCATGGTCAAATCGATATCCTTTGGATAGGATGAGTCCATTTCTTCTGACCTTTCCCTGTGTTCCCAGATTGATGCGTTCAGAATGATAAGCTATAACCTTCGCAGACACTCATCCCAATTAGATGAGAATATGAAACTGGTAAGCTTCACTGGGGAACAAGGCCTGAGCTAAGGGCAAACAGAGCATAGCAGTAATAAGATGTGGCAGGGGATGGGGATGGGGGTGAGGGTGGGATGGGGGAGGGTTGAGGAAGTGCCAGGACTCAGAGTGGCTGGGTGGAGGGTGGGCCAAAGACTGCACAAGTAAGACAAGACTCTTTGGTGATTTGGCTCTGGTTTAGAATATTTTTCAGTACTGAAAATTTTTAAGAGCTACCATCTACCTTTTACATACTACATAATTGCATGACTAATTGTATTTCATTCCACATACCATCATATCATGAAGATCCAAAATGGAGTTGAATCCTAGGATTAAAAACAGGATCATGATTTTTGTCCCTTGACATCCTATATATATTTTTTTTCCATATGATTCTTTCAAAGATAAAATAAGAGGCCAGGCAGTGGTGGCATATACACCTGCACTTGGGAGACAAGAGACAGGTGGGATCTCTGAGTCTGAGGCCAGCCTCATCTACACAGTGAGTTCCAGGACAGCCACGACTACATAATAAGACCCTGTCTCAAAAAAAATAAAAATAAAAAATAAAAAGATAAAATTTGAACTAAAAGAACAATCCAAGCCGGGCGGTGGTGGCGCACGCCTTTAATCCCAGCACTTGGGAGGCAGAGGCAGGCGGATTTCTGAGTTCGAGACCAGCCTGGTCTATAGAGTGAGTTCCAGGACAGCCCGGGCTACACAGAGAAACCCTGTCTCGAAAAACCAAAAAAAAAAAAAAAGAAAAAAAAAGAAAAAAAAATCCATTATCTGCAACATTCGGGGGACTTCAGGTGATACAAACAAAGGCCCTTCTCCTCAGCTGTTTCGAACTGTCATGTACTTTGGCAACACAAAGGCAGAGCAAATACATGACATTCATTTTAGGTTTTTACTGCTTTTCTAAGAATCGCATTCACTGTACATGTTGCTGACGAGAAACCAGGGTGGATTGAGGGTCTCGTACTCAGGACCTGCCTCTTCATTGCTGACAGAACAATCACAGGCCACTAGCTACCATTTCCATGAGTTTTATGGTCTCTATTACAAAATCACTAACTGCTCCAGGGGGAAGTTATCTCCCTTTAAGTTTACAGATTTGAAGGCAGAATCTGACACTCTGGACCCCCAACTGCCTGAGGCAGGAGGAGCCGCTACTCATGAGCAGGAGAGAAAGCTACTGAGACGCCTCAGAGATCACGCTAGCTCTTGGTTAGGCTGAATGGCCTATCCACTCAGGGGGAACTGAGCCCAATCCGAGTTATGCAGTCAGCACACACCATTAGCTATTTCTTAGTAGTCATCTTACGTAGTAACTCACTGCAATTATATACCTGTAAATAATGATGAATTTCCTCTTACGAAGCAGGCCCTACAACACAACACAAAGCAAATAGAGAAAATCTGGATATAGTTCTAGAGATTTCCAACAATAGGGCAAGCAACTGTACTAATGGAAGCTATCATGCAAGCTGCGAGACAGGAGATAGGTTTTCACACCCCGAGTTAGCAGGATGGTGTGATGCTGATCTGGGCTGGTCAGTGTCACACTTGCTTTTCCAAGTTTGTACCCCTGAGACAACTGTTTGATAACCATTATACAGTAGGCACAGAAGTCAGCACCCTTTATCAAACAGAACGCCAGATAGCTGCTGCTACATTAAAGACTACATTCGCTTTTGTAAATGCTGTGGATAGAGACATCATAAAGGTTTTAAAATCTGTGCTTGGTTTTCCTCTAGACCGCAGTAAATGTCAGGCAAATTAACGTTGTTTTGACTTGGACGGTTTTCTCCTTTGCCTGTAAATCCATCATCTCATACAGAGATGAGAAAACCATTAACAACAGAAAAGAGTTGTGAGATTTGTTTAGCATGTATGTACTAGACAGAGTTAGTCAGTCTTGAGATCCTTCGAGAGGATTCTTTGGCTCAATCAAAAACAGCTTCAAATCTTGAGTTTCTGTGGCTGAGGGCTGAGTCACCGCACTCTGGCTTTTAGGATACATTAAAAGCACATTAACACTTCTAGTGTCACTTGCCCAGAGTGAAGGTCCCTGGCTATCAACATTTGCAGGGTCCCTCCAGAAATGCCCCAGCTGCCGCCATGACATTGCAACATGTGGCAGGGAGGGGTTTACTGAGATGGCAGACTGAAGTGGCAAAGGGTGACCTGGTTAGTCATTTGGTTTGTTCTGGAAGAAGTTTGTAAAGGACCACCCTCCTCCATTAGATTTAGGAGAGTCTTCATCTTTAGGAGGAATCAAAAATTGCCTGGAATTGATGGAGCATGGACTTCCAAAAGAGACAACTTCACTGTTGCTGTCTGTGGACCTTGGGGAATCTGGCGAGGCCAAATTCCAAGTGTTTACATTGGCCTGAGGTCTGTAACCTGCAGTCTTCTCCGCTTCACCTTCTGCTGTTGTGTCCTCCACAGCGGGGTTAATGGGGAGCCGCATCTGTGGCTTATAGCCGGCCACCACCACGGGGTCAGTGTCCTGGTCTTCCTCTGGGTTTGGCTTGTGGCTGATACATGGATTGCACATCAATGTACACGACCTGGGAAACCCCTCCCACTTCATCCGCTGCAGGGTTCGTTATTTCCTCCTCGATGATAGGTGGGCAGTAAGACACAACCACAGGGTTCTCAGGGTCTGCCTCAGAGCTTTCCCCAGGACGCTCAGCAACTGGGGAAATTATTTCTGTATCCTCTATTTTAGGGACTATTGAACGAGATTCCAGGACTTCGACGTTATTTGGGGTACAGGGGTTCATTTCCAATGTTTTAAGAGCATTGCTTCCCTGGAAGTAAATTTGGAACAGTGGTTAAGACAGCGCTGCACGCTCCTTGTGGCCCCTCTTACAGAAAGACTCATATTTTTTTTTCACATCTGTTTATAAACATTTGCCTCTGTAGCTCTGGAGTTCACATCCAGAGCAAAGCTACTTTTTTTTTCTCTGCATCAATATTTTCTTCCTATTAACACAGCAGCGAAATGAAGTATGGCGTGAACGCTGAAGTCGAAGACCTCTGGACATCAGACAGAGTTAAGCATGCATGTTCTGTTCTCCATGCTGACACCCCCACCTCCCAAGCTTCTCCCCAGAAACAAACGGAGGAGTCCCTTCGTCCTCACAGACAAACACAGAGAAGGAGGGATTACCTCACAGACGCTCTTCTGAAACTGTAACGCCTTACAGTTTTCTGGATTGGGAATATCAGGGTAGAATGTTTCCTTAATCCTTCAAATAAAGAATGAATTAGATTTAATAGCTATCACGTATCAATCATGTAACAAAATGTAGGAATTATCTAGCTTGGCTGGAGCCTTTTTTTGTGACAATGTCAATGAGCACCTGAACACAAACAGAAGCTCTTCACGCGAGACCTTCTGACACAGGGCTTCAGTGTGAGCGCTGCGAACCGCCGCTCTGTGCTCTAGCTAGAAGCTCTGATTTGGCTCAAGAAAATGAAAGTAAATCATTTACAGTTATGCCTGTGATCACGTCTCACATCAAGTATAGGCAGTTTTCACCATGAACCGGATTAAGCAGGGTCAGTTACTCAAAGGACCTGTCTGCATATGCAGTCCTCTGGTCATCACAAGAGTCTGGCCCGCACAAGGGACACCTCCAGTGCATGGAAGTGCTCGACCAAGGTGGGCAAGTGCATGAGCGTTCACATTGAAACAATCCATTCTATTTCCATTTGCTTGTGCATGTGCATGCATGTGTGTGTGTTCGCGTGAGTGAGTGTTCTTTTTGTTGGTTTCTCTTTGGAGGTAGAGACTTGCTATGGTAGCCTAGGCTGCCCTTAAACTTCTGACACTCCCCCTGCCTCAGCCTCCAAAGTGCTGGAATTGAAGTCATGAGTCACCATATCAGGTTAAAAAATAACTAAAAGTTTTAAAGTTGACAGCCATGAGTGGTAAGGAAACTGCCTGCTGAGTTGAAGGAAAAAAAAAAAGCTAATCTCAGAAATTCAACATCAGCGAAAAGATTTGCTCAACACTGTATTTTTATACTTAGAAGTACTAAGGACTCTATTGTTTGGATTCCTCAAGGATGGTGATGTGTTGACATGAGTGCAAATGTTCTGGCTTCCAGGTCTCTCTCTCTCTCTCTCTCTCTCTCTCTCTCTCTCTCTCTCTCTCTCTCTCTCTCTCTCTTTAACTCTTGTACTGAAATAGTTGTTTTAAAGTTGGAATTAGTTGTCAAAATAGGTTCTTCTATTTGCGAGTATTACGATTTTCATTTAGAGGCCAGGGTTGTTCAGAACATATTCTCTTCTGTCACAAACATAGGCATTTTAAAGAAAATGGACCCCTTCCTGTGATGACTGCGGCTGTCTGTCCTGCCCTAGTCAGGACAGTTCCTGGCAGTCACCCCGGAGTCCACTGCTCTCCTCTGAACCCCTGTCCACTTTAGCCTCACACCTCTCCCTCTCCTCTCCTCTCCCTCTCCTCTCCCTCTCCCTCCCTCCCTCTCCTCTCCTCTCTTTTGTCCAATTATACAGTGCCTCCAGTTTCAGAGTCTACCTGAAACCACTCTCTTTAGAATGTTCTCCATCTACCAACCCGTGATCCTTCAGGGCTCTCCACAGGGCAGCCTTTCTGCTTGCCTCTTCGTCCCCTGTTCCTCTCACACTCTGTAAGCACATGTTTAGAATGTTCTTGCTTCCCTGGCCCTCTCTCTCACCTTGCTGGGACTCTTTAAGAACCAGGCTTGTTTATTCACAACTACAACCCCTTTCTCATGTAAGGGGCATGCACTTGGGATAAACAAATGAACAAAAGAACCAATTCTAATGGGCGATCAGAACCCATTGAGATCATTAACTTCCATTTAAACTTGCAGATAGCCATGATCAATTTATGTGTGAAAATGTATTCGAAGCAACTATGCCATTGTGATAAATTATTAGTAAAGACAGTAGGAAAAATGAACATTTTAAGTCTTTGAGCTCTTAAATAGTTTCAATAAAATGTCATCTGCTTACTTGAAATTGATGATTAACATTCTAAGTAAAAAAAAAAAAAAAAACCATGTTTGTTCAATTTGCACAACGTGACTGCACAATGAAGCTTGTTAAGACAAAACAGGGTGAATACACACACAGTCATCATTACCATTCTCGCTTCCGATAGCAAAGGATGCTTGTCACCACGCCAACAATGACAGCCACGGCCACTGGGATGAGGATGGCAATAATCAACCCCACAGCTGAAAAGAAACCATCATCAATACTGAAAATCGCCACTGGAAGTACTGAGTAGAGAAGACATTTATTCTTTTGAAGAGACAAAACTCTAACTGATCTAGGGGCACTGAAAAATAGAGCATGATTCCTCATGATCCTGCCACTGGTGACATGTGGGCCAGCGTTTTTGGTGTGAGGAGGCGTGGGAAGGGCTGTCCTGTGCGCTCTGGGAGGCTTAGCCACATCCTGGTCTCTAACCATGGGATGCCAGTAGCGCTCCAGTTACGACAGTCAGAAACATCACCAGACATTGGCAAGTTGTCTTCGATGGGGTAAAAGCCATCCTGTCGGAACACCGTTTTAATGCTCCATGGCCTCATGGCCCTGTGCTCCAGACCTGGACACGGACTCCATCCTGGTGGAGGGAAGCCTGAAGCCAAATGGAAGCTCTCTCATGGTGAAGGGCAGCAAAGGCCACCGCCCTTGTCTACTGCCATCTCAGACTTACAAGTGTGGTGTCTTCCTGAAGTTTAGAGTGTCTCTTACACATTTCCCTAGACCTATTAAGATCAAACTAGCATGGAAAATATTTAAACCGGATCCAAAAAAAAAAAAAAAAAAAAAAAACCGGTCTATGAATTTTGGATTGTAGAATTTGGGTGCATCCCTAAATTAGCTAATGTCTTACATACTCATATGGAAGCAGCTTGAAATAATTGACAACAAAAAAACAGCCTCTCATAGCCTTTAACACTCTGGCTCTTCCTAACATAAAAAAGCAATGAACTGTGAAACTTTAGAACAGTGGTTCTCAACCTATGGCCCTCCACCCATTTGGCCAACTTCTTATTCCAAAAATATTAACATTATAATTCATAACAGTAGCAAAATTACAGTTATGAAGTAGCGATGAAAATGATTTTATGGTTGGGAGTCACCACAACACGAAGAACTATATTAAAGGGGTGAAGTATTGGGAAGGTTCAGAACCACGGAGATCATCTTGAAACAAAGATGCCTGCAGAGTCCCCAGATAATAAGACACTATCATGTCAGTGGCAAAGGTGTCTCTAGGGCAGTGTTGAACTTACAGTTTTCCTTGGTCACCACAAACATGCTCTTCTCTGGGCCTAGACCACCGTGTGTGTAGGCTCGAAGGACCAGATGGTAACTGGTTTTTCCCTGAAGATCAGCAATCCTCAGCGTCTTCTGGGATATGTCAGTGATATTCTTTAGCTTGATGTCAGAATGATCTAAAAATCAAAGGATATTCTCACTCATCCTAAGGTCACCTTAAACTCAGGGTTGTACAGCCAGACACTCTTAGGCAGAACATCTTGTTGCTGGCCACACCTAGCCAACGATCTGGGGCCATATTCAAGTTCTTTCTCTGCCAGTCAAACCATCTAAACTACTCTAAACTCTGGCTTCTCTGACTCTGCAAGGGGACAGCATGGCTTGGCTCCTGGTGACCTGTAAAATTTTCATATATATTTGTTAGAACAATGCCTGGCATACAGCAGGCACTCCATAAAAATCACTTTCCTGTCTGTGACTAAGGAAAAACCCTGAAACTCACAGACACTCAAAAGAGACCCTGCGGAAGCAGTGGCAGAGGCTGGGCAGGGCAAAGGTGCAGAGCAGTAGACATGACCTCAGTCCTTACGGAAGGACCCACATGGTGGGAAATTTCAAGACACAAGGAAGACAGGGTGCCTTTGAGTCACTTTGAACTGAATGGTGAAGACCGTTTAACTGTTTTGTTCATAAAAGTCTTGACCAATATAATGTAAGAGAGAGTTTAAAGAGTCAAGCCATGTATGGAAACAACCACTCCATAGCCCACCCTCTCCCGCTGCCTCCTAATGGGGGCGGCTTCTCTAGAAGCTGGCCCATGCCATCCCTCTCAATTGGCCCCACCCCTGGCCCTGCCCCAGCTCCTTTCTGGCTGCTCCCACTTCTTTCCCACAGTGTGAGGCCTTCTTTCTTCTAAGAGTCCAGAATAAGGCAGTAGAGAGGAAAAAAACACTTGCAGCCTTGCGTACCTAGAAAAGTCTTCATTCTATTCTGGTACTGAGCTGCAGAGTACCAGGGTGCAGAACTTTACACTGAGGATAACAGAATTTTAGAGACATTTCTGTGGTTTCTGTCAGTTATCTGCTGACAGGGAAGTCTGCCACCATTTTGATTCTAGGTCATAATTGGGGCTCTGAACCCATTTTTTTTTTTTTTGCATTTTCTCACATCTTTAGTTATTAAATATAAAGCCATATTAAAATGAATAATATGGTGTATGGATCATGAAACACTAGTAAGGCTTATGAGGAAAGGATTAAAAATAAGCGATTTTGACTTTTAAAGAATTTACATTCCATCTATTGTATTCTCTTTGAGATAGTTTTGGAAACTGTGTTCGGCTGTGCGGCAGCCCTTTCTTTCCTGCATGGCCAGTGGGAGTCTTTTTATTCTTTATACAGCACAAGAACCCGAACAGTCATTTACTCACCTGTCTCTAAGCTCCTCGTCTTGGTCTTAGGTGTATCTCTCTCTCCTTTCTGTAAGTAAAATAAATACCCTCTTAAGAAGCCCCGGAGTTCTTCCACGGGATGTCGTCCCATTTCACTAATATGGAATCCGCAGATGTATCTTCCACCGTAAAATTTGGTGCAACAATTGGAGCTGTCAAAACAAGCAGTCGATCGCTGAAGGCAAGGGAGTAACTGCTCATGAGACTTCTGGCTTCACCAACAACTAATCTTAGAATTAAACTGCACTCTTTACTCAAGCATGGATCTCTCTGATGGTTAAACTTCTATGCTGATAACCAGGCGGAGCTCAGGGAAGAGCCACAGCCTTTACACAAAGCAGGCATCCAGGAGATGGCCTGTGCCACATCTCTTAAGCGACTGCTCAAACAGACTTCAGGAAAACTCGCCTCTTTGCTGTTAGTCCTGGATACATTTCCAAGTTTTTAAGCTTCTGTCAACACAAATCAAGTATGACAGCCATGATATAACTCTCTCAGTGTCAAGACTGAAATTGTGACATCAACAAGCAGGTGGGGGATATGTGATTAAAAATGTTGATAAATTTGGGATAGGAATTATTTTATCTTCCTTGATCTAAACAACTAAATCCAGTATGTTTTTGGAGAGCAGCTCTTGCTACTTGCCCATTTACAAGTTCTCATGTTAGTCAAACTTTAAAAGAACTCACCCACTTAACTTACCTAATTCTTCTATGTATCCAATTATAGAACGTAACAGTTGGTATCCCTGGTTAGTGCACCCGTAGAGGTAAAAGTTATATCTTACTCCCGGCTGAAACTGATCTGTAGAATAAACAAAGCAGTGAACCTTCATAAGTCCATGTGGGTAAGCAAGAATTTTAATCTTATGTTTATCTGAGAAGCATAACATTTATAACACGTGAAAATTTCCAAAGCTAACTACAGATCTATTATAAAAAATTTATATTTTTTCAAAATTAGTAAACATTTAGGAGTATTAAGCAAACCATGAACACCTTCACTCCATAATAATGAAAAGATCTCGGGATGACTTTTTTTTTGAAGAGACAAAGGTGGCTGAGGCTGACATCTTCTTGCCTCTCAGGTACCACCATCCAGTGGGCTCCATGTGCTACTGCATGGTCCCCGTGTGCTAACAAATGCTTGCCCTCTCCTATGTACCATCATTTTTTGGGTTGGACAGAGGTGATGTTTCCCGTCCCAGCACTAGAAACCCCTGCTCAGCTTGAAGCTTTAGGGACAAAGGAACCAGTCTTCTGCATTTCCTTCCCTTTGCAACACTCACTGAGCGAGGGACACACAAGACGAGTCTGAAGTTTTTTTAAATTACTTTTTTAGGTTGACATGAAAAATGGTGAGCTTCATTATGACATCTTCACACGGATGTCCTTACACTCCGGTCCTTTGTCACTCCCTTCTTTGTGTGCCCCTCTCCCTCACTCACTTCTAGTTGGTTCTCTTTCTTCAACTCGTGAAGCATCTTTTAATGTCTCATCAAATATGTAAAGACAAGACATGAGAAACACAGAAGCACAAAGCCCTTCTCAACATGGAGAAGCTGGCCACTTGTAGGGAAGACACGGGGCAAGAGTAGCCACGATTCTCACGTAATAAGTGGAGGATCTTAGAAGAAACACTAATCAGAAAAAGATCAGAAAAAGGCCCTCAAAACGCTCTTTGAAGAGGATCATGGAAAGCAGTAGGGGGCTCATCTTGGAGGAAGACAAGGCCTTCATCAAGTCCTAACAGTGCAGGAGGTATCCATTGCTGGGTGGAACGCATTCCAGTGGGCCTCACACAGTGCTTCTTTAAGCCACACGCCCAAAGAACACCCGAACCCCAGAGGCCAAAGTGAGATGGGCAGCCTCAAAAGTCACGTGACCTATAAAGGAAACCTGAGCTTTTGTCTCTCGCTAACTTTTCTCCCTACGCTATTTTTTCTGGCGTGTTTGCTCAGTGATTCCAGGTACGAAGTAAATACTGACGGTAAATCCAAGTCAACCAACTGCATTCAATTTTGTGCCTTTTTTCCCTGGGGGGAATGATATACTTGAGGTTATGATTTCATACTACGTGTGAACCCATAACTCATTTTATGTTAAAATTACACGTTATCGATACTGAGTGGAGTATGTCACTCAAAAGGGCTGAGTGGGTGATGCAGAAATCCTCAAAGAGAGCGGAGGGCTGAAGGAGAGGAAGACCGCATAAAGAGAAGGATGAAGGATGGGGAGAGTTCAGCACGGAGGCTCAGCAGGCAACACCGACAGCCCCAGCCTTCTGAGGCCTGGAGTAGTTCTGCAGTGGAATTCTGGCACCGTTACCTCCTAACTTTGTGACCCAGAGCACTTTCCCAAGTCCTCCCTCTGTGCCTTTGTTTTCCTCAGCTACTACAGAGAGCCTGCCTGTGCACAGGGGCAGCTGTTACAGCAGCTTCACCCCATCCTGAGGGATCCCAGCTACAACTTGTTCTCCCAGAGACACTGCCTGCATTGCCCTGTCCAAGGGCCCCACTTGTTCTGCAAGCCCAGGAGGGAAAGGAGACACCACTGGCTCAGGCTCAGCCAAGTCAGTCTCACAGGAGAGGACTCCAGGGCAGGTTTAGGGGAGAGGAGGATGGAGGTGGCCAGAGGAGAAAGGGAGCCCCTGAGAGGACCACCACCTCTTTAGTCAACTGTGGAAGTGCTCTAGCAGAGTGGAAAGACAGCTCAACTCAACTGTGGTTAATCACCAAGTGCAATCCTTTACTCTTCAACAGTGGAAACAGCGAATGACCAGAACCTGTCTTAGGGAGGGAAGCAACTTGGGGCCCTTTACCCTCCAGCTTGCTTCACCAACATAGAAGGAAGAACCAGTAGCTGATGTCTCTAGAAGTATCGTGACCTACAGGCCCACTACTGGCTCAAGGAAAACCCCAAAGGTGTAGGCTCACACTGGTTCAGCAGAAGGCATGGTAGCCCTGCAGGGAAGGAAGCAGCCACTTCCAAAGGAGAAGCAGGGTTGGTCTGAAGGATGCAAGCCTCATTGGGTGCCACACTTCTCAGGCTTCACCTATCAGTGGTGGCTCACTTGCCAAGGCTCACAGGCTCACCAGCAGACATGCACTCGATCACAAAGCTGAAGTCATCCCATGCTCACTTCCAGAGTTACCCTGTGTCCTCATTTAGGAAAGTAGTGGTGGTGGCTTTGAGGCCTCAAGGACCAGAGTCCTGGACAAACTAACGCAAAGGGACACTAACTTTACTGTCTTTGTTGTTCAGAAGCGTGTTCCCGAATTGTTTCATCTTTGACATAACTTTTACTCCTACTGAAGTCTATTTTATCAATATACCATCACTTACGCATTTCCTTGTCTGCTGTTTATCAATTTTCAGAGTACAAACAAAGCTAGCAAGAGCATTTTCAGAGCTAGGTGTGGGGAAGCACACCTTTCATTTCCGCAGAAGAAGCAGCTAGATCTCTGAGTTTGAGGTCTTACCTCAAAGAAAAAGAAGAACAACAACAACAACAAACCCCACAATTACTCAGATACAAATCTATGCTGTTCTCTCTGATGACCTATCAGAGTGGATTTCTGGACAAGGAATGCCCAGTTCCAAGGGTAAGAATCTTTTCTACACATATGCCACAGTTATATCAAATTAAATTACAGCAGGTCACGCCTGCCATGGCACGTAGTCACATCTGTGTGGCTTTTCAAAAGCCCCCTTAAAGGCCTCAGAGAGCCACGGATTCTTACCAGACTCTATGACAGTCTCAGTGCTGTTTGAAGGAACCTTTATCCAGTCCAGGAGGCAGGGCTCAGACCGAGATGAGTTGCACCATTTAATTACGTAGTCACAAGTCATGTTGGGGTTGGGATGCCAGGTGAGGAAGATCCTGTTTCCTATCCCAACCGCTTGCTCTACTGTGATGTCATCTGCAGCAAGAAAAGAAAGATGTTTTATTAGCAGTCAAAGCAATACCAGAAGGCAAGCCTCAAGAAAATGGGCAGTAGAGAAGTTATTTCACTGTACACAAATGCTAAAACAGTAGTTACACTAGGTAGCAATGTTTAGCAAAGAAGTAACACAGTTACTCTCTTACTGGAATAACTATAGCGTTTACCTCAGAAAATAAATCACAAATCTGAGAAGAAAATATAGAAGCTTCTAGAATCTGGTAGACACATAGTGGGGTCTTGACTGGCTCTGGGATGAGAACCCAGAAAGTTTGGGATGGTCATGTGGAGAGAAGAAGGCAGGAGGCTGAGGAAGGATCAGGGACAACTAACTCTTGCTCTCCCCATGCAAGGTGAGCATAGCTCATAGGAAAGGGAGAGGCACAGCATGTGCAGATGGAGCATCCAAACGGCAAAGCCATGAGGTGGGATGAGCAGTGTGGGCAGAGGCATTTTCCAGAGACCGTGAGATACTGGGGTTGGGGGTGGGGGTGGTGTGCACACACTGGGGAGTGAGAGCAGGCACTGCTTGGCTGTGGGAGGTTCACTTGTCTGTTCTGCTGGACCTGGGCCTAAGGGATAGGTGAGGATGGAGGTGAGGTACGGGGACCAGAGTGGAGGGCAGCCCGGCATGGCCAAGAAAGACAGGAGAGACTCCCACGGGGACAGGAGAGAAGAATGACCTCTTCAATTACTCTATACTTAAGAGTTTGGTTTAAAAGGGGAAAAAAAAACCCAGCCATATATAGGAAAGATTTCCAAATGAATGTGTGTTTATAATGCAGCTGCTCCTGAACACAATCCGAGCACCTGTTGGACATAAGACAGCTTTTTTTTTGGCTCAATGTGATTACAAAGCCACAATTTCAACTTGAGCTGAAGCTCTGGGATGGAGAGTTGTGGGCCTGGCGTAACTATACAGCTTAAACCACAGTTCCAGCTGTGAATCACCAGGGCCACTCAGAGCAGGTAGCATGGGAGTGCTCCAGTTAAAGAGAAAACAAAACAGCTGCAGTCTGCAAAAGCACCCAGTACAAATGAGGGGCCATTAGACGCCCTGCTCTGAGCCCTGCTTCCCTGTACTGGCACACCCTTCCAATGCCTCGGTTTAGGGCTGTGCCTAGGTCTGGGCGTATCCAGTCTTTGAAACAACCCTGCTACGTTCCATTCCTGCCTCTGAATTCTCTGTGGTCACTGCCTAGGACAAACAAACAAACCAGGTCAGTACTAAGAAATAAGAAACCACCTCAACGGAGTACTGAGAAAGACTCGGGAGACCTAACCAGACTCTTCCTTTCTGTCAGAGTGCTCTTGTAAAAGGTTCCTTCCATACTGAGGAAGCAACTGGAAGAGGAGAGGGAGATGGCCGTTTAAAACTCCTGACTAAGCATGAGATCCAGCAATGAGGGATGAGGAAAGGTTAGCAGGTGGGGGTGGGGATAAATGAAGGTCATCTGAGGATAAAGATGACCAAGTATGTTATGTATGTCTGTACTAAACTATCCAGTTCAAATGCACTAGTTTGTGCAATGAATATAGACTAATAAAGTCCATGTAAAAGCCGAGAAGGAGTGTGGTACGCCATTGGCTGGCAATCTGCACAGTTTAGAGGAAAACACAGAAATTTTCATATTACATCATGTGGATTTTTGTTTTTCAAAACCCTTATTAAAAATCTAATTTAGGCCGGGTGGTGGTGGCGCACGCCTTTAATCCCAGCACTTGGGAGGCAGAGCCAGGCGGTATTTCTGAGTTCAAGGCCGGCCTGGTCTACAGAGTGAGTTCCAGGACAGCCTGGGCTACACAGAGAAACCCTGTCTCGAAAAACCAAAAAAAAAAAAAAAATCTAATTTAGTTTTTAGAATGGCTTTTTTTTTTTTTTTTTTTTTTTTAAATTAATGAAGAACTTCTGTGCAGGGTTTGGAGGCCGGAAAATCAGGAGTTCATGGTCAGCCTTAGCTACATAGAAAGTTCCAAGCCAACTTGGACTATATAAGACCTTATCTTAAAAAAACAAAAAAACAAAACAAAACAAAACCCCCCAAACCAAAACACAAAGAGGAAAAAATATCAATTCACCACAAAGCTGCCAATTAAAACAAGCATCTTCTTCCCCTGCCCAATAGGCTGCAAAGCTAGACAACCAAAACTCTTACTCTTGAAAAGAAACTTCCAGTCTCTGACCAAACATTTAAGCATTTCTTCCTAAGAGTACTGTCCACACCTAAAATATTTCATTCTCTTCGACAAAGTAATTGGATACAGTAATTACTACCTACCACGCAATGTAGGCTTCAAATCAATCCTGAGGACATCTGGGAGGCTGAGGCAGGAGACTGCCTGTTCAAGTCTGGTGTGATTATCTAGTGTATTCAAGGCTAGCTTGAATAAATCTTGTCTCAAAACAAAATAAAAACTACTACTGGCTGCATCTCTCATTGGGCAGCAGGCATTCAAGTACTTGGTCCTCTATTTGCATATATGCAAATATATGTACAATATGTAAATCATGCAGGAGGGGCAGGATACTCCTCCCATCAGGAAAGCTGCTACCACAGTTTCCATTTCCCTGCTCCTGGAAGTTCTCCCAAGCACTCACCATTTGGGATTTCCATACTGGCTATTTTTGAAGGTGGTGATGAGCCAGCAGAATTTCTTGCCACCACACTGATGATATAGTCATTTTTATTAAGCTGTATCTCTGCTCTGTGTTGAGGATCAAGGATCTCAGAAAGGGACTGTGTCTCCTCGTTTGATGAACACGATACATTGTAGGAAAGTATTTTTCCATTAGCTTCATTAATGGGTAAAGGCTATGAAAAACAGAGAAGTAAATTCTGTCACTGAAACCTGAGAAAAGTTCTGAGGCCCAGGGACTAAGTTCACAATAAATGGTGACAGGAGAATATGAAGTCATCAGGTTGAACAAAAATGGAATGAGATACTGAAAAAGAACTTATGTTTAAAAGTACACAAAATTTTAAAAAGTAAGTGATGTAAAAACAATGTTTATTTTTATAGTTCCAGAAGCAAAAATGTAGGACACGTAGCCTGAAGGAATAGTCTATCGAAACGAAGCAGTGTATGGGGTTCTCACATACGTATTCTTTTCTCCTCCTATATACCACGTGACCGTTACCAAAGCACTAGGAAATACACAAAAATTCAAAGAAGGGTTGGCAAGAGGCTCGGTAGGTCGGGTGCTGACTCCCAAGCCTGAAGACTTTAAGTTCAATCCCCAGGCCCCACAAGGTAGAAAACCCAATTCTTGTAACTTTCCGAACTCTACACACACACACACACACACACACACACACACACACACAACACATACACGCTCATAAGATCAGAGTAAAGTGTTCAGAACTGAGGCCAGACGGTCTCTCAGTGCCTGGGGAATCAGCAGTGATGGAAACATGAGGTTGGGAGATGGCAGATGTAGCCAGTCTGGGAAGCCTTGGCTCCTTGAACACAGTTCTGTGGCGCTGTATTTCATATATCATTTATCAGGACAGCTGACTAAGCAAGTAAAATTTGAAATATTCACCAAATCCAAGTTACCGCTCATATGTTAAGCACTTGAGCAAATTAAAAGTCTTTAAGCATCCAAGGAAACAATAGATATTTACCTTCCAGTAGATGATTAAGTTTTTTCCATCAGAACTCCACTCTCTCCAAGTATCGGGTCCCTTTGAAGGAGCTGGGAAACAGATTCCTAAGTTAGACTTTAGATGCAAACTGCAAGGCAGGGGACAGTATCGGTGACTAAAATGGAGGTGCTTGAAACTTTATTCCAGGGTATCTGCAATTCCCCATAAAAGGTGGCTTCCATTTAGAAAGTGCTTCAACGAGAAATGCTAAAGTGAAGCTAGCCTCTCAGGGTCTATAGAGCCCAGAAAATGGGGTAAGATGACCCTCAGGGCCATGCGACTGCCCCTCCCTGTCACCCCTCCCATCCCCCACTACTAATCAACTATAGCATCATTTCACTCACTGGCTTCTGTGGTTAAATGTCGCTTTTCGTTACTCCACCTGCTCCACTTCCAGAAAGTCTCGGAAGAACAACGAACCCGGAAGGAATACATAGTGTATGGGTTTAATTTGTCCACAGCAACATGGTAAGTTGAATCCTCGCCTCCTCTCATTGTGGCATTCCGCTATTTGAAAACAAGTAAATATAGATTGGTACTTAAGTGTATGAATATGTAATATGCCCATACATGTTATAGCCTGGGGTATAAAACCATTCTGTGCTTGTACTGTATAGAATGTTATACTAGTTTGCAATTACAGCAGCAGAGTTCATAGTGTTTAATTCTTATGAAATACTACATTAAGAGAATTATGCTCCATAGTGAATGAAAATGAGTATAAGGCCGCTCTTAGGTATGATTAAGGAGAAGGTTTTTACTGTAGATATGAGGGAGAGAATAGCTAGAGGCATCTAGAAGGGCCCAGACTGAACATGGCCAGCAGAATAGACTGGGCCATGGAGGGGCTGTGGGTGGAGCAAGAGATGAGGAGAAGAGAAGGAGAGCAAAGAGAGCAAGAGCCTGTAGCCAAGATGGCTGAGTTACACAGGAATCAGAGAAGCTGGGGAAGGGGAGGGAAGCTGGGCTTGGGGTGCTGTGCAGAGATTTAGGGTAGAGGTGGAGTATGCCATCCAGGAAGACTCTAGCAGGTACTTGGAGCACGGTCTGAGGGATCCTAGAGGCTGGCATAAACCTTGATATGCTAATAGGCACACAAGCATAGGTTAATGGAAGAGCCTTATATTCTTTCTTGCCAGAGATCATGAAAATGACTCCTTTGAGCAAGTAGAGACTCTTACTTAAGTCCCTAAGAGGATGCTGGCTTTTGTCTAAATGCCAGACTTTAGGAAAAGGAATTTCTTGGGACCTAACACATAGTAGTCAATTAAATACTGGGATGCATTTTAAATCTAATTATTAGATCTAAATGATTATGGTCAGTTAAATGATACAGATTTTTTTTTTTTTTTTTGCTAATCAGTGAGTAGCTAGTGACCATGAAACCTGAACACAATTTGATAATTAGAGATAAGCTTGAAGATTAAGTGCGTTATCCCAAGGAGTGGGAATCATCCTGGAGGCACGTGGCATGGTTTATATAGGTGTCACCTAGGGCCTCTAGTATGTACTGAGCATGTAGCAAATAGACAAAAAATTTCATGACTGTAAATAAAGTTAAAACGAAGCAGTTTTACACGAATCTGAGGAGGAACATGCCAGGAGTCCCTTGGGCACTCAGCTGCTCGGTACAAAGTGGCTTATCAGGTCAAACTGTGTACTTCTGAGTTTCCAAATTAACGTTCAGCTAAAGTACCATTTACTTCAGGGTTACCACAAATTACAGGAAGGTAGAGTATAAGTCAATCTAATTATTTAAAAATGTATTAAAAAGTCCTGTTTTGACTTTATAATTACCAATTTCAACATGCTTCTACCGAGCACTTAATAATTTCAAATGCCCTTGTACTCTCCTGTGCCAGTTAGTCAAAGGCTGCAGTAAGAGGTACTTTTTCATTCACAAACTTAACAGTCCTAGGTACATGCAGGCTTTACACACTAAGCCTGAGAGCATTCGGAACAGCAGAAGTTGAACCTATACTCCGTACTGCCCAGTAACAAATGCTCGAATGGAAATTATAATGTCGCCATGGCCCTGGACTGTCAGGTCTTTCCTGGCTTGTCGAATCTCTGTAATAAATGTTCGGAGAGTTTTTATGTATATACATATATTTGCTTAATTATGTTTGAAACTGGGTGTTTAATTCAGAATAACCATAAAGAAAGCTATGGGAGAATTTTACTTACCACTTCTTTCTTGGAATTAGCTTTACAGATTTCAATTTGACATAAAAGATTAATCTTTGTAAAATTTCCTGGCAAATACCAGGAAAGTGTAACAACTGTTGAACTGATGTCCTTCACTTTCAACGAGATAGGAACATGAGGAGCGACTGTAAACAGAATTACAAAGATTAATGCCTTTATACGTTTAAGGGTGGAAAAGGTCTCTCCTAGTAAGATAAACTAGAAGCAAAGTATATCTGTGGGGGAGAAGAGCAAAGAGGTATTATTAATGCCAAAAACTTAGACAGTCTGTGTGGAACCATGGACCTATTTGCTACTATTGATATCATACCAACGACCTTAAAGAACCAATGTGCTCTAGGTTCTTTACCTGAGGTTGAGGATGCTAAGAGGTGGAAGGATCAAGGTACCTTTAAGAGATTTGTGTGTACACTGGGAATGACAGATACAGAGTAACTGACAGCCACACATACTAGGGGACTGTGGTGTGTGTGTGTGTGTGTGTGTGATAATGATGCTGTCTGCTACCGGAATTCATTGTGGCTCAGGATGGCAGAGTCTTAACAATGGCAGCAGACTCTTGAGGTTCAAAGGAAAAGTGATGTACATGGGGAAAGAGGGAAAGACTCAGGGCAGACAAACACATGCAAAACCTTCAGCTCTAGTGTCACCGTCTGACTCTGGGATGACACAGAAAGGAGGATGGCAGGATGGAGCGACAGACAAAAAGGAGGGGCTGGTGATGGCTCAAGAGCACTTCACACTTTCAGCCAACCTGACCCGACAACAGTTCCCAGCACCCACAGGAGGCCGCTCACAGCCACTTCTAACTGGAGCTACAGGGGGTCTGACCCCTTCTTCTGGCCTCTGTGGGTACCGACATAAGTAGCACACTTAGCACATACATAGCCACAGAAATAATATAAAATAAAAATTCTTTTTACGAAGCAACGAAAAAAGGGAGGCAGCGGGACCCTCTACTGTCCACTTGTCACACTGGTGACAAAGCCCTTGCTTGTACCCATGTGTCTCTGTGAGGTCTCAGCAGGTGGCAGAGCATAGCATGGCTGATGGAGGGACAACCCCAAAAAGACTACACGTATCTTATTTCTATTCTAAGCTGTGTTACATGCTGGTGGGGAAAAAAAATCAGAGCTCACTGGCACACAAAGAAACAAATAGCATACAATTGAGATGTCCCTCGAGGATATTATCCTAAGAAATGCTAGCTTCGAACGGTTACATTGTGGTTTCACTTATAATATACTCCAAATGACAAAACGGGGTGAAGGACAGGTAGCTGGTTCAATCTGACAGAGACAGTGATGGGATTCATCTGTGTACAGGTTCAGGTGACCGCCATCACAGTTAAGACATATTCGAACTTCCCCATGTCGCCCCTTCCACGTGTTTATAGACACACATTCTAGTGAATAGTAGCGATCCCTCTAGATTACTAGCCTGGTGAACAGTAGACACCAGAGTCACCGCTCTGGTTTTAGTGTCATCGCTGGGGAAAGACAGGCAGATTCAGAGTTGTGACTCATTATTTTTGCAGTGACTTCTGAGTCAAAAAAGTATTTTAAAGTAAATGTTTTCAAGAATTGGGCAAAAAAAAAAAAAAGTTCAGAAATCAAGAATGAGTAGACAAAGCTATATATAGTTTCTATCTAAATGAATCAAATTTTTATCTCAACTCAAAAAAAATGGTCAGATTAAAAATTATTCATTTTAATTCTTTAAAATAAAAACGATAAATAAATATATTAATTAATTAATTATAAAATTGAAACAAAAAACTCCAAAGAAGATAAACAGTCAACACTGCATGCAACAGTCTGCATGCCACTTCTCTGGAGTGCCAAGGTATAGCATGTGTTATTTTTCTTGTGGTTATTTATAGACTCTGGCCTCTAACAGTGGCTCACCTCTTTCAGTTACGTTGATAACTACTGCCGATTCTGCTTGTCCCAGTGGATTGCGACCAGTCAGCGTGAAGTTATGAATTTCTTGGTCAGGAAGCATTTGCAAGCTTAGCCAATAGGTTTCATTTGCAAGTTCTTCAAACCTGTGAAATACTGCCGATTTTCCTGAAATGCTATCAGTTAAATAGAAAAAAAAAAAAAAAAAAATGAAGATAGTAAGACGTAAATATTGTGGAAAAAAAAAATGAGCAGATTTCTACTGATCTTTATAAAGAGTCTGTTTTTATAAATTAAAGGCTGATCAGAGATTCATAAAACTGGGTGTGATATAGAAAATACTCAGGCATAAACCACCGCCTGGACAGACTATCTAAGGCTCTTCCTTGTAGGCATCAGAGAGAGGAGGCACAGAAGTGCAGACGCATGCAGGTCAACTACGGCTATTACAGTATATACGGTACCAATCTAGTAATGTGCCAGAACACTCCCCTGTGTTACAGTGCATACAGTGCCAATAGAACAAGGTCATTGGCAATGTGCCAGGCCACCCCCCTGTGTCACTCAGCAGTTACTTCCAAAGTTGTTGCCACCAGCACTTTTCCTGATGAACATTACCTTTCAAATAAGGTGTATTCTGTATTTCGTGGGCCCACCAGTCCTGTTATCCTTCCTGGATTCCAACTACATATAATCTCTTTTAAGTCACGGGTCTCACAGCTCAGTTTCTGAGGAACATCAGGTGGATCTAATAGGGAGAAGAATAACAAAGGGGTTACATATGTCTTCCTCCAATCTACAGTTTTATGGTTGTGTTCAGTGAGATTTTTGCATAACGCCCTTAAAACAGTTTGCTGTTTACACATTTCCCTTTGGAATAGTGCAGAAATCATCCCTGTTTCTCCAAGATGTGTTGTTACAGTTTGTATTGCACTTGAAACAATGTATTAAGACGCTCTGAGGAGTAACTTTCAACTCAGCTCCTGTGCAAATTCCCAGCAGCAATTCGAGAAATGAACTAACTGCTTTTTTTTTTTTTAAGTTTGACTTCAAAGTCTTCTAAGTTAAGTCCTCAGAATCTACAGTTTGAAACTGCTACCATGTCCCATCTATTTATACACTGTGGCTAAGAAAGAAGTATCAGGATGCTAGAAGTCACACAGTCACTCACAGGAACCACTTGATTGGGCTTTAAAAGGTCAATTCTGGGGAGGTAGGTGCAAAAACTTTAAAATGGTATCTAAAACCATTACAGTCTGGCACTTGATTAAACAAGACAATCTCTATAATTATGCATAGCCAAACACATACAGACACTGACCTCTCCTAAAGTGATATTTATGCAAGGACTTTTCATTTTCTCTAAAAGTTAAAAACAATTTATCTGCCTGGTAAAATATTCTGTAGAAATAATACTATTTTTGAAGGAACTGAATTTTTCAAATAGTACACAGATGTCAACCAAACCACAAATTTTTCCAAACTCTCCCAAGAGATCCCAATAATTGGTTACTTAGTTTTAATTTTTTATTTATTAATATTGGATGTGTGCATGGCACATGGGGCATGTGTGCATGGAGCACTGTGGAGGTCAGAGGACAATTACGTGGGGCTCTCTCTCCTGCTGCCTAGCTCCTTCTGTCTTTATGTGAATTCCAAGCGTCACACTCAAGTTGTGGGACTGTGTGGCAAGTGTCCTTGCTTGCTGAGATTTCCCAAGCTCCTCTAATGGCATTTTAGCAAATACGGACGATGATAAGTGAATGCTTTGATGGCAGTTTTACAATTTAAACATTGATACCCTTACTTTGAAAGTTATCTTAAACCTAAGGCAAAATTATCTACCATTCTTATTACATGTTGAAACTTTATATTTATGGTGATGATTATTTTAGGGTATAGAATATATACATTAATCTACTTAAAGTCCAAATAATAAATAAGAATAGACTGAAAAGAAACAGGACTGTGACAAGGGGAAAAAAAATGAGAGGAGAATGTTTGAAATTTACTGATTTCCTTTTCAAAGAAATACACTTAGAGAAGAACTCAATTGAAATTGGGTAAATCTCGATTCAGATCATGCTTTTAATACACAAGTGAACGTAAGATATAATTTCTAAAATGCTATTAAGTGGTGTTCTGGTGCACATACCTTTAATCCTACCGTCTAGCAGAGGAAGACTGACTTCTGTGAGTTTGAGGCCAGCCTGGACTACCTAGGAATTCCAGGCCAACCAGAGCTACATAGTGAGACCACATCTCTAGAAACCAAAACCAAAACCAAACTAACATCAGAAAACACCAAGCTGCTAGGAATAAATTCAACCAAAGACGCTCAAGACCTTGTATTGCTACAATGTTTACTATGTGGGTCTGCAAGGCTCAGAATCAGAGTCTTTTTTTTTTTTTTTTTTTTTTTTTTTGTGTTTTTGAGACAGGGTTTCTCTGTATAGTCCTGACTGTCCTGAACTCACTCTGTAGACCAGGCTGGCCTCGATCAGAAATCCGCCTGCTCTGCCTCCAAGTGCTGGATTAAAGGCGTGCGCCACCACCGCCCGGCTCAGAATCAGAGTCTTACATTGATCTATATTTGAGTATAAATGTGTTCAGGTAAGGAAACGATTTAAAGGTCTTTTTTTTTCTTTTTTCTTTTTCTTTTTAATAAATGGAGGAGTAACAGTATAACATTAAGGGAGCAAAATAGAACAACAACAAAAACAAACTATCAATCTTGATCTGAACTTTATACTACCTGTTCCGGAAGTTTCTGACTCGCTCTGTCTGGCGGAAAATGCTACTGCTGCACCAAAGTCCTAAACACATAATCATCTACAGACATTCTGCACAAGCTGCGTGGGAAGAGCAGCCCAATATCATAACTTCTAGACTTATTTTAGGATACAGGAGTGAGTGGTCACCTCCCTGAGTGAGGGCACCCACACTAAAGGCAGAATGCATGAAGAATAAAACTTCTCAGCCCTTGTCTTCTGCTGCCCTCAAATATGCTACTTAAAAACTGGATACACGATACACTATGCAATATTTAAGCTTGGCTACTCAAGGGTTTACTTTAGTTAAACAGAAAACAAATGTATATGAAGTCATTCCTAAGCAATGTCCAATTAGGAAATACTACCTATACTAAGGACTTCAGATCAATTCTGAAGTTAAGAATGTAGACTAAACCCTAGTTGCTAGAGGTGTCAACCTTATTATGAAACTTAGAATTGGTACAGGGATAGGTATGAAAGAAATAAGTTCCGGTCTCCTGTGCAAGTGTTCTAGACACTTTGTATAGTATTTGTATTAAACAAGGAAATAAGGAAGGAATAGAATCAGCTCACAGAAAAGAAATGAAGGTTGGAAAGGGACCAATACCGACTGAGAGGAACTATCTGACACGATATACTTACAGCCCGCAAAGACAACCGTTCCATACACATCATCATCTGTGCTGAAAATGATGTTTGTTCCGCTGTTTTCAGAAACAGGTATGTTCAGGATATGGATAGCAACGGTTTCCCCATAAAGATGAATAAGAGGACGAAATGTATTGCCAATCTGTCCCGAAAGCACTTTCGTTGGACTCATACAACAAATCGTCATGTTGGAGCCTGCAAGTACCACTTTGTCTTGAGGGAAAACATTAGTCTCAGTGTTGCGAATCCCTAAAAAGAAACGAGAGGAATCACAAACATTTCACACATCTTTTACACAAACCTGTCTCCTTCAAACATCCTTTCTGTCTCCTAACCTGGACTCACTAAATTAGCTAGACCAGACAAGTAGAAGCTCCGACATCTACCCACCCTCAGAGACTTAGGATTACAGATGTTACCGTACCCAGCTTTGAGGGAGGTGCTGGGGCCAGAGAACTGCTTCAGTGGAGGGCACTTTCCCAACAGAGGTCCTCACTTTTATTATTTTTAAACAAGGTGCTGGCCTAAAGCTCGCAAAAATGCTCTGTCCCTGCTGCATGCTGGGATTACAGGCATAAACCATCACATACGAGAGCTTAAAATAGTTCAGTATCTACAAAACGTACCGTAGGGGTTGTGAAATAATGCAAAGCACAACACTTGGGTTTCAAAGGAGCAAGACACAAGTAAAAAGTGGAAACTGTGACCTTATTCACTTATGCAGGGACAGAACCGGATCACAGGCCTTTGCCGAAGGTCACAGGTTAATTTTTAAGGGTTTCTATACACATGCAGAAGATGCACACGCGGTATCACTCGGTAAGTAGGCTTATTCTTTTGAAACTCTCCTGTGTTCTTAGAGCAGGTGCACTTTTCATCAGCAAACAAGTGGGGAGCACTCCACACCCTAACTCACAGCTGCTGCTTCAAGCACACCCTTGCAGGTCAAGGTCATGCACCCCAGCTCCACTCCTAACAGCTGGTGTTTACACAGTGACCTCTGGTCTCCTTTATCCCTCACTCTTCCCTGACACCTGGCTTCTAAGTCCTTCTACTGAAGGGACTCCTTGGCCCCATGTTCTATCCAAGGGCCCCTTCTGATTTATCATACAAACACCTCTTCAAACTCCTTCCTCTCTTGGGTTCCACCACACAGAACTTTCTGGGTCACTCTTAGTCCTTAGGCTACTGGCCTTCTTTCAGTATTTCTGTAGACAGGAGAGCTTCCAACGGAAGCCTCCATGAAACCCATTCGCTTTTCCAAAGATACACTAGCCTTCAGAATTTAAACACTGCCCATCACATACATCCTTGTGATTCCCAAAGGGGTATCTCCAGCTACACTAATGTCTCTGGATGCCAGACTGACATTTCCAACTTCACTGCGTCAACTCAGAGTATTCAAGATGAAACTGTCTTTTCTACCCAACTGGTTCCTGTATTTTGTATCTCTGTGGACAGCATCTCACCCCTACCCCTCAGCCAACCAAAGTAACAGACACTGTTTGGAGACCTAAGCACTTTGTCTGTCCCAAATCAGATTCTGCTGCTCACATCGCTCCCTCCCTCCCTCCCTTCCTTTCTAAACTCAGCTGTCCTGGGTTATATTTACAGTGTCTTGCTCAACTGGCCCAGAGTCTCCTTATTTATCCAGCTGCTTCCGGCCCTTCCTTATCTGATGTTGCTCCACAGACTGTCCACCTGTAATGAACACTGGATGGTTTCTGGACTTTATTTTATTGACTCTGATGACCTGGGCCCCTGCTCACTCTGCCAGAATTCTTCATCTGTTTAGAGGAGTTGTATTTAATAGACACATACATGGTTTTCAGCACAGCCTTCTGGAGTTGGTCTCAGATTTCTTGAAACCACAGTTCTGGGGTGACCACTCTGGAAGATAGCTACCCAGATTCAAAAAACTAAGGGCACATACCAACCCTTACTCTTAAACAATCTAACCCGTGTGAACCAAGGGTCTGTAAAAGTCAGCTTACAGGAAATGTTCTTCAGCGGGCTCCAGGCACTCCACTCTTTATAACCGGAGAAATGAGGATAGTCAATGTGCCATCTAATGCTCACGGAGTGAGTGGCACATTGCAAGGGCAGGTCTGAGGTCCAGTTCCAGTGGTGAACTGTATCTTTACCACTCAGCACTGTGTTGAATGACTCCTAAAAATAAACACAAAATTATGCTTCCAAATAGTGCTAATGTTCTGCCTTTCTCCAGGATAAAGGAACAGAAAGGCTTCACAGAATACATGCGATCAGTCACCGAGTAATGCTATAAAGGTAATTCTGCTGCACCATTGGACAACGGTCTGTTTCTATACAGTGTAACAAGAAAGTTAGTCTAACACAGTCATTACCTGATTATGTGCCCTTGTTAACATTTGGTCCTATGGGATTACCTTCCGTTCCCTTACAGGGGTTGATACTCATTGAGACAGTCAATAAAGCAACTAAGAAAATACACCGCTATATGAATGATTTCCATACTCTCATGGAGGAAAAAAACCAAGGGATCTATATCTTAAAGAAGTAAAGCAAAAGAGAAGGAAGCAGACAAGAAGAAAACAGAGCAAGGACAGATGGGAAAAATAAGCAACCAAAACCAATGGTCCAGTTTCTCAAGAAGAAATGTTCTGAGAAAAAAAAAGTGGGGGCGGAGAGGTCAAAGAAATAAGACAAGTTCCGAGGGTGACAGATTAGACTCTAATGAGCGACTCAGTGTTCAGCAGTATGGATGTATCCACACAATTAAGGAACGGAGCATTCCCTTCAAACCTTGATAAAACTTTGCAACGTGTAAACTACATCTAGTTAAACTAGCACCCCTGCCCAAAACATGCTGTGCTGTGCTCCCAATGCTAGCCTCTCACGCTTCCAACAGTAAGAGTTCCTTACGTCTGTCACATCTTCTTCTTCTTTTTTTATATTTTACGGATTTATTTATTTATCTTAGTGAGTACACTGTTACTTTCTTCAGACAACTAGAAGAGGGCATTGGTTCCATTACAGATGGTTGTGAGCCACTGTGTGGTTGCTGGGAATTGAACTCAGGACCTCTAGAAGAGCAGTCAGTGCTCTTAACCACTGAGCCATCTCTCCAGCACCCTCCTTAAAACACATTTTACCATAATAATAAACCACGTGTAATAATAAAGCATAATAATAAAGCAGGTGTAAGTTAAATTAAATTAAATCAAATCAAAGTTTCTTAAACTTTGTATTATCATTACACGAGTGATTTTTTTTAATTTTATTATTGATTTTTCTGTCATTGTCTGTGTGTGTGTGTGTGTGTGTGTGTGTGTGTGTGTGTGTGTACGTGTGGGCACGCACATGCCACAGTTGCACACAGAGGTCAGAGAACTTTCAGAACTTTGTTCTCTCCTCCCACCAGGATTCCAGGATCAAACTCAGGCAGCCAGGCTTGTGTGGCCACCCTATCAGCCTGTGCGTGACTTTTATGTCACATCATAGGGTTCTTAAAGAACCCTAAAGGATATACAATCTAGTTCTACGATAATCCCAAAACTCACGGATGGCACCTGGAAAGCTTTAAGAGTGGGTTTCTTTCGTTGTATCACAGGGAAATGGATTTTTGCCCAAACTTACTAGTGCTACGGGTTCTGTCCTCGGATTCTGTAGAACCTTAACCTCCCAGGTGGCATTGGAGGGGTGAGGGAGAGCAGACTCCTCTGTCATTCCACTTCAATTCTAACGAGGAGGTGAAGAAGTCAGCAGACAAATCCAAGATCTCAGGAGTATCTGGAATTAAAGCTGAAAACAAGAAAGAAAAGCAAAGACGTTTAGTTAAATAATATATTTTTCACAGTGTACTTCAATTCATCAGTAACTTCTAAACTCCATAAATAAGTAATGTAATAATGTGGCATGAAAATAAACCTTGAAAGAACCCTGTCACTGGGGGTTGGGGGGAGGAACGATTGAGGTTTTTATTTGTACAGGCACTCCTGGTAATTAAAGGGACAAACTTGAGAACATTGTCAGCTGGATGTTTCAAATCGGTGACACATTTCCTATTCCAGGCAGCAGCAGGGTTCCCGGGATACCAGCAGTCACCTGGCTGGGGACCTGAAAGGAAGCAGCAGAAGAGCTTGCTTGGGGTGGCAGCAGCGGCCTGAGCCTAAGAATGTGGACAGCTGGGAAAGGGCCCTGTGCTCTCATGGCCGCTCAGGTGTCTTCCAGCAGCAGAGACCCTCACATGAGGGGATGCCACCCACTAAAGAATTCAAAGAAGTGCTCCAAGTTGTGGGTGTCATTAAACAAAAGAGGTGGTTCTAATGAGTTTGGTTCTGAGCGCCAAAGCTGAAGGCTAACTCTGAAGGGCAGGAGGGAAGAGGTCTACAAAGGGTGGTTCAGCGGCCAGTATGCAGCTTTAGCACGGTATGCATGAACATGAAGTTGAGAAGCAGCAAGGGTCAAGTAGGAGGAGATACAGAGGAGGGTGTGGTCCTTTCGGTTACTTTGCTATTGCTGTGTTAAAACACCGTGGTCAAGGTAACCCACAGAAGGAAGGGCTCATCTGGCCTTATAGCATGGCTGTGACACTGGATAAACCTTGCTTGAGAATTTGGGCACGTGTGGAGGGAATCTGTAACCTGACATGTGGGAGGGAGCAGGAGGGGAGATGCTTAACTTTGCTGCTCTCCCTGCCCACGGCACACGATCAGAGCCTCAGTGGGAAACAAGGTATGTGTGTGACCTTGTCAGTGGCAGAAACAGACATAGAGGTCCCTGCAAGATTCTTCCTCAAATGATAGGCATGTGAGGATAAGTTAGAGGAAATCCAACGGTAGGCCCTTTTTTTTTTCTTTCTTCTAGTTATTTCTTAAGGAATTCCAGGACCACTAAATCAAGTCATGGTAAGTGAGAAACTGCAAGAGGAAATAAATGTCCAGGGCAAGTTAGCTGACATTAAAACATAGGCAGAATAAGTCATTTATCACCTGCCAGTCCTAGGACCTAAAAAATATGCTTGGATAGTTTGGTTTTACTAAAATTTGCGAACACAGTTCTTTATGCTAGATTTAATAGTTAGAGTTGTACATGACCTGGAATGTGTGGATTTCAAATCTGCGCTACAGAACCGAGTCAGTTACATGTCACGGAGCATACATGCTTCGCAGAGAACCCTACAGTGGGAGCTGCATGCAAAAGCAAGGATAAGTGAGAAGCACAACGCGACCTGGAGAGAGTTGGCCCAGGTGCCAGCACAACCGGACAGAGCTAGCATCATCCAAGGATGTGATTCATGGCATCAAAGCATAATGGCGTAAACATTACAACATAGGCATCCTGCAGCAATGCCTATGTCGTTATGGATGTTCCCTCCTACAATTAACACTGGAGGCCTTTTGATAAGCCATATAGAGACCTACTTCTGTAGAAATTTTCCAAAATACATACACATATAAATAGAATTTAAATGACTGGAGTCACCATATAATGGGGGAGACAATGTCCCAACAGAACATATTGTGCCAACAAGTAACACCTCCAAATGCTAGAAATTGGATTATATCTTATTGAGTCATTGGCCAAAGAAGTCCCACACACCACCACCCACAAACATCACAGATGATTGACAACTTACTGGCTATTCTCCATAACTTAATGATAAAGTCCTATTTGCTGAAGACACAACTTCCTTATGCCATTGAACATGGGGAAATTGAGCTGTACCCAACTAGAACCTTATCCGTTTCTGACCAGTATTCGATGGTACGCAGGATATGTTTGCACACTACTGGAGGAGAAAAGTAATCGTAAATTTCCAAATACAAGCCATGTGACTTACCAGGTGCGATAACAGGCATGAAAATAATCAACCACATTTTGACTGGATTTTTAAGGCCTACTCCAGGAGATTGAACCTATATGTGACATCCTAGAGTAGCCAAAACCTGAGACTCGTAGGCCATGGGCTCTAGAGGAAATCATCTTTTATTCTACTAAAGGATCATAGCAATAGATGACTCCTAAGGACATATTGCTATACCCATAGATCAGAGCGCTGCTTGATGCTCATCAGAGAAGCTTACTCTTGCAGTAGACAGTAATTAACACAGAGAACCACAACTGGACAGCATACAGAGAGTACCAGACTCAGTCATAACTGGGATGTCTGCACCAAACCCCTCCCCACAAGGATCTGTGTAAAAGGAGAGGTGGAAAGACAATAAGAACCAGGGGTGGTGCCCTGACTTGAAGGGAACATGTCCTCCAGACACAACCTGAACTGATTATGAATGTACACACAGGACGGCACAGGTTCAAACCAGACAAAATCCCGCACTGAGAAGGGAAGTGTACACAAAGTCCCACCCTTAACCAAGAAGCTATTTGCAATTGAAGCTGGCTAGGAAAGGGTAAATCAATCAGTGTCTCCAATGGAGTGGTCACTGGGCATACCGACCACACCCCAGGGCAGGTCCCAAGCCGGGAGGGAGCAGCGTGTGCAAAACAAATGGACTCCATGGTTTTTTGTGTGTGCTTTTTGTTTTCTTTTGTTTTGTTTTTTTGTCTTGATTTTCTTTTTCTTTATTTCTGTCCAGTTTGTTTTGAATTTAGGGTTTTGTGTTTGTTTGTTCACATGAATTTGACTAAGTAGGGAAGTGGGATCTGGGAGGATTTAGGGGACAGAGAAGATGTGATCAAAATACATTGTGTGCTTTTCATCACTGTATGTATTTTTAAATAAAACATTTAAATAAATATATATTAAAAAAAAAAAAGAAAAAGAAAGAAAGAAAGAAAGAAAGAAAGAAGAAAGAAAGAAAAGAAGGAAGGAAGAGAAAGACAGAAGATACTCCCTTCCCTAAGAAAGCCACACAATTTATTCTTTAGCAGGTGGGTCACATCCCTATTTTCACTGAGAGACAGGAAGGCCATGATTACAAATGAAAGGATTTAAAAGACAAAAACCCACTTTATTTCCCTTCCTTCCTAAAGCTAAGCAAGTTGCCCAGAGGGACCATGAACTGCTATCTTTTGGACTAAAACAGACATCAAGGGGCAGTTTTAACCTGCTCTTTAGAAACCCAGAACTTTCCAGATAGAAAGGAATTTACATTGACAAATGACTCAGCTAGCAGAATACCCCCACCCCCACCCGTGTGCAAGGCATGGGACAACATGGCGGATCTATTCTCTCCTTCCACCTATGTGAGCGCTGGCAACTGAACTCAATTGTCTGGCTGCATGGCAAATGCTTTACCTCCTTCAGCCAGCAATCAGGAAGGACTGTGACTGACGTAGATCTTTTCCAACATGTAACCACTCCACAAAAGTGGACAGATCAGAGCTCACTTTATCTCCATCCCCTGTCTAACAGTCACTAACCATGATGTCAGCCTCTCAGTGGTGAAAAGCTCCAGACCTCTTTGCTGCCATGAGAGAAACCTGTGAAGTTCAAGTTCTACGTTGGCCTGCCTGAGTTACCTGTCCTTCCTCTGCACTGGTGGCCTGTGTCCTAGGTGTTCACGTAGGAGACCCTTGCCAATTGCCTGTGCACAGTACAGAACACAAGGTCCCAGTCCCTTCCCTCACAGAAAACACTTCCTGTGATGAAGACATAGGAGAGGCACCAAACTACACAACGGATGGACTATGAATTCAACTGAGGGAACTTGTCACAGAGGACTATGGCATGTGCACGTGTGAGTGGATAGTGGGACGGGGTCACCTCTAGGGTGGTCAGTGACTACAATCCTAGAACAAAGAACACCTGAGACATGCTGGGGCACGTGCAGGCATGGAGGCTGGGGAGGGCGGTGCTAGGGTAACAAGCGAGAGAGGGAAGGACCTCCACTTCCTCTACTCTGACTGGAAGATACATTTGCTCCCTTCCTCAGCAAGGATGTGGCGTAAACAGGCAGCAGTAACATAAAGGAAATTCAACGAATCATAGGTTTATGCCAGTGACCCAGCACCACAGCATCAACAGTGACTTTGTTCATTTAAGATTAATTTCCAGCTGGTGTGGTGACACACACCTCTGAGCCCAATCCTCGGGGCCTGAGGCTGGAAATCGCAAGTTCAAGGCTAGCCTGAGCTACGTGGCAAGCTCCCGTGGCCAGAACGAAAAGCAAAATGCCGATGATGATGATGAAGAGGAGGAATAGAACAGAATTTTCAGTTACTTACAAACATCTTTCTCATTCAGTGTGAATTTACTCTGAAAGCCATTTAGATAGTTTATTGTGACTTCGTGATCACCAGGTGAAAGGGCTGGAATTTTAACATTTGTCGTCTCTAGTGGATGACAAGAATGGAACCTGTAAGGAAAGAAAGGGAACTTTAAATAGCAGATAAAAGTAGCGCCATGGTGGCCTTAAAAGCCTGATTAACATTAGATGCACCAGAAAGTGCCCTATGCTTTTGTGTAATGTTGGGTTGTACGTACTATACGCTACGACTAAACAGAGAGGACTTAATGGCAATATGAGAAAGAGTAACCGGCCTGCCAGGACACACAGAGTGAGCAGACATGGCTCTGAGGAACCTCTAGGTTTGTACTGTTCAAATCCCACCTTAACCTCAGCAGAGCTCTGCTCCACACACACTGTTCCTTTCAGCCCAGAACACGAAGGGACCATCGCCTAGCGCCTCGTAGTGGAAGCAGGGCTCAGCAGAGGCCACGCAGAAGTGAAAGAGCACACAGTGGTCCCTGTGCACACACCCTCTCCTCCTACCCACTGGCTCACAGTTAACTTCAATAAGGCCACATCATCATTAGGTGTGAAGGCTTCGATCCTGAGTCTCACAGACAACCACTACTTTTCCTCTCTGGTTTCATGGCCCTTTGTATCTCTATGGGGCTTATTTACATTCCTTTTTTACTAATAAGAACTTTCCAGGCTCCTGCACCCCTCACCCAGCACTAAGCACAACCCTCTCTCTTCATTCACTTAGGACTTTGGACTCAATCCTCCAGGCTCACATCTTTAACCTTATAACCGGAGACCATTAGAATTCTCCAAATCATACCATTGCATTAGCTTATCCTGAGTACAGAGTCTCACTCTCTTTCTGAAAAGGAAGTTTTGTGCGTGTGTCTTCTGCCATCTTCCATGGTTTCTGCTCCTTTGTAAGTCACTTTACACTTCAGCCAGCAAGCCACCCACAGGACTGCCATTATCTGTTTTGAGACCCTGGTGACCAGGACCTATGTTTTTCTTGTGTGCCACAGCCAACATTCATACCATTTACCCACAGTTCGGATCTCCTCCCTTGGACTCAAGGTAAGACTGTCTTCTGTCCCTCTGAAAACAAGGAATGGCCATGTGACATTATGTGGCCAGAAAAATCTGAAGCATAGTCACAGTTACCCAGTTAATGAAGAAATCTCTGAAAGCCAACACAGGCTATGTCCTTTTTTTGTCCCCTTTCAATGACCTCTTAATAATAAGAAGAAGCTCAAGGTGGAAATCCCAGCTGACACCAGAACATAACCAGAAAACAGCCCTTCATTTTCATGAGCAAAACATAAAGGTTTGAAGGCTGTTCTGCAAGAAACTCTCACCTGTCTTAACTGTCAAGCCATCCTAGTGTCTGCAATAGTGCTTGGTAAATATACAAAGAAGGGGAATAGCTGGCTCTGTTTAAACATGCTGTGTCCATTTATATCAGAACCACTTGTTTGTAAACTGGGACTTGGAGGTAAGCTTGCTAAGCCTGTGGGGCTTGGCTAAGTAATTCACTGTCCTGCTGGGATACGGGAGAAGCTAGAGACACTGTGTAGGCCTCCACTCTAGAGAGCAGTGTATCAACCCACTCAGGATTACTGGAGCTAGAAGGTGATGCTGACACAGTCTTCCCCTACCATGCAAGGCCTGTTCACCCTCCATCTTAACAACGTGGACTCAGTGCTTGGTGAACTTTGTCTCCCGCCTAGGAGAACTTATCTCCAGGCCTCTAGAGGAGCCAGACTTATTAGCCATCCGACTAGATCAGGTTAGTGTAGGTGGGTTTTTTTGGGACTTCTTATGAGTCTTTTAAATAGAAAATCATCTATCCTTTTCCTGCTTGCTTCTTCAAATGCAAACCTAAGGGCTGCTCCTTACGTATCGTGTGACTCCTAAACCATTAGATTCCAGACAAGAGATGGCAAAGAAACCCAACGACAAGGACAGGCTCAGAGACAACTGTGCCAGCTCTGGACTGCCCACAATTGGACCACTTCCCTGAGAGTCAACACCTGTATATGGAGCTGATATTGCTAGTGTTCTCATTAGACTGAGACTTCAACCTGATAAAGGCAGACACGGCTTGGAGCAGACCTGCAAAGCCCTCTGAGTAGATCAATACACGGTGAGTGGTACTCCACTTTCACACTGCACACAGCAAAGGAAAAGCACTTTGGGCTAATGTATGACTTGGAATTTTTAAGAGAAAGAAGACTGAGTGTAAATGTCCTTTGAAAATCCAAGAACAAAACTGTCACACTCAAAAATAACCAGGACAGAAGCTCTGGGTTACAGCTTTAGGTGGATCCCAGGATGTCATTACCTGTCTTTAATGCAAATGTCTTTAACAGGTCCAGGGCTGACCCCGATGGGTGCTGGCCACGTGCAGTCCCACATTCGCATGTTGTTGGTTGTGCATTTCAAATCTTGTACCCCTAAAGAAGGAAAAACCGACATGTACATACATGATTCAGAGCATGCATGGTGACTCTTGGGCACGCTGAGGGGCGGTGTCTCAGTGAGGAGACAAGTCCTGGGCCAGGCCTCAGTGATTAGATATTACTTTGTGGGTGCTTTGCTAACTTTTTGTGGGTTTTTAAAAATACTTTTAAAACTTTTTAAGATTATAATACAGCCATATCACATTTCCCTTTCCTTCCTCTAAATTTCCATATATACTTCTTTGCTCTCTTTCAAATTCATGGCCTTTCTCTCTTCAACTGTTGTTCATTGTTGTTACATATACATGTGTGTACATGTCTGTATATGTGTACGCCTGTATGTATATGTATATACATATATGTATACATATGTATTCTTGAATACTTAAATACAACCTGTGTAGTCCACATAATATTACTTTTATGTAGTTTTCAGAGCTGACCATTTGCTCCTGGTTAACTGAATGGTATTCCCGTCCCTGGGTAAAACTATTTCTCCCCCTCTCTTCTATCTTGGCAGTAACCAACAGCTCTCTAACTAGTTTTCAGACCCACTCAACAAGAGGAAGTCATGCCTGCCACTAAAAATCTAACTACCCGGGGCTACTGAAGTCATGGATGCTGTAGGAGAACCTACAATCACCACTTCTCTAAGCCAGCACAATCCCTAACTGCACTCTAAATCTCTGTCCTTATGCCCACAGGTAAGGGTAGTCCTCGTCCCCATCTAGGAACCTTCTCTCTGTGACAGTGACCATTGCATAAAATTGCAACTGATCCAAAGGAAGAACTCTGGAGACCAGAGCCAATGGATATGCATGTCTACAACGTAATTCTTGTCTACGCATAACCTAGGCTCAGTGATCACCAGGGAAAGGAGGGTAGGAAGGTTGGAAAAGCCAACTACGGAATGAGGAAGGACATAGGAAATGTGCTATAGGATGGTGTCTCCTAGAAATGTCAGAAGCTACAGCTAGGAGGTCTCACCAACATGGCTGCCTAGGCATGACCTGAACAAGAAAGATACTGATAAATATCTTAACATGGAAGCAAGCTCAGGAGGTCTCACCCCTAGACAAAGAACTGCAGTCAACTAAGAAGTGTGTGTGTGTGTGTGTGTGTGTGTGTGTGTGTGTGTCTGTGTGTGTGTCCGTGTGTGTGTCTGTGTGTCTGTGTGTGCTGTGTGTGTGTATAGGGATATGTTACATTTTGGAAATTAAAAAGCCAACTATAATAGGGTAGTGGAATTACCCATGAGGTTACACTACAAACAAACACTTCACCTCTAAGGAAAAAAATGATTCCAGAAAACCTCAAGGTCTATCTCACATCTACAAAGTCACCTAGCTGGGGCTACTACACTGCTTATACAAGACCATGGGAACCTATAACCAATCTCTTCATTATTGTAAAGCCCATTACATTCAAATACAATGAACTCTGACCTACAGAAAACATTCTTGTATGTGTGGCTTAAACAACAGGGTAGAAACAACTGAGGAGATTACGGTCCTAAGAGTCTTCCTCTGCACTGGGCCATGACACCAAACTACGGAATGCGCGCGCATAAGAATGACACAATGAGGCCGGGCGGTGGTGGCGCACGCCTTTAATCCCAGCACTTGGAGGCAGAGGCAGGCGGATTTCTGAGTTCGAGGCCAGCCTGGTCTACAGAGTGAGTTCCAGGACAGCCGGGCTACACAGAGAAACCCTGTCTCAAAAAACCAAAAAAAAAAAAAAAAAAAAAATAACACAATGAAAAGTCACTCTGGAATAAGGAAGAGAAAGGAAGAGAGCATAAAGGATGGGAAAGGGTAGGGAGAAAGAGAAGGGGAGGGAGAGAAGGGGAGAGAGACAGACAGACAGAAAGAGGAAGAAGAGACAGGGAAGAGGAGCAAAAGGAGGAAGGACAAAACTAGAAATTATCTTATACTCTGTGAAGTCTATGAAAAAGCTAACCCTAACCCTAAATAAGAAAAGCTTATTATTACTCGTGCTTCACACATGAATTACAGGTATGATATTCACTGTTGCCATAAATGATAAATTCATGTAAGACAAAAAAGCAGAAACGCCTTAGAAATGCTCGTATTAGAAACTAGCGGTTAATCACAATCAAGTTATTTACTCAATAATCTTGGGGGAAGCAGTCTGCCTAATTGTGTAACTGCCATGAAGACAGAGAAAACGGGCAGCAGGATGACATCCCTTGCAGAAATAAGCCAGGCGGTATCTGCAGAAACATTCTTAAAGTTTTAAAATAAGACACAAGGGACACAGGAAAGGATTTTCAATCCATTTAGAAAACCTTCTTAAAACACATTTGAGACAGACCATAGTAAGGCTGGCTGGGCGGGGCGGGGCGGGGTGGAAAGAGCTGGCGACTGGGACACAGTGGGTATTTTCTGTGTTCTGGAACAGAGCCAGATCTTGATGGTGCCTGTGGTTAGCAAATGTGCATTGTCAAAAGTCAGACAACTGTATCCTAAAGGAATGGACAGCATTGTATGAAAATTATGCTTTATTATTTGTATAGGGTAAAGGAATATTTTGATTGCCCCTTAATAAAGGGGCTTTTAAAAAGAAACTAGAAATTCACGGGAAGAAAAATGCAGAGAAATGGATTGTAAGCAGTACCCTGAAGAGGTCAGCAGAGAAACAGGACTACTCTACAGTCAGAAGGAAACCAGCTTGCTGTTTGCTGTGAGGTTCACTCACCTCTCTTCAGACCATTTGCGTGCATCATCAGATGCAGAAGAGTCAGAGCTGACAGGAGCCGTGGCAGGCTTGGAGTCATCCTCCTTCTTTTATTGTCCACCATCCAAGACGGCTGCCTCCACCATGAGTAAGCTCCCATTGTCTGTGATGTTCAGTCAGTCCTAGGATGAGAGGAGGAATACAGAAGACACACTTCACTCTGAGCGCACCACACCAGAAGCAGTCACGACACACATGCTGCATGCTCCTGAGTGGAGAAGCCAAACTGCTACTCTGGCTCTCAGACATCAAAAGACGCTTACACATGCTGCTTTCAGGTGGTCTCCACAGTCAACAGTCCAACATCAGACATGTTGAATACATGTGCATCCATCCACTCTACCCCAATACTGCTATTAGAGGAAAGCCAATCAATGTACCAGCAGATGTTAACATAGATTGGGATTGAACCCTAGATCTCTCACTTAGTGTGTGGTCCCAAATATACTCCATGGGACCCCAGCCGCCAATCTGTAACTAGGCACTCCTCTGCAAAGCTGAGGTGCAACTGCTTTATCCTACTAAGTTCATCATGAAAAGCAAGTGATTAAACACGTGCGAAGCAATTGAGATGTGCAAAGCTAGTGGTCAGGGCTGTATGTTTAGAGTATTGTGTGAGGGATGGGGAGGGGTTGGGGCAGAGGAATCAAGAGTGACTTCTAGATTTAGTGGCTAAACAATGGTGAATGGGTGGATGATGTAAACCATCCCCAGGGACGTGAAGAAGCAGGCAAAGAGATAGGAGGTGCAAACTAAAGGACTCAAAGATCTGTTTCCAGCCAAGTGTTAGTGTGCTTCCACTCCACATTCCAAAGAGAGGCCTCCTTCTACAAAACTTAAAATATTGCCCAGGGAGAACCAAGGAGCTCACACAGACACAGGTGGTTCTGCTACTGAACTGAGATCCTCTGGAATAACTACATTCCCTCCCGCAGCCCCGCAGCCCCGCCACAGCTCACAAAGCCTTCCACTGCACTGACAGCTTGTCAGACCTAACAGTGCCTGGCTTTACTCTGCACAGAGAGCCAAGGCCACAGAACATATGAAGAATGTCTAACTTGTGAGGGAGACTCGGGATAAACAAGAAAATGAAAGTTACTCCCAGAACAAGACCAACAAGGAAAACAGCAAATTCTGAAGATTACATATTACTTTAGAGCTGAATAGTATATTCCATTACACACACACACCCTAAATTTTCCTTATTAATTCATCTGCTGATGGACAACTAGGTTGATTATCATTTTTTGCTATAGCGAATAAAGCAGCAACATGATGCTGCAAATATTTCTACAGTAGGGTACAGAGAACTATACAGATGTTCGCGGAAATGTATAGACATAAGGGCTGCTTAATTTCCGTGTGTGATGTTTTTGGTTTGCAAGGATTTTTTTTTTTAAATTATAAAGTTAATAAAAGAGAAAAGCCAACAACTTTACAAAGTTTCCTATAAGCAAAGGGGACAGCCATCAGAATAAGACGGGCATGCCACGAATGGAGTAATTGGAAACAGAGATAGTTCTACAAAGGTAAGTCTATTGGGTGAGGTTACATTGTAAAAGATTGTATGTGTTCACATGTGTGCACATGTGCAAGCATGTGTATATGTGAGCGTGTGTCCATGTGTCTCCGCATGCATATGGCTACCTGAGGATGCCGGAAGAGGATGTCAGAACTCCAGGAGTTACAGTTATATGCAGTTTTAAACTGCATCTCAGTGGGTGCTGGGATGGGATCTCAGATTCTCTACAAGAGCAGTAGACACTCTTAACCACTGAGTGATCTCCCAACCTCCCTTTAAAAATATAAAACACTGAATAACCATGAAACAAAAATAGGAAGTGGACAAGAGAGGGAGACATGATAATGAAAAGAGATCCAACATCTCAGTGACTAAAGCCCCAGAGAGAATACCTTTGTCACTGACAGAACAAGGAACATTCTCTTCATGGCTATTGTGGAATACCGTGCAAAGCACAGAAACAAATCTCAGATACCTTATATCATTATGACCCACAAGCACACACTTCTAGAGTGTTCGGTTATTTTCTAGATGAGTGAGCAAGTTCTTGTCAACTCCAATGTCACTGAGCACACTTATTAGCATGAAAATGTATTCCTGGAATGTCCACGGTGCCGAGGTTACAGAATTACACAGCTGTGCGGAATGGCTCGAATAATCACAAACTATACCCACCAACTGGCTAAACATATGTTGAAAGAATGCCTCAGTAGCAGCTTACGGTTACTCTAGAAGGAAAACTCGGGTTCCATTGCAATGCCAGGAAGAAGGGATGAGAGGGGCTGGAGGAGGTGCCCAAGGAAGGGCTCAGGACCAGGTGCTGCCAGACAGGGACTCTAATCTTGGCTCCATTACTAATTAGCAGTGTGACTGAAGGCAAATCACTTAATCCCTCTGGCTTCAGCCTCCACCAATGTAGCCCAGAGGCAAGTTCTGTTTACTGGCCCCAGCAGACTTAATGCAATGCTCCAGTCCCGCCAGCAGGAACAGGCGGTGAAGAATGTTGGGAAGCTAACTGTTACAGACCTAGCACAGGTAGAGCACTGTGCATTAGGATTAGGTGATCCAGCAGAGAGAAACTAATGTGGCGTCAGTAAGGCCTGCTCAACTTAAGATGGGCTGGGTTAATACAGAAGATGGTGCTTTGTCATAATGCTTACTTAGAAGGCCAGGATCAAGGCATTTGGGCGAGCATCACAATATACTAATAACACACTCAACTTCGCTTCCAACCTTGACTTTCAAATGAACTCATTGGAGGATCGACGACATGGCTAGAACCTTCCTATGCACTTCTTGGATAAAAATGGTGCTAAGACACGTCTCTCTTCCCACTTCCGGCAGAACCCACCACTATTAGGATTTATTCTGTGACCTGTGTCCTAATATCCCACCATATCCCACCCCCTCTGCTATCTCTTGAAGCAGCCACAGAGCTACTACAAATATCTGGTGGCCAAAGCAAATAGCATATGGCAGGTGGGAACCACAGTCCCCAGAAATTTAAAGGAGGGAGCCAGCAGATATGTTTTGCTAAATTCATTAGATTTTCAAGATTACACAGGAATCTGGAATTTCTGATGAACTACTCAGATTTTTAAACTCAGGCAACTGATTCCTATTTTTTAAGTATTCTAGACTCCAAGCAAACAAAACCTTCAGACTGAATATTTTGCAAGATTTTTTCCTATGTTTAATTATCTTAAAAGATTTTAAAATGTTCTTAAACCCTTCTGTTGAAGACAAGCTATTATACAGAATCAACTTATCCAACTGTTAACATGGAAAGAAGAAAGTCTGGCTTTGTCCTTAATGTACATTCTGACATCAGGTATCCTGAAGCCCAGGGCAGGAGCCTGAGCCCATGTGGCATGGCACTTGTCTGTCCACAATGTGACCGGAAGCCTCGAGTTCCTTCTAGGGAAAGGGTACATCTGTGCATAAAATCTGCCTTGCTTTGTACTCAGCACTGAGGATTCTGGCTCCAGATCCATGAGGTTTTGGACTCCCTGCTGAAGCTAATCAGAAAAATGAGCCGAGAAAAGTAAAACTTAAGCCAGAAGTTGGTCTATGGTCCTAATAGACTTTGTTTAGTCCATTCCTGGTTTTCCTATTTGCATTTAGGAGGAGGTCACGGAGAGAGGAAGCAGGATGGAGGGAAGACTTAACGGGATCAGGGTGTTCCTGTACTCGCTGGCATCATGGGAGCCTTGGGCATGCAGGCTCTTAACCCTGGGACTATGGGAAGCATCTGAACACCTGCTCCATCCCAGCCAGGGAGCCTGCTGCCCAGAGCATCTTCTAGCTCCACTTCAGTGAGATGCCCCCTCGTTGTGATTCACAGGAGAAACTACACTGAGCTAGAAACTTGGGAGAGCAGTGCTCCTAACCCACTGGAAAGCAGAGGAGAAGCACAAGTCGGTCACAGAGGTCACAAGGCACCCAAGCAATGGGAGGTTACCATCCAGCTCTGCCATTCTCTGTCCAGAGGCACTGGGGAACTCACCAAGTGCATCTGTACACAAACCCGGTACCACAGGGACCTGACAGTACCATCTCCACATCTGGTGACACTGTGCAGGAGACGCCTGCACCAGTTCTCACTAATATTCCTTAGAAGGCAATGCACACCAAACTTCTTACCACTGGAAAATTAAAAGGAACACTTTTCGAAATATAAATAATTGTTTTCAGACTCGATGAAAAGACTGAACGATGGACTGAGAAGTTAAAATGTATTCAATTATCAAGACCTGGAAGACCACAAAAAGTGCATCCCTCAATGTTTGTTCTTTGGAGGATTCTGAAGAACAAGGTTTACAAAAACAAGGCAGGGAGAATGAAAGACAAGAAATAGAGGAGGAGAAGAAATGGGGGAGAGGAGGATGGGGGCTGAGGAAAACAAGACTCCAAACTGCACCCCATGCCCAGCAGGGATCTCCATCCAGGCTGCACCAGAAGGGAAACCCCAAGCCACTGTGCCTCCCCATGCCTCCTGCCTGGTCCTTTCTTAGCAGATTCCCTCTGCATCTATTTCTGTAACCTCCTCGGGCTGTTGTACCAAAAATCTGGCAGGAGGAATGATGTGCTCATTGTCACTGTGGAGTCTCTACAAAAAGGGCGGTGCTGATGTTTGCAGGGTCACATCTCTGCCAGAGCGGTGCGGTGTCTGGCCCATAGGCAGGTCCACACACTGCTTGCTCGAACATGGAATGGAAGTTTGAGGTGCGGTTCCTGTGGGTGTACTGAGGCACCCCAGGTACCAAAGCAAACTGATAGGGCTATCACAGGGCTTGTTGACTTTCTGGAAAAACAGTATCTACCCAACGCTTCTGAGAGCCTTGGCCCAGTGCTTCCACATTTGGTCGTGTTAGATGTCCTTCAGTGACAGTATATCTTTGGTGACTGATGGAATAAACCACAAGGATCATCCCCAAAGATCTACGTGCCAATGGAAAAGAGGGTGGTGTGAAATTTGTTTCCAAAGTCTGAGAAACTGTGTCGTGCCCAATAGGTTCACATGTCACCTCAGTGATTGTGGCCTTGGGAGAAAGAAGCAGGGACATTATTTTTCCTTCTGAGGTAACAAACATGGACTTCTCCAATCAGTTTTGATGGTCTAGGTCATAAACATCTATTAACTTAGTTTGACTTGGCAATTTCGGATTGTTAGGTAAGTCTTTTGACTAAGACACTGTGAAAACATTAATAAAATCTCTGGGCATTAAGAATATTTAGGGACTCCACTGTATCAGACTTTAATCAGCATTTTGCAGACAGGACAATTTAACCTCTGCAATATTTAAAAACACCTATCACTGTGATATTATTGTAGGATACTCAGTCCCCCCAAAGAACATGTTGGCCTATGATTTAAATAGAATATTTTTGGGTGTTTTTTTTTTTTTTTTGTCTTAATTTATTTCCATTTTCAAGGAACAGTTTTCAGTGCACATCTTCAAGATTTTTGTTTTTTCAAGACCTTTCATGTCAGGTTGGCTAATTTTCATTCTGTTGAGACCTTTTTGTTAATTCAAAAGCCTGTCTATTACCCACTCCAGAATATGAAAACAAGAATGCACTCCAAAACCCTTTAAAGGCTTCCCATGGTCTCTACATATAGTTGGTTTCATGTGGTGAACAAGGCCCTTCTGGATGGATGACTATGGGCCTCCTCCAGGTCACAGTAGCTCCCTAAATAGGGCACACTCCAATCAGTCTCAGTGCTTCCCCAAACCCTAGTTCCTATGAGCTGTTCCTTGCAGTGTCCCCCAGACAGTGTCTCCAATACTTCTCACCTGTCAGGACTGAAACTCCCCCACCCAAACTCCAGCCAGGCTGTATGAGTGACTGGCATGCAAGTACCTCAGTGACTATTACTGCGTCTGTTAGGAAATATAATGTGGCGAGGGGGGTACCTTTGGTGTACCCCTCTGAGAAATTGTGCCATGCAACAGATCTGGTGTAAAGGGGGTTTATTGAGAGGAGGGAGAGGAGTGAGTACCTGGGGAAGGAACAGAGGCAGACAGATAGGGAGCATGAAGACTGGCAGACAGGGGGCAGAGCCATGAGAACAGAGCCGGCAGAGGAGAGAGGGGGGCCATGCAAGAAAAGAGAGAGAGAGAGCTGGGGTGGCAGGAGGTCCTTTTTATCTGCAGCACACTTGGCAGCAGGTGTTGACATAAGCAATTGCTAGGTCCCTGGGAGCAGGCCAGTGGAATTGCCTGGACACTAACACTATCACTACCAAACAAATGAACTTGTACCGACTACAAGAGCAAGACATTCTATTATTAAATTCCCTGGCTAGGGAGATAGCACAGTCGGTAAAGTGTGTGTCATGTAAGTATGAGGCCCTGAGTTCAATTCCTGCCATCCATGTAAACCAGCTGGGCATGGTGAGGCTTTCTTACGCTCTCGGTGCTGGGCAGGCAGATACACTAGAACTCCTGGGCATCGGAGAGCATCAGGTACCCTAAGAGACAGACATTGTTTCAAAATGCAAGGTAGACAGCCCCTGGGGACCAGAGCCAGAGGCTGACCTCTGACCTCCACGTGCATACTCTTGCGTGTGCACCTGTGCACATTAACACAGACATAAAATGAAGAAAAATCAGTAAATAAGTAACCTAAAGAACATTCCTACAAGCAAGCATTACTATGTAATTAAGCATGATAAAAGCTTACAATCAAGACAACCAAGAATATCCCCATTCCTCAGAATGGGTCACATCCTCCTCATCCAACCTGATAGAACCTGAAATGTTTCAGAGTCTGGACTGGTCTTTCTTTTGCACCTTTGGAGCCCAAATCCAAACCGAAGTTTTCTTTACATTTTATACTGAGTAGGCAGTGGATAGTCCAAAGGTAATCTCACATGTTTTTGGTGACTCTGCATTCTGACTATAGACTGCCAGGTGCAGTAATTAACCACTGTGGCAGCATGGTGGCATTTCAAGTTCCCAAGTTTGAAGACTGCAGCTTTCTGACTTTTGGAATAGGAAACAGATGGCTGTGTCTGTTCTCCCACCAATACCAAGGCTTATCTCTTTCCAAATCTTATGTACTGCCTGGGTTGTGATGGTACTAATTCCTTAATTTTACAATAAAAACGCTTCTTCATCCCTTTTTTTGTTTTTTGGTTTTGTTTTTTTTTTTTGGTAATTTGCAGTGTTTGCTTTTAAATCATTCATTCTGGATTTTGTTTGTTTTTCAGTAGCTGGGCGTTAATCAACTCCTTCTTTCTGATGGAGAATTATCATACATGCATAATACCTCTTCATATGCTTTACAATACATTCCAGTCTTGTTCTCCTGACCAAAGGATGCAAACTGTACCTGTTTCGATCAAGAACATTTACAATTTTAAGCAATTCAAGCTTTAATGCAGATAAAATTACTTTTGGTGTATGGCTAGAATCCTTTGACTCAGCCCCATGAGTTACCACACATGCCAAGTACATGTGTTAAATAATCTGAAGCATTCCTCAGCTTGGTGATGGCTGGCTCGTCTCATCCTTTTTTCCCCCCTCCATGAATATCATCCACTCTTGTGGCTTCAACCACCACTCAGACACTAATGACTTCCAAATCTGTTCTCACAGCCTTGGCCCCCACCCAGCTTCAGACTAATCATTTACCAGACAAGTGTGTGCTTATCTACACAAATCCACTCAAGTCGGTTCCCGAACCACTGCGGAAACTCTTGGATGCTGCGTGTGTACTTGGATGCCTCAGAGTCCTCAAAAATCCAAAAGGAAATTCACTTTTCCCTCTAGGCATGTTCTCTCCGTTCTCTCAGACCCTGGCCAATTTATGATTACTCAAGGCACTCATTCATGTCCTCATCCTTCCTACCTGACCACCAATCCTACCCCCAGACATCCCTTATTCTTCCCGTCCTCTATCTCCTTCTATGACCCTTATCGCTTCTGGCATAGGGAACGTAAGCCATCACTTGATTCATTTCCCATCTGCAGCAAGGCATCTTCCTCGTGAGATGCTTGGCTTTACAAAGCACCACACCCTACCCTTCCATGCTCTCCTAGTAAGGAGAGCATTGATGCTTCTTTGGTCTGAGGCTGACCCTCATTCTCAAGCAAGACATCACCTGTACTTCAATTTGCATTTTCCATGTTTATCACAAAATAAGGAGATAATATTCCCCCCCCTCTCCACTTTCTTTCCTATTGCTTTTTAAAGTCTTAGAACAGAACATTGCCTTTAAGAGCGTTCATATCCACTGTATACTCAGGACTTGACAACTGAACCAAAGTTATTTAAATGAAGGTCTTAGTGAGGGCTAACAATATCTTGACTGTTCCCCCACTGTTCCTTTATATCCCCAAGAGTAAGGTAAACACATACATTTAGAGATGAACCAGCAACCTTGGCTCAAATGACTGTTAGTTTCTTTTTTAAATACACAGATTAAACCCACTCCTAAAGGCCTGTTGAAGTTGAGGGAGGGGAAAAGGCTAATTATGCAATCATTTCATGCATTTCAAATGCTGATTCTGGTTAACTCTGCCAGGCAATAAGCAACTCCCATTTCCAGAGACCATGCACCGCATGTGCCTTTGGGTCGAATCCTCATGCCAACTCTATGAAGCCAGAGTCTCTATCCTCCCTCTCTTTACAGTAAGGTGCCGAGGCACAGAGGGGACCTGAACTCAGCACCACCCACCAATCTCAGCTCTGGAACAATGCATTTAACTGAGAAGACACCAGAGCTCAGGAGTCCAGGGCTCCAGCACCTCTTCTGGCACCAACATGGTAACAGCAGAACAGGACCACAGACAAACAGCTGGAATGGTAGGCTTTGGCTCTCAACTGACCCAACTTGGACTTAGGGTAGTCCTTACTTACACGTCATCAAACTAGATGAGAAGAACACAATCCTACAGCCATGGTACTTTTCCCGGTAACCTGTCTGTTACCTCAGGCAACCAGCAGCTGTGGGGCGGTCTCTCCTTCCACCCTGTCAGGTGAATGCCATACTAGGAAACGTCATATGCTTCTGTGGGCACGTGATAATCGTATCCTGACCTGACAGTCTGTGCTGAGGAGACAGAATGGAAAATAACTGCCATCTTCCTGTCCTCCTTCCAACTCTAAGTATACTTGTGATTAGCTGAGCTCTTAACTGAGCAGGTGCAAACTCAAACACACTCCAAAAGCCAGCCAGACAAAGTGGTTGAGACTTGCCAAGGATAGCTAACAGCCAGAGCCTCTGTCTGTTTTTTTACAGGAGATAGTCAGGGCATCCCACAGGCACCGGCTTCCGACTGAACTGCTGTTTTGTGTTACAGAGACCCAGAAAGGAGAGAGGTGGAGCTGCTGCCCACAGGGCAGGCACCTTCACTTGCAGGTACTGCAGATCTATCCAGGCCTTCCCTCTTACTACACAGAAGAAGGGCTTGCTATCTTTTAAAAACAAAAGCAAAATGAACAACATGTGAAATCTCATTTAAAAATGCTAGCAGCCAATTGGGGGCGGGGGGAATACCACAACAGCATTCAAGCCAAACAAAACACATTTCCAGGCCAAAACACTTCTTAGGGAGTCAACTAAGAATCCTGTCTTAAAAATGAAAAAACAAAACAAAAAACAGACAAACAGAAAAACCCACAAAACAAACAAAACAAACCCGTGTCTTAAAATAATATTTGCATTTCAATGCACATATAATAACCTAAATGTACCCTAATGGCATATTTTAGAGTTATAATCTGAAGCTTTTACGTTAAAAAGAACTCTCCTTTTTTCCCTTTAAATCTCAGAAATCCAAATCCTCGGTTTCAGTTTAGACTATAACAAATGCTTTTCAAAAGAACAGGCAGGGAGGGAGTGGGGCAGAGGAAGAGGACTCTCCCCACCTTCAACGAAAGAGTGGAACAGAAAAAAAAAAATGTTTGGAAATAATTGGTGTTTGGCAGAAATATTTCAAAGAGTTTTCTCTGTCAAGAAGCAGACTATATTAGGTGTTTGTGACAGGCAACTGACAAGAGGCAATTTATGGAAGGGAAGGTTTATTCTGCCCATTTTAAGGATCAGGTCGGCAAGGAGGGAAGGTGTGGCGCAGCAGCAGTGACTGTCCTGTCACTAATTAGCATAAGCTGATGCTCTCGTTCTGTTCCTTTCTCCTTCAGTCCAACTTACTGGACGCTGAGGCACGGTGGTACCTGGCCTTAGGGTGGGTCTCTCCCCCATCACTTAAACCTCTCTGGAAACACCCTCATACACACACCCAGAGGTTTGCTTCCTAGGTGAGGATCCAGATTAAGCATTGGCACGGCTGTGATCTACACTCCCAGAGATCGATAGGCCTGGCATCGATCCTGGATCAGAAAAGTATTGTGAAAGGGATGTAAAAGGGAGGTCAGGTCGGTGCGGCCAGCTGCAACCCTGACCTGATAAACTATTGGACTGGGAGAGCAAGGGCCAGGAAAACATGTACCGTGTCGTAGGCTGAAAGAGGTCTTCTCTAACGTCCTAAGGATGCTCCACAACCAGTCGATCAGACTTGAATAAAAGTGCTCAAGGCTCCTTTCACCAGCTGACAGGCTTATACGGGATGCCATTTGATGATGGCAACGAGGACAAAAGGGACAGGGGACAAGTGTGACAGTTGTCTGTGTGACTTTTTCATGAATGTGCCAGATAAAGGAATCCCAGGCATTAAGCGTGTGGAAGGAAAAAAAAAAAGTACCAGACAGCAAATCCACTGCGTGTGATGATGGAGATGCTAGCGGCCTAGCCCAATCTGTGAATTCAAGGAAACAAATGTAGCACTGTCATTTCATGGTCCCAGTGAAAATGGTTAACAGTGGAAATGAACAGAAGCAGGTTGGGGAGACAAACACAACTTAGCAGCAGTATGCGGAAGAAAAAACAGACCCATGTTGTAATATAGCTCCTGAAGTAACAGTGCAAGTAGCATTTGCAACTCTGTCCAGGAAGGGTATTGAAATTGAGAGGTTTATTTTTAGTCTTAAAAAAAAAAAAAAAGCAGTAGATAAAATACACAAAATGATTACTCAAATTATTACAAATTCTTAGTTCAACAAAAAACTTACCTCTTAAATGTTCTCATCCCATCTCTGCACAGGGAGGAGGAGCTACTCCCTAGCTACAGGCCTCATCTATCCTAGGGACTGTGGGTGAGCAAGCTCCAAGAATCTCCAATCACATGCCAAATGCTCCAACCTCAAGAAGCTTTACATAAAGGACACGGTAAAGTGAGCACACAGGGCACCTTTTAAGGACATCATAATCACTCTCTCCTTCGGGGCCACAGTGGTACTGGGGAAATAAAGACGAATGTCCAGTCGGGATGGCTGAGTCCCTCTCAGCCCTCACTGCAATGATCCCAGCCAGCTCCCCCAGTGCTGGAAGTCAGCCGTATTATGCCGAAATCATCCATGGCTCTTCCTGGCCTCGAGGAAGTCCTGATCTGAGCATGGCACGAGTTCTTTGCCATTTCCCGACAGCTGCATCCCTGAACCCCATGTTTGTTCACCCCTTCTTCCACGGCCTGTGGCTCAAGTCCAATAAATATGCAGGCTCTGCCTTTCTCTGCCATTGCTCCATCCAAGATATCCTTCCCAAATCTTCTTTAATCCCTGTCTCTTTAACAAATCAACTTGTCCTTTAGATTCCAGCTCATACCCTCCAAATCCGGCCCTCCCATGTGCCCATCCCTTTAATGCATATGCTTCTTATGGTAGACAGAAATAGCTCACGAAACTATCTTCCTCAGCAAATATAACAGTTTAAATATACAAAACCACAGAGGTGGACAAAAAAAATAATTAAAAGATACTAAAGCAAGATGGCTACCTTCAACAGCAGTAAAGACACACAGTTCAAACTCGGAGACCTCGATGGACAGTGAACGGTGAGTGTGGTGTGTGATGCAGTCCCACGATGGTTTAGACAAGGTTAGTGAGAAAGAAGCCAGCAGCCACTGAGCGACGGTATGACTGTCTCTGGCACTCTCACAGTGCTTGGGGGGAGTGCAGGGACTGGTGTCTTTCATGTGCTACTCAAGAAGGAAACAAAGGGGTTAAGTGACTTGCCCAGAGTCTCGTGACCTGTAAAGAACCAAGCCAGAAATGGAACCTAGGCTTCTGACTGTGACTCCAAGGTCTGAGTCATGTTATAATGTCATTTTACTTGATGATGATGGCGATGATGGTGGTGATGGTGATGATGGTGGTGGTGGTGGTGGTGACAATGGCAGACCAACCTGATAAATCTGATAAGCATTTATTGAGCACTCACTATCTGCTCAGTCAGTGCCTTTAGTCCCAGCAGTAAAGAGGCAGAGAGGCAGGAGAATCTCTGTGAGTTTGAGGAGGCCAATCTGGTCTACATAGTAAATTCAAGGATATCCAGGACTATGTAGACAGGCCTCATTTAAAAAAAAAAAAAAAAAAAAAAACCAGAACAACAACAAAACAAAAAACAAAAATAACCACAACAAACTCGACATACTTCTAGAAACTGTTCTGCAAGAGACATTAGACAAGATTACAAAGGCCACTTGGACCAGAGAGCCTGTCACTTTAAGGCTCACTGAAGGTCTCATCTCCGTAAGCATTCTGGCCCATCTCTTGCTGCACCCTTAAAACTTTCTTAAGAACTTATGCTAATTTAAGTAAAACCTACATTCATTTTAAACTGATGCTGGTTTTCCCCCAGATGTTCTATATAGCTCCCAACAGTTCTGTCTCCAGATATAAGCACAATTTGTTTCTTGCAAGTCTCGGATATTTTCAGCTCCCACACAAAGCAGATTCTTGATTCACAGCCCCCAATTTATTCTTCCTTAATCTTCCCCCTATCAAAAAATGGTACAGACACTTTCCAAAAATGGCTCCCGAAAGCCATAGGCCAGGCATGGTGCTTCGTGCCTATAATCTCAGCATCTGGGACCAAAACAGGAGGAGCATCTTAGTGAGCACAGTTCAACCAACACCAAGCAACAAGGATCCTGTCTCAATCTCTCCCCAAGCAAAGCAAGCAAAAGCTCCCAGGCAGTTGATTCACCCCTTCCAGCACAGCGGCCTCCACCTCCTCTGCACGGCTGGCAGCCACAGCCTCCTCAGCTCTGAAACCAAACACTGCCCACTATGCTTGCTGCTAGCCCCAGTCCACCACGCCAGCCTCTTGCCTGCACGACTATCAGTCAGTGAAGCGGTCCTCTCGCCTCCATCCTTGCTCTCCGCACACCCTGCACAGAGCAGGCACAGTCACCAGCCAAAAATATCCATCAGACCCTGTCACTGTGGATTTAAAACTGGGGCCAATTCTTATAAACATGCTCTACTTTCTCTCCCATGACCCTGAGCGGCCCTATTCCCCTTCCAACATCCCGCTCTCCTTTCAGCCCCCATGGGGTCCTTCTGTTGTTACTCCTCTTCTCCAGGTCTGGACCCCTCAGGAGCATCCTTCCTTGAACCTCTCTTTAGGTCCTATGTGTCATTATTGGCTTTTGAGTTAGAACTCACTTGCTCAGCAAGTCCTCTCCCATCACCCAGGGAAAGAAGTGTCCCCTACTGACCCCAGAAGCCCTGGCGCCTACCCTCCTCGCCCTATATCACCTACATCACCATGCCCATCTTCCTATCCTTAGAGCACTCATCAATATCTGAACATGTAATTCTTGGTTACTGCCTGGTGCTCCCCAAGAGGCAGGAAAGCTTCACAGGGTAAGACCCACCCCTCCTCCTCGGTGCGGCAGCCCCCAGCAGGTGTGGAGATGTGTCAAACGCGCCGAATAAATGACTTTATAAAAGGAACATTATGCATAATTGTGAATCATGGAAGATGATTAACTTACGTTTTTTAAGTCATATTACAAAAACCATGTAAGTATGTTCCAACCACAGCTTAACATACCCAGAGGCACGGACACTAAATATATGTCTATCATAGTTAGGGTCACTGTTGCTGTGATGAAATGTCATGACCAAAAGCAACCTGGGAACAAAGAGGTTAGTTCACTCACAGTTCCATACAATGGATCATCAACAAAAGCAGCGAGGGCAAGAACTCACCCAGGGCAGGAACCTGGAGGCAGGAGCTGATGCAGAGGCCATGGAGGACTGCTGCTTACTGGCTTGCTCCCCGGGACTGGCTTGCTCAGCTGGCTTTCTTATAGAACCTGTACTACCCAGCCCAGGGGTGGCACCACCCACAGATGGGCTGGGCCGTCCCCCATTGGTCACTGATTAAGTTGCCTCACAGCTGGATCTTATGGAGGTGTTTTCTCAACTGAGGCACCTGCTTCTCTGATAAGCCTAGCTTGGGTCAAGTTGACATAAAACTAGTCAGTATAAGGTCTGAGTATGCACAGATATTAATCTATCATATATAATAGCGTATCATATGCAGTTACCTCTAAAGGTTGAGACTAAAACTTTAAAAGCATTAGTCTCCAAGATTTCTCAATTCTTATAAACTATTTTACCTGTGTAACTTTAAAAGATAGCTCCACCTTTTATTTTAATTTTTTTTTTTTTTGAGACACAGTCTCAATATATAGCCCTAGCTAGCCTAGAACTCACTATGCAAACCAAAATCACAAAGCAACTAATCTACCTGCCTCTGCCTCCCAAGCACTGGATTTAATAGTGTGTACTCTAGAGATAGTTCAAATTCTAACAATGTACAGATGTTGAATAAAAATAATTCCCAGTAAAGAAATAGCTAAAAAAAAAAAAAATGAACAAGTATTTTTCAAACTACTCGTTATGAACAAAATGATAAAAACTATAGCAACATATTTTTTAAAGATTTATTTATTCTTATTTTATGAATATGAGTACACTGTAGCTGTCTTCAGATACACCAGAAGAGGGCATCAGATCCCATTACAGATGGTTGTGAGCCACCTGAGCCACCAGGAATTGAACTCAGGACCTCTGTAAGAGCAGTCAGTGCTCTTAACCACTGAGCCATCTCTCCAGCCCTGTATCAACATCTTTAATCTGACTCAGAAAGAGTTTGAAAGTTACTAGAAGCTGTGGTTTGAGGTCTAACATGGCCAGGGTCCGCAAGACTGGCTGCCACGGTCTTGGGCTGGTAGTATTAGAAGACGGAACTTGGAGAGGTGGGATTTAGTGGCGGTCTGCTGGTCATTTTAGGTGTGTGCTTAGAAGGAACTGTGGGATCCCAATCTTTCTGATTTCCAGTTGGGTGATGGGAGTTTCCCCATACATCAATACCTCAGTGATGATGAGGGCAGAGGGGCCTCACCAGAACTGAGTCAACACCAGCACCACGCCCTTCACTGGCAAACCCAGGAGCTAACTACAGGTCTTCTCTGTAAGTAGCCTTTGTTGGGTATTTCTGAGCATCATACTGGGGTCAGCGGGTAAGGACTTTATGCCTAGTGACTATTGCTTTAATTATGAATTTTAAAAGATAAGCAGATTCTCAAATTGTGGTTTGTTCATAAGACAGAATGTCCTGTTGCATCAATTCATAATGAAGAATTTTTAGTAACATGGAGAACATTTCCTGAAGGCCATGTTACCAAATTGGAAAAAGAAAAAAAGAAAAAAAAAACCCTGAATGTCCAACACGATCTACATCGTGCGATATGGGAGAATATATAGATGAAGAAATACAGTTTAAAGCTAGTCATTCCCGACTTTGTCTCTTGATATTTAAAAACAAACCCTACATCCAGAAGCCCTGTGAACACTGTCCCCAAATCCACAGCTGGACAAAGAGCTGTGCCACTCTGGAGTTTTCCATAGAGCCCATCTTTCCTTACAGATTTCTAGGTTCACTTTCTGTCACGATCACAAAACATCAAAGAAAACCAACGCATAATGGTGGTTTACGGACAGGATTTTAAAGGTCTGTGCCCATGAGACCCTTCTCTATACATGTACCGTGAGGCAAAACACTATGGTGGGGGCACGTGAAGGGGCAAACCAACTCACATCACATCAGGGAGCAGAAGTGCAAAGGGGAGCTACTGTCCCACAAGACAGTGACCTAAGGACCTCCCACAAGGTATTGACCCCGACAATACAGCTGGTAGCACATGCTGACAGCACCCATGGCTTTGCCTGCTGTGAGTTGGAAAGTTCCACAACAGAGTTCTCTGTGATTTCATTGATCCTGGCCTTGAGGACAGCGTTGCTCCATCCTACACTTAGCCAACAGTCAGAGTCTTCGTGCCAACACAGCGCAGCTGCCGTCTACGCACCATCGCTCATGCCTTGCCTCTCACGGGGAGAAATTCTGGAAAGTGAGCCGACCCCCAAGAGAAGCGTGCTAACTGCTAGTTCCAGTGGAGGAGCGGGGACTGCAATGCCCTATGGAAGCAATGTCCTAGATGGGCAGATGGGAGCATGACGTATGATAAAACGTGAACCTTGCTGCTGTCCTGTACCTATGTCTATGACGTCCCATGGGGGGGCCACACAGTCCACGATCCACGACGTTGTCTTCTTTTATTTAGCTATATGAGGAAATGAAACGTCAGATATGCATTTGTCATGAAGGTACCTTTTGTGATGACTGACTCTCTACTTTCATCGTAACCTGATATGTAAATCTCGTGCAACTGTTACTGACGTCAAAACCTTTGTCTCTACACAGTTCATTAAAGCTAGTGCAGCTACACATACTCTCAGGTGCAGGCGCCGTGGCCCTTGTCTCCTGGAAGACACATGCTGGAATTTCTCACTCAGAAGATGCATAAATGCCACGCATCCCAGATTTATTAGGGAGGGCTCGGCGATTTCACAAAAGATAAATTTCAAAACCCTTCACAGAAGGTATGATGGCAGTTTTCTGCCTAGAAGCCTAAGAAAGTGTCACCTAAGTTTAATAAAAGTCATCTGTAAATGTCAACAAGGTGACGTCATAGAGCGCGGCTCATCCAGCAGGTCGAACAAGCAGATGGCAGTGTTTGTGTTCGCTGAAAAGTAACATCGCATGCTTTCTTTTGAAAGGACAGGACAGGACAGGAGGCCAGGATTTGCAGCTTGCTACCTTACCTCAGTGACCTCCTGGCTCTGAAGTGCCTGTGGTTGCTCCTGTGTGTCATTCAAGGGACAAGGGCACCTGGGCCTGGGGCACTGTGGCCCATGCAGTGCCTAGGCTAGACAAACAGACAAACAGACACACCCACCGCTGACTGAGTCAGACAGACCTAACCTTGAAGAATATTGCTGGACTACTCAAGACAACAGAAGGAAAAAAAAATGTCTTTAAAAAAAGCACTAACCACAAAGAACATTTGCATCTAAGCAGGCAAAGGCAGGTGCCACCAAGCCTGCCGACCTGAGTTCAATCCCTGCACCCATAATGGTGGAAGGAGAAAAGAGTCTCCTGGCAGATGGCCAATGACCTCCGCACATGCACGGTGGCATGCATTCCCACTTGTGCATGCTCACGCGCAAATAAATGAATGACTTTTCTTTGAAAACCTCAAATTATTTCCCAGTGACCAGGAACAATGCTGTGTCAGGATGCCCTGGAATTTTTTTTTTTTTTCACGATCCACGTAATTGATAAAACGAAACTACTATACCTAGAAATCCTCTAATGTTAAGAATGTTTAATCTCTGTCATCCTACCAGCTCGGGGTATGCTTAGCAAGCCTTCTCTGCTGGTAAGCACCAGGCAGGCATCATCAACCACTCAACAGGGACTGAAACAGACATGGAACTTAAAAGTTCACACAACCGCTGGGAACGGAAATGGAACTTCCTCTCAGCCCCGTCACGGCACCACATGCTTTTTAGATATTGGGAATTCCGGGGAGGGGGCGGCGCTGAAGTGATAGAGCTATTGTTGCCCCACACAGAAATAATCTCACCTAGTGTCTAGAGTATAATCTCGTCCTACACAGTGTTACAGAATTGATCACAAATGTATACACGCACACACACGCTCAAAAAACAAAACTTAGATCACCCTACATATGCCACCTGGTCATCTGGCTTGTCAAATGATAAATTTTGTGCAGCTCTACCAGCAGGCAATCCCCCTGCACTACTCCTGAATACCATAATCCACTCCTATTACTGAGCATGGAAGCTGTGTCCACTGTGTAACTGGTGTTTTAAAAAGTTACAAGAATAGCTTTGTCAGACTGCAGGGGTGGTTTTAATACGTACATTGTAGTGGAGTGGCCCTCAGCGTCTGCAGACAACATTTTCCCCTCTCTCCCTTCCTGATCCTGACACATGCCACAAAGTAGAATTCTCACCAAGCTGGTGATCCCTGTGGGAAGGACCAGGCTCTCAGCAGGAGCACCCACACACTGGCTGGCGCTGTGGATACCAGACCACGGCTGTAAGCTGGTTTCTACACACATGCTCACCGCCCCCCACCCCCTGGTTTAAATTCCTAAGGGGTAGAAATGCCTGACTAAGGGACAGGGAACATTTTTGAGGCTTTTGATGAGTAATACAAAATTGCCCTCCTGGAAAGTTACCACAATTCAAACATCCGCCGGGCATCTCGAAGGGACAATTTCCAGAGCCTGTGGGGCTTGCTAGATTTGATTTTAAATATCCAAATTCCAAAAGGGCCATAAGGTTTCGAAATTGTGAAACCGCCGATTGATAAGACACATGCAGAAGAAAAGCAAACAGTTCAAGGCACTGGTCGATCTTAAAAGTAAATACGTTTTCAAGCAGCAGAGATAAACCGTTAAGGATACCAGGTATTCGAGGGTTTACAAGGTGACTCCTGGAAAATCCAATGCCCAGTCAGTAAGGGACATGATGCAGTCCACTCCTGGCAAATTTGGCTAGTTAGCGAGTTAGGAGTTTGGGTCTCAAAAGGAGCATACTCTATTTTTTTTAAAAACAAGAAATTATATATTCATTCATATTATATAAACAACCTCTCATGGATAATGTGCCAATCAGACAGTCTCAAACTTATTTTAGATATTTATTTACTTAACAAGTATGGGGTACCTGCTGTGGACTGAACACTGGGCCAGTGCTGAGGACACATGGAGGCCCACAGTGGTGGACCCCTCAGGGACAGGCTACTCAGACAGAACTCAGACTCCTATAGGTAACAGTCGGGACAAGAAGGGTCAGGATGCCAGTGAGTTGTCAGTGACTGTCCCCAGGCAAATAGTGGCACCCTTGGGACTCAGTTTCTTTACATATTCAACTCCAGAAGCTGGCCTGGTGATCCAAAAGGGCCCTGACTCTCAAGCTCCATGGTGTGGCTAGGTTGTTTGAATCCTCGATTTTATATTTTCCTAAGAGCTTACATTCTCACCTCCACCTAGATCTTGCACACGCTCTCCCCTAAAACCATTTTTACTATTTAAACTACGGTAAAACTGCTGATCATGGTATCTTCGAGGAGTAAACACGGGGTAAAGTTCCAGTCAGATGACTTACACTCCCAACTTTAACTGTTTCTTTGGAGAAGTTTCTCCAATGCTCTCGCCTTATTCACTTTTATGCTCTAAAGGCGTGAAGAAGGGCATAGCGGTGGGTCTCCAGGCCTGCTGCATGGAAACAGCTGGCATCTTGTCATCATGTCCTAATGTGCACAGTGGCACTCAAACAGCCCCAGGGGTTACAGCGTGTGACTCTGGGCCATAGTCTCACCTTTATCCCACCACCACCACCGGGACTCAACCAACTCGCACGTTTCTGTCCACAGGACAATTACAACCCATCTGCCCTGTTAGCGTTTCCTATATTAGAAGCGGGAAGCATTTCTCTGTCAGCACTTGTTATTTTCCACCAGATGTTCCTGGTACCACCATGTCAACTGTCCTTGGAACCAGGGACTTCTTAAAGAACTGTGCTTTGGGGAAGAAAGCATAACCCAAATACACACGGACCTTCAGAAAGAAATATCGCCTCCTAGTGGCCCTTCAAGATACCACCACATAACAAGATTATGCTCTATCCTACACATGGATGCTAATTCCAATTTGTTCAGCCTTATAAGCCAAAAGAAGAATAGCCAAAAACTTCCCACCATGCAAAAGTACATTAGAAAACAAAAACATACAAGGGAAATTCCTCCTCACCTCCCAACACTGAGTGGCAGGGCTTGTGAATACCAACTTCAGCCTCCTCAGCATCAGCTGCAGCACGTGTGTCTAATGGGACCACACGCGGCATCACTCAAGACAACGTATGACAACTGGAATTCCTGTCTTTCTGCAACCTGTACAGGGACTGCAAAGTCAACTGCTTGAAAGTGCTTGCATTTCCAAACTTCAAAACTCCCCACAATTCCTCCCTGGCTTCAGCTACTTGCCGGAAGTGAAACTGTGAAAAGGACAAAGGCGACTCCGCTCAAGGAGGAGGCGTGGAAGAACCCATCCTTTTCTCAGTGTCTGCAATAGCTGTGCCACACGGAGCTGGGAGATACAATTATCTTATGTGGAAGCAAGTTACTACACCATCATGTATCAACGGTCAGAATAGAAAATGAAAGAGAAAAAAAGACAGGGAGCGGGGTGGTGGGTTGGGAGAGATATCAAGCTCTGATTCTGCAAGATTACAGAACTCCTGATACAGAATGGACCCCAACAGTCCATCAGCAAAGAGACAAGACTTTTATCGCACAGCTGTAACAATGGCTTGGCATGAAACCCATTTCCCAAGCTTTCAATTAATATAAAGGAACATATATTTAGAATGGCAAACAGATTAGGAGTTGGGAAAAGGAAATACCACAAGTTCCTGCTATTTCCTAAAATAGAGCAGGCATACACACACACACATTTCTCCTGTGAGAATAACATACCTGAGTTTGGTTAGCCACATGCACAAAGAACCAAAACATCACATCCCAAAAAAGCATCTGAATTATTCACTCCCATGTAAATGGCTGCTCTGCTGGAATCAAAAGTGAAAATTTAGACTAAATATCTCTCGGAAATTACTATGATTTACTAAAAGGGGCTGTGTTGTGTTTTGAGCACTTCCAACTTGAATTTCATGGCCAGAAGAATGGGACTTAAGGCAACAATCTGTGAGTGTGTTAACTGTAACACACATGGTAAGGCCAAGTGATAGAGCCTACTTGGAGAACTCAGTAGAATTTGACTCTGAAGAATTCTGACCAAAAATCAGACAGGATTATTTCTTAAGGTTTTTATTTATTTGTTCATCTAGTCAACAAATAAGGCAGGACAAAACAGCAAGACCTGCCCCTGAACTCCTAGAGCCGGCATGGAGAAATTCTTCCAGCCTCTGCTCTTCTCCTATGCAGCCTCCCCTTCTCCCCAGCATCAGCATAGCACTGTGGTGGCCCTATGGCGCCGCCTGGGTGTTGATTCATGCAGTGCCCTCTGCCTGAGCTACACTTCCCAGTTCTCTGAATCACAGGCTGCTCAGCTCCTACCAGTCTACCCTAGCTAGAGAGGCTTCTCTGGCCACAGGCAGTTGTCCTCAGGGTGACCCTCTCTACCTTAGCCAAGCCCCTCTCTACCTCAGCTACGCCCCTCTACCTCAGCCATGAAGGTTCCTTTCCCTGGCCCTTAATCTGATACCATCTTTCTTCACTGCTCCCTCACTCTTTATCCATCTCCACAATTCAGATGGAAACTCAGGACAGACAGACAGTTTGTCCCATATAGGCTGGATCTCAGTTTCCTGGAGTATTAACAGAAGACTGACAAACACCTATTTATGAAGAACAAATATGGGCACTGTTAACACTTCTGTATTGACACCACAATGTTAGGTTCCTCACAGCTTATAGGAGGAGGAGGAGGAAAAGGAGGAGCCTCCACATATGATCACGTCAGGCTACATAACACAGCATGCTCAAATGCTAGCCTTAGCACCACCTAACCTCTGCAATTTATTCTGCTTCCAAAATCACTCTTAACAGATGCCAAGGACAAATATTTTTAAAAGCATCCTTCCCTCAAGAGTTGGCAGTGATCCTTTCTCTAACAATAAAGGTGTGAAAGCAATTTCTTCATATTAAAGTAGAAGCCAGCGGTGACCAACCACAGAAAGCACAGACTTTATCTTAATAACAAGCAAGTTTTCTGGAACACACAGACAAAAAAAAAAAAACCCTGCCCTGTCTTGAATTTAATAAAAGGTATAAGCCTTCACTGCATATTCAAAGATATTTCTTTAAAAGACAGGGTCTCATAATATATCCCTGGTTTGGCACTCAGTACATAACCTAGGCTAGCGTAGAACTCAGAGATCCACCCGCCCCTGCCTCAGGGGTGATGGGATGAAAGGCTCCACACAGGGCCTGGTGGATTATTCTTATAATTGCACATTTGTTACTTTGTGTTGTCATTAGGAGGATGGCTTTAGGTCCTGGCCATCATAGCTCACATTTCACAGCAAAGATGCCACAAATCCCCACGGGTCACTTAGGAGTCATTAAAGTAGAGGATGTGCACTGGGCAGAGCAGGCCTCCACTTCCTGCAATGGGAAGACGCGTCTTTGGGCCCAGGGAATAACTGAAATCCACTTAAAAGCCTCCAAAAAAAAAAAAAAGTGCTTTACAATAACCTCACAGCAAGATATCAGAAAGAATATATATACCTATCAAGAAAGAGAGGCTTAAGTAAGGTTCATCCTTAATGGAATTCTCAGATGCTGTGTCAGAGAGAGAGGGAGGCAGCTCCATGGGGGGGGTGTGGTGTGACTGGAGACTGTCAGGACTCAGGACTTCCTGGGGAGGCGAAGAAGCTGGTGCAGAACAGTGCATGTGAGGATTCCAGTCAGTAGGAAGACAAAAAAAGAGCAAAATGTTACCAAGCATTGGGCTACATTCAGAGAGAGACAAGAGCTGGTGCTTACTGATGCTATAGGGGCGTGGTAGGAGAGAGATGTGCCCTTTACTCTGAACTATCTACTGAATCTTCTCTAATGTGAAGAGGCATACCACAAATTAATATGGTAATGTCTTCACACAACCACGTACACTATTTCCAACACCGTCCTCAAAAAATGAGTCTTCGGTAGCAAAAGTTTTTCAACCTCGGGAAATTTTCATTTGGTTTTAACAGCACAGTCCCCGAGTCTCATCCCCCAGAGGAGACGCCAAGTCTCCACTAATTGGAGCAGAGCAGCTTGTGATCTCACCTATTACCAAGCAAATACACCTCAGTTCAACTCTGGCAGAGCAAATAGCTGCTCCCGCCTCCTTGAAAATAGACCTCATACTGAAACTGACCTTAAGGTTCTTCAAGGATGCCTCCAAATAAACACAAGTTTCCACCTGGAAACAAAGAGCAAAATCTAGTGTTTTTAAAAGCACAGGCTATGCTGAGATTTGCTTCCCTCTGCCAGGCTTACCCTAGGAGCCTCTGCTCCTAGTGATGACTTCAGATCTGTGTCAAGATAATCCTGTAAGGGGAGGAGACAGCATCACTTGCAAGAAACAAATGCTTTAGGTTTTCACTGGGGGGTGGGGGAGGGGGGACGATGCTTTAAAAATAATGTGGGCACTGCTTTTGAACTCCTGACTAACTTAAGTCACATGAACTCTAAGCAAATACTATTTGCTGAATTAAATATGCAAGTGAAGGCATTGGATGCCAAAGTATAAACTGAAAAAGTTCTGCTGAAAATTATACTTTAAAGATACATAAAGTAAATGCGAAGATTGTATTCCTATAGAACTGTCAAGTCAATAACAGCGCACGTGTCCTATCAGTATCTGACGGCATTAAACACTCCTACAAAAAAAGCGACGCAAAGGTAACACTAGTGTAAATGAAGGACTCGTGTGTTTTGGCAGCTGGAGGTGGGAGCCAGAATCACATTACCCAAGCTCCCGTGTAAGTTCATAACACTTGCTGTGCAGTTTTCTGTGCGTCTGGATTCACGATCCCAGCTTTGTGCTTTAGACAACACACCCGGAAAGCCATCCATCACGAAGCCTAACTTTGCTCGCCTACACTTTAACTTGGAGTTTAATAAGTTTAGCGCCTTGGGACACAGGCACCTAGAAATACAGACAGGTCAAGTCAAATGCACCATCAAAACAGAAAGGACGAGGAACTACTTTCCTAAAGCGCTGAGGTTTAGGGGCAAGAAACCATCTGGCAGGTCGCAGCTCCGAATGGGGAATTAAAGGTCCTGCCCATCCCCCTGGTAACCTCTGGCCTTAGAACTCACTGCCATTCGCGCCGCACAAGTTTCGCGCGGTACAGCCCGCGTGGGCGCGGACTCCAAGCTTGACCCTCGGCTGGCACGGACGGCGCGAGCCCGAGCGGCGCTGCCCCAGAGCCGGGGACGCGCCCCCCGCACGCGCTCCGGGCTGCCGCGCCGCGCCCCCGCACTCACCGGCCGCTCCCGCGCCGCTATCTTGCCATCCCAGTCGGCCGCCGCCCCGGGGCAGCCCGGACCCTGCAGCCAGGGACTGCAGTCGCGAAGGAACAGTCCGGCAGCAGCCGCCGTCCTGGCGCCCCTGTCCGCTTGCAGACCGGCTCCAGCGGCCACCGACGATGGGCCGCCGCTGCCTTCTCACAACCCCGCGAGCCACCGCAGCGCCAGGCGACGATAACGGCCGCGGCCACAGCCGAGACGCTCCGGCGCGGACTGCGCGCCCGGAGGCGGCGCCTACAAGGAGCTTGGCGGGGGGCGCAGCACCCAGGCCCCGCCCAGGCCCCGCCCCGCGCGCCCCCGTAGCCCTCCCCCGCCGGCCCTGCCGCGCGCACGGGGACGCGGGCCCGCGAGGCCGCGCGTGAGTCGGAGCCGCTCGGTCGCGCGCGGGCCGGGCGCCCAGGGAGGTGCCTCTGCCGAGACTCGGGTCGCGCGGCTAGCCTCGCAAGGTCACCGAGCGGCGGGCGAGAACGCGGCGGCCCTGCCGGTGCAAAGCCTCTGGAAAGGCCAGCAGAACCCAGGCGGCCCTGCGGGAAGCAGCGCGGCTCCCAAACCGCTGTCAACTGCGCTTTGCAAGCCTGGCGTTGAAAGAGAAAACTCTGGTCTCTCCGAAAAGGACGCTTGTTTGCTTAGATTTTTTTTTTTTCCGATTTTGTGAATTACCTAAACTGCCCCAAGGCCGAGGCGCTGTCACTCAGTTCCCCTACGTTCATGGTGAGGGGACCTCTCAGCTCCTGAGGGCTTGCGGGGCATCTGAGAACATCCTGGAGCCATCTAGTCGTGCCTCCGAGGCGTGGTGGGCTTATTTGTGCAGAGAAGAAACGGATCCCTTAATGGGGTGAGATTTTTTTCCTCCGTGCATTGTTCCCATTTCCGCAGTTTCACTTGGCCTCGGTGTTCCTCCAGAGTAATGCACCAAATGCAATTGGTAGGAGTGTTTTATGGCGCAGAGTCGTGGTTTGAAGATGTTTACGCTCTGTGCCGGACGCGTTTGATGGTGTTCTCTTTAGCACAATTAATTTTGCAAAGTTCAGAAATGTGCCAGACAGAGCCACTGGCACGCAGTCACATGGCTGTGCAGACACACCTTCCATAGGAAGCTGCTTGTTTGTTTTCAGCTGTGATTTATCTGGTGCACCAAGGCCAAGGAGTTTGTGAGAGAACTTTGACTGAAATTCTAGACTTTAGAATCTACAGCAGTTTGCAAATTGGCAGAATGAAGCTTATTTTCTAAAATAAATATCCCCCCCCCGTTAATAATGTAACTCCAAAATGGGCAACAAGACACCTGAACATATACTGCATGAAAAATAAATTCTTAATACTATCTTTCAAAATTAAGCCACTAAGGGTATCTGAATGACCAACTGCATTAAAGTGTATATTTTTAACATTAAGTGCCTCCTGCTGTCCTTATGGCTGTTTCTGGGCTGTGTGCTAAACCCTCCCCCATTTAAGTTGGACCATATTACTTTTTCTTTATCCTCATTCCTTCCCACAGCTTGAGAAATCTATTATTCATATTGGAGAATTCTGTCTTTTCCATTAGACACAGAATTTTTTAGGAACCAACAAAAGTATTTTCATTTGTTTTCGAGTCAGAAGAAAAAAAAATAGATTAAAGTGTTTCAAATAGATTAATATTGCTGTCTTCTTACCTAAGGTAAACAAAATAAGAATGTTTAGTGTTCAATGACTAAAGAGACTCAAACATATCAAGAGTCCATGAAAATCATAGCACGGCCTTGTTGCCCAGGACCTAGCATCCTTTTGCATGGAAAAAAAAAAAAAAATTAAACCTCAGACAAGACAACAACATGATTTTTACCTTGAGTAGAACGCTGACCTCGGTGGCCTTGCTCTCTTGACATGCATTTGCTATTTAATCCTCAAAGCACACCTGTGAACTGGGTTCTGTTCCCACATGTAGGAACAGATGCAAGTTTCGTGGGGCCTGAAATTTATGCAGTTTGGGTGGCCCTCTTAAAAGAAAAAACAAAACAAATGAGAATATCCAACATGGTCCAGCAACACTCAGAGCCTGATGGAACAAAGAGACCGTGCAGCTGGAAAGAGACCTACCTCTGTCTCAGGCACAGTGGTTAAATTACCTTATGTTTACAAATTGTACACAGCACATGATCGTATCAACACATTGCCTAGGTGTTCTTCTATGGGGACAGAGAAAAGCTACCTGGAAAAGAAGCTTGCACATCACAGAAAAACTCACTTCTTTCACAGGAAAGAGCTTGGGAAGTTGTCACAACTTACTAGGTTCCATATACCTTCTTTACAGTGTGGAATGGTTAGAAGAGATGCAGTATGCACACTTCTCCACGAGGAAGTATGGGTTTCATATTTACACAAAATGGATAGTATTTGTTATAAAGAAAATGCTTTTAAAATAATATTAGCAATATTGGATGGGACCAGTCCATAACTCACGTGAAGGTATCTGCTAAGACTACAATCAGTGATGGCCAGAGTAAATTCTTTTTATCCTGTGTGTAAAAAAAAAAAAAAAAAAAAGTAAATTAACCAGTATGGATTCTTAAAGGAGTTATAGATCAACTGGGAGTGCCATGGATGAAGCCCATTTCTGTCTACCTTTTCTGGAGCCAGTGTGTTTTTAAATATCACTCTATGTAGTGTCTACGAGTTTCATTTTTGTGAGATGCTATAATGTTTGTTTGCTATTTAAATTTCATAATACAACAAGCCTGACACATCTTCATAAACGTCCATCAGATAAATAATGACATCGAGATAATAAATAGCAAAATTAGAGGTAAACGTGTCGGTTATTTGGCAAGCTGAAATGGAATAGGCATTGAGGCAGTGAGATACCGAAGTGTAACACTCGATGGTTTCTTCTCATTTCATTCTTTTGTGTTGAAGACTCATAGTCTTCTGCCCAGCAATTAGCTAGTCTCCCTGCCTTTTGTTTTGTTTATTCTTCCTCTTCTTCCTTTTTCCCTCTTCTTCCTCCTCTACTCTTCTCTATAGGAATTTTTTAAATCATGATGATAACCCATAATAAACATTCTGGGATTAAAAGGCTTTGTCCTCAGAACAACAAACAACAACAACAACAAAAAAAAAAAAGCAAAACTGAGAAGACAGGAGGTTTGTTTTTGAATCTCAGCATCTTGGCCCTTCAGACAGCTGCTCTTGATGAATGACCTCATATGTATAGACCCTGTCACTCAGCAAGACAAGGAAGGTATGCTGGGTTCCTGGAAGAAAATGTTGGAACCAGATAAGAATCTACAAATTAAGCACAGTTATTCACTGGCAAATGGGTGAAATGGGCAAAACCACTCCTCATTTTAAGCTCGACTGATGAATGTAGATTTAAATTGGTTTATTTCAGAGCACAGTTTTGGACAAGATTCAAAGCTTTAATTAGATCCCTGTAAGAAGACATATGAGGGTAATCAGCTCATTTGCTCTAGATTTGATATTCTTTCCCCAAAGTGGTTCCGACTGCTATTTAAGGGATATGTTTAAAAAAAAAAAAAAAAAGCGATAAACACCATGAAACTAAGTATCTTCCCAGAATCGTGTCTCAAATATATTCTCTTTCAGATAAAATTATTTCCAGGGTATCACATAAAATATGTTGGTAACTCATTACGTCTCTAGCACGGCACTGACTGAAATGTATTTTGTTTGTCTTCTGATTATTTGTACTTTGCTTTCTTCCAAAAAGGAGTTTACATAGAAAGACAAACATTAAAAGTAATAATAATAATAATAAACCACCTGGTTGAGGCTAATAATAGGATATAAATACAAAATTAACGTCCAAGCTTCCCCCTAACCATGAAGTCGGGGAAGTGGGAGTTTCTGTAACTGTCACTGTCTAGTACAAAAAATCATAGTCTCATTTAGGGGAAAGTTATTCCTGGGCCACACTCTGTAAGGAACCTCGTCAAAGGTGTATTTGGAATATACAGGAGTCTAAGGTAAGAGAGACTCCTCAACCCAGAATTTTGGGTCAATGTTTTATACAAGCAGAACACAAACACACACACACACACACACACACACACACACACACACACACATTTTGGTAAAGAGCTTGAGAATTGCTATTGTTGAAAGTCTGCTAGAGTTTTGTTTTGTTTTCTCACTGGCCACTGAAACCCAACCAAATGTAGCATCGAATCTTTTTGCCCAGTTTCCTCCTCTGAAACGGCAATAACTAAAAGAGCAGTGAGCTTTGGAGGGTTGTGGGGGGAAAAACACTCAAGTGACTTCATTGCTATAAAACCACACGTCGCTGTGTCGATTTTGCTAGAGTTTCCTTGACCAGGCGTTTTTTTCTTTTTCTACCCACAATGCATTGTCTTTAGTGCACACTTCGGCAATGTCCTTTTGTGAAGATGCATGGCATATTTGCATCACACACATGTGATATATGCTATGAATCTCAGCATCATTTTCCTTTTAGATAGACATACCATCTGAGAGCAGAGGTGTTAGGTGGAGTAGTGATGAGAACAGCCAGCTGTCCAGAGAGGGCAAAGCCTGAGGGTTCATGAGGCCTGAGTGGGTATGGCTGAGATACCTACAGAATATTCTTCCAACACTTCCTCGTACTGTTTGCTATCACCTGGAGGCACCTAGCGACCAGTCTAGTAGGTCAAGCTTTTAAACTGGGGAAAGTTAACTGCCTCGGGTTGTTAAAGCTAAGTTCCTGAGCCAGAAGCCTAAACCTAAGATTCATTGGGAAAAAGCAGCAAGCTGAGGAAGCCTGGGAAAGGAAAGCAGGGATAACCTTGGGGAATAAACCCTTCCTGTCTTTCCTCATCCTCTCTTCCTTTCCTCCAGGGTTCCAGTAAGCTCCGGTCTGATTGGAATCTTCATTTCACATCCTTCCTGTCCTTAGCAATCTTGATTTCTGACCTACCTCTACAGCTGCCTCCCCTTCCTTCCTTCCTTCCTTCCTTCCTTCCTTCCTTCCTTCCTTCCTTCCTTTCTTTTCCTCTTCCTCCTCTTTCTCCTCCTCCTCCTCGTCCTCCTCCTCCTGTTGTCTCCATACCTGTCTCACCCTTAGCCCACATCTTCCTCCCTTCTGTATGGCCCTCCTCCTTCTCATTTACCAAGCACTTCTCTGTTTGTCCCTTCTCAATCCCTCTTCATATTTATCTGTTACCAATGTCATTTCAGGGCAAAGCACAGAATGACAATGGCTGCTTTCTTACTTCTTACATCAATCATACACTCAGAGTCCTGTGCTAATATTCTCAGCTGAGCTAATGGATCCCACAAAAGAGCAATTTGCTCCATTCTCGGTGGTTATATTAAGTCCATTATTTAATTTATTCCTACAGCTAACTGCACTTAGTGCCTTGCCAGAGGCATCTCTCTTACAGATGGAGCAAGAAGCCAGAAGATTAAAGGATTGAGCTGAGGTCCAGCAAAAGGTAGTGGGGGTTGATACAAAAACCTGACCCAAATTCCTTAAAGCCCTGAATATATTATTCTAACTAATACACTTAATTCACAGACTTCACCATTCTGTGTAAAACCAAAAACAGCAGTAAGAAAGTGAGCTTTTGTTGGCAGTTTCTGACTGTGAAGACTTTTCAATGGTTACACATTTGCCAGCAGACCTGACTCAAGGTCACTGAAACACTGGGTGGCTGGAAAATAGGACTGAGTTAAATAATTAATTTAAATAGCAGGGACATCCCTCGGGACTTCTTCAGGTACCTAATCTAGTACACCGCCTGGTCCCCAATCGGAAAACAAAAGTGGCCATCACTATGACAGCTCTGGTAAACAGGGACATTTGCGTGGTTGGTTTTCCCACTGGCCCGTAAGGTAACAGAGGTCACTGCTCTCAGAGGAAAAGTCTGTAGCTTGGAATTTCTTTTCTCTGACATGCTCAAGATATTTTGTTTAATCACCAAGTCTTATGCTCAAATTGTGGACCAAGCCTGACTGCGCAATGAACGCCATTAGAATCCACAAGTCTAACCTCATTGGCTTTAATTTAGGAAAGAAAAACAGCTTCGTGGGTGTCCTCAGGGTGAGAGGTCACATTCGTGGCTTAGTAACCCGGTATTCCCTTCTTGTGATAGTTTTTGCCAGTCACGGTTCTCTTCCTGCAGATGAATAGTCAAGAACTCAAAGAAATAGATCGACAAAGATTTATGCACAGCAATAGAATCCCGATTTAATAATAAATCATCATTATTTACAGTGATTAGGAAGACATTGGCTAAAAGCAGGTCTCAGGCTCCTTGGTCACTGGATCATAATAACAAGCATTTAATAACAGTAACGAGCATTTCTATTTACCAGGCACTTGTGGCCTCTTAGGTACCAATTCTACCCTATAGCTCTGGAATCAGCTGTAGGAATGGATGTCATCTCTTTTTGGGTTTTGTTTATCTGGGCTTTCTGGGTTGTTGTTGTTGGTGGTGGTGGTGTGGTGGTGGTGTGGGTGGGTGGGTGTGGGTGGATGTGGGTGTTTATTTTTATTTTTTATGAAGGTAAAGATGTTCAGTGACTTGCCTAAGACCACATAACCACTGCATTTGGGCCTCTAACTCACTCTCCCAATGCCTTCTGGACTCTACCCCAAGAGGTAGGGTTATGGCTGTTATGACCGGCCGATTGCTCCTCCTAACATGTCTAGCTTCTCCAAGCTCTCACAAGGAGCGACCTGTTCAATTAAAGCTCTGATGTAGTTTGGTTCTAGCTTTGCTGTTCCCAAAGGATACGCTCAGAATTCCTTTCTGTTTCTCTCTAGTCCACGTGTTGGTTACTAGCCTCATTGTTGTGATAGAGCAGCCATAGGAAGAAAACGTTTGTTTTAGCTCACACTTTGGGGGTATAGTAGTTAGTGGTGGGGAAATTAAGGCAGCAGGTGATCGAGTTTGCCACACTGCATCTGTAGTCAGGATGCTGAGAAGGATGAATGTAGCTACCCAGCCCACTTTCTCCTCTGAATGCAATGCCAGGACCCAAGGCCACGGACCTACGTTCAGGATGGTTCTTCCCACTTCAGTTAACCAATCTTTGCTTTACAGACATGCCCAGACCGTGTCTCCACCATGGTTCTAGATTCTATCAAGTTGACAGTACTAACCACCCACAATCCATTTTGTCCCTTTCTTTGGTCTTCATTAGTAAGAGTCTACTGTTTTCTCTTGTACATTCCTGCTTCAGGTAGGTGTGTGTGTGTGTGTGTGTGTGTGTGTGTGTGTGTGTGTGTGTAGCTCACTGCGCACATGTGAATATATGTTTTTGTGGCTCATGTACATTGTGCAAAGGACAGGGGCCAACCTTGGGTGTTATCCTGTCCACCATAGTTTTGGAAGGCAGGTCTCTCACTGTGATTGTCAATGAGGGTTCACTGGCTCTGCCACTCATGACCTTATGTTCTAAAGAGAGACGCTGACAGCACATGAACACAAAGACGAATGACGGATCATTATCAACTTGAAACAAGCATCTTTGGAGAAGTAATTAAGTACATTTAAGGAATAATGAAAGGCTTGCTGTTTCAAATGGGATGGTTTGGGGCAGAGAGGGCTATATGGCAGAGAGCAGCAGCTCTCTGGGAATATCTGGAGCATAAGCAACCATGTGCTGAGTGTATCCTAGACCTGTCAGAAGAGCCTAGCTGGAGCCTAGCAGGCATGAAGAGGTTGAAGGAGATCCAGGGACCAGATTAGGTAGAACATTGGTAGCCTCTAGGATTTTTAATTTTCTCTGTACATAATGGGGGTATTTGAAAGATAAATCCCTCTGGTCTGTCGATGGCTAATGGACTGGAAGGGTGAGTAATAGAAACCATTGCCTGTTGCAGTTGTCTGGGTGAGAGATCTCACTGGTTTTGATGAGCATCGTTCTAGGTCCTTGGAGGAGCACCATCACTACTTAAGGCTATCCTTCACTTGCTGGATTCCAGCCTAGATGCCTGTTCACCTGGCTTTAGTTGCTATGATACATGCTGTAGCTCTTCTCAGGCATGATGAGAGTTCTCAGACATAGTCTCCCAGGCAGAAGATTGTATAGAGACGTTTTTTAGAAATGGTCCCAGTAGAGTCTGTCATGGAGAAGGGAATGAGACAAGATCTGGCAAAGAAAGGTCATCAGCAACGGCAAGCCTTGAGTTTTATAGCTGGGATGACCCCTAGAGCTGTCCTGGGTTGTGATGAAAGGCAGAGTCCTCTATACCCCAAACAGTAATCAATCATCCAGCAAAACCCTCCGAGGACGAAGGCGTGGCCTTGGGTGAAGGGAGTTGACAGCTGAGGGATCTTTGCTGGCAGCCTTCCCAGTGACTTGAATAGTAAGGCCATTATTCTTGAAGGGGAACTCTTGGCACCCATCTCATGGCATCTGCCACACTGCCACTTTTTGAATTTGTCACTAGAGCTATCCTGGTTTAATTTCTCATTCCTCTCACTTAGCCTACTGTCTGATATTCCATCATCAGAGTAACACCCCATGGTCAAAGCCAAGTGGTTCCTTATTGCCAACAGAATAGCAGAAGTCCTGTGCTGTGTAATACCACAGCACTCAGAACCTTCTAATAACCACAAACCATACACCTAATGCTTGTTTTATAATCTGGGCAAGCAAGCTGATTAGCACACTCTAAATTCCACAGTCCAACCTGAGATTTTCTCCTCCTACTTTACTTAGCAAAAGCCTATTCTTTAGGACTAGTTCAAATGCCACCTTCCACTTTTGCCTCCACTTCTATTCAAGTCCCCATTCATTCTACCCAGAGTGACTTGTTGGTTGAGTAAGATCAGCAGCATGCCAGTGTTATTTAGTCTCCCTGAGTCCCTAATCTCACAGCACACAACAGCCACTCAGGAGGTCAACTTGTCTTTGATCATCCCATTTTTTTCTAGTCCTAGATGACACCCTGAGGAATGATTGAAAGGAAAGATTCTAGACCCAAACCATTTATATTCAAAATTGGATCCATTCTTTAATAGGTCTAGAACTCTAAGCAAATGAAACATGTTATGTTTCAACTCCCTCACCTTTAAGGTTATGGTAATAAGAATAGTTGGTATCAAACAAATTAGCCTAAGTAAATATTAGAGCAGTGGCTGCCCCTTATAAGCATACAGGACAAGTGTTGGAGCATGGCTATATACCTAGAGATTACTAAAGGTGTAACGCTAGTTATATAAAGGGCCCACCCATGTCACCAACTCCTGTAGTTGCCCACAGTCTCACCCTGAGTGCTGTTGTTACTGAGATTCATGACCTCAATGAAGGGCCCTTTCACACTGCTCTGTGGGAAATCTGTTCACAGGGCTCTTGTTTTCTCTCAGGAACATTCTTTAATGAGTGAAGATATTCTTGCAAAACACTCTGGAATTCTGTCTTTCCTGGGGCCCTTTCAATCTGGACGGAGACCTGGTTTTATAATGAAGATTATGCAGTTTTCCAGTGTGGAAATCTTTTTTTGAAAAGCACAAAGCATCATATTTATAAATGAATAGATTCACAGACACTTGCAAATGGAAAACAACCCTAGAGATTTCTTAGTCCAGGGGACAAGAAAACAAGGAGATTAAGTGACTTGCCTAATTCTCACTAACTTATCCAAGTTCTTGAAGGATAAAATTACTCAATCATATTATCCCATTTCAGCCAAAAGATGCTATTTCCTTCAGTATGTATAATTTGGACCAAAATAGACCTAACTTGTTAAATCTTGTCAGAACCAAAAAAAAAAAAAAAAAAAAGGAATTTTGTTTACATCTAAGACATTGTTTTCCTTAAAATTTATCATGATTTGATATAACATTTTCTTTGTCTTATAATTAAATTTTTCATATGAGAACAAATAATTACCACAATTATTTATGCAATTATATCGTTAGTAATTTACTCAAAATATATTTAATTAAATTATCTTTTATGCACCACACTGTGAACTAGGAATTGGAAAGTTTTTAAACGAATGAGCCCTGGTGCTTTCTGAATGGGCCACATCTATAGACGCTGTGGCTGTGAATCTACTGAGTTATTGAAGACAAGTCACTTCAGAACAGGGGTTCAGACTAGGACATGATCTTCAAAGGATAAGCATTAAATATTGATAGTCATAAAATCATTGATCAGCTGGGCGGTGGTGACGCACGCCTTTAATCCCAGCACTTGGGAGGCAGAGGCAGGAGGATTTCTGAGTTCAAGGGCCAGCCTGGTTCTACAGGGCTACACAGAGAAACCCTGTCTCAAAAAACCAAAAAAAAAAAAAAAAATCAGTGATCAGGTTCAGAGCCTACTGACCATAGCCAGTTACCATGACGTGAGGAATGTTCAAAAGAAACAAATAAATAATATGCTCCAATCCCCCTACTCTTTGCCCTAGGAGTTGAGTTATACACAATCCAGGGTCAAATATGAGGCATCATGAGTTTTACGTATTTTATGTATTTTATATATTTTATGTATCATAACACAGTATTATGCTATGATATAATTTTAATGTATGAGGGGAAATGTTACAATGATTTGTTAGTGTGAGGTGGGGAAAAAAAATGTCACCGTGACAAACAACTCTGGAAAGTTTGGAGGTAAATATCACATTAAGATTTCTTTAAGTGTATTTCTTTTCCTGAAACTTTCAACATCTCAAAAGGGAGAGAAAGCATTTAGCAAGGTCAAAGTCACTTACCCTTTGCCTGCTAGTGTGTTTCCTTACCTGAAACTTTAACGTCTCTAAAGGGAGGTCAAAATCACTCATCCCGTGCCTGCAGGGCATTGCCCGAGAATACTTCGGACCAAGTTCATATTCTGTGTCTGTAGTCTATCATAAACAAAGTATTGTTTTATGTAGTAACACATTATTTTATTGCTATAGTTTAAGCCTCCCTTACCTTTTTCTATTATTAAAGAGAATAAATTATTCAAACCATCTATGTCAGACTCTTATCTGTACTCAATAATTATTATTAAAGTACCCCTCAGCATCACTTTCTGAACAGGTCCACTTTTTTGTCTTAGGAAACAATTCAGTATGTCTATGCTATTAAGATCTGCACAGTTCAGCTTCTGCTTTCTTTCTGACCTCTTCTCCCACCATCCTGCTTGTGGTCTAGCCCTTGATCCACAGCTGGCTTTGCAGTTTGGATTATTTTATTAGTTCACTGGAAGAGAATGGAACCCTAGAGAACAGAGTCATACAGACCAACTCACAAGAGATTAATGCGTAATGCACAATTGATTTATCCATTCAGACTAGCCAGATGTTTGTGTTGTTGGTGACCTTGTTTTGGAAAAGGAGTCATTGAGAATTTGTGAGCTAGAATCTGCGCCCAAGGATAAATCTTGATTCGGCTTACTAACTGGGTGATCCTGGGTCAGAAGACCAGGGGACTTTCTAGTGTCTATTCTAAATAAAAAAAACCCTGTGGATAACGTTAAGCTTTACATCTCTGGATCATTGTAATGACAATTAAACAAGAGACTATGCCTCTTGCATAGCACTTAGACCACACTAAGTGTACAGTCAGCCTTTAGCCAATATTAGCTATTGTTTCTCTAATGTAGACCTTCCAAACTAAGTGTAAAGGGAATTGGTAGATTTCAGAGTATCTTATTTATTCAATGACTGTATTAACTTGAGAAGTTAAGTCCTTATTGATAGCAAACGATCATAGCCATGAAGTAACATTACAAATCACTATATTTCATCTTGTTTTTGATGTTCTTTTTTCTTTCATTTGCTATGCCAATGAAGCAATAGGCCACGGAAGAGTGCCTAACATTCACAAACATCAGCCTATATTGTCATGCTTAACCAATGCTTTTAACCACTCCTCTCGATTCTCCAGCCATCCTCAGATCTTCCACTTTAAATGCTTACAAAGGAATCAGACAGAGTCCTTTCCCTCAGAGCTCCACTTGTTCCTGCTCTCCAGTCTCCTCCAACTTGGCTTCATATTGTTCCAACCTCTGTCTTCCTTCATTGCTTGCCACCTCATTTTTAAAACAGGGTCTTTCTTTGAAACCACACCTCACTGATTCTGCTAAGATGGTCTCAGGAGGTCCCCCGCATCCGCCCCCTCTGTCTCCATAGCTGTGGGGTTAGAATTGTATGTCACTACCCGTGACTATCACACCTCTCTTTCCCCACACATCTTGAACTCCTCATTCTGCACAGGATTCGGTTAAGCTGTGACATTTCCTGGAATCCCTCTCCACCTCCCTATCTTTGTCCTGACTCCAATCTATTGGCCTCAGAAATTCCTCCCAGATCCCCCAGGCCTTCATCATATTTGGAATCAAGTGCTCCTTCTTTACTGTGCTCTTCCTCAGTCAAATCATACTGATGACCAACTGGACAAGAGCCTTCCTTTGTCTTTTGTTTTCTCCAGGGCCCTCCACATAGGAAGGTAGTCAATCTATATGTGAATGAGTAGATTTAATCTGCTTAACAGCCTGGTTTTCCTGTGATGTAAAGTTCAGGCTCTGAGCTGCCAGGTGACACATTCTGTTTTGCAGTCACCTTTGGCAGAGGAAGATTTAAACTCATGTCTTCCTAATTCTCAGTATAGGCCTTATATCCCCACACTATCCCAACACACATAGTAGTTTCTACAACCTACATGTGTACCTCCCTCATTCTCCTTAGCTTAAACTTCACTCAGCTTAAGCTATACCCACCTCGACCCTCAGTGACAGCCCTTCCTATCCCTGCTCTGTAGTTGTCTTTTATTCTTGAACCTATTCAAGCCTTTATTTTCATAATATCTATAAACATTGTTTTATTATTACCTGTAATCATTTATTTTTTTATTTTTCATCTTATCAAGACAGCCCGTGTCTTTCTGTCTGAGATATATATGTCCAACAAAAGTTAGGACCTTCATCTCTTGGTATCTAAGAGAAACTGTTCTCAGACCCCCCCATAAATCCTAAATCTCTTATATAAAATGACATAGAACTTTAATTATATATATATATATTTGGGTAGGTTTTTTTTTTTTTTTTTTTTTTTTTTTTTCGAGACAGGGTTTTCTGGTAGCTGGGCTGTCCTGGAACTCACGCTGTAGCCAGCTGCTCGAACTCAGAATCGCCTGCCTCTGCTCCCAAGTGCTGATTAAGGCGTGCGCACCACGCCCGGCTGGTTTTTTTTTTGTTTTTTGTTTTTTTTGGTTTTTTCGAGACAGGGTTTCTCTGTATAGCCTGGCTGTTCCTGGAACTCACTCTGTAGACCAGGCTGGCCTCAACTCAGAAATCGCCTGCCTTTGCCTCCCAAGTGCTAGGATTAAAGGTGTGGCCATCACGGCCCAGCTTGGGTAGTTTAAATCTATCTCTAGATTGCTTATAATGCCTAAGGCAATGTAAATTCTACAAAGATAGTTCCTATTTTATTGTTGTTTAAGTAAAAATAATCAGTAAAAGTGTTTTTGTATATATATATATATATTTTTTTTTTTTAACTACTTCAAACACTACTTCAAACCACAATTTTAGACCTATGAGATAGGTCAGCATATTGAGTTAGAAAACGCAGGGTACTCCACACTCTTGCGTATCATCTCTTCTTAAACATACCCTCCAACTACAGGCTCATTCTGTTGCAGGTTCAAGGCCAGCCATGTCCCTAGGAAAAAGGTTCCAGCTGGGTTTGAGTGACTTGAGGGACCCAGTGTCATCACTTTCCCCTAGACATTAAGAATAGTAGAACTGAAGGAGAGCTTGGCTAAGTCCTGTTTGTTATCTCTCAGGCCTGATCTTATCTCCTTGCTACTGGGTTTTCACTTCAATGGACACAGAAGTTCTGAGGAACATGAAAGGGGAAGAGATTTGGGGCACACACCCTAACTCTGGTCTCTCAGCTATGCTACACTGTCAACTTCCTCTCTGAGCCTGCTTCCTCTTCTCTACTTTAGGAATACACTTTCAAGCTTAAGGTTTTGAATGTCAAAGAACCTCTTACTGGCCTATGTTACCATCACCATTACCTCTGACTATTCCTCTGACTATTCCTATACTGACTTATGACCTGATCTTTCTGCTTCCACCTGCCTAAGGTACTCGATGAAAACTTGAACAAATGAATGGGTAAGTTCTATATGATAGATCAGGCCTGACAGGCATGCAGGAGCCAGTGGATGAACACAGGCCCCTCTAGCACAAAAATAGTGGTAACCAATTGCCTGAGGATTTAAAAACTGTCGTTTGGTTTTTAAAGCTTTTAAAAATCTATCTGTCTGTCTGTCTGTCTGTCTATATACCTATCTATCATTTTACAACTCTTTTAAGCCCCTATAAGTTCAGTGCCCAAGATAAGATGCCCCATTCTTATCAGATAATGTCATGATTACACTTGACTTCCATTGATTACACTTTTTAACTTTTAGAAAGGTTCCTATTAGCCGGGCCGTGGTGGCATATGCCTTTAATCCCAGCACTTGGGAGGCAGAGGCAGGTGGATTTCTGAGTTCGAGGCCAGCCTGGTCTACAGAGTGAGTTCCAGGACAGCCAGGGCTATACATGGAAACCCTGTCTCGAAAAAACAAAACAAAAAAAAAAAGAAAAGTTTTTATCATTATCATTAAAGTTATTATCATTAAAGGTTTATTACTATTATTGTTGTTGTTGTTAGTGTGTGTGTGTGTGTGTGTATGTGTGTGTGTGTTTTACCTAGAGCCTTGTGCTAGCCAGACAAGTACTCTATTGCTGAGCTCAATGTCCTCTTTAAAAATAAAAATAAAATTAAAAATAAAATTTTTAAGTATGAAACAATGGGCTTTATTATGCATTGAAACTATTTATTATTATTATTATTAGTTCACATTTATTTACTTGTGAAGGGAACAGTACATGTGTGCTAGAGGAAACATGTGGATATTTGAGGACAACAAGGAGTCAATTTTCTCCTTCTACTGTGTGGGTCCTGGAGTTCAATCTCAGGTTGTCAGGTTTGGCAACAAGTGCCTTAACCTGCTGCAAGTCTCACTAGCTCTCATTATGACATTTAATATATACATATATGTTTTACACACACACACACATATATATATACATTATATATATATGTATATATATATAATTTTGCTCACAAGGCTGACTACCTAACTCCTTCCCACCACTCCATAGCCACATGCAGTCTATGTACCCAGACATTCATTGGCCTAGAGTTATCTAGAGTTCCTGGTGCTGATTGGATGTATTGGAATGCTACTCACCTATTCCATAGTGCACAATTGTTGATAACCTCTGCTGTCTTTCCCCACTCCCTCCGGGTCGGCACACCACCCTCCAACTTCTTCTTTTATGTAGAGCAGTACCTCCACACAGCTTCTCCCCAGCGGCAAGGATCACACAATCTCTAGTTCTAACATGATGAGTCTACATCCCTATCTCTACTACTGCCTTCTGTCAGAGCCTTGGGAACGGCAGAAATACTTGCACCTTCCTGTGCTCTTTTTGTCTACAAGAAAACTGAAATTACATCAGCCATATTTTTCGATGCAGGGCTTGCTTGAATTTTCTTGCTTCCACTTGACTGTAATGTGAGCCAGCACTCAGAGCCATAGAAACAGGACACCGTTCAGTAAGCAAACAGCTGTAAGTGCCAACCATGACGTGCAGCACAGCCTCCAGTGAAGGCTGTCCAGGTTGGCCATCCGTTTTAACACATTGACGTGACATCAGACAGCTTCTTTTGGCAAGTACCACAATATCACCCTGTTGACAGAGACTTACCTGGATACAATGCTTAGTTGTCTCTGATAAGAAAAATCAAATAACCAATAACGTAACTATTTCTACCTGATGTTTTTCCTACGTGCCTGTTGGGGGAGGGACTTGAAGTAAAAGCCAGATGTAGTTCAAGCTTGCACTTGTGCAAATCAGTAAAGCAGATCTCTGAAAACTCCATCTTTAACTAGAGATGGATCTATGGGCAGAGTCCGGAAGTGCTTCCGTAACCTCAGGTGAACTACAACGCTTTTGTCTGATAACATTGAGGCTCATTCGGCAGGCTGTTAGGGGAACCGATGAAGTGAACTGACGCTGATGATATAAACAGACACCCAAGGTTATGAAAGTTTTCTGAAAAGTTCGAAGCATTCAAAAATTCCAGTTGAAAGACTATTGTGATTTCACTTGTGAACATCTGGCTGTGGTAACCAGCCAGCTTTCTCACCTTCCTCTCTGTTCTTCTAATTCTGACCTCTAGAAGTTTTGTTTTGTTTTCCAAGCTAAAGCAAGCAAGCAAACAATAGAAAGAGTCTACCATTGATGACCCCCTCACATCTCTGAAAGGGTCCTCCATTGATGACCCCCTCACATCTCTGAAAAGTTTCTAGTGCATGATGGTAGAAACCTTTTCTCACTTCCACAGAGCCATAGGCTAGAGGAGGCCATGACAGAATTGTTTGGCTTCTTAGTTCCCTCTGTGCTGGAAAGTTTTACGTCAACTTGATACAAGCTAAAGTCAACTGAGAGGAGAGAACATCAACTGAGAAAATGCCTCCCTAAGGTAGGCTGCAAGCAAGCCTGTAAGGGCATTTTCTGGATTAATGATTGAGGGGGGAAGGCTCAGCCCATTGAGGGTGCTGCCATCCCTGGGCTGGTGGGCCTGGGTGTTAAAAGAAAGCAGGCTGAGCAAGCCAGGAAAACAAACCAGTAAGCAGCATCCCTCCATGGCCTCTGCATCAGCACCTGCCTCCATGTTCCTGACCTGTCTGAGTTTCTTTTCTGACTCTCTTTCAGTGATGGACTACAATCCCCAACTTGCTTTTTGGTCATGGTGTTTAATTGCAACAACAGAAATTCTAACCAAGTCACTCTGTCATGCTTTCTTCACTGATCTGAACATGAGATAAATGCTTGTGACCGTACCAACCTTACAGAGGGAAAAATGGGAAAGGGCAAAGGTTTTTTTTGTTTTTGTTTTTGATTTTTCGAGACAGGGTTTCTCTGTGTAGCCCGGGCTGTCCTGGAGCTCACTCTGTAGACCAGGCTGGCCTCGAACTCAGAAATCCACCTGCCTCTGCCTCCCAAGTGCTGGAATTAAAGGTGTGCGCCACCACTGCCCAGCGTTTGTTTGTTTTTGTTTTTTTTTTTTTTTTTTTGATGTGCATGGTCACACAAGTTGTGTAAGGACTGTATATACCAGAGTTATTTTTCTGGACATTCATTTGTTGAAAATTAAGCTCCAACTACAACTAAGGAGGGTTTTCCCCCAATCTGCTTCTATACCATTTTAATTACATACAAGTATTAAGGCCAGTTCTAGGTTGAGTAACTAGCAATACAATAGATGAGGAGGGTTCAACATATAGCTAAATAAACCACAGTTGTGTTCCACTTTATCTTTTGACAAACATAGGCAGCTATTATACTTAGATTTATTTTATTTATTTATTTGTTTGGTTTTTCGAGACAGTGTTTCTCTGTGTAGCCCTGGCTGTCCTGGAACTCACTCTGTAGACCAGGTTGGCCTCGAACTCAGAAATCTGCCTGCCTCTGCCTCCCAAGTGCTGGGATTAAAGGCGTCAGCCACCACTGCCCGGCTATACTTAGATTTAAAAAGAGGAAATCACACTGTTTTCCAAGAGAGCTGTACTAATTTATGTTCTTATCACAACAATATACAAAGGTTCCTCTTTCTCTGAGTCTTAGGCAGAGTCTCCAGTCATTAAACTCACTACGTGGCTGTAGTGGTTTGAATAAGAATGACCTACAATAGGCTCCTGTATTTGAATGCTTGTTCCTCAGTTAGTAGAATTGTATGGGCAAGATTAGAAGGTGTGGCCTTGTTGGAGAAGGTGTCATGCCATTTCCAGTTAGCTTTCTGTCTCTGCCTCATGCTTTTGGGGTAAGATGTAAGTTCTTAGCTCCTACTCCAATGCTCTGCCTGCCTGCCTGCTACTCCAGGCATGATAGTCATGAACTCACCCTCTGAATTTGTAAGCTACAAAATTAAAAACTTTCTTTGAAAGTTACCTAGGTCATGGTGATTAGTCCAGGCAATAAAAAAGTAACTAAGACAATAGCCATGGCTATCCTAGAATTCTCAGTCTCTGGTGTCTACGGGCCAAATGCTGGAATGAGATACTATAGTCATTGGGGTTTATAATTCCATTTCTTCTCTGTTTGTTTACAAAAAGACTATTTTACCTTTTGAAAATGTACTTTCCTTATTTATTTTTTTATGTGTGAGTGAGTGTGTGTGTGTGTGTCCAGGATAGCTGGCCTGTGAGCTTCTCGATAGTACTCCCATTTCCACCTGCCTCCACTCTCACCATAGAATGCTGGGAATACATATGAGAGCCATCACATCCAGCTGTTTATATAGGTTCAGGGGTTTGAACTCTAGTCGTCAGGCTTGTGTAGCAAGCCAAGTGAGCCTTCTCTCAGGTCCACAGTCTTCAGTTTGTTGATGACTGGTGATGTTGAAAATTTATTTTCATATACTTGGACATTGTTCTTTATATTTTGAGGAATATTTGTTTAGATCATTTGTCTCATTTTTTTTTTAAAAGGACAAACTATACACATATAGAACTACCACTGTATCAATTAAACCTTTGAAAATACTTTCAGAAAAAAAGATCTTTAAAAAAAATTTTAATTTTGTGAAATTTCCCAAATTGTTGAAAAAATTCCTCAAATATCTAGATCTTGATAGAGCCACAAGTGTAAAGTAGGAAAGTCATAGTGAAGACTGTCTGTCTTTCTTAGTAGTATTTTAGAACTCTTGCTGGTAACTAGCTCTGATTCTGACTTTTAGTAATTGCTTTATAGGGACAAGAAGTTGCCAGCATGCTCCTCCTTAGTGTTTATACATCTGCTGAAAATCTGGCTTCCATATTAACCAATCGTTATGACGCTAAAGCAAGGTCGATGTGTATGTATCCAACTCATCTATTGAGAAAATCATCAGCAACCATGCAGTGGGAAATGCAGCTTCATATGGCTGCAATGCAACGGAACTGCAGTCTTTAATATTACATTTTTTTCTGCCATTTTCCCAGAAAAAGGAGACCAATCTCTTTCTTTTTGCTTTTATTTTCTTCTTCCTGTTTCTTTTTTGAGATTATAATACAATTGCATCATTTCTGTCTTCCCCTCTCTTCTCACTAAGCCCTCTCATATGTCCCTCCTTAGTCTTTTGCAAATTCATGGCTTCTTTTATCATTCATTGCTGTTAATTATATATATATTATATATATATATATATATATATATATATACACATAAATGCATATACATATATATACATACACATATATACATACATATGTATATATATACATTGTGCATACTTACATACATATATGTATATATTGCTAGCTATAATGTGCTTAGTCTGTATAACATTTCCCATATATATTGCCAAAGTGGATGAAGGAAAGCCCACAAGGCCTCAGCCCCACACAAAGAACTAAAGTAAACTAAGGAATGCTGAGAGCAGGAGAAATGGTTTTTCTAGGAAAGAGAACAAAAATTAGTTATCCAGTACCAAATGGTCAGCCCTGAACACATGCAGATGAGATCATTCTCTTACTTCAAGTAATTTGGAATAACATTAAAATTTTATCTTAGGAGGAATGTTTCTTGAGAAAACAGTATATGAGCTTCCTTTTCTGTCACATTGTTGACTTAGGTAGACAGTGTGTGTGCCATGAAGTCTATAATAAGAACATGAGTTACTTTTCTCTCTTACCTCCTACCGTAGTCCATCTTCTGTTGCCATGACAGCATATTCAAGTTTGGGTAATTGAAAGAATAGAAAGACCAGAGAAATAAGAGTTTACTTGACTTGTAATTCTGGAGACTGGAAAGTCTAAGATAATGAATGGTAGCAGCACTCGCTTGGAATCAGTGAGGTCTTTTGTCCTGCATCATAGCATGCACGAGGAAGCATGTGAGAGTCGACCTGCCAACTTGGTTCTCTCTTCCTCTTATAAAATCACTAGTACCTCCTGGGGAAACTATCTTCATGGCCTCTTATCCTGATTATGTCCCAAACATGTGTGTGTGGTGCGTATACGTACATATTCTTTGTGTATAGTTTATTCTTTTTCTTTTCATTTACCTTGGTTTAGTTTCATTCTGTTGCTATGAATAAACACTCTTGACAAAAGCAACTTAGGGAGGGAAGGGTTTACTTCAGCTTACAAGTCATATATATCGCAGATCATTAAGGAAAATCGGACAGGATTTAGAGGCTGTGCTGTTTACTCTTCTCCATCGCATTACCTCTGACCAAGGAACTCACTTAACTAAGAAGTACACTAAGAATGATGGAAGATGATGTTTCTTGATTGGCTTGATGGTTAGCATGTATTCAACTAGCCTCCTTCTACAGATCAGGACCACCTGCCTAGGGATAATGCTGCCCACTGTGGGCTGGACCCTGCTACATCTATTAAAACAAAGGTAATCACCAGCAACAATCCATAGGACACTTTGATGCAAGCAGTTTCTCAAGGATGTTTCTTCTCTCAGATGTCTCTAGACTATGCCAAGTGAGGTGGAAACTTCAGGGTTCGTTTGAAAGTCGGTTGGACAGTGTTTTGCTGAGGCTGAAGGAACACTTCGTTAAAGTGGACACAGGTATAAAAGGCTAAGGCAGACTCATGAAGGAAAGCCACATTGAAGCAGACACAGGATGTTCTGCTAAAGCAAGCACATGAAAGGACATGATGAAAGAGACTTTGCTAATGACACACATGTATTGGTCTGCCTTACGTCGCATAGTTGAGCTGCATTTGTCAGGACTTCATAGAGGAAACTGCGCCGAAAACCTTCCAGCTGGTGTACTACAGTTTCTTGCTGCAAGACCAGTGCTGAAGCAAGAGCCACGCTGAGGCAAGGCACATGGAGGACAGGTGATGTTTGAGGGTATAAAGAGGACTCCACAGACAGCAACTGAGAGAGAGCTTGGCTTGCTGGCACAGCTAGCTGTGCAAGGCTTGTGAGTCTCACTGATCTTCATTTCCCTGAGAGAGGCACAGCCTAGAACTTCTCCTGGCATCTCTCTGAGGTCCCTCCTGCTAACTAAAGCTGAGGCTGAGGCCTGGCTATCTGCTAGGTCATATTATGGCTGTTGCTTACCTGACTCTACCAAGCTGGACTGCTGGTGTATCTGTGAAAGTGTTTGCAAGTGGATCAAGCTGCCACTGCCTGCTAACCTGTGAACTAAACTGCTGATTTCCAGACAATACAGACAGGAGTTGCTCCAAAGAACCTTTCTAAACAGGTCCACTCCCCAACCCCCGTATCTTTTCTTTTCCACTACCTCTGGTGGGTGGTGGGCTACAAGGAAGGTTAAAGCACTTAAGAACCATCATTAAAAGTAAGGTTTGAAAAGCCTAAAGTTATAGTCAAGTAATAATTAAAGCTAATCATGATACTGTCCTAGTGTAAAGAAAGAATATTTCATCATTTAGAAATCTGAGACAGAATGTAAACATCTCAGGTAATTCAGAGGCTATGTGTACTAGCCAATGTTGGCTAACGTACTTGTGGCAACAACTGACTCAATATATTAAAAATCGACAACCTCCAATGTTTCTTTCTTAGGCATTCCTATTTCCATTGCTAGATGTGCCAGAATTCTGGATGAAAACAGAACCAAAACTCCTTCCACACACAGATAGTTTTAGAGCAGAAGATAAAAAGAATAGGTAGCCAATGGGTAGCTTTTGAGGTGCCTACTCAGAAATGGCAAAGGTTGCCTCCAGCCACCTCACATTGGCCAAATCAGGTCAGATGGCCCGCACGCTCAATGTACCAGGAGGGACAGATAATATATCTACAGAAAAGGGTACTCCAGGAAGGAACAGCAAATATTTTGAAGAGAAATATAATCTCATGTCAATATAATATCAATCTTCATGAGAAGTTTGATAAAGGAAGAGGAGAGACTCAATGGTCAGATAAGTGTAGGGCCAGTTACTCGTTACATTCTCTCTAGAGCTGAGATGTATAAACCAGTACAAAAGGCCCTGGTCCTGCAATGGAGAAAAGGAAAACTAAGCTTGTCAAACCCCACGTGCCATCATCTCCGTTTCCATTGGATATTTGCAATCAGTGTCTCAACATACCCCAAGAATGGGATCTGCCCCATCCAGGGAAGTCTCTGTGTTAGACACAGCGCTAACTTCTCCATGAAAGCATGGATATGGAAATCCCCAGTAGAATATCTCACCAGAAACCATAGCTTTCAGTGACTAACATCTTTGAACAAATAATCAAACAAACAAAATCTAGTATTCCAATAGGTGTTCTTTAAAAAGCCCTGGGAATTCTATGCAAATATCTTTAATATTATGCTAACTAGTTACAGGTTGTTGAAATTTAATAGTATTAATGGAGAGCTCAGATGAGGTGAATCTAAAAAGCCGGTTGTTCCGGGTAGGTGAGAGTTCCAGAAAAGATTTTACTTTTAAACCCTTTTCATTACTCTGTTTGGAATTAGGCAATTCCTGTAAATTAACGCAGCGCACCTTTGTTTCCCCATTTATGGGAAACTTGACTTTGAAATTCACAAGTAACTCTGTGGTTATAAATAGGCACAAAACCCACTGGAGTCTACTGTTGACATCACTGGAGCTGGTAGTCTGCTTTTCCCCCCTCCACTCAAGGACCTCCCCACACCTCTTCGTCCTATCTGCATGATGCCTTGAGTGTTTCTGCTGCTGTTTCTTGGTCTTGTTCAAATTCTCAGTCTCTCAGGCAGTTTCCCTGGGTTTTCCTTCTAGATCTCTCTTCAGTAACTTGCTCCTCGAACATCTGACCCTGATGCTTGAAGGTTACCTTCTGCCTTTGTCATAGTGAGGGAATCCACTCTCTGGCCTTCTTCCTCAGCTGGATCTGTCTCCTACTGCTTGTTGCTCCTGAGCTATGTGGCCATATTCCAAGGTCACCTTCATCTGATGCCATACTTTACTTCAGTGTTTCCCAAAAGCAATTCTTCCTTCTCCCATCACCATGATTTTACTAACAAACGGTGCCTCTTAAACAAAAGAATGGTTGTTATCTCTAGTCCCGCCACGTCTGTCCTTCCTAGTAGAAAACATTTGTCCAGTAGCCTGTGTGATCTTGGAAACATGAGAGCTGACACTTTCTTTTCCTTCTCCACACGCAGTATACAGGTTACAAGGATAGTGTGCTGCCCACTTCTTAGCTGTGGCCTAGCTGAGTTAGTGAACATCTAGCCAGGTATGGTGATGACCCACCTCTAATTTCAGTACTTGGCAGGAGTATGGTTGAATTAGGATAGCCCCCATAGTCTCATATCTTTGAGTGCTTGGTCACCAGAAAGTGGCACCATTAGCAAGTATATAACTGGGGCTCTGGGGTTTCAAAACCCAAGCCAGGCCCATTCTTTCTGCTGCCTGTGGAGTCAGATGTAGAACTCTCAGCTACCGTGTTGGCCTGCGCGCCACCATGCTCTCTACCATAAGACAATGGACTGAGGTCTCTGACACTGTAAGTCAGCCCCAGTTAAATGCTTTTCTTTATAAGAGTTGCTGTGGTCATAGTGTCTCTCCGCAGCAACGAAACAATGACTAAGTCAGAAGGCAGGATTGAGGTCAGCCTGAGGTTACAGAATGAAACCTTGTCTTAAAAAGAATATCAGTCAATTTCTCTGTGCCTCAGTTTCTTCATCTCTTAAGAAGTAAGCCACTTGCCCACCAGAACTTGACAAGTCCCTATTGCTCAATACACCACCCATGGCGGTGACAGAACATGGATAAAGTTGATATTGACCAGAAATCTTTTCCCCTGCTGGCTAGCTTTTATAGTACTAGAAGGTACTACGCAGGCTCCCAGAGTTGGGAGGAAGGGGGTCATGTGTCTTCCCCAGCTGTGAACACTGGGTGCTGAAATAAAGTCTGGTGTGGCAAGATATGTCTACGGGTGTAATCGCTGTGTGAATCTTACAGAAGTACCAACTGGTCTCTGATTGAATTTTAGACACACTGTGTGAAAGGAAACAAAACCCATAGTCGGGGAGCTCAGAGGTCCAGGAGCAAAACTATTTCTACTATTCTGGTAAATGAGCATAGTGTCGAACTGCTCTCTGCATCCTTAACTCTGTATCCACAGATTAGAGCATCCCTTAGACCTCATCAGAGGAGTTTTGTTGTTCACCAGACAGTGGTTAATGCAGAAACTTACAGCTGGTTAAAGTGCAGAGAAATGTCAGTGGATGCTCAGCCATAAGTGGAACATGTACATCACATCGCTTTCCACAAGGCTCAGCACCTTGGACGAAGCTGGTTAGAAAGATGATATGAGACAGGTATCAGAGAAGATCAGAGCAATAACAATGTCTTCTACGCAGGACAGGGCACTCCACCCATGGACATACACAGCAGCTCCCATTGCCTGCACATGATCAAGACAGTCAGTATAAGGAAGAGGAAGGCGTTTATGAGCCTCAAATCCTAACTGGTGAGCTATGGGCAGCTAATAGCTTCTGGGTGAGGGAGAAGACATTTTTCTTTAAGGGTATGGCTCCTGATAGGTTGAACAAGCTCCAGGGGATTTTCCTATCCCCAGGAGCTTGTGGGAGGCACAAATTACAGTTGATGAAGCTGATGGGTTATTTAAAAGGAAGCCATGAAGATAGAAAGATGTGGGGTGGTAGGGAGGCACAGTATAGAGGGAAGGTCAGGGAACGAATGTAATCTAAATATAGTCTATTAAATTCTTAAAGAAATAATAAAAACCTTAAAAGAAAAGGAAACACTACACTATCTCCCTCATGGGGTCATTGAGAGGATTGCTTCAGTGAACATATATAAGATGTCTGCCTGTGTGTGTGCAGTACATGGTAGATTTTAATATTGTAACAATGTTTTGGCTCATTCAACCATTCTGGTCTCTTTTCACTGCCGTTAGATTTGTCATCCTAAGAAACAAACCGTGTTATGTCAGTACTTGGCTTCTGCTAGGTTTCTACCATGTAAAGACAAAAGTTCAAGGTTTTAAAAGAGTCTTTAAGATCCTCTAACATTCTGCTCACAGACTACCTCTGGTTTATATTTAACTGCCTATTCACTACACAAATATTCAAATCTATTCCCCGGCCCACAATCAGACTTCTTACTGCATTCAGCCACTCTATACCCTGCCCTTGCTTTGTGTCTCTGTACTTATTAGGTCTTTTTTAGTCTGCTTTCTTGAGGCATGCTGCTATAACAACCATCCCCTCCTCTCATGTGGCTTCAACAGTGTGAGTTTAGCTCCTACTGTATTATTTACACATTTCCTGCAGGCTTGCCTTAGCTGTACGTCAGAGTCTTTATTCTCAGAGCAAAACTGAGCCACCTCTTTCTGAAATGGATTTCTCCCTTAGCAGAGAGGAAAGAGTAGCATTGGAACACCTCCAAAGACTTTAAGGTTTTGCTTGGAAGTGTACAAAACTCTTTTAAGCAATACTTTAGTGTCCTGGGCTAGTCAACAGGCCTGACCTTGGCCTTGATCAGGGGTGGGAAATCTAAACCGATCACAGAGATGCAAAAGAAATAATTAGCAATAATAATATAATAATCCTCTCAAGTTCCCCGTGTTTGAAATGCCACTGTATCTCCGTCTTGCTGCTTCGTTCACACTAGGTTTTCCTGTTGCCAGAAAGCACAGTCATTTCGCTTGTCTGCATTTGCTCAGGGTGCTGGCCCCACTTCTAATAAAGTGCTTATCACGCTCTGCTAAGAGTATCTGTTTACATCTCTCTTGTGGGCAAGTATCACTTCTTGGTTTCCCTCTTCCCAGTTCCAAGCATCTCAGAACATGTTGACAGAGTGCATGAATAAAGCGGGTTGTTACTTTATCAGGCCAGGCTGGAAACACTTTTCTGTATGAGCAGACGTTTGTGACATTGTACATCTTTATTCAGGCAGTCGGAGATATGAAGGCCAGTGGAGAAGGCAGTTACTTCTTTTTTTTCACTCCAGCAAACATATGTGTTGTTTTCATATTTTCCCTTCAGTCTGTTGCTATGTACCAAGAGCAAACACCTTGAAAAGGTACTGTTTATGCATATAGCCATGGGCTATAAGTATACATTCTTCAAATGAAGACAGATCATGCCTTACAGCCTTTGTTAAAACTTGGCTATAAATCAGTGGATTTATGAAACAGAGAAGACCATAAAAATTAACTCAATGAATCACCAGTGCCTTGTTTTGGAAACTGTCCCCCCTCCCCTTGAAAATACTACAGGAAGTTGCTGAGGTGCTCAGTTCTCTCCTGTCTACTGCAAATTCATCTCCAGCAGGTCCTCATCGGCACTGCCTCTCTTCAGTCCCTGTTACTCCTCCTAAACTATGCTCTAAGACTCCCTTTAATATAGAAAATCTTTGTAGTAGGTATTATCTAACTTCTCTCTCCTGCCCTTTTGTAATGGTCTTCCAAGAGAGTACAAGTCCCTTCCAACAGACAATCCCAGATTTATGATTACTTGTCAAATAAGCTTTTGACTTTATGATGATGTAAAAGCAATAAATATTCTGGGGTAATCACACTCCAAATTTTGAACTTTGATCCCCTTCCCTCCTCCCCAGAGAAGAAATACCCAGCATGGTACTATGACAGTGCAGGGCAGTGGACCATAGCTTCCAAGTCCCAATGTATCACAGGGTCAAATGCAGTGGTTCTGCACATGCTATGTAGTTAATGCATGATGTTGGAGAGTTGTGTATATTTTCATCTTAATGTGCACTTATAAGGACATAACCCCATTGTGTGCTCAGAATCACCTGTATTTGTTTATGTGTCTGTTTCTTCTTAATGGAACTAGAGTCCTCTGACACCATGTGCTTTATAATCTAATTGCTTTACTTGGAGCTTGTGGCCAGCACTAAAGTAACATTTTCAATTAATGGTTAATATATCAACCTGCTGTTAAACTGAAGTCAAAACTTTGCTGCTGGTAAATTTTGTAGTCTGTAGTATAATTTTAAGCATATTTTGACCTGATACAATGCATGCTAACTTTCCATGAGTTGTAGAGAGTGGATTGTTTCTAGCAGACTCAGTATGTACATTTCAATAGCCAAATATAAGTTTCATACAAGAGGTTTTGGAAGGGAACCAGTTCTCACAAAGACTTATTAAAGTGTTTAGGAAAAAAAAACACACCAAAAGATCATTCTGAAAAAGCAAAAATAAATAACTCAGATTGTCTTAAATTAAAAAGCTCATGCACTGCTAAAGAAAAATATTAACATAGTGAAGAGACAACCTATGGACTAGGAAAGTATTTGCATACTTCATATTCAATACGAAGGTAATATTCAACATTTGTAAAGAACTGTTATAATACAAACACAGGAAAAAATCCATTAAAATCAAAGGCAAAGAACCTGAGCAGACAGTTCTTCAAAGAAGATATATATATATATATATATGTGTGTGTGTGTGTGTGTGTGGTGTGTGTGTGTTCACTGTCATCGATCGACATCACATTCTTCATCAGAAAAATGCAATTTCAAACCACAATGTGAGCTGGGCGATGGTGGTGCACGCCTTTAATCCAGCACTTGGGAGGCAGAGGCAGGCGGATTTCTGAGTTCGAGGCCAGCCTGGTCTACAGAGTGAGTTCCAGGACAGCCAGGGCTACACAGAAAAACCCTGTCTCGAAAAACCAAAAAAAAAAAAAAAACCAAACCCACTATGTGACACAAGTTTACACTTGTTTGGAAGGCTACTGTCAAGTGTTAGCAAAAGCTAACACTTATGTGTACTTATGTTCAAAAAAAAAAAGGAAGTATTAAGAACAGTGAGTATAGGTGGGGGTGCTTGTTGGTACAGCCATCATGTTAATTAGTGGGTGACTCCTAAAGAAATTAAAATAGCAATGCCCCTTATGTATGTACCGTGACCAACTTGTAGCAAGATCCGTACTCCGGTTCACCTTACAGCATTGTTCGTAATAGCCAAGACAGAGGAACAACCAGCATACCCACCAACAGACAACTATAAGACAACTATGACCTATAGAAACGACATTCAGCCTTTAAAGAGAAGACTCTGTCATTTACTATGGCATGAATGGACCTGAATGACATTCTGCTAAATGAAGCATACAAAACCAGAGATAAAATATCCCACACTCTCGCTTATTCATGGAATTTGAGGAATGAGTGGTGTGCACTTAAGTTAACACCACTAGGAGTGGAGTTAGGCATGAGGCGGGAGGTGCTGCGGAAACAGGTCAATGGACACAGTGGACCAGATGGACAATATGATAAAGGTTGTTAATAAATCCTGCTATGCACGAGAATTGTAGATGATGAATATGCTAAGTTTGTTTCATTGAAGCAACCATCTTACCATTATACATATTACATAACATTGTGTTGCAAACCTTGATCATAAATAATAAATTTTATTTAAAAGAAGAAACAAATGCCCTTAAGAGGAACGTTTTCTTTTCCAGGACAGACACAATGGTGCATTATCTGTAATTCCAGAACTCTGTTGGTAGAGGTAAGAAGAGGAGCTCAAGATGCCCCAACCACAAAGTCAGTAGGAAGCTGACTTGACTGGAATTTTGTCTCAACAAACAACAAACAAACAAACAAAAAACACCAATCAAAACCCAACAACAAGAAACATCAGCAACATCTCATAAATACTGGAGGTCAAAGGAAAAGTTAGAAAACATTTACATTTTCTTATTGTTGGTGCAGAAAAGCAAACGTGCCACTCAGATCTACAGCTCCAGGAGAATTTTAAGTTATGTATCTTAGAAAAACTATTCCACAAGCCAATTTAACCAGAATCATCTAAAAGAAAGGAAGCCAAGTGCAAATTGCTCTCTTTAATTATCTCAAGAAGGAAGATTTCAGTTTGGTAACTGTACTACATGTTATATAAGAGACCATGAGTGTCAGAGAGAGAAAGGGTGAAAGAGGTCGTAACTAAAATAAACCTTCTCAGAGCCCTGGATCACATCAGGGACATGGCCAGAATAAGCAAGGCTACTGACTTTTGCCAGGGTCATGTTTGAAGGTTGTTTTTTATCATAGCTTTTACTTAAAATTCATAGTTTAAGCACATAAGGACTCCAAACATTCAATGATCTACATGTGCTTCCCATTAGGCGCAGAAGAAGAAATGCCATGGTGGCCCCTGAAAATTGGATGTGGATTTTCAGGTGCTGTTCCAACTTGGTAGAAAGGTTCTGTGCCAACATAGACAGGAAGGCCTGGGTCCTTCCAAAGAACAGGGACACGGTCACCCAGACAGTCACTCAATCAGTCTTATCCTTCTGCATCTTGTTGGCCTTAAAATGGCTGTCTACCTGATTTCCCGTGAGATCTCTACCTAGCTGATCCACTGTGGAGTAGAAGTCCCCAGAAGAGCCTGTTAATTCCCTTAGTCATCCAGTCTCTACCAAGATAGCAAGTTTGATTCATCCAGTTCAACAAGCCCTTTATTGGAGCTCCCATCTGCAAACAGGGAGTATCGTAGTACCAAGCACCAAGGCAGATATAGCATCACTGCTGTGTATGTGCCCAATATAACTCCCCTTTCCTCACTAAGCAGCTAAATATTCACTTCGTCACCCACAATGACTATAGATACGCTTCCAATGGCTCTGGCATAAGCCTTTTACTTTCTGTCCGAATGAGGCAGGATCATCTGGAGCAAGTATCTGGAAGCAAACTCCAATACTGGACACTGTAGAAGGCACAGCAGAGAGCTAGGCTTAACCAAGATCTATAACAATGCTGGCAAATGTCTTTCCCTTTCCATAGTATGTCAAAGACAGTCTCTGCTTGCTGAAGCCATAGCTATTTGCGTCTTCTACTATCAAACATATCCCTTCTTATCCACTAAATCTGCCGATGGAGGCTTCATCAGGCCAAGGTTGTGGGCTACCAGAGTAAATGAATACTAGTTTGGGAGAGATTGAAGGAATTCACAGTTTCTTGTCATTTTAAAACGCCCTCTAATTAGCCACCTCTCACACAGTTTCCGGTGAGGTTCAGAAAATGGAATTCGGAACTTTCATTTTAGGACATCAGTGTGCACACAAGGACACATCAACATTATAACTTCATTCCTTGGAATTACAAAAGTTTTTCCAACACTAAAAAGTTTTGCCAGTTATCTTACCTAGGTTAGATTTTCAGTAAAGTTTATAATGTAAGAGAATGTTCAGTTGAGAAAAAAAATCACTTTGGTTTAGAATATTTTGCAGGGCATGGCAGCATAGACCTGCAATTCCAGCTACCCGGAAGGCATGAAAGGTCAAGGAGGACTGAAAGGGCAAGGACGCCCTCACTGGACATTTGTTGTACACCTTTAATTCTAGAGGTAGGCGGATCTCTAAGTTCAAGACCAGCCTGGTCTATAGAATGAGTTCCGGGATAGCTATAGGCTGCTTAGTGAAACCCTATTTAGAAAAAACAAAAAAACCCCAAAAAAACCCAGTTCAAGGCCAGTCTACTCAGACTACAAATCCCTGTCTAAAAAAATAAGAGAGGGTCAGGGATATGGCTCAGTGCTTACCAGCATGCATGAAGTCCTAGGTTCAATTTTACTGCTATAAAAAAAAATTAATGACTTTATTGCACCAAGATTTGTATAACTTGGCTCCCCTTATGAAAGTTCTACCCTAGAATTCTAGTTGTAGGCTACTTGCCCCTGGTTACTCAGGTAGAAGATTTAAACAAGACGTTCAAGTGGGTTTCATGATTACACTTTGCAAGTTGAACTTTATGTGATATCTTCTGTAATCACTTTCCAAGTGTTATCATGCACGATCCTATAGACATAGCCCATACTTGTGTTAAAAAACAAAAACTTTCCTAAGTGGTACCATCTGACTGATGGATGGGTTATGAATGCTTGCTCCTGGAGCACATCCAGGCCCCAGGCTCCTGCAAACATGCAATTACACCAGGCCCATTACATCAAAGCTGTTTTCTATGCTGATTCCAATTTTAGACTGGGTATGTTGTTTTATCTCCTCCTACATCGAAAAATGCAAATAGTTCAGAAGAATTGGGTGCAAAAGGCAGTGCATTAATCTTCCGTTAACTTTCTCACTTAGAAATATGCCCACCAAGTAGTCTAGAAAGGGAACAGATTCATCACGTAAGCGTTTGTACCATTGGCAGCAGCCAGTAAGGACTGAGATATTTCTGAGCCCTGTGTGCACAGCATCTCTGTTTGTCTTCATCGGTCTATGAGCTTGGATATTAGAGCCTGGCGAGAGAATCTCAAACATTTAGAGATTTCTAGGATCATCCAAAAGCCAGGCTCTGGGAATATAGTCACAAAACCGTAAGACTTCGTGATTCTCAGTGAAGCCCAGCTTCTACTTCTTACAGATATTGAAGTCTCACAAAGTCTGATGGAATACGTGTCATTATAATACAGTAAGAGTTATTAAGGGGAACTGAGGTATGTAGAGGAGGCCCTGGCCTAGAGAAGGATGGAAGAAAAAGCCAAAGGGAAAGATGCTAATGTCTGCTATTGAGAGCTTTAGAAGGGAATCTGGAGTCTGAAGTGGCCACCTCCTTTAGCCGGGCTGGACTTCCAGTGGACAGAGTGGGAAATCAACCTATCCACAAAACCTTCTACCCAAAATTTGTCCTGCCTACAAGATATGCAGGGATAAAGATGGAGCACAGCCAACCAATGACTGGCCCAACTTGAGAACTGTCCCATGGAAGAAAGACAACCCCTGACACTATTAATGATATTCTGCTACACTTGCATAACTGCCTCCTGAGAGGCTTCTTCCATCAGCAGATGGGAACAGATGCAGAGACCCACAACCAAACATCAGGCAGAGCTTGGGAGTCTGTGGAAGAGTGAGAAATAGAATTGAGCGAGCTGGAGGGGTCAAGGACACCATAAGAAGATCTACAGAGTCAACTAACCTGGGTCCATTGAGACCTCACAGAGATCAAAATATCAACCAAAGAGTGTGCATAGAGTGACCCCTTACACATATATAGCAGATGTGCAGCTTGGTCTTCTTGTGAGTCCCCTAACAATTGGAGCAGGGACTGTCTCTGACTCTGTTGCCTGCCTTTGGATCCTTTTCCCCTAGCTGGACTGACTGCTTGGTCCTCAGTGGGAGAGGATGCACTTAGTTCTGCTTCAACTTGATGTCACAGGGCAGGCAGGCTGGTACCTAAAGAGGGCTTCCCCTTCTCCTCAGAGTGGGTAATTGGGAGAGTGATGTGTGAACATGGGTGGGGCTGAGAGATAAGGATGGATGGATGAGAATGGCCATGAACAGGATGTAAAGTGAATGAATGAATGAATGAATGAATAATAAATAAAATAAATAAAATAAATAAATAAATGGGAGGGGGAGTTAGAAAGGCAAGAACTAAGAAGCTGACACAGCTGATACACTGCTTGCTAGGCAAGAAACTAAGTTCATCCACACACATCCACACACACACAACACACACACACACATATATCTACACATACACACACACATCCTCACATATCCACACATCCACACACATCCAGATATCCACACACATATACACATTCACACAAACACATATCCACTTTACAAACACCACGCTTGCACCCAAAGAACTGTTGAGCAAAGAGGAATTGGTACTGTGGACACAGTAAAAATCCTCCCAGGAGGAGGAGCAAGATGCTACTGGATATCATGGTGTTAGGTGACTCCTCTGAAGGACTGAATCAAGAGCTGTTGTCTACAGCTAAGAGAAGCAATGGGGGAATAATACTTGTGAGAGAAGAGCAGACTAGGCTTTGGGCTTTATCTTAAAGACAAAGCAAAGCCATCAAAGTTGATGGTGGTTATGAGTATGTGGGAAGAAAAGAATAACCAGAGGTTTTGAGAAGTTTAATTATCAGAAATTAAGTAACTTCACATGAAGGCACTTTAAAGTGACTGACATTTTAAACATAGGACCTTGATTCTTTCCTGCCATTTTTCTCTTAATCCACAGACTTACACCATCTTCTAGTAGAGCAACTTCATGCCCCCAGCCTCTTTCTCACTACCAGATCCACTGAAGGACCAGACCAAAGCTTGTGTACCCACACTAGGGTTTCCAGGGATCCTGCTCTTTTTTTTGTAGTGGCTATTGTAGAACTGGAATCTGAACCCTCGTGTGTGTGTGTGTGTGTGTGTGTGTGTGTGTGTGTTGTGTGTGTACACAGGTACACACCTACTTATGGGGGGTTGAACATTTTTCTGTGTAGCTTCCTATCCCCTTCCCTCCCTCCCTTCCTTCCTTTCTGTCATTGAAATTTAACCTCACCCATTTAGCAAGATTCCCTAGCCAGGATGCTCCAGGATTCTTTTGGCTTTCACTTCCCTAGTGCTAGGATTATAGGGTCACATACTTTTTACATGAGTGTTGGGGATTCAAACTCAGGTCCTCATGGTTGTGTGGCCAGCACAGCACTGACCAAGCCATCTCCCCATCTGAGGAAATCTGTTTTTTCTGTCCCATTTCCACCCCGAGGCTTATTTTACTTCTCATCTAAAGCAGTATTACATACAAGTGAAATTTCCTTGCAAGTGCAGGTTGCAGGCAAAGCTGTCCTACTAAGAAATCCCCATTGCCCATTTGAGTGCTGGCAGTGTTAACCAGATGTCAGCATCTGCGTACAGATGAGTAGACTGAGGTTCTGAGGAAAAAGACACTAGTCCATAGAGACCCAGGTATAAAGGTCTGGGCTGGAAGGCAAGAGTCTGTTCCCTGAATGGGAAATTGTCAAAGCTTCTCTATGCAGTTTCCTCTAGTTGGGTTCCTGCTCCCAGAAAAAAGAGATTATAAACAGATTGAGAAAGGGAAGGCACTGGGAGGAAACAACCTTAACACAGAGACGGCTTCTCTTGGGGGGATATAGGACTGCACCATCATTCCTCAGGGTTTTAACATCCTAGTAATTGATAGACACCATTGTATATGGTGTCTTCAACCAGACATAGGAGTTTTGACCATAGTCAACCCATGTCCTCTCGTCTGCAATCGCGCTCTCTCTCTAGATCCCTTCCCACCCCCAGTCTCAATTCTCTTTCTATGTCTCGTGTGTGTGCACATCTGTGTCATGACTTATGTATTTATATAAAACCTGGGCTCTGTAAATGAGGGAAGCTGTGGTCTTTGTCTTTCTGAACATGGCTTATTTCACCCAATAGGACCCGTTCCGTGCATTTTCCTGTAGATAACAAGTACCATTCTATTCTTTCACAGCTGAGTTGTACTTATATACCACATTTTTTTCCCATCTCGGCTAACTTGCCCAGTGTTAACAGGGCCACGGGGAACATGGATGTGTAGGTATCACTAACATTCTGACCTAGATTTCCTTGGGTGTATTCCCGGAAGTGGTTACCTACCTCATTATTAAAAAGCCCCATAAAAGTCAATGTTTCAGCAAAAGGAAAGACATGTTTCAGTTCCAACTAAATCCCATTTCTCTCCTCTACTTTTTTTCATTATGTTTTCTACCTCTGGTCAGAGCTTTTATTAAGATATCTAAATTTTACTTGGATTTAAAAAAAAAAAAAACGGTAAGAAACAAATATAGCAGAAGATTTAGATTCTAACGTGACTTTAGTTCCTTTGGATAACAATTATTATATTTATATATTCTGTGTGTTTGTTGTGAAAGGGTTGTACCCTGGTGCATGTGTGGATATCAGAGGACAACTTTTGGGAGTTGGTTTTATTTTCCTTCTATCATGCAAGACCTGGGAATCAAATTCTGGTTATCAGAATTGGTAGAATTGTTAGAGATAGCTACACATCCATGTTCCCTGTGGCCCTGTTAACAGTTGGCAAGTTAAGGAATTAGCTTAGATAAAATAATGTAGCATATATGCTGTGAAGAATGGTTATTTGCCATTTACAGAAAAATGAATGGAACTGATCCTGTTAGGTAAACTAGGCCATGTACAGGAAGAAAAATACCATATTTTCTCTCATAAAATCCTAGATTTTATGTACATAAATGAAAATCATTATCAGTAAAGACAGCAAAAGTCTTCACCTGCTAAGCCATCTTGACAGTCTGGGGCTTGTTCTTACAATGCTCAGAAAAGAGATGCTCCCAACAGGACAAAAGGCACATTGAAATCTGTCACACGGTTTTAACAGTTTCCCTTAAAACTAGAAAGCACGACTTCAAAAGGCACTGGAAAAATGCTCTGATCTCTCTGTTTTCTTTCAGGTCTTCTAACTACAATTTCTAATTCATCTATATGGTCTATTCACAGGATAGAATAATTTTTTATCAAATTATGTATAGTTTCTTATATGTTTATATTTCTTGATAGGTATTATCTGTTATCACTGAAGGTCTCCTTGAACTTGATCTCAGTTTTTGAAATTGTATTCTTTGGAATATTTACTCTTTAACTGTACTTTTAACTTTTCCTCTCATCTTTATTTTAGAAGTTAGCTTTTAATCCTATTAGATAATGTTTAAACAAGAAATAGCAATGCATATAATCATATTTCAAAGAACTATGGACATAGTGCCAGTCCCTTAACTGTAAAACACAATTAAATGGGTTAAAGTAATTCAGCATGTTGATGATAATTTAATTTTACAGTACTCAGTTCTCAAATAAATGACAGATTATTCAATTTCAACAGACCAAAAAAAATCTATTCCTGAAAATGCTATAAAATTCAAGTCTGGTGTCATTAACATTTTAAAAAGTGAAGCCAGGGTTAAGGATAAGATTTCACAACTTTATTCCATTAAACAATGGTGTATGGCAAACACTTCAGTAGAATAGCAGCTCTATAAAACTTAATTCACAAGTTAAAGTAGGCATATCAAAGGGTCAGAAGGCAAAAGAGAGACAGAGGAGGAGAAGGGTAGAGTCAGAGATAGAGGTCCTAGTTTGCTGCATCTGCTGGTGAAATGTAGACCCATCAGTCCATAAGGGAGTCTGCAAAGAGAGGAAAAAGTCCCGTGCTAAATCTCTTAGGTCAATCTGGAAATGGGGAATGACAGTTTTGAGAACAGGTGTTTCAGTGCCCTTTCTCTGTGCTGTGACAAAACACCAGACAGGCATACAATGTAAGGAGAGAAGAGTTTGGGGGCAAGCACAGTAGCAGGAGCTTAAGGCCATATCACACCTGCAGTCAGGAATCGGGAGAGATGAATACTGATGCTCAGCTGTTCTCTCCTCTCCTCCCTTCCTCTCTCCTTAATTCTCTCCTCCCTTCTTCTCCCTCTGCCCTTCTCCATTCAGGACTACAGCTGGGGCAGTACCACCTTCATATAGGATGTCTTCTCTTCTCTGTTAAACTTCTCTAGAAACGATACACCAAGAAGACAGTTTCTTAGATGATTCAAATGTAAGCCTAGTTAACGATGAAGTTTACCTAATATGGTACAAATGGAAAAACTATCACTTGTCACAGTTCACCAATTCTTTTAACTGGTCCTTTTCAGCCATTTCTCACCAGCCCAGAGGGTAGCCCTCATACTAATGATTTCTCAGCTACTAGTAATCTTTGGCGACACAATTCATCAATTAACTAAAAGTGACTGTATAAATGCGATATCTAGAATTAACCAGAATGACTTCTGATGATTTTTCCCCCTTCCTGTACTCAAGATAGAAGGATAGTAGGTGCCAGACATTCATTTTCTATTAATGAATGCTGTACACATGAGAATGGATTGCATCCTCTGATTGTGATGCTTGGAAGCTGATCCTGCAGGGGGCTTATGAACTGTGGAAGTTCGAGAAGGAGTGGCCATAGAGTGGAAAAGAGCACACAGGCAAGAGGGAATGTATGAGAAATTGTTATAACAGAGGAATGAGAAAGAAGAGAAAAGCACTTGAAATACCACATGTATCTCATTACCTTTTCTTCCAACCCTTCCTGCCCTTACGATGTCCTCCTCCCTCTCAAGATCCCCTTTCTAGTTTTATAACCTAAATACACACGAGTACACACAGGCACACACACTCGAACACACACACCGGCACACACACAGGCACGCACACATTCACACACATACATTTTAATCTAGGTTCTGCTTATGAGAGAAAACATGCAGTAGTTGTTTTTCTGGGTCCTGCTTATTTTGTCCAATGGCTTCCAATCCCATCTATGACATTTCCAATTCCTGCAAATGGCAAGATTTTATTTTTCCTTACGGTTGTATAAAATTCATCGTGTATATATACCCCAATTTTCTTTATCCATTCATCTGTTGACAGATCTGCAGACCAGTGGCATTTTATTATTGTGAACAGCTTAACAATAAACATGGACATACGCCCTGTTTATGATAAGAGTCCTTTGGGTGTTTATAGCTACTCAGGTTAACTTGACACAAGATAACTTCCTTAGAGTTATCTAAGGAAGGAGCCTCAATTGAGAAAATGTCTCCCTAAGATCTTGTTTTAAGGCATTTTTCTTATTTAGTGATTGATGGAGGAGGTCCCAGCACATTGTGAGTAGAATCATCCCTGGGCTGGTTGTCCTGAGTTCTGTGAGACAGCAGGCTGAGCAAGCCATGAGTAGCAAGCATTCCACAGCCTCTGTGTTAGCCCTGCCTCCAGGTTCCAACCTTGATTGAGTTCCTGTCCTGGCTCCCTTTGGCTGATCAACAGTGATGTGGAAGTATAAGTCAAATAAAGCCTTTCCTCCCCAACTTGCATTATGGTCATGGTGTTTAATCACAGCAATAGAAACCCTAACTATGACAGGGTATATAACCAGGTGGGTATACTGGTGGATCTTACCACAGTTCTCTTTTGAAGGACTCTTTTGAGAAACCTTCATTTCCCCATAATACTGATTTCAATATTACCTACCACAGTTCATATTCCTATCAACGGTTTATAAAGGGTTCCTCTTTTTCTCTACATCCTTACCAACGTTATCTTATCTTAGTGATGGCCCTTCCGGCTGGTGTGAGATGGAATTCCAAAGCAGTTTCCATTTGCATTTCCCTATTGCCTTAGGATATTGAACCCTTCTCAAGTATTTTTTTGCCCATTAGCACTCCTATTCTCCCTTCCACTCAGACTTGTTAACTACATGTCTGACAGTGGTCTGTGTTTGGAATTCATGAAGGATGCAAAGCTAAACAACACAAGTCAATAAAATGGGTTAGTAGACTAATGAGATAACTTTATAGTACCACCACCACCCTCAAACCCACCTCTGTCTACATGGAGTAGGTGGGAAACCTGTTTCATGTTTTCTTCACAATAACACTGTCCCTATTTTACATAGGGACAGGAGGAGCAAGTGGTTAAAGACAGGCCCCTTACACCCTCCAAAGGTAGGGATCAGTTATCTCACGTTCGTCTGTTATATTTTAGCTGCTCTTGGGGAATCATTTGGATAAACAGTCTAAGTGACAGTCAGAGACACAGTCAAGGCTATTGTCTACTTTAGCTCAGCTCTCACTTTTCCTGTGTACAGGCTTCCTACTCCTTACACAAGACAGAGAGCTGACACCTCACATAGGCATGCTGGCCAGAACCAGGCAGCTTGGACTGCGGACTCTAGTTTATGCTTTAACTTCTCATTTGCTCTGTGGAATGGGGAGCTTGGCTCACTGACCGCGTTTATTTCCGTTCAAGGCACTGGAAATAAAAGGTTTGTGCAGATGTTTCCAGAGCAGCCTATAGACTCTTCACCAGCATCTGTGGTCAGCGGAGCCACCAGAGTGAGGAGCCATGACTCACCCCAAACTGGAGGTTGCTGCTTCTTAAAATATTGTTTTGGTCTAGTCTCGGGAAAGTTGCTGTGTTCCTCACAAACGCTGCTAGGCAGGCGCAGGGGGTGGAGAGCGTGGGTGGGATGATGTGAACTCTTCTGTGTGGCCAAAGTTTGTTTTAACTACTTTTGTTTAGCTCATTATTTTTAAGACTACCGTTGACCTCAGGGGAGTTTCTAAGCTCCGATGTTTCTGGTCAGAATTTTGCATTTTATAAATAAAATAAAATAAAGCTGAATCCTGGAGTGACTAAGTGACATGACCCCATCAGTTGGCCGGTGGGGAGTGTGTTTAGAACCAACGCCAGCTCTCTTGAGTGACAACACATAGCTCCTTCACTCGACTCCATGCCAAATCTTAGATTTAAATCTTGAATTTTGTTTGCTGTTCATTGCGTTTTTCTCTTTTCTTCCCTCCTTTTTATATGTCAATATGGTGCCCCAGCCATCTAAGGTTAAATGTAGTAGTAGTTGTCCATTAACCTTGCTTTACACCTATTACCCCCGAAACAGTTATATAACTCTACTGTTTCCTACTGATACAGCATAAATGTTCACCAGAAGTGAGCACAAGACAAACATAGATGAGTAACTTTGGCCTCACACATTAAAGAAAGCTTATGAGACACATAAGCATGTGTAAAAGAGTGTTGGGTGTGCCCATCTGATTAAAAAGGGGGGATGGGGAGCTAGTTTCATGGTAGACTTGGGAGCAATCATGTATTTTTCTATATAGGGAATATTCAAGGGAGATGTAGGAAATCAAATGTGAATATTGGGAGAGAGTTTGTGCTTTCTATTACAATGGGAGATGTGACGGAATTGAACTGTTAACCTTGTATTGTCCAATATAACAGTTGCATGCTACATGAACTTTTAAATTCTAATCATTACAATGAACAATGTAGCAGTGTATACCATACAACTCCCATGTAGGGTGTGGCTGCTACACTGGACTGCACAGATATAGACAAGACTGAGCCTTGAAAGAAGTCAGCTAGAAGAGGCATTCGAGAAGAGTGTAAGGTAACTGTTGCCTTCCCAAAGCACATGTTAGAATCCTACCCACTGAAATGTTATAGAGTTAAGAGTTGTGACCTTTGGGTGGTAGTTAAGTGAGAATCAGGGAGCACCCATGAATGGGATTAATTTCATCATAAAAGAATCTCCAGAGAGCACTCTTACTCCCTTTTCTATGAGTTTTGACAGAGGGAGAAAATGGCCGTCTAAGTACGAACTTGGAAACTGGTCCCTTACTAAACACTGAATCTGCCCAGTATCTTCATCTTGGACCTCCAATCCTCAGTACTATGAATAATGAATGATTATTGTTTAAGTCATTAAACTGATGTTTTTGTTATACCAAGCATTACAGACTTGGACAGCAATGTCTACCAAGAAAAGTTTGAACTTAGCAAAAGGAAGCAAGAGTGGTAGTATACTGGATTGATTCCTGGAAAGATTCTGAATTGGGTTGGTTGTTGGAATCAAGGCCTTTGCTATCTATCTGCTATATAAGCCTTTGTGCAAATCCTTGTTTGTTTTTGTTTTGTTGAGACAAAGTTTCTCTGTGTAGCCCTGGGTGTCCTGAAACTCACTCTGTAGATCAGATTGGCCTTGAACTCAAAGAGATCTACCTGCCTCTGCCTCCCAAGTCCTGGAATTGAAGGCATGTGCCACTACCATCTAGGCTTTGTGTAAATCTTTAAAAGTGATGTCTTTCTGGGCAGAAGCATCCCCGAGATTAGAGCTGGTAGATGGCTGCTTTTGAAAAACAGAAAGTGTCCCTTTCTGAAAACAATTGAAATAGTACACAGACTGGTGGTTGCTAGGGTCTGGGGATGAGAGAAGAGGAAGGAAGGCATGATTAAGTGGAACACAGGGTTCTTTAGGATATGAACTACTGCATGTGATTCAGTAGTGGTGCACACCTGCCATCATACATGTATCTAAACCCACAGAAACTACATCACAGATGAACTCTAACATGTACTGTGGCCATTATTTCTAATACCATTAACTGCAATACTAATGCAAGTTATGCGTAGTTAGAGGACCTAGAGATGGAAGGGCAGACAAGGACATGTGGATCTTTCCGTTCTTTCTTACTTTCTTTCTTTCTTTCTTTCTTTCTTTCTTTCTTTCTTTCTTTCTTTCTTTCGTTGTTAAAGCTAAAACTGCTCTAAGTAATCTATTAATCATACCCGGCTTAACTATTTACCATTGAATATTTTCAGACACTCAAAATGTACACTTTTGTGTAAACAGTAGCAAGATGGCAAGATCTAATCATTCAGTTTCAACCTTACTGTATGATTCAGATTTGTATAAGTATTTATCATAGAAAACAAAACAGAGTAGTGTACCTTTTCCCAGGTGTCCAGAGCACACTGTCCTATCACCTGGTGCACAGAATTCATACTGGATTGTTACTCCCATTTCCTTCCTTCCTTTCTTGAGCTCTCTGTGCTCTGCACAGACTATACAACTATACATAGACCCCCACCCCATATTAGTATTGAGGGTCTCTACCAAAAACTGTCATTTCCAGTGACTGAAGATTAAGTAGGACAATCTCAGTGGGAGACCAAGGAATGACTAGAGAGTCTGCCTAACAACACATACCCCACAAAGAATACTGTTGTGTGGGACAAACAATGAGGACCCACAGGCAGAGCTCCCAGACATTCAGAAGGGGCATGAAAGTATAGACAGAAGCCCGAAGGCGAAGAGAGATGCAGAGACCAGCCATACCATACATACCTAGAAGGTCACATCGTTGAGTCCAAGTTCCCTGAGCTGCGATCTGGAGTTGCTAGAGGTCTGAGCTAATCCGGTTCTGTGCAGCAAAAGGCCAGGATCCTACAGGACCAGTAGATTTGGGGAGAGGATGAGAGTAAGAAAGATCTCAGGGGCAGGCCGTATATATGGCACAGTCCAGAAGCTAGAGGGAAAGAGGAGAAGAGGAACACATTCCAGCAATGACTGGAATGTATCAGCTATGCAAAACAAAACTCCTGGGAAAACCAAGCCGAGTCTTGCATTGTGGTTCAAGGAACAAGCCACGGGATAAAGAGCTTTGCCTTCCAGGCCATCGGCTAGCGCCCAGCCCAGGTTAGGAGTTAGTAATATGCCTCAGATGTCATTGTGAGAGGAACGGCTGGGGCCAGCCTAGCCTTCTAGTAATCCCGAAAAGAATCACCTGCCACAATAGGTAATATTAGCAGCCTGCTTCCCAGAGCAAGTGGGAAGTGAGCTCAGAATTGTGATACCAGCTCAACCACAACCATGCAAGGGAGTCAATCCAGAAGGGCACTGAAGCAATATGGAAAATTTCTACTACTTTCTGGATAGGTTAGGGCTTCTCACACTTGTTCTTTGACCACCTGCATGTGAGTCACCTTGGGATCTTGTTACCAATATAGGATGCTGGAGTCTACCTTAGACCAAGTGAGTCTGTGTCTTCAGAATGGGGTCTGGGAGCTTAAGGACCCTGAGAATCTGAGGACCTTGGAAGTCTGAACACTATAGGAGTCTGAGCACTATAGGAATCTGAGCACTATTGGAGTCTGAGGATCATGGGAGTCTGAAGACCATGGGAGTCTGAGCACTATGGGGGTCTGAGGATCATGTGAGTCTGAGGATCATGGGAGTCTGAGAATCATGGGAGTCTGAGGACCATGGGAGTCTGAGGATTATGGGAGTCTGAGGATCATGAAGTCTGAGCACTATGGGAGTCTGAGGATCATGGGAGTCTGAGGACCATGGGAGTCTGAGGATCATGGGAGTCTGAGGACCATGGGAGTTTGAAGACCATGAGAGTCTGAGGACCATGGGAGTTTAGGCCATGGAGTTGGACCATGGGAGTCTGAGCACTATTAGAGTCTGAGGATCATGGGAGTCTGAGAATCATGAAGTCTGAGGACCATGGGGGTCTGAGGACCATGGGGGCAGAACTGCTGTTTGCATCACCATTTCTGGACTTGGGGTAGAGCATCTGTATCATGTACAGCACTTGGTCAAGCACACCTATCTTACTGTGTCCTATTGTAGTTGGCCTGGCAGGAATGAAGATATTCTAAAGAGACACTCCCGCCTTTCATTTTGGTTATCAGACTATTGAAACAATGAATCTCCCCCAGTGCCTCCCAGGAATCTCTTGTATAGGGAAGAGAGGTCTAAAGCCTGCGGCCAGAGGGAAAACTTTCTCAGAAAGAGACTCACAAATTGTTCGAACACCTTACACAGGAGACAATGGGTCAGTGGTAGGTGGGACTGCATCTCAGCTGGCTCCACTTAGCTATAGTAACCCTGGCCCTCGACTTTTAGAGTTTCCAACTTAGTATCTAGGGTGAGGTCTGGGACCCACATTTCTGATGAGTTCCCAGGTCTTATTGTTGACCCAGGAACTGTACTTTGGGAAACACTTAATTTAGAATGCTTCTCTTTACACGATAAAGTCTCAAATGCTAAACTCCTACTTCTTGCTCACACGCATCATCGAGTTCGGTCCCACCCACCCTGTTCCTCAGATGACTAACAGTCATGACCTCTCTCTTACCTTGTTAGATAACCTGTCACTTTAAATGGACAATACCCGAGGGGATTTCGCTTTGTCAGGGCAGTGCTAATCATGTATATTGTTCTGGTTCCAAATGTTTACACTATATTAGCCCTGTCCTCCTCCTATTTGGCAGTGACAGCAACCCATGGTGTGACTTCCAGCTTCAAGAACTAAAACCAGTCTCTTCCTTTGCTTGGCCTAAGAGATAGTGTGCAAGGAGGGGAGAAAAAAATGCTTACGAAGAAAGAGGAACCTGTGGATATTCTGAAATTTAGAAAGTGTTATTTTGGGGAGGTCTTCTGGGACAGGATGTCCCCACATCAGCTAGAGGAAGCTCAGCTTTTGATAAACACTATTATGCCCTGCACAGATCAAAGGGAACCATTTATTCAAGGAAGGGATGGAAGTATTTGATGAGGTCCTTCTGCAGACACCCTGTAAACAGGATAAACCCTATCAGCGAAAGCTTAACCCACAGCCAGGCCAGATCCCCAGGAACAATGGAGCCACCAGAACTGTGGGTGGCAAGGAAAGAGGTTCAGTCCTGACAAGATTTTTTTTTTTTTTTCTGCCAAGGGAATGACTGTAAACAGGATTAGTCCTAATGAGATTATCAACTCAGGACCAGCAGGTCAGGGATGCAGACTTTAATGTTCTAGAAGGAAAAAGACACAGAAGTAGCTAGTGGGGTGAAAGGAAGGATTGTAATTCAAGAGGCAAGGATTTACCAGCCTAATCTCTTTCCAGCCAGGGGTGCATCTCTCCTTAGATCAGTGCTTCTCAACCTGGGAGTCATGGCCCCTTTGGGTGGCATAATCAGATATTCTGCATAGCATATATTTACATCACCATTCATTACAGTAGCAAAATTACAGTCATGAAGTACCAACCAAATAATTGTATGGCTGGGGGTCACTACAACATGAGGAACTGTATTAAAGAGTTGTTAAAGAGCCTTAGGAAGGTTGAGAACCACTGTACTAGATAAAAAGGTATAACAAATATTACCTGATAAAAAATAGGAGACCCAAGGTCTTAAAGCACTCCATAAGGGCCACTGCAAAGCCTGGACACACTTTGATTCAACAGGGTGGGAAGGAGTTGCTGGTATCTAAAGGCACACTGCAGAGACATTTTTATCATAGTCTAGGATTTTCTCCAACATCCTCACTCACTCAATAGGAATAAAGAAGGAATCCAGTTAGAAAATAGTAATAAGCAAGTTGGGTACGAAGCACAACAATACGTAGGTAGGAATAGCCCAGAAGTCCTTGGGCCTCATTGGGAAGGGGTTTTGCTATGTCATAACTCCCAAGAAGGTAAAAATTGGAATCTAGATTCAGGTGAGTGGAATAAAGAATATTTACATTAGCTACAACTACACAGAAATGGATAGTACAGTAGTTAGCTTTAATTATCAACTTGACACAACCTAGAATTACTTGAAAATAATCTCAATGATGATTGTCTACTGTGGGTAAACCTATCAGGGACACACCTGCAGACAGAGGCTTCCCCTGACTTCTTGGGAGGTGTCTTTGGTCAACTTCTTCACCCCTGGCTGCTTGCTGGTCTGGTCGGGAGCCACCTTGGAATACCATGTGGCTTACTCTTGGAACACTATGCTGTCATCCTGCATAAGTAACCCATTGGTTTTCTCCCGGAGAACTTTTGAGCAGCCATTTATTCTCAATGACTCTTAGTACATGCTGGATTCTCACAAAGTGTTTGCCAAGAGCTTAAGGGAATGGATATTCCAAGCAAACCCAGTTCTTCTAGGATAGCTATTGATTCTCTCATTTGGAAAAGAACATGGGTTTTTTGGAGAAAGAACAGGGTCTCTTTGTGTTTCCTCTCTTCTGGGTCATGAAGCTCACCTTGACTATGGCCAGGTAAGAAGGAGGGGACAGACATCGCCCCCAGGAGCTGAGATTCCAGAAGAGCACGCTTGTCAAATGCACTGTGAACAAAGAGAAATAGCAGCAAATGTGTCGGTGGCCAGGGCTTTGTAAATACATTTTAAGTAACTGGTTGCCAACCTCATATTTTCTGGAATGAGATTTCCTACTGCCTTTGAACTCTAACAATTCTGTACTCATCATGTGACTGCAGTGTCTAGTTAGCAAGCGCCCAGAGAATCCACAGCCTTGTACCCACTCGGGCTGTTGTGCCATTTAAGTGACATCTAGCACTCTGAAAACCACCTTCAATTCACACTTTCATCATCTGTTTCCATCTAGGTATCTGTATCTCTTGGATTTTCACAGTCTTCTTGACGATGCCTTTTGGACTTCTTGCTGCCTTGTGTTCTTCTTTGAGTTCCCTCAGGTTTTCGCTATATTCTCTGAAACCCTCTCCTCCTTCTCAAATTCTATATTGACCATCTCATTTGTGGTCTCAGTTATGGCTGCTATAAGGATACACCCAAATCTAACACTCAAGTCAGAAAATCCTTCCTAGGTTGTTGGGGCTTAGTCCATTGGGAAGGACTATATGTCAGTTCTCCCTTGGACAAAGTAACAAGGCCCTGGGTTGATGAGTGATGCAAACATCAGATGGTGTGAGAGGTAGTGTGGGAACCTGGAGGAAAAATTGAACTCAAAAGTGAGTTACGGGCTTGTGCTCTTCCTCTCTCTAATTCATGTGTGGAAACCAAACCCCTTTAAGCAGTGGTGTTATGGACAGGATGCTTTCGGGTTTTCTAGGGTTGGATGAAACCATGAGGGAAATCCCCGATGGATTCAAAGAGAGCTTGCTTCCTCTCCCTGCTATGGACACTGAAGACACTGTGAACCCTCAGAGGCAAGTCTACATCTGTCTGCTGGTGACTTGATTCTGGACTTCCAACCTCCAGAGTGGAAGTCACTCAACCCACGGTAGTGTAGTTAGTGTGGTGTGTTTGCGTGGTGGTGTGTGTGTGTGTGTGTGTGTGTGTGTGTGTGTTATATAGCTGTACAGGGGAGCAGAGCCAAGACCTTGTACATACTACACAAGAAATGCTACCACTGAGCTCTACGCTCAGCCCTTGTGGCATTTAGATCTAGTAGCCTGGGTTAAGATTGGGGAACGGTTAAGTAGGATACAATCTCAAAGGACTGCGGCCACTTTGGGAGAGACAGGGGCCAGGTGCAGGAAGATCTGCTGGCATCTCAAGAAGCCTCTCCTGTTCCCGGTTCTGACAGATGCAAGGCCTTTGCCTGGATCCGTGCACTCCGTCTGGGGTCAGGCTTGAAATGTATGTGCTGATTTCCAGACAGTACTTCTGTGAGACTTTGCTAGATTCTTTGCTAGGGGACTTTCTGGTTCCTTTCTCTGGGTTCAGCTGAGATTTGCTCAAGATGGTTCTGCATCTGACTCATTCTCTGCATTTCCATAGGTAATCTCACTTGATCCTTGGGTTTGAGATGATCCTTTTAGACTGATAACTCCCAAGTTGGGATCTCCAGTCTTATAAGTATGAACCTGAAAGTACATCAGATACCTCCCTGAAACCAGGCTCTTCACAACACAACCCGCGGTTCTACTCTCCCTGCTGGATTATAAAGCTATCCCCTATTCTGTCACCCCAAACAGAAACCAAACCTTGGGGTTTTCTTTACCTCATCTACTCTCTTCCATGTGAAAGTGAATTTTTGTCTGTGGTCACTTGTGACTTCATCTCCTCCCTACTACCCACTTTTTATTTTTCTTTGTCATCTCTCACCTGGAAATATCACCAGTGTCCTACTTAGTCACTTATATTCAGTGTTAGAGCCTTCTGGTAGGTCTTCCAGGCTATTCTAGAACTTTCTTTCACAAGTGACAAGCTTTGGATCTTACTTACTGGCTCTATGCCTTCTCATCAGCTATGACCAGATACAATTTAAACACATGCCTGGTACACACCTCTCTTCGTGATTTGTCTTCTGACCCGTTGGCCTATGTTGTTTGCTGAAGATTCCAAGTACTACCTCAGGCTTGACTACTTGTGCCCAGCTCCTGACACACAAGCTGCTTTACAGTCACGCCTTTTTACTTATGACTATTTGCCCTGCCTCTTCCTTTATCCTGGACGACAGAATCTGATGTTCCTCTTTTTCTCAGCGCATCTAGTGATTACTGAGCACAGCTTAACACTTCCTATTTTATCTGCAGCTGCAGAGGAGCAGCTGCAAGTACCCAGGGACCACCCTGTGTACTGAGGCACAGAAGTTTTTCTGCAGCTTTGGAGGTTGACCATTCACTGCCTCTTTCCAGAAATCAAAGGATGATCTAGTTCCTGTTTTGTTCTCAGAGCCATAGACAGGAGAAGGGGACAGGCAGCATCTCTGATACATAAACCCAACACGTTACCCCACAGAGAGCCAATTGCCTGGAAGATGTTGGACTGTGTTTCCAGTTTTCCAGCATCAGGTTCTATATGAGGAGTGACTGTCCTCATTGCATGGGCTGGAATCCTGGCTTCAATCCTGTGTGGCTTTGTGATCTGAGCAAATTATTGGACCTCTACAGGTCTCAGCTCTCTCAATTGTAAAGTGGGGGAGTTACAAACCCATAGGACATATCTCTTAGGATTCTGATGAGGTAAATGAGTCACTGTTTATGTAGCATTTGGAACAGTGCCTGGCATGTGGCAAATATATATAAGTGTTTGTGAAATTAATCAATCAGTGGATCGCTATTAGTTTTGGTGTTGGGGCAGAGCCAAGATGTGAAGACATAGCGTCCTATCTGTGGATCAAGGGTATAAAAAATTGCAATCATTGTTTTTATTATTCTTATTTTTATTTTTTTAAACTTTTATTTTTTAAAAAAGATTTATTTATTTTATGTATATGAGTACACCATTGCTCTCTTCAGACACACCAGAAAAGGGTATCAGATCCCATTACAGATTGTTGTGAGCCACCATGTGGTTGCTGGGAATTGAACTCAGGACCTCAGGAAGAAGAGTCGATGCTCTTAACCTCTGAGCCATCTCTCTAGCCCTAACTGAAAGTAGGATACAATGTGACAGCTCCATCTTAACTTCTTCACACTTCTTACTCGTTCACCACCCCATTGTGCTCTCTCTCTCTCTCTCTCTCTTCTCTCTCTCTCTCTCTCTCTCTCTCCTGTTCTCACCAGCTGGTTCCCTCTCTTCTTTCAGTTAATCACAACTTCTGCTTTCTTAATATAAATATTCTATGAGTCTCCATTTCTCACCTCCCTTATAATCTCTTCCTCCACCCTCAAGCCTTTTTAGTTTATTGAACATTTATCCACATAATTTTAAGTTCAAATGCATCACACACACACACACACACACACTTTTAAATCTTGGTCTTACCTATAAGAGAACACATTTTATTTATCTTTCCAATAAATGTTTTTATTTATTTTGCTTAGCATATTTATTTTTCAATTGCATCCATTTTCTTGTGAATTTCACGATTTTACTTTTCTTTATGGTTGTACAGAATTCCACTTGTATATCCATTCACCTGTTGATGGGCACATACGCCAGTCTACTCCCAGGCTAGTGTGAGTGAACAGTTCTGCCACAATCATGGGCGTGCAGGTATCTTTGTGGTAGAGCCTGAAGTCCTTTGGGTACTAAGGAGCCAGCCTGCTTCTGGCTTAGGTTTAAAAGCCATTTACAGAAAAGACTAACAAGTTTATTCCTGTTTGTGATTGAACCTCTGTTTTTCAAGGATTGAGCTATGCCCCACCTGTAACCTTAACTACAAATGGTTCTGTACCACCTGTTCTAGGATTGGCAATCACGTCTTTGTTTCAAAAAATTGTTTATAATCACCTTGCCACCCTACCTTTGTTTCAAAAGGCTATTTGAACGCCTATGACGACCTTGTTATGACTACCTGTTTTGATTACCTTGTTTTGACCACTTGGTATGTTCTGTTCCTGTAAGCCCATCTATTTTGCCAGTGAAATTCCCCACTTGGAAACCCCCTACCCCTGAGCCATAAAACCCTTGTCTTCCTTGGTTCCAACGCTGATCTCTGGAACCCCACCTTAGGGGGAGACAGCTTGTGTATACAAACAAAAAAAGCTTGCTTTAATTATTTGCTTACTTTAATTAATTTGACCATAATGATTTGGGTCAGTGGTCTTTCTCCTCCCATCTTTAGGTTGACCATGTCTGTTCAGGAGTGGTAGAAGTGAATCTTATGGTATTTCTGTTTTTAGCTTTTTTGACGAAACTGCATACTGATTTCCACAGTGGTTACATCAGTTTACAGTCCCATCGACAGTGAACAGGGCTTCCTCTTACCCCACATTCTGGTCAGCATTTGTCATGATTTCTTTTCTTGATGTCAGTCATTCTGACTGAGTGAGATAGAGTCTCAACAAATGCTATCCCTTCAGTTATCTGGTCCCATCCTTTAAATCAGGTACAAAGTGAGTATTGGTAACATGCTTTGCTGAGAAGAACAGGATCCAGGGTTAAAATGCTCAGAGCCACACAGCTTCACTGTAGGTATGGAGCCAGGCTCTAGATTCGAGCCTCTCCATTGGCCACGCACAACCCCTCCCTATCAAGGGGCAGGTGCTTCCACAGAGCAAATGTGACTTAGAAGCAGCCAAATGTATGCCCAGGACTTACTGGTTGGAAAGTGGTATGCCTCATACCACAATTCGTATGATAGCCAGCACGTGTGTTCACAATCCTTAGAAAATGAAGCCGATGCGATTCTCTTTCTAACTTCAGTAGACAATGGGCCTCTTTCCCCTTTGTCCTCTCAAAACAACTCCTACTTCGCAAACTATCTGCTAACATTTCAGAAACAGTCTGTGGAGACGTGTTCTTAGAACTAATAGATAAACATTTTTCCATTAGATAGATAGATGATAGATAGATAGATAGATATAGAGATATATAGGTATATAGATATATAGGTATATAGATATATGATATAGATACATACATACACTTTGGGTTGCCTTCCTTTGATTGTCTAACACTTATCCAAGCATTCATATTCAAATGTTCAGCTTTTGGAACCACTTTTGGGGATGTCTGATGACATGTTTCCAGAGCCATGGCTGGCCTGTGCCTCATTCCTGCATCTAAGGATCAGCTAGCTCTGCAGAACCCACAGGGTCACAGAGGGTCGGTGGCCACACTTGTCTTTGCACTATCAGGACTGCCTCTTCAAACAAGGCCCTCAGGAGTTTGCCTAAATTCCTATCTCCACCCACACCCATTTACTTTCCATTATCACATCCCCCACCCCACCCCCACATTTACATTTGCAGCCTGTCTTCTGCCTGACCCTGTGGAGCATCCCGACTTATTGTTACTTCTAACAGAACAGAGACCTTTATTTGACAGTGGTTTAGCACATACCGTTGACTCATTTTGACTATTGAATGCTCTGGCAGAAGGCCCCACAGGTGACTTACTTCCTCCTGTGTCTTTGACAGACAAAGGAAACAATGCCCAGAAAAGACCGGCAACTTTCCCTAAACTTCATTGACTGCCAGCGTTAAAGATAGCATTGTCTGAAGACAAGTAAGGTCAAGTGTGCAAGGTCATACACGGGGCTAGGGGTGGCAGTGAGCTTGGAGTCGCAGCGGGAGGGTGCAATGTGGTTGTGTACGGTAGTTTCCAGCCCACCTCTCAAGATGCTGCCTGTACATGGGATGTGTTCATCCAGCTGGGCTGCCTTGTCTGGCCTCAGTGGGAAAGGATGCACCCACCTGCTCAGAAAAGAAGGGAGGATGGAAGAAGGATTGTGGGAGGGGTGATTGGTAGGGGGACAGTAAGCAGGGATGTAAAGTGAATAAGAGATATATAATATGCCTCTGTCTTGCAAGGATACCTCTTTCAGAGATAACCTATGTATTTGTAAAGGTTTTTTCTTTAAAAGACAAAAAATACATAAAAACCTCATATTGTCCTAGCACTGCCGGATTCACTGCCCACCTCTCCAATGCACAGACAAGGAAAGAAAGACAGAGAGAATAATGTAGAACCTTCTGGATGTCTGCCGGAACTCCTGCCCACGTCACTCCATTGCGTTTCTATTCAGTATTATTACAGAGATCTCGTTGTTAAAGAGTGTGCTCTTTGAGTTTCCTGCTTATCACTAAGCTGAAGAAAATAGGGGTTGTTTTTTTCCCCCTTTTTCTATTTGCTTTTCCAACCTTCAGCTTCCATGACCTTAAAAAAAAGTACATGAAAGCCGAGCTGGTCCAAAAGCAGCCTGTTTGCAACTTGATAGGAGTCCTGGAATGGCACCAGCTAGACAGGGATCTCTGAGCACTTTTCAACAATTTTTCCAACTGGTAAGTGGTTCATTTCCATTAAAACACCTGAGGATGCTGGGTGAGCGGTACATTTCCTAAGCCGGTGAGGGAATGGTGGTAATTACATGTATCAGCAGTGGAAATGGGGAGCTTAGAGAGTCTTTCTTGATTAATATTAAATTAACACTCAAAGTTTAGATGCATGCACAATTAAAGTTGAGATTGGACCATGTCCCATGCACAGAGGCCATCGTTCTTATTAAAATAGACGTTTGGAGGAGCAGATACCATCTGATCACACGTTTGGTTTTAACATTTATGATCCTGTATAAAAGGAGCAGTGGCATGTGATCCAACTCTGGAATGTGTGGAGGTATTGTTTTCAGAGACACTGCTATACACATACTTAGAAAAGATTTATTATCTACCTTAACACCTTTTGTTTGGGGAGACATGGCCAGTGTCTGCCTGGAGGGAAAGACTGTCCAGAAGCACAGGTGGAACGCTGGCCCCTTCCGAGCCTAAATGGAAGAATTATGTAATTTTGATTGTGGAGTAATGACTGACTAACCTCAGAGGCTTTGGAAACTGCTCCCTGTCATCCTTTCTATGCATCCTTTCTGCTTCTATTGAGGAGAGAGGGAAAGGTAGGTCACTATGACTAGATCTCATAGACATGGCCTCACTATCACTCCCGAATTCTGTTACCTCAAAGACAACTGTAGTTCTCACTAAGGGTAAGTCTTGTCCTTCAGCCCAGGAGACACTGACAATGTCTAGACGGTGCTTGGTTGTCATGACTCGAAGAGGGAATGTTGCTGCCATCTGGCAGGCAGAAGACAAGGCATCTGCTAATCAGGTTGCATAGCTCAAGACAACCCCCACAATGACCCAGTGCTCAGCCTAAATGATAGTGGAGGCCTTTATTCTCTTTCCACATCTCTGGCAGAAAGACAAACAGAAGAGAACAAAACACACTGTGTCCCCAGGCACACACCTAGAACCCTTTGTGCACATCCCCACTTGTGAGCCGGTGCTGGAAAAGACAGCAGGACCTAGAGAAACCAGTCCTCCCACACTGCACGTGGGCATTCTCCCACTGGTAAGGATGGAAATGAGCATGTTCTACTTGGGTACGTGTGGGAGGTTCTGAGCCCTGACTGAAGTCAGATCCATGATGCTGACCATTTAAAAAAAAATACTAAAAATACCAAAAGTCAATATGGAGATTCTAAAAACCAAAACCAAAACAAAAACAAGTGACTTAACTAAAAATAGAACTATTATATAGTCCAGCTCTACCATGACTGAGTACACGTTCAAAGAACCCCATGGTAACATACCACAGAGATACTTGTACATCCAAACTTATTGCTGCTGTTTTCACAATAGCCAGGATCATCCTAGGTAGCTGTGAACAGATGAAATGATAAAGGAAATATGGTTTATACTTACAAGGGAATTTTATTTGGCCATGAAAAAGAATGAAATTATGTCATTTGCAAGGAAGCAGCTAGAAATTGTAATCTTGATGCTTAAGTGAGACAAACCAGATCCAGGAAGACAAGTATCCTATTTTTATATTTATATGAGTATTCTAGGCTTGAACATGAACAATCACACATGCATATGCATACACACACACACACACACACACACACACACACACACACACACATTATGAAAGTAGACTAGCGTGTCCTAGGGAAAAGGAGTGACTGCCATAAACAGAAAGGGTGGGACAAGAAATTTAGCAGGGGATAAATATGATCAAAGTCTATGATGTACATGTTTGAAGATGTCAGAGTGCACTCCACAGTTCTATATGTCCACTTTTAAAAGAGAGGAAGAGGAAGAAAATCCTTATAAAACTTTTAAAAATATACATATCTAGAATTCAAATCAAACTGACCTTGGGTGAGGCCCTAGTACTCTGTGCCTTAATCTTCAGAGAACACTGTGCTAAAGCCAATGCTAATATCCCTCTGACCTGGCCATCTGCTCAATGAGGTGGGGGATGAGAGACCTCCCCAAAGAACTGAGATTAGCCTTCTGGGTCTTTTCGCTGTTTCCACATCTTGTAGAATGGCCAGCCTGCCAGAAGGACACTCTTTGTAGTAGGACTGGGTCATCTAGGAAGACAAAGGACTCAGTGCTTTTGGTCAGAATTTTCGTATCTTGAACTTGGGATTGACGCTAAAAAAAATATTCACCAAAATCAGAAACAGAGAGCAAATAAACGACTAAAGTTATAATCAAGCAACTATGTCGGCTACTTAATTTAGAAAAACAAAACATGTTTCCTTTTTTCCTTTAGAAAGATAAAGTAATGTGGGTTTGAAGCCTTGCGGTGAATTATGGCTTGAGAAAAATAATGGGATAGTGGAATAAATCATAAACACCATGTTCATGAGCTTGGCCACTCTGATTTTGTGTGCTGCCTTCCCGTTTCTGCACAGTGTGCAGTCTTTACAAGGCAAAATTTATCCGACATTGACCTTGTCTCCTTCCCCTACTTTTTCTGACGAAACCAACCAAACTAAACTCCCCTGCACTGCCCAAGAATCTCTCTAATTCTCTGCACCTTAAATACTCTCCCCACAAACACATACTTACCTTCCTGTAGTGAAATAAAACATGGGACTTAAATTTGAGCAGCTAGGATTCTAGTCTGGGTATAATACTTCTTTAGAAAGTTTTTAACTTGCCTGTTTTGTAACATTTTAACTCTTCTGGGCTGCTATCTCCATCAGTAGACTGAAGAACCCACTGGAGAGGAATCATCATGCAGGTAGATCACCAATTTGACAGCCCCTTATAAGATGAACTGCCCGATTTTGTCCTGCTTGCCATGTGGGAACATGGTATAAAAATCTCCATGTACAGGTACTGAGCACTCCACCAAAGATAATGCTATGGAGCCATTGAAGAAAGTGATAAAAATGTACTGTTGGAAATATTATCACTTAGCTGGGGATATACACAGTTGGGACAGATAATTTACAAGTGCCATACTAGTCTGTCATTCTGTTAGTGAACAATTTCTGGCTAACTGTCAAATGGAGTGAGTCCTGATCCAGTGAGTATCCGAAGTAATGCTCTTGGCACATCTAGGGAAAAAAAATGGACTTAACTATCAGTGTCTAAACACAGCAAAACACTACATTCATAGTTCAGTCAGTGGTGACATGTTTTAATGCCATGCTTCTTCTGTAGAGAGAGACCCTGAACTTTCTGAGCTCAGGTTTCAACAGCCAACTTGACTTTGGCTGTTGTGGGAAAACTAAGGATTAGAACATGGAAATAAAATGGGACGATGCCTTCACATTCTGGGTTGAGAGGGTCGGGAACTAAAGCCAGTCCTCTGCAGGAGAAACAAGTGCTCTCAACTCCTGAGCCCTCTCTCAGCCACAAGCATAACCCTTCCAGAACACCCTCCGGGCCAGCTGGCTGGACTGACATGGATTATCCAGCTGGTGCAAAATGGTGGAAAGGCAGGAGAAAAGCATAAAAGAGATAAGCAGACTCATCACCGAAGTCAGAGGACCCAGGGAAAATTGGCAGTGTGGTCCCTTTGTTTAAAACAGTATCAAGAATTTCACAGCAATGACAGGAGATCACAGGTGGTTCTTTGAAGCAGAGAGCCTTGTCTCTACAGGCTGACCCTACACAAAGTCAGGCCTGGGGAGAGGAGAAGGCAGGTGGGGAGACAGTTACTCTCTATCTCTATTCCAGACTCTGTGCAAAACACATCCACATCAATCTCTATGCGTGAACTAGTACTAACATTTCACAGAGGAGAAAAAGATATCTCCACAAAGTGAGGAGGCTATTTGTTCAAAGATGTACAATAATAGTAAGTTTGTACATGTTGAAATGGAAGAGCAAAGGGAGGGAGAGAGGAAAGAGACACCAGGAACCAGGAAACCCGGGTGTGTAGCCTAAACGCATTTAGTAAAGTCAAAATGTCAAAAAAGTCTCATTGCTATTATAGTGAACCACAGTTGAGCCCATGAATATGAACTGGGAACTACCTTTGCCCTTTGTCATTTCCTTGAACCATTTGAGCTCTGTACTTCTGAAGGTAGGTCTTCATTCCAACAGAAACAGGCTCACTGGAAACCTCTAGACTCTGTGCTTGTATCTAGCTACTGTGGTTAGCACGGGGTTAAGTGACTACTTCTCTATTTGCAGTTTATTTATATTAGAAGTGAAATGGCAGGTTCATACCGGGTGAAATAAAACACTCTTTAAAAACAGGCAAGTGAATACAAACATTTGTTGCCAAAGTGTCCAAAAAGACTAAACTAGAGACAAGAAATATCTGAACTCCAACTGTCAAGCTGTTCTGTGTGGCCCGTTCATCACGTGGACAGAAATAATGAATGTCAAACCGAACCCAACCAAATATGACTTTGATGGATTTAGAAAACACCAAGCAGAGTGGTATTTCCTACTTACCTGGGCAATCTGATCACTGAGAACTCCAACATTATAAACTGAGGCAAAATGGATAAACAAACAAACAAACAAATAATCTAATTCTAGATTGGAATTTTCTGGAACTTTTCCAGATGTCTTTAGCATCGCTTGAATATTACTGTATTCTCTCTCTTACTCACAGGTTTATTTGCATCTGTAAAGTACAATTAAAAATTATCTGAGGGACTAGGAATATGGCATCATTGGAAGAGCGCTAACCCAGAACTCACACAGCCCCAAAGCCCCAGGTTCCATGCTTAGTACCACATCATGTACTATGGCAGTGCATACCTGGAACACCAGCATTTGAGAGGTAGAGATGTAAGGATTGGGAACTGAGGTTGGTTTGGTCTGTGTGAGATTCTGTCTACGATAAAACAGTCATCTCATTAAGAAGGAAATTATTTTATTTTGCTGAACGTTGACATACTTACACTTATTTATACATGATCCCCAAATGTCTCCACTTTTAGAGCCTGCGGGTATCCTGGTAAGGAGGGTAGCAGCAGATCTGCACCCTGGGTTCTGGGGACACTGGCAGAAGTGTGGTTAATGTGACTTTGAACGTACTTGTGGACTTGGCACTATTGATGGTCTCCAAGGAGACAAGGTCTTAATCAAGCCAAGGAATTGGAGTTCAGCCCGCAGTGTGGCTGTGCCAGCCCAGTGGCCTGGAGCTGGCAGAACAGGTTTGGTGCCTACTTCCATCTACGCACATGAAACTGGAACTGGGAGGTGGCTTTATGGAATCTTGCTTCTGGTATCTTTCCTGAGAAGAGAAGAAATGGAAACTACCAGAATCGTTTCTTCCACTCACCTCTCTCTCTCTCCCTCTCTGTCTCTCTCTCTCTCTCCCCCACATATAAGTAAGTAGCTAGACAACCTGAAAATCACATTGCCCTCTGACAGAAGGCAGACCCCTGTCAATTCAGAAACAGCATACACAACTGAGGCCTGGTCCTAATGCCAGAATTGACAGTATTGTCACAGTCACAGTCTTACTCTATGGGTAAAGGACAGCTACGATCTCCCTCCTGATCCCAGAGATAGGGAAACCCCAGCACTTCTTCAGTAAATGTCAGATCGCATAAACAAAGCCCATGTCATTCCCATAACACCGAACTTATTTGGATCTACAGTGCAGGAGAGTTGGCTGACATTACGTAGGAAAGGAATCAGCAGATGAATATTTGTTATTGTTGTTACAAAACATGGGGCCAGAATTTCTTGTTCACGTCTGTTTCTGTAGACGATCACTACCAATGGTGGTGACATGTGTAGGAGAGGCATGCAGCACCCCTGCCACCTCTGTTGCAGTGGGGGAATCACACGGAGCTTAAAGCCAGCTGTCTCGTTCAAATGTCACCTCTCTTAGTTTGTCCTTATGCCATCTTCTCATCTGTAAAGGGAATCTTACCATTCTCTGCAGGCACTGCTGGCTTCCCCTTCCACGGCTGTGTTGTCTCTCTTCCTTCTAATGGTACTGTGATTTTGTTCACTTCAGGGATGTTTCTAGTTGGAGACATTCATTCCCCAGACTAACTAGTCACGTGATCTAGTTCTGGCAAATGAACCATAAGCAGGTTTCGTGGAGTTGTGCTGTCCCAGGAGAGACAGAGCCAACCAGCATGTGCTTTGCTTTCACCATCCCTCCTGCCTGGAAGCAGGCAGCGTGCCCAGCAGTAGAGTAGGTGTGCCATATAGCTGAGGAGGCCAGATCCATGGGCAACTGAATATAAAGAACAACCAATTACTGTCACATTCATTACAATAGGAGAAACAGAAGGGCTCTGTTAAAATAACTCCGACACGTGCAACCAAAAGCAAAATGTCTGATGAGCTACCTAATGAAGCAAAGAATTTATGAGATATAGAGTACTTACTACACAGAGTAATCATTATTTACACTAACTTCCAAATACGAAAGAACTATTAGCTGAGTGTATTAGCTTTCTGTTACTGTAACAAAATACCTGAGACAATCAACTTCAAGGAAGAAAGGTTTATTTGGGTTCATAGTTTCAGGTACTTCAGTTGACAGTCATCTGACCCAATAGTTCTGGGCCGTTGATAGGTCATACTTCATGGTGAAAAGGTGTTGTGGGGAAAAGGTGTTGTGTTGTTTCTTCTGAGTCTAGAAAGTAGGAAGTGTGAGAGAAAAGGGGCCTGCGCCAAGATACATTTTTTAAAAACATGCCCTTATGGATCTACATCCTCTGTCAGTTAGGCCCCACCTCCTTCAATTAGGCTCCACCTCCAGTGAACTCATACATTGATGCTAAACCCCTTGATGAGAAGGTAGAGACCTCAGGATCCAACCCCTCCCCCACTTAACATGTATACTGGGGGCTTAACACATGAGCCATCGTGGGGTCATCTCAAATTCAAATTATAACATAAAAGGAAACAAAGCAATATCCCCATCCTTCAAGTCATGAGGCATGATTGCTGCTAGGGTGGGAATGTCTTCTTGGCTGAACACTGTGCAGCAGCTGACCTGACCTCTAGGCTGCTGCCTTCTTGCTGCTCTCACACCCCTCCTCCCATGGCCTCAGGAAGACCTTCAGTGTTCTACTTCCTCAGTGGCTGCAAGCTTCCTGCTTTTTATCTTGCCTCCTGGATGCCCTTGGGTGAAACCTCCTTTAGCGTTATATTCCAGGAGCCAACAATTCTGAATCACATTAGCAGTGTGGTCTGGTTTCTTTTTACTGTATTTCATGAGGGAGACCAGTGAAACTCTTGAAGGAATCAGATTTGGCACCTGACAGAGGTTCATGGTCTAGAAACTCATCTAGAAATTAAATTTACGGCTAAAATCCTCCCTAATAATTTCTACATTCAAGGGTCAAGAATAGCACTGTTCCTAGGAATAGGTAGCTTCTCCAGTTGCTCACAGTACTAAAATACAAGATAGTAGCATATGCAAATGTATGTATTCACACACATACATATCTGTGCATATATACTATTCTGGTTTGCATTCTATTGCTATGATAAACACCACAAGCAAAAGCAATCTAGGTGGAGGGAAGAAATTTGGGGGGGGGGTGCTTGCAGAGACTGGGTCCATCATCAAGGCAACTCAGGGCAGGAACTCAAGGCAGGAATCTAAAGGGAGGAACTGAAGTAGATGCCATGGAGGAGTGCTGCTGGGTGGTTTGCTCTTGGTGCTTACTCAGGCTTGTTTTCTGTAACCTACCAATAGACAGTAGATTAAAGGATGCTTGAAGTAAGACTGGGAACCAGCAAGAAGGTGCAAAAAAAAAAAAAAAAAGAGGAGATTGCAAACGGACCAAAGAAAACTTGAGAGCAAGAAGTTTGTATATACAGGTTGATTGCTCTGATGGCTTCTCGTGTATAAGTGTATGTAATGTTCTGGTTAGTGTGCACACATGGCAGGCCCCAGGGGTGTCACTGTCTACAGCGGACTGAGCCCTCCCATATCAATCATCAGTCAAGAAAATGCTCCTCTGTCCTGCCTGGAAGCCAGTCTAATGGAGGCCTCAGTCCTGCCTGGAAGCCAGTCTAATGGAGGCAATTCCCAAATTGAGGTTCCCTTTTCCCAGATGACTCTAGTGTCTGTCAAGACAACAAGCCAATCAGCATAGCTAATGCATACTTGTCGCGTCTTCTCAGCGCAAGTAAGACACGACTCGCCTGGATTCTTCTCTGACAGCTTTTTTATTCCAGGCACAATCTTCATCCAAGGAAGGGGAACCCCAAGCAGCAGAAATGCACTGCTTATATACCCTTCCAAGGGGACGGGTCAGGCGGCCTGTTCTCTCAGGATTGGTTAGGGCCAATACCTCATTAGCATAAACCTTGTGATTGGTTAGGGCTCATGCCTCATTAGCATAAACCCTCTTGGGAGGGGCTTGAGGCTGACGCATGCGCAGCAGGCTTATACAGGACGCTGCGCCAGCCATGTTGGAAACCGGCGCCATCTCTTCAGCCGCCTACACATACTCAATTTTTGTCTTAACTTAAAATTAGTTTGCAATGAATTTATGTCTGTCTACATCAGTAGCTCATTTCCTGTTGCTAGGTGGGATTCTATTGAGTGGATATACCCTATGTAATTTATAACGCTCTTTGAAGTTGTCATACTATGTTCTAACATGGTGATACTGTATGAAAGTTCTTGTTCTTATTTATTTTGGGCTTTCTAGTCGGTTCTAGTTGCCTGTTTATCTACCTGTACGCCAACACCGTAAGCTGTATCACTATTGATTAATAATAACTCTTTGAATCAGTTGCCAGACTTCCAACTTCTCCAGATCCCCAACTTTTTTCAAAGTTCTTTTGATTAAAAATGAAATGTCATTTGATCTTACCTGGTTATATGTTAAATATTTTTTTTATTTCCTTAAATATCTTCAGAGTTTGTTTTCTAATGTTAGGAGGAAACAGCTTGTTCTTTTTTTAAGATATGGTTTTAGTATTTGGTGGATGGGATTGTAAGTGTTCAATGGTCAATAACGAGAGATAATTATTCTCCACTACTGAGACAAGATCCATATGTTGTTGCACATAAGTCCCTGTAAATCAGGACTATTTCAGCATATACTGTAAGAACAGGCATGATGTCTGGCGCTCTGTGAGCAGACAAATACTATTATCTCCTTCCTCTGTGGGGTTCTGCAGTGGTCCCCCACAGACCCACTCTTCACGGTCCTACTACTCAAAAGAGTATTCTTTTTTGACATTTGCCCTCCATGGGTCTCTCTCACTCCAGGACTCATTCCTGAGAATGCTAGGCACCTAGCTCTGCCCCATCTTTCAGCTCTTTTCTGTTGGGTTGGGATGGTTGCGGGACTCACCCTGTTTCTCTTCTCACAGAGAACACTGCCCTTTGTTGTTTGACAGGACTGTTTTGGGCTGGCTTTAAGGTTTGGGATGGTTTTAGGGATGAAGGTAATTGTGCTTTTGTCCCACCCTCTCATCTGGAAGCAGAAATCTATTCTGCACATGCCAAATATTTACTCTTCCTTTCTTGTTAGCGTATAGGGTAAGGGTGTATGGAGCTACATTAGGGGAAAAGGGAAGAGTCTACTTCCTCCTCAGGCTTAGGAGCTGATTTTCACAACCCCAGTCATGAATTATTTCTTTAAAAATCTATTTTTCACTCTGTCATTGGCTTTCTGTCACAGGCTATCCCCTCGTGGCTTTGAGGTCCCAGATATGCTCAAATCTTTTGCTTGGAGTCCATAACTGAGCTGATGCCAGATTGTGGTATCATTGTCTCAGATGTTAATCTTTCTTGGCTCCTATCTGTGAGACTCAATGAAGCAGCTGAGTTATCCCTTGGTACTGAGACCTAACCACTTGTTACTGTTCACCAGGGCCATTAATATGTCGATGGCAGCTGTGCATAAATCTCTCTGGCTATGAAAAGAATACTGATTAGTTTATGCCAGAATCCAATTAGCCTTCCCACTTCTCATTCATTTTTTTTTTAAATGTAATCATGTTAATGTGGGTGTTAATAGTGATTTGTGGTAATAGCATTCCTTTACTTTCTCGTGTAACTAGATACCTTCTCTTTGAGGTCAAAGTAAGACAAGAACCTCCTCCCTCATAATTTTCATTCTTTTTCATTTCCTGTTATAATATTTTTGTGAGTTCTTAGACTTTCGCTTTTAATCATAGTTAACTGCACCCTGCTCTCGGGCCGACTTGGTACACTCTTAGTGTAAGACTGTACAAAGCATGTTTCCTGGAAGGACCATTCTTGATAATCCCAGAAGGACAGGAAGTGAGAACCAGAGAGGGGGTGTGGATTGCACCAATTTATGTAACTGAGAAAGTTCATCAAGTGCTTCAGGCAGGCCAAGGGAGAGTATTAACTTAAAAAATAGCTCGGAGAGTTCTGGAAGGATGACAGTATATTGATAAGCATGTCTGATTAAATGTTATTTTCCTGTCCTGGCATTTATCGTGAACCCCTGACATTGTGTTAATAATATACTGCTTCTACAGGTCACACAGATAAGCACAGAATATTTACCAGAAAAGTAATGCAGTAGTGTGGGAACTGTCATTCTCCCAAAGAGCAAGAGACGATTCCCAAGCTATCACCAGCGTGTAGAAGCCAGTGAGTCTGGACACAAAGGGAAGCATCACGGGGCTTCAGGCATCTGAGGCCATTACTCCTCTGGTTAAGAGTCCATGTCCTGGGCCCTAACTGTTGGTACAAACTCAAAATCTGTTGATTTCTAGCTCTGTGAATTTGAACAAATTACTCAACTTGTTTATACCCTGGGCTTATAAAACTCTTATAAAGCTGAGAATTTTCAGGGTATGCTTCAAGATTGTTTTCCTAGGATGAAACACTTAAAAATTAGCTAATTATCAGAAACCCAGATTAGTTCTTAACACATACATATGCAGCTGCTATTACAATTACTGAGAGGCTATTCAGAGATCTGTACTGTCCATATAACAGTGACGAGGCACACCAAGCTATTAAGTACTTCAAATGTAGCTGCTATGAGGTAAGAATTAAGTTCCTAGGTTTCTTTTATTTTAATTTGTTATCATTTAAAATAGTATTTGTCACACTTATTAACAGTGACATAAAATATGCTTGCAGAACTTCAGGAATGTGAATTTACTCTTTCAATTGTAAGTTTTATGAAGTCTAATCATAATAAAGTATTTGGTCATAATTGTGTCTGTGTCTGTGTCTGTGGTGTCTGTGTGTGTGTGTGTGTGTGTGTGTGTGTGTGTGTGTGTGATGTACAGATGAGGTTACCAGCGCTGGGCACTTGATGTGTTCAGTTAATGCTCTCCTTATACCCTGTACACAGAGGCTTTCACTGAACTTCAAGCTTGCCCTTTAGGCTAGCTGGCTGGCATTGAGTCCGTAGATCAGTCTTCTAGTGCTGGCATTACATGCACCGGCAGCTGCAACCCACTCTTTTTGATGTGAGTGCTTGAGATTTGAACTCAGGTCTACACACTCCCAGAATAAGGGGTCATATCTACTGAGCCTTCTCAACAGCCCTTTGATTACAATTTTTGTGATTAACCGTTTAACATGCAGATTTGGATGATCAACTTGAAGTACAAACAAAATGAAACAAAACAAAAACAAACAAACAAAACCCCCAAATACCTAAGATTACAAAGACTTAATCTATTTTAAGACTACTAATTTCACTTCAAATAATGTATGGCTTAAGTTGGGTTAAGAAAACTATACTAAGATTATATTCTCTTATTTCTTTTACTTTTAAAATATGGCTATTAGAAAATTTTAAAATAGATGTATTTCATATCATTAACCCCAGGGTAGATTATAGGGAATTTTATTTGTGGTGGTAAATTGTCTGAGTTGTATCCTGGAGTAAGTAATGGCAAGCCACAGAGGAAGAAATGGGATCCTATTTGCATAATGCACATTACATATGTACAAATCAGAAGTATTTTCTTGGCAGCTAGGTACGAAATGGATTTGAGAGGGAAGGACCTGAGCCAAGGAGCTCACGTGGTAGCTGAAATATAGGCAAGAAAATCTCATCTGAATTGAAGATAACAGCATGCATGGACAGACTCCGCAGTAAGCAAGGGTGGGGGTGACCTTGGCCATGTTGACTCCTATAGCTTGAGAAGCTGACTGGGGTTTTCCTGAAGAAGACCTGGAGTCTAAGGAGTTGAACACAGGTTATATGTTATACTGGTTAACTTCACAAACCTACAACGCAACCTGAGGTGGGCAGCCTATGAAGGAAACGTGGTTTTGTTTGTCTTTGTTCTCCCTGTAGATTTAAGTATTTACTGGGTAATTACTTATGTTCTGAAATATTTGGCCACAGAGTGGCAAGGAATAAAGATGTTTCAAAATAAGAGAATATATTATATATTTGAATAACTAGCTAAGATTAAAGGAGTAAACTTAAAACACACTTTCCTCTAAGTACTCATGAGGTATACTCAAGTAGATTTCTATAAGTTCAAGGCCAGCTGGTCTACAAGATAGCGATCTATGCCACTCAGAGCTATATAGTGAGACTCTGTATCAGAGGGGAGGAGAGAAGAGGAAGGGAGGGAGAGAAAGGACAAACAGATGGCCTATCATCCATGTTTTGGACATGTATTAATGACCTAGAGACTTTCTGTAAGGCCCACCTCCTAGAAGTCTACAGCATCTCCCACCAGCACTAAACATTCACATAACGGGCCTTTGGGTAAACTATCCATCTTAGAACCATAGCAAGTGACCATCTAAGTCCTTTTCTCAGAGCTACTCCTAATTCTTCCTAAGCCACTGGATGCAGAGCCTTTCACGGCAAGATACTACTTCTAGGGAAAGATGACTAGCTTATTTTTAATTCAACCCTGAAGTTAAAACACAAAATGAAAGATAGAATATGTACCAATCTGTCTGTCTGACTGTCTGTCTGTCTCCGTCTCTCTCTACCTCTCTCTCTGGATGTAGATGTGTAGCCCAGATTGGACCTGAACTTGCTGTGTAGCTCAGGCTAATCTCAAGCCTATGGACAGTCTTCCTGCCTCAGTATCCCTCCCGTCTCTTCCTCTTTTCAAACAGCAGAGTGGGCATATTCCAATGATCTCACCATCATCTGGTAAACATTAGCAGGTCTGACTTGGTACACAGAGGGCTTCCAGAAGCCACAGCATTTTTCTTCAAATGAAGACAAAAGTGGCTTTTCATCCTTTGGGCACACTCCTCTTTCCATTCCCTGGAAAGAGCTCTGCTTTGCACCCAGCCTCAGCTGTGTCTGCACTCAGCTTCAGGCATTTCCCAACGCTAAGTCTGGGAATAAATTCCTAATCAATATTTGTGGAACTCATGAAGTTTGCACATCTCCCCTGAGCCTCCATTTGAAAATCTGTAGCCTAGGGAGGTTCTTTCTCCGTCAAAAGTTGTTCCCTGTGGGATAATATAAGCCATAGCTGGCTGGCTCTTAGTTGTTGCTCATAATTGACAGTCACTGGTTATCATTTGGAATAAAACGTAAACAGGGAGAAATGACTGGTGACACATTTCAAACACTCCTGAGGCCACTGTGCCTTCATACCGTGGCTTTGCATATGTACAGGGCAATGGAGACGTGGCTAAGACTTAATCTTGACTCTTGAGATGATCCTAAACCCGGAACGTCTCCTGTGAACGCCAGCCATCAGCCTTCTTTCCAGTGAGCCTCTAGGCAGAGCCATGATGCCTCAAACAGCAGTGACTTTTGTTTTTTTCCTCCAAGACCCTACAGAAGAAATCTTAAAACCTCAACAGCTAAAAGAGAGTTAGCAGGAGAGATGTGATCCAGAACAAGGACCTTGGGTTTCTGTTTACTGATTAACTACCCTCGGCTCTTCCTGAAGTGACAGCTCACTGACTTTGTTAGCCAGCGGTCACCACTAAACCCATGTTCCTTTGCATTGGTACAGATAGTTTCTGCTGTGGGAGGTTTTTTTTTTTTTTTTTTTTTTTTTTATCCACCCAGCTTATTCAAATGTTTACGTCTAAAGTGAGCCTCAGTCTCCTCTGTCTTTGGAGAGCAACGCAGCTCTTCTCAAACATTTCACAATGAGTATACTCTCACCCACTGGGCAGAAAAGAAAACACAGAAGAGAGTATTATGCAGATGAGATGGCCAAAAGCCAAAAAGCTGGCCCACATGAGGACACACTTAGTGACAGTTTGACAGGAGAAACAGAAACCTGAACTTTTCATATACCAAGGCAGTGATGCAAACAGGTTTTCTGTATCTTCCCATGCCTGACCCATGGAAAGATAGCTAGAATCTTTATTCCACGGCTCTTAGCATTTGAAAGAGGGTCAAACACCTCCAAATCTGATAGAAACAGCTAAGTATTTAACCACACCAGATTGATTAGGTGTAGACAGAAGTTTCCAGGAAGGGGAATCAGCGTGGCCTGGCAAAGATGAGAAGGTCTTTGTGAAGACAAGAGGTTAGACCAGGTGGTGGAAGATAAGTTGAGGTTTCAATAGGAAGTAGGGTAAAGGGGAAACATTGGGAAGTGACAATCTGTTGGTTGGAGGAAGTGGGGAGGGGAGAGAGAAGAGAGGAGAGAGGGAAGGGAGAGACAGAGACAGAGAGACAGAGAGGGAGTAATATGAATTTGTGTGAGTTGAAAGGCAAGAAGTAGTTGACCATCAAGTAACAAGTCTTCACTTTCACACTACATTTCCCACAGTCCTGTGCTTCATTTCCCTCTTCCTCCAATCCCCACCTGAGAATTCCCTCTTGCTGTATTTGACATCTCTTGTCTCCTATCTTGAATCTAGCTCCTTCACTAAAACACAGCATTCAGATAAGCTCTGACATTTCAGATTCACTTCCGAGAAGACCAGAGTTCCCTGCATTCCCAGCACAAGGCTGCTTGGTAAATATTACCCAGTGGCTGGTTGCAAGTGGGTAATTTCCCTCAGTGACAAGGCTCTGAGAAAACTAAAAAAATAAAAAAATGCCATGACTGTTATTCTGGCATCATAAAGAGAAACAAGACAAGGGACCCTAATGTTGGTAGGGACTGTAAGGATACCCTTGCAGGTCTGAGATTTCAGTACCTTTAGTAGACTCCATTTTTGTCTTTTGGCTCTTTCCCCACCTCCCCACCCCCGCCCCCACGCCATCTCCAGAAATTTCCACAAATGAATCCATTTACAAAGAAAAAGGCAACTTGACTATAGCACCTTTCAGAAAACAGAGGCCTCTGAAAAGATGGGTCTGGACTGACGCCTGCGTCCCCTGTCCGGTCTCTGAATCACTCCCTATAATTTGTTCAGCTTGATTCTAGCCTGAGTGTCCAGGCAGTGGGTACCCACAGTCCCTCCTCAGCCACGAAGGAAAGGCATCCTTCGTTCTTGCCTCCTCTTGCCGCTCTGAGGTAGCTGGCTTGCTGCCTGGCTATGCCAGAAAGCCGCGTGACCACCGGCAGCTACTGTGGTCAACACAGGAAGAAAATCTGGGTGTTCACATCTAAACTATGACTTGAGAAACACTGGCGACATAGGGTTGGCTGGGTAGCAGGTCAAGAATAGCAGCAGAAGTGCCCTCTCTGACTCTGCTCCTCCCCAGAACAAGACCCCAAAGAACCTCAGAGAGCATCAAGGTCCCATGGCTAGGCTTGGCACAGCCTTACTCCTTAAGTTAGGGCCAGTGGGACCCCACAAGGATTTCTTACAGGGCTCCCTGGTGAAGGTAACGCAGGGATTCTCCAGGCTCTTCGCATGTGTCGGTGGCATTCGTTCTGTTAAAGGAACAGTGCCAAGATTAGGCAGTCTACCTCAAATTTGAGATGTGTCCCCATTGTGAGAAACAGGGCAACACTGTTGCTACTGATGCAGCTCTTCTGTGTTACTGGGGCACATTCTGGTAAAGTCCTTGGCTTTGCATCACTGAATTGAATTAGTAATCTAGCCTTGTTGGTTGGATATTTTCTCTTAATCAATCCATTTGTAGAACCAAAGCATAACACATGACTACCTCTGGACTCTACATACTCAACACATTTTTTTTCCTTAGTCAACACCTTAAGTCAAACCCAATGATCTAGCAAACAGATATGAGAGTTTATTGCTTTCTGCTTTATCTTTTTTTGTAATAAATGGGCTTGGGCCACATTTATTGCAACACTATTTACAATAGCCAAGATAGGAAATTGGGCAGGATGCCCAGCAACAGACAAATGATGTAGGAAATAGTATATATTCACTACGGAGTATTATTCAGTCATAAAAAAAAAAATGGGATCCTGTTATTTGCAGCCAAGTAGATGGAACCAGAAGTTATTGTGTTAAGAATTCAGATGCAAAAAGACAAGTATTATATGTTCTTTCACGTGTGTGGAAAATGACAAATAGAAAAGTTGATCTGAAAGTAGCCTAGAGATGACAAGGAATTGAAAAGTATACAACTGGGGAGGGAGGTAGCATGGGAGGAAGAAGAGTGGCTGATGCATGTATGGACAGAACCATCACAGTGACTGCCACTAACATGTGGGAGTTAAATGTGCCAGCAAATAAATAAACATTCAGGGGCATGAGCAGACATATCTGCAGCACGTGCTATACATTGGAATCAGGGTCATGGATCTGTGTTCCTTAGTTATTTTTATTCACATAAGACAAGCAGAAAAAGCCCAAGAGGCCCTGAGGACATGAAAATTAAATGTGGCAGCTGGAACTTGGCATCTGCAGGAGCAGCTCAAGTAAGCAAGCACTTACCAGGCAACACAGTTAGGAGGAGTTGAAGTTGCTCTCTTCTCTGAAGAAAGCGTGAAGAGAAGGGCCATGGCTTCTTATGAGTAAGCTTGCAGACTGTCTTCCAGCTAAGGAGGCAGGAAGGACTTTGCTTGGTAAAGTAACAGAAGCCATACAGGAAAGGCTATGGCAGGCAAGTAAGTTTCCTGGAGATGACCCACGGTTTTACATGGCTCTCATGGGTGCACTCTAGAGAGGGATGGCTCCAGAGACTTTGTTCCAGGATTGTTTCATGTTGCTGATATGCCTTTTCTGAAATTATCACATAGCCTAAAGATTCCTGGACATCAGCCCACTCTATTAGGCAAATTTCCTGCAGATCAACATGAAGATGAACTTTCATGAATTAATGATGTTTAGATGAATTAATGATTTTATAGCATTCCTGATTTGATTCAAATAATTTTAGAAATAGAAATAAAGTTTAAAGAGATGGTTTTAGTTGTTTTGCCAGAAAGAGATAATAAAGTTAAAATCAAGAATACAATGTGTCCCCTCCTACTAGAATAGTAAGTAAAGGTTGCCTAATAATAACACAATGAACATTCATAAATTACACTAAGAAGAGAAACAGGCTTGGGACAGATTTGTGATCAAGGAAAAACATTTATTCTAGATCACTTCCAAGGATGAAGCCACAGGTGTGCACTATGATAAAGCAAAGCCGTGTGAAACTGTGGGTTTGAACTTATAATGAGCTTAAGAACTAAACACTGCTTTGAACTTACTATTGACATCTTTCTGTAACTCCCCTTTTGTGTAGCATTTTATCCATGAGGTAATTTAATAAAGAACTTTTGTCTAAGAAGGTGTAAAATAGTGGGAGAAGAAATAAAGTGGGGCTTTGGGGATCTGCTCCATCCATCAAATATATATCTCTTGCCTGGTCACTTTCCTTGGGGAAGCAGCTAGGCTAACTAGACCCGGAAGGGAAGGAGAACATTTGTTTCCTTCTTCATTCAGATCAATGTGTGTGTGTGTGTGTGTGTGTGTGTGTGTGTGTGTGTGTGTGCCTGACTTCCTTTCTTCATTTTCTTTTCTCTCTGGCTCACAAAGAGTTAATAATTTGAGCCTCTTTCCCAGCCAGTGAGGGGCCTTGAGCCAAAAAGAAAAGAGCCCAAGTCACTAAGCTTTTTCTTAATTCCCTGCTGCAATCAACAGGAGTTTAATGGCCAGAAGTTAGCAGCTTTTGGGCACAGAGTAGCAAAGAGTTAAAGAAGGAGTTAAATTGCCAAAAGTAAGCAGCTTTTGGCCCAGCAATCTCTGTACCCACTTTAGCTGCCTTCCTTGGGGGAACTGGCTGCAGGGTTAACCCCCGCCCCTGGCATTAAAAGATAATTAGGGTCCATGACTGGCATTTCTTCCCGAAGACTGATGCTTTCAAGTGCCTCCTTTGACAGACTGATTACAATCTTATTTGTACCAGAGCAGTAGAAATCTTGGTTGCAAGTATGCAAAGCATAATGAAAAGATTACAGCTCAGCCACTGGGTGCAAATTGGTCTGGGCTGTTTACTGCAGGAGGAATGTTCCCTAGCCCTTTCCTCCACATGCAGAGTCACAGAAGGAGGAAGACAGATACCTTTTGATGACCCCTGCCCCTGCTTCCAGTTGCTCCCTGCGGTGTGAACCTGCCCTCAGGAAGTGTCACTCCACACTGGGGTAAAGGCAAGGTGGCAGGGCCATGCTCTTAGATATGGACCTCCTGACCTGGCTGGGACCTGGCCTTGCTCTGTGTAACTTTTGGCTCAGAGAGTGGAGCAGCTGTCAGCCCGTCCATATGAACAGCTTGGAGTCCTCTCTTCTCTGCCCACATCTCTTACCTGGTCACTTTCCTTGGGGAAGCAGCTAGGCTAACTAGACCCGGAAGGGAAGGAGAACATTTGTTTCCCCCTTCATTCAGATCAATATTATGTTTAGCTCTTCTAGTACGAAGTCTCAGGATATGGCCACTCCCACCCCCACCTCCATCCCCCTCCCCACTTCCTGCCACCTTCAGCCTCTATGGTGGGAGCAAGATGCACCTGGATGCTTCCTTTGTTACTGTAACAACCAGGTACAGCATTCAGTCTTCTGGAGTATGAATGAAACAGAAAAGGCAAGAAGTTATTTATTTGTTTATTATTTTGCTCAGAACAAGAGATAGGGAAAAACTTATGTATCTCAGAGCAAGTAACAGCATGGGAGAGTTACCACCTTTAGCCAAGAAGGAGCAATGGAGAGGGATTTTGTTTAGAGAGGAGGGCAAAGGGCTGCTGAGACTACAAGGGAAATATAGCCAGTTGGTGGCTACCCTTTGAAAGAGAAATGGAGAAGTAACTGGACAGCTTCTCTCCTTGCTCCCAGAGGCTGGTCTGCAAGAACCTATCAGCTCTGGATCCCTGGGTGGCATTTTTCTCTGTTCAGGGTTGGTTTCCTCCCAGAGTTAAGGGCCCGATAAAGCGAGGGATGTGTCACACATCACACACTGGCACACTGACAGACAAAATAGAAGTAATGTGGAGAGAAGGGACCACACACACGCACATGCACACACACACACATGCGTACACAAAAGGGTCTCACTGATTTGATGAGTGCAGACTCACCGCATCACTTCGTCAGCACTCTCTTCCGAACCTACAACCTCCTGATTCCTGCAGTTATTTCTCTTTCTGACTAAGTACAAAATTAATTTTTACTGTACATTATTTTTGCTTGACGAGACTGTAAGACATTCAGGGACACATTGGGAAATTGACAAATAGTAAATCCTTAAACCAGCATAGACACAAGAAGCAAAATACTATGTCATCAATATCAGCAAAGGGAGCCACAATGAACCCATGAGGTCACTGTGAGCACAGAGCCTTAATGTCTCACACTGTCCGTGCAGCCCACCTGCCTCCACATGGACCCCACATCCAAGTCTCAAGTCCTCCTGCTAGGCCAGGCCCTCACTTCCCCTCTCTGTGTCTTCACCATGCCCCTGGCCCTCTGACCCACCATGTATACACTCTGTTCTCCCCGGAAGCCACTGAGCTCATTTGTAAATAAGATTTAGGGTTAAAAAATGTTTTCTGTCATGGTTTGAAAAAAAAAAAAATACAACTCTGAGAGCTTTCCTATTTTCTTATCTCAAAATTTGTAACCCTTTTCTTTCCCAAATATTAAGTTGACAATTGCATTACTTTGTTTCACAGTGCCGTAACAAATACCTGAATCTGGGTGGTTTACTTATTTTTTTTATAGTATATCTGGTTCATGTTTCTGGGATCTGGCAACTGATGGACACGCAGCAGCATCGGTCACTCTGTGGGTCTAATGCCAGGGCTGTATGTCAATGTCCACTTCTGCCGCCATAGCCACACTATTCATGAATCTATTATAGGAGACTTAAAAGAACAGAGGACAGAGGCTGGAGAGATGGCTTAGCAGTTAAGGGTGAATCCCAGGACCCATGTCAAGTGATCACAAAAAGTTTGGAACATCAGTTCCAGGGGTTTGGTTCCACAGTACTCACATATATGTGACATATATTCATGGAAACCCACATGCATATGCATGCAAAATAAATATTTAAAAGGGGAAAGCTGACTGATGCTCTCCTCATGGGGATTTGCTTATAATTTGGTACATCTCCCATAGCATATTCTATCTTCTAGGCATTGATAAGCGTCATCCCATGAGCCTGTCTCGAACCTCCTCCACAGACATCTTCCTTCTTTGGGTTTCAGTTGTCTTCTGACAACTAAGCAGGCTAATCGCATGTCGTTTTCAAGATCCGTTCCACTCCATTCCAGGTATCAGGTGTGTGAGTTGGGTACCCTGGAAACCAGATGAAGGAAGAGGGAGAGTACACATGAAGTTTATTGTGGGCTACTCAAGGAATTTGTTTTTGTGTGTCTTAAATCAGCTTGCAACAACAGGTCCCCTCCCAGCATTTTTACATGCAATTTTGGCTGGGACTCCCCGTCCTCCAGTTTTTTGATTCTTCCAATTTCTCTACAGTCCTTCTACCCCAACATCCACCTTTCCATTCTCATATCTAATGTGTTCTATTACCCAAGAGAAAAATCTTTGCAAGTTATACTTCAAATAGTACCTACAATGTATAAAGAATGGCAAAAATAAAACACACACACACATACATATATACACACATATACACACATACATACATACACATACACACACATACACAGATACACGAATACACACAGATACACACACATACACATATACACACAGAGAGATACACACACATACACATACAGACACACACAGAGACACACACATAGAGATACACATACACACATACACACATACACACACCCCAACTGCAAATCCTTTAAATGGGCCAAAGAACTAAAGAGTTCTCAAAAGAAACACAAACGGCCAATGGACACGTCAAAAAGTTTTCAACACCCTTAGTCACCAAAGGGACAGATGTTCAAGGAATAAAGAAAAGCCGAATTGGGGGTGGGGAAAATTAAAAGGAGCTAAGCCTTAAAAAAAAAAAAAAATCCTGACAGCAACTAATCATTTAGTATAGGACACATTTGTATATTCTCAATGAAAAGCATTTCCAGATACTGGATGACGGCTCTCGGCCCTAAATGAGTAACTCTGCCATAACACCAGGCCTTCAGTTTACTCTCTCACATTCAAGTTTTGTCTGCTGCTGTGTGAGAAACCACCCTAAACTTGGTGGCTAAAGCAATAATGAACATTTATTATCTCACAGTCTGTGGATCATGAATTTAACAGCAATGTAACTGGTTAGTTCTGGCCTGAAGTCCCTTACAATATTGTAGAGAAAAGGTTGGGACCTTCTGAAGGTTGTTGCTTTTGTACTTCCATTTCTCATTTATCTTTATTTTTTTTCCATACACTAGATAGGTCATATTCTTTACCTCCTGCCACTCCTCCCAGGCCCTCCCCAAAGGTTCGTTTACCTCACTAGTAGTTTAGTGGTGCCTGTTGATAAGAAGGCTCACTCAATCACTGCCCCATGAGCATTCCCATGGCTGCTATGACAGTCTGTATTACAGAGCAGTTGATTTCCCCATAAACAAATAGCCTGTGAGGGACCTACAATATGTCTATATAAAAGTTATACTCCATTCTTTTCATCCTCAGTAGTATTATGCCACTACTATACTTCACTATATGAAGATGCCAGAAAGCAAAGGCCCCTGGGAGTATCTTGAAAATTAACTACTGCAGAGTAGTTTTCAAAGACCTAAAAGTCTTAAACTAAAGGTTCTTTAATAAAAGGTTCATGTCAGTTTAATTATAAGCTCCATGCCTGAAATGGGGTGGGATGAGGGTCATAGATTTACACACACCCAGAATTTGGAAGTGGTTCTAATTCAACAACCCGAAAATCATTGATTTTTCTTCCAATTATATGGTTTGACTAAGTCCAATGACTGTTTCAATGGTGGCACACCTCATTGCAATGGTATTCTAGTTATATCTGATTATATGAAAACTTTTTATAGTAATTTTTAAAAATGTATTATTTTAACCCTAGAAATTATGTGGAAACTCATGTTACTGTGCATAAAGACCATGTGCTCTGACATTTTATCCCTTGGTTTGGGGTCTTCCTGCGTTGAAGCAGTGAACAGAAAGATTGTGATTTTACCATTATTTTATACCCTTATTCAAGGCAAATTATCTTATGATTGGTGTTATGATTGGAATTATCTTAACCATTCCTAAACAATTACTAAGCTCTGCTAATCTGCATTCTGAAAGTAGAGAACTAAATTTGGCCTTTGGGACTGCAAAAGAGAGATATTCGTGGCTGCTTACTTTTGAACACATTGCCATTTGGTGAGAGAAAGAATCCTAGTTCATTCTGAGCCTGAAAGGACTGCACCGAAAGACCCAGAAACTTCCAAGAGACTGAGACTTCAGTAAAGCTTCCCCAGCTCTCAAGAGATGATTTTCTTAACCTAGAAACAAAGATATTCTAAAATAGAAGAGCAATCCTTTCTCTGCCTCTTGTGTCAGCAAAGGCCCATAAGAGAGGAGACGCCAATGTCACAGTTTAGTACTTCGGTGGGCTCGAAGAGTCAACACCAGCTATAAATAGGACAATAGCTTCAGGACACCCTCTTGCCCCACCAGCTAACACCGCACCCTTGACTGAGGGATACCCTTTAACCTACGGCTGTAAGTCATTGCCACAACTACCAGCAAGGCATAACAAGCATGCTTCTACCAACAGGAGCCACATTTGTTTTTACAGACTTACAACCGATGCCCCTCATTTCATTAGGGTAGAAATGTTGGCTTAGAAGAATTATCTTCAGATTTGATGGGACAACCCGACTCGTGTCTTGTGAGTTTGGCTTAGGTAGGTGCAAGGTCTGGAACATAGGAGAGTGAGATCTCTCACTTCACTCATCCATCTAGCAAGTGAATTTATTGCTCATGTGGGTATGCTGTTATACAGTGGGAAAACAGATTTAACTAAGTAACTCTTGTCTTGAACTCAAACAGCCATGTAAACAGAACTGAAATGTGAGGTGCAAAAATCTGTGATAGATGGAGTTACTGAGATTGGGAGAAAGTCTTAGAATTTGGTTGGTAAGATGAGTAAAAGTATGTGCTCTATAAGGCTGGAGAGATGGCTCAGCGGTTAAGAGCACTGACTTCTCTTCCAGAGGTCCTGAGTTCAATTCCCAGCAACGACATGGTGACTCACAATCATCTGTAATGGGATCTAATGCCCTCTTTCTGGTGTGTCTTAAGACACTGACAGTGTATTCACATATAGAAAATAAACAAATCTTAAAAAAAAAAATGCATTCACAGCCAGACATAGTAGTACACATTTAAAAAACTGTGCTCTAAGCAAAATCAATAAAATATTTTAAGATGTAGAAGCAAGGAAAAATGAAGCTTGCTTGGGTAATTGCCAGCAATCACTGGATTTCTGTAGAATACCTATAGGCAGTATTAAGAGATGAGGCTGCTGAGTCTGGTCGGGGCAGACTAAGAAAGATCAAAACAGGTTTACTAGGTTCACTGAAGAGATTCTGAAGAATTTTAAAGAGAAATGATTAGCTATACTTGGAGAAATACACACACACACACACACACACACACACACACACACACCCCTCTGGGAACAACAAGGAAAACTTAAAGATAGGCCTCATACCCAGCAGTAGATGATCAACAGAAAACAAACTCAAGGGGATTTTTGTTGTAGATTTTTATATTTTTTGTCTTATATTGATTTGTTTGAGTAATTTTGTATCTTACTAGTCTTTGTGGGTATATTATGGTTTCTGGTTAGGGGTTTTATTGGTTTTGTTTTTCTTTGTATGCCTCTCTATCTATATATGTGTTTCCTTTTCTTTCTTTTAAAGTTTTAGATTTTTTATTGTTGTTTTGAATTGCCTCTTTGTTTTCTAAAAAGACAGAAAGAAAGCACAGAGTTGGATGGGTGGGGATGTGAAGAGGATCTGGAAGGAGATGAAGGAGAGGAAACCATGAATATAGTTTAGGAAAAAAATATTTTCAATAAAAACATAATGAAAATATTTTGGAGGTTTGTGTGATTGTTTGCTTGCTTTTTGCTTGTTATTTTAATAATCCTAAAGAATGATTGGAATAGATCCCCAGGGGACTCTTCCTTTTATAGGGGAAGTAGAAGCAAGAGGGGAGCAGGCACAGTAGTCAACAAGTTAGCCAACCCATGGCAGGTTGGGAAAATGGAGACAGGAGTATTCAAAGCCAGGCCACTGAGTTGACTCAGGGAGTGAAGGCTCCTGTCAAGCCTGATGAGCTGAACTCAATCCCCAGGAACCATTTGATGGAAAGATAGACTCCCAAACGTTATTCTCTGAACTTTTGTGAGTGTGATAGCATGCTCACACCCCTCCTCCAGTAAAAAAAAAAATACATGTTATAAAAACATGAAAAATAGAATGTCCAACAGAGTGGAAAGTTAAACAGGCCAAGACAGAAGTATAACCCATTGGGTGGGCAACTAGGAAGCTCTTAGTGACAAAAGTTTCTATAAAGATGGAAAAGTGAAAATGAGAAAGAAGAGACAGCAGGTGCCACATGCTCTAAACTACTAGCTTGAGAGCTTAGCAGATAGTACAGCTAATAAAGTGCTCATGATGCAAACATTGGGACCTGAGGTCAATCCTCAGAATGCACAGAAGATAAACCAGGTGGGTGGATTCTTGTAGTTCCAACACCAGTGAGATGGACACAGGAAATTCCCTGGGGCTGTCTGCCAGCCCAAAGGGCAAGTTCCAAGCCAATAAGTAATTATGTCTAATAAAACAGAGCGGAGTGCACCCGAGGAACACCACCTGAGGCTGGCCTCTGACCTCCACTCATGTGTACCCACATGCATGCATCCACACATGGGTACACACAGGAATGAAAAATGAAAGAAAACGCTATCTCTGAACAAGAGAAAAAAACTCATTAAAGAAAAGTGTGACCTCTTGAGGGGGGAGGTGTCTGTTCTTAATTTCATAAAGGTAGGAGAAATCTGCGGACATTCCTTTGTGAGTAGAGATACAGAAAGAAACAGTAGAGGTCATGAAAGGATCAACTTCCTAGAGACAGGGAAAGGATGGTGTATTAGTCAGGGTTCTTTAGAGTAACAGAATTTGCAGAACGATCTCTCTATATATGTATATGTATATGATGTATATGTATGCATGTATATGTATGTGTATGTATGTATATATGCACACACACACAGGAAGGGAATTTATTGGAATGATTTATAGGTTGTGGTCCAGCTAATCCAACAATGGCTGCCTATGTACAGGAGGTCCAAGAATCCACAAGACTGGATGTCTCCAGTGGTATTCAATATGTTCCAGAATCCCAAAGAAGTAGACCAGTGAAGAAATGAACTTGCTCCTGAAGGTGGGATGAAGGAGAGAGGGAGAGAGAGAGAGAGAGAGAGAGAGAGAGAGAGCTTCCCTTTTTGATGTCCTTTATATAGGCTGTCACCAAAAGGTATGGCCCAGATTAAAGGAGGTGGACTTCCCACCTCAAAACTTCTGGATTGAAGGTGTGCCTTCCCAGCACAGAGATCCAGATCTTCCTACTTCAAATGGTACAATTAAGAAAAAAAAAAAAATCCCTCACAGGCATGCCCAACCATTTGGGGGTTTTAGTTCATTCCAGATGCAGAGAAGTTGATAACCAAGAATATCTATCACAGATGCAATCTCCAGCCCCTAATAGAGAATTTACCTGAAACTTTAGGACAAATATTTCTTCCTTGGATACTCGGGACTCCAGAAAAAAATGGATACAGCTTCACACATTTGGTATCAGGTAGAACCTGACAGGATGACTGGAGTTCCCTCTGGTGCCTCTCATATTGCCCGATACCCACTGAGTAAAGCCCTGTGTGGGCCTACGGGGAAAGATGTTGATGGGTTTGAGGACTTGGAGATGGGTAGGAAAGACTGAAATAAGCATCGTGGAGGGTGAGAAGGAGAAGCTTTACATCAAAAGCAGTAGGATTCTTTCATTAAAATGAGAGATTCCTTCTTTAACTATGAGAAAGAAAATGTCCAACTGCTGGATTCTTGACATGGGGCAAGGCTGGTACGTTCCCAGACTGTTGTTTCTTATGCTCTGCGTTGTCTTGGAGGTTCTGGCCGTTTTAACTTTGAGTGCTGTTTCTTTTCTACTCCCTTAAAAAAAAAAAAAAAAAAAAAAAAAAAAAAAAAGGAAGTAGCTATACAGCAATTAACTGGCAGTGTATCACAGCTAAGGAGATGGCATTTCCATTCATGTGCCTGAAAAAACAAAATGACTCAGCTCTGGTATATTAATTAGAGTCCAGCTTACTTCCATGAAAATAGAACCTATTGTGCCATCTTTATATAGTTAAACATTTAGTGACTACGAGTCTTGGGAAGCATCCAGAGCAAAGCATGGAGGGATGAGCTACAGCTTAGACTTACTGCACGCTTGTTTTCTGAACACAGGAGACTTTAACTTGTTAGTCTATTTAACAAAGGCCTGTGCATGTGTGTACAAATAGTTTGTAAAAATCTAGATTAATATTTCTATTTGAGGAGTGATACAAATAACAGTTGTGCAGTATACCTTGTATGTCATTTATGGAACTTTATGGCCACAGTCATGGTACAATTCTTAAAGTTTGAGTTTTGACCATGTTTCCTTTCAGAATTCTTCAAGAATAAGAGAAATTGAAGGTCCCAGGCATCCTTTGCAGACAGCCGTTGCTCACTCTGTCCAACAATTGCAGGAAGGAATGGGTGAGGACCTTACCAATTATTCCTCAGGAAGCAGAAGAAGAGGAGGAAGAGGAGAATGAGGAGGAAGAAGAAGAAGAAAGAAGATCCTTTATCTCTCCTACTTTGATTTTATTTCTGAAATCATTAAGTCACCAGGCAGGAGTAGTCCCTCCTTTGACTGGATCTGTGGCCATTCCCACTGAGAGCTAGGGACCACACCCACCATCCCTCTTGCATTTGACAGCCAAACTCCCTAGGGAAGTAGAGCAGATCCTGTGGTCTGTGAGTGCAGGAGGACTGAGATGAGCAACCTCAGTCCAAAGGCAGTCATGGGGCCTCCTTCCAACTGAGGGCAGGTTGGAGAATGGACCCTTGTGCTTTGCTCATCATAGTGACTGGCTTCTATGGTGTGGGCCAACATTTTTTCATAATATCTTAACCACATGTCACTGGCCACACTACCTTCCCCAGAGTCACAGTTGAGGCCTTGATTTCTGGGTACTAACACACTTGGCACCTCATGATAGGAATTTAGTGCTCAGTCCCCTCAGACTCCTGAACCAAGACACGGCTAAACTATAGCTCCCTCAGGTTTCAACCAGACTGCAAGCAGGCTGCAAGTGGTGGCTGTTTGCATCACTCTGGGTACTTCGGGGTTGTGAGTGATGACATAGAATCATATATTTGCAAACCAAAACAAAACTTTTTTTTTTTTTTTTTAGGTCACTTTTCCTAGTAACAGAGTCTTCACAGCTGTGCTAGCGTGTGTGTATGTGTGTGTGTGTGTGTGTGTGTGTGTGTGTGTGTGCGCTGTGTGTGTGTGTGTGACCACTGTAGGGGAGTAGGGAGATGACTCAGTGGGTAAAGCCCTGACTGGAAGCATGAGGTCCTGAGTTTTATCCCCAGCATCCAGCAATGTAAAACCCGCATGTGGCATCCCAGTTCTGTGAGGGCTGCTCACTGGATAGCCATCATAGCTGAATTAGTGAGCTGAAGGGTCACTGAGAGATCCTTTTACAAAAGCAATAGCAGATGATACCCCTTCGTGGCCTCCAGTGTCCATATGTCCATTCACAGGTGAGTGTTCCTGCACATACACGTACACACACACACACACACACACACACACACACACACACACACACGCGCGCGCGGCATATACCACACACATAGCAAATATGATTTTAAAAACAGTTTAGCTCATGGCTCTGTTTAAATGAAACTTAGATTATGGGGTTTCTCATTATGACAAACATAGACAGCACTTTCCATGTGAGATACCCAGCCATCTAAAGAAAGAGGTATTAACAATCACATGGGGGGGGGGAATCATACACTGGTTCTCATAGAAAAAGCAAGGTACATACACAGTTGCTCAAAACAATATTACTTTCGGGATTTTAAAGAATATGAGAGACATAAAATAATAATAATTCAGCAAGATAAAACCTTCCAAGGGATTGTCCCTCCTTAACTGTCGGTCACAGCTTCTCTTAAATGATCCCCAGCTAGAAATAACATCTGACAACCACTGTGAAAATCTACTTTGATCTTGGTAGATCTTTGTATTACTGTGCACACTTTCCTTCTACATGCATTGGGCAAGGTGCATGTGACAGTCGAGGTCACATGAACACTACATGTCAAGGTCGGGTATCATCCCCTATTTCTTTTTGAGAAAAGATCTCTCAGTGAACCAATCGCTCACTATCTCAGCTAAAGTGGCTGTCCAGTGAGCCCCCTCACAGGAGTGTGATGTCACGTGTGGGTTCTACATCCAATGGTGCTGGGGACCCAAAACTTACTGATGCAACAGTTGTCAACTCATAACAAATTTTTTCCTCTCTGAGATAAATAATTCCAGAGCCTTTGTTTCTTTTTTTTTAGAAGTCAATTATTTTCTTAACCTAATTTTCCAGTCTTATTGTTTGACCTGATGAGGTCCTTTAGGCATTTCTAAGACATTCCCTGGGATCTATTAACAGGCTATGCCCAGTAGAGGAAAAGATCTCTACTGTATTATAGATATGCATACAGGTACACAAAACCAATGCAGTGCTTGTGTGTGTGTGTGTGTGTGTGTGTGTGTGTGTGTGTGTGTGTGTTTGAGAGAGAGAGAGAGAGAGAGAGAGAGAGAGAGAGAGAGAGAGAGAGAGAGAATTTAAAACACATTAGGACATACCTTACAAATCTTTAGTTTGCTGTAACCTTCCAGAAACAACTGCTTACTCTTAAATTGTTTTCTGTCAGATCTGGGGCTATAGCTCAGAGGCAAAGGACTTGTCTTGCGCATGCAAGGACTCAGATTCAATGTTCATTCCTTTACCTGGAAATAATTTGAACACTAAGTGAAAAGGAAAAAGCAGTGAAGTCTCCAATAATCATTTAGCTGCTGCAAAGTCCTCTGGCTTATCTTGATTAAACAGTAGATATAAGCGAATTTTCTGATGTTGCAATTCTGGTGTACTTCTTCCATTATGTATTTTGGGAAGAAAGTAGTTAGCAGGAATGCAAAGGCCACAATATCAAGAATGTGGAAATTGCATTATGCTGGGGTACTTGACAATAAAAATATATCTGCTCTTATAGTAATCCTTGACTGCTACTTGACTGATCCAGATTACAAAGGCTCCAAGACAGGGTCTGAAAGGCTCCAGAAGATGCAGCCCTTTTGCATCCAGCAGACAGAGGCCTCCTCTTGTGCACTCAAGTTCTCCTGAAGATGAAACACCACGGCTGCTTTTTATCTTTGGCTTTATTAACATCTCTACCTCACAATTGACAAGATTCCTTCCACATAGCAAACACCACTCATGGCTCACAGATCTTTCAGTGTAGTGGTTTGAACAAGGCACCTCAGTGAGGTGTGCTTCAGAGCTCTTTGCACTAAAGTGTTCTCTACAGCAGGTGAAGCAAACACACTGCATTTGTATCCGAGTGTAAACAAGCTGCCCAAGATGGAATCTGCCTTCCTTGAACGAAGTAGACAAATTCTAGAAATGTATGTGGAGAACTGAACTCTTAGAAGACCGAGGAAACTGCTATTTAACTCTCTCTCCTCTCTCTCTCTCTCTCTCTCTCTCTCTCCTCTCTCTCTCTCTGTCTCTCTCTGTGTGTGATATGTATGTTTGTTTATGCTTATATGGGTATGTGCACCTTTAGACATACAGAAGAGAAACCTTTGGGTTGTGGCATCTCTATAGCCTAAACAATGAGATCAAGAATTAAAAGGCTTCATATTTGAGGGAAATGTCACCTCAAGGGTCCAACCCCTCACTTAGAAGTATGTAGGACTTGTAGTAAATGCAGGGATGATCCAGCAAATGGTACCAGTTCTTCCTTTTATACTCTTGGTGTAAAGCTCATAGTGTGATCTAGGAAGTAGTTTCAGAGAATGGTACAACATCACAGGGACGTTCATGTCAATTTAGAAGCTAATTACATTTTGTTCCTTTTTCCTTTCCCCATCCCCCATTTCCTTCACTTTTCCTTCTTTCTTTTCTTTTTAAAAAGTTAATATTTCTTCCTCTGCATTTTTTCTTCTGAAGTCCAAATAGGGATGGTAGAGAAGAGGAAGGAATTGCCACCCTAAAGAATCTTCTAATGACATGGTAACATGAGAACTCATCTTCACAATGGTGAAACACAACTCCACTTCCATTATAAATTATCCCATAGGAGATATTCGGTTATAGACTTGAATATAGACTAAGGCAGCGTGCATGAATGTAAAATAATTCTAACTTCCACCTACAGATAAATGACCTATTCAAATGGCATGCTTTGGAATCTAAGAGCAGGGATAAAGCCATGAGCTCCCTCGTACATAGCTCAGCTTTGTTGTTAACTATTTGTCAAACATTTTGCTCTAGTGTTTACTAATGCTGGTTGGTATCAAAATGATGGAGAGCTTTCTTCTAATTTCTCTATAATAATTAAAAGAGAGCAAACAGTTCCCTTTTATACGACATGCAGTAGTTGGCAGATTGTGGGAGTTGTGGAACACAGGGTGTTTCAGGGTTGTGGCTGGCAAGCACTATGTTGACCATGCTAATATTGGTTAGGAGATCCATGGTTCCCCAGAAGTCAGGCTAAGCTGAGCACATGTCCCTCTGTCTGTCTGCAGGATCATTAACAGTGAGCAAACAACTTGAGCTACCCCAAGCAGAATGATCCTGAGGATTAGGGCTGGGATTGTGGAGAATATGACACTGTCTTTCATCCAGGTGTTGAAAAAAGATGAACATATTGACCCTGGAGTTGCCAGCTGCCAGCTTGTAGCCAGAAAAATCACAGGATAAGCCAATTCCATACATAATAGAGCAGAAAGAGAGAAGAATTGAAATCATGTTTACATCCTTGAAGTACCAGCTTGAACCTCACTTTGTTACTTTTGAATAGAAATAAATTACATTTGTCTGGTTATCTGGGAGATGGGGATGGGCATGCCACAGCATCCATGGAGGTCCAAGGACAACTTGTGGGAGTTGCTTCTCTCCTTGCAGCCTGTGGGTTTCAGGCTCCATCTCTGGTCACTAGCCTTGGCAGCAGGCCCCTGTACTCACTGAGCCATCTCGTCCATCTGTGAATCTCTTTAAATCAGCCCTACAACTCGAACTTTTGATTGTGCCGAGTCAGTAAATTCCTTTTAGCGTTTAAGCTGAGCTGAGTTGGAGTTTCTAACCTATATGAGCAAAGATTATTTATTTTGATTAGTCAGGGTCAGGGGATATCGAGAGCAGCTAATTGACACATAATACACTATTGTGATTCTCTTTCAAAGACACTAGTTGTAAGACATACCCTTACCATGCATGGTCTCTTAATTACAAAATGTAATAAGTGCACCTGAAATGATTGGAAATTAACACAGATGGCCTCCAGCAGCATAAAAGACAATGTTGGCAGATGGGTGGAGGTCAGTAAAGTAGGAAAACGTGCTTCATGGAGGAGGTGAGATTTAGACAAGAACATCTAGGAAACAGTGGGTGGAAGTGATAAACACAGGGAGAACCTCATGAGCCAATTGGCTCTGGTACCCAGGTGTCTTTAAGATGCTGTGCTCCTCAAAGCCACATCCCTGTCACCTTGCATTCCTATGGGATTCAGCATACTTTCTAGTGATGGGATAATAACAAGCCAACGCTGAACAACTGCATTACTAAGAGAGCTGATCCAAGCTCCGTTTTTGCCTGATCCACCCCTTCTCTGTGTGCAAATGTCTGCTGCAGTCGGGCTATCTAATCTCTCTTCGCTCTCGGTTCCCTGCATAATTTCTGCCTCTGAGTTACAGGAAATTTCTGAAAAGCCATTTAGAGACGGATTGTAATATAATGCTCTTCAGCATTCCACTCTAACAATCGATAAAGGCAGCACTCTGAAGAGATAATCAAGCACAGGACGGAATCTAATATGCACGGCGCTGATATTTTAACCGAGCTGGAGACGCTCCACGAGTCTTTGCTCGAAGCTGCAGCCTAGTTCGTTTTCCTGTCTTTGTCTTATATTTCTATGTACTTTTAAGGCCAGGTTTTTGAAGTAGCTTATAGTGAGTTCAGTCTATTTTAGTTGTTCAAGGCTGGAACTAAGGTCAAGTCTACATAAAAATAAGCACTCTGCCAACCAGCAAAGAGTACTTTATTCTAGGGAGAAATCAAATGGCCATTGTGACCCTGAAGGAGATGCCACACCCTCTCCACAGTCTCATTTTAGCTCCTTAAGGAAGAGAGCTGAGTGTTCACGAGCAGAGTGTGCCAGACCAACCAGAAGTGCCTTGTCGAATGAAAAGCTTTTCAGTGGTGAGGTGTCCCTCGCCCTGTAGAGCTGTCCTGTTCCAACAGGGGAGGGAGATGATGCATCGACACTAGCCCATCTTTTGGATTACGAGTAAAATGGAAATGGTGCATTTCCTTTCTCTTCCCTTCCTGGAATTCTTCTCTGTGGCTAAGAGCCACAGATCAGCATTTCCAACCTCTGCTTATAAACTACCCCTTGGGGGAGTCTTGCTGCTTTTTAAAAAAATTTAATTTAATTTTTTTACTTATTCACTTTACATCCTCCTCACTGCCCCACTCCTGGTCACCCCCTCACAATCCTTCCCTCATCCCTCTTCCCCTTCTCCTCTGAGCAGGTGGGGACACGCCTGGGCATCCCCACCCTGGCACTTCAAGTCTCTGAAAGGCTAGGTGCTCCCTCTCCCACTGAGGCCAGATAAGGCATCCCAGCTGGAAGAACATTTTCCACATACAGGCAACAGCTTTTGGGATAATCCCCCTTCGGAACCCAAATGACGATCAAACTGCACGTCTGCTACATATATGCAGGGAGGTCTAGATCCAGCCAGTGTGTGTTCTTTGTTTGGAGGTTCAGACTTGAGAGCCCCCAAGGGTCTAGTTGAGTTGACTCTGTTGGTCTTCCTGTGAAGTTCCCATCCCCTTTAGGGCAGCAATCCTTCCTCCTTTTCTTCCATAAGAGTCCCCAAGCTCTATCTACTGTTTGGCTATGGGTGTGCGTCTGTTTGACAACATGCTTCTGTCTGCAAAGCATAACAGAGTATGCTTTGCATAGTGTTAGGGATTGAGGCTTGCCTCTTCGGGTTCTATATCGTCAGTGTAGTGAGTGACATCTAAGGTCACCCTCATGGATTCTTGGATGCCTCCCTTATCCCAGGTCTCTGTCTCATCCTGGTAGCATCCTACTCTGCATAAAAAGTGCTTTTCCAGCACAGTGAGTCCAACCTTTAGCAAGTATGAAGGAGATTATGTGGTAGCAGTTAAAGCAGTAGGATTTTCCAACTAGTCCATAGCTTTAGTCAGCTTTCAGAGTATGGTGCCTTTAATACAAAATTGCTGTCACTATGACTGATTAAGTGGTCCTTCCCCTTCTTCTGCCCCTGATGATGTCCACCATTATCTCCATCAGTCCTGCCTGCATATTCATGGAATGAAAGAATCAGAAGATGGTGACGTCAGGCCTCCATGTATATGAACTGGGATGAGGAAACATAAGATGAGCATAGTGACAGTATAGAGATTTACTTCTTGGACATGGATATGGACAAATGGGATTTGCCTTCAGGCTATTGAAAGGGCTTTGTCTTAACAAAAAAATATTGACAGCATTAAAGCTCCCAAAATAGGCCATTTAAGGGACTCCTTATTAGTCCTTACCAGAGCAAATCAGGACTGTATGTTCTTTCTCTCTCTTAAAAAAAGATTCTTCCTTAGCTCTTAATGTTCTTTTTTGGTTGATAAGTGAGTTTTTATGCAAAAGATTCTCAACCCTTAGTCTTCACATAATACATGTAGCTGTGGAGAAACAAATGATTGTATGAACAATTGACTGGGCTTCTCCAACCAAGTATAGCAGGGAGGAAAAGAGAGAGATGGGTTGAGGATACATAGAAAGCAAAAGCAATGAGAGGCGTTCCATGGGACCTTTACTCAGTCACATCAACGGTGAATAGGCAAGTCTACAAAGATGATCTGGAGAGAGACAGAACAGCTGTGTCAAAACTTGCTGATTGTTGAATCTAGGTGATGAGAGATGAGAGAGGGGACCCGAGTAAACTATCCTTTATATATGATATAACATACACACACACACGTTTTCAAATTAAAAACAAAATTTGTAACATTTTATTAAAGTATTGTATTTGTCATCTTATAAATGGGACAAGTACAAAATTAATCAATTAAATGTTTTTAAATAAAAGACAAAAAAGGAGGCCAGATGGGATAGTGAAATGGATAGAGATGTTTTCTGTCATGCCCGACAATCTCTGGGAACCACATGGGAGAGAACCAGAGCAATCCCCACAGGTAGTCCTCTGACTTACACATTTGCATTACAATGTTTGTGCACACAATTACCATCACAGAGGAATAAACAAGTAAAAATAGACACAGAATAAGAAGAGGAAACTGTGTAAGATGATGAATATTTTAATTTGCTTGATTCCTTTGTTTATGTTTGTTTGGGACAGACCTCATGTGTCCCAGGCTGGTCTCAAACTCCTAATGCCCTCATGTTCATTTCAGCAGTGCTAGGGTGATAGCTGTGTAACCCCAATGTCTTACAATTTGCTTGACTTAATCATTTTTTAAGATGCACACACATCAAAACATCACATCACATGCCTATACAGTTTTTATTTTTCAATTATGCCATAACAAAAGTTGGGAAATTTTCCAAACTAAGTTCAATTTAAAAGTTGGAAAGAGGGAACTGGATGTAGTGTTCACATTTATAATTCTAGCACTGGGGAGTCTGTAAGTATTAGACCAGTATAAAACCCTCATTTGGAACAGTGTTTGCCTTGATTGCACGAAGCCCCCGGTTCAGACCTCAGAGTCTCATAAAGCTGGCCATGTTGATGCATGTCTTTAACTCTAACAGAAGGCAGAAAGATCAGACGTCCAAAGTCATCCTTAGTTATATAGCAAGTTCCTGGCCAGCTTGGGATACATGTGCCTATCCTAAGCAAGAGAAGGGGGAGGGAAATAAATCTCAATAAACATGGATAATGAAAGAACCAAGCTGAAGATTATAACAAAGAGATAGAATGGCAGTAGGGAAGGTACAGATGCATTTGGAAATGCCTCAGATAAACTCCTGGAATTGACCTGGCCTGACCTGGAGTGACCTGGGAAGGCCTGTCCTCCCATACCTACAAATGTTTTCTTTGACTGCCTTTTCTGTAGATCCCTATGGATAGGTGAGACCACTCAAGGGTACCTAGTCTTCAGGAACTATGGTAAGGTTTTGTTCCATCGTAAAAACAAAATACTAAAACCACTGATTTAGTGTGGAGGGGAGACAGGAGTTCGAGCATGCCACAAGACAAGTGTGGAGATCTGAAGACAGCTTGTGGCAGTTGGTTATCTCCTTCCCCATGTGGGTCTCAGGGATTGAACACAAATCGTCAGGCTTGACTTGGCATGGGCCTCTCCTCGATGAGCCATCTTATTGGCCCAGGAATCTTAATCTGTCCCTGGGGAGGTTACTGGAAGCCACTTACTCTCGGACAGTGCAGTCTTTTCTAGTGCCTTTGAAGTTAGAAGTCTATCTCTTCAAGCTTGGTCTGTATGTCTTGTGCCCCCCTCTCCCACAGGACTAAGATGACAACCAGAAGACAAGAGAAAGGGAGATGACCCCAAGCCAGCTTTTCCTCTGCACTTATGGGGCAAACTGTGACTTTTCCAGAGGCCCACAAATTATAGGGAGGGATCGGGTGGAAATTTTCTGAAAAAATAGTATACTACCCATACAAACATGGGAAGATGCCTCTAATTCTAGTGGGTTCCAATTATATTTATTCAGTTCAGCCATTTATGAAACAAACACTAGAGATTCCAGGTATGTTTCTCAAACAAAACAACAAAACAAGTGCTTTGGTGTTTGCTTTTTGCCCAAAGTAAATGCTGGTTAAAACTCAAGCTTTAGAAGTGGGCTCAGAGGGAAGATCCTTGCAGGCTTGGCTTTAAATCCAGAGTTACAGTATTACAGTGACTGAAAAACATTCAGAAACTTCTTGTCCTGCCTTCTGTCAAGGCAGACTTCCTCCACAACATATATGCCACACAGACACACGGACTAAAAGATAGCTAGTCAAATCATGATACCACTAATATTTTCTACCCCAAAGAAGTTCTAGCTATCTGGATTCCACAATGTTATCAGTTGTCCACAGACTTTGCCTTCCTTGAAAATACTTCCAATTGTTTCAGTGGCGAAAGCAACTTAAATCAACACTGGATATAGCAAAGAAAACAAACCACTTATAAACATTCCCATACCTGCCAAAACTGGAAAGCTATAAATAGGGGTAGCAAAAAAAAAACACTGTTCCAAAGTATTTCTCAAGGACAAAACAGGCGGAAAAGGGTGAATAGCTTTCAAAGAAGTAAAGGATTTTTTTTTTTTAAAGCTCATTTGCAGCTTGGAATGTCTAGGGTCATAAGGAAGTGAGGAAGCATAAGTCAGGCCCGATAATGTGATTCTTGCATCCCTAAAGGAGCCGAAATGTGGTCAGTTGACTGCTCAGTATAGTGGTCCATGTCCATAATTCTATCACTAGAGAGCCTTGAGGTAAAAAGATAATGGGTTCAAGGCCAATTTACGATACATGATGAGACACTGTCTAAGAAAGAAAGAAAGAGAGAGAGAGAGAGAGAGAGAGAGAGAGGAAGGGAGGGAAGAAAAAGAAAAGAGAAAAAAGAAAATGAAAAGAAAGAAAGGAAGGTGTCATCTTGATAAGAGAAATTTCATGGGGTGTAAGGCTGGCAATGTATTCCATTGTTTGTTTTTGCATTTATTCCTACGAGTACTTCTGAGGGACTGCTTGCTATCTTTTACCCACTTTGTGCTTTCCAGCAGGGAAGCTCTTTCCTTGTAGGAAAAGTTTGGGTTATCATGTCGTTTAACAGCTGAATCACTGTGTCGTTTCTGCTATCAAGTCACATAGCTGTCTCTTTAATGATGCACGTGGTTGGCTTTCAAGCAGTTAAGCCTGTAGTTGACGACCATTGTTCTCTGGAGCTGTATACTCTTGAACAGAAACTCCTTGCTATTATGCACTGTGTGACCTGGAGTCAATTCTTTTTAATTATCACTTTTATTTTTTGAGATTATAATCATTTACACTTTCCTTTCCTCCCTTCCAACACTCCCACAGACCCTTCCCTGATTTCTTTGAAATTCATGGCATTTAATTTCTGTTACTGTGTCTCCTGGGAGTGTCAGATGCTACACCTAGAAAGTCTCACCAACGTGACTGCATAGACATGAGCTGAACAAGAACGACAGTAATAGACATGTTTTAGTGACTGAGAGCAAGCCAGGAAGCTGCAAGCCTACACAAGGATCTGTGTGAGGGGGTACTGGGAGAAAAGGGGGTTGTTAATATTGGGATGTAAAGTGAATTTTTAAAAAGGAAAGGAAAAAGAGCTTCTGGCAACTACGGGATGCCAGAAGACAAAGAGAAATAGTCTTCCCCAAGGAAGAGCAGGTGGGGAGGCAATTCTTTAACTTTCCATATTTTGGTAAGTTGAGATGTATTCTCGTGCTCTGCTTCTTAGAATCACATGACTAGCTGATCCCTCGATGCACTCGGTGGTTAAAAAGGAATCAATTCAGGTAGAAAAAGAAATCTGAACATGTAAAATCATTTTCTTTCTAGTGTACAAAATTTTATTACATGACATCATTTTGTCTTCTGTAAATTAGAAATTAAATGAATTAGGCATGTGGTTAATGTGACGTTTAGCAGTAGCAATGGTTCATTAAAGTCTTCATTTTTAATAGCAGCACACTAGCTGATTAGAACGATCAGTCACTCATTCCCTAGCCTAGATTAAAAGAAATTCATTCACAAGAGTGTGTGCTGTAGTTTGATCATGCCTCCAGAGCTCACAAGGCAGTGATTGGAAAGTGGGGTTTAGGGAGGTGGCAGGGCCTTGAGGAGGGATATGCCTTCTTGAGGGGATTAATCTCATTATCACAGGAATGAGTTAGCTATTGAGAGAAGAGACTGTAATAAAGTAGCCCCATCCGGCTCTCTGAGACTCTTGGTTGTGTACTCTTTCTTTTCTGCCTCCTGCCGTGGAATAACACAGTGGATGCACCCTGGACAGGTGTCAAGCAGATGCCACTTCTATACCTATGGACCTCCCAGTCTCCAGAACTGTGGGGAAGAGATTATTATTGGTTAATGACTCTATCTAAGGTGCTCTGTTATAGACACAGAATGAAGACCATGACAACATGTGTGAACACAAATTCTTCCATATATTGGTAAAGGAATCATTCTGATTTCAACTTGATCTGAGTTCACAGGTGAAGCCACAAACTTCCCCCATTTCTATAACATGGGTATGGCTTTCCCACTCTACAAGTGTCCATTTGTTCCTTCTCTCAGCAAATTTATTTCTTTCTATTGTCATGTAGAACATTCCTTTCTGGTTTCCATTTCTGAGAAGGAATAGAAGATCACGAACTCTCGAGTGTGCAGAGCTAGAATTAAATGCTGAGGAAGCCTTCCCCTTCCCTTTCTCTTTTCTCCCCTTCCCTCCCTTCCCTTCCTTTTCCCTCCTCTTCCCCTCATTTATGTAAAGCCTGGGCCTTTGTTGAGGCTGCTGAAAGATCTTAAGGTACTTAAATCCACCAGGATTCCTAATGTCCTACACTTAACAGAGGTTAAATTATTTCATTATTTTAGAGGATTGCTTTACATTATATTTAGTTTACGCAAAATCACCTGTGGCCCACTGATACCCATCTGTGCTGGATACATGCAACTTTGAATGTTGTTTTCATCCTTTCTTGTCTCAATGTCAGTAGCTCTAAAGAAGCACGGCCAGAAGACCTCTCTAGCACTAAACCTCACAACTCTTCCAGAACGGAAGGCTTTAAAAATATATCACTCTGGCCTCTGAGGAGCTAGTATTAAACAAGCAGAGACTGAGTAGGGGAAATGCATGCTGGGAAAGCCTCCAGACTTCAGTGCAACTCCCTCTCCCCCCACCCTGGATAAAAAAGAGAGGAAAAGAGGACCCAGATAGCTAGCTCTGCAGTCTGGAAAGGTTCATCCAGACCAAGAAGTCATCTTCAAGTATGAGCCAGCTGGCAAAAGAGCCCCATGCCACCTAGCAACAGGCCTGCCTTGCCGTCCCCAATGGATAGTCATTAGCTGCAAGTAGCTTACTCCAGTATAAGCTTGGTCCAAATGATGAGATGGGCCATAGATCCTAGCAGCTACTTTGTTTCCCAACGTTGGATGCCTGTGAGATGCTTTCTCCTGACTACTTCAGGATCTCCTCGGAAATCTCTACAAGCTGCCTGTGGAAGGGAGGGAAGCTGCTACAGAGTAGGTCCATGCTGTCCTCATCCAGATACTTTAGGGCATAGGCAAGCAGATAATGCACACAAACTTCATGGCTACATACACACATATACACACGTTCGCTTACTCTGAGCAGACACTCGGATGTGGACTCCCACTGTCAGCGTGCACGCATATGTGGCTTCGCACTGTAAGTACCTACAAAGACACACCCTGGAGCATGCACATGTCTGTGTGTACTCACACGGTGGGCACATGTATGTGTTTTCATGCTCACATCAAAGACACTCAAGTATGTACTACTGGATGCACATAAACATGTATACATTCATACTATGCATGCATGTGTGTGTGTCTATATTCATAATGAAGATACACAGATGCACACATATGTGCTTTCTCACTGTGGACACACTGCGAGAGTTTCATACATTCTAAAGAGCACAGACATTGCTCTGTGGAATCATGTGTGTCAGTTAAAGCCTACTCTCCAGCCTGTGAATGCGCCGAGTAGGACAGCTTTAACAAATTGACCTGGATACTCACAGCCAGCTCTGGTTTGGTTTTTAGTTCTACTGAACAAGAAAATGGTTGGCTGGGAGATATAGTAAGAAAGTCAAGGCTACATTCCCAAGTGCCACCCTCCGTAGCAGAAAGAGCCCACAGAGCTCTAGTTGGCACAAAATGTCCAACCATGAGGCAGAATTTGGCAGTTTGGTGTAGGAAAGTTTCTACAATAGTTAAAGTAATTAACTCCAGGAAGTAGCTCAGTGTGTAGAGAGGGGTTGCTATAGTCTCCGAGAAGCGCTTCTGTGTTAGATCCCTTCAGCTTTTGGGTCTACTTAAGTGGCCTCCCCTTCCAAGAGAGGGTGCAGAGCAGAAATGAAGGGTGAGTCTCCTATGGGTGGAAGCTGGATTATTGAGGATCCAGGCTAAGCTGGAGGAAAAGAGCTGAACTTGGAAGTGGTGGTACAGGGAAGAGGTCTTGCTTCAGTGATGTCTGGAGCAATTGATTACACGTTTATAGACACCCAGCTGATCTGTAAGGCAGACATTGCAAATACTATTCATTATGTGTCAAGCAAAGGTTACACTTCCTCATGTGAGGTGCATTTGAATAGAGGAGGTGGGAAAATAATAAACACTCTACCTACATTAAACTGGTGACTACAGAGTCTGAGGTCAAAACACCCAGGAGTGCCATGAAAAGACATCATAGGAAGATTGGATCTTATCCAGAAAGCCAGGAAGGGGATACCCAAGGAAGTCCCTGATAGCCTCAACATTAAGGATCAAGCTGCACAAAGAGGAAGAAATAGCAAGCGACAGACCAAACAGGCACTTGCCCGCACTGACACTTGGAAAGGAGGCAGGAGTCTAAAGGATGGGGGACCAATGGCCGACAAGACAACAATAGCTTAGCAGGAGAGTCAGGATCAAGAAGGGCTGGTGGAAGATCTAGTGAGCCATTTTGTTTGCTTCATTTTTTTTTTCCTTCGAGAAAGAGCAGAAGGCTACTAAAGGGTTTTAAGAGAAGTGAAACAGATTTGCATTGTGAAATGAATTCAGTTTTGCTGCAGAGTGGAGCTTAATTGAAGCCACATTGGGAATGAAAGCAAATAGGATAGACTGAGCAAAAGAGGCGGGTGGGCCTGACCAAGGGAAGGATGGAGCTAACTAGGGGACAAAATTGAGAAGGGTTGGTGATGACTTGGACGTGGATGAAATAGGCTTGAGCCCTGGTTGGGTGAGATGTGTTAGTACAGCAGGAACCTGCAAAGGCCCAGGCTCATGATGAAGGTAGGAAACAACCTTCTCCAGGGAGAAGGATCAAGTCAGTACTCACAGATTTGGTGGTTGTTCCTGACACGAAGTCTAAGCAGGCAATATCCTACCACAGCCTAAAACCTTTTGTGGTAGGGCAGAAACCCTGAAGGGGAGTTGGTGGGTCTGAGAAAGAAGGTATCTGTGACTCCTGGTTCCTCTTCACAGAGACCAGAGTAGCTTTCTATTATGAGTACTTGAGCTAGGCTGAGCAAGAATTTCTAGCACTGAATAAACGGAGTTTAAAGAAACCAATTAACAATGAATTAGAAGGGGGCCCAAGAGACAGCTCAAGAGCCCTTGGCCAAAGGAGGTTCCAAGGTCCAATCTTTGTCCTTCATACCCAAATTTGGGTTACACGCAGCATATCAACCCTACTGACCTTCATTAAGATCTGGTTTCCTGGGAATCAAGACAAGCACACAGTGTTCCTGTGCATGCACATAGCGTTGTGTTTGCCTTGGCCCAAGACTCTCCCAGGCTGCCAAACCGTCCAGAAGGAACTCCTGCCACCTTGAGGACAGAAGCAGATCCAGAGGCCTTGGTTCACCCCCAAAACGTGTACCAATCAGCATCATCAAGTCCAATAAGTGTTGTAGTAAGTTAAAAAACAGTATTAAGGGTAATGATGGATTCCCTAAGTCTGGAAAACCAATGGCTCACTTTCTCCCATAAAATCCCATTGGTGTTGCAACCAGGAAGGAATGACGATGGCTGGACCATGGCTCTGTCTGATTTGTTTCAAAAAAAATGTCAGAAGGTAGCTTATCCTTCCACCAGGAGATATAGTATATTTAAACCTGGATGAGGCAAGGATCTAAGAGTGGAGACTCACCATATCTTCCTTTTTTTTTTTTTGAAAGACAAGGTCCTATTAGCCCAGGTAGCCTTGTACTCATTTTATAGTCAAGGCTTTGAACTCTTGACTCCACTTTCTGAGTGCTGGGATCACAGGCATGGGACACAACTCCTGGGTTTATGCAGTGATGCTGGGAGTTAAATGCAGAATTTTGTGCATGCTAGGCATGACTCTACCAGATAAACTGCATTACCCATCTTCTTGCTTCTCCTTTTTAGAGATCTGGCCAATTTTATGAAGCCTGTATTTTCAACTGTTTGAGAAGTTAGCAGCACAGACCCTGTTTCTCTGGCAAGACCTGTAAATTCCCTGCTTTGTTTCTGACTACATAGGTTTTGCCTACTTGCTTCCTAATATCAGCTCATCAATATTAAAAGATTATATTAAAATATATATTATATATTATAATATAATATATATATTATATATATATTCTCTAGCAGATCACTTCTTGGGCCCCTAAATCTCCAACACATAAAGGTCAGAACATAATTCTTGGTCGGTTTTCTATGGCTTAAAAATGAGCACTGTCCTCCTGGTCAGCTAAGAGAATTGAGCTGCCAGGGAGAACCAAGCTTGACCTTTCAATGGCTATTTCTGATCTGATCTAAAACAAGAATGTGACAGATACATTTCCCCTCAGTAGCTATGAAGTAGTCACACATTCGAGACAACGCCAGGGAAAACTGAGGAAAAACAAAGAAAGAACACCTAACTTATTCTTTGTTCTGCCCTCAAATACTGGCCATACTGGGTTATTTTCCCTTTGGTTCTCTGTCTGTTTCTGCTTTCCTTTGCCCTGAGCTCTGAGACATAGTTTGTATAGCAAAGAAGTTCTTGATGGGCTCTGGTAAGAGGTGGAGAGTGGAAAAGAGAGATACCAGGGTATTTTTGATTTCCATCTTAGGTGGACTGAGATGCTCCATTCTACCCATAGTCATATTTGAAGCAGAAGCTTCCTTGCCATATTGCAGCCTGTGCTGTTCACAGCAACTCTTGTTTTTTTTTCCCTTGTCCCCTCGAGCCCTAAAAAGTGATAATGGCCATTTGCTGTCACAAGGTGTGACTCATAGAGTCCCATGATGACTCACTATTTCTTCCAATGCTATACCTGTACAGACAGTTCCTTTTAAAATAATTCTTGGTTACTATGTGGAATGTGTTGATTTCTTTCTGGATCTGAGTCAGAAATACTATCAATAAGACTTCTGTCAAAAAAAAAAATCTGAGTTTCTTTGTACATTCACACATTTCCTTACATGGTAACTTGTGCTTGGCAACAGTTCTCTTCTGGAGAGATGTTTCTGTGTGATGTATTCCTTGCCTCCAAGGAGAATGTCGACCATGAGCTGGCTCCGTCATTCAATGAGCAAGGAGAACACCCTAGCACTGCGTGTATCCCGACATCAGAAACACTTGCAGTTCCATATGACTTGGACCTTTGTGTTGAAGTTAAAGCTTTAACAAAGAGCTGAAAAGAAATTGCCAATTTTTCAATGTATTTCACTCAATAGTAAATGCAAGTTAAGGAAAACCCTATTAACCCATGTATATTTAAATAGTAAAGACTTTTAAATTATTCCATATTCTCTCATATAAGAGAAAGGACTGATGAAAAATCAGATGGAATATGCAGAACTTCTTTTTGGAATAAGAAATTAAAAATTGATGTTTTGTGTTCTCATGAGCTTACCATATGCAATGGTACAAACTTTTGACTTCTTATTATATCAGAAACTGTAGCTTTTTGTCGTGTACAGTAAAGGTACCATTTGGCTCTGGGATTGTGTTGCAGCCTTAATCAATGAGGTGCTTGACTTTGTTTCATAGTGTTTATTGGGTATCCAAGAGGTAGGTAGGAGTGAGGGCCAAAGGCCTAGTGTCTTTACTGATCATTTTCGTGTTGGTCCCCAAAGTTAAGGAGTGGACTTACTGATTCTGTAAAATAAGAAGCAATGCATTTGTCTACCATCTAGAGCTCATAGGAAGTAGAATGTGCACTAAGTATTTTATGTACATAATCTCCTAGTTCCATGATGGCATGAAAGATCACCACCGTTCTCACTCTGCAGATGAAGAAATTGCATCTCAGAAAGGTAAAATGGTTTCTGAGAAGATGTTGATAGAGCCTGTTGTTTAGGTGTTGGGTTAAGAGTTACATTTTCCTAAACACTCATCTCCTGGTCTGTTTCTCTGTGTCATTTGCTTCACAAAATTGCTACAAGATTCTGAGCAATGTTCTTTAACCCCTTCAGGCTTTTAAGGTTTTTTTTCACTTATAAAATGAAGGGGCAAGGTGAAAAGCTTAAAGATGGTTCAATGTTGGTATTATGTAAACAAACACATTCCCCTGTCATAGGTGGTGTCAGGTTTCAAAAGTTGCTCACAGAATAGATGAAGAAATAACCTTAATATTAGGATACAGTTGTTTGCAATGGTGATAGAAAGGCTTGAGGATCAGGTGTGGGGTTAGTCAGCTAAGGACGACTCTCAGAATACTCTTGGTGAGCACGCTGGGGTGATCTGAGACTCTTAGGCTACCTGAGTGTGTTCAGTGCAAACAGTGATGGCTTCATAGACCAACAGACCCTAAGAAACTCCAGCATTCCCATCAAGACTTGGACAATATTATAATCTCTCTGAATCTTGATTTCTTCAGTTATAAAGTCAGCTATCAAGTGTGCAGATATCATAGATGATACTTAGCACATAGTGAGTAACCAATCAAATTTTTTGTCTGTTCTCTCTCCCGAAAGGTAGAAGTAAAGTATTTTGTTTTTGTTTGTTTGTTTTTGTTTCTTTAAGAATGGGGGAAACTTGTAGACAATAGAAAGCTGAAATACGGATAAGAAATCCAGATAGGGATGGAGAATAGAAAATCTTCATAGGAGGGGGAGGGGAAGGGGAGGGGCTATAAAGAAACTAGAATTCTAGAAGTCAATGGGTGTTGATAACAGGGACTGATAGAAGAAATCTTATACTTTTGGCAAGATAAATGCTGCAGCCATAGACAGGGAGCAGGCCCTTCTCACAAACGTTATTGAGAGAAGAATGCCTGCACCAGTGTCTTTTAATGGAATGTTCTTTCTAAATTTATGGAAAATGCCCTTTGGGAAGTCACTGTGGTAGACTCAAGTCCTTATTTAGATAGAAATATTTAATTAAAACAATGTTTCTCACTGTCAAACTCTGAAACAGATTGAAGCCTTTCTTCTAATAGGTACAGAATGGTAGGCCTGGGTCATCCACCCCTGAGTCACAGGCAGGAGGGATGGGATGTAAAAAGTGGGTACAGTAAGATAGAGCTGACCTAATCCCAACAAGATCATGCTCCCAAAAGAACATGCCTGGGAAGTTAGCCAGGAGCAGGAAGACACATCAAACAAGAAGACTCAGAACACATCCTATCCCACAACTATGCGGTAATTACAGAGACGAGAAAACAGAGATCCTCCTATCTGTTCAGGAATTAACTTAGGACTGAGAAATTATGCTGCCTCTGAGTAACAGGGCAGCTGTAAAATAATTTTGGATGTCAAGAGATTACATTTCAAATGACACCAGAAAAAAAGTATAATACCTTCTGGTGTCAATAAAGTGTAGAACTAGATCTACCTGGGATTGTATCTGCTAGATGCTTAAAGTGGTTGTTTATCCACCTCCAAGTCTTCATTTTGTAATGAAATCGCCAAAGTCCCAAGGATTAGGTCACTGTTCTAAGATCATCAAGTAGATAATGACAGGGCTAGGTTCAGTCTCTTGTTGCAATTTGGTGTTTTTGTTCCTTATTCTATGTTGCCCTGACCTCTGTTTCAGAGGAAGTTTTGGCCTACATGTATTTTGATGCTGCATATTGTGAAATGTAGAGCCAATCTGTTTATAGATGCAAGCCCAGACCACAATGCTACCCTTCTGAATCTTTATGAGGTCCTGTGACCCAAATGATAACATTGCAGAAAGAAACTATGATTTCTACAGCACACCCAGAAATCTACACTGAGAACATGCTTTGAATAGCCAAAAGCCAAGATCAAGGGTTAGTTCAGCATGCACAGATTTCTTCTGCATTGAAATGGTGTCTGGAACCATTCTGGAAGCATTCGACATTTCCTATCTTCTTCAGTTTTTAAATCATGAACACTCAGAGTGGAGTCATGTCATCCTATTGATAAGTGTGACACATATACAGAGGAGCAAGAAAGAGAAAAAGAGAAAGAAAATGAGAGGAAGGGGGTAACAGATATACAGAACAAGCCCAAGACATCCTAACAAAGCCATCTTTTGCTGGACCACACCCTACACTGGGACTCTGAAAGCTGGCCTTTATTAATTCAGGAGGTCTGAAGCTGTTTTGAGTCTCTTTCCACTGTTTCTGGGGTACAAGTCTTACCAAAAATTCATACTGGAAGTTGTCACTCTCCCAACACTTTGAGGGCTGTCGACAAAGATCAGTTTCTCTCTATTCTTCCCTGTAGGTAAAAAGTGACTCATGGAAGGCCCAAGGAAGAATCCCAAGTATCTAAGGGTTAAGATTCTCTAGACTATCTGTCATAGCTGCTCCTTGTCATTGGTGACAGATGCTTCACAGAGGGTGGCCTGTAGGCATCATCCAGAGATGACTCTCATAGAGTAGAAGTTCCTCTGGGAACCATGGAGACAACAGTTCACACTTGCTTTGTCGGTGCCCATTTTAGGTTTCAGAGTCTCTTAGTTCTTCCAGTAGTTTGTTTACTATGCTGCAGTCGAAAGTCTGTGTTTGACTGTCAACACTACCTCTGCAGACCAGCTCCCCGCAAATTCCTGTCGCTCTTTGACCACTGATTGTACATTCCTAAATATTCCCTATGGTAAGATCTTAAGTGCTTCTAAGCAGAGCTTATGAAGCTATTTTGGACATTGAAGTATTGTTTATAATTAAGAAAAATTTGGGAACAAATGTCCCATGAAAGATGATACGAACAAATGTTGAATTTACAAAATAGAAACCATATAGTGGAAACAGGTTAAGTGCAGCAATCTAAATATGTGCCAAAACTACAATAATGAGGAACAATGCATACAAAGCAAGATATTGCTTAGGTAAAGTTTTAAACATGCAAAACACTGGCACTTGTATATTGAAGAAATAAGCAGAGATCTCAAGACCGGGAGAAAATAGCTATGAAGATGTTTTGAAGAATAAAGCTCGAGGAGTGGGGCATGGTAGTATTGAAAGCTCAGCCAAAACATAGTTGATGTCTTGAACAAGTATAAGTGAAGTAGATTATGTGGCAGAAAGGAGTGTATAGGACAACAGGGCAGAGAAGTAACCAGTTGTCAGACTATAAAGGGTCTATAGTTGACTCTGGGAAGTTTTAACTAGGGCATCTGAGGCGATATACCTGACACCATGACTGGGGACACTGCTTAGCATCACTGTCTGGGAAGAAAGTAGAAGGACATCAAAGAACCTGTCTACAAATTCTCCCCAACTCTGTTTCCACAGAAATGGTTCCCTAAGCAATCAACCTTCTCAAAAAAAGGACCCTGACTGTCTGTGAAGAACAGGCCTTCTGTTTTCTCACAATATCTAGAGCTATTCAGACAATCCATCACATCCTCTTATGGGAGCAAAAGGGACATAGTACCCCAAAGGTACTAAAAATCTTGCCTTCTGTTATGACGGATGCTTCATCTGGTGCCAAGAGCATGCATGTATAGGCATATATGGTGTGTGTGTGTGTGTGTGTGTACCCGTGCATGCTACTCCTTGGCTATGAGTACCATTAGCCATGCTCAAGGTGTTTTCTAGGTGATCTCTCATCAGTGGATTGAACAGGAAACAACGTAAGCTATATGATCCTAGATATGCCTTGGGAGACTCTGGCTTCAGTGAGAATGAGATATAATAAGGGAAAATCGAAAACAAGGAAGCTGGCAATGCATCTGTGTCATCATTCATGGGTGGCGATGGCTTGGATGAAGAGGGCAGGGGGAAGAGATGTATTTGGCCAGATTTGAGATCCATTATGAAAGCATGGCTGGTAGGATTTGCTCAGAAATAAAATACAGGAGTGAAATGAAGACAGGAGTTGATGCTTCAGTGCTGACAACCAACAGTCATTTATTATCCTGTGGTTGTCTGGGGGGCTATCTGCTCTACAGTTAATCTCTGTCTTCTACAAGCAAAATTTCAAAAAAGGAATAAATTCACCTCATTTTGTGCCCTTATGTGATTTTGATACTAAACTATGTAAAAGAAAACAAAGCTACCTACAGACTAAACTTACTTTAGGTGAAAAACATTAAGATGAAAATCCTACATGGTAGAAATGATCTTCCTGTAGATATCAAGTTCCATCTGAAATCTTAAAGTGCAATTTCCTTTAAGGTTAGAAAAAAGACATGTATGTCAGTGTATAACTTCTATTCATCAACAAAGAATAGGAAGTTCTGGTTAGTGTGTAAATACTGGGATAGAGAAGATCAACTTACTCTGAGTTGCATTTGTAACGCCATGACTGAATGCATTAGGAACCCTAAGAAAATCAGGAAGTAATTGCAACTAATAAAGAAGGTTAGCAAGTCTGCTGAATATGAGCTCTATATTCAAAACCCAACTGTGTACTTCTCAGTAAGAAATAACTTAGTAGAAAACATGATGTGAGATAACCTTTCAGGGCTACAACAAAAACCACAATAAACGTAAACATCGATAACAACAGAAACAAAGACCCCAAGATCTCAGAGAGGAAAGAAAACTGTTAAAGTACATTCCAACAAATTAAAAATCAAACAAACAAAAAATAGTTAAAACCATGTTAAACAGCACACTTTCACTTCTTACAGTTACTTTTGCGGTTTAATCACTAGACCCAATGCAAAAAGAGTCAAATTCCCACCAGAAACTTTATCTTTTATCTTGAAATTTGTACTTGAAAAGCTCTGTGAAAAACATGTATATTCACAAGAAAAATTTGAAGAAGTCTAAAAGGAAGACACGTCTGCTATCAAGGCCTATTACAAATGAAGGAAATCTGTGTTGATAAAATCATAAGAAGTGGCAGTCTGGAAGCTAAAACATTAATAATGAGGCTTTTAAAAATACAAAGAAATGTTTACAATTCAGTAAAGTCAGTTTTGAAATGAAGTAGGAAGCAAAAAAAATTATGAGGGGAATAACACTTTGTATGAAGTAATTAGATGAAATAGAAAGCCATAGTAAGGAAATCTAGTAAAGTAGAGAAATGGGTGTGAATACAAATATCACAAGAGGAAGATCCGAGGGACTCGAAAATGAAGCATGCTCTGTTCCACTTGCAACCAAATGGATAAAAATTAAAATGAAAGTGAAACCAGGCATGATGCTGCATGCCTGTAATCCCAGCACTCAGGAGCCTGAAGCAGGGGGATTGCCTGGAGTTTGAGACCAGCTTGGGAGGCAACGTGAGACCCAGTCTTAAAAGTATAAAATAATGCTAATAAAAGCAAATAAATAAACAGAAAGGGATCTGCTACTTAGCACATGGAACTTTTTTGAAACTTAAAGAATCATAAATGAAGAGCTACTAGTGAGAACATGGAGAATCATGACTTTCCCATACCATAGAGAAGTTAAAATAAGAAAGTGCATTCTCTCTGGAAAGCAATCTGGCCGTACTTAGAGCAGTTAACACTGCAAGCATACGGGGTTGGAGAGACGGCTCAGTGAGTGGTTAGGGGCATGTACTGCTCTTGCAGAGGAGCTGAGCTCAGTTTTCAGAACCCATGTCAGGTGGCCTACAACTGCCTGTAACTGTAGCTCTGGGGAATCCAGTGCCCTCTTGTGACCTCTGTAGGCACCTGCGATGATGCATACACACACACACACACACACACACACACACACACACACACAGGAACATAGGATTGACTATTAAAATAGCAAAAAATTTATATGTGCTATGAGATATAACCGTGTGTGTGTGTGTGTGTGTGTGTGGTGTGTGTGTGTGTGTGTATACAATAAAGAAATTTGTCATTCATGGATACAAAGACAAAGAAAATGACTCTCACTAGGTTGTTTGTGCTTTTGGAGGCAATTTTCATGTCTGCTGATGAGGAAAGTCAATAAAGAAAAATGTATGATATGATCTGAGAAAATCCTGTGAGGATGTCTCACATAATAAACAAGATTTCGCAAAGCAACATGGCCAGATCACAAGGTACATTGCAGAGGAGTAAAAGACAGGAATGGATGAGATGACATCATTCATCTACACAAGAGATACAGACCCAAAATGCCATTCCTTCTCAAGGATACAAACAACCCTGAGTCCTGACTTATTACTACAATGGTTGATACTAGATTTTTAGATTTTAGAATGTGTAAAGTGATACACGTTCAGTGGAAACCACACTTGACAGTTTGAGTTTCAGTGTCTGTGGGGGTTAATGATATGTGGTATGATCATCTTTCAGGACGGTGGGGTGTATGTGACAGGTGACACTCAGATGTGCTTTGTAGCCCAGCCATGAAGGTCAGTGGGTTAGGTGCACTAAATGCGTTTATGACTTATGGTGTTAGCTTACAATGGGCTTATCTGTACATATCCATATCCTTATTGCAGGTCCAGAAACTCCTGTACATTTCCCAACATAAGGGAGAGGGATCACAAAGATGAAAGACACGATGGTGATCTGTGAGCGGGAGGATAGTACAAGGCAAACAGGAGACAACATAACAAGTCTTTGTGGACTAACACCCATAATTCCCTTTTCCATTCCCATATGTGTCTCTGTGTGTGGTCTGTGGACATTTACATGTGTGCGGGCTTGTATGTGTGCATATGTGCAGATGTATGGTCACGTGGGGCCTAATGTTAATGTCAGGAATCGGCCTTTATTATTCATCTGTGTTACTCATTAAGGCAAGTTCTCTTAACCCAGACACAGCTAACATGGCTAATCTCACTATCCAGTTTCTTCCAGGTATCCTCGACTTGACCTTCGTCAGTTCTCTTCCCAGGCAGCTGCTGTGCCTATCCCACATTTCATGTGAGTTCCGGGGATCTGAACCCCACTCTTCACATGTTCATAGCAAATGCTTTAACCACTGAGCTATCTCCTCAGACCCTGAAGAGTTTTAATAACTCAACTTTATGAAATTGAAGACAGCAACGGAAATGAAAGAGGAAAAAAATAACCCTGGTGTGTTGTAAAGCTCACATAGGTGGCTCTATCCCTTGGTGTCCTGGAATCTCTGTCTCACTTCTTTAGAAATTCCATTAATTAGAATCCAATCACAGGAAGAGGCATTGTACTCTTGGGCATTGCTTAACTGGCTGGTAATATGTGTTTGATGAGCCATTTGAAAGAGCTGACCCAATCCCATTGCCACACAGTGTGGCTCAGACTCTTCAGTGTTACGTGCAAATGTAATATGCTCCAACTTGACCATCCCAAAGGCCAATGAGTCAACTTCTGTTTCTTGTAGACAGGGCAGGTTGACAAGAGATGTGTGATTAGCTCACAGTCCAGAGATGAAAGGAATGAGCACACAGTTCAACTCACTAGTCTATCAATCCTCTCTCTTCTCTCTCTCTCTCTCTTCTTGTGTGTGTGTGTGTGTGTTTGTGTGTGTGTGTGTGTGTTTGTGTGTGTGTGTGTGTGTATGTGTGTGTGTGTTTGTGTGTGTGTGTGTATGTATGTATGTGTGTGTGTGTGTGTTTGTGTGTGTGTGTGTGTGTGTGTGTTTGTGTGTGTGTGTGTGTGTTTGTGTGTGTGTGTGTATGTATGTGTGTGTCCTAGGAAAAAAAGGAATATTTATATAAATTCAGTGTTAACTGAAAATATTTTTAAAAAGCTATTTAATATGTGTGTGTGTGTGTGTGTGTGTGTGTGTGTAAGAGAGAGGAGAGTGAGGAAGCAAGAGAGAGAGAGAGAGAGAGAACAGCAAAGGCTGTTTATCCACATCAATTCTTTTGATTGTTGCCCCAAAAGCTGAGAGAATGTGCTTACAGAGTTAGGAAGAAATCTTGATTATTACATGTGATGTACGTGTAATACATGTATATGTGGTACATGTATATTACATGTGATGGTTATGTACCAGGTTTTCTGGACTATAGATGCTCAGAAGTAGTGTGGTTAAATGTAATTCTCTCTGTCTCTGTCTCTCTGTCTCTGTCTCTCTCTCTCTCTCTCTCTCTCTCTCTCTCTCTCTCTCTCTCTCTCTGTGTGTGTGTGTGTGTGTGTAGGTGTTTTCAGAAGAGATCAACATTTGAGTTGGTGGGTTGGGTACTGAAGACCTGGGTAAGCAGTAACCTGTCATTTGGGAGTCTGGGTGGAACAGGAAGGCAGGGAGAGGTTGAAGTGACTCTGCTTGACTGTATGATCCATTGGGAACACCATATCTATGCTTGCTCTGGCTTCTCATGCCTCAGATGCTATCTGGAATCCATCCCCTGAGCTCACAAGCCTTCAAACTCCCCCACCTACTTCCCTGCCTGTTTGGTTTGCAGACAGCAGTTTGTGGATCTTCTCAGGCTGCACAACTTTGCGCCAGCACCTTATAAATCTCTTTATATGTTGGTTCTGTTTCTCTTCAGAACTCTAATTCAGTGTACTGAGCCAGTCGCAGGCTGTGGGGAATTGCCTTGAAAGCCATCATCCCTGTGAAACAAAGACATGAGGAAAATTGAAAACCAGGGCTCTCCATCAGCCCCCAGAAAAACTCCCTCATTACTTTATCTCTAAACTCAAAAGGCCGAGGGCCAGCCTGCTGCTGTCAACAGGAGGAATCGGTCTGAATGCTGCTATCACTTTGAAGGAGTCAGCAGCAGAGATTATTCTGAACACAGAAGAGTAGTCACCAAGGCCGGGGCCCATCAGAACCAGAACACTAGGCTCAGCTATAATCATAAACATAGTAAGTGCTTAGACAGGGGTTAGCATCAAAAGAGATGGCAGCGCATGGAAGCCAAAAGCCTTTGAAAACATATAGCCAAGATGTTTCTGATGCACTGGTAAAGATGGCAGTAATATTTACCTAAACAGAATCCTGCCCTTTTGGCTGAGGTCCCTAGTCTCTGTGTCCCTCAGCTAGTTTCCGTTGTTTGGTTTTGGTTTCACAAACACAAACAAGGAGCATTTTAATACTTGCTTTGTAATCCAGTGTGTATGTTTCCCATCTCTAGGGGCAAACAGTTGTACCGTGTTTTGTTTTACCCGACTGTGAGCCAAAAGAAAATCAAATATATTCCCTCCTCTCTGTCTTACACTCCTCTCTATTGACTTTCTCCCCCTGGACTCAGACTTCTGTCATGGTCAATCTTAACATTTTCAGTAGAAATGAAAACCCAAAGTAAATGCTCAGTTTTATGAAGTGACAGGCAAATTCCTGGCTCTGTATAGTTAGATGCCACGTGTTCTGGTGTGTTTTCTGATGGCGTGGTAAGCCCTATGATGACTGGATCACAGTCCATGACTGAAAGAAGTCAGGGCAGAAACTAGGGAGGAACAGTGCCCAGCCACTCTCTGGCTAATATTTATACTGCCTATTTCTTATACAGCCCAGGACCACCTGCCTAGGAATGTTACTGCCCACAGTGGGCTGGACTCTGATGGCCTCTTCCCCAGTGTCTCTATGGTCTGTCAAGTACCAACACCAGGTTAGATAGCAGTAGGCATAAATTCTGGGAGAAATAACGACTCAGATGCATATTGTCAAAAAGTCATATTAAGGTACCATGTCTGAAGACTCTCTTCCAAATCATCAGGTATGTGTGAAATTTAAATATATCCCCCAGTTCTCGAATCTTCTACTTTAATAGCATTAAGCTTTGAGAACTTTCTTAACACATAAAGTGTTCAAAAGCCCTCTCTCTTTAATTTTGTTTTTCTGTGTCAGAGAGAGAATGCTATAAATGTGAAGCTTTCAGATACTCAACAGTTACAACTGAAATCAATAATTCAAATCATCAAGACATCTAAATACATCTCATTCATTGGTTGAAAATCGGTCTATATAGACGAGTATGGCTTGGGTAAGCAATGTATCTATATCCACATGGTGAACCTGTTCATTACATAAAAATGGTGAATAGAAAATGAAGTGTGTTTGTATAGAAAATAAATACTAGGTTAGACTGTCCCTCAAAAAAACCACTCTTTGGAAAGGGGGGACTGTTTTTTTTTAATCTTTCCTACACGGAATGTTTTGTTTGCTGTTTAATTTTGAGTAAGAAAGTTCTTCCAGGGGGTATCCACCTGAACTAACCACAATGGGGGTTGTTTCTGATGTTTCCAAGCAGAATTGGTGAACTTTAATAAATATTTAATTATTCTTTCACAGGGTCAATGGCCTCACATTCAAGATGATACAAGGGAGGCTTTTAAGAATTGCTTCTTCAAGTATTACAGTAAATGGTTTCATAGTGGACACCGAGAAGGCACAGCTTTAGAAAGAGCAAATAAAAACAGCTTTCTTAATCTTGTGGCTTGAGTAAAACTGATTATGATAGTGGAAAAGTATTGGAGAATCAGTATTGGATGCTTATATGAAATATAATACAATACACTTATTCAAATTGATACTGATATACTTTATAGTTATACAAAATGATTTAAATATACATATAACTATATTAATTAAATAGTTATGAGGAGATTAATTACCAGTTTTAGATGTGTTCTTGAATTTCCTGGTGAGGAGAAGAAAGAACTTATTATCTGGAAAATGACTGCCTCATATTTGACATTGCTTTATACTTGTGCATTTATGGTAGAACATCAATAACGTTTGGGTCCTAAGTGAGTCTCTAGGAAGAACAAGGAACCTATGAACAATGAAGGCTTTTCTTCCTAGTTGATATCAAGAAAGTGTATTTATCTGAGAGTCTTCGTCTTGACTCCACATCCTTGGTAAGTGTTTACTCTTCTTCAGATTTTCATGCACATGTGTGAAACTAGTGTCTCCCATCTTGCTAAGAGTCTGAGGTGCTACATACAAAGTAGCCCCTTTGGAAAGTTCTGGAAGATTCTATGTAAAGAATGCCAATGGTAGGCCAGCACTGCTTGGAAGACTGCCCTTAAGGAGTCTGTTCACAGGACAAACATCAGGCTCTACACTTGATATACAGACATTTTCCTTTCCTTTCCTTTTTTTTTCCTCCCCAAATGGATACACTCATTATTTACCAGATTAGCCTCTGGATGACTTATGGCTCTTTCCAGAAATCATTAAATTCACTCCCTTCTGCTGCCCTTTCCACTCCACCCCAAAGGATAAAGACTTGGCACGAGGTAGGATCTGCAGGCTCTGAAGACAGTTCCACTAGAGGAATCCCAAATGTTTAGAGGAAAAACAACATAGTTAGAGTAAATGTATGACCTCCCACCGTGGAAGTGCTGGGAAGAGACAGTGTCCTCTGTGCTTTCAATTCTGAGGGGTTTATCTTTTATCTTTTATATTACTATGTCTTGTTTGGCAATACATTTCATATTCAGGTCGCCAGGTTTAGCAAACACTATGTTAATCAGAATAGAATAGCAATAAGCTTTTGCTTATTTATTTATGTTGAGACCAATGAACCAGAAGTGCAATTTATAAAGCTTCTAGGAACATTGGTAGAGTAGTAAAATCAGCTCACATAGGAGTAGTGAAATAAGTTCAATATTCTTTTATTTTGCTTTTTAACTGAACTATGTCGTCATTCCGTACAATGCTGTGGAGTACTGGACCTCAGCAGTGCAGGAGTTAATAGATTGTAATCTCTGGTTATTCACTTGCTGAGGGTCTGAAAGCTAAATTTACATGGACCTGTCTCATTCACAGGCCTTGTTAACAAATCTTTATTTCACAGTTTGGACCTATAATATTTTCTCTCCATGCATCAGACTCGGATTCCACCCTTTGCTTGATAGCTACTTTGTTATGAATCTATGATTTGACTGTCTCCCAACACACAAATCGTTCCAGGATTAAATGCAATTTTGATTTACAAGTTTCTTTTAACTCTCTCATTCTGTAGGGTGTTATTTACTAAGTTCACTGTGGTAGTAATTTCCCAAGTCAAATAGCTGGCCCTTAAACCGTTATACTGTCGGGGAGCCAATCTGTGAGTTGATGGAAAAGAGCCAATGTTTGCAGGGAGAAAGGCCACTGATGCAAGTTAAGAAATAGTTACCTTAGGGATTTGAAAAGAGAAACTGAGCCCAAGAAAATTTGCTAAATTTTTTTGGATGGATCTTCAAAATTAAGGAACGAAGGGGAACAAATTAGAGTTTACATATTTGGATTTCAGAAAAGTATTTGAGTTACAAAAATGCTTTTGTGGCTAGGTTACTTCAAGCTGAATGGAGAATGTGGGCCTGTAATGCATGTCCACAATGTGATACTTGCCAGAATCACTCTACAGAGGATCTCTCTCCACATTAGGTATCTGGGATAAGATCTTTAACTGTGTAAGAGCTGAGCAAGTAATCTTCAGATATTTCCTCCGGGGCAAAATCCAACAGAAACAAAACAATTTTCATTTGTTCACACTGTACACTTCTCTGTATTGTGCTATCATATATATATATATATATATATATATATATATATATATATATATCTCATATATATATATGAGATATATATATGATATATATATCATATTTATATATATATATCATATATATAAAGAATTGAAAACATATCTCATATATATACATATATATATGAGATATGTTTTCAATTCTTTTTGTCTTTTAAAATAAATTCCTAGAGAATTTCATATCTCATATATATATATGAGATATGTTTTCAATTCTTTTTGTCTTTTAAAATAAATTCCTAGAGAATTTCATACATTTGTACAATGAAATATGGTCATGTCCACAATCAATTTCTCTTTGTAGTTTCCAATAGAATTATCCTTGCACATATAACTCCCAACTTCATCTCCGCCTCTTCCTTCTTTACCACAAAGTCTGTTTGGTGTTGCCCATATGTCACCAGCTATCAACTACTAATAGCTCCTCATCCAAGGGTGAAGCATCATACGATTCTCCCCCATCTTGTCTTTTGGCCGACTTGATCTTGTAGAGATCTTATGCAAGTAACTACAGCTTCTCTGAGTTTGTGAGTGCAACAGCCATGTCATGTCTAGAAGACATTCCATAGCACACCTTCCTGTTCTCTGGTGCTTAAACCCTTTCCCACTCACAATATTCTTTGAGCCTTGAAGGGAAGTTGACAAAGATGTACCACTTTGGGCTGAGCACTCATAATTTATTGGAGCACTTTGACCAACTATGAGTCTTTGTATTGACTGACAGTCACTGTAAAAATATAAAATTAAATTAAAAAAGAGTGTCTCTAACCAAGGTTGAGAATAACCTAGATCTGTGAGTATAAATATAAATATTTAGAAGGCATTCTGATACCATGAGCATTTAACAAAATAATGACAGTAGGTTCCAACCTCGGGCCTGTGACCTCCCTAGCCATGGACTTTTCTCTCCTATGCAACAAGCCTCAAATCCAATTAGAAAGTGACTGGTTACTCCACTGACAATCATGCTAGTATTGTACCAGTGATCACATCTTGCCTGGAAGGTCACTATTGTGGCATACAGGATCCGATGCTATAAGATCATTGATGTATTTTCTTCACTAGCACCTAACATAGCATCTTCTGATACTATGGCTAGCCAGGAAAAAGAATGCTTCCTGGCACATCTGAGATCAATTTCTCTATGCACTGTAGCCAAAGTATGTGGTGTCTTCAGCAATAGGGACTTACCATGTAGCCATGGTGGGTAACCAGAAGCAATGGCAATTGTTAGTGTTGTTTTGGAGACCTCTGCGGCCTCCCTGACCAAAAAAGCTCATAGGGAAGTATTCCACGATTCCAGGCATTTTTTAGATAGTCTCCAGTCAAGTCCTCATTCCTGTCTCTGACATCTCACTTGAACAATAGCAGACATTGTTAGAGGGTTTACTGATTTTTTTTTTTTTTACAGCTTTCTTTGGACACCACCACATCAAATCTGCCCAGCTGTTTTGTGGGTTTAGATTTGCTCCTCCATCTGAATGTGAGCCCAAGAAGGGGCAGGGACTTTCTTTTGTTTGTTACTGTATCATTGTGTGTGGGGGGTGGGGTGGATATCAGCAACCATTTACATAACTCTTCAGCTAAGGAAACTTGGGAGTCCAGAGAGGGGTAATAATAATATTTTTGTTCAGCTCCCATAAAGTCTTCAGATGATTCATTTCTTTTGGGGTTGCAGAGTCCCACAAACTAGGAAGATATCACCTTTCTGACCTGTCATAATTATATCACACATACACAAACACATACACACATGCACAGACTTATATGGTTTTTGTATGCTTCGTGTTTATAAAAGTATTCTATATTTTTAATTATGTATATATGAGTGTGTTTGTATATGTTTATGTGCATGCAGTGCCAAGCGAGTCCAGAAGAGGCTGTCAGATGCCCCGGAGCTAGAGTTACAGGTGGTTGTAAACACCCAGCATGGGTGCTGGGAACTGAGCCCTCATCCTCTGCAAGAGCAGTGTGCAACTTTAAGCCTCGAGTCCTCTCTCTAGCTACCTTGCTTCTTAATTTTCACTTAAGCCTCTTCTTTCTAAGCAATTGTATCAGTGAGCTCATGGGTTTGGAATGCTGGTTATAACTATAACCATATGATTTCTGGTAGTAATGCACATAAAAACAAGTTGAACGTTTTAAACACAATTTTAAAAAGAAGATGACAATTTTGGCCATCTATTGCTCAAAGACATCCTGCATAGTATGTTTGTACCATACTAGTGTGTTAGCTCTTTATAATAACTTGGCAGGATGGGCCCCCCAAACTTAATACTGTAGGCATTTATAAGTACTAGCCTACCTGAATAAACTGAGAAGAATAGACACAGGGTTACATAACTGCATAGTACATTAAAGACTCTAATGCTGAAATCTCTTGGGGATAATTCTCATTCCTACCCTCCTGGAGGGTGGTGGTAAATATACAGGCAATGATATGTTTGCTCCTGCTTTGGATACCTGCCTGAATGTCTAGCTTAAAGCCAGACAAACAGGGACAGAAAGGTCACCTTCATTTGTTGTTGTATTCAAGAGAAGTACTTGCTAGAAAAAGATATTGGTGACAACCGTGTCTAATTGGTGACACTGAGCACAGAAAAGGACAGAGAGTAGGATGGGGAAAGAGAAGACTAAAAATCTCCAGAAACAAATATGTTTCCCTGGGAGCCTATTTCTGTATACCCAACGACCATTTAAGACTCGTTTTGTGCTATGGCTATAGCAGTTGTTGAAGCAGATGAGTTTACATAGGGTTGGGAAGGTGCATCACCACAGCGAACCTGTCTATTTCCTTAGCAGGTATCTTTTGTGGTTGAAGCTACTAAGTACCCCATCCTTAGGGGGGCAGAATCAGACTGAACAGGGTTTCTCTACTTCCCAAGTTTGTATCAATCCATTTTCCTTTCCACAGCTCTGCAGGTCTTGGCTCGATGATGAGGAAGGACTCACACCAGCTTTCAATGTATGGGTGCATCTTGGTCAAGAAGCAAGACCACGTGTTGTTATACAGCAGTTGGAAAGAAACTAAGTATAAGCTATCTAAGATGGCAGATCTGAGACATGATCATGGCCTTCAGGTCCATATTCAGAGGAGATTGTGTCTACAGTTTGAATGCCTATGATCAACTATAAGATATGTATTTCATAACACCCTATCTTGAGTGGCTTTAGGCTCTATTATGACCCATACTATAACTAAAGTTGTCTGTGTTAACCATTACATTTTTAGGACTGGTCTAGATAAACAGATCCCTCAAGATCAGAGGGCTAAAGTCTAAAATAAGGTCCTCTAAAGCTGCTGTAATCTTGAACTAGTCTTTGTTTTTACTGTAATACTTTATTAATTCTTTGAGAATTTTGTACAATCATACTCATACCCCTTAGTCATCCCAGATCCACCCCTGACCTCTCTACCTCCTCCCAACTTCAGGTCCTCTGTCTGTTTGTTTGTTTTGAGTTTTGCTGTTGTTTTAGTAACCCACTTAGTTTAGTTTGTGTTCCCCACATAGACATGAACAGGGGGCCATCCATTTGAAAATAGTTGACTTGCCTTAAAGATAATTGACTCTTCCACCCCCAGATGCCATCAACTCCACTGACATTAAATTCTCAGGGGTGGGAGCCCCTCCCTGATTAAATATTGACTGGATTGGCCCAGCGTCTTAAAGTGACTTGGGATCATCTTGCTGCTGTGCTTAGGAAAGGAAGACAAGAAACAGAAAGGCTTTCCTTGCAGCTATTATTCTGCTAGCTGACAGTGTGCACTTTCTCCAGCTCTATAAATCTAAGCTCTCCCATGCTAGGTGACACTGAGTCCTGATAGACTGTAGATATCAGAAAATACCTGGTCTGAGAAACAAGAGAGATACCCTTTCCCAAATCATCCTGCCTTTAGCCTTCCAGTAGGCTATGTATGACAAAATATCATAAACCATCAGTTTCCAAAAACATTTATTATTTTTTTTAAAAGATTTATTTTATGTATGTGAATACACTGTAATCCTCTTCAGGCGTACCAGAAGAGGGCATCAGATTCTATTGCAGATGGTTGTGAGCCACCATATGGTTGCTGGGAATTGAACTCAGGACTGCTGGAATAGTAGTCAGTATTTGGACTCTTCATTGCTGTCACATAACATGTAGGGTCAGAAAGTCTTGACAAACCACCTTCAATAATTACACTCCCAAATTCCCAAATTCTGTCATTAACAGAAAGCAAAGAAAAGCTCCTACACATTGTGCAAGGGCAAGGGAGTTCTGGCTGATGACATGTGGAAGAAACATCAGAGCAACGTCAGAAGGTCCAGGACTCATGTGAATCTGGAAATAGCGTGCAGCATGGAAGAACATAGTACATGGTTGTTGACCCACAGAGCTGAAGACAAATGGATTCTGCATATATAGTGGTGTGTATGGAAGGAATGTAGGCTTTTGTACAGACAAAGTCTCCTTAGAAATGTTGGTCTTATAATTAGGTACTCAGTTCTTAATTCTCTTAAAATTGTAAGTACTCCCAGTGTTCTTCCTCTCTCTCTCACTCTCTATGTCTCTCTCTATGTCTCTCTATCTCTATCTCTGTCTGTCTCTCTATCCCTCCTTCCCCCCTCTTCTCTCTGTTGGGTTGTTGTTGCTGGTGGTGGTGGTGGTGGTGGGGTGTGTGTGTGTGTGTGTGTGTGTGTGTATGTTTGAGACAGAGCCTTGTTATGTAGCCCTGGTTGGCTTGGCATATACCATATAGTCCAACCTGGCCCAGATTTAGAGTGTGTCTTACTTCTTCAGATAATCTGATGTAGAAAATCTCCACAGGAGAACTCAGCATCTTGAAGCTTAGTTGACTCCAGAGGCAGCCACGTTGACAACCATCATGCCTGCATTTACATATTTGCTCTCACCCCCAACCACCACATGAAAATTTAGAAAAAGAAGTACTAGAAACTCCGTCACTGGGACCATTTAAAGCCAGAAGAAATTCAGTATAAAAAGAAAACTGTGAGTTTGATGTAATGCTTAAAATGTACACGACTTCCTCGTACAGCTCTGAAAAAAGGCTTCGTGGTACATTCATATTTATTCTTTGGTTTCTTTTAAGTCTTCCAGCATGATACATTTCAAACATATGCAAAATAGAAAGAGCAGTGTGCTGACTCTGTGAGGCCAACATCCCGCCTCAGCAACTACCAGCGCCCAGTCAGTTCTTTCATTCATATATTAAATTCCAGCTTATGAAGGATAATGATCCTTCTTAAACGCTATCTTAAAGCATCAGACGTGTTTATTTAATGTCATAGAATATCCAGTTATTGCTAAAATGTTTCCTGACATTGTATAGATGCTCTAGTGAAACCAGGACCCCAAACTCTACTCCTTGAGGAGGTGTCTCTGGTCTGGCAACTTATCCTTCCCACCCTCTGTGTTCCATCTTTGCAGGGTGTGGGAGACCCCGTGCTATTTTCCTGCAGTCTCCTTGTGTCTGGATTCAGTCAATTTCATCTCCATACTTCACTCTCTTATCTCCTGTCAGGGGCAGGCTAGCTCTAGCTGTCTGGTTTAACTCAGGCTCCTTCTGCTGTTGTTGCTTACATACTTTATAGTCAGCACTGCATGCAGAAGGTGCATCAGTATTGCATGGTTTTGTCATGTTGGCAGTCATTATTTTTACTAAACACTATAGTTCCTCCACTTTGTCTGAGATAGCATTAAGCACATCTCAAAATATCTACAAAAACCACTTTCAGGACTAGAGAATGTAGCTCATTGGTTACAGTGCTAGAGTGCTTGCCTACAACACTTGAGGCTCTGCTTTTGATCCCAGATACTGCAAAAAACCAGGCATGGTCATACATATGCGTGTAACCCCATTGCAGCAAGGTGGGGGGCCAAGGGATTCAGGAGTTTGAGGTCATCCTCGACTATATAGTGTGTTTCAAGTAAGCCTGGGATACATGAGGCCCTGCCTCAAGCAAGCAAACAGCAATAACAAAAACCACTTTTCAGTTTTAATTGTGCTTCCCCACCCTCATCTTTAGGTTCATTAGTTGTATACAATTCCTTGTCTCGTGTAGTGGCTTTCGAAGTCCCCACTAATTCTGCTAGAGTGTCAGCTCTTCAGCAATGACGTGATCCTTCCTGTCCCTGTCACTCCTTCCATCTCCCACCAACCTGCGTCCCCAAGGATGAATCTCATGATGATGCATTTTGGGATTCTATCACCTTGCTTTGAAAAAAATGTTTCTATTGTCCCACAGTGCTTTGCTTCCTATACCATGAAGCACACCTTCCTCTCCTTGTTCTTTTGACTTTCATGGGAGCTGAAGATTGAAGTAATAATCTCCCATCGTACACCTTTGTCTGGCCACAGTAATCACAGTGCATGCGCCCACATTTCATTTCTTAGGCTACAGACATCCACTAGCCCATCAATGAGCCTTACCGAATCAGCTTCCTCTTGTGTTTGCCTCTAACCAGCAAGGCTGACCACTTCCTCCTCCCCAAAACTCTGCTCTCTCTTGCTCTTGGCTTATCTCACATGTCTCGGATGACTCCTGACTGGAATCCTTCACCCCTGCCTCTTCCTCAGCCCTTTCCTCTGATGTAACTGCTGCCCAGGTCTAGCTATCATCGCCTTTCACCTGATAGTCGGTGATCTCACCCAGCCTTTGGCTGCAGCCATCTACACAGGATGACTCCCAATTCCAGACTTGCAGCCAAGGCTTCTAGGATTACGTTCAACTTTCTACTAGAAAGCACTTCGGGACAAGTCTCTCCTCATCCCTCCCTGCCCCACCAGCCCCTGCTCCTCTTTTACTGTTGTTTTATTTTGTCACCAGCCAAATATTTTAATCCTTAAAGACAAAATGTTTATTCTAACCTTTTTTGTTATTTTTTTTTTTTTTTTTTGAAGAAGATACTCCATTTGTAAACTTAGGTTTGGCTGGCCCTTTTTAGTCCTTTTGCCCAGTATTTCCTATTTCCTTTTCGTTTTTTTTTTTTTTTTTAATAGAGCCTCTGGCTTCTTTTTCTTGCTTTCTCTTTGCAAATTCAAATTTCTTAGCAGGGAGCTTTGCTTTGCTTGTACCTGTTCACACTCTCCTTGTAACTTTTGGCCTGATTTTTTTTCCCCTTCAGGAAGGTCAGAGTTTTTCTGGCTGAGACTGGTAAACACCAACCTGCTCTTCAGCCTGCTCAGTGTGACACTATTCCTCAGGCAAAGGCTTTTCAACTTACCCTGGCAAGTCAAGCCAACTCCTTCTTCCTTCTTTCCCCAATCGCTTCAGCAAGATAAAGGTTTCAGATGGTCTGGCTAACAATCTTGGAATTCCTTTCTTTCACAGGAAGGATTCTGGCCCATCCAAATCCCTCGAAAGTTCACCTTATCTCTGAAAACTTCCTTGATCCCCACAGATTCACATAAGTCAAAGTCTAAAAATGACATTAAAGTGACTACATTTTATATTCCCACAACCATGTACTGTGTAATGTGAAAACTGCTCTCCCAGTAAGATAAAATCCATACTGAAGGTGTTTATCAGCTCTGTCTTTGTATCCTTATCTTCTGTCCACTCCTCTTCCACAGCCTACAGCATCCAGAGCAGCTCTTGGCTGGGAGTATTGGCAGCTGTGATTTTCAATCTTCACAGGAAAAGTGGCTCTTCTACTCTTGTCCACAGCTGCTGGAATAGACCCTTCCCTCCGATTGTGAGGGGAATTCCCACACTCTAAAGTCTTGCCTGGAACACCTGGTGCTTCATGACCCTCCCAGGAGAATGCTCCTCTGCTGCTAAAGAAGCAAGCACCCTTTCTGTAGAGATAATGTTTATATGCTCTGTGTCTCTGTCTTTCCTTTCCTGTGTAAGGCACCCTCCGATTGGTTTAATAAAAAGCCTATGACTTATTAGCAAAAGGTGGGCCATCCTGCTAAAAGAGGAACGCTGGGAAAGAGTCAAGTATTGGAAGATTCACCCACGAGAGACTGAAGCCGGAAGTATGAAACTGAGGAGAGTTAACCAACCATGTTGCAGAATTTACATTAGTAAAAGAGGATAATCGAGTTAAGGGCTTGTTGGAAGCAAGCCTAGCTTAAGGCATAGACATTCGTTTTTTAATAAATACGCCTCAGTGTCGTTATTCGGGAACTGGGGTGGATGTAGAAAAGCCCAAACGGTTACACCCTTCCCTAATCCTTTTGGAAGCATCACCTGTCTTAAGGTACTCAGAATACTTTCGAACTCATCCTCTATCTGTTTCAGGCCCCGCGTCTGATGAGGGTAGACCTGTTCTATATTATCGGCTTTCTAATACTGAGCTATTAACGCCTCTCCTGTCCTCTCTTCCAACACCTCCATTGTCTTTTCCGTAGATCTTGACTCTAAACCTTCTTCATCCATTCCTGCTTCCTCTTTCCAGCTGAAGTGTAAGGGGAAAAGAAAAGATTCCTGTTCTCTGATTAAAATTCCTGGCTCTAAGAAAGGCCTGGAGCCGACACAAGTGTCACTACTGTCTTTAATCACATTAGTTTTATTGCATCCATAAAGCAATAAACTTCAGTCTATACACTGTGCAAACAGTTGGCTGCAGCCAGCTATAACTTATAAAGATAAAGGCTGGTTCCAGAGCTATTTCAAAAGGTGGTTTGGAATGCAGAGGGCAGGCCTCCTGGGCCCCTCCCCCACCTTGAGGGGATTACTGGCTCTTTCCTTTCCCATCAGAGTCCCTTCCTTATCTTGATGTTCAGTCAAGTTTGCCTCGTGCTTCCTCGGTTAGCTTCTGATGGGCCTGCCTTTTTCGCTGTCGCCTCTGCCTTTCTCCTCTCGGGTGATCCTAGTGTAACTTCCCAAAGTCTCTGTGCTCTCACTGTGGACCTGATGTGACTGGCAGACTGTCATGCTGCCTGTGGTCGAGTGCAACATGAAAGGCCAGAGTTCTTGCTCAGGCTTTCTCCCAGTGGAGTATGTGACTTTTCAGGAAGACTTGTGAACAAATGTCTATTTACTCCAGATAAGGCACTGATAAGAAGCCAGAGATTCCACCCAAGCCAAAATCCCTGAACCAGTGAGTTTATCCTGGTCACTTACAAGAGTAAGCATGAATCAGAGGCAGCTGTTTTACCAACATCCCATGAAGGCTGCATCCCTTGAGCTGCCTGCTTGACTTTATGAAGCTCAATTGGTGGGGGAATCTTTCTTTCCCCAGGTATTATTACTAAACATACTAACTAAAGGAAAGACCTTGGGGATCTTGCAATTTCAGGAATTTCCTGAGACTTGTGAATTTCATTCACTTCCTGAGTTTGGTCAGCTTCATTTGTTTCCCAGTCTTACAGTAAAAATGTTTCAGTTGAGAGGAAATAGTTCCATTGCATCCTATATGCCCAAAGTCTGCCTGTTGCTGTTTGCATTATCCTGGGAATGTCCTTTACTATCTCTGAGACCCAATTTTCTGTGAGGCAGTAATAATAGGAACATGTCACTCATAATGAACATCAAAGACAGCTATCACTCTTATCAACACGCTGGGCTCTTAATAAGATTATGTAACACAGTGTTCCCCCTGGTATTTGAATAAGTCTGTAAGTTCTTAGAGATAAGTATAAATATGTAATGGGTGTGTATATGTGTGTACAGTGGGTGCGAGGGGGTATGGTAGGCACTGTACTGCTGAAGAAGAAAATAGCAGAGTTTATTGCTTATCTTCCCCTGCCTTGAGCCTGTAGAGCTACAGACCATGTGTTGTGAGGTTTATGGTCTGTCTGAACTCTCATGATTCCCAGGATGTTTTGAAACTAATGCTGGTTTATTAAGATCCTACAAGACTGACAGACCTCTAGTACCCAGGAGGAACTGTACTGTGGGGAGGGTGAGGAGATCAGAACCCAGAACCCTCTGCTCTTTGTGAGAGGCCATCAGTGCTCCAGACAAAAAGAGACATAACTTCCTTAGGAAGCCAGAACCCACTCAGATCTTTAAAGCTGGCTCTGAATCAGCCCAAAGTTAGGAGAAAACACTGTCTCTAAAAGTCAGGGCTGTGGATGATAGGATATGACAATCCAGAAGGCTGGTAACGTAAGTTTATTAACTAGTACATCCCCACTCTAAACACAGGTTTCCTCATCTGAGGAGGAGAGGCAGAGTGGATGAATTGGTTATTAACATCCTTTACATCAGAGGCATTGTGTGATCTAAAAGCCATGCATACATCCTGGGCCAAACCAGCCATGTGTCACCTGGCCTGGTCCTCTTTCCTTGCTCGCTTGATTTTCCAGTATAACAAAAGATTTGAGATACTTTCTTTGGCTCTCAATGTGCACAAATCAATTCTGACAGCACAACACACTGACTGCAGCACAGCCCTGCGTGATTAGGACGAGGCTGGTCATCTCGGCCTGCTTGTACTTAATTGTTGTCCTCTGAGCCTGTGCCTGAAAGGGCTGCTAATGGCTTCACCACATCCATCCTCAGCTTGTGAGCAAAGATTTGTACTTATTTAGAAGAACTTATATAACATGTCACACACTGGACGACACAAGTATCAAGTCACTAAACGTCCATGACCATCTGTGTTAAGAATTTTTATTAGGCCTATTTTACAGCTGAGAAAGCAGCACACAGAAGTAAGTAGCCCGATTTCCATAGCCAGGGTCTGAGTCAGAATCTTACATTTAACTGTTGCTGGTCACCTCCAGGCAGATGGTAGGGTTAGGGGAAACAGTCTTGTTGGACTTGCAGTCTTAGCTCTGACTCATGGTCTACATACATATCTTCTTAGCCTTAAACTCTTTATTCCTCAGAGCTAGTCACAAGTACAGTGACTCTCTTGGTAGTTCAGAAACCTAGGCTTTGAAGTGGATGAGATATAGTGGATTAATTTTTCCTATAGACCTCCCTTCCCATCCTCCTTCCTCTTCCTCCTTCCCCCTTTCTCCTCCCCTCTCCCCTTTCTCCCTCCCCTCTTTTCTACAAACCTCCTTTCCCCCTTTTCTCTCCCCTTTTCCTCTTTTCTCTCCCCTCCTCACTCCTCTATCCCCTACACACACATAGCTCTCCTTTATTTTTACTACTTCTGTGACATCAGATTCTCATCGCCTGTCTCCTATAACTCATTTTACAGCAAAGCCCTTGCCACCTACCTGTTCAGCAAGTCTAAAAGTCAAAGGCAACCCCAGATGGTGAGGCACCTTGAGATGCAGAGAGCAGGAAAATGCAAACTGCAGGATTACTCCAGCAGGCAGCACCTTGCCCGATACAGTCAATTATTACACATTTGTGTATTGACCTTAGACAAGAAGCAAAGTAACAATGAGGGGGCATCATGACTGGTGGGCCTGTCTCATGGGCAACACAACGACCCAGTTAGGTGAGCAGTAGACAATGCTCAGACCATTATGCTCTGAAGCCCATGTTCTGTGACTAGCATCTGCTCTAACAGTTGTAGGTTCCTGAAAGCTGCCAGACCAGGAGCTATGGAGTCCATGTGCACATCATATGGAATCAGGTGATGACTTGCTCCCAACCACAGGCTAGGTTCTAGTAATGTCCTGGGGGAAAGCACTGGCTGCTGTGTGCAGTGCCGAGAGCAGGCTCTGCCTGCCGAAGGCCACAATTCCTCAAGCTGACCTGTGGGATGTTTTGTAGGTTGGTGACAACATATAAAATGGAGCCAACCAGAGCCACACCTACGCTCAATCTAAATAACAGATGTGAAATGTTTCCTTTTCATATTCCCATTAAGAAATATTTCTGATTCCATACCAAGCCCGAGGGTAGCTCGTGTCCAGATTGTGTCTACCTGCAATGTAAGTTGACTCTCAAGTCCCAATCTAAGGGGGCAGAGGCCACTGTTGTGTTTCCACCCACTGCTATCCTACTGACCTCTGTTGACCTGGGAGCCACTAGTGAGCCTCTGAATACGAGCAGTATCCTCATTTCTATGAAAATATTTTAAAAATGAAGTTAAATAAACAGACCCCACCGCCTTAAAGGACTCCCTGTAAGCTTCCAGGAACCAACATTCCCCAGCCCCAGCTCCCCTAAAGCGGGAAATTCAGCCTGTGTGAGAAAGAGGCCACTTGTTCAGAGATGGACACCATCCGGTTTGTGTCCTGCTGGCAGAAATGAGCCCACCAGGTCTGTGAGGGCTACCAAGACACTGTCTGTGGCCAGTGAAGTAGAAATGCCACCACACATATGTTCAAGGAAAGGGAAATGTTGTAGCCTTGTGGTGAGAAGTGCTGAGCCAGCATCACAGAATCCCTGAAATATTTTTATAGGTGGCTTTAAAGAAAAAAAAAGAGTTGTACCCAAACTCCCCACAGTCCCCAACAAAGCCACAGTGTGTCCCATTTATAGCCAGCCTGATAATCACATCCTTCAGGGCTTTTACAATCAGGCTGTGAACCCAGGGAGTAGAAGGCACTTCCTATAAGCCAAAGCCAGCTGAGATTCCATTACCTCCCTCTTCCCTTCTGCAGAACCAGGTCAAACAATGGCTTGACCTCCTGTGCTCATTACATGTTGGCTTCCTTCTGTTAGCTAAGAGCCAAAGATAAGAAAAGTGGTAATTGGAAGCCAAGAAGGGAAGTTTGCAAGCCAGCATCAAGCTGCTGTATCAGACCCAGCCTCTCCAAAGCTGACTGTCCACTGATGCTGGGTGCTAAAAGGTACCTACATATTCTCCCTACACACTAACCAGCATCCCTCAGGGTACCAAGCCCCGAACATGGTGGCTGTAGTTCTTGGGAGATGAAATTCTCTGGGCAAGGTGATGGATACTGGGAATTCTAACCCAAATCCAAACCTCACAAGAGAATGGCTGGCTGCCAGAACTCTTGTTTCGTTGCCTGGCCCTTGTGAAATCCATTTCCAGAGCATTCTCCTTCCTGGTGACTTCTTTGTGCCTTTCTCCTAACCTTCAAATTTTAGCTCAGCGTCCCTCATTTTCTCACTGTGATAGCTAATGTTATCGTCTTAGTTAGAATTTACTGCTGTGAGCACACACCATGACCAAGTCTTATAAAGGACAACATTTCATTGATAGCTTACAAGTTCAGAGGTTCAGTCCATTGTCATCAAGGCATGACCATGGCAGCATCCAGGCAGGCATGGTGCAGGAGGAACTGAGAGTTCTAAAACTTTATCTGAAGGCTGCTAGCAGAATACTTGCTTCCAGGCAGCGAGAATGAGGGTCTTAAAGCCCACACCCACAGTGACACACCTACTCCAACAAGGCTATAACTCCTAACAGTGCCATTCTCTGGCCCAAGCATGTACAAACTATTACAGTTATGTTTTAAGTTTAAATTACTAGGCTTAGGAAATCTATAAAACAAAAACACCTCTAATCTCTAAATTCCACTTGCCCAAGGATAGATAACTTCCTGGAATGCTGGAAAACCATTGTTCATGGAAGATAACAAGCCATGTGTTTTTGCTTCTGTAAGAAAGCTTGGTTGCCCCAACTGCACAGGATGTGTGCTTGATCACAGGTAGTTGGGAAGTATGTTAGGATATATGTCTGCCCATGATTGGATGAAGGCAGGAAGTATATAGCCTTGTGGATTTTGCCTTTATAAGCTCCTGATTAATGTTATTCTGAATTATACTTCGAGCATGAGTTTCAAGTATGGACCTAGCCAGCATCCGTGATATTTGCCAGTGTTTAATAAAGCCTCTTATTTGTTAAAAATCTATTCATAGTCAGACTGGTAAGTCTCTGAGTGACCCCAGACTCATAACACTCACCAATCCAATGTTTCCATCCCATTCATTTACTTCAGAACTTGAAACCCTGAATGACTTTCCTTTTGAGTTCTTTTCACGGGCTCTCTATTAATTCACTTCTTGTTAAGAGAGAAAAAACGATTTGCTTCCAAATAGTCACTATGTCTCTTTCTTACTGAGGTTCATGAAGGCAACCACTTAATGAAATGTCAAATTAACACATCAGGCATAGCCTGTAAGGCACCAACTGTAAATGGTTGAGTATCTCCAATACAGAATGTTAGTCGTCCACATGTTCTCACACAAGGTCAAGTTTGGGACCTGCTAATATCTGTGACTTTCTCCACTATCACCCAGCCAGTCCCAGTCTCTCAGTTCCCTGTCCACCTTCCCTGTATCTCTATGACACATGTGGTCTCCTAGGCTCTAGCAGTCAGGTCCTAACCTCTTCTCTTCTTCCCTCTCCAGCGATTCCATGAGAGCCAGTTACCTGACCACTCCTTTTCTTTTACAACTCTAGAAGACGGAGAATTCTGTTGTGCTCAGCTGTTCTCTGTGAGCATATGTATTTTATTTCCATCCAAGGATTGGGTAGCAAGGGTTGTCAAGCTACTGTTTGCCTAAGGATCATCACCTCAGGTTATTAAAACACAGATTCCCCTCATTACCCATAGAAATATTAAGAGGTTACCATCAATGTTGAGACTGGTGGCCTGCTCTCTAAGAATGCTGCCCTCAAGGCCAATGTCCCTACCAATGTCACCTCCAACGTCAGATAGAACTAAGCTTGGGGAAAGTGACTCCATAAGGACACATCAGGGATGGATCAGAATGAGGTAGGAAATTAGTCCAAGCTGGTGCTCTGGGCCAGCCTAGCTTCCATTGAAGGGTTAAACATTTTCACCTGTCCCTCCAGCTCTTAGATGGCTGCCACAAGGTTCAGCAGGAAAATCCCTCAAATTCCAGGCTAATTGGCAGATTCCAGGGATACTCAGTAAACACTTCTTTCTTTATTGACACACAGAGAGAACAATAGTTTGGCTCTCAGCCTACTCAGAGAATGGCACTCCACTAGACCTCCCTACAGCTTTCCAACTTCCAACGACAACATCTAGGAGAGAGTTCTTTATAAGACAAAGCCTCGCCAAAACTCTTCTAGCTTGGAGGCAGAGCTCTCAGATGCTTTTAGTTAATGTGGCACAGCTGAAAGGTTTTTCACACTTGCAAAAACTTTCAAAGTTCTCTCTTGGCTTTCAAAGAGCTAAAATGTAGCTCTGTTTTCAAACTCTAATGATTTTGGCATGATCGCCATTCATCATAATCCCTGGGATTTTTGGAGGACTTGAGGAAAAAAAAAATGCATCATGAATTAATGTAGTACCAGATTTCAGAATCATAGAATGTTGGTATTAAAACAATGCTGGGCCAGGCTCAGCTTTTCAAGTTGAAGAAATCAAGATTTTGTTTTATAACTCTAACTGAACATCTCTAGAGGTACCTTTATTCCCCACAGGAAGCCGAAGCAACAACAAATGATTGACTATAGGAACATATAACTTAAATTAGGGTTTTGAATGACGGATGCTCTGTGAATAGAAGATATTTACAGAGAGTATGGACATAATGAAATGATCCTGTCTTGCCTATGAAGAGACTGTAAGATTTTGAGCCAGTTGCATCTCTGGGCTTTCGTGTCTTTTCTGTAAAATGCAGGTGATAGGCAGATTGCTTTATGGAGGCAAAACAATGAGTTGAACATTCAAGATAAACTCTCAAATTCTGCTTTTTAAATGAAATACCATTGTGCATGGAAATTGCACCCAGACATTCTGCCTAGACTTAATTCTCCCTGCTCCTTGATCTAGTTTCTTCCAGTTAACCAACAAAGCCAAAATACATACATGTCTTTCTTGTCTTGCTTCCTGATAGTGCTTCTGGCATTTCTGGCTTCTCTTTACATCTCAGGACTCCCTCTGGCTGCAGGGTGCCCATTTCCATCTGGGATTCAGAAAAGCAGAAATACAACCCTATTTCTTGCACTCTGTGTCTCAGTGCCTACCAAATTCCCCAGGCCAAAGTATTTCCTTTGATTTAATTGCATCTCTTTCACTTGACTGACAGCGATAGGATAAAATGGCAAGGGGTTGAATTAAATCCATGGCCACGCTTTACACCCCTCTCCTCTAAAGGGAACGCTGAGCCCTCCAACCTGACAGGCTGAAGATCACAAATGTGAGCCCTACATATTGCTGGAGCAAAGTAGAAAGATTGCACTTTTCTTTTTTTTTTTTTTCTTTAAAAAGAAAAAAGAAAGAAGAAAAAAGTTGAGTTCTTCCGAGGTCTACTTTCCAGAGGGAATATTGTCTTTTTTGTTCTTCCCCAGAAGGAAAGGTCTTTTGTGTGAGTGGATGATGCTGACTAGTTACAAAATATTGATTGATGATTGATTGATTGGTTGCAAATTCTCTTCACAGGCAAATGTATTATTTCTCTCAGGGAGACCTGAGTGAGACTCCTTGAAAAATTTAAATTACTCCATAGTAATTTAGAATAAGTGTCTGTCTGGTTTGCTATGATGATTATTCTAAACCAGGGGTCTGTTATTGAGCTCCTATCCACGGGTCTGAATAACTCTCCTTCAAAACACGTTCCCCATTAAGCATTACATGGTACAAGCAGAGATTGATAAAAACATCCATTGGCTGGTACAAACCATCCAGCATGCACGAATTAAAGATATTAGAAAACATGCAAGCTACAGGCAATCAGCTTTGGGGATGTATAGATCTACTAGAGCATGGGCCAGGTATCTGGATGTGGACATTCCTTTGAAATCTCAAATGTTGACTGCAAATATTTGCGTAAGGAATCCCCTCCCATTCTGGACCATATGGAATATTCTAGAATGTTATGCAACAGCTTACATGTTACCAGGCTTTCTGGCCTCTTGGCAGAAGTCTTATTTTGTTTCTAAAGAGCAGTCTTTCATGAAATATCTCAACTTGTCCAGCCATAAGAGAAAATCCATTAGGGACATAAAACTAAGCCACTGTTTGAAAATCAATTAGCATACATTTTTATTTTTCTTGTTATAATCAGGAGTCAATAAAAGAAAGAGTAGTATGTAGAGAAGGCAGACTCAGTTGTTCTGTATCATGACTTAAGCCACAGGTCTAGAAAATAGTGATAGTCTCATACACACACACACACACACACACACACACAATATATATACACATGAAACTAAGGCAAGGAATAGTGTGTTCAGATCAAGAGTTCTTGGTTTCTCTTCACCACTCTGGCCTTGCAGCAATTCCAGTGGAATTCTACCAGAGCAGGCAGTTGATGTCACAGGCCAGCAACTGGTCATATCTCAACAAGACTATGAAAAAAACGACACAAACCCTAAGGTCCTCTGTAGTCAGCAAAGATTAAATATATCCTGTGTGCTTCCTTGCTGAAGTTCCCTAACTCTACAAATTTAGATTTCTGTGTTCAAATCCCAGCTCCAACACTGATGAGCAGTGTTGCCTTTTAGGTAATCTTATCTGCTCAGGCTGTGCCTCTCTTTCCTCATATGCTAAAGGAGGATTATATAACCTCCTTATAAGAACTCATTGTGTAGTACCTACTATTAACTTTGTAATTTGAAGAAAGAATACTCACAAAGATTAAGTAGGAATGTTGCCAAAACTGAAATCTAAATTTGACTTCTATGTCTTATCTTTTTCCTCCTCCTGAACTCAGCCTTCCTGGCAACTAGTCCATTCTTGTTTCTGGGCCTAGTTCTGCATTAAATTATCTCAGACCAACCCCATATGAGCCAGTTCAGAATTTCTGGAGATGTGACCAAGGAACCTGCATTTTCATTGGCTCTCTGACTACTCTGACTGTTGTCAGGACCGGACAACTCAGACAAACCTCCGCAGTAACTGCCATTGTTCATGCCCAGCTAGCTTTTGCTGCTTGCCCCTCATCCTGGAAGTGCCCCAAATCTATCTTGTTGTATACTTTCCATCCCTCAGCTGCGCACCCCTCGTGTGCTATTTCACGACCTGGGAAGACATAGTGGGTGACAGCTCACAGTGTGGCTCTTATCTTTCCAGTCCTTGTGGAATAATGGTTTATGGAATCCATGACTGATTTTGCTTCAGACAGGCAGGGGACTGGTGGAGGGGTAGTGTGCCCTTCCCCAGCCTTGCAGGCCTGAGAGACCTTGTTTACCACAGCAGACCAAAACAATAGGACTCAGGTGTTAACCACCTTGGCACCCTCTTCCATTCCCAGCCTCTCTTTTAGGTGAACCCGGTTGACTGGCTGCTGGCCGGCAACAGGATAGGAGATGCAGAGTGTCGAGAAGCATCTATTCCAGACACAAGATCCACCATGTACAAAGATGCAACAATGTCCCCCCCCCCCCCCAGGAAATCTCAGGTTGTGCTGGGTCAGTTCTGCCACATCAGATACACAAAGCAGAGAAGATGAGCACAGAAGGGCAAAAATCCAAGTAAATGTTTGGGGTAGAGTGTTGTGTACAACGGATTCCTTCTAGACAGGAGGCTGGTATCAGTTTCAATTTGCTTTCATTTTATCCAGCTTTATAAATATTCACTAACCACCCCTACTTCCATGAGTTCACCAAAAAACTTTAAACAGATGCTCTTGAGGCTCCTGAGACCAAAGCTTAGTATGCTACCCCCAGGCAAGCAACTTTTCTGCTTTTCTTATCATTATTTATTTTTTCGACCTAACTTTCTCCTTAAGCTAGACTTAAATCTCTGATTATGTAAACAGTTGAAGATCATCTAATTCCCTAGTGGGTGTCAAAGATCTGCATGGAATGGAGAAAGGAGATGAGGGAGTGGAAAAGAATAGAAGGAAAAATAAGCATTAATTATTAAACACTTAGAAGGGTTTAAGAATCACATACAACTTGGCACTTCTCTTGCACAAAGCTCTGTCTCCATTACAGGCAAGAAAAGCAAAGCTTCTCACCATAGCAAATTTGCCTAATTGTGTTTTCTCTCTCCTAATATGGAAAGGATTTCAAAACATCCTTCTTGTGTGTGGCCTACCTTTGCTGTGACTGGGAGCGAACACTGAACTGATAGAATATCTTGTTTCAAAGGGGACTTGATACCACTTAACAAAAGGTCATAGACAAATGTTTGTGATATGCAAATAAGGCATCCGCCACCCTGAATCTTGTGAATGTTTTTATAATAGGACAAAGACACCATTCTCTGCTTTATTTTGCTTACTGGGCTTGGTACAAAGAAGTTCAGGAAGTGGGTCACAAAACAGAGTTAGGGTAATACAAATAATGTTTTGATGTGCCCTGCCCTATGTCTGAATTCATTTTGGTTTGCTACAAGAAAATAGCTGAGGCTAATATTGCTTAACATCTTAAAAGCACCTAAGATGCTTTTTCTTTATGGATGGAGGCTGAAAGTCCAAGATCAGGCAGCTGCATTTGAGGACCTCTGGAGTATAGCATGATTACATGTAAGATGGGTGACTGTGTATGAGACAGACGAGCAGTGTGTATGGAAGAATTCCTGTAGTCAGGGAGGAAGTAGGAGACCAGAGAAAGGGTTGCTTTCTTAGATCAAGCTCCTTTGTTGGTGACTAAACAGAAGTAAGACTCAAGGTCTCATGAGCCTTGATTTAGGAACCATTACTTTATACTGTAATGGTTTGCAAAGACTAGAGAAGATGTGCAGGATGGTCTCTGAAACCTTGATAATCTTCAGAGGGAGACACAGCAGATAGAGATAAATAGGAAGCTACAGCTTAGGGGGCTAATGTAGGGGTCAGTGAGGTCTGAGGGGGAACTCTGATATGAGCCAGAACTTGGATCAGCTACTTGGATGACACACAGATATGGGAATACAACCCATGTGGAAATAACCTCCCCCCCCCCCCAATAAAGTGGAGATGGTGGTGGTGCCTGGTTTTTGGATTGTGCAAGGACTGAGGGAGATAATACAGAGATCCTGGCACGGATGAGGTGCTTAATAGATACTGACTGTTATTAGAACTCTAGTGCAGACATCCAAGGATAGATGACGGGATAGACTGCCAAGAAGTCAGTCCTGAGGGGGCCTGTCCTCAAGCCAGGCTTCCTCCCTGACAGCTCCTTGCTTCCAGCCCAGGGCCCTTTGCTGCTCAACTCTTGTCCTCTTCCTGCCCAAACAAAAGACAGATACAATGGTTTTAGTGCCCAGCTTTAAGCTCAGAACCCTACAGCAGAGTGGCAGGGTATGGATGAAAAATGAAATTGCAAAAGATAAAGGATATCAAAGAAATGAAAATACAAAAGGAAAGATAGCTTTTTTAAAATTTCTGTTACCATAATGCTAGATTATGTTTTTTTAATGCCTTAATTAAGTATAGGGAGTAAGAAGTACAATCTTCCGTTTGCAATCCTTCCATGAAAGTTTATAGAGTAGTGACTGTGGGGCTGGGGGATGGGTCAGTCAGTAAGGTGTTTGCCACACAAGTGTGAAGACTTGAGTTCAATCCCCTGGATCTGTGTTAAACAAACAAACAAACAAACCCTGGGTTCAGCAGTGGGAGTTTGCAATCCTAGTATTGGGGAAGCAGAGGCTGGTTAGATTCCTGGGGCTGGCTGGGCAGCCAGACTGACAGAATGGCCAAACTCTGGGCAAATGTCAGAGACACTAGCTCACAAAACCAGAGTGGAGAAAATCTGGTGAAAACATTAAGGCTGACTGCGGCAACATGTACACAAGTGCATGCGTGCTCTCACACATAGATGCAGAAGAAAGACTACATGCAAGAAAGAAAAGAGGACACCCCTCCTTTTTCTCTTCTCTTACCCAGGACCTTAGACTCCATGGGTTTTTCCGCCCTTATTAAAACTGTTCTGTAGCAGCTGATATAAATGACATTGTAATGACCAACTCTCTGCTCTGATGCTCTCTTGTGATGTGACTTGTGGGATAATCCCGAGTTAACAACAAACAAACAAAAAAATCAAGTCATATTCAATGTCGTACCCATGAGAAACACATAGCCTCACATTTTCGGTCTCTGAAAGGCGGCCATAAATCTCCACTGCATATTAACCGGAACATCTTTTTTGGCTAACTCAGAAGACAATTTGCTCTCTTTTTAACGCCAGAGTTTCAGTTTTCCTTTGGGGGCTCTATTTATCTCCTTGTAAAACAGGTCCAGAAAGGACAGAAATCTTGGAGTTTCCTCAAAACAATATTTGTTTTGCAGAATGTCTCCCTGAGACTGGATGCCACCCAGCAGCCAGAGCCCCGGAAGTCAGCAGCCTGAGGTCCTGACACTGCATTTCAAACCCCTGTCTTAGTTACAGAAAAATTATGATCTTTACTTTTCCTTTCTGAATACTGGCGCTGACCCTCCAGAGATGAAAACAGTGTGTTCTGTCTTTCCCAACACTGCTGGGCCAGCATGTACCTCCCACTTAAGCTTTTAAATACTTGACTTACACATTTCTGAGTACCCTCAATAGACCAACCATCACGATCTGATTTAATCTCAAAGAAAACTGACATTAAAACAGAGCTTTTCCGAGCAATAATAATCTCATTCTTGATAAATTATTCTATTCTCACCACCTTTGAGACATATGGGAGCTTTTATGCAATAAAGAAACCATTTGTTGCTGAATATTTTAATGCATGTTTCCATATTTTTCTCATTTTTAATGCAAGGGCCATTGACAGCATTGCAAGAGAATGTCTTTTAAAAGTAGATTTACAACAAGCTCTGTGGGGGAAATGGATGGCCAGGGCTACATCCTTGCAGAGATGCTCCTATTCACATTTATGGGCATGAGCATAAACTTTGCAGAGAAAGGCAAGTGTTACCAGATAACCTGCTGTGATGCAAGAGACCTGGCTTCAATTTGGGCTCCATCTTTGGACTTCTCACACTTACTTAGTTACCACTGGGTCTCACATGCTTCATCTGAGATGCAGGAGATGGAAGAGCAGATATTTGTGAAGTCATAATGACTGGTTGAGGAAAAGTCAGAGTGCCAATTTACCTGAAAAGACGCTGTTCTGGAAGCAGCATATATTAGGGCTCAAACAGAATGACTTTTGCCAGAAGTGTGACTCCTTGGAGCTTCTAAATTTCCATTTTAGAACCAGTTATTTGGATGGATGCCTTTCAACAGAGAAGCCACTGTGATGGTTGTTTTTGGCCTGGATAGATGGCAGCAGAGCCTAGAAGGGGTGATAGCCTCAGAATCAAAATCCCCATCCATCTCCTTGGGCCTGTGATTTTAATTCATGTCAGGCTTTTGAGATGGAAAGTCATCTTAAGATGCCTCCCTGGATAGGCAATTCTGATATGCTTCCTCAAGAAAAGTCTCTGTAACAGTGGAAGTGTGGGATTTAACTTCAGACATATGCACTTCGAAGGCACCAAAACTCTGTGATTTGAATGTACTGAGAGGCCCTTTTGGGAAGAGAAGCCAGCTCTTCAGGGATGTTTTACTGATGTTCTTTTGATTAAATGCACCGTGCCTTTTGTGGACATTAATAGTCTCCATCTGGGGCAGAAGTCCTTATCCGGGAGACTGCTGGCTGGCTCAGCAGCACACTCTGGATAGGATAAGCCATCAAAGGGCTAACTGCAGAGGCTGAGAAACAGGTGTCTGTCTGGTTTTCGTTCTGGAAAGGTGAGCTCCTTTTAGCCTCAGGATGTTGCCCTAACCCTTTCTACAAGGGGTGTTTAAATCTCTCAGCTCCCTTCCAAGCACCTGAAAAGCAAAAACAAACAAAAGAAGGAAAGAGCAAGCCAGCCTGAGGATGAATTAGTGGAAACCCAGGTTGGAGGAAAGAATGCAAGGCATTACCCTCCCATGCCACTAAGCTGGGGCTCTCCCCTGGGTGACAATGGAGGCCTCCTCCAGGGAATGGGATAGAGAGAAGGGATCAAGGACTTGGAGAAGACAAAAGAGAATCCATTTTATAAGTTCTAGCCTCGAGGTTTCAAAAATCAAACACAGCTTCTATAGCCTGTAAAGGCTACCTAATGCATCTTGCTGCTCCCTGCTTTACATTTCAAGAGCGTATCTAAGCCTATTAAACAGAATTCCCGTTAAACAGAATTGTCATTCAACTGTGGCTCAGATGTAGAAACTGAACCTTGGGGTGTTGAAAAGTGGGAAAAGTTCACATCTGCTCCATGATGGAGCTGGGTCCAAGGATGGAAAAGACAGGTGCCCATGTGGACTAACGCTCTATGCCTTCTGACGGCTCAAAATGCCCCAAGGGCTCTGATTACAGTCTGGGGAGCAGAGGATCTGGATGAGTCCGTGCCATTTCTCAGTGCCATTTTCAAGACAGCATGGGAACTAGAACCACAAAGAAAGCAGATAGTGTGGGGGGGAAATGAGACACGTTAGTGTGACTGAGTAGGCATGGCATCATGGTGAGTATAGCTCTTCTCAAGAAATTGGCCTCTAGAAGCCAAATGCCTGTGTTTGGATGTCACCTCAAACATGACCCAGTCTGGGCTTCAAAGGCACAGGGATAAAACAAGCCTAGTGTTGGAGCTGCTACAAAAAGATACGTGAATTAAATGTGCCAGTTGGAGAGTGCTCAGTTAGTCTACATAGCAAGTAAATACTGGCTGTTCTTACAATAGAAGGGTGTGGGGATAAATCTCTGCTGTCCAGCTCCTCCCTCCTCACTGCCTGCCTCCCATAAGCACAGAGAGTTGATAAGTTTAGAATCTATGAACCATAAGAATGCTGGTGGTACTCCCAAGAGCCTAGGTAAAAAAAGGACACTAAAAATAGACGTAGACCTTCCTCCTCAGGAGAAGAAAGGTATTGAGACACCCAGGACAGACAATTCTAATGCTTATCAATCCAAAATGTTGGCATCATTTGATCTCCCTGTGCCCATAGTTAAGAAAGAACACTGTCTAGGAAGAAGGACACTGCCTCAGGACACCACACAGTGGGCTTAAGCACTGACGGCCTAGCTAAAACCTTAGCTGGACTGCATGGGCCAACAGTGAGCTAGGTACTGCCTGTCTCAGATGTCAGGTGGACTGAAGTATCACAAAGTATAGGGCCAAGACTGGAGAACCCTCTCTTCTAGTGGCTGAGGAGGGGCATGGCCACTGAAGGCCACAGAGCAAGAGGGACCTAGAGAGCTGCCATGGGCTTCTGGAGTAGGAATTCCTTCTATTTACCATTCCTCTAGCACCATTGACTTGTCTTTGGGAGAGATGGTTAAAAGTTATAGAGGCTTGAGTATGGCTTTCTAGATTTGGTATATCTCCTAGGAGGTGTTTCTTGAACATTCTGGCCAAGATAATCAATGGTCAGCAACTTTTCTCATGGCATAGGTAGCCAAAGGATTTCTGAAAGGAGCATTGGGCTGCTTTGAGGTATCACCTTGTGGTCAGGTGGGGTTCATCTAGGAGATAACTAAGGACAGAGGGAATTTGGGGGACAGACGTTGGAAAGACCTCTCTTTTATTCCTGTTTCAGTCCTCTCAACAGCGGACGGAAGTTGCGCAGAAGTGGGTCCATGGACATTACTGCAAAAATTATTCTATTCTACACAGAAAGAGGCTCTGTATCACAACAGGGAGTCAAGTTAGTCAAGAACTTGGAATGATTGGCCAATGAGTGACATGTCGTTAATTACAGCAACTTCTTTTTCACTCTCTTGTTCCACTCTCTGTGTTTACTTTGGATTGCCACTCGGGTCAAGTGTGAAGTTGTTGTTCTCACCCCCATAGTGCAGAATCCAAGAGCACATCTGTGGCTGGGACAAAATCATCAAATGACCAGATGTGCAACGTGGGGCTAAGTGAACCCAACAGCTAAAGACACACAGTCTGGCAACAATCTTCTGTAATTTGAAGCTTTTTTTTCTTTAAACAGGAAAACTTTTGTATTAAATTTAGTTGATACATATTTGTTTTATTGAGCTTCATTTTTTTTTTTTTTAAAAAAAGGGTATTTGACATTAAAAGTTGAAGTAACTACAACTTTCCTATGAGTTTGATTTGAATGTAGGTAAATTACAATCACTTTAGAAAACCACTTGGCAGCATCTCCTAAGGTTGAATATGTGAATATCTTATGGAATATCAATTCAATCTCTATGAATATCTCTAATGGAAATATAGAGATATATACCCCAAGAGATTATACAAGAACACTCACTATTATACTACTCAAAAAGGCCCACACTTGTGTTTCTCTTATATAGCTTCAAAATCCTTTGGGCTTCCTTTTGCTACAGCAACTTACTTCGGGCAGTATAGCTTCTTGGGCTTAGAATTCTTCAGGAAAACTCAAGCACCTTGAAGAATTTATGCATTCTGCCTGTGTTCTTGACCACTGAAGGACAAGAGCTGACAGACATCCGATAAATGTTTCCACCTCTTGCTCTCCCTGATGGACCATTCGGGAATGTGTTGCCTCAGTCCTCTCAGAAAATGCGGGCAGCCACGCAGCCACATCTTAGTTTTTCATCTCTTCCCATTCCACTCTCTCTGCTCTGCTCTCATGATGTCTAGGAAAACCTTCCCACATGGACTGTCAGCAGCCACAGTTTTCTCTCAAGTTCTCCTATGAGGAAAACCCTAAAGAACGAAAACTCAGATTTGGAAACATGGCAAAATGAAGAGATACATTATGAAATATTCTTAGAAAGAAATTTTGTGCTCAATTGTTCTAAATATGGATGGACCTATAAATATAAATCGAAATCAAAGAGTCCATGCTAGCAGATAAGGAAGAGAACCATAAAATGCTCCGAATATAATGGGCTGTTGAACACATCAACTCCTACTGGTTGTGGTTGCCTACTCAAGATCAAGCAGTGAAACTTTCAGCATGAAAGAGGAAGGGGACTCAAGGCCACATCCTTGGCAAGGAGCTATTGGCAGTTGATGGTCTCTGAATAAGGGAGAAGCATTATCCTTTAGAGACATGGACAGTGGTAGCTGTCTCATGTCCCAGTGGGTAGCCTCACATCTATGCACATATGGGAAACACTAACTAGACTCACGGGATTAGGTATAAATAACAAGGAAAAAAAGAAGATACGAACTAGGGAAGGAAATGGGTTGGAGTGTACTAGGGAGGCAACAATAGACAGCTATGATCACAATCCATTGAATAAATGTAGGCAAAATTTAACAAATAAATAAAAGTATTACTTTTCAAAAGTCAGATATTAAAAATTATATACTTTGGACTGAAAATATAGGTTAGCAATATAAGTTTTTTTTTTTTTTTTTTTTTTTTTTTGGTTTTTCGAGACAGGGTTTCTCTGTATAGCCCTGGCTGTCCTGGAACTCACTCTGTAGACCAGGCTGGCCTCGAACTCAGAAATCCGCCTGCCTCTGCCTCCCAAGTGCTGGGATTAAAGGCGTGCGCCACCACGCCCGCTGAGCAATATAAGTTTACTGCTTATACAGACAACACGGGTTCAGTTTCCAGGACTCATGTGATGGCTCACAACTGTCTATAAGTCTCTATAATTCTACAACTCAGAGGATTCAACCCCTCTTCTGATCTCTGCATGCTCTGCATGTGTAGACATATATTGGGCACGCTCACATCTACATATAATTAAATAGATAATTTAAAAAATAAAGGTTATACACTCTACATTCCATTATGAGAAGTTCATGGCCAGCTAAAACTGAATAAGGAAAGGTTACCCTTGGAGAGAAGATGATGGTAATAATTGGTAGAGTGGATATTACACAGGAGTTTTGAGACTATTATCAGTATTCTATTTGTTGAGTTGGATATTGCTAAGTCATATTCACTTTTTTAATAATTCCTCGAGTTAACCTTTTCAATTTAATCAGTTGTGTTGTGATTGCCATAAACATATTTTTAGATGAATTAAATGAAAAACACAACCCCACAATTTATGTTGACTGATTTATTTGCCTTTTTCAATAACAATATATGAGCTTTTTTCAGGGAGACTACCATTTATATCCATGGTCTGTAATAAGAGGCACCAACTTCAGCTTCCTGTCTTGACAGGAAGTTAAAGGAATAAAGATGGCCCCATGGACAGTGTGTTTCTAAACAGGGTTGAATGTCCACAGCTCCAGTCAACTGGTATACCAGTAAAGGGACACTATAGAAAATCCAAGCAAACAAGGAAATGAGAGAAAGAAGGAGGAAGGAAGACTGGATGACAGAATGAAAAGGAGGAAAAGAAGAGAAAAGAAGATAAATAAAAGGCAGATTTATGATGTTTGCAATCACCAGTGGTGTAAGTGATGCCACAATGGATGGATGTTCTTAAGATCCCAAATGTCACCTAGAAGGAGACAACACATCTGTGTGTTTTATCAATCTTGCAAGAGCCCCAACATGCCAGATGCTCAAGCCAAGCACTTCCCTGTGTGAGAGTGGCTCCAGTGTGTCCCGATCTTGGAATATTTTGAGAAAAGCCAGAAATCTGGATTTTGCTGGTAGAAAATTCCTGTCTTAAAATATGTTGACATGTTCAAATTTTTTCAAACACTTGAAAATTGAGAGGGGGAAAAACATTTCAGTAAACTAGATCTGGCTCTCAAAATGCTGGCTTTGCCCTCTGGCCTTCACATCCACAGGAAGGTCTCCCAGCCTGAAAAAACGGAGCTAAGTTTTAGCACATGCCTTTGCAGCATTATGTCTCCTTTGCACAGCTATAAGACACAAAGATATGAGCCTTACCTGAGTCTAGTCCAGTTTGACTGTTGAAATTATTTAGCTGGGCCTCAGTTTTCCCATCTGTATTGGGAAACTTGCAAAAGAATTCTTATGGTAGAACTTCAGGATTATGAAATGAACATGAGTGAGACTATCATTGGGTACGAGCAAACTTGACAACATGGTGGATAATGGTCATCTGCTCTGAGTCTCTGCATAGAGTCTGCTGTCTTGGAATTCATTCTTCTTCCTCCTCCCCTCTCCCCCCCCCCCCCTCCCTCCCTCTTTACCCTCCCTCTCCCTCTCCTTCCTTCCCTCCCCTCTCTCCCTCTCCCTTTTTCCCTCTCTCCCTCCTCCTCCTTCTTACTTTCTGTCAATCATCAAACAGAAGCAGGATCCTTCATCCAGCGATACCCACTGACCTGCTGGGAAGTCCAAGCTTCATGGTCTTTAGAAGTCCTGATTTTCTGGGGGCAGCAGTTCAGCTTTCTGAACTTTGCATAGAAGGACCCCAGTCCTGCATGTTGGAGATCCAGGCTTGTGCTGACTTTGTTAATAAGAATGTCATTCAATGTCACTTCCTCCAATGAGTTCCTACCTCATAGGGATTGTGACAAGAAACATCAACTGTTTCAAAAGCTAACTATGCTTCTGGCACAAAGTGCCAGAAGAAGTTAATTACACTATCCTGTGACTTACCAAGGCGTCTAGTCACAGATGCTGGATGGCCATCTGCCCAGAGGTTTGTGAAAATTTGATCTTATGTCTCTTTGTATTTAATTTGGCCTTCTTCCCTCTGTTATTTTAGAGATTCAGCCAGAGTTAATATTTCTTCAAAATTCAGACAGGTTTGGACATGGAGATTCTGATCTAATCCAAATTTGTGGGCTCAGGAATGCTCCCGGGAAGATGTTATGCATTTTGCTGAACACCAGGCGGAAGAGAGTCAGCTTTGAACACCCAAGCAGGCAGTTAGGTAGCTCAATCTGTGCTGTTAATTTATTTTAAAATATTATGCACATATTCTCTGAAGGGAGAGGGTGGGTAACTAGATTTCAAAATCTAAGGCAAAAGAAAACCTTTTTTCCTTCTTTTGATTTTTAAATTTTTACTCATAGACCTTATATTAATTTTGATTATGGACTAAAATACATAAAATTTTGGATTAAACTCCTTTTGTTTGTTTGTTTGTTTATTTATTTGTTTGTGACTCTATAGCCTAGAATAACCTAGAATTTGTTTTTAGCCTAGGCAGACCTTGAATACATGACAAATTTTCTGCCTCAGAGTCCCAAATGGTAGGATTCTAGGCATGAGTCCCCATGCCCAATTATCTTATTTTTCTTAATTGCTGCATTTTTTCAGAAACCTTTAATTCTTGCCCTTGAAGCCTACAACTACTGTGCTCAATCAACGGCAGCCAAGAGATATAACAATAGCAGCCACGGGAGATGGACCAATGGCAGCCACTGGATGCACTTACGAATTGTTTTTAATCACTCCCCCTCCAATCCAACTTAAAATGAAGCGGCTCTTCTCACAAAGGCATGGTTGTGTGGTAGAAAACAAACATACAGAACCAACAAAAAAAGCCAGTGAACTAGAAATCCAAAACCCAGGCAGGGCTGGCTTTATTCTGGGTGCACTCATGTAGCTGGCTGTATGCATTACTACGCTTCTCAAGATTACCTATTTTTTGGTATAAAAATAGGGATAGGCACATTTTTCTTTTACAAATGGTCTCTAATATAATAAAAGTATTTGTTTTAATCAATGAATTCTTGGTGAAAAACAATAAAGTTTACCAAAAGAACCTTGACTGTGTTCACTGCCTTGGTTATTAGGTAAACTAAGTGGGACTCTACTCAGCTATATAAATATTTCCCCAATCACAGACAATCAGAGAAACTCCCTGCTGTTATACCCAGCAATGGGACATTCTCTGGGGCTCCCCATACCCTTTGCCTTTACAAAGTACTTTCTCTCTAATATCCCTATCAAAAATCTACTCAATCTTCACTTCGCAGACATTCATCTAAATCAGAGTCTTATTTTATTGATCGACTGATTGATTGATTCCTTGAGAAGTGTCTCATGTAGCCCAGGCTGATCTCAAAACTTATTATTTAGGCAAGGCCGGCCTTGAGGTCCCAATATTCTTGTCTCCACCTCCCAAGTGCTGGGATTACAGGCATGTGCCACCACACCTGACTCTCAAAGTCTTCCTTGGACCATCTGAAGAGGCCTGGCCAATGCCTGTGTCTAGCTGCAAAGGAGTTTGGGAGAATGATTGGTCTTCTCTCTGGAGATTCAGAACCAAAACACCTAAAAGACTTTGAGCCTTGTGAGATTACTAGAGCAGTTCTGGGCAGCTACATGGTACAGCAAGCACCGGCTGTAACAGGCAGAGGTAGCAGAGGTAGCAGGCTCAGACAGCAGCTATTAACAAGAACCAGGACAGGGAAGTAAAGGCACACACGGAACATTCTCTCTCCTTTCTTGAAATCTCACACTTGCAGCCATTCTTTGGCCTGTGCCTCCTGGTTGAGCCATTCCAAGCAAGGAATGTGAGAATCCAAACTGAGATAGTCCCTCAACTGTCACCATCACTCACTGAGACCCTCCTCAGGCCTTACTGTAGTTACTTAGGACTAACAGGACAGCTCTGGCCTGTGGGAGGCTCTATGGACTCATTAAGTCTGGAAATGCTTGGGAAATGTGTCTGCAAAGGCTCCTGGCCAACTGTCATCATTATCATCAGCCTACAGACACTCTCCCAGAAGGCAAAATATTGCAAAGTCTGAGATCCTGGCCCTGGCCCAGCCCTTCATTTCGACCTACCTCAAAATCAATGTCTTCTTAGTTTCTTTCTTATGAATTCTTCATGGCCCAGGACTCAAGTGCCAGCACAGGGCAGTGTATTACAAAAGAGAGCCATGCATCCCCCTGGAGGGCCTCCTCCTCTGAACTGATCTTGGAGCTCACTAGCTGATGCTTTTCTCCTTCAGCTTTTGTGAAGACTGCCCTAGGCTAAAAGTCAGAAGATTTTGTTTGTTGTAGTTACTACAGGCTTCTCACTCCTTGTTGAAGTTTAAGGTTATACATATGGTTCTCTCTCTCTCTCTCTCTCTCTCTCTCTCTCTCTCTCTCTCTCTTCTCATACACACACACACACTCACACACACCCCTCACACACAAAAGCATGTACTTATCCATCTGAATAGTTGCTTGCCCCTTTTGGTTCTAGTATGAACTAGTTAAGCCAGGACCCATTACCATCTTCCAGAAGTGTTGGAGGCAGTTAGTATTGTTTCTGAAATAATTTCTACTTTTATGTAATAATCTATTGTTCTTTTTTCCTTCTTCCAACTCTCTCTTTCCCCTCCTCTTTCCTCTCTGCTTGTCTTTCTCTGCCTTGTCCAACACCATTTCTGTTTCTTCCGGGTTGTATGACGTTTCTCTCTGACTCCTAATCCCACTGCTTCTTGTATTATAATCTGAATCTGGCTTTTCAGTGTCTTCTTCTTCACTATGCAGGTTACACAGCTTAGGGTTCTATGACTTAAGCATCTTACAAGGCACGTCACAAACCAGTTTTTCTAGATAACTTAGCAGGATTCCAAATACAACTGAAATTAGAACGCTGCACTTCAGCTCCTGCCAAGAGAGTAAGCAGGGACAGAAATCTATCTTATGCTTCTCTTTCCATGGCATGTGCCCTGGGCCAAGGCCCTGCTAAGTGAAGGAACGGGCATGCTTCTATAATTCAATGACTAACCATAGCTCAGTGTGAGTAACCAATTAAGCAGGTACAGGTAGATCTTCCATAACTGCTTCTTGTACCACAGGCACACAGGCCATTATTGTTTGGCTGAGTGGTTAGTTTTTGAGAGAAGGTCTGTTTATGTATCCCAGGCTGGCTTGGAACCTAAACTCATCCTCCAACCTTGATCACCCAAGGATTGGGATTTCAGGTATTTACCACCAAGCCTGACTTGACGAAGAGTATTTAAACCAACATCTCAGAATGAGCCTTTCATGCTATGTTCCCCAATTTCCTATTAAGGGCATGTTGGTGGGGTACAGCATGCCACTGTGAATCCATGCTACCCCATTTCTTCATTAATTAGTTGGCTTCTGTACAGAAACCACAGAATAAGAATGGTTATAAGAGTAAATTTATAATTGCCTATTAGATAGACTGTGATTGTAAAAGATTAAGCTTTGGATATTCTTTTTTCTGTACTACTACTTCAACATAAAAACAATAATCCTAAGTAAGACATGTTTTTTGGAAGGCTCATCTAACTCAAAGGAGGCTAATATTCAAAGAATAACAGGTTTAATTACAGGAGGAGAAGGAGGAGAAGGAGGAGGAAGGGGGAGAGGAAGAGTCATGGAAATATCTCCAGGATGCTGAAAGACCTGTTTACATGAAGTTCTCAGAAACTTTAGAAGGTGCCAATGTTGCTTCGTTGTTTAACCTAGTTTCATTCCAAAACCCTGGGCAGTTAAATCTCTAGAACTATTCTTAGTTTATGAGACTTAATGCAGCTTGTCTCCTGCCTCATGGATAGGGCCAAGAAAAGAGAAAAAAGAAAAAAACCAAAACATTATTTTTCTAATGAGGTAAACAGGCAAGAGTTGGAGGGAGATGGGAAGAGGGTTGGCATGTGGACCACTGTGATGTGCTTTTAGCCCAGCTTTCAGCTGTCACGAACCTCTTTCTTTTGCATGTCAAACTCCCAAGTTTACCAAGCTCCTTTCCTGTCATGATCCTTGGGCTCGGCCATGCATGATCGGCTCAACTGCTAACTCCTACATGGTATACCATGATGCCTATCTTTACTTTGATTTTAGGACTTTTTTCTTAATTAATAATAAAAAAATGACAACAGAGGAGGAGAAAAACCACATTTTCCTGAAAGAGAACACATAAACACGGTATGGAGGACCGATGATGCAACCAGTTGGGTGGGACTAGAAAAGAAAGATTCAGAAGAAAAAGGCAGAGAAGGGAGGCTGTAGAAATGCGAGATGTGAAAGGAACCTTGTTAAGGTTGGTTAAGGAGGTGACAAGTCAAAGTCACTGATGTGGCAGCAAGGCCCAAGTCTTTGCGTCCCATAGACTTGTCTGTCAGAATGGAGCTCTGGTTGCCAAAGGTTAACAAAGAGACACAATGGATGTTGCAGAATACACTTACTTGTCATTTCCCTATGGGGCTATTTATCTATAGTTTTTAATGACTTTGCCAGGGCATTGCTTCTCAGGGGTCAGCACAGGAAACAGAAACACTCTGGGTATTTCCAGTTGGCAGAGCTGAGGTAGACATTGTCAGGGAAGCTGCCAACAGAGTGTGGGCTTCAAGGCATCATTGTCCATCATATCCAAAGAACAGGAAGTCACTGCTGCAATTGTAGTCAGGGGTCTCCATTGCTTTACCCTATACCAGAAACTGAGGCAGCTCTACTCAGATCCACCTCTTCTGCATGCATATGCCAGCCACCACAGCCATGAAGCCTCTGCCTCCCCTGCCTTGTAAACCCTGGGCAAGGGCAGCCCCTGGCCCAACTGTATCTCCACAGTATAGCTGGGACAAAGCCTAAAGAAGTCACCTTATGATCCTAAAATCTCTAAAGAGACACCCAATCACATGATAGCTTGACGGAGGGCAGACCTTTGGACAAGTTACTTCCCACTCAGCTGACATAGTTCACCCTGGAGCTACCATCAGGAAGGGGCAACCCCAGAAAGCCTTTCCTGTGTCCCTCCCCAACTTCAGACTTACCACCCTTCTTTGAAACTCACTAATTTTCTCATCAATAGACTAGCAGTTACATTATCCTATATTTTATTAAGTGAATCTATGTTATTCTCCCTCTGATTGCATATTTTATAAACTTACAACAAAAAAGCAACCAAACCCCCCAAAATATCTTGTAATAAATAGACATTAGTCACAAAATGGGCTCTAGTTATTATATTATTGTCTCAAATTCCTAAGTCCCATCAACTTTGTGAAGGCCGGAACTTTGCTTGATGAATGGCCATCGGGGCCTGGCGAATACTTATGACCATTTCTAGCAGGCAGTGTCTCCTCCAGGGTGCACTCCCCAGTTGTCCTAGTCTGCTCTGTCTATGAGAAACACTGTAAAGTAAATGGAGTTTAGCAACAGAAGTACTTCTCACAGAGCTGGAGGCCCAGGATTAGGGAGCCAGCATGACAAAGGGTCTGCTGAGGGCCTCCTTGAAGACTGCAAGTTGTTGTCTGGCTATGTGGAAAGGAGAGACTGAAAGCTTTCTGTGTAGCTTTGAGAAGTCACTAATCCCATTCACAGGGCTCTGCCCTGGTGACAAATGGAACACTGCCAACTGGCAAACTCCTAATACATCACAGTGGGGCTAAGGATGCAAACCCAGTAATTTGAAGGGACACACAAAGTTAGTTAGTCCCTAGCACCAACACAGGCATACATATACACACAGAGACACACACAGACATCATACACACACACACACAGCAGACCACACACACAGAGACCCATACACACACACACACACACTCACACTTAATGATTTCCTTGGTGCCATTTCTCTATCCTCAGAAGCATGGGTTTGGAAAAACAAAGGGAAATAACACCTGGATCCAAAACAAAAGTAAAGAAACAATTGGAGCAGCTGACTTTAAGAATGAATCTGGTTGCCAGAGGATTGGTCACCATGGAACATCTGCATAACTTGGATTGCCTTGTGTCTGGTTTGGAGAATGTCACCACAGATTGAAGAAGATCAGCATCCTGTGAAAGATCTGCATTGGCCTGCTCATGTTTCGCAGATCAGCTAATGACTAAGTTGATATTATGAAATTTTATCAATCTACATCAATGCTGTAAACAGTCTGAACATACTCTTCTCTGATACTTCCCTTTAATTGACACACATTCTTTTCATTGGCTTGGTGTGTGATTCATTAGGACATTCTTTCACAGGATGAGGACAGTAGAGAGAAAACTTGGTTGGATGGCAAGAGAGGATAGGACTGATTTCTGCTGGAGAAGGTTCTGGGACAGCAGGCTTTGTTTCCAGGATCTTTGCATAGTGTTTCTTTAGGGGAATGTCACAGGGCTCCATTGGTATTCTTGCTGCCATGAAATAATACAGTGGGCATCTGGACCTGGAGGCAAAGTTCAGACACATTCGTTATTAGTTATCCAATCTAGATAGTTGATATACTAGTGCAGAGGCCTAGTTCCTATTGGAGATGGACTAAAGGAGACAGAGTCATGCTAAGGACTCTTGACTTCTGAGAATCAATAACTCTAGGCCACAGTAAACTCTTGCTCACTTAGGTTTGTTAAGTGGATTTTGCCCTCTAGGAAGAGACCTGTCTCTTAGTGGAGGAGAAAGTCACATGGTCTTGTTGAGGACAGGCCATAGAGGAGCTCAACCATGTCCTGGGATTTCCCAGGACAGCCTGTGTTTCCTGTCTCTTCTTCCACTTGATAATATTTCTCATCTGTTCTCTCAGCAAAGCACAAATGCCCAAGAGAGCCAGTTGGCATCTTCTTTCATGTTGGTTTCTGCCCGAGTTTTGCAGTTCTTTCAGGGCCTGTCTGTAGAAGGCATTCATCCTCTTGCCAAAAAAAGAAGCATGGCTCCCTGGGAGACAGTAAGACCAGTGCCAGGAAAGCACAAAATGGAGAGAGGACCCTTCTTTTGAGAAAGGACTCCCATGGCAACCCAATGGTGATGATCCTGTATTTCTGCTTCAAGCTGGTTCCTCTGGCACAGCTGACTGACATAGCATTGCCTTGAATTATTTATCAGCTCCAGCAGAGAAACAAAAGCAAGAGTCGTTCTGTCTCGCCCCCGCCCCTCAGAACTCACTGTGCTACTCTTTGACCCCTGGGAAATCTAAAACTTGACCATGAGCCACCTGAACTCTCCAAGTCACTTTGGGAAAGGACAGGAAAGGGTCCCACCAATGTCTGCTTGAAGGCTGCTGGAATTCTGTTGAGAGTATGTCTCGGTCTCCTTGTTTCTTCATCTTACTCTTTGCTCTTCTGTCACTGTTTGATGGAAGGACAGGCAGACTTCCAGTTGGATAACCTCCATTATTTGCAGGTACCAGACAAATTTGCCTTCACACAGCCTCCAAGGCGCCTCACTGACAAGCTCCATACATCCGGTCCCAGGCAGCCTGGATTCACATAAGAACATGGATGGAACAAACAAAAGTGGCTTTCTTGTCACTGTCACTGAGTTTCAGCCACTATAAACCTCATGCCCTTGACTTTCATTCCAAGATTCTTGGATCTTACTTCTCCAATGAAATAAAACTCACCAGCTAAAACAATAGTTCTCAACCTTCCTAATGCTGCAACCCTTTAATACAGTTCCTCATGCTGTGATGATCCCCAAGCATAACATTATTTCATTACTGCTCCATAACTGTAATTTTGCTATTGTTATGAATCATAATGTCAATATATTATATGCAGGATATCCAGTATAGACCCTGTGAAGGGGTTGTTCAGTAAACCCCCCACCGAAGGTTTGAGATACCCACAGGTTGAGAATCACTGAGCTAGAAGCTCCCCTTTCATCTCTGCATTAGACCTCTATCATCTCCCATTAACTTCCTCCTTCCCCTTGTCCAGCTGGAAGGAATCTTTCTCTTAAGGAACTGACATCACTATCTCTGTATTCTGGATCCCTTCTCCTGAACACCCTCTTTCTTCACAAATACTTCATTAGTACTTTTTATCACTGCGGTGATGAAGCATCATACAAAGTCACTTTGAGAAGGAAAGGTTATTCTGGATCACAGTTCAAAGTGACGGTAGTTCATCACTGCAAGGGAAAACGTAGTAGCAAGGGTGGAGCGATTGATCACATTGGGTCCACACAGGAAGCAGAGGTGAAAGCTGTGCTTCAGTTGTTTCCCCTTTGCTATTCAGTGTAGGAATCAACACAAAAGATGAGGTTACCCATATTTGGAGTTTCCCCACCTCATTTGACCTGATCTAAAACTCCCTCATAGACAGGCCCAGAGTTTTGTCTCCTAGGTGATTCCAGAGCCTATCACAGTGATAGTATCACATCACATCAGCTGTCTTCATAGGTGTACAGCATACAAAGCAGGGAGCTAGTGGCCTGAGAATAAATCCCATCCCCACTCCTTTGAACTGCTGTGGGGCTGCCTACGGCAGTTAGTAGATATTGGAAATCTCTGTCAATCAGAGCTATAACAGTTCCTCCAACAATGTCACCAATATGTGTATGTTACTATTGTTTGGTTTAGGGACCCCAAGACAAGGGACTGAGATGCATATTTTAATATCAAAGCAGACTTGGCCTCCAGGTTCTCCCAGCATCCCTCAGTCCCTACCTGGCATACTCTGCCCCCAACCTTGAACTTTATAGCTCAGTGGCTGGGCTGCCCTTCCCCCAGAGGCTCCTCCCAGACATTTTGGCCTCCCCTCCCCTCCCCTTCCCTCCCCTCCCCTTCTCCTGTTCTCTCTTCCTGCTCTTGTGCACCCTTCCTCTCTATATTCTCCTCCCCTCTCCCCATGGTGACTCTCCTGGTCTCAATCCTTGGGACCTATGAACTTGCCCATAGGCTTCCCAATAAACCTGCCTTTAATGCAATCTAATCTGGCTTGAACTGGCTCATTTCACCTGTGGAGAAATAACCTATCAACCATAACAATAAGTTGTCAACAAAATCAACATGTTTGGATCTGTCAAAATCCAACAGATACAAAACTGTCCCCCTCAATTTAGCACTCTGAATTTGGTTTCATTTTGCTGTTTCAACTTTACCAGCAAGAACCTTGCTTATAAAAGTTACTCCAGTACTGAGAGAGAGAGACAGAGAGAGAGAGAGAGAGAGAGCAGAGAGGGGCGGGGGGAGACAGAGAGAGAGAGACAGAGACAGAGAGAGAGAGAGATCAACAGATCTCTCTCAAATGATAGACTCACCCTCAAAACATGGCAGAGAAGGAACTGAGGGAAACGGCCCTTCTGTGATATGGCTGACTGCTGAAAAGACTTCAGATATTGAAGGAAACCACACATACCAAAGTGACATTGGAGTTTACATTGAAAACTGTAAAATAACTAGCCAAAGGTCAGAACAATAAGTGATTTAACTACTCTATGCCTCTGCTTGGTCATGCAGGGATGGTTTCAAGGATTAAAGGAGTTAGTTAATTCACAGGAAACCATTAACTGGAGCTCAACACATAGTAAGCACTCAATAAAGTTGTTTGTTATTCTTGGATGTGCTTGTCCCCATCAACCTACATAATTCTTCCTTTGGCCTTAACCCACTCTGCCTGAATTTGTACTGCCTTTGCCTCTGAACTTTTTCAAAGACCCAAACTCTACTCCAATTTTCCACTTCAGTCTGCATTCTCATTTTTTTAAATCCTCATTTAAAAATTTTTTTTAAATCTTATTTAAATCTCTCAAAACATCTGCTGGATTTTAAACAAGTGTGCTGGCACCTGTATTTCTGGCTGGAAAGAATGTCAAGAGACATATAGACTGTTTCTGATTCTTGGCGTTTCTACTTGCTGCTTTCCAACTTTGCAGTGGTTTGAAAATCACGGGCGTGTGGAGGAAATGCCAATGTAAATTTACCATTTTAGCAGAAACTAACTCTCATTGGACTTACCTATGTAACTCTGATAAACTAAATTATAAGGAATTAAAGGGGGTTAGGCTGCATAAACAAAGCCACCGAATGATGGAAACCTGCCCTGGAGGCGGCAGGGTGGGGGTGGGAGGTAAGGGGGTACCTGTGGGCCCATGCCAAGGTGTCCTGTCCCACCCCAACCGCCAACCCACAGAAATCACAATTGCTAGAAAGAAGATAGGCCTAATATGTGGGAAGTTTACTGTGAAGGAAGGGGAGTGAAGACTTAGAAAAGGGAGAAGCAGAGAAGGGGGGGACAGAGAAGGACAGAAAGAGAGGCCACCCTGGGGAGAGAGCAAGAGAGACTTGGGGGTGTCGTGGGGGGTGAAAAAGAAGGAGGGAGAGAGAGAAAAGGGAAGCTAACAATCTTCTTAAAAACCAGCAGGCCACCCGCACCTGGTGACAACACAGGTAGTAATGTCGGCAGATGATGACATAAGCTGTTGTAGCTCCCTTTTACTGGGTCCCTGGGAGGACCCCCTGTAAGGCAATACTGGAGATAAAGAAAAAAATGTGTTACACTCTCACTGATTCTTGGACATAAATCTCTCATCTCATAAGTTGTTGCTCACTGGGATTACGAACCACCTATTTTTGATGTGCCTCCATTCTTCCCCACCCCGTTAAGGGCACCTAGTAGATACTTCTGTTTCCCACTGGCTTTGTGACTCTAACTAGATCAACTGTCCCTCTAGCCCTTGGCATTTGAAAAAGAAGGTTTAGACCATTTTGGGAGAGAATGACATGTGTTTGTCTTGCTAATGCTGCATTCCCAAGGCAGGATCTGTGTGGGCCAATCAGCAAGTTCCTACAGTCCCACTGCCAGTTTGAACCAGCATATGCACTAGATAATTGTAAAACTTCTTCCTGTATGCTGCTTTGTCTGGAAGCTCTCAGGGCATCTTAGTCTTAGTAGATTAGGATCACAGTAGGCTTCTCACTATCCCCCAGTGGGTGCTTTGAAGTCCAAAGTGAGCCTGCTGCTGATCCATCTGCCTTGCTCGTGACTTTAGCTTCAGCTGCACTTGGCCCAGGGTGCCCAGGCTCCATCTAGGGAAGCTGCCACTGTCACCATGGAGCCAGCAGTCATGTCTAGAACCATCAGAGCGTGATTTTACACTACAAAGCCCTTTCTCCTCAGGCTAGGTATGCAAGAGGGAAGCCTCTCTTCTGCATGGTGGAGTGAAGTACATATATGGTGATTTTCATGGCTATATCTGATGCTTAGCTTAGCCTGTATCTGACTTGAGCCTTGACTCTGTGTGACCTTGAACAATTTCTCCACTGTCTTTTGGAAGCTTATTCTGAAACAAGATCTTTTGGTCATAGCACTCTTTTATTATCCTCTCTATTGGGTTGTAATAACAGCAACCCCCCAACTCTATATCCATAGATTTGTTTGCTGCGGTTTTAGTTACCCATTGTCCAAAAAGTATTAGTGGGAAGATCAAAGAAACAAACCCTATAAATCTTCAATCATTTTTGTTATTGTACATAATGAGTGAAAGGTATTCATTGTTGTTGCTAACCCTTTGTAATGCCTAACTCAAATTCAATTCTAACACGGCTGTTTATGTGTGGAGGGGAGGGCGATGACATAGGTCTTGATACTAAATGTGGCCTCAGGTATCTACTGTCTTAAAACATTGGCCCCCATAGATAAGAGAAATGCATTATATTGATGTTTACTATGTAGAAAGGAAGGCCAGGTTACACACACACAACACACACACACACACACACACACACACTGTGCGCACGTGTGCACACAAATACAAACTTTGTCATCTTCTTGCAGTTTAGTTCTGGAATGCCCTTGAAAGACTCTGATAGGTCATTTCTCCATCGTCGGTGAAATGAGCAGTTCAAGTCAGATTATTTTACATTACATTATATTATAGGCAGGTTTATTGGGAAGTTGCTCTGGGGTGGGCAAGTTCGAGGACAGGGAAGTCGCCATGGGAAAATGGGAGAAGGGAAGGAGAGAGAAAGAGAGAAAGGGGCAAGAGTACTGGGAGATGAGAGATGAGAGAGAGAGAAGAGAGAAGAAGAGCAGAGAGAGGAGAGAGAGAGAGAGAGAGAGAGAAGAGGGGAGAACAAAATTAAATAGGGGGACCCTCTGGGGAAAGGACAGCAGGAAGGTAGGGACTGAGGGATGCTGGGAGAACCTGAAAGCCAGGTCTGCTTTGGTATGTAAAATATGTACCTCAGTCCCTTGTCCAGGGTCTGAAACCAAACTGATCCTGTCCTGAAGTCTTGGTCCCAGCTTGGCTCTCATGGAAGGTAGCAGAAACCTGTGAAAGCCAAGGCTAGGGTGAGATCTTCTATCTCTAGGTGCACCAATTTCTTTTTCTATTTGTACTTCCTAGTTGCTGTGAGGTAAGTAGCTCTATTCCACCGAATGAACCTGCCATATAAAAGGTCTGAGCTACAGGCCCAAAGTCACAGGACTAGTCAACTCCAGGTGGACTGAGCCCTAAAGAGGCATGGGCCTAAACAAACCTTCCATCTCCTTCCTGTGATCTCATGCATTTTGTTGCAGTAACTGCCATCACCAGGACAAAGAACTTTCCCTATATTACAGAATTTCTGGAAAATGCCAGGATACACTTAAGAGAAGTCCAACTTATTATCCAAATGGAAAGAGCTTTGATCTTGCTGACCTCACACTTCCCCTTGAAGACTGTTGATGGAAAGCCCTGATTTCACTCTCCCATCACACAGGGACTCAAGATTCTGTTATATCAAGGGCAGAGTGACATAGCTGTTTTCATTTCAAGATACCACACCACACTGCCACATCTTAATAATTTTGACCTTTAAGCCGTGGGAAGCTGTGTGGGTGAGGCTACCTATGAACTCCCTCCCCCGTGCTCTGTTGGTTGCCAGCAGTCTGTCTCCGGGGGCCTCAGGCCTTCCTCCCACCTGCTTTGTTTCTGCCAGCTTAGTGCCGAAGTCAACACTGAAGGTACAGCCTGTCCTTGGTAGAGCTGGGCATACCGTGGAAAATAACTTCTGGGGGAGCTTGGGAAATTGACATCTGAAGGTGAAGTCTGTCATTTGGCCCAGAGAACTCGGTGTACCTTCTGTCCAAGAAGTTGCTGGCAAAAACACGGTGCCAATGGCCAGACTGTGTGGACCTCAGTAAAGGGCCACTGAGTGTGCCCAGTAGGCAGCACTAGTGAACAGAGAGTGCTGAGGTCAGACAGACAGGAACAACCTCCACAGTGGAGATTGAGAAGCCACTGTGAGCCTGAGAATCTGGAGCAGGAAAAAAACTAGAGTCTGCTCAGCGTCTCCTAGGGCTGTGGAGAATGAAGTAGTTATAGGATGGTCCATGCATCTTACAGCGTCTAGCATGCATTTCTGTAAAATTACAGCTTTCATCCAAATGACAGCTTTATCAAGATTTAGCGCTGGGGTTGAGCAGACATCTGATTGACTCTCCTATTTCGGATTCCTCATCTATCATCTCTCTGCTCTAAAAAGATTTTTTTTATTTTACTAAATTCATTGCCCCACCATCCTCTCTTTTGTAGGATAAACAGCAGGATACAGTGCAGAGTCTACATGCCAATCTAGTCCACTGTAATATCAGCTTGAGCAAGTTCAAAGTAGTATGAAGCTGTTTGCACTGGGGGGAAGTCTGCTTCATAGTCTGACTTAGAAAGCCTGTCAAGGCACCCTGACAACAAGTCACACCAGAGTAGACATGGCACTGCCCCAGCCCCAAGTACCAGTGCAGCAGGGACTGTCACCTCCTCTCTCACCTTTCCCTTTACAAACTTCTACCTCCTTCCTAGGGCAGAGTGCTACACAGGCTTTGTTCTGGGGCCTCCCAGAAGTTTTGGAAAAACTATGTAATTCTCCTTACACATTTTAAAATTAAGTTGCATAATCACTCTATAAATGATTGAAAAACATATAACTTCTTCAGTGTAATGTACAGAAATGTCAACATTATCTATTCAAAAGGCTCATAGACAAACTTTATCTTTTTTAAATCTCATTTTTCCCTTTTTGAACTCATTGCTATTCCATCTTACATAGAATTTTATATTAGTATGACTACTTCTATGCTTGATAATCATTTATAGACTAGCATATCAATTCTAGACAGCAAAATATGTACTTTAATGAGAATTTTATGTATTTTATTTTATCTAGATTAATTTTTCTATTGTTTGTTATTAATATAAAATTGAGGAAATTCAATTTACTACCATTATAAGACTTTGAATGTCACTAAATACTCTGGATTGATTTAGCATTATAATATATGTTATATATAATTGGGTGAAATAAGCTTCTAAAATAACAACCAATACCCCAAAAGAAGAAAGCCTTTTAGGAAAGATTAATGATATATCACAGATGAATATTTCTTATTGCCAAGTGGCAACTGCATTTTGTGACAATTGTCAGCAAAAGGCAGAGAAGCTCTTAGCCACTGGATCTACTACAGAAAAGTTGAAAGAAACAAGATACTGCACCCAAATTAAAAAGCCAATATGGATTCATAATGCATGATAATCTTTTTGGCAAAACCTCAAAAAACTTGTTCTCCATAGGTTTGATTAAATATTCTCATGTAGCTCGCTTTCATTTGCTGCTTTAATCTTTAACCTTTTCCTACTTGAAATCAATGCCAAATATGTACCCGGGACACAGGCATCAATATTTCAAGCATTTGGCATCCTAGCACGTTTTCTTCTGATGGACTTCCCCTTAAAGGAAAAGAAGGAATAAATGTGAGCATGATACTCCCAAGGGTACTTTCTCAGAATGAGCACAGGGAAGAGCCATATAAAAATGGTACTTGGGCTTGCTTCTTTAAAAGTTACCCATGCGTGCATCCCTCCTTTGATAACAGTTGTTATCAAAGAGCACATTGTCCAGGCACTTCATTTTTACAGTCCCATGATGGTACCCTCTCCAGTATTCATTTCTTCATGTTCATATTGTACAGTACTCATTATAGTAGGCTAACAAGAATGGCCTTCCTTCATCAAACAGGTCCTCTTGTCCTCTCTTCCTTCTCCCTGACCCTTCATCCTCCTAATATAGCTCTCATTGAAGACTTGAGTCCAGAGTGTGGAGAAAAGGCCCTGTGGAAACCAGAAAGGGACTAAATTCCCCAGTACAAACCTAGTCTAGAAAGTAAACTCCAAACAGTAAAAACACACAGCGTCTTCTACCTACAGCGGAATGACATGGCCAAACAAAATTAGCTGTGACCTATAGTCCTATAGAATTGTCCTCATTCTCATAGTGGAAATGGTGTGTAAGGAATGTCATGAAAAGTGGCTCATCTTAACCAAAGAATGACAAACACCTTCTAAATGGAGAGCCTTCTTTTTCCCCACCAGTCACTCATGACCATACACACACCAGAGGTTCTTCTGAGAACCTCCATGCCCACTGCTCTCTTATCAATGTACTGAATAAACCTTTCTTCTACTTTAAAGAGTAAATCCTTGCAACAATTTCCCACGATCCCCACCACACTGGACCCTATTCTTTCCAACTGGCACAGTAAGACTTGCTAATACCTGAGTCCTGTGAGTGTATCCTTTACAAACGAGAGGTGGACCATTTCTAAAGATCTTGCTCCTTGTTGGAAAAATAGGGGTACACTCCCAGTTGTTAGCTTTCAGCCTCCTACCTGACTCTTTTCTCTCCTCCTGTAGTGTCTTCATCACAGGACACTTAGATTCACAAACTCCCCACATAGTTTCTCTATACTTTGAAAGAAGAGAGGAATGGAAATTGACAAAGGGAAAAAAATAGGTTTATCTATAGTTTGATCAAACCTGGGGAGAGAAAGGTTCCTAATTTTTTCTGCCTTTCTTATAGCAATGCCATGATTTTATAGAGAAGAGAAATTAAAAAGCCAAGGAATATGTGTGTGGATAGTTTTATGTCACCTCGACATGAACTGGAGTCATTTGAGCAGAGGGAACCTCAATTTTAAATATGCTTCCATAAGATTGGGTTGTAGGCAAGTCTGTAAGGCTTTATTAGTGGTTGATGGGTGGTGCCATCCCTGGGCCGATAGTCCTGGGTTCTATAAGAAAGCAGGCTGAGCAAGCCATGGGGAGCAAGCCTAGCCCTGCATCTGCCTCAGCTCCTGCTTCCAGGTTCTGCCTGTTTGAGTCTCTGTCCTGACTCCCTTGGATGATGAAAGTGATATGATGTGTAAGCAAATACACCCTTCCCTCCCCAACTTGCTTTGTGTTGGTGGGGTTTATTACAGCAATAGTAACCCTCACTAAGACAATATGCACATGCTAACTGTGCAAGAAGTTCTCAGGACTGTGTGAAAAGCAAGTTTCTTGCTAAGTAGAGCCCTTCAGCCCTTTCCTTCCCTCAGCAATGAATTCCTGAGGAAATATTAAGGAGGTCTATTGTTCCAATAGTCTAAAAGCTGGGGTGGGTGGGTTGGGGTTATTTGTCCGCTGCTCATGAAATGAGCCAATTTAAGGCAGATTAGATTATATTAAAGGCAGGTTTATCGGGAAGCTGTTAGATGGGGAGTACACTGGCCCAGAGACCAAGGTCAGGGAAGTCCCTTGGGGAGGGGAGAGAGAAAGGGCCTGTATGTAGACAGAAAAGAAAAGATGAAGAGAGAAGGAGAAGGGGGTTGCAATTTTCTGGATTATATTGGGAGGAGCCTCTGGGAGAAGGGCAGTCCAGCCATTGGTCTGGGAATATTAAGGTTGAGGGCAGGGTATGTGAGGTAGGGACTGAGGGATGCTGGAAAACCTGGTATGTAAAATATGCACCTCATTCCCTTGTCCCCAGGTAGGAAACCAAACATCTTACATCAGTGTCTCCCTTTGGAATATCTCCCCAGGGTTTCAGCATCAAGGTGATATTCTATCTTTAGTGTCTCAAGGTGGCTGTCACTTTCTACAGCATCAACTAGAAAGGCTTCTCAAACTGAACTTCGGTGATTTTGGTTTGTGTTGGTTTTTTTTTTTTTTTTTTTTTTTTTTTGGTGGGAGATTAATCTGGAACTGTAGCTCAGATTAAGCCTTTGGACAGAAAAACACAAGGAAGGGAATGGGCTTGCTGAGGTGTGATCCTAATGAACGTGGAGAACTGAAGGAGTCGGTGACTGGACAGGAGAGCAGCTCCAGCTCGAACTGAAGAGCCCCACCAGTGGTCACTTTCAGAACCTGTTCTTGCTTCCCTCTAACTCTGACAACTTTAGGATTCTCAGAGCCAAGAGAAGAAACCAATTTGAAAAGACAGAAGGAAGGAAGAAGATGACGTCCTCTCAGTCTCCGGCTCTCTCCCATATGACCAAGGGACTGACCCCACAACAATGGGAGCTGTAGAGGGACTGACTTCGAGAAACAAGATTGCTTCCACATCTTCTTACCCTCTTATCCAAACATCTTCCTCACTCTTTCCTCCTCCTCCTCCCTAGTGAGGTACCATTAGGCCGAGCAACCTCTACAGGCAAGCAGCAACGAGAATGCCCAAGCACCTGGATCCCCTGAGGTTACTGTAGCTCAGGAATCCTGGGGTTTCTCCTTTTTCAAGCCTCAGCCTGACAATTCAAGAAGTTCCAAGAGCTTTCTGGAAGTGGAGCCAGGTGACCCACTTGAATGAGTGATCTGCAGTAATTCCGAAGCTATAAAAGACTGTGTTCATTTATAATTTTATCAAGCTGTAGTTTATAGCCCACTTAACAAAGTTATTGGCTACATTACGGCCTGTTATGCTTAACAAAATCTGTAATGACTCCTATGGACATAGAAGACACGCAATGAGTATGATGTCAGGGTTGTTATCCTTTCTTACAGATGAAGTATCTCTTTCACCTAAATGCACAGACTGTGAATTGAACAGTAATCCTGGGGGCAGGTTTAAAGGCTGCTTTGAGCTTCTCTTGGGCTCCTACTGATGCTTACACAACTCAAAGCAAACATTTAGATCTGCTAGTGGAGTTTCTTCCCCTATATCAAGTGATAATCAAGATTACAGACTAACATTACGATCCGATCCGTTTCTTACTGATAAGGCTAAAAACATCTTAAAAGGGTGCATCTTAGTTTTAGCAATTCTGGGATCACCCTTGTATGTGACACTGTGCTTTATGAAAAGTAGATGCCTTGTCTATATTACATATTTGTAACTACATATTTGAGAGCACATGAGGAGACGTTCTCTTTGAAGGAAGCATGCTGTTCTATCTTAACTGGTTTCCCTAACTCCCCAACTCTGTGCACTCAATTTATGCTAAGTCAGTGGTCCTGTGCCTTCCTAATGTTGTGACCCTTTAGTACAGTCCCTTATGCTGTGCTGACCCTCAAACCATAAAATTATCTTGCTGTTACTTCAAACAGTAATTTTCCTGCTGTTATGCATTGTAACGTAAACATCTGATATGCAGAATATCCAATATGCGATCCCTAAAGAGGTTACAACCCACAAGTTGAGAACCACTGGTCTAAGGTATGATTTCAAGCCACATGCAATAATTTACAGGGATATAGGCCTTCATGACACAAGGTTATTTTTATGATTTGTTGAAATCAAAACTTTATAATTAAACAAAAATATATCTTACCATTAAGTGTTCTTATCCTAAGGTATACTTTTTGCTAACTAAATAGAAAAACATTAAAGTTGGTGGTATAAACAAAACATGATGCTTTTTTTGAGCAAGTTATACTCACTGAACCTTTAGACACCATATTTCATCAGAAACGATAGCAGTGTTACCCTAAATTAAGGTAACATAGTATGAGGAGTTAGATTGGTGAAGGAAGCCAAGCAGCGAGGGAAAAAAAAAGCCATTAGTGTTGATTTACTTAATTTGAAATCTCTTTGGAACAATTAAAAATAGGAAAAGGTGGTCAGCAAGACCCTTCTTAGTGTCAAAGTTCACATGGATGCTTGGTTCAGTCGTGCTCAGCAAGCCACAGAGGCGTAGAGATGTGACCTGGGCTTGGAAAATACTAGGACATAGGATGGAGAGGAAGAAAATCTACAAGGGACAATGGAAAGTCAGACCTGTGGAGAAGACTGGGATCAGAGCAAATCAAACTTCAGCTGATGCTATTTTCCTACGGCTGCACACCTACCTCTTTGTCCTCATGTGTGAGTCTCGGCTTCCACACTCCCGTTTACTCCCTCTACTGAGCTGAACCAGCTTTCCCCCTCAGCCCTAATGAGAAGAGAGTAGCTGTCTGCTGCAGAAACTGCTCTACGTGAAATATAGATATCTCTAGTTTTAGCATGGAAATAAAGCCAAGTGCTGGTCACCAGGCTATAAACACAAGAAAGCCCTTCACTGCAAGTCAGTTAACCCACTTTTCCTATCTGCTGTCTGTGATGCTGATCTTAAGATCAAAACTGCTGCTGAGGATAACAGAGACCTGGGACTTAGGGAGTGGGAATCCAACGACAACGGGAATGCCTCAGAAGCTCTGGACTATCCCCAGACCCCTCTTTCCCCTTCCTTCCACCTCCCTTCCTATCCCCTGTCTCTGTCTCTGTCTCTGTCTCTTTCTCTGCCTCTGTCTCTGTCTCTCTTTCCCTGTCTTTCCCTGTCTTTCTCTGTCTCTCTCTGTCTCTGTCTTCTCTCTCTGTCTCTCTCTCTCTCTCTCTCTCTCTTGTGTGTGTGTGTGTGTGTGTGTGTGTGTGTGTGTGTGTGTGTGAAACAGCTCAGAACACAGAACAGGAAAACACCTAACTTTTTATTGTTTGATCTTTATTTTACTTATTTTCATTATTATTTGTTTTTGCAGCTGGATCTAATGAAAGTTTTACATTTCAGGCATGGAGCTGACCTTATGAAAAGAAATTAGTTTTGGTAAATTAAAAGGGGGAAAGTGATTGTGGTGCTTAAAAATTAACGTGATGTGAATAAAAATGATGAGATCCATTTCTTTTTCTAACAAACTTTAAAAAAGTTGGGGGGGGGAGAGAAAAAGTTATAAAATGCAATGATTACAAAGCCTTGGGGAAATAGGAACTTTTTCCTGTGGTACTTTTATAAATTGACATGTCTGGTAGGAAACACTGGCCACTCAGTTACTTGCCTCTATATATGTCTGTATTAGAATTGGTCACATAATTCATGGAATACTGTAAAACACACATCAAAGTTGATCAACTCAAAAGCAGACTTATTTGAACAACAGAAAATGAAACCTGCCTAAGTGTATACTCTAGGCAGTAGGCAAAAATGACATACTGAAGGGATGGTGAGTCACACAGCCACTCAAGATCCTTTATGAGACATATACTCAAAGATACTTGCGAAAGAAATAGACTTAAGTAAAAAGCATTTCAGGAAACTGAGAAGATCCGGACAATAGCTGTCAAATTCTGGCTATTTGTTCACTGTGTGCCCTTAATCTCATTTTCCCCCCTCAAATTTACCTAATTTATCTCTTAAATCATAAGGCATCTTATACAGAAGGGCATTGCATTCTTCAAAGTGCTTTGAACAAATGCCAGGAACATGTGGATTCTGTGGATTGTAAGAGTCCTCGATATTCCATCCTCCCCTAAAATGTTCCGGGGACCACAAAGCAAGTGTGTGGGGGGGCGGGAAATAAAGCCAGCAGCAATAAACAAAAGCAAAACCACTCACTCTTGCTGCTGTTTCCAAATGTAGGTGTCATTATCACTGTTGGAAAGAACTGAGTCACCGTGATTTGCCACTTGCAAAGTTCTTCCTATGTGTTTATATGTGCTGGGTTTTGTTTTTATTTTTGTTTGTTTGTTTGCTTGCTTGCTTGCTTTTAAACTTTACTAACTTGCTGCTCCTTGAGTCTTATAAAGCTGTTACCTGTAGAACATCCCAGGTAGCCCATCCAAGAATCTTAAGAGGAGTCATAGCCAGACATGGTCAAGCGGAGAAAGGTCAGTCCTGGAAAAGAATTATATATGTGGTATAAGAGCATGTTCAATAAATACAAGACCCTCATTGAAAGAAAGGAAGAGCGAGAGCGCGAGAGCGAGAGCGAGAGCGAGAGAGAGAGAGAGAGAGAGAAGAGAGACAGAGAGACAGAGAGACAGAGAGACAGAGACAGAGAAGAGACAGAGACAGACAGAGATAGAAAGGAAGAAGGAGGAGGAGGAAGAGGAGGAGGAGAAGGAAGAAGGAAGGAAGGAGCGAGTCTTTGAGTTCCCAAGTGTTTCTAGTGAGAAGGGGACTCAGAAAGCCGAGCAGCTGCCACCCTGAACTACTTATTACCAAAAGGAAGACAATGTCAGACACCCCTTCCTGGTGGCAAGGCCAAGAGTTCAGGGAAAGAATCAACTCCAACAGAAAATGGTTGGAGAACACCCCAGGGAGAGAACTGGGGCAGCTTGTGCCTTGTAGGATTCAGGACTCTTGTGAATTGCTAACAATCCACAGCTATGTCATCCTCTCATTTCAGGCTCTACGGGAAATCTCCCTTTCCTGCCATTCTCCTGGTCCCAGCTCTTCAATCTGTTGGGTCTGTGAAAAGACTATTTACTTTTTTCTTTAGTTTACTAGTCTGTGAATCCAGAAGAGCCAAACCGAAGAATTAACAGCCTCATCTGGATTTGGATGATAGGATCTTAGATTTTTGATCCTTATGTTAGTTATCATTAAATGTGTCTCACTGGGGCACTGGAAGAAGCCTATACATTTGTCTTATGAACAGCCATGCACAGCAGGAGTTATAAGGAAGACAGATCTGCTTTTGAATCTGTGGTAACTGATGACTTTAGCTAGCCCTTTCTACACTGACTGTTGACTGGACTTAGTTATGGTTTGGACATGAAGGATCACCAAGTGTTCGTCTATTCAAAGGTTAGATCCCATCTGGTTGTACAATTTGAGGATATTCTGGAAACTATAGAATGTAGGACCTGGCTAGATTAAGTATGTCCCTACAGTCAGGTCATTGGGAATGTATTTCCACTGGTCCCTTCTGTCATACATTGCTTCCTAGCTATGAAGAAGTAGAAACTTTCTTCTGCCACTCATTCACACTGCCATGATGCTCTCTGCCCATACCCATGGAGCCAAGTGACCTCCAAAGTGACAAGCCAAAATAAATCCTTCCTTCCACGGGTTGTTCTTTAGCTAGTGTTTTATTGTAATGACAAGAATAGAAACTGGAAGTTTGGAGGTTAGTGATGAAGAGGATCAATCTGGGGGCTTAAGATAAGTGATTCCAAAATAGAGCAATGAGCAGGTTAGAGCTATGATTCTTTTTAGTCACCATGTGCCTGACTTTGGCTAGCAGAACAAGGCAAATGTGATCTAAGCAAAGGCTTAAAGAAACATCTCATTGGAGCTTGTTCTATCTGTCTCCTTCTGTGAAGTAATTCCACTACCATCTGAAGAAGCCTAGGAAGACATATTGAAAAATGGTGGGTCTGGTGATGGAAGATTTGTAGAAAGGCCCCATGTTCTGAGACTAACAGAAAACAGTCCAACTAAATAACCCACTGATGACCAAGGAAGAAGACGCCAGTAATCCCATGGAAGCATTCTGACATATTAAGCCACTGCATTTTAAGGTGCTTTTCGCAGCATCACAAATTAACCAAAGAGGAGAGCATCTAGCAAGGGGAAATCAGGGGAGGTAACAATGAGGTAGAAGAATGTCTAGGAAAAGTGGTGTCAAGTGTGAGAGGGAGTATCTCATGCTAAATAATTTGTAAAGGGAGACCAGTGGTCACTGGAAGCCAAGGAAAGGAAAATCCCGTGACTTAAGTCCAATAGGAAAATTAAAGATGAGACAAAAGTGTGGGTGATATCTTTGGGAGTTTATGGGATGACACGGAAGGAAACGGGAGCATGAGGGAATAAGTTAGGACAAGTCATCAGAAGTAACACTCCCAACAAGAAGGAGCAGGCATTCTTTGTTCTCGAGGAGAACAAATTAACTGGGCACTTAGTGGAAACACTGAGTGAGAATCTAAGAGTGTGGTCCTGGAGTCTGCGGAGTTAAACAACTACGTCAAGAGTTGTGATGTGTACTTTCTATACAGTGACTATTAGCTCCATACATGAGTGATACTGGTAGACATAAATTTTGCCAAGTAATTAAAGTACCTTTTAGGCAATGGGTGCTGAGTCAGAGCCCACACAGCCGAGGAATATCAAGGATTCTCAGATTACGTGCCAATGAGCATTCTGTGGGGAGGGTTGGGAGAAATGGCTCAGGGGCGAAAAGCACTGACTGCTCTTACAGAGGATCCAGGTTGGCTTCCCTGATCCCAAATGAAAGTTAGGATTCAAAAAATACCAAAACATCAGTCAAATAAACAGCTTCCTTAACAAAACAAGATGGACAGCATCTGAGGGATGGTGCCTGAGGTTAACTTCTGGCCTGCACAAGTGTGCAAGTGTGCAAGTGTGCTCTCACAGGGAAGAGCATCCCACATAAACACACACACTAGCACGTATACCACAGAAATCATTTGGGGGGGAACTGAATTTCTGGGAGTCAGGTCTAACTATTATAAAGGCTCCCAGATGATTGAATTACAGAATGGGAAGATCCTGGAAGAGGTGAGACAACTCCCCAACCAAGAACCCATCATATTTCTGAGAAATGAGAAATAAATGCGGAAACTCTCAGCATGTCATTTTCATATATTTAGTGATTGATCTGAACGGCTATTAACCTCAGAGATCATGTTAGGACTCAGTGACTAATGGCTATTTCTGAGTCAAAAAATGAAATAGCATTTATTTTCATGATGTAATAAAAGTCAAGTGAGCATTAACTCAGACCCCATGAATCAGCCCATATGGTCCATTTGAATAGAGCCTAAGTCCAAGCTAGCTATGGAAATAGATGGGAAGGTGTCACACAAGATTTTGAGTGTTTGGTAATCAAACTACTTGAGAAAAAAAAAAAAAGCATTGGAGAGATCAGTCTGAGAATTACATGAATAATGCAGCCTCAAACGAGACAATAAAGAATGATAGGGAAGTCTGACAAAGTAGATTTGATGGGGGAGAGGGACCTTTGTGACAGCCAACCTCCCTAAAAATATAAAGGCTAATTTAGCTCATAGGTTGCCGATTTATGAGCCTCTGAGTCACACTAGAAACTTTTATAATAGACATATAAATGTAACTACTCAAGTTACTGAGAAGGGGTCAGAAAGGTTTTTTCAAGAAGGGCTAATCATGGATACATTTTAAAGGCTAGAGATGTTTGTCATCTTTCAATTTAGCTTACAAACGTCTCATTCTGTGACCATTTCACATACGAACAAACAAAAAGGATCACAGAATGCCTGTCTGCTCTTCATTAAGACTCTAAATCATAATACCTGGGATCGCAGCTAGCAAATTCTCTCTAATACAACAGTGTCATCTAATCTGTATACTTTATTTAAATATCACTAGCTGGTAGAGTCTTTATGCCTGGAAGTATAGGCTCAATGCCCAGACTGCACAAAAAAACTAAACCAACCGAACAAAACCCAAATAACACCAACTTTCCTACTAACATCCTTCATTGTTCAAGACCCACACCCCACACCATGGAAGCTGGCCTTCTAAGATTCCTTTAAAGTATAATAGTTGTTTGTTTAGTGACTCATGACTGACATTTTAAGGGGGTGTTGATCAGCTATTTTATAGAACAGCCCTTAGCCTGAGTTTGTCTTGTTGTCTATGATTTAAAATCAAATTATATATTTTAAGAACAAATAGTGAGAGATGATGCCATATATATCCTAGTGCATTAAAGACACAGAAATATTATGGCATGTGAATCTTTATTTTTGACCATTAAAGCAGGTCAGTATCTGCCATGCTTCTCTATTGCAGTAATGTTTGTTTTCCTCTGTTATTAATATTGAGCTGGTTGGTTGGTATTTTGAGACTTTGTTGGCATTCTGCTTTTTTTTTTAAACAGATTTAGTTATTTGCTTGTGTGTGTGTGTGTGTGTCTGTCTGTCTGTCTGTTTCTCACTGTCTCTTTCTGTCTGTCTGTCTCTCAGTGTGTGTGTGGTGTGGTGTGGTGTGTGTGGGTGTTGTGTGAGTGTGTGTGTGTGAGTGTGTGTGTGTGTGTGTGTGTGTGTGAGTGTGAGTGTGTGTGTGTGGTGTGTGTGTGTGTATGGGTGTGTGTGTGTGTGTGTGTGTGTGTGTGTGTGGGTGTGGTGTGGGTGTGGGTGTGGGTGTGGGTGTGTGGGTGTGTGTGGGTGTTCCCTGCAGGTATGCCTGTGCTCCACATGTGTTCAGTGCTTGCAGAGGTCAGAAAACTTCAGATCTCCTGGAATAGGAATTACAAGTGGTTGTTAGCCTTCATGTGGGTGCTGGAAATTGAACCTGGGTTCTCTGCAAGAGCAGCCAGTACACTTAACTATTGAGCCACCTCTCCAAGCTCCAACACTGTTTTTTAGACTTTTGTTCACTAATTTTTCCTTCATAGTGAATCTTTCTAGAAACAGTTACAATGATGTTTACCAAAGGCTGATTATTGCATAGTCATTTATTAGTTGGAATTTTCATGTACTGTCCTCTTCTTTGCAGAGAGTATTTATTTATTCTATTACAGTATAGTCTCATGGATTTTTAACTCTATAAGTACTAGCACATTATTATCAATATTTGTTTTGTAGCTTAAAGTGTCCCCAATGTCCTTCAAGTATAAGGCCATGTCCCTTCATACATCCTCATCATTCCCCTCTCTCTCTCTCTCAATCTCTGATTGCTTTAAGCACGTTTTTATTTTGGACATTGAGCAATATTCCATGCTCATCTATATTTTTTCCTCTCAAGCATAGAATCTGTCATTTTTCCAGGGAATGTTAGCAGCTTTTATTAAAGAATAAATTCAGGCACCAAGATTTGGGTAATCATTATATTCATTAGTAATGGACACCACTGGTTCTTGTCTCACTGTACAAAAAAAATCTAGGGGGTATATGTTGGAAGACAGAGGTTTATGTGTATTTATGCATTACTATAATTCTATATGTGTCTACGTGCATTACTGTATGTTCATGTTTCTACTCCAATATAATGTAACACCACAGACTTCGTTCTACCTCATTTTTTTTCCTTTTTTGTAACTTTCTCTAATTGTGAGAAACGTGCTTCTCATTTCCCATTACTACATTAATTTAATCTTATGAATACTTGAATAGTTTATAAAAGTCTATTGTTTTACTCTTTAAAAGTTCCATATATTCATTTTCATATGCACATATTTAAAAATGCTCTTCTCTGTGTAAATGAGACTTACCATATGCCCAACAAATAGACAACCAAAGCATTGAACAGTGACTGCTCTTGTATTTCAGTCTGTGTAGCTTTTTGTGGTTAAGCAAGCTGAAGCGATGTAACCAATCACCAACATATTCACCATACAATAGGAGAAAGACCAGGGCTGACTTCAGGAAAAAAAAGATCCCAGTAATACAGAAAAGAATTGGGAAAACACACACAGAGACATACAATTAACCATTAGTATCTACAAGACACAGTTCCCCTGGAATGTGGTGACTTGTACATGACCTGTCCAATCATGGCAACCTTCAGACTGTCAATGGAAATGCACGAACTAGTGATACTCGCTCTTTCTCTCAGCATCATGGGCTCACAAGAATCTGACAGCACAGGGGCATCTTTATCAGTCAAACTGACAGCTTTGTGTGTAGTTCCCTGGGAGACATTTCTTGTCCTTTGGTCTCTATAGTCATTTGTGGAGTTTTCTAAGTTGGTTGCATGATTTTAACATCCATTTTTCTGTAAGTACAACTAAGCTTGCTACTCAGATTGGTTGTGTAGGACTCATATTTACTCAGCAATACACCTCTTTTACAGACTTGCTTATCACTAGTAAGTGATCACTTTTCCAGGGTAGGAACCACAGACAGAGAACCCATCTCTGATCATTGTAGTTGAGTCTAAGAATTTCTACTGTCTCATAACAGGCTCTGTCATATGGTCATCTTTGAAAGCCTCAGTGTAATAGTTACTGCCTTTACCTTGGCCTCTGTTTCTGGAAAGTTTCCAGCCACTTGGAGAATTGTTAGTTTCTCCCCGATCTCATTTTTCATTATAGCTACTTCATTTGTTTTGTTGTATGGAGGCTGTTTAGTGGGAAACATTAGGAAATGACAGGAGGAGTTAGGTTTGTTTCCCGCCTGCATCTTCACTTCTGACTTTACTTATTTAAATCTTACTTTGGAGAGGTGGATTTAGCCTTTGCTGACTCCTAGAAAGTATTCATTTCAGATTGCAGTCCATGCCCAGGAAGGGTCTCCCTAAGCAAAGCCAAATGTTCTTCCCACTTTGTTTTTAGATAGCTATACCATTTTGAAGTCATATTTCTATTTTAGGATTTTCTCATAATCCAAAATCCTGAATCTTTCCTACAATTTTCCCCTGACACATCTTGTGGGTTTATAGACTTAATCTCAGTGGGTTACCTTTGTTCAGACAAGCCCACATACCGCATCCCACTCCTGGAACTAAGTTCTGTATCAGCTAGAAAATTTGATATCTATAATCAACAGAAGCCTGAATCAAGTCAGCTTCATAAAAAAAAATATATTCACTTTTATAACTAAAGTCAGAGATGAGGCAAGATTCAGAGTCTGCTTCATTCTAGATGGGATTCATTTAGCTGCATCTTTCTCTCTACGGTGACTAACCCATAAGGTCACTCTATCCCATGGGCAAAATGGCTCTAAAAGTTCCCTTAACATTGTCGTTCTCTAATTCTGTGAGAAAAGGCAGAATAACTTTTTAAAATTTTTTTTATTTTTATTTATACAGCATTCTGCATGTATGTATGCCTGCAGGTGAGAAGAAGGCATCAGATCTCATTAAAGATGGTTATTCCCATGTGGTTGCTGGGAATTGAACTCAGGACCTCTGGAAGAGCAGACAGTGCTCTTAACCTCTGAGCCTTGTTTCCAGCTCCAAGAATAATCTTTTGATAAAAACATTGCATACCAGAGTCTGCTTGGGCTACCAAGGTTTCTTAATAATGGAGAATAAATGGAAGATTGGATATCGTGAATTAAACCAACCAGTGGCAGTCCTATAGTGGTGTCTGAGAATAGCAGGAACCTAATTGAGAAAAGGACTGTAAGAAACTGGGAAGTATATTTTAGTTGGTAGCTAGCGGTATTCATGACCTGTTGTTATGCTATCAGGATTTCAAAAATGGATTTATATATTTTTTTAATCAAAATTATGCTGCTGAAGGCTGAGGTGAAGGCTGGAGCAGGTGTGATGTTTGCTGCTCAAAGATGAGGACCTAAGTTCGGATTCCCAAATCCTCCCAAAAGCTGCATGCACACATCTGTAACGCTAGTGTTAAAAGCAGAGATTGCATTTCCTAGGAAGTTGCTGGCCAGTAAGACAACCATAATCAGCAAGCTCCGGGTTCAATTAGAAAACCCAGGACCTGCCTCAACCAATAATGCAGAGAGAAAAAAAAAAAAAAAAAAGATACCACTATCAACGCTGATCTCCGAGTGTGCATGCACGGACAAGTGTACCCACATACACATGTGCATGCACACACAGAACCACACACGCAAAACACGTGCAACAAGACTAAATGACAGAAAAGAATGTAACGACATTAATCTATATCTGAAATTTAGTGTCTCTTTACACAATGTATCAAGAACCTTAGCTGCTATTAATTTTCCTTGTAGTTCAGTGACTACCATTTGCTTTATGAATGAAAAATAATGTGCTGTGTTTATCCCAAATCTCTGAGGCTTGGAAACATAGTGTCTCAAACCTCCAGGGCATGAGTACTTCACTTGAAATGTTTGGACATAAAGCTTCCCAGCTGGTAAGTGAATAGCCAAAACCTGGCCTCAGACTTGCTGACTCTACAAATGCATTTCCAATGACTCTAAGCTGCTCCAATGTGTTAAAGTAAGCCCTCAGAACTCGAGCACAGCTGTGTTCAGAATACATGCAGGAAATACATAAACGTTTTGACAGCCAGTATCCAAAAAGTAACTTGAAAGATCAACAAAAGTCTGAAACTGGCTCCAGCTGATATTTGCTTTACTGACCTGGCGCTATCACAGCAAGGAAAAAGGTTGATATAGAGACAGAAATCATCCAAGGCATTTTGTCAATAGGATGATCTGAGTCTGTGGACAAACCAATATATAGAAAAAGAAGAAACATAATAGATTCTGCTCACAAGCTGACTCAGAACATTGCTTCATCTCTGACTTCAATTATAGAGATGAACGTGTTTCTCTACTGGCTCAAAGTTAAAAATCATATCCTGCTGTGAACTTGGAAGAAAAGAACTGATCTAGTGCAGTTTCTCATTTTCGTATTGTAATGTATAGTGTGATTGGTAAAGCACGCTATAATTTTGCTTACTGTCTTTGTGGACAATAAACCCTCTTAATCTAATAGATTAGAGGAGGGGCATTAGCAATAGAGGAAAAAACTAACCTTGACTAATTGTTCACCAAGGCATACATTTTCATATGTAATTACTCATTAAATAAATATTGACTAACTTCAGTGTGGTTGTCATCAGGTAGTTGCTAGGCATATTGAATTTACCACACTCCAAGGAGACACCCATGCTTCAATGAAGGTAAAGAAATCCGGAGTCCAAAATACCTGAGTTCCAATGCTAGCTTCGCCATAGTCTGTTAGATGCTGGGCACATAGGGCCAATCAACTTAAGTCCGTCTCATCGTCTTCATTTCATGGAATTGCATATGAAATGGCTTGTGCATATACAGGTTGTGAAATAATTTGTTGTTGCACTTGCTACATCTAACATATTGCCTGACCCTCATCTCCATGTGATTTGTATTACCAGCTGGTTCCTAACCTCAAAGAGCTTACACTAAAGTAGAGCAAACAGAAATAAGTCTGAACACTTAATTTTCCCTAAAATGCACTGAGATAAGTGTTACTTTCTCTCTCTCTCTCTCTCTCTCTCTCTCTCTCTTGTAAGCAAGGAAGTTGAAATTTCAATAGTTCATTCGAGGCCTCAATTAACAAACAAATGGGCCAGAATTCAAAAATCCTGTGACACTGAGTTTTAAACCCATATTCTCACCAACTTTCTTGATGAAAAATTGATAGGTAGGACTTCTAGTCTTCATTTCTGGCCAATACAAAAGCAATGGAAAACTTTTTAAAGAGTAATAGATACAAGAACCATATTTTAACTTGCTTACATCGGAATATCAGAAGTTCAAAATTTCCCCAGGATTCTATGGGCACTTATTTCAAGACTTTTACAGCAGGAATAGGCTGATTCCTCCAGAGAAGATAGCATCTGTCGAAATGAAACTACTCTAGCAGAAGCAGCAGCATTCTAGAACTTTCCTCCACTGTGGTTCTACAGACTCATCACCTCTCTGGATGGTAGAGGTAGAAAAAAGGCCAGTGTAAAAAATGCTACCTTTGGTGAAAGTTGTTGCCACAGGGTGACAAGATACCCTTAAGTACCCACATAGCACCCCCAGCAACATGTGAGTGGATGTGAAAGAGAGTGGTGGGAATCCACTGACCAACTAAACAGCATCCTTCATTCTCACATGGAGGAAGGAGCAGCTTGGGAAATGTCCCAAACAAACGCAGCTGTTCTGTGTTTCAGGAGAGGACGCCAATAACATTTTGTTCCTTGGGGTTCCCAAAAATGAAAATGCGTGCATATTCATAAAAACAAACAAACCCATTGGGATAATTATCATATCAACCAATATGTCATACTGACATTTATTCAAGCTCATTAAATAATGGCATACATTCTATTCAGATCTTTACTCTTTCTGCTGAGACTCAACCAAGGGAAGGAGAATAGTTCATCAGCCTCTGATGCCCTCTGGGATACACAGTGACTAAGCTTCTGTAGTTCCTAGAACTGGATCATTTCAGGAATTTGTGCTAGAGGCTGGTTCATGAGCATCTACACAGCTGAGGATGACTTTAGACTTCTTATCCCCCTGCCTCTACTTCCTGAGTGACAGCATTTACAGGTACGTACCAAGTCCAGTGTATGCAATGCTGGTGATCAAACCCAAGGCTTTGTGCATGCTCGGTAAGCCACTGAGCTACATGTCTAACCCCATCTCCACACCCTAATTTCTCTACTTAGTCATTTGAGTAAATAAAAACAGAGATGTTCCAATAAAACCAAAAGCACTGGACTCTGGTGACTGGTTACCAATGTTGTGGTTTTCATTATTTCACCTTAATCTTTGGGGTCCAAGGACATGCCTGATGGTGGCCGGTAGCTCCTGACAATGGTGGAAATAATTCTTCTTCATGACTTATTGCTTCCCCTCACCGCAAGCCGCAGGCAGTGCTGAGCTTTCTAGCATCCACAGTTTCAGCACAGAACAATCTTCCAATATTCAGGAGATGAACAGGAACATGGGCACCCATGAAATCAATCAGGAAAGATCAGCCACAAACAGAGATGGGTTAGAGCACTCTTCAGATTACCACTATCCAATAGTAATATAATGAGATCCATATGCATAGTTTAAAATATTGTAATAATTTTAATAATGCATCTTAATTAACAGCATATCCAAACTATTAAAAATCAATAATAAGACAACTCTTGTTGTTGTTGTTGTTACTAGGTCTTCAAAATCTGGTGTGCACATTATGATTGCAGCATATCTCAGTTCATACAAGATTAATATGAGCTCCACTATAATTCTTATGCTCAATAGCCACTTATGCTTAATTAATACCTTGTTAGCGTAAGTCTAGCCCATCTCAACTCAAATGTTAGTTGATGCACTTAATACATACAAATATGTAACACATGAAAATTTTCTGATGTTTGCTAATCAGTTTTCTGATTTAGTGTGACGAACAGGGCTTCAGTTAGTAAGGCAGTGGAATTTTTATTGGATGAAATTGTCAGAAAATGCATTTGGCTCTAGGAATACAGTACTGATAAAAACAAAACAAAACAAAACAACTAACTATGGCACCTAGGAATCTTTGAATGGAGGTATTTAAGCAAAGGAAAGCTGTGTGTCTACCTGAAAGACTGACCACACTGATCTGATTATGCGTTCTTGAAGATGCCGGGAGAGCTCAAAGTGGAGACTATCTAGAGTTTAAAATCAATGTGCATTTGAACTCCTGTTGTGAGCTCCCCAGCTCCTATGAATGGTGGTTGATATGAGGGATGGTTAAGTCAGAATGCTAAGAATCTATTGGACTTGCATGTAAAAAAGATGTCTTGGGTTTGGCTCACCCAAGGTTCCTCTCTAAACAAGGATTTGGGTTTATATAAGACATGGTCTAAAGAAACAACGGAGAAGTGAGAGCAGGAAGCCCAGTTCTGGATGCAGAAGTGAGACACCGCCCTGGGCAACATGTACTTCATCCCACTGGGTTCCTCTGAGTGAACATGTAGAAAGTACTTCAAATAAGAGCTAGTGAGAAGTACAGGGGTATTTATCATCCATCTCTTCTCTTTTCCAGGGTATTAATTCCAAGCACTTTTGGCCTGGCCTGGCCTGGCCTGTCATTGAGTTGGATTCCTTCAGGTTGGGGACAGTACCCTGAGAATCATGGTTTCTCCTAGCTGGCCTCTCAAAGCCCTCTCAGGCACTTGTCTAGTTCCTGTAGACAGTCTGGCTGAGGTGAGTATAATCAGATTGCCTGTCCCTTAGGGTCCTCTTTAATTCATTGACAATACCCACTGCAACCACCTCAGATACAAATGCTATTTGTGTTCCTTTGGGATTCCCCCTCTGAGCCCTACCAATGGGTAGTTCAATCAACTTTTTTTTCCCATTGAATTTTTGGAAGCTCTGTACCACCCCTGAACTGGACCTCTTGGCAATATTGGGATTCTGAAGTTACACAAGTGACTAGTTTAGGGACAAACATGCAAGCCTTGGATTTAGTCTCCCCTCTGGTCAATACTACCACACCCTTGCCCTTTTCCTCTCCCATCACACATATGATTTGAGTCAAACAACAGAAGAAAATAGTGCATCCAACATAGCCCTCCCTTCCCCAGTAACCGGAGAAAGGCCACTCCACTACTGTATGCAGCTCTTTATATGCAAGTGAAGGGGAGACTCTCTGTGGAGTTCCGAATCTCTTCTGACTAACCTCTTAACTAAGTATTTGTCTGGTTGAAAAATCTGAGAACCTCAACTTTGGGACTTGTATCTGAAACAGGACCTGACCTTTGGAACATCTTGTGATGGAAGTCAGAGACAGCCACCTCTCCAGGTTGGTTTAAGTGCAGTCCTGCTTAGATATACTGAGAGCGGTCTGATCCCCTCCATCTCTCCCAACATTTGGGTTTAATTTTCATAAGTTTAACTCGTATTAGCTTCCTCCCAACAATTAAAAGCTATTCCTAAATTGTTTTAAAAGTGGGAACAGTACTTTTTCCTTCTCTTAGGTTTATGGGGGAAAAAGAAGTTGAGAGCCATATAGAAAAGCAGTCCAAGTAAGTGCCCTTCGCTCCACTAATGTCCTAATCATTTAACAATGCAGGAGTCTTACCAAAAGTGTGATCAGAACATAAGCATTGGAAAACAGCCTCCCCTCCTCCAATCCTGCTTAGCCTCAAGAAATTTGCAATGAATTAAGCTGGATTCCCACACTAAACGATTTCCATTTCTACCCCCTAGGGAGGGATAGGGAGGGCAATACCATGGGAATGTACTTTTAAATGCCAGTGAGACTTCAAATTCAAAGTAATATAAATCTCTCCCTTTCTTTGATGTATAGCAGAGAGGTCTATGCTAAAGCCATCCCCTCTGTGCCGTTTCTTTTTTTTTTCCCCCTCAGAGAGTCTGCGTGAATCATCAGAGCTATAAAACTGTATGACTGAACACTGATAATTACAGGACTTTTAACTGGCAGAGAACGTTGGTTCTGGCTCTCCGATGGAGCCGACTTACTCAGCCATAGATTTTCTGTCAGCATGCAGTCGTGGGGTCTGATGATCTGTCTTTGTGGAGGATTTGGTATATAAGCTTGGTTACCACTAAGGCTAAAAGGGCAGCTCGATAGAGCCTTCCCAGAATTTCTGATCAAACTAGGCTGCCCAGACAAGGGAGGCAGCCTTTTTCAGAGCTTCTCCTGTACCCCCCAGAGCACTGCAGCCCTCCCAGAGGCATGCCCTTTGAGCCAGCATGGTGGCAGGATGCCCAGCCACGGAAGGGCAAGCCTTTATTCTTCCGTTCTCACAGGACATCCGTCAGCATAGGTGCCAGAGCACAGGAGATTGGCTTAATATCTGTGATTTAGTCTCTTCCGCAAAATAAAAGTAATGTGCCTTTAAATGACAACATGTCCCCTCAGCGATATTTAGCAATAAATTTGCAGAACAGAAGGATTGGTGTTGAACTTGCTTGGCATCTTCTAGCCTATGATTTGTTCCTGCCACCCATTGGCTGATGTCAATCAGTGGCTGGGTCCCACCTCCACCATCCTGGAGATGTGATTTTCATTGAGTCTCAGAGCCAATAGCTGCCCAGGTCATGTCTGAAAGCCAAATCTCCTCACCCTCAGAGAGTACTACAACCCTTGAGGACAAAGATGCTCTGTGCCATTTTTTTTTTTTTTTTTAAAGAATGGTTAGTATGTTTATTTACTTGTTTGCTTGATTTATTACAAAAGCAATTTGTGTTCATCATAGGAAACTGGAAAAACATAGAAAACGCAAGGTATGAGAGGAAAATCATTCATTTTCTCAGCTAGACATGATTCTTAGCAACATTTGTATGCATAGTCTTATGTTTGTTTGAAAGGGGGCTCACATAATATATACTGGTTTTAATGACTCTTTTCATCTTCTTCCTAATTATAAAAGTAATACATGTTATTACAGAAAAGACAGAACAACCATCATTTAAATACACACACACACACACACACACACACACACACACATCAAAAGCATCCAGTAATCCCACCCAGTAAGAGGTAACCATTATAAAGCAATTTCATCAAATCTGACATTCAAACAACTCCTAAAGTTGCAAAAGCCTCCAGGACAAGGTCAAGAAAACACAAGTTTGCCATTTTTGCATTTAGAAGCCTGGCTCATTTGTCCAGGATGGCTCTTTGTTTCGTAAGTATAGGCTAGAGTTTCCAATTAACTTCACAAGAATCTTTTTGAGATCAATACTATGACATTAGTTGGGAATTTACAATGTTCTGAAAGAAACCTGCAATTCCCAGGCCATGAACTACATTCATTCAGTTTGGGTTCCGCCTTGCCAGGCCAGACCACAAGAATCTGGGCCCATGAAAATAGGAGAAGGTGGTTTGGCGGGGGATGCACAAGCAAACTTTCTCTCAGCCAGAGACTGAAAGGAACGGCCACAGCACAGGGCTGTGTGGAAGTTCATTATCCCTCTGTGTCACCAAAATGATAGAGGGCGCGTTCTAGAGCAGGTGCTAAAAGGTATGGGAAATAGACAGGTCTCTTTGCTCAGGATTTTAATATTAAAGTTCTTTGGAATTATTATTTTTTATTTCTAACATTCCATAAAAATTGCTGGTAGGGAGACTTGGAAAGGAGACTTACTCATTTGGTAAAGTGTCTGTCAAGCAGACCCAAATCTGACTCCTGATACAGTTAATAAATAAAAAATTGGGTGTGGTGGAATGCTTTTATAATCCCAGTGCTAGGTAGGTAGACACAGGTGGATTCCCGGAGCTCATTGGCCATTCTGCCTCCATGGTGAGTTCCAGACCAGGCCATTGAGAAGTCCTGTCTTAAATTAAAAAACAACAACAACAACAACAAAAAAACCCTACCTTAATGATTTGGCCGTCAATACATAAATTGGTTATTGTGACCTGAACGATCAGCTAAACAGAAAAGACCACGTTTAGAAGGTCAAAGTTCTCTGATACTACAGGACAAGAGGTCTTCATGTCAACATATAAAACAAATACGTTTTTGGGTCATGGCTCCAAAGATACGCCTAGACATTCAGAGACACACTAAAGTAACTAAATAAAGCAAAACAATCAAATAAAAACATCAGGTACATTCCCAGTGTGTTCCAACCCACTGTTCTCTCATGTAATCACTTTACCAGACTATCTTAAAGCCTTCCTTTCAGCCTGGTGTGTGGAGACAGAAGCAGTGCTACCACTGCCCATGTGGCTGCCCCTACACCAAATACCTTGACCTCATTCTAGACTCCTGTTTCATTCTCGTTTCCAGTTGATTCCACTCCCTAAATATTCCTCAAATGCCTTATTTTATCCCATGCTCACCTTAACCAGCATCCTTTAAGCTTCAGCCCACTCTCTAATGCATAAGGACCTCACTGGGTTTCATTCTTTTCCACCCAGGCCAGGGTGCTACTTTGGAAACAGTCTGACAGGGTGTCTCTGCCACTAAAACTCTCCAATGACTTCCCATAATTGCTTTAATTAAAGATTAATACACATGAAAAAAATCACTCGAATATATGCTTGTGCCTGTGTTGACACGTACAGTCATATCACCACCACTACCACATGAAAAATATTACATTGTTCTTTGGAGTGGTTAAGATAAAGCAATTCTAAATAGTCACACAGAGTTTCTCATGTGAGTCTAAGTTTTCTTTTCACTTGACGCAATACTAGACGTATCTGTGGGTTGTCTGGTAAGTGTGTATTTAACTTGGTAAGAAATTCTCAAGCTGTTTTCCAAGTAACTATATTACTTGCATCCCTGCCTCTGCCTTAGGTAGTCCAGTACCTGCTACATCATCCTCCTACATGCATGTGTTTCCACGTGTCGCCACTGTTACTCCACCCCACTTGACTTCTTCCAAGCTCTTCAGTATTTACATTTACAGGATTTCCTCCATACCACATCTTCTGCAGAGCACACTTATGTACTCCTCTTTAACAAACTCATTGGCTTGAACATCCCTGCCAGGAAGGTTTTCTCAAACCTACATGGTTTCCTCCCTGTGCTTCTCATGTTCATTATCTAGCAAATGTTTGATGCATAACAACTAGCATATTGGCTTTGATGCAACTGGAAGCGTAGCAACAAACAAAACAAGCCATCACCCAGTCTCTCATCAAACTTATATTCTAATGGAGAAGATAGATGGGGCGGGGGCATGTGGCTCAGTAGTACAGTGATTGTCCAACACATCCAATGCCTTAGGTTCAATCTCCAGCAGAGAGCAATAGAAAGACACAGTAGCATCACATGGCAGCAAGTGTTATCAAAAGTAGTAAGGCAGAGTGATGGGAAAGACTGAGAAACCATGCCTGGAGCTGCTATTCTAGTTGAAGGACGATGTAAGTGGATGGGTCTACAGACGTCCTGGGGAAAAACCATTCCAAGAGAAAGAACAGCACACACAAAGATGTTAAGACAGCAAATGAAGTAGCTTAGAGCTCAACATAGCAAGAGCCTAGCAAGCCAGGAGAGAGGTGAGGAATACGAGGCCAGCCAGAGGCCAGATTATAAGTGGCTACTGTTTGCTGATCTTCTAGAGTTTTTAACTCTACACTGTTCTTGCTTTCTATCCCTCCCAACCTAGGCTGTTTGGGGCCAGGTCTGTGTTTTTACTTAAGTGCCTTGCATGGCAGATTTCAAGCACTTAGCATGATGTTTACTGCACATCAATATTTGAATGGATAGATTGATGCATGGATGGATGGATGGATGGATGGATGGATGGATGGATGGATGGAACAACATAATGATACTCCCTCCACTGTTGATTGACAAGTCACTGAGACAGCATGTATTGCCAAGGAAAAAAATGCGGCCCTGTTGTTTACAAGGCCTTTCCAAGGGGGGAAGCGAGTGTTTAAGGTTGGAATTCTATGTCTTGATCAAAGAAAGCTCCTTTTGCCATATTGGCACCGTGGTTCCTAGGCCACGAGTTAGGGTAAGAAATTCCATGTTCAAATGGTTGCCAGCCCTTCCTCTTTCAGTCACTTTGTTGATCTTAATTTGAAATAACCTGTTGTGGAATAAAAATGCTTGTGTCTTTTCAAAAGTCATATGCTGAGATCATATCCCCAAATGTTATTATATCAAAAAATAGGGACTGTGGGATGTAATGAGACCTAGATGAATCTGGAGGGAGATGCTATCGTGAATGAAGTGTCCCTATAGGAGTCCTTAACGTTTACTGCCTCTCTTATGCTGAGTGAGAACGCAAAGCGAAATGAGTCTGCATCTGAGCAGGTACTGAGCAGGAACCTGGCAGAGCAGTCTCCTGGTCTCAGACTCCCACTCCCAAGGGCTCAGAGAAATAAATGCCTGACGGTTACAAACTCCCCAGTCTGTGGTTCTTGGTTCTTATAACAGACTAAGACAATTTATCTGGGCCTCTCTTTCCTGTAATGGTTGGAGGAAAATTTAAGTCATCTAGGATCCCACATAGGAGTTTTACTAATGTGACATAAGTGGTCTGGGGTTATAACTCAGCTGGTAGAGTGCTTTCCACCATGTATGAGATCTAGGATCACATAAACCAAATGTAGTTTCAAGTGTCTACAAAACTAGCACTGGAGATTGGGGTGGGGGGGGAGAGGAAGCAGGATCAGGAGTCTAAGGTCATTGTCAGCTACATAGAGAGATTGAAACCAGCCAGGAATATATAAGAGCTTGTATCAATAATGATAGTAATTAATGATAATGATGATGGTGACGATGATGAGTTGACCTACAGGATGATTTAGAAATCTAGGACACATTATCTCTTTAAAACAAAACCAAAAAATCAGATCGTGGGACTAGAACGCTGACTCTTACCAAAGATCTGGGTTTAGATTCCAGTACCCACATCAAGTGGCTTACTGCCTCTAACTCCAGTTCCAGGGGATCTCATGTCCTCTGACCTGCAAGAATACAGTGTACAAGTGTACATAAACTCACTAAGGCACACGCATAAAAAAAATAAAAATAACAGGCCAATCTTTTCCAAAAATCATATTGTATGGTTTATCTAAAATATCTGATGATGTGGCAAAGCTGGTTCCCTGGTGCCTTGTGGGCAACTACTTATCTGAGTAGTTACTTTCCCTTTGTAGATGTCCCTTCTCTGGTTGCTGTAGTCCTCAGGACTCTTTTGTGCTTTTCCCCGCTCCACTTCACCTGTACAGGCCCCTTCCATGAGGGTCGATGTGTGTGGGAGACTAGGGTCTGTCCACTCGTGTGCTCCATTGCTCTTTGGAGCACTCTTAAGTTGTTGAATTCAGACTGGAAAGAGTCTGCAGTATAGCCCATAGATCTGAAAGTCAGGACAGTTTATTTCCCTAAGGGCTACGTGAAGGCAGTGAGAGACATCTCCTCCACTTAACATTGAGTCTAAGCCTCAGAGTCATATGTAAGCCCCATGTGGATTGCAGGGGCAGCTATCAAGGCACTTACCTGCCCTGTGATTATTTAATTAGGGACCCTAGCCCTAGTGTCTGCCTATCTCTCTGCTCTTCCCAAGTTGCTCATTGAGACTGTGCATATCAGGCAGTACTCATTCAAAGAGCAGTTGTCTCTCCTGTGAGAATTCTGGGACAGTTAGAAGAAATTTTCCATGCCAGGTTATGTAATCTAGGGTCTACCACAAGTCCTGGCACCCAGTTGCGGAATAAATACTTCTGGGAGATGAATGAACTCTGTGCAAATGATTTCTCCTCATACTTTATCTCCAAAATGAGAGGTTTCACTTAATCATTAAGACCCCACAGTGCTCTGTGATTCTGAGTTTCTAGCTAGTTATACATAAAGCAGGGGTGGAAAGATAAGTATGAGGGGCCCAGCCATTTCCAGGGGGTTAATCACAGCAACATAGTCAAACAGGCTTTAATAAGGCGAGAATGGAACTAGGAAGGCTCCGAGTTTTCATCAGTGAGCCGAGCTAACGCCATTACTCATAGCTGAGTTTCTTAGCATAGATAGATCAAAAGTAGATAGCTCAAGAGTTTACATTTTGCACACGAGTGGGGTTTATTTGCCAAAAATGAATTCCTTACAATTTTGCCTTGAGGACTCAGGAACTGTGTCTCCAATGAGTGTGAAATACAGGGAGGTCAGCCTGTAGGCAAGGGCCATGTAACCGGGTCTGCATGGCTGGTGTAATTTAAACATCACCCAGCAACCCCATGTCCATTAATTTTCTCTTGGTACCCCTGTCTCCCAGCCGGAAATCCCCACCATTAGTCATACCTTTGAGTCAAAGGCCTTGAAGGATGGTCTCTACATGCTCCAATGTGCTAAGAGGAATTTTAAATCAAAGAAGTTGTATTTATTACTAGGTGTCGGGGGGTGGTGGTGGAGGGGAATACTTTTCTCAAATAAGAATAGTGATACTTGCAATCTATTACTGAGCTATAACGATACCACTCACTTGACCAGCTGTGCTTCGTTTTATCCACACAAACACCTGTGTATCACATAGTGCAACCGATGCCATTTAAAGTGGCCATACAGCCTGAACTGGATTTGGCTCCATACATATTGAAAATCTTGCTTGTTTCCTAAAGAGCCACTTAGAAGCCGTGAAGTGCACAACGATAAATATACAAGGTACTGGTGTTCCCTTACCGGCATCGTCAAACCACCACCACCCTGACCAAAACAAACACCTATCACTGCAGGAGATTTCTACAGGTTCCCTGCTGCTGAGGCATACTAGGCTCCTTCCCATAAAAGGACCGGTACCCTATCTAAGTCTTTTGGTGGCGCACAAAAGAAGCGATATCGCAGGCGAGTTCAGGAAGAAAGAAAGTGGTTCAAGACAATGAATATGGTGAGTGTACAGGAAGCTCCTTAAGTGGGGCAAAGGTTTTGTTTAGAAGCCACCTACTCCTGCAGAGAACATTCAGCTGCCTCCCAGGTAACTGGGACAACTCAGAAGCTGCGGCATCAGCGTGAGGTTCCGAGGTGCAGAGATTATGCAGGGGCTGTCTGTCCTGCATATCAAGCAGTGATGGTCTCTCCCACTGCCGGGAATCCCGGGCTCTAACAAGAAACAGAACGCTGACAAATGAAAAGGAGATGTGTTTGCTGGCACCAAGTCCACAGAGTGGGGAGGCAGGCCAGGCCGAGGATCCCACCGGAAGGCTTGAATCCACTTTCTGATCCTTAGTTTAGTTCTCATCAACTCTTCCCAGATCCAGTATCGAGTTTTTTAAACTGCCAAGTTTCAATGAACCTTCTCCTATTGTCTTTTATGCTGCAGCTGCCGTTCAGGCTGCTTGCTGGTTTGAATTTTAGAAAGACCCCTCGCTCCTCCCTCCTCACCACACTGCTTTGCGCTGTGTCCTCCCTGAAGAGAGCTCTCCTGAAAGTTGTCAAGGACTTATCTGGAAGCTCCTATTTGATTTTTTTTTTTCTTTTTTTTAAATCAGTTTCCCTATCTCCAGATCTGGAATCCTAAATAGTTGGCATGCTTGAGAGACACACCTAAGGGAAACCCTGTGAGTAAGCCTTAGTATGACTGTAAGCAAAGATCAAAAGCATGGTGTGTAGATTTCTGCTGACTGGGGAAAGAGAAGGAGGGAAGAAAAAGGGAATGGAGTGGAAGGGGAGGAGAGAAGAGGAGGAAAGGAAAGCAAGAAGAAAGAAAGGAAGAGAACAGAGAAAGAAACAAAGATGTAGAAGAAGAGTGCTGAGAAGAGAAAAACAGAACAAGCCCTGAGATGGTTCAGATTTTTTCAGAAAACAACAGCAGAATCTACAACACAAATAGATTTTCTAAAACTTAGCTATCTTTGTTACTTGTTGACAATACCCAAATAACCAAATGCTGATAGATCCATTTATGGGTAGGTCAGCAATTCAAAATAGCTTCAGGAAGTCCCTGAAATTGATCAGATTCACTAGCCCTCCCAGACAAAGTGAACAATAAAATCTGAGCATCCTTTCAGACAAAAGTGAAGCTGAGCTTCAAAAAGACTCTCAGAGGACAAAGCTGTGAAGAAGGGGCTCAGACCAGCCAGACCAGATCAGACCAGTTGGAAGAAGCAGAAAGCAGCACAGCTGCCTGGAAGAGGTTTAACAAACTGAAGAACCTGAAAGGACACTTTCCAACCTGTTGCGCTCCTGCAGGCTGTGCAGTGTGCTCCAGATTCCCAGCTTTGTGAGCTGTCACCCATGCTGAGGTGTGCTTTGGTGATGCAGCTGTCTTTGTTGTTGGGAACAAGCAAAAGAAATGTATTCTAAGTACTACCATTTCGTTTTCAGACTCCATTTAATCATAGGGAGAAACTAAATTCAAGGTCCCAAGCCCTAGGGGAGCTGGGACTTTGCTACAGCTGAGCAGCTTCTGTTGTAAACAATTGTTTGAGTCTAGACATCTCAGGGACAACTTTTCCACCTTGCTGGCAGGGTCAAACAAGTTCATGTTCTCAGGCCAAGGAACGTACACCTATCCCACTTCTCCAAATATTTTCTTAATTATCTGTTAACCTATTAACCGATAAAGAACATAGAAATTGCTGTTATCTAAGCCAAGGTACATAAGTTACAAAAATATATAACCAATTGACTATTGTGCCCTAATTAACTACATGTAGCTGGCCTGTTCCTTGTCCCCTTATCACTCTGAGCTCCAGACCTATTGTCCAGGAGAATGAATTAAGGACCTTGAAGCCAGGTGGCCTAGATACAGCCCAGTCTCCAACAGGTACTCCCTTGCTTAACCCATAATGTCAAAATATGATTGGATAACACTTAGTAGCTCCTCCCAGCTCCTCCCAGCTCCTCCCAGCTCCTCCCAGCTCTCCAGCTCTCCCAGCCCCCACTCCCCCAGCTCTCCCAGCTCCCCCTCACTTTGTGTTCCCATCCTTTAAAATGTATAACCTCTCTTCAGTGACATGGTTCAGATCCCAAACTGGCTGCCTCCCTGAGTGCTCAGATTTCATTTTAAAGCTTTGGTACCTGGAGTGAATTTTCCCCAAATCCAACACTATAAGTAACTCCTCACTCATATTCCTGTAAATAAATAAAATTCATTGGTTCACCAATGAATTTGGTGAAGTTGGACTCTGGTGTATCTGTACTTTGGTCTGTCATGGGTTGTTTATCTGGAGTGAATAGATAGGTGTGGTGTGTGTGTGTGTGTGTGTGTGTGTGTGTGTGTGTGTTACATCTCTCCAGGAAACATATTTTCAGACAAAAGTACCTATTAAACCCAAAGATTACCAACATCAAACACCTTGCCTCATGACATCCATAAACACAAACACCAAACAGATGAATAATAGTGAACTCGGATTTGCTAATGAGCTGCCTTATCTTACATATCTTAAATATTATTACATGTAGAAAAGAAAAAGTAAACCAGAAGTATTCACTCACTTTTCATCACTTTATCTGGAGTGGTTGTTTTAAATGAGTCAACTATGCTAAAACCAGTGACTGCCTTTGCAGAACACTCAATGGAAGCAGTCTGGGAAGCCCAGAGGGCCAGCGAAGCGAGCCCCTCAGAACCATGTGTGCCCCAGGAGTTCCCAAGTTTCCTCCCCTGTGTTTGCCATGGTATAAGATGTTCTCTGAGCAAGTCATGTATTTATTGATAAATTCCTGGAAGATTTTGCTGCACACATGGTTTAAGCCAGACTCTGTTTGGGTCTCTGAGGATAAAGAGAGGAAAGCTCATTGTTCACCCTGAATTTCCTTATAGAATGTATCTGAATCGTAGCTAATTGTTTCAAAACTCTCTGATGCTCTGCCTGTCTCCTCACAGTTGTCTCCAAACAGCACATGGGAAGCGATCATGCTGTGACTCATCTTTCAGTGTTATTGGGGCAATTCATGCCACAGGGCACTTACTCACAGCTAATGTTCATCAGAGGAAGGCGGTTGATATTTTAAAAAAAAAAATAGCATTTATCTACTACTTACATCTATTATCTCCTTTAACCTCACAACAGTCAGATGAAGTGGGTCCTGTTTCCCTTGTTTTCTAGAACGAGGAGTTGAGACATACCAAAGGACACACAGCACAGTCAAGTTTCATACCCCAGCGGTCTGGAGTCAGGATCCATAATCTTAACAGCTGTGGTGATATGTGCCTACAATCCCAGTCCTCAGGAGGCTGCGGCAGGAGAGTCTTGAGTTTGAGGCTAGTTTGGTTTATGTGGTGAATTCCAGGATATCCTGGGCTACAGAGTTAGTTTAAGTCCAGCCTAGGTTGTGTTGTAGAGCCTGCTTCAGCTGCACACACATGCACACAGTACATATGCACTTCTCCTCTATTCCAATACTCAAGAGGGACAAACAAGGAACTCCAGCTGATGAACCTGTCAGAAGAGAAACGTCCTGGGCTGATGGTGAAAGGATAAAGTAACCGAATTAGAATTCATAAATCCAGAAATAAGGACGGAAACGGGCAGTCATGCTTTGCTTTCTGGGTCCTCTATTTAGCTAACATTTTAGTGGCTGCATGTGAGTGACACAGAGACACTTTTCATGCTAATGATCATGGATATTGAACCCTTCTTTATGATTCCCATTTGATACTGCTCACTGAGTACTTCCATTATCCTGAGCACATCATAGGGCACCTCCTCTGAAAGACAAGTGGCTTTCTTTTTTTTTAAGATTTATTTATTTATGTACGTATCTGAGTGCTCTATTTACATGTATCCCTGTCTGACAGATGAGGACATCAGATTCTATTGTAGATGGTTGTGAGCCACTGTGTGGTTGCTGGGAATTGAACACAGGACCTCTGGAAGAGCAGCTAGAGTTCTGAGCCGCTGTGTCATTCTCCAGTCCCTGACCTGGCTCTGTGCTGCAATGGTTGGTGCATTGGATTTCTAGACAAGTGGCTTTCTATGGCTTGTTTTGACCAAATAAAGTGTTAGGTAAATATCAGACTCCAGTTCCAGAAGTAAATACTGAGATCAGGTCTATAGTCTACTCTTCTGAAGCGATAGAGTAAGTCCTAGATTGTTTCATGAATCTGCATCTTGGAATGAAGACAATTTGGAGCCAGTTCCCAGATGACCCTGCCAACCATATGGCATACATGAGAAATGAGCTTTCCACTAAGGCCATCCAGATTGGAAAGGTTTGCTTACCAGAGCATACATAATCCACAATACTTAATAGTGTTATTTTTCTGCTTCCAATGAAATGCATTTTCCATGTGTTTAGACAAATTTAATAATAGTCCAGAATGACAGCCTCATTGATCTGGGGTCCTGTATACTTCTATACTATTTCTCCGGTATAAGATGCATAAGCACCCAATGTTTCCTAGGGACAATGCTTTGAAATGTTCACATCATGTCATGCTGTGTAAGGGAGACAACAGGTCACTGTGAAAGTCGTACCTGTCACGTATCTAAAGCATAAAAAATTAAATTAATTTAATTGGCAAAGATCTGGCTGTGAAGCAAGCGGTTAGATTGCCACAGAGCCAATCTGATTTGGCTGTTATTGTCTCAGTTGTTTTGATGAGGGAATTCAATTGCACAGCGACCCAATTGATTGCCTTGGCCATTGTCCTACCAACTGATAGTCACATAGCCACAGTTTGACCTTAGGACAGGATGTGAAACTAATTGGCTTGAATACTAAATTCAAGACTTTTTTCCTGTAAGTGGTTATGTGTCAAGTACTGTTGTATAATGAAAAATAGTTGTCAGATTGTAAATATTTAAAATTTACAATCTTCCTTGTATACATGCTACAGCAAGCAACTATGAACTTTGGGTCAAGTATAAATTTTAAACTCTGGGCAGACCTCAAGAGCATCAGTCCAACATTCTTTATGGTCAAAAGTCAATCACTCTCCACCATTCGTGACAACCAATTCTGATTCCATTATTTAAAGGAAAGTGGAGGAATGGATTGTGGATGCCTGAGGCTAGTGGCTTATTGTTGTATACATACAAACAGCAGCGTGGTTTGTTTTATTTCCAGGAAAACTGTAGACAGTATGTGAAGACAGTGAGTGAATGAACAAGTGAACACATAGCTAATGACTGAGAAGCACCAATCTTCCTTTGTTTCAGCTATTTTCCATAAGTGAAGGAAGCATTCTTCTGAACATATAAAGCAATGTTGCTACATTATTAAGCATTTTGCCCTTAATTAAGCATTAAGTTATTAGAGTCTGAATTCGATTTTTGATGTTGCTGTCATTGTGGATTTCATTTTTGCCAAAGATGTTCATAGTCTGTCCCATTCCACATCTCTTTTGCAGTAAGAACTTATTACTCCTCCATCAAGATACAGTCATTTTTACCACAGTGTCTAATCAAAGTGAGCTTTGTGTCTCATTTGAGCAGTATAATTCACAGAAGTGATGATACATCAGTTATAGACATGGCCTTAAACCAGGAAACTTCTGATTCTTAGAAGCCAGTTACCAGGTGAAATACAAATTTTCACCACCAGATATCAGTCTAGGTTTTGGGGATGAATGGATACTCAAACATATAGATAATAGATGTTTTAGTAGAAAATAGAGTGGACTCATTACAGAACATGTTGAATTTTCTTAACATTTGGGACACAGTCCTAGATGTGGGGGTAGCTATATATCTTAGCCACAGTGATCAAGGAAAGCAATGCATTTTAGTCAACAGCAAGTAGTTGGTGACTGGGGACATGGACGCAAGTGAAATCACGTAGGGAAGACACGCAGGCTGAAACGTACAGTGTGCAAGATGCACAGGTACAAGGAACATCATCATTTAAGGAAAATCAGAGGGAAAAGGTCCAAAGAAGAAACTCAGAAGAAAATGTCAATAGACAAAACTCACGAGCTCTCTTAACATCAGAACACATGGGAAGGGGCCTCAGGATCAAGGGTATGGTGAGTTGGGTCAAGTTGCTGAGAGGACAAGGGTTTGAAAAACTCAAATTCTCAATTTAAACTCCCTTGAAGCCAGAGTTTGCCTTTGAAAATTTACCAACTAGATATGCTACTTGAACCTTGGAAAGTTACACTGAACACTCTTTCCAGAACCTTTGTCTGTCTCTATGTTCTCTGACAGCATATTAATAAAAGTTGCAACTCAGTTCTGCCTCTAGAGAACCCACTTGGTAATCCAGGATATCAAAAGCCAAATTAAGACATCTTAAAAAAAAAACAAAAAACCTTTTAAATATGTAACACATATTTAACATACCATCAACTTCTAAGTTGGAGTTTTTAGATCTGGGTGTGCAACATGAATACTATAATATCATCTGCATTCATTTCAAATGAGATCAGGCACGTTCAGGGTGATATTTCGGTAGACCATCTGCATTAATTTAAAGTAACAAACACTGTTAAATCATCAAACACATCAGCTTGTGTGTGTAAGTGACTCACTTCTTGGTAAACTGAAATATGGAGGAGAAGACAGATAAACAGAAGGTACTCTTGCAGAACAGACACACAGAAACCAACCTTTCAGTTACACAGTAGGGTATGGGGTAGTGGAGATGCTAGAGAGAGATGCTTGTGAGAGAATAGTAAGCTGACTGGACTGACTTTTCCTAGGCATCCAGGATGTCAGACCAAGAGCTAAGAAGGTACCAGACTCAGATAGTAGCAATTGCTTCTGAGAGATGCTTCCTTACAAAGAGAAAAGATATTTCTGACTAGTACCAAGCTTTCCTGTTGATGTAGTTGGTGACAGTGCCATAATAACATCTGGAATTTACAGTACTTTCCATTGAATATCTGTTCCAAAACAGAGGGAGACAGGAATAGGAGTTAATAATCCTCATTTCTTCTTCAGCTAAATTGTGAAAAGACAAAGCGAAGGAATTTCTTAAGGACATGATTAGAAGCAATCTTAGTTTATACAAATTGCTAAATAATCCTGATGATACCTCCCCAATTCAGTCACACGTTATTAATTGTGAGAATACCTTCTGAGAAGTTCATTGCTTGTTGGTTTTGCCATTGTGTTAACATTACAGAGTACATTTACACAAATGGTGTAAGTCATGTGTCCTTTTGATACAATTGAGCTATAATAAGCATGAGAGGTGTGAGGCGGCTGCCATCAGGGCACACTCTTATAACATCTTATAAGTAAATAAATACACATTGTAGCAATGATTAAAAGTGAAGAATAGGAATACAGAAGCTTGGAACATGGTCATCTTCATTATCAAGGACTATGTGCTATGCTTAATTTCATGTGTTGAATGAATACACAATGCAGAGTAGTAGCCAGCATCTCACAAACACCTGGGTAATAGATTGCGATGATGTTACAGCAGTCTCACATCATTGAATGATAGGAATTGTTCACCTCTATAGTCTTTATGGACCACTAGTTTTGACTGAGCTATTACCATGCTGCATATGACTATAACTATTTAGTTTTAAATGAGCCTTATTTCCTTTCATTATTCCTATGCCTCATACACAAAAAAAGCCAAGTGTCCACTTCCATTTCTGTATTAAAGATAAAGAAATTGTATGTCAGCACAGTCTGGCTTAACCAATTCAGGAGGTTGGAAGTGGTAGAGCCAGGGTGGAACCCTGGTCTTCCCTCCTGGTCCTTTTCATTGATACAAACATATAATAAGACATTGATAAGATCAAGGAGACCACTGATCTTTGGAAGTATGGGCTTAAGTAGATTATTTGTTACATTTCTCACTACTGGAACCAAATACCAGTCTAGAACCAATGTACAGAGGGAGAGCTCTAATTTGACTGTAATTTGATACAGTCCATCTCCATGGCAGAGGTACCACAGAAGAAGAGTAGGACCAGTATTCACATGGTGTCAAGAAACAGAGACAAACATGTACTCAGCTAGGTTCCTCCTGATATTCAGTTTGGATCGCTCATCTGTGAGGTAATTCTATTTATATCAAAGAACTAAACATCTCTGGAAATATTCTCATAGACACACCCAAAGTGTGTCTTTTAGGTGAATCAAAATCTAATCAATCTGACAGTGAAGATTTTGTTCTTTTGTTTGTTTTGACCAGATAGGGTTTCTCAGTGTAGTCCCAGCTGTCTTGTCCTGGAACTCATTCTGAATATAGACTAGGCTAGCCTTTAATTCAGAGATCTGCGCGATTCTTCCTCAAGCACTGGAACTAAATCTGTATGCCACTGCCTCCTGGTTGAGAAACACTTAAAGAAATATTCAGCATCCTTAGCCATCAGGGAAATGCAAATCAAAACAACTCTGAGATTCAATTTTATACATGTCACAATGGCTAAGATTAATAAGACAAATGACAACTTATGCTATTAAGGAGGTGGAGAAAGGGAGACACTCCACCATTGCTGGTGGGAGTTCAGACTTGTACTATGGAAATCAATATGACAGTTCCTCAGAAAATTGGGATTCGATCTACCTCAAGACTCACCTATACGCTCTTGGGCATAGACCCAAAAGATGCTCCATCTTAACACAAGGACACGTGCCATACGATATTCAGAGGCTTTATTCATGATAGCCAGAAACTGGAAACAACCTAGATGTTCCTCAAATGAAGAATGGATAAAGAAAACGTAGTACATATTACAATGGAGTATTATTCAGCTGCTGTTTTCTAACAAAAAAAAAAACAAAAAAAAACCAAACCTGATATGCAAATGGATGGAACTAGAAAAAAGTCCTGAGCAAAGTAACCCAGACCTAGAAAAAACAAAAACCAAAACAAACTAAAACAAAACAACCCAAGATATGTACTCACTTATAAGTGGCTATTAGCTGGTAAGTAAATCATTCTACAATCCACAGACCCAGAGAGGTAGAACACTAGGAGGGACACATGGGAGTTTGAGGGTGGACTTGTGGTGAGTAGATACAAGTGGGAAGAATAAGGCAGAGAGGAATGGAGGGAAAGAGTATTAGGAGAGACAGCTGGATTTGGGAATGTGTGTGTGTGTGTGTGTGTGTGTGTGTGTGTGTTGTGTGTGTGTGTTGTAAACCTGGTGCAGTGGAAACTTCCTGGAATCTATGAGGGTAACCTAATGAGGATTCCTAGTAACGGAGGGTACAGAGTCTGAACTGGCAATCTTTTGTAGCCAGGCAAGGCTTCTAGTGGTGGGACTGGGACACCAACCCAGCCACAAAACATTCAACCCACAGCCTGTCTTGACTGCAAGATGTACTCGGGCAATGGTGGTTCAGAGTTTGTGGGAATGTCCAGCCAATGACTGGTTTAATTTAAGACCCATGCCAGGAACTGGAAACTGGATGGCCCAAAGACCTAGGGAAGAACCAAACAGGACATGCAAAATCACTCAAGCAAACAACCAAAAAAAACAAAAACAAAAACAAAAAACCAAATCAATGAAATGATTCCTAATGGTATTCTGCTATGCTCATACATTGGTGCCTAGTACAATCAGCATCAGAGTGGCTTCCTCCTCCAGCAGGAAGGAAGAAGATACAGAACTCACAGCCAAACATTGGATGGAGCTCAGTTGGAAGAGGGGGAGGAAAGATTATAGGAGCCAGAGAGGTCGAGGACATCAGGAAAACATGGCCCACAGAAACAACTAAGCAGGGCTCATAGAAGCTCACAGAGAAATGAATGGACATTCACCAAACCTGCATGGGTCTGTGCTGGGTTCTGTGCATATATATTGTGGTTGTTTAGCTTGGAGTTCTTGTGGGACTCCTAACAGTGGATGTTTGACTCTTTTGCCTGCTCTTGGGACCCTTTTTCTTCTACTGGGTTGCTTCACTCAGCCTTAATATAAGGGTTTCTGCCTAGTCTAATTGCATCAAAGTATGTTGTGTTCTCTTGATATTCCTGGGAGGCCTTTTTTGTTCTTTTCTGAAGGGAAACAGAGGAGCAGTGGATTTGGGGGAGAGGTGGAGGGGAGGGGAAGCTAGGGTTAGGGTCTATTGTATGAGAGAAGAGTAAAAGAAAAGAAAGAATATTCTTCCCTGCCTTTTATGCCTTTTTATAATGAAAAATGTTTAACGTCTCCAAAATGTGTAACAGTTCTAACATTGTTCAAAATCCCAAATCCAAAGTCCCTTTTGAAATCCAATGCAATCCCTTAATTGCTAGCCCTCATAAAACAAAATTCAAACGTTACAGACGTCTAATATATTACAAAAGTTATGGAACGATGTTTGTGTAATATATTAATATAATGGTACAGAGTAAACAGTACCATTTCAAATGAGAAGAACAGAGAGACATAGCAAAGAAAGATAATACCAAAATACAGTAGAATAAGCACCAAACCTTGCAGGCCCATAATGCCCAGCATCTGAGACTCATGAAGACATCCTCTGTGTTCCCATATCTTAGGTGACTCCCCTCATCCAGTTCAATTGCCTATGATGTATGTGGCTTCTTTCCTGAGCTTACTTGAGTCAGTGCATATAGCTTTCCCTGATGAACACACCATTCTGCCATCTCCAGTATCTTGGAGTCTCTATTGAAACATGGACTTTAACTTCATAGCTTCATCCACCACCTGCTCAAGAGCTTGTACGGGGAATCCAACCCTACTACATATTCTGGAATCTTAGTACATGTCTCCAGAACCTAACAACGTTTGCATGTTGAATGACTATAAAAAAAAATTAACAGGATAATACGAACGATGTTTGCTTTCTGATATAGTCTATTCTAGCCTCCTTAGGCCATAACTATGGTGATGTAGGGGTATGTTTGCTGCCAGCCTAGGGCGATACTTTCTTAGATGGTCATTTTGAAGAAGAAAACTCCTGTGATAGCATTCTCTGTCCAAACTCTCTCTTTTCAAATAAATTTGCATTTGTGGATAGGTAGAGCCTAGGATGAGTGAGTAGTCTTGTCCTCAAAGAGTCTTTCTTCTTGTCCTAATACATGTTCCTGTGTGTATCTGTGTGGGTAGAGTAACCTCAGGGGCCACAGGAGGTCACTGGATTCCCAGGAGCTAGAGTTACAGGTAGTTGTGAGTTGCCTGACATGGGTATTGAAAACGAAATTTGGTTCATCTGGAAGAGAATCAAGCACTCTTACCATTTGAGTCATCTCATGTCTCCAGTTCCCAAGCTTAATATTCCAATCTCTATAATGATTGTAACCACACTGTCAGCACCCTCTCTATCTGCTCTGACCAGTTTTCACTGCATTTGTGTTCCTTTCCTTACAAGCCAGTGTGCTGCTTCCATATCTTCGTGCTTTGGATTTACATTATAAACCTCAATAAATTCAGCGAGCAATAATCATGTACCACAATCTGCATGGTAGGATGTCGTGTCATTTCCCCCACATAGCAGCCTAGCCATTACTTTTGAAACTTTCCTGGAACATGAATGATATGTAGACCAGTGGCTAAGACATTTCTCTCATCCTTCTGAAGCTTGAAGAGTCTGGAGTCTGCCGTCCACCTTTCTGTCTGTATTCTGGTTTCCCACCCTCTCACCCAAATGGTAACTTGATTGTTGAGTATAGTGTTCTAGGGTTTCTCTAGCCCGTATTTTCAAATTCTTCCACATTCCTCCTACAAACCAAGTCCAAAAGCCTGTGAATCACATGGTCAGGCTTATGACAGCAACAAGCTGTCTTCATGATACCAGATACCAGTTTTCTGTGTTCTTACGATTGTGATCAAATACCTAACAAGAAATAACAACAAGGAAGTGGAATTTATTTCAGCTCACAGTTTAAGAGAATATAGTTCATCATGGCATCCTTATGCTGATGGGAACAGGCAGACCACATCTTAATGTCTCAGTGGATTAAGAACTAGAATGTGGCTGGGCAGTGGTGGCTCATACCTTTAATCCCAGCACTTGGGAGGCAGAAGCAGGTGGATTTCTGAGTTCGAGGCCAGCCTGGTCTAGAGAGTGAGTTCCAGGACAGCCAGGGCTAAACAGAGAAACACTGTCTCAAAAAAAAAAAAAAAAAAAAAAAAAAAGAACTAGAATGTGGAATGCTGGCATCCAGCTGGCTTCCTTTGTTTTCCTTTTTATTCCATTTAACCCACGAGATTATTTTAATTCATGTCATCCATACTCAGTGTTGGTCTTTCCTCCTTGATTAAACCTCTCTAAAATCAGTCTAACAAACATGCTGGGAGCATATCTCCTAAGTAACTCAAACTCCAATCCAGCTGACAGAGTAGATTAACCATCACATATAGGTACTGAGAAACTCATAATTCATAGAAAATAATCAAGAAACATATTCTAGAGTGTTCTAGATGTCCAAGTAAAAAGAAATATTCTGTGCCCTTTTCAGTCAAGCTGTGGCAGGTCCTGCTGATTTGGTGTGTGAGGTAAAGCAACTTGCAAATACAGAATGTTCATTACTGGTTCACAATTTAGTATCACCAAATACTTAAACTGTTTTGTGACTCAAATTGTCTAGTCTAGTGTCAGGATGGCCTAGGGGGCTCAAATAGAATGTAAGTATCATAAGTAAATGATCAAAGTTATCAAATTTCTCTTTCATACTCTCCATGTCCTGCCCTAAACCTAAATTACAATTTGACACAACTATGAAGTGGTATGATCATTTTTCATTATCTTTCTTCTTGCTTCTACCAGAGACTAAAGTTTTGGCATGTTTACTGTGACACTAATTTCCATTATGTTCTAAACACAGAGTGAGGAGGTATATGGGTGACTGACAGTGTTTAGGCAAGTCCAGTTAAGTTTCTCATGTTTGGAGAATCTTAGGAGGATAAATAAATCACTAAGACTTTCATTATGAAAACCAGCATTTGGCAGAGGAGACATTCCTCCTGGGAACTCGATGAAGATTTATGTCGGAGAGAAGGGTACTAGTTGCTCAAACCCTGCCAGAGGAGCATGAGAGTCACGGAATTAACTGAACGAAGGTCCAGTTCAATGTTCTCTGTGCATGTCATGGCTCTTCCTGTCCCTACCACATCGTTGGCTTTGTTTTGTTTCTCTGTATTTGGATGAGAACCAAAGATGCTTCCTTCCTTCATGTTCTTAAGGCAGGAGTGTAGTAAGAAGACATCCAACTCATACAAATCAGCTGCCTGGTGCTCAGGGCCATCCACACACCCTGGATAATTCACCCTAGCCCCCACAAGGACTCCTTCTACTCTAAGAACAGCCTTAATATGAGTAAAATTTTTGGAGATCTGATTTTTTAAAGTCTTTCCTTGTGTAGTAACTACCTTTCTTTGACCCCTGATTATGGTCACTTCTTATATCTGGACTTGAACTAATGATTAAACGCATTAAGGAGTTGATATCAATTGTGTGTGATTTGTTAATGCCATGGTGGTTATGAAAAGTTTTTGAAAATTTGTAGAAGTAGAAGACACATTCTGAGGCATCTGGACACGAGGGAGCATAACACCCAGTACCTGAGCAAAGATGGAGGAAGCCGTGGCAGTTGCTCTTATCTGGAGATGATGCTAAAAGACCTATAAGACAAACTGTAAGAGAGCCAGTTAAGTTTGGATAACAAATAAACAACAAATAGTTTAATTGAGCAACAATGTGTCTGTGCAGTATTTTGCAAGTAATAGAAATGAGTATTCATCCCTTAACTAAAATTGGTATTTGGCCGGGTATCTTATTTTTATGTACTAAACCAGACAACCCTATGTACTAGATGCTGAGAATAAAAGGGTTGGTGAGAGAATAAAGCAACAAAGAATTCAAAGTGGAGTTCACATTCAACTGGCAATGGCTATGCAGTGTTCTGAGTAGCGTAGTGGGATAGGCACATGCTGACTTGATTGCACAGGAGAGGAGACACTTAGGTGATCCTAAAAGTTAAGTGGAAGCAGTCCAGTTAAATGGCAGATAGAGTAGTAATAATTCACCCTAGCCCCCACAAGGAGTATTGATTCAGGGAAGATACAAATGTAGGAAGACTACAGAGTTAAAAGAACAGTCAAGAGGTGCTAGTCAGTGTGATATATAGAAGAGAAGAGTTAATGAAATATGAACCAGAGGAACAATGTGGCTAGAATAAATAATTCCAGATTTGTGGCGTCTTACATGCCATGCCAGGGACTTTAGAATCTCAGTAGTAGTTTGAAGAACTCAACGTTTTAGAAAGAGTGATTGTCTGGAATGTAAATGAGTGAAAGAGGAGCCAGGGTGGGTACTGGGGAGAGAAGTCAAGGCTGTAAACAATAAGCAAGGTGAACATGGATGATAACCTAAAATAACGTAACAGCAAAGAATGCGGTGAATTGGAAGGAGCCCAAGAAATAAGGTGGTAAAATTCAATAAGGTTTTAATGTGGGCTGGAAGTAGAGCCACACTGTAGGGGAGACAGGAAGGTAGAAAACGACTCTTAACCAGTTCCTGTTTTTATCCTCAGCTGAGTGGGTGACTCTCTTGCTATCTCAGTGAGATAGCAAATACAGAGGAAAATCTTGAGAGAGTAGGTTGTGTGGGGATGCTTTGGTAAGAAAATTCTGAGGTCCAGCCAAGTGGAGGGATGCAATACGCAGTTGGACATGTGTCCTCCGAGCCCTGGCTTTTTGAGATCTGGAATACAGATGTAGCTTGGGAATTACACTTTGACTTACACTGAACTGTGTTTAATTTGCTTCTGGTTCCACAAAAACCAAAATTATTGGTGATGTGATAAGTTTAAATAGTATATAGAAATAATCATATCTCTTAGATAACTTCCTCCATTGTTACAGTTCAAACTTGAAATGTGTCCCCAAAATTCATATGTTGAAGGTTGACCTTCCAATGCAGTGATGTTTGGAGGTGGAGTTTTAGGGACATATGATGGTTTATATATGCTTAGCCCAGGGAGTGGCACTATTTGGAGGTGTGCCCTCGTTGGAATAGGTGTGGCCTTGTTGGAGTAGGTGTGTCACTCTGGGTGTGAGCTGTAAGACCCTCATTCTAGCTGCCTGGAAGCCAGTTTTCCACTAGCAGCCTTCAGATGAAGATGTAGAACTCTCAGCTCTGCCTGCACCATGCCTGCCTGGATGCTGCCCTGATCCTACCTTAGTGATAATAGACTGAATCTCTGAACCTGTAAGCTAGCCCCAATTAAATGTTGTCCTTTATGACTTGCCTTGGTTATGGTGTCTGTTCACAGCAGTAAAACCCTAACTAAGATAGGATGTGATTAAATCATAGAGGTTCTGACATCATCAGTGGATCAGTGGATCCATGTACTTGAGGACTAGACACTGTTCCTAGTCCTTCCTCTCTTCCTCTTTCTGCTTGCTGGAGAAGTGAGTAGCCATGGCCTTCTGCCATGACCTTCTGCTGTGATGTTTGCCTCGCCATGGGAAAAAGCAGTGTGGCCAGATGATTATGAACTAAAACCTCTGAAACCATGAGCCAAAAGAATTTTTTATATATATTCATATACTTGTTTTTTGTTTGTTTATGAGTTGCATGCTTTCTTGTTAACTTGAAAAGTATTGAGCTGCCTTTAGTCATATTGCCCAGAAAGTAGACTCTGAAATAGAGATATGTTCAGATTTAATGGGAGTGAAAGGATAATTTTGGAATAAGACTGGGGGCGGGGGAGAGGGAGAGACAGAGAGACAGAGACAGAGAGGCAGGCAAATTGGGCAGAATGAGTTGAAGTATGACACAAATCCAGCCAATGTCTCAGTTACCCTCACGGGCAAGAAGGCTATGCTAGGTCTCCAGCATTGACTCAAACTGATGCAAGAGGGCCAGCCTACTGTATTCATCAACTACTCATTGGCTGGAGCAGGAGTCATCCTCTAGAAAATATGGCTGCGTTCAGAAGATGACAATTGCTAAAAAGAAACTTTGCTTGATCTTTCGGGAGCCAGTGCTTCTGGAAGCTGGAGAAATGACTATGGTAGCCTTGACAGGAGGATCAAGGCAGCTCAATACAGTATCTCTCCCAGCTGGACACGGAGTTCTGAAAGTTGCATTAAGTTTAAAGTAGGTCCTGGAGAGCTATACCACATAATAGCTAGACTGGCTCTATTTTTCTCTGCTGGCTACATGGGATTCCAAGGTGGTATACCACAGTAATTTTAGTAATATTTTTCATGAGATATTGTACTGGCCAGGTTTATGTGTGTAAACTTGACACAAAATGGAGTTATCACAGAGAAAAGAGGCTCTCTTGAGGAAATGCCTCCAAGAGATCCAGCTGTAAGACATCTTCTCAATTAGTGATGAAGGGTGGGAGGGCCTATTGTGGGTGGTGTCATCCCTGGGCTGGTAGTCTTAGATTCTATAAGAAAGCAAGCTGAGCAACGATGAGGGGAGGGGGAGCAAGCTAGTAAGTAACATCCCTCCATGGCCTCTGCATCAGCTCCTGCTTCCTGACCCACTTGAGTTCCAGTCCTGACTTCCTTTGGTGATGAACAGCAATATGGAAGTATAAGTGGAATAAACCCTTTCTTCCCCAGCTTGCTTCTTGGTCAGGATGTTTCATGCAGAAATAGAAACTCTGACTAAGACAGACACCTTCAAGTTGTTTCCAGTATTTTAGTGTTACAAACAATACTACAAGTCAAACAGAAGCCGAATTTCTGGTAGTGATGAAACAAATTCCGCCTGTAGGATATCTTCTTTCCCTCCACTCCTACCCAACCCAGAAGTAAAAGATAAAAGATATAAGTCAATAGACACTACCCACAGTCCCTGAAGCACGGAGTCTGGATACTGGATGAGGGCGGTGCTAGAGTGTGAGGTCCCCATTTCTGCAGCATGGGTCCAGTTGGCATTTGGCAACCCAGGAGTAAGGGCACTAGTGGAAAAATCCACAGGCGCTCATGTTAGTAATTTCAGGGAAGTGAAGCTGGGAAACTATTACTAAAGCAGAATAATCCTGCAGAGGAAAAGATGAGGACAGATCTTTAAGTCACCCCCCACCCTCCGTTCACTTCTCAGACCGATTTCTGAATTGTATGCGCAAACTAGAACAAAACAGCCCAGCTGAGCCAATGATTTGAGTTAAATGGGGGGCTGCTACCTAGAGGAACAAAGCTCCCACCTCAAGCCCATCCAGGAGAATTGCTTGCTAAAGCAAAGAAGTAAGCAGATACCACATTCATACAAGGCAAGATACAGTTCATACCAACTGGGTATATGGAGAATCAAGATGATAAGGCACATTCTCAACAGAAGAGAAAGTCCCCTGGGTCTGACTCTGGGATGATCCCCATGCTGGAACTAACAGAGAAGCATCTCAAAGCAGCTATTTTTTGAGTATGCCTGATAAAGTAACGCAAAATATGTTCTTGAAGGATGGCATCAGAAGAAAACTCAGCAGGGGTATTGAAACAATAGGAAGAACCAAACGGAAATTCTAGAAGTGAAAAACCAATGTCAGATTATTGGAACATTTTAGTTATCTTATGGAGATTTTGGAAGGAAGTAAATGCAAGAATAAATCAATAAAATCATCTGAGGGGATGAACAGGGTGAAAAGGGGTTGGGAAAAATAAACAGGAAAACAATGTCTAATCATGGCATCTGGTTCCACATACAGTCAGTTCCAGAAAGAGAGGAGAAAAGAAAAACAGTGGCCAAACATTTCTCAAATTTGTTGAAAGATAGAAATTTAAAGATTCAACATTTCCTGTCAACACCAATTATAACAAATACGAAGACTCTAACATTAAGACATATTAGCATTATTGAAAGTGGGAGGAGGAGGAGACCGTGTTGTAATGTAGTGCAGTGGTAGACTTATCTAGTACATACAGGGCTCTCTGTCAATCCCCAGCATGGTGGCCATGAAAAAAGTCCCCCATTATAAACCAGGAAAAAGAATGTAAGTAAAAATGGAAACATCGTCAGAAAATTTGAGTGTTAGGGAAGTGTGAAGTTAAAAATTAATTATAAGGCCTTTGAAATACAAGAGAACTAAAAGAATCCATTGGCAGCTGATTGAACATTGAAAACGAAGGAAGGCTAATAGCAGCTCCGTAGTCTGAAAGCAGAATCTAATTGGCTATTAGATTTTCCAGAATAATGTCTAGATAACTAGATATTCTAGAATGACTAGTAAGTATGGAAAAGAACCTCAGGATTTCAGCCATCATCTAGTACAATAACTAGGACGGAAACTCAACAAAGACTTAGGAGAACAAAAAACCCCAGCCACATTAACACATGAAGAAAAGAACAGTATCACCCTCACCCTCGTAGACTGCCCTGCTCTCTAAACTGCTCCTCAGGCCCTACGTTTCTTTGATATACAATAAATATCTTTGCTCTCATCCTTCCTCAAGCTTGTGTTGGCAAATGCTTTTAATTTAACGTCAAATATCTTCATCTTACTTCATTTATGTAGTATTTTTAAATAGCTCTTTAACAATCCTCTCAAAGGTTCCATTCCTTATCAAGATTAGATAGATAGATAAATAGATAGATAGATAGATAGATAGATAGATAGATAGATAGATAGATAGATAGATAGATAGATAGATAGGCAGACAGACTGACAGACTGACAGATAGATAGATGATAGATATATAATTGTGATATATGTGATAAATTGACATATTTGTTCTTTGAGGGGTATTTTTAAATTTTATACTTCTTTTTAAACATGTTTTTCCCCTTAAAAATAATAGCTTAATGCAGAGGCCCACACCTGGTCAAACTGCAGAGAGTAAGAGATTGGAGTGCTCAGCTTAAATGGGATATCTATGTTACATCTCCTCCCCTTAAGGCTCAGCGGTTATTGCAGAAGAGAGGTCAGTAGAATTGTAAGAGTCAGAGGTACTAGGAATACTGTGAAGTGGTGTACTCCAGAATACCCAGGACCAACGAATGTGAATGCACAGAGGCTGTGGCTGCAAGTGCAGACCTACATAAAATGAGGCCACACCAAATTTCAGTATATAAGGGGACATTCCTCGGGAAGCTCAGCCCTTGCTGAGGAGGTAGTGGCAGCTGATAGTTGCCTGGGGAGAGAACATCCATTTACCTCAGGGATGTGGTCCCAGATATATTGTCCATGCTCCCGTGGCTGGCCACGCACATAAAAGAAACAACAGCTGGACTCAATGTTCAAAAACATGCAAAGTTGAAAGGAAATTGGGTAGAGGAATCTTGGAGAAGCTGAAAGGGTTGTCAGAGTGTGTCAAATAAAGAATGATGCTCTAGGTAGACGGATGAGTGGTACATGGTCTGCTCAGCTCCTCTAGGGGGACCACTGCACTGTCCAGCGTCTTTCTTTTCCTCTGCACTGTTTGCCTGGTAGTACTTTGGCTGTGCTTCAGTGTCAGTTTTCCTGGTTTGTTTGTTGTTTGTTTGTTGTTTTTATACCAACAGTAGTTTTCAGTAAAAGATCGGTAGTTGAAAATTGGGGGCAGGAAATCATATTCCCATGCCTCCTCCAACAAGTTCGAATTCACAAAATATCTGCTTCACAGTTCATGAGCTTCCTGGCAGAGCATATGAGACACAACACACATGCTAAACACACAGGTGTTAGCAGAAAAATGAACCAAGGCCAAAATAGATGGCACAACAGGTGTTTAGGCCCATGTTCCATACAGCTCCTAGGTGATGAGGGTATTCTGTCAATGTCCAATAAGATATCTGAAGGCGTTTTATTCACTGTTCTGGTAGTTTGAATATGCTTGGCCCAGGTAGTGCCACTATTTGGAGCTGTGGCCTTGTTGGAGTAGGTGTATCACTGTGGGCGTGGGCTTTAAGACCCTCTTCCTAGCTGCCTGGAAGCCAGTCTTCTTCTGTCTGCCTTTGAATGAAAATGAGAACTCTCAGCTCCTCCAGCCTCATGTCTGTCACGATGCTGCCATGCTCTTGCCTTGATGATACTCTGTACTGAACCTCTGAACCTGTAAGCCAGCCCCAGTTAAATGTTGTCCATTATAAATAGAGTTGCCTCGGTCATGGTGTCTGTTCATAGCAGTAGAACCCTAACCAAGACGACTACCTTTATCAACATCATGATAATGATATGTGTTATATTTAAAGAAAACCATGAAAATATAAATGTTGTGCTGTTTATTAGCTTTGCATTTGCCAAACGACTTTAAGAGTCAAAAGAACAGTTCTGAAAAGGAGGCAGTAGGTGCACAGAAGTTCAGGAAATGGCTGGCTGGGTGAACAAGATGGAGCCATTTCAGAGTCCAGCTATATATACAGAGCAAACCCCATATTCCTCCCCACTTCACAAACATTTGGTTGGCTGTGATACAGCTCCTCTGCTCTGCTTCAGAAGGCCATTGTTTATCTTTGCAAGGAAAATTAAGTGGCAGGAATGTGTAATAGAGTGAAGCCCTGCCAAAGCAAGCAGCTCTCTTAAAACTTTATGGGGAAGTGGCTATTGTTGCCGGTGCTCCCGCAAGTCAGAAACCACTTGCTAATAGCTTAATTCCTTTTCTCTGCAGACAAGCTGATTCTGTTGCAGAAGGGGGACCATGTGGTCTGCTGCCTGGAAAAAAAAAAAAAGTGATGGACCTGGAACAGGCCTGTATTTTACAGCATAGCTGAGTGATTGACTCACTGTGCAAACCTAGGGTTACGTTGCTTAACCTCATGAGGCTTGTTGTCCGTCCAGCTGGAAAATTCGGTAAGATGTGAGGTTGGGCTGATAGTCATTTCTGGTGCAATGGAGCTGCTTTTTCACAGAGTATGGGAGAATGATGCTCATGACTGAGGTTTCCCCACCCCCCCCCCGCACTGAGGACCGTGGTTTGTAAAAGTTAGATTCACAACATGCAAGAAGGAGAGTTCATTCAGGCTGGCAAGAATATTATGTAAATGACAGAGAGGTACTCCTCCTTCATGAATGGACGGATGAATATTTTTATCCCTGCACCCTCATTCCCCAGTTTGGCTGCAGTCAAAAATCATACCTCTCAGCCGGCCAGCGGTGCCCGCTGCAATCGCCGCGCTCTGGAGTCTGAGGCGGCGGTCTCTCCCGAGTTCGAATCCCCACCTGTGCTGTCAATCACCGGGGGGGGGGGGGGGGGGGAACCTCTCTGTAAAATGGATCTTGTATTCAGGAAGATGCCGGGTTCCTTGCCTAGCAGAGGACGTGGACATGTTTGAAATAGTTCATGTCTGCCTTGTTATTAGACCAGGGCTGGATGAGTTCTCTTGATAGAGGGATGAGATGAAGGTCATTGTGGATCAGGCCTTTCTCTTCTCTCTGAAGCGGGGGTAGTTCATGTTGAAGGTGTGTCTGAGTGCCATAGATTGAAAATGGCTGCTTAAAAGAGATAGCACTTTGGATGTTTGTCCTTGGGGAAATTTACAGTTAACATTGTCTTTGGGTAGGTGGTGGGGGGAGGGACATTAAAATGTGTGCTAGGAATGTTGGCTTAAGATCTGAGGTCTGGAATTCATAGTATTTTGGTAGGGCAGATTGGCCTTGAAGGTGAGGCTTCTGCTAAAACCTATACAACTCAACTCATAGCTCATGTTGAATATGAAGGGGATTTCAATTAGCCTGGGAAAGTGGAAATTGTACTTGAGTTGATATCTTACTCCTAAGATAGGTAACATTTACTTGGTGTTTAAAACACTTTTTGGGTAAGATGGGTCAAAGGATAATTCTGTAGGACAGTAGCTTTCAACCTTCCTAATGTATCAATCCTCATGTTGTGATGAGCCCCATAAAATTAGCTTCATCGCTACGTCATAATTGCAATTTTGCTACTGTTGTGAATCCTAATGTAAAATATCTGTGTTTTGGGATGGTCTTAGGTGATCCCTGTGGTGGGGCTCTTTGACCCTCCTAAAGATGTCACACCCCACGGGTTCAGAACCACTGCTGTCAGACAAATGGATGGAAGCAGAAATGACGCAGTAGATGTGGCTACTTGGTGACACACTTACCAACACCAGGTGACAGAGTCGAGCATATTTATCTCCTCAGCCCACCATAGAATGAAACTGCCTCTCTGTTAAAATTCTTAGAAGACTTCAGTGGTCGAAGGAAGTCTGTTCTCTGCTTCATTCGTTCGTTTATCAATTCCCTTAACAATTGTTGATGGAATACCTTACATGCCTGGCACATTGCTAGGATTTGGAGATTTAAGGAAAATAAGGATGTGTCCTTACCATTAATACATTTATAGTCTAGCCCGGAATTATCTGCAAACATTGCTGAAAAGCACTATAGTAAAGGTATCACTTAATATTGAAGATAGCAAGAGCTATGCATAAATATATAAGCTTAGTTATCTGTCACAGTACACTGGGCAGGACTATGAATCTATTACCCTAAGATTAGGTGTATTCTCTTGTACCCTAGGATTAGATGGGTAAACCCACTGAGGAAAACAGCACTGGACTTCTCATTGGCCAAGCAGGGCATGCTGCATTTAGAATTGGAAGCATTGATATGAACTCAAGACTAATACTACACTTATATAAACATATCTTAAATCTACTTAATGGATACCCGAATTTACATTTAATTTTGTTTTTTTATATATCTATGGTTATATAATTGCAGATGTTATATATGCAGAGTTATAGATATGTAAATGTGAATATATGAAAAATGCCACTGAGAAGGCTTGGAAGCTATGATATTGAGTAGGAATAAACAAATCTAATGCCCAGGCATGGCTTCTAAACACCCAGCATCCTTCACCTGAGAGACCAGGATCAGTTAGAGAATGACTGATTTCATGACTAGAGCAGGAAAAGTAAATGAACCCATGATGTCCTTTTGTGGAATGATTTGAGGAAATTCTCAAGGAGTCAAGGCACAGGAAGAGGTATGGAACATCTCATGCTGCCAAATCTGGGATAATTTGGGCATAAAAATAAATAATATTAGCCAAGTATGGTAGCATACACCTGTAACCCATCACTCAGGAGAGTGATGCAGAAGTATTATAAATTTGAGCACACATCCTGAGCAACAAAACAAGTTTGAAGAAAACCTACATAAATGATATTCTGCCTAATAAGCAAATAAACAGTACTTCACAAAATGGGAATAAATAAGGTCACAAGATACAAATGAATACACATATGAGGAGTCACACTCCTCTGTGGAATGCTACTAAATACAGAAGCAGCAAAAGAACTTTAAAAGTCACTTTAGAGCTAAATGTAATAGCATATTTCTATAATCCAAGCACTTGATCATCCTTAGCTAGGTATAAAATATGAGGCCAACCTAGTCTACATGAAACCCTGTCTTTAAAAAAAATCACTTTATGATAATTTTTGTAAGAATCAGTTCAGTAAAAATTGACAATAGATGCTAAAACTAGCAGACAGGAGATGTGCCATCTGCATGTGTGTCCATGTGTGTCTGTGAACCATATCCATGGAGTGCCCACAGAAACCAGAAAAGGGCATTTGATTCCCTAAGACTAAAGTTACAGATGATTATGAATTTCCATATTAGTGCTGAGAATTCAACCCAGGTCCTCTGAAAGAGCAGTTAGCACTCTTAATCACTGAGCCAGCTCTCCAGACTTGAAGATTGTATATCTATATATAGTCTTAAAATATCTTTTTGTACACATGTGGTATATAGACATACATGCAGGCAAAACATCCATATACATAAAAACAAACAAAATATCTTCTTGTAGAATATTTAAATAAGAAATGCAAATGGTAAACTTAGAGGAAAAAAAACCTTCAAAATGTGATACTTAGAGCCCAATTTAATGTCACCAATAACAGAACAAATTGACACCATATACCTACTGATGAGAGGTATTTGAGAAGGACACATTAGATGCCCCTGAGAGATGTTCCTGCTCACGTTTGTTTCTGAGCAGATACCACAGAATCCTGAAGTTGGACTCTCCTTGCTGCCCACCTAATTTACTGTGAGGCCATTTCTAGCATTGCTTTTATTAAATGGATTATAAATATCCTTGGATAGGGTTTGCTTCTACCTGGTCTGTGCTTATAAGGGAAAAAAATATGTTACTTACTTCTATTGTATATTATCTTCCCAGCACGAGTCTGTGATCACATTAGATAGTTACCTGGTTTTCTCTCTTGCTTTGATTTTGTTAGAAAAACAAACTGTGGCTTAACTTAGGAAGAAGGGCATTTTGGTTATTCTATAGAATGTTAAATCTGGAAGCAAACAATCATAATGCTGGATCAATAGTCCAACGATGAGGGCCCTTGTAATCACTTCAATAACAGCACTTTCCCTCCATCTCAAGAAGGATGCTATAGCTTCAGTCATCATGGTCTCATATAACAGGAACCCAGGAAATACATGTTTAAGGAAAAGCCTTTCTCAAGACTCAATTTAGTTTCATTTGTGTGTTTACTCCTGAGCAAATATCAACCAACCAGTCTGGACACATCACTGAATAAAACAGGCTCTAATAATGGGAAACATAGGCATCTACTGAGAAGATAGCATTTGTTCTGGCCAGTCTCTATCTGACTACAAATTCTTTCATGACAGAACCTGATTCTTACTCATTTTCCTCTTTTACATCCAAAGAATAACATGATACACTACAACCAATACTCAATAAATGTTGAATGAATGGATTCAACAAACATTTCATGACCAGATATCTCCTATCCAGTGCTCTCAGATCCACAGTACACACACAAAGCTCTCATCTCCTGAGGCCCCGCATCTACATCTCTCCTACCCATAGCTCACTCAGCTTTCATGCCCTGGGCCCTCACCACTACACCTCTCACACCCACCCCTCCCACGCCAGTGCCATCGTATGCAGATACTACACATTCACAGTGTCAGGGAGACAAGTTCTGACTTTTAGAATCACATAGTAAATGTCTCATCACAAGTCATTGTACCCAACTGAGTGACATGCCTACACCAAGCCAACCCCTGGAAAGAGAAGGACAGAGAGTTGTCTGGATATTAGTCCAAATTAAAAGTTCATTTAAGAGTTCAAAGCATGAACTTCTTGTCTTAATCATGGCAAAAAGTAGGCTATAAGAGACATTTTGAGAATACAACAGTCATTGATTGGACTTGGGGGACACGAGCTGGGTGAAAGGGAGGAATTAAGGCTTTGAGGTCGAATTTCCTTTCTAAATCGATGCCCTGTAATGACAGAAAGATGGGAAGCCATTTATTTTCTATTTCCAGAAACTTGGAAACCATTCCCAGATTTAGAGTTCAGTTGTGGTTAACAGTGAACAAACAAAGAAAACTCAAAGAAACCAGCAGAATGCAGGGTTCAGAGCACTTCGTTATGTGGTAAGAAAGGGTAAGGTCAGCTAAGAACAACATATGGAATAAGTCCATGTGGCTCACAGCTGCTTCTTCACACAGAAGTTTGAAAAAGTGATAAGAATGGCTAAGAAAATAACAGCTTGGGTGTAGGGGCAGTGTTCACTTAAGGGGTTTGAGAAGTATCAGTTCAGTTAGGTGTGAACTTTCATTATATACTGTTGACCCAACACTGTAAGAGGTATTCAGAAATAGGTGGTAGTTCAAGATGCTCTGCAAAAGCAGCAACTACATGCGGTAGAAGATGGGGCAGAAAAGATAACTCTATTGGTAAAGTGCTTGCTGAACCTGAGTTCAAATTCCTAGAGCCCATGTAAAGCCAGACACAGTAGATACTGTAATCTAAGTATATGTCTTAGTTAGGGTTTTACTGCTGTGAACAGACTCCATGACCAAGGCAACTCTTAAAAGGACAATATTTAATTGGGGATGGCTACAGTTTCAGAGGTTCAGTCCATTATCATCAAGGCATGAACATGGCAGCATTTAGGGAGGCATGGTGCAGAAGGAGCCGAGAGTTCTATATCTTCATCTGAAGGCTGCTAGCAGAATATTGGCTTCCAGGCAACTAGGATGAGGGTCTTAAAGACCACAGTGACACACCTACTCCAATAAGACCACAACTAGTCAAACAGGGCCATAACTTCTAATAGTGCCACTCCCTGGACTGCGCATATACAAACTACCACAGTATGTCACGTTGTGGAGATGGGAATTAGAGACCGAATTGCTAGTTCATAGGACAGTTAGCCTGGCGTACACAGCCATGAACCCGAAAGACCCTATCCCAAACAAGGTAGAAGGTAAGGACCCGTAGCTGAGGTTGTCCTCTGACATCTATCTATCTATTATCTATCTATCTATCTATCTATCTATCATCCATCCATCATCATTCCTTCTCTTCCTTTCTTCTTTTCTCCCTTCTTTTAATCCTTTCTTTCTTCCTATCAAGAAGTAAAGTTATTTCTTACAGTGTGAAAAAAGTGAAGATTCAGCCAAGAGAAGAGCTAGTAGACAGGCATCTGACAGATTGGAATAAAATCATCTTGAGGCCATGTTATCTTTTCTCTCAGGGAACTGAGAGGAGAAGACTCAGGGATAAAACATCCCAAATGCTGCTCATTGTATTTAAGGAACTTTGGTTATGGAGAGAACCAGTTTTCAAAATAGAGTCAAAGAGAAGGCCATCCCCCCCCCCCAATCACTATAGAATGCAGCTGCAAGATATTTGTAAATTAGGCTACTAAAGAAGATGTGCAAGATGGGAAGATGGGGAGAGAGGAAATAGAGAGAACCAGTTGGACTGGCCTAATTTCATTATCTTTTCTGGCAGGCTTTCTAAGGCTAGAATCAGTAATACACATGGATCTAGGTTTTATAAGGAAGTTGACAATGCTCCCTTTAATCTCCCTGTGAGGAAGAGGAGGACATGGTCTAAGAAGCAGAGATTTGTGTAAATTTCTGATAGTTGAGTCAGCAAAGGCTCAACATATTGAGAAATGGCCAACAGCAATTTGTAGTGTGTGGGACTGCGTAAGGGTATTCTGGTTCTTGGCTGGGCATGGGCCTAGAACCCCGAGACTCCAAGGGAGAAACGGCAGGAGTTCGGCCAAGTCCCCAGAACTCAGAGTCCTAACAAGCAGTCCAATCTCCATAGACCTACACTGTTCAGTCATGTAGGCCATTACAACCCCTCCCAAAGTGCACAGGTAGAGGGTGTAGCTACAGGCCTCAGGCCCTAGGGATTTACATACTAATGAAGGTCAGAGGGCGGAGCCAATTAACCATTCCTCCCTCCCCAGACCCTTCCTACTTCTCCCTCCCTATTTAACTCAGGCCTGCCCTGAGTTTGGGGGGTACTTCCAGATCCATCTACCATCCGCCATGACAATAAACCCTTTTGGAACCAAGGACTTCCTCGTATCATTGGGGCCTCCCGGGCCCGCCGCAGCCAAAGCCGCCAGCCCCTGGAACCCGGGACCTTCCTCCGGTATGTGACACAGGCTGCCTGGAAGCCTCCAGGCAGCCTCCGCCTCACAGGCCCCGGCCTGCTGCCTGGGCCTGGGCCTGGAGGCCTGCCTGCGCAAGCCCCGGGCCTGCTGCTGCGTGGGCCCGGGACTCCACCGCTGTGACCCGTTTTCACCACGCGGGCCCCGAGCCGCTGCCGCCTGGGCCCAGGGGCCTGCCGCGCTGCCCGCCATTGCTTCCTACAGTAGTGGGATTTAGATAGGGTATCCCAGGAGATATTATTTATCTTATTTCATTTAACAAGATATGGCATTTCAGGAGACTTTATCCTAGTATGTAAATTAAAAAATAACTTTTAAAATGTGATAGATTGTTGATCTATCCCCATCCTTATCAAAATAAAATTATCTATGGTCCTTGTGCAAGACTGATTGCCAGAGGGGCTAAAATCACCCAAAACTTCCTGTACCCACATCTTTGAAACAAGAGCACAGTAGCATCTCTGGTCACAAGATAGTCCATATTTCTGTTCTTTAAACATCAAGTGGTCATATAACTCACTATGACCAACCTATTATGACAGAAATGATAGCATGGCAGCTTCAGAATTTAATGTGTGTTCCTCTTTGTTGCTTCTTGGAAAGTATTATATGAATAAACTCAGTCTAGCCTCGGTATATGATGAGAGGCACATTACGTCCATACCTAACTGCTAGCCAGCCAATTGTCAGCCTGTGAGTAAGACTATCCAAGACTAGTCTCACATTTGACACATAAGTAGTGATCAAACAGGCCTGGGCCAGTTGGGTAGAATTCTACAGAAGACCGATTGACTCATGTACATTAACAAAGAACTTCTGTCTGAGGTTACTGAATTATGGAGATAGTTTGCTACAGAGCAAAAAGCCATTGTTATAGCCACACACTCTCTTGACTTGATACTTTTGTCTTGCTATTCTGGTGTACCTATTCCACACTTTGGCTAACCTTTGAGCAAATCATATGTCAATCCTGCATAGCTTCAAAAATGCAAGGAAAGAAATGTAGGGTCTACTCTCACTCCACTAGCATTCTTCACCTGGCTAACTCCTGATTATCCTTCAAGACTCATCTCAGTCATTGCCTGAGCAATATGACCCAAAGCTTTCACCACCCCATGCTCAGAACATCTACACCTGAGTAGGCAGAAGGTCCTCAACTGTCTGAGTATTCAGACGGCAATTGTCCCATGTCACATGCTTTTAAGTGCTATAAATGAAACCTTTTAAAAATAACAATACACTTAATTTTGAAAAATCTGACCATTTACATGCTATCATGTGGCCAACAAGCCCCAGGCTGCCAATTCGACCTCACTGATTGATCCAGTGTAACCAATTGATTCATCTCTTCCTTGGACACTTTCTTTGGTAGAAGGGATCACTGACAAAGACTGACAAAGACCATTGTATGAACTGGAAATTTCTGGTTTCTTTGGAGACTCAATTGTGTCATGTGATGTTTTTCTGGAAACTGTCTTATGAGAGGATGAAGAGATATGTGAGAGGATCATTTGCTGAGAACAGACACATGGTGTTTTTCTGGAAGCTGCCTAGAAAAGGGGTATGTGATGTTTTGCTAGAGCAGACACTTGAGACAACACATGATATTTGGAAAGGATATAAATACAACCCAACAGACAGTGGATGAGACTCTGTGGCATTGGTTCACCTTGCCACTTTTTGCTGATCATTGTTAGTCATGATATCATAGAGAGAAACACACTAAAGAACTTCTGGTGTTGTTCTGGTGGCTTCTTGCCACTTCTGTGGACTCTGGCCTACTGGCAGAGTCTCTCAGTTTCTTCTGAATTGAACTGACATTGCTCATTCATGAATGGTATTTGCAAGTGGCTAGAGCTACTGCTGCTTATTTGTGCAAACTAAACTGCTGATATCCTGACAATGCAGATTGGATTCAACTCAAAGAACTATTTCTAAACAGGTCTACATCCTCTTTTGCCCTATTAAAATTTTCTTTGCACTACCTCTGGTGGGTGGTGGGCTAGAACAGAGGTTAAAGCATTTAAGTATACTTATTAAAATAGGTTTTTAAGAATATAAGCCTACAATTATATCTATAAAGAGTGATAAGAAAGATAACTCTGAACTTGGCTTTTTGACACACACCTGGAATCCTAGCACTAGGAAGGAGAAGCTAGACAGTCTAGAGTTCAATGCCAGCCTAAACTACATAGGAAGATCCTATCTCAAAAACAAAATAAGACAAACAAAATTATTTTAAAGAAGTTACCTTGAGAAAGCATATTATATATTTCTTTTTGGGTAGAGACCAAGATCGGAAAGTATAAATTCTGGACCCACTTCCCATCCAGAGCTAACATACTAATTGTCTTAGTTTCTTATCATTACTGTAATAAAACACCATGACCAAAGTAACTTATAAAAGAAAGTACTTAAATGGGCTTACCATCCCAAAGATTTAGGATCCATGATGGTGAAGAAAAGGTATGTTGGCAGGAGCAAAAGCTGAGAGCTCACATCTCAACTGCAAGCAGAAAACAGAAAGAGCAAACTTGAACTGGTCTTTGAAACCCAAAGTCCCTCTTTCAGTGACATATTTCCTTCAACAAAGCCACACCTTCTAATCCTGGAAGAACCACCAACTGGATACCAAGTATTCAAATGCTTGAGATTTATGGAGACATCTCATTCAAACCAGCATACTGATATTATTTTTGAAGAATAACAGAGCGATCATGCTAGATCTACAATAAAATGAGTATACAAATGCATGTCTTACATTGTCTTAATTACTGTTCTGTTGCTGTGAAAAGACACTATGACCAAGGCAACCTTTATAAAAGAAAGCACTTAGTTTGAGACTTGCTTATGGTTTCAGACGTGAGTTCATTATCACCATGGTAGAAGCCTGACAGCAGGAAGGCAAGCACATTGCTAGAGAAGTTGTACAGGCCTCACATCTGATCTGTAAGTTACAGGCAGAGAGAGAAACACTGGGCCTGATATGGGCTTTTGATATCTCAAAACCCACCAGAGATACACCTCCTATAACAAGGCCAAGCCTACTCTTAAAGGGCCACACCTCCTAATTCTTCTCAAACAGTTCCACTAACTGGGGACTAAGTATTCAAACATGTGATCCTATGGGGGCCATTCTTATTCAAACCACAGCACACCTATAGCAAAGGACCTAGAACAATCCAAAAGTATTCTTTGTTTTTTAAAGAATTGTCACCTACAAGAGAATTTTATTCTAGTTAGTACCAAAAAAATAGAACTCCGGCCAACAGCATCAGGATTTAAGGCAGACATGTGTGAGGATTCTCTGAGATGTTTTTCATAGTGAACTAATCATCTCTTCAAAGACATTCCTCCTTTTTTTCTAGGAGATATCCAAACAGGGATTGGCTGTAAAAATACCATCAAAATTACAAGAATGTTTCATGTTATAGGAGTTTGCAATTATAAAAACATAATTGTGTTTGGAGATTTCTATGTACTACTTCCCACCGGTTGGCTGCACTATCACAACTACTTGTCTAATTATAAACATATGTGTTAGTGTCTGCTACCTCCAAAGACTCTCCTTTCATGCAAATAGCAATTCTCAATCTAGAATGCCCCATCACCAGTCATAGTTGGCTGACTTGGGGTAGGTACCTGCTTGATATCAACCTTAAATTCAAAGATGAAAATTTAGATAATGTAGGGTTGATTCTTTCTTTGTGTTTATAGGGAGTTATTCTGAAAGAAGTAACAATAAAATTATGGTTTGTTTTGTTAAACTGACACAAATTAGAGTCACCTGGGAGTAGGAAATCTCATTTTATGAGTTACTTCCATCAGACAGGATTTTTTTGTTTTGTTTTTTTGTTTGTTTGTTTGGTTTGGTTTGGTTTTGGTGATATTTGTGGGATAATTTCCTAATTCCTTGATTCCTTGATTCCTTGATGTGGGAATGCCTAGCCCACTGTGGGTAGAGCCTTCCCTGGGCATATGGTCTTAGGTTGTATAAGAAAGATATCTGAGAAACCAGAGGAAGCAAGCCAATAAGTAGCATTCCTCCATGGTTTCTGCTTCAGTTGCTGCCTTCAGGCTCTGTGGTGTTCTCTGTGACCCTCACCAGCCTGCACAGAGATGATTTGAGGGAGACAAGAAGGAAGTTCTGTTCAACACGACTTAGTCGCCAGTGTTGGTTAAAACTTCAGGAGTCTGCCTCCGAATGGTTTATTTTAGGCCTCAGCACAGCACAATTTGCTGAAAATTTTCCTGTTGATAATCAACTCAATTCATGTACACAATACAGCACATATAAATCTCCTCAAGGAACAAAGTAAGCTAAATAAAGATCAAATGTGACTACTTCAAAACTATGTATAAAGTACACGTAACACCTTCCAGAGAGATGGGCTCTATAGATTGACTGAGAAATACAAAGCTTATGATAAGGACCTGTGGGAGGGTCCAGTATTGTTTCAGGCCACACAGAAAGCACAAATGTCACTAGGTTAGAAATCAGTCCTCGCCCAGCCTTCTGGGCAGATGACAGCCTTGTATACTTAATATTCCAGGTTCCTCCAGTGCTTCTCTGTGAGCACAAGAACCTCTGTGTCCGCTACACAGTTTCTACCTCAAGCACCAGCCATGGCTTCCTCCAGGGATGGAGTGTAAACTGTAAGTTAAAATGAATTCTTTCCTCCTCTTAGTTGCTTTTGGTCAGTGTTTTCTCACAACAACCTCAAAGCAAACTAGGACAAGAAATCAGTAATCAATAGTTTGAACATCTATATGACAAGTCACAGTTCTAAGCATGTGTGAACCATCAGGAAACAAGGCAGACACAATCCCTGAATATATGAACCTAATGTTAAGCAAGTGCCAGGAGTAAACATTAAGGAGAAGACGAGAGAGAGAGAGAGAGAGAGAGAGAGAGAGAGAGGAGAGAGAGAGAGAGAGAGAGAGAGAGATTAGTGCCAATGAAGACTCATGTTTCTTCCATCAGCCCTTGCTGTGCTAATGTCTGCTATCATCAATTTCTGTTACTTGCATCAATAAGGGTCCAAAGTACAATTCTACATGAGGCACATTGACTCCTCAGCATCCCTTTGAGATGGAAAAGGAGAGTTCCTTTTTAAGAGCAAGAAACCAGAGCTAGGTATATGGCTCTCTGAATATCCTGCTTGCTATGCAAGCATGAAGACCTGAGTCTGGATGCCTAACACCCATATAAACACAGCACCTGCAGCTCCAGTGCTGGATGGAGGACACAGGAAGAACCAGGGATGCACTTCCTGGCTCATAAGTCTTGCTAAAATAATGAGTTTCAGGATCGGTAAAGAGACCCTATCTCAGAAAATAAAGTGGAGAGTAATAGAGGGAAACACCCAGTGGTGAGCTGCGACCTCTACATGAGCACATATAGGCAAGTGAACCCACATGCATATATGTACGCCCACACATGTGAGCACGCGTGTGCGTGCACACACAGACACACACACACACACACACACACACACACACACACACACAAGAGAGAGAGAGAGAGAGAGAGAGAGAGAGAGAGAGAGAGAGAGAGAGAGAGAGACCGAGCTTGTGGACAGAGAATGAAGAAACACTTCTCAATTTCATTCCACATATCACTTCTCTAATTCAGACTCTCTGGTTTTTCATGGTTTATAATAAGGAAGGCAGCAAGAAGCTGCTTCCCCAGATACTAGCCATAGCAGGGCAAAGGTTACATGATGAGCGGTTTTATGTTCTCTGCTCTATCCAGGTTTTATAATTTAATATTTCTACATCACTGTGTGATAAGAAGAAGTGCACTCTCCAACCTGGCTTATAATGACAAATAATATTATTTCAAAACAAGGGTAGGGACACATGAAACGATTCAAGATGGAGACGTTGCGGTTTGAGATTAGTTCAGGAAGTTTTAAATAGACCCTGTCAGAGCATGCTGGGCTTTCTAGGGGCTTTTCAACCAGGCAAAGGGGGGAGCTGTTTGGATGGCAAAGGGGTACAGGTCTTGGTACAGTGTGTACTTGATCCTCCAAGGACCTTCTGTTCATCGGGGCTTTTAGCTTTGGAATCTTCAACTTATTAAGTAACAGCTAGGAGGAAGATTACAATAACAGCCATTTTGCCAAATCTGCTTTTATTGTAATGACTCCTACACTGGGATGCAGATCTTCTTTCAATTTTGTACTTGCTGATTAATTTCCTGTTAATCTGAAGGTATCTGGAAACCTCTTTGAGTGAAACAGGAACAGCGAGTGCTTCTTGGTATTGGAATTGAGTCTCACTCAAGGGAACGCAAGGGAAGCCTCTGGGGGCTTCTGCGCAGCTGCAGAGGCTTGGGAGGCTGAGAGTGGGCGGTACTTGTTAATTTGAAATGTGTTCATTCCTGAGGTGTTTAACATAAATTTATTTTCTCCCTCTTCTGGTGTCCTGGGAACATCTGCCTCATGTTTGTGCATGTCATAGATTTTGATGGATAGTTTTGTGTTACTTGAGAACTATTGGCCAACCCACATATCAAGTTCCGATCTAAAGTAGACACCACCATCCTGACGTTCAGCAATCATAGAAAATTCCAGTAAGATGGAGTTATTATTTCATTTTGTGGTTACAGCCAATCTGTTCCACTAAATTCTGATTGTGTCATACAAAATTCACGTCTCCCTTCTAACACCGAGCTACCTTTTATTTATTTATTTATTTATTTTTATTTTTATTTTTTACGTATTTATTTTTTTGTGTGTGGCTGACTTTTAACACATCTATGTGCTCCTTTGCTTGGCTAAACAGAAGGCCAAGAGAACAGAGGGGAATGATGCTTATATTGTCCATTTAACATGATAACCCTTGCAGGCAGAGTCATCCTTCTCAGTCCTGGCTGCCATCCTCCTGTTCTCTTTGCCTTGGTGTTTCCAATCTACTCCGATATATTCCGTGATTTCAATTTTTCCAATTCAAATTCATATTGACACCACCTACCATTTAGTGTGTCCGCTAGATGCTAATGAACCAGCAGAACTGGAGAAGAGCCAAGCTCCACTTAGTAATGAATAAAATTAAGACTAGCCTCATATTCACCAGGAAAGGAGAACAGCTCCTTGCAGAAGCTCAGGTCTTCTAGATGCTCATCAAGTGGCACAGTAGTATGACCTTAGCTTTATTACTTGACTTCTTTGTGACATTAGCTCCAAGGAGAGTCATGAACCCTGTTTCCCTAGGCTGGTAGAAAAAATAGCCAGTAACTAATACATGCAGAGTAGTTGGAAACAGTGCATAGCACATGATCAGTCTTATGATGGCTCAGCATCTCAAAGTCTTTTGGCAAAAGCAAACAGAGAGCTCACGTCTTGTGGCTCTGATTCTCCACGCCTCGTGGGGAATATTGATAAAATATTGTCTGGGTTTATCTATACAAAACTTCACTAATTTCTTATAGTTTTAAACCTTCAGTGAACCTGTGGAGCTAGTCAGGTGATAGATGTTTAGCCGGATAATTATTCCTAGTAGATATGCATGTAAACATTCTCTGTTGTAAACTTCTATTTCAATTTATGATTTGATTTTTGGTGTGAACTTGTGATAAACTTTGTAACATGTGATCATGTACTCTGAAAGATGTATAAGTACTGAGGACAAAGAGATGAGAGGCAGATAGAATAGAGAGATACAATGGAGAGATAGAATAGAATCTTTTACCTTTCCCTGTTTAGAGTTTAGAGTAGTATACAGAATAGAACTTTTCCCTTTTCCCAGATAGAATAGAAGTTTTCCTTTTTCCCACTTAGGACCTTTCTGCTTGTCCCCTTAGATAGCTTTCATAGGAAACTTTTAACAACTTAGTAATAAATGCTATAACCATATTGTCTTTTCTTCCTGTGACTTCCAACTAGCAGGGTGAAAGTTAGAACCTTGCAGTTCCTGCTGAGATAGAACAAAGGCTATTCACTTAATCCTTTGCTGTTTTTAGGATGAGGTGCTAGTGCCAGAAGCTTCAGTTTCTGGCCTCAGTGGATCACAGAAGGCAGGTCAGCTATAGTAGCATAGTAACAACCTTAACTATCTCGGTAAGATCAAGTCTTAGCCACCCCCCTCAACTCTCTTCCCCCTCTGCTGCCTCAAGAAGAACTGACAAGAACAACAAGAAGAAGACTTCCCCACCAAGCCGGGACTGGCCCCAGGCACCAAAGCTTGATGCATTTTCTGTTTCCTTATTCAGTGGTTTTGTTATATTGTCTTTTAAGCTGTCATTGATTAAGTGTTTATTGTATGACAGCCTGGCTACTTATCACCTATTATCTCACTTATCCAACACAATAAAACTATTAGCCAGCATTATAAAGGGCTCCATTTTATAGATATGGAACCTAAGCCCTGAAGAGATGCAGTCATCTGTCCAAGGTAACACAGTTAGTGTCTGTGAGATTTAGGAGTCAAACAGAGGGCAATGGAACCAGACTGTGAGTTCATTTAACTATGCTGCTACTTGTTAGCCTACCCACATTATGCGGTCAGCATGTCTCCTAATGCCTTACCAATATATATCTGCCTCCTTCTTGGGGAAGATCTGGGTATCAGTTTCAAGAAGCAAAGAACATAAGGTTACCTCAGAGCTTAACCACTATAGGCTAGAGAAGGCTTGAGGCAGCACCTTCCCACTCTTACCTTTTACTCCCGACCTCCACTCACCTCTCAGCCTTTGTTCCAGTTGTCTTGCATTTGAAATACAAAGAGAAGTGAAAAGTAGGCTAGTCCTTATATGTGCCCAAAGGTTTGGGAAAGGCAACTGGACAGAAATCCAGCATCTGTCAATTAAGGTTTGGTAATAATTCCCAGGCAAGAAAGGGTTGAGTCCCCTTGAAATGGATCCAGCACTAATTTGCAAGAAATAATCAAGCATCTGACTAAGGAGAATACGAGGTTTTCATGCTAATCAACTGCCATTATTTAGAAGGAAAATAAGATGCACTATGAGGACGCTTTGAGGCTTCCAAAGATGAGAAATAGCTGGAGTGGAACTTGGTTGTGGTGTATCCAGTGCTGAGTTTTACCTTAGGAAAGAAAAAAGATTGTCAGAATTCATTTCATCTGTAAGAAACATAATTTCTGAATAAAGATGATATAAACAAGCAAGAAGAGTATTTCTCCCTCATATACAGGAGGCCTGGAAGTAGCCAGCTCAAGGTAGTCAAATAATCCACAGAAGGGAAACTTTTCTGTTTGTGTTCTTTCCAGCCCCTCCCAGTGAAACTTCATGATCTGAGTGATGCTGATACCCAATCAGTACACATGCTTTCAGCAGGGGGAAAAAAAAAGGAACCCCTGCCTTTCTATTTAAGAACATCATGTGGAAGTTACACACACTTATGCCAACATCCTATGTTGGAGAATACCTAACTGCAAGAGAACCTGAGAGATACAGTGCTTCTTTCAGTTAAGCATCTAAATTGAAATTGATGGTATACAGAGCAAAAATGAGTTCCAGTGGACAGGTTTAGTGGTGAACATTTATCAGCCAGCTTCCACCTCACGGAAGGGCTTATTGCTTTCACTGAGCAAGCTCTGGCCGTAGACATGAAACAGTTCTAACCCTGTTTCAGCTTCAGGGAAGCACCTGGTCCGTGGGATACAGAGAGTATTGAGTTCCATGAAGGACAACTCTGATAGGCCACTTAAGTTCCAGCATGGATATTTGGTTGAGTGTACTACTGAATGACTTTCGTAATGTTCCTCTAGTCCATCACCTTTCCAGGGATTGAGTACAGGAATACTAGTTAATAGTCATTGCCCTGTGTTTACACTGTCTCAGAGAACTGACTGAAAAAAAATTGAACCTACAATCACGAAAATGGTGAAAACTTGGCAGCTGAGTGATGTAAAGAGTAGAGAGATGGAGGAATGAAACTGGAAAGATCCTAGGGTACTTCAGAGAAATGGGATCGTGAGAAAGAGTCAGATAGAGAACACCAACCAACCAGAGATGGGCAGAGAAGCATAGACACACACAGGGATGGAGAAACTCAAAGAACGTGGTTCACAGGAGTGAGGCAGCCACATGTCTCTCTCATGTCTTCACAGTGTGATCTACTAACTCCAGATCAGAGAAGATACTGATACAGGGACAGCCTAGAGGCAGGTTGCAGAGTAATCTTGTCTTTTTGTTCTAATCTGCCCTCCACCTTCTCTGAGCCATGCCTAATTCGGAGGGCAGGTTTTTACCAATATTCAGATTTCACCAATATTAATGATAATTTCACCTGATCATATTTTCAAGTTGACAGATGGAACCAACCATCACTGAGCCATCCCAATTCCCAGGAAACTCCTTGTGGGAACCCATAAAACACATACACACATTCATGTACACACATGCTCCCCTGATAAGGATATCTGCATCTAAAGTGGTACAAGATAGGATGCTGCCTCGTGGCCTCCTCCCTTACCACACCTTGTGAATCTGAAACTCCATGATATCCAAAAGATATCTTCGAGATCTTTTGAGCACTGCTTATGAATTCAGGATTCAGTTCAAAAGTAGGAAGCATCTCCCATCAGAACGAGGCACAGGTTATTCGTTAGGTTCTTAGGTCATGGAGTGTCTGTATGCAAACAGTAATAACTAGACCAGAAAAGGTGATGTGTTTCTTTTCTCCATGCCCATCAAGAGAAGAGACCAATGGTGGGATTCGACACAAAGCATTTCCTCGAAGTTCAAGTCCCTCCTATCAGGTTTCCTCACCTGTCTATTCTCCAAGTATCTGCTTAAAACTCCCCTTCCTTCCGCTGGACGTGTGTCATTCTCATCTCGGCCTTTCCTGTTAGATACTGGAGATCCAGCTTCAGTGACAATGTCTACTTTAAAATGTCTACTCTTTGTTTAAAATGTCTTTCTTTGTTTCTTTTAAGGTTTTTGTGGTTGGTGTTGGTAGTGGGGAGGTTGTTTTGTTTGTTTTGTTTTGCTTTGCTTCGTTTTATTTTGTTTTTGAGATCTGGAGATCTACAAGACTTAAACAACCAAAACACAGTCATGTTTCTTTCTTGTTTGTGTTTTTCTTCTGTTATAAACAGCCTTTTAAAATTTATTTAAAATACATTCTTCTCACATACAGTACATCCTGATCAGTTTCTCTCCTTCCTCTCCTCCCAGCCATAACCCCCTCCCCTATCGCCCCAACACCCTCCTCCCCATTTTATTTCAGAAAAGAGCAAGTTTCTCTCTCTCTCTCTCTCTCTCTCTCTCTCTCTTCTCCTCTCTCTCTCTTCTCTCTTTCCTGTCTGGCTGTGGGAAGCCTCTTGGATGACAACTACACAGTCACCAATCTATGAGTATAGCAGAGTATCATCAGGAATCATTTCATTGGTTTCTTTGCCAGTCATTTGGTTCTACCCAGGTCTCTGGGTTATCTAGTCTCAGATTCTTGGCCATCCAGGCAGGGTCAGGGTTCTTCTCATGGACTGAGTCACAAGTTCCGTGCTACCATTGCCCCAGCACATCTTACAGGCAGAACAGGTTGTGGGTTGATGGTTTTGTGGTTGGGTTGGTGTCCCAGTTCCAACACTGGAAGCCTTGCCTGGCAACAAAAGATGGCTGATCCAGACTCCTATCCTCCAACACTATGGATCCTAACTTGGGTCACCCTTATAGATTCCAGCATGTTTCCACTGCACTAGATTTCCACACTGCCCCCAAATGGCCCCCAATCGAGGCCTTTTCTCCTCACAAGCTCTCCCTCCACCCTTTCCCTTCAACCTGATCCCTCCTGCTACCATCCTCTTCCCTTCCGGTCCATCCACAAAATCTATTCTGTTTCCCATTTCTGTTTCCGGAGAGAACCATGCATTCTTGCCTAGAGCCCTCCTTGTTACTTAGACTTTATGGATTTGTGGATTGTAGCTTGGTTATCACTCAGGTAACCTAGACTTTCTCTAGTTGCGTCCATTTGCCTAAAGATTACACAATGTCATTTCTTGTTGTTGTTAACAGCCAAGTAACACTCCATTATGTAAAAATACTACATATTCTTTATCCATTCTTTGACTGAGAGACATCTAGGTTATTTCCAGTTTCTGGCTATTATGAATAAAGCCACTATGAACATAGTTGAACAAGTGTCCTTTGGTAGGATGGAATGTCTTTTAGGTATTTGCCCAAGAATTCCATAGCTGGATTTGGGAGGAGATCAATTCCCAGTTTTCTGAGATGCTACCATATTGATTTCCATAGTGGCTGTACCAACTTGCATTTCCACCCGTAATGGAGGCGTGCTCCCCTTGCTCTACATCCTCACCAGCATAGACTGCCAGTTATTAGCCATTTTGACAGGTGTAAGATGGAAACTCAAAGTAGGTTTTGTTTTTTGAGACAGTGTTTCTCTGTGTTAAAATCCCTGAGTGTCCCAGAACTTGCTCTGTAGACCAGGCTGGCCTTGAACTCACAAAGATCTGCATGTTTAGTATTAAAGGTGTATGTCACCGCAGTTTGGCCCTCAAAGCAGTTTTGATTTGCGTTTGATGGCTGATTAGGACACTGAACATTTCTTTAAGTGTTTCTCAACCATTTGAGATTCCTTTGTTGAGAATTCTGATCTTGATTTAACTTGGTAATTGGTACCTATCAAGGAAATTATCTATTTCTTTTAGATTTTCTGGTCTTGTGGAGTATAGATTTTTTGAAGTATGACCTAAGGATTCTTTGATTTCCCTAGTGTCTGTTGTTGTATCTCCTTTTTTGTTTCTGATTTTGTTAATTTGGATATTCTCTTCATCTTTGGATAAGAGTTTGTCTACCTTGTTGATTTTTCTCAAAGAACCAACTCTTAGTTTCACTGATTCTTTGTATTGTTCTCTTTGTTTCTATTTTACCGATTTGACCCCTGAATGACTATTTCCAGATGTCTATTTCTCTTGGGTGCATTTGCTTCTTTTTGTTCTAGAGCTCTCAAGTACTGTTTAGTCACTAGTGTAAGTTCTCCCAATTTCTTTATGAAGATACTTAGTGCTGTGAACTTTCTTCTTAGCACCACTTTCAATGTGTATCATAAGTTTGGGTATGTTATGCATTCACTTTCATTGAATTATAGGAAGTTTCTAATTTTTTCCTTTATTTCTCCCTTTACCCAGCAGTCATTCCGTAGAGAGTTATTCAGTTTACATGAGTTTGTAAGCTTTCTGTTGTATTAGAAGCCCAGCTTTAATCCATGATGGTATAAGAGAATACAGAGGATTATTCCAATTTTATTGTATCTGTTGAGACTTGCTTTGTGACCAAGCATGTGGTCAATTTTGGAAAATGTTCTGTGAGGTGCTGAGAAGAAAGTATATTCTTTTGTGTTTGGATGAAATGCTCTATAGCTATCTGTTAGGTCGATTTGATTCATAACATCTGTTGGCACCAGTTTTTTTCTGTTTAATTTTTCTCAGGATAACCTGTCTTTCATGAGAGTAGGGTATTATTTCTCCCACTATCAATGTGTGAGGGTCGATATGTGATTTAAGCTTTATTGGAGTCTCTTTTGCAAATGTAGATGCCCTTGTGTTTAAGTCATAGAGGTTCATAATTGAAAGATCTTGGTGGATTTTTCCTTTTATGAGTACAAAGTATCCTTCCCTGTCTCTTTTGATTAGTTTTGGTTTGAAGTCTATTTCGTCAGATATTAGAATGGCTATTCCAGCTTGTATTTTAGGCCTATTTGCTTGGAAAATCTTTTTCCAACCCTTTACTCTGAGGTAATGTCTATCTTTGATGTTGAGGTATGTCTCTTATATGCAGAAAGGGAATGGGGTCCTGTTTTCACATTATTCTGTTAGCCTTTGTCTCTTTATTGAGGAATTGAGTCCACTGGTAGATATTGAGAAATATCAATCACCAGTGATTGCTAATTCCTGTTGTTTTGTTGGTGGTGTTAGTGGTGATGGTGGTAGTGTGTGTGTGTGTGTGTGTGTGTGTGTGTATGTGTGTGTATGTATGCATGTTTCCCTTCTTTTGGTTTTGCTGGAGTGAGATTATTTATTTCCTATGTTTTCACAGGTGTAGTTAGTTAACCTTCTTGGATTGGAGTTTTCCTACTTTTATCCTCTGTAGGGATGGATTTGTAGATAGATATTATTTAAATTTAACTTTATTTTGTAATATCTTATTTTCTCCATCTATGGTGATTGAAAGTTTTGCTGGGTATAGTAGTATGTGATCTTAGAGTCTGCAGGACATCAGTCCAGTCCCTTCTTGCCTTTAGAGTCTTGTTGAGAAATCAGATGTAATTCTAATAGATCTGCCTTTGTATGTTAGTTGGTCTTTTCCTCCTGCAGCTTTTAATATTATTTTTCTGTGGTTGTTATGTGGGGTGGGGACTTTCTTTCTCATCCAATCTACTTGGTGTTCTATAAGACTCTTGTACCTTTATAAGCATCTCCTTCTTTAGGTTAGGAACATTTTTTATCTATAATTTTGTTGAAAATATTTTCTCAACTTTTGTCTGGAACTCTTCTTCTTCCTTTATTTCTATCATTCTTAGGTTTGGTCTTTTTATAGTGTCCAAGTTTTCCTGGATGTTTTCTTCTACAGTATCTTCAATGCCCAAGATTCTTTCTCCCATCTCTTGTCTTCTGTTAGTGTAGCCTCTGTAGCTCCCACTCACTCTGACATTTGTCACTTCCACAACTCCCTCAGTTTGTGTTTCCTTTATTATTTCTATTTTCATTTTCAGGTCTTGAAATGGTTTCATTAGTTTTTTTCAACTGTTTGTTGGCTTTCTTTAAGGGATTTATTCATTTCTTCCAGTTGTTTGCTTGTGTTCTCCTAAATTTCTTTAAGAGACTTATTCATGTCTTCTTTAGGAACCTCTATCATCTTCATTTGGTTTTAAGGTCTTTTTCTTGTGCTTCAGCTTTGCAGGAATATTCAAGACCTGTTGTGGTAGAACAGCTAGGCTCTGGTGGAGATGTATTGCCCTGGCTATTATTGACTGTGGGTTGTTTTGTTTTGTTTTGTTTTGTTTTGTTTTTCAGAGCTGAGGACCAAACCAGGGCCTTACACTTGCTAGACAAGCACTCTACCACTGAGTTAAATCCCCAACCCCTTGACTGTGTTCTTATGCTGGCATCTAGGCATCTGGGTTTGGAGGTGATTATAGGGATAGGTCCTCCTGGGTTTGTCTTTCTTGGGTGAGTGTTTTGTTCCTTGGTTTCTGTTTCCTCTCTGGATTTTCAGAGAGTGTGTTGACTGTGTGTTGCCTGTTTTACTGACCTGCTCAGCTGCTGTATTCACAGGAAATGCTTGCTGGTGTTAGAGGCTAGGGGGAAGGGGAGGCCAACTGGAGATTGTGGAATCCCAGAAGTCACAGAGAGGGGGAGGGGTGGCTGCAGCTAGTGTTCTGGTGTGGCACTAGGGACAACCCTGAGGATTGAATCTGGGGGAACAGAGTGAATGGAGAAGGCTGTCTGTTGGGCAGCTTACCTGGCCTTCTGGCAGACATGACTGTGGTTGAGCAGGGAATGTGAGCTCAAGTTGGGGGCTGGGACACTTGGGGCAGTGTGGTAGTGGGAGTTGAGGGTGGGAAATGATCTGTGAGATCCACAGGAAGTGTGGACAGGGGAGGGGAGGCTGCAGCTGGTGCTCTGTTGGAAAGTTACTAACAGCCCTGAGGACTGGGTTTAGGGGAACAGAGACCACATGTCTATTTTTAACATACACTGACCAGGGCTCTACAGCCTACAAAGATATGAAAATGTCAAGACCAAGATTACATCATTGGAAATATAGATTCTACTAGAGAGCATAGAGGTAATAAGTTACAATAAGTTCTCCATCCAGAAATTATAAACAGCAGTGTCAGAGTGTGTGTGTATGGGGGGGGGGTGCTAGAGTGGATGGTGGGAATCAATTACTTCTGTATTTCCTTGTTAGGGTGGATCCAAAACACAAGAAATGAAATTTAAAAGTCTTCACTGATAGTTGAGAGCCAGGCAGGCTTGCACTAATTATGAAAATAGCTAAATAAAAGCAGTCCAGTCTCTCCGCAAATCCAAGACTCAGAGAAATAACATGATTCGTCCAAGCCCTGACAGCTAGTTAGTTGTGGCTCAGAAGTCTTGACTCCTATGATGACACCTCCTAAGCATTACTCAAGTTTTCTTGGCACCCCACTTTCATTCAGTTAAGCGTCTCATCTTACAAAAACAGTATCCCATGCAGATGGGACTTTCCAGTGTTTCCTGATGGCCTGGCAGATGGTACTTAGATACCCTCCATTTCTCCTCATCTTATGGGACCATGGCATCCTCAGCGTCCTGGCCAGGCATGAGGCAGAGAAGAGGATTTGTTGATTTTTCCCAGTTCCTTGGGGTCAACCCATATTGGCCCAACCTTTAGGGATTTGCAGTCCCTGACCCCCTTAACTGAATTATATACTAATCATTTCCTCTACACCCCAGTTCCCCAGCACAGTGCAGTAAGCACAGCAATAGACTCCAGTAGAAGATGCAGCAGCCGGCTCTACCTTGTGGAGATGGATTTACTGATGTTCCTGGAACTGCCAACCCACAAGTGTCCTGACAGCGCTCCCCACTCCCAGGAAAATTAATAATCTATGAGGATTTTCAGGAATTGCTAGAAGCAGGCTACCCACTCCTGGATTTCCTTGAAGAACAGTGATTTCTTTCTGACTAATAAGTTCATTAGACAGAGAATAAAGGTTTGTTTGTTTGCAAATGTTTCCCATGTATCAAACCGTTTGTGAGAAAATAAAGAGTAAGATGGGGAGAGATTGCTTAGCGGAGAAGGAGACTCGGTGCCAAGTCTGGCGACCCAAGGTTGGAACTCAGGATCTACATGGTGGCGAGAACCCAACTTCTGCGGCTTGCCCTCTGAGTCCCGCAAGCCCACTGTGGCACTAATGCTCACACACATACACACAGATGCATTGATGTAATATTTTCTTTTCTTTTCTTTTTAAAGAGAAAAGAAATAATTCTGTATAGCACTTTGGGTCTGGTCTGTGTGGAAACACAGGGACCGTAACCCAGCATGACGTCACCGCGGAGAGGAAGAGGACAGAGCAGCTGAGCGGCACATGCTGCGCTACGCAATAGTGATCTCTTTCTACTCTCCACCCTAGTCCCCAAGGCGATAGAAGAGTGAACATCTGAACTCCGGCCCACACACATGGAGGCCACTTCTTTGGTCTTTTACAGAACTGAACTCTTTGACTGACGTTTTTGGGCTGCAAAGTCAAATGAGTTACCTGAATTGCCAGGTCCACTGAGTCCCCTTTAACATTCAGAAGTTCTAGAAAATTCCATCCCGCAAATCACCTGGCTCACAGACAAGCAGGAGAAAGGGCATTGTCGCTCTTCCCCAGGCCCTGCTTCCTGACTCAACTCCTCCCACCGCGTGCTCCAACCTCCAACCAGCATCTTCCCCATCATCCACTCCTATCCTCTTCCAGCCCCTGCCTCTCCTGCCCTGCCCCTGCACCCTTGCGTTTCCAGCAAATCAGATCTTTCTGATGGCTGCTGTCACTTGTCTTTAGCCAAAGCACTCTGTGTCCCACCCTTTCTTCCTGTCGCCTTCCAATTCATTTCCTGTAAGCTGTGACCCTTTCTCGGGAACATTAATTAATGTGACTTTTTTTTTCTTTTATCAGAATTCTAGGAACGCCATTTCAGCATGACTCACATGCACGCTGTTTAAAATAGGATTTAGTAGATTTTCATGAGACAGATTTTTTTTTTTCCTGGATGCTTACTGTATAAATTTACGATCTCTAACATTCTGGGAAAGAGACACATCAGTGCTAGTTTTAGTGCAGCTTTACCATATTGCTACAACTTTTAACGTGTAGACATACGGAACACGGGGCATTTGTAGGCTCTCCCCACTGTCTTTACTAGGAATAGAACAGATTTCTCCTATGGCAATAGTTTCAGGAGTAAGGTAAACCTCTTCCTTAATTGCAATTACTACCACTCTGCCTGCTAGAAGACTGTATCCATCTACAAGACTTTACAATCTGAGCAATCACATGCTGCATTAAATACACTATGTAAATTTATGTGGACTCAACTCTAAATTAATTTGGGCTGAAATAAATCAAACTGTAGCTAGACCATAATTTAATTACAAAATTGAAAATATGACTCATGGCAGTTAAGGTTAACTGATGTTTACTGCCAAAAGAAGTATCATTGCTGTGGCAGAGATAAATTCAGGAAGGGCTGTAGGTCCCTGGGGTCGAAACAGATAGATTACTGGGATGGCTATGACATGTAGCAATGCCTAGCCAGACTCAAACAAAAATCGTTAGGGCAGTGTCAGAAGAAAGGCTCACACCGACACACAGAAACCCACACGTCCATTTTTATGCTTACTTTCCTGGCTTCTACTTTTGGACTTTAGTATTTCTCTTTACTTTCTTGTGGTTACAAATCTCTCTCTCTCTCTCTCTCTCTCTCTCTCTCTCTCTCTCTCTCTCTCTCTGTGTGTGTGTGTGTGTGTGTGTATGTGTGTGTATGTGTGTGTGTGTGTGTATATGTGGGTGGGTGGGTATGTGTATGTGGGTGGGTGGGTGGGTATGGGTGTGCATGTGTGTGCATGCACATATGAACGTTCCTGTTGGTAATCTTTCCCCAACCTTTATCCTCCTCCCTGCTTTGACCTTTGGTACATTGCTGTGTAGTGTTTCCTTCCTCCTCTGTGTTTCCTGGTGTGTTTTCTCTGCTCTACCGTGGGTAGGAGTGTGTATTCTGCCTCTGGGTGGGAACCTGTGTGTCTTAAGGAAGTCCTCTTTCTGGGATGTATGCTGATATTCCCTCTGCCTAAGGCTCCTCTTAAAGTCCTGAGTTTTCAAATCCAACCCACGGACCTCGTGATTTCCCCCAGGCATGACCAGCAGGGAGAGTGAAAAAGGGGTGAGAAAGAGCCTGAACCCAAACCTGGACACATGCACAGACCACACACAAGCACTTTGGGGCACGCTACTGCCCAGGCAGCAAATCTGTCTTTGTGGTCTCCTCTTGGGAGAGCACCCCTTCTACCCAGTCCCACCAAGACCCTGTTTCTCCAGGGTCTTCCCTGACCACCTCCATCTTGCCGTAGATTCTTTCTCCAGCTTCTCCAGTTAAAACCTTCTCATTTTATATATATTATATTTACATTATATATTTTAGAGTATATATATACATATATATACATATATATATATATATACTTAAAGGAGTCTTTTATTCATTAAGATCAGTAATCTCAGAGCTCCAGGCCTCAGCAAGGTGGGAAAGATCTTTTAAGTCACTAGATACCCAGGGTCCTCCAGACCACACGGCTCCTGGGACCTATACCTACCTCTATGCTTTATCAGAAGTCAACCCAGCTGACTCTGAAAGCAGCAGAGGGTGAGAAAGGCTGCCCCAGGACCCACTGCAGCAGGAAAGCATCAGTTACTTAGGAAAAGACTGAAATGGGAATCTCCAACCTCCAACCTCCACCCAGGCCTTGCTCACTAGATTGGGTATTGTTGGTACAGCTTTGAGAACAGACACGTTTGTCTCTTTCTATAATGTCATAGATTATTGAATAACCATATATTCACAGGTTGTGTTGTTTTAGTTGGCTGCAGTTTGCCAAATAGTCCTGATGTCCTTTAATAGTTGCCCACTGGCAAATGTGAATTATTTTATTCCGATCTTAATCACTAGTATTAACTCTTGGACCACAGTTACCCAGCATTTAATAATTGTATCTATTGATATATATGCAGATAACAGAATGGCAACAAAAGGGTTAAAAAGACCAAACCGGTGGGGGTGGGGATTTGCAATTCCAAGAAGCCCTAATAGAGACAGAAAACTGAGGTAATACAAAGAGAGTCACTGCTGGTTATTAGAAAACATGTAACAGAATCCCGTGCAGAGCTCACACAGCTGCCGCAAGTCTGAGCCTGGGCTACAGGGTTGAGCTGGAAGTAGACCAGAGCTAGGTGTCCTGTTTGTGGGATCACGGTGAGGGTGTTGCATGCTTCCATTGTCTGGTGTGTTTGATAAGTTCTTGGGCCCAAGTGTTTGGTCTGAATGTACCCATGTGCCTGCATGTGCCAATCTACTACGTTAACTTTTTAAGCGGTATCTCTTCTTCCTTTAAAAACTAAGTTGTATCAGTCTGTCTTCTGTAGGCAGTAGTGGACAAGTCGTGGTACCTATGTGCACAAGGAGAGGCAGAGACAAGTGCTCTCCAAATGGTGCAGGATGCTCCTTATAAAATACAAGCATCCAGGTCAAGTTATAGTCTGAAAGTCACTGTTTTACAAAATGTGGACTCACTTAAGGTAGGGCACAACTTGGTTCCCGTAAATCTTTGAGTTTTTATGTCTTCCTTTCATTCTTAAGTCTTCTTCCAAAGTTACAGAACACCTTTTGTAAATTCTGACAAAGAAAACCACAGCGTTTCTCGACAAGCTTGGTCCCCCAGAATCTCCCTAAAGAATTAAAAATACGTTGTCCAGAAGCCCCTTCAATGCCAGCTGCGGTCCATCCAGAAGAAGAGGAGCGATTCCTAAGCTGACAGAAGCTAAGTCTTGGCAAAAGCAAGTCTCCTCCCCTCCACTGTGCTGATATCCTAACTGGGAGGAAACAGTGGCAGCTGCTTCCTTCCCTCAAGCCTAGCCTCCCACACAGCCGCCAGCGAGGAGCTAAGGGAGCCATGCATTAGCCTGCAGCGCCACTAGCAGATGCAGAGTGAACTTGGGGGACAAGGAGAAAGCAGGTTTAGTGGGGGAAGTTGTTTTGTAACATCAGAAAAGGGAGTTTCCATTTCTTTCACGGAGTTCTGGGAAATGGACTTTGTATAAAATCTTTTTTGCTCATGATGGAAAAACATTTATTAGAAGCTAATGAGGGAATTTTGCCCAAAGGCAATTCTAATCCAAGCTTAGGAGGACAGGCATTTGTTTCTCCAAACCTGACTTTCATTTTTGGTCACCTCTGTGACAGTGCAGAACTGGACTCCACCTTGTGAGAGCTCTGAAGTCAATGAAGAGCCAGTATGTCTTTTATCTCTCCCTTCCCTTTCTTTTCTTTTCCTCTTTTCCTTTTCTTTCCCAGGTTGGGGTTGAACTCTGGGTGAGGTCTTCAAGCAAGGAGCTCTCAAAGGCTCTTAGGAATGGTTAACCTCGATGGCTCTCTTGATTAGGTTGAAGTACTGAGCATATTAGTAAAGCATTTTGTTTCACTTTTGTGAAGGGGTTTTCAGATAGGATTGACTAACTAGGAAAGCTAAGCGTGTGCACCGCTATGGTTGTTTATAGGCTGGGAGTCCCGGTGGACTGAAATTGGGAAGCATCCCCCCATCTTCAGCCTGACTGCCATGCCGTGAACAATTCTGTTCCACCACACCCTTCTGTCATGATGCTATACCAGTCACAGATCCAGAAACACTGAAGCTAGCCCACCAGGAACTGAAAACAGGCCAAAATAACCTTCCCTCCCCTCATATTCCACCCCCGCCCCCAGGTATTTGTCATAGGTCAAGTTATAGTTAACTTGACCTATAGTTAACATAACAAGTTATAGGCTAAAAGACAAACGTGTTTGAAACCTACTGTGTCTGATGCTCAGCTCATGTTGCTGACTATTATCAGAGATAGCTAGCTGACGGATCAATTGACAATCAGAATAGCTGCAGGAATAGCTGACTAATCAATTGATAATTAGGGATAACTGACAGATCAACTGTCAATCAGGGATGGCTGACCAGCTGGTAATGACAAGTGAAGTTGTTTCCATTGTGATCATTTTCGAACCCCAACCTCACCCCTAGTTTGAGTCCTTGAACTTCCTGGAATGGTTCCAAAGGAATGAGCTATTTTTCTTTTGTTCAACTTGAGAGCAAAGATCCTATCATGCCGTGCATACTAGTAACTAAAATCGGTTATGCAACTTTGAATTAACACCCAATTTGAAAAGTGATGTTTTTTTTTTCTGCATCGTGTTGACATGATCAAGATTACTGGTCCATCGTACTGACTGTGCAGTCAAATTAAAACACGGCCTTCACTCTGGGCATATGCAGGCCTGCCTCTAGTCACCGTCATTGACTGTGGTCCCATGTTTCCTATCAATGCCTCACAAGAATATAATTCTAATGCAACATCAGGAATAAAGTGTCCTTTCTCATGTAGCAAATGCCTGAAGGATTTCACGAGAAAGTTATCAGTATTGTAAACATTAGCAGGGAATGTCCACTTTATCTTCAGATGACATCAGCACACATCAATGTATGAAACAGAGCTGAATCCCAAGCACAGCTCTTCCTTGAGCTCCCATGACCAAGATAATGACTGTGGAAAATGATGCATTCCATCCATGTGACATCACAGTAAGTTGCTGTGACAATTTTAATTATACCTAATTAAACTTCAAAACAAATTATTAAGATTGATTTTTAAGAGCAGAGTAGTCTACATAAAATCAAAGTGGTGTGTGTATGTGTGTGTGTGCACACGCATGCACACAGACACGCACACATGCACACACACGAAGCCAGAGAGCCTCCTTAGGTATGCTATTAACTGATTAACTGAGATAAGATCTCGTACCAATGTGGAACTCATCAAATAGGCTGCTCTGCCCGGTGAGCTCCTGGCATTTGCATGTCTCCTCCCCAACATGGGAATTACACGCACATGTGTGTTCAAACCCATTTTTCTGAAGATAGAACTCAGGTCCGCAAGCATGTTTCTGGCTCTTCAACTTCACTAGCATTTATGTTATCACAAATACTTATTGTTCTTACAAGAGTTGGATTGACAGTCCTTGTTCTGAGAAAAATTCTTTCAAATCCCAATAAGAAGACACAGTTAAATTGTACTAAATGCAGAGAGCCTTTTGCTGCTGGTGGTGGTGGTTGGTTTTTACTACTATAATACATGGCAGTGGATTCCATGTCTAGTTGTGGGTTTATATTGATCTACTCTGGTAAGAACAATATCAGAATCTAAGATAGTTTTAGTTTATCACAGCTTTTGATAAGCAAAGCCTTTCATGGCTTCTTGAGCACATCTCCTTCCATGGTGTTGTGAGACTGTGACAGATTGGAGCTGGTGAGGAGACAAAACAACCTCATGAAATACAATGCTCTAGAACTCATCAATTCTGTGAGTGCATGTGCCTGGAGACAGATGACTTCCTGTATTCAGTAAAATTCCAGACTTCCCATTGGCTTTGGAGGAAACTCCTAAGCTAATCCCATCATGCGAATAAAATATCAGAGGACCAAGAATGGACACTTTAAAGGAGAATATGGGAAAGCTTTTCTTCTGGAGATTAAAATCTTTCTAGCGGCTATCACACTTAGGATGGTATGGTCTGTCATAGAAAATATTCCAACTTGCTCTTTCAAGAGACTACACAGCACAGAAGTAGACACAAATGCATGGGGACTAAAGAGTCTTAAGACTGCTGAGAAAGGCTTTCTCCCCTCCAGCATATTCCATATACTCTGCCCTCTCAATCAGACAGGATTCTGCTTGTCCGGGTCTCTGCCTCCTCTCTCCGAGTGCATAAACCCAGAAGGGAAAGACAGACCTAAGACCTGTTCCTGACTCTTAGTGGTACACCTGCTGTACCCAAATACCCAGAGAGGAGACAAAGTACTACAGCATTCATCCCAGACTCCACTATTTCCCCTTCCTGGTCAGAGAAGAAAGACAAGGGCTATAGATCTCATTCTAGACTTTGTTCTGCATCCCCCAAGTGGTACACTATTGGCATCCCAGACACCCGGGCAGAGAGGCAGAACGCACTACGGCAGTTATCTATGCCTTTTGTTCCTACCATCTGTCCAGAAACCCCTCTTCCACAATGATCCCTGAGCCAGAGAGGGTGAGTGATAATTCATTCGTCGATGAGCATGACAAAAAGTCATAAGCAGACGTGAGTAGAAATATAACAGTCATAGAGTAGAACTAGATCTGGCTAACAAGTCAGACACGTAAGTCCTGCCTTGCCCTTTCCTCACTTCTTCATCAGACATGTCAGTTCATGAACATGCAAAGTCCCAGGCAGATCTCAGACTCCTTGAATCTGGTTGCTTCCAGCACAGACCAATCCAATCCACTGCAACACTGGTTTATGTGTCTGCCTCACTCAGAGTCCATTCCATTTGGTCCTCAATGAGATCCTTTTCCTCTCCCAGCCTCCTGGGGAATGAAGCTCTTTCCTTCCTTAGGCCTTTTAATCTAAAAACAAACAAAGCTGTTTCCTTGGCAGGCCCTTTGAAGCTGTTTCTACCTCTCACACATGACTCAAGTCAGTCTTGAAGTCTTTGCCTTCTTTACCCCCAATCCCTCTCTTACTTGAGTTGAGCTGTGCTCAGGTAACTTTTGCTTCAATTTGACACTGACAACCAAGCAGGTAGAAACAAATTTGCCAGCTAATCAATCAGTTCTTGGACTCTCCTTCATCAGGGATATGGTATTTCCTCCTAAGAACAATGCTCGAATTAGAGGTTGCATTCCTATGAAAGTTTAACAGCCCTTAATTAGCTGAGCCTATTAAAATGTGCTCCTTAAGACAGACTTGGAAAGGATGTTGGGTGACTGTATCTGTGTGGAAATGGATATAATAGGTAACCTTAAGCCTTGCTTTTGCAAGAACCTGCAGGTCTTCTCTTGTTTAGGGAAGGAGAGTTCCTACGGGCAGCCATCTTGGGCAGAGCAACCAATGAATGATAGCAATCCTGTGATAGCAGTGTGTCATATTACCACACAAAGCTAGAAGGGCAAAAGATACCGTTCTCCAACTCCCACAACAAAACACAAACACACTCATGAGCAGACACATTTGTTTGCTCTTAGATCTACTTCACCCAGAAACCTCCCCACCCCACCCCAGAGTGGACCTCCAGGCAGAGCCCCCTTGGGCTTCTCCATGTGCTGATCCCAATCAACCTTCAACATCTGCGTGAGCCTCTACTTCCCATAGAACTCTTCCTACTCTGCAGATGTTGGGAGAAGGAGCAACCTCCCTTGCCCTCCCACTTTCAATGGCCAAGAAGGAATCATGGTCATCTCCTTTGATATATTCTTTCCAGATTTCTGGGCTGTAGGTGGTGGTGTGTCTATATTGCTTGCTTCCTGTTGTTCTGTTTTAGGCATGGACCGTGGCCTTTCTCTCTGAAGACTGAAGATAGCGCTTGCTCATACATGAGCACACGTGTCACCCGCCTGTCAACCCAGCAGATGTCGAATCATTTAGCAAACACGTGACTATAGCACACATAAATGATAAGGCTCAGAAATGTCATCTGTGTAGTTGTGTGGGACAGTAAAAGGATAATTTGGTTTCTGGTAGAGCACTGGCTTAGAGATAGCTGGAGACCCAACAGATGTCCATTACTACGAGGGATAGCACATATCTCACCACATCCCTGGATTCCAGACTCCTGACACACGGTCTAAGACCTCCATTTGATTAGCACCTTGCAGTCACATAGGGCAACGTCCCTACCAGCCCCTCCACAGGTAGAGGGGTGACTACAGGCCTCAGGCCCTCGAGAATTTCCATATTAATGAGATACCTAAAGGCCAGAGGGCTTAGCCAATTATGTATTCTTTCTCAGACCCTCCACCCTCCCTATTTAAGTCAGGTCTACCCTGACCTAAGTGGGGATGCATCCAGATTCAACTACCATCTTCTATGAAAATAAAACCCTTTTGGAACCACGGACTCCGGCTTTGGAGGCCCGCCTCTTCAAGCAAGCTACCCAAGCAGCCACCTTTCAGCCAAGCAAGTAACCAATTCCTCTGGGCACCGCCAGACCTCCCCCTCCCTCCCTCGTTTCTCTCGACTGGTCATGGGACCCACATCCCTCATCTGCGTTCTGCTGTGGCCTCCCAGCAGTGTCTGAGAGCCCCAGAATGCAGGCCACAGGCCTGCTCTGCTGCTTCTTTGCCTGGGTGCCTCAGTGTGCTCAGTCAACAGCCTCTGCGAGCACTTGCTGGAGCACCCGGGTCCACTCAGCCCACACACACACACTCCTCACCCCCCATCCCCGCGCCGAACCTTCAGACTGAGTTCTCCCCAACACCCCGGGGCGGGGCCCCAAAGCGCCCACCTGGCGCCCACCTGGCATAGCGTGAGAGGAACTCAGTCGAATTTCCGAGTGTGCTTCTGCCACTCTGAGCCGTGACAGACGCATGGGAACCAACTCCGCCCACAGAAATCTACACCTGCCTGCGTGCCCACGTTCCCAGCATAGTTACCTTCTTCCCCTCATGTTTTCTTTCCTTGAAGTTAATATTTGCCTTGATTTTTCATTTGTTAATTCTTCAAGTATTTAACATCCATCTATTCCTGTATACCTCCCTGTGACTCTCCTTTGGATAGAGTGAAGGAAATTAATTGCTCTGCCAATCTCATTATCTTGAAATATAAACTTCTAGAAACTTCTAGAGCCCTCTGAACAGGAATTGTTTAGAGGGATTGATCCCTAGGCCTGCTTCCTGCTTTCAGAGAACCTCCCTTCCTATTAATTCAAGGACTTCCCGTATGCCTTTCTTGCACAAGATCTTTTGCTTCCTATCTTCCTACTCTGGTGGCTTACACCTTCCCCCAGAGGCTCTTCCCTATATTGTCAAGACATTTTTGGTTACCCATCACCCTTTTTGTCCCCCTTTCTCCCCTCTCCCTCGCTGTTCCCCCTCTCCCCACATGGCCCAACTCAGCCTGGTCATATCCACTCTGGCCTCTCCCTGATGTGTCTGCCTCTACCTACACTCTCCCTTGTATCTACAATAAACTTCCTCCTCCACCATACCTAGGAGCAGTCATGTCCTTTCCTTTCCTTTTCATTTTTTTTTTCATTCAGTTTTCTCTAGGGGGAAACAGTGCACAGGAGATAAACTTTTTTGGAGACCTTGTCTGTTTGAAAAGTATCTCCTTCTATCTTCTTACCCTGTTGACTCAGGGGAGTGATGGATGTTTACTTCCTCCCACTTTAAGCACGTGTTCTCTGGTGAGATCTCATCCTCCTTTTAATCTCCTTAGGCCTCTATAATTGCAAGCAATCCCTTAATAGAGACTAAACTTCATGTGTTAAGCATATCCTCAGTACTCACACGCCACAGCCTCATTGGGCACCAGCATCAGGGAGATGAAGGGGCAGGCATTGTTTAGAGCTGAACACAAGCTTATTCTATGATTAAGTATAGATGTTTTGCCTCACTGGTAGTCCTCAAAAATAATATACTACCTTATATAGATATTAGTGAAGAATCTTAAGTTCCTTTTTGACCTTCAGAGGTCAAGAGTAAGCCTATAAAAAAACAAGTAGGTTAAAGAAATGTCAATGTGTTTCATACTGTGTTTCTTTTTAAATTTTTAATGGCCATTAAGCCAACTAGGAAATGTGTTGGCAATTGCAAGGGAAAGTAATAAATACACGATTCAAAAAAAGAGTGACCAGGACAAATGGAAGTGTAACATGTAGGAGCTGGCAGCAGGGAGAATTTTCTAGGCCTCACTAGGCAATAGGGTAGAAAGTCAGAGCAAGATCTAGTTTGAGAATGACAATAAGGATGTGTCTAAGAGAGAAGGCAAGATTTAGTAGCGGCTGTCCAACATGAACTACATGAGCAATGACCCTTGGTGATCAAAGCCACTCCAACCCAGGGCCAGGAAGATCATCAGTACATGAACACCCGATCCAAGCAAGGGATTACTTTATGCCAAACCCGACTGGAAACAGTTTCTTCATTGTTGTTTTAAGGCCTTCAAACGATTGGAGGAGTCCCACTCACAGGATGAAGAGTAATTTCTCTTTTCTCAAAGTATACTGATGTTAATGTTAATCATATATTTCACTTTACAGTAGCATCCAGGCTGGTCTGACTTACCCTCACTGTTACTTACATTCCCATCATACACAGTGCACAGAATTTGTCCTCCTAGAGTGGCAGTTGTCAGAGAACGGTGAGAGGAGACGCCATAGCACGAAGCAGAATAACCAGCTGAGCGTGTACATCCCTCCTTTTTCTTTTATACACTAATGGTGGCAGACAGCACATTATAGCATTTTATAACTTGCTTTATTCATGTTTTATGTCTTAGAGATTTTCTCACGTTAGTAGATGTCTCTCTCATTCTTTTCTTCATTTTGTGGTTGCAATGATTCATTTGACAATGATTTATCTAATCTGTGCATTACTTACAAACATCCACGATTGCTTCTCTCCAGTCATTTGCAACCACAAGTGATGCTGTCGTGATCACTATTACTCAAAAAAAGGGGATTTGCATCCATGGACAGATGGTGAATTCCCCCAAAGTACAGTTGCTGAGGGACAGAGCATGTGTGTACTATCAAATTGCCAACCCCAAGAGTCCTACCAACATACACACCTAACCAAAATTCACAAAAGCATCTAGACCACCCACATCTAGATCAATATAATTTATACAACACTATGCTTCTGGATCTTTATTAATCAGATCTATGTTATGTTATTTTGTGGTCTTGTCCCATTGTATGAAGCAAAGCTGCCTCAAGCATCTTACAGCAAAAAATTTTGCAATACTTATCTGCAAAGGCAATAGATCTTAGGGAATTTTCAGAGGATTTTTACGTGAAATCCTGCTTAAGATGTCCAACACAATGACTGCTCAGTACTTTTTAGTTATTTGGGTATTCAATATCCAAAGGAATAAAAATCATGCCAGATTTGCCCTCCACAGATATGTATAATTATTAAGAGGACTGAAGGGAATGTTTCCAAATTTATCACATAAACAAAATAATCCACACAATAAAATGTGTGTAGAACTAAATACAATAAAAAGTGTAGCTCATAACCATCTGAGTGCCAACCCTTGTTTGGATCTCTGTTTTCTCTCTCAGGAAGTAAAATCTAACAGGCACTCAGTTGTCTTCAGATTGCTCATTCTCTTCAGAACAAAGCAGAAGCCAATTCACTGAGCCATCCTAGACTTCCGGGCTGCCATCTGCAGCATGAGAATCCTTCTCCTGATCTCATGTTGGAGTGGGGTGGGGTGGGCTGGTGGGGGTGTCTTGAGAATGCTCTTGGGTGGTAGGAGCTTGATTCTCCTGGGAAACAGGGCTTCCTGCATATGCTTCCTGTCTGCACATTCCAAGTGTCCAGGACAGAGAGCACCTTCTTTGTTTCTATTTATACTTCAAAGTGGGCTTTTCTCCTGATCACATTTAGTAGCTCTCTCCATGGGAGAATGTGGCATGCTGCCCATGCACGCCCACTGTATAGAAACTTTTGCCACTTACAGTATCCCAAAGCTGTGTAAGAATGTGACCATCCCTAACCAACTGAAGCTCTACCGGACTTGATGGAAGACAATTTCTGACCAGTGAATGGCAAGACTTGTCTGAAGCAGCTTCACAGACACGTGTAGAATCATTCTGTCTGAATCCCAGAGATGGCTTTCAGGATCTAATTATGGTCAGCATGAACCCCACCTCATCTGCTAGTTAAAAGGAGCATAGGTCTGCCCTAGAGAACTATTCACAGGATGTATGCTTTGTGTTTTCTCTGGTCTGTGAACAGCCACAGCTTTGCAATTCTCTAGCTCCGATGGCCTCTATAACTCCTTGAGACCTCTATCTACCCAGTGAGTACCATGGTTCCTTCTTCTGACTTCATACTTCTCCAAATTAGAAATAGCAGCATTCTCCTGCCATACACGTTGGATGGTCTCATAACATGTAGTTACAAAAATAGCTCTTCTCTTGGAGGGGGAAGAGGGGAAGGAAGGGAGGGACGGAGGGAGGGAGAGGGGGAGAGAGAGGAGAGAGAGAGAGAGAGAGAGAGAGAGAGAGAGAGAGAAAATATCTCACAAGGAATAAGGCCCAAAACTCTGAAAATAATTTGTTTCACAGACTAAGAAATTGTGAGCTGAGTGTGCCAATGGTGGTTTTGAACACATCAGTTTCCACTACCAAGAAACTGAACACACACTTATAGTCATTTATCTGACTGTGTGACAGTGCATGGTATATCAAAGAATATAGGAATAGAGTTGCCATCCAGGGGAGTCCCAGTGGCACTCCCCAGCGAACTTGATATTTCGAGAGCCCCTTGCAATCTGTCTGGGACTTCAAGGGTGCTCCTTTTACTTTCTGGAGAAACTTGGGAATCCATCTCTTGGGAAACCACACCAGTGCTGTCAAAGGAGCCATTGAGATTAAGTAGGATGTGCACTCTGAAGCCACCTGCCTGCGACAACAACACCACTCCTTGCTGCTATCAAAGCATACCCCTCTCCACTTTTGTGTGCAGAGGAGAGGCCTCTATGTGCTAGTCCTCCTAGAAAGCTGGGCATGTCTTCTTGGGTTTCTGTTTCAGGTATGACTTTCCTGTTCTCTCTTGCCTCGATAGAGTTGCAAAGATTTGATTTGATTGTTTACTGTAGCTTCCAGAAGGCCCTCGAAAAAGTCTTTGGAGGTTGTCCTAAATTTTGTTTCAGCACTAAGATATCTAAAGGGTAGGATACACTTGCAGGAGTGATGCCATTTCCTGAATTCTAGTGTCCTGGGGGACCTGAGCCCTGGAAACAAATCGAATGTTTACTTAAAAGCTTCCCAGAACCTTCTCATTAACCTTTCCCCTCCTTCCCTCTATTTTCTCCTAAATTCTGGAAAATGGGAGAAATGGATGCAGTCAAGAAAGTGGGAAAATCATCCAGTCAAGTATCTACCAAAGGATGATCACAGGCTCCAGTCACGTGTACTCTGGTTTGAAGGTAACCCAAGGACAAACGCTCTTAACTGTTAGAATGTTTGATATAATCACAAACAGAACATTTTCTGGTATAGAGAGAGTAATATGCATTTTTATCATGAGCCGTTTTAAGAATAAACTGCCAGTTGCCAGGATAGTTTACAAAATATATGGATAACTCAAGATTTTTATATGTACTTCCTGCAAAAATGAGCTTTCTGCACAACCAAATACGACCTCAAAACTTAGGACTGTGACATTGACAGGAACTACTATATGTAGTTCTCAGGTCCTCCTCAAGTATCCCCAAGTCCCAGTGTGAAACCCTTTATAACCAAGAGGTATTCCCAAATCTTGTGTTGCCCATACTGTATGTCTTGTCACCCTAGTACCTGGAACAGTGTCTGAATGTCCCCTTGCTTTTCATGATGTTGATACTTTTAGGGATGCTCTACTGGCTGACAGTTAACAGCGCTTGCTCTGAAATCATAAGAACTGGACTCTGCCTCTCTACACCCACCTAACGAGCTGAGCATCCAGGAAAGTCCTTCCAACTCCAGTTCTAAGAGGATTTCTGGGGCTCAGTGTCTTCCAGTCTATAGGAAAGTAGCCCCCAAGTTCAGGGAGAGAGCCTAAATAGACAAAATGAAAGAAGATGCTGCAGAGATGACTCAGTGGTTAAGGACATTGACTGCTCTTCCAGAGGTCCTGAGTTCAATTCCTAGCAACCACATGGTGGCTCACAAAGCATCTATAATGGGATCTGATGCCTTCTTCTGGTGTGTCTGAAGACAGCAACAGTGTACTCATATAAATAAAATGAAAGAAGAAACCCACACACTCCTCTGACTTCCAGCATATGCACCAATACACCTGTGTGCATACATTCACATAGATAGATAGATAGATAGATAGATAGATAGATAGATAGATAGATAGGTAGATAGGCAATGATTGATGATGATAGATAGATAGATAGATAGAAACTGGAAAAACAGTTGTACCAAAATTTGTAGGCTACAACAAAGGCAATTCTAAGAGAAAAGTGTACATAAATGGATTCTGCCTATATTGAGAAATATACAAACTAACTTCACAAGTCAATGAACCGTTAAGAGAAACTAAACAGAAGAAAGGAAATAAAGTTCAGAGTGGAAGTAATTGAAATAAATACTGGGAAAAGCAAAAGAAAGGATCAACACAGAATGGACTTTTGAACATAAACAAAAGTGACAAACCTTGAGCCGCAGCAACTAGAACAACACAAAATAAGAAAGAAAAGGAGAAATGCTACCACCGATATTGCAGAGGCTGCCACCAATACTGCAGAGGCCCAAAGCTTCGTAAGACGATATTCTGCAGGTGCCAAAAGTTGGGCAACCTAGAAGAAATGGAAACAGTCCTAGAAACACCCGTGAGGACTGAATCTTGAAGAAAAGGCAAAATACAAACAGACTAGTAACTAATGAGCAGGAGCCTGAATCAGTAACAAAAAATCTCGTAAGAAAGAAAAGCCCAGGAGCAGACAGCTTTCCTGTTGAATTCTTCCAAAAGTATTAAAAGAACCCATGGCAATTCTTCTCAGGCTCTTTCAAAAGACAAAAGGTTATGTCTGACCCCAAACTTGTCTAACTTCCCTGAGACAAAAGACAAAAGCTACTACAAGAAAAAAAAAATGCCCCAGACCAATATCAGTAAAAAAGCATAAATGAAAAACATCCTTACTTGAAAACCCAAGCAATCCCAATTCAACAACGTATGAAATTGGCCATATACTATGATCAAATGGGAATAGTCTCCAGGTCATAGGAGTGCTCAATAACTGTAATATATCACATTAACAGAACAGAGAATAAAAATGTAATCATCACAAAAAATGTAGGAAAAACACTCAGCAAAATTCAACATCCTGTCGTGATATAAACAGAAGTCTGAACAAATTAAGGTAAAAGGTATTTACGTCACCATAGCAAAAGCATACAGAGAATTTATACTCAATGGCGAAAAGGTGAACCCTCTATGATCAGGAGGGGACAGAGTGTCCACTCTCACCACTTCCGTTCTGCATAGGGTTGTTTTTTCTTTTCTTTTGTTTTAGTATAAATAAAACTAAACATCCTAGAAATCTTAGCTGGACAAATGGTTGAGAGAAAGAAATACAGATGTCCAAGTGAGAAAGAGAAAAGTAAAAATCTCTTATCTACATGTGGCACGATTATGTACAGGGACCCCAAGTGACATTTCTTTATGAGCTAAACATGAATATGAGCAATAGGTATATGAAAAGACGCTCAACATCACCAGACATCAGAGGAGTGTAGATGAAAGTCACCATGAGGTAAGGAGTGGGCCTGTTATCCAAAAGTAAAAACTGTTGGGGCCAGTTCGGTGGGTCAAGCTGTATAACACGAGGTCCATCCTCAGGACCTGTGGAAAGATAGGAGAGAGACATCATTCCACCAAGTTGTTCTTGGACACCAGTGCTGCTGTGTTGTGTGTGTGTGTGTGTTGTGTGTGTGTGTGTGTGTGTGTGTGTGTGTGTGATTATGGAAGGTCCTAATCTATCACTTTAGTAACATGCATATGTTCAAGAAATTAATATTCAGCACAATGACTTTAATTAAAAACTAATAGAATGAAGCAAAGTTTGCTGCAGGAGTAAATGACTGAAAAAGAAAATAAATCTTTGAATGATAGGCTAATTGGCCTTGAGTACATTTTAATAATGTACAGATAGATGCAATCATCGCCACATTTCACATCCTAAATACACACAGTGTGTAGCTGTCAACCAGAACTCGTTAGTTGTAAACAAAATAATGTTAAGATTACCATGTACACATTGACTTGTTAACAATTACCAAAGGTGGCAGGAAGAAGAAGTCAAATCATTTCAAAAGGAAAGAAAATCAAAGTTTCCCATGGCAAGACTTGATAGTAAACACTGTTTGACCCATCAGTGCTTCTGGCTAAGCGGGAGTGGTGTTGACAGCTTGAACCTTTGCTTACCACACTTGCATGCACTTTAGCACACTAAACGTTTTAAATAGGACATTTCCACCCACCTGGAAAGGCCCTCTAGGCCATCTAGACAGGTGTTCAGCATATTCCTAGAATGTTCTCTCTCGCTCTGCAGAAGCCAGCTCATTCCATGATAACCTTTCCCAATTTGTTTGGTGATTAAGCAATTATTAATTATTAATTGTCCCCCCCACCTGCTGCAGACAGGTCAGAGGTCATCTCTGCAGGCAGCCTGCAAAGCAGCATAAGCACAGGGGAGATGCCTGTGTCCTCATACAGAGAAAGATTCTTAGCTCAACATCTACAGTAGACGTTAACATTGAGTGTATCAAATTTTTGTGACAAGGTCTCATATAGCCTAGACTCACTGTGTGACTAAGGATGACCTTGAATGACTGATGTTTCCATCTCTGACTTCCAGTGCTCCCAGGTATATGTTGGCCTTTGGTCTGTTGCTGTGTATTATAATGCTAAATACTGGCCCCTGAAGTCTGGGTGTCCCCAGAAAAGAGGAGATCTCACATACACCAAGTGATATTATGTAATCTTGCTCTTTAATGTAAAACTATTGGCTGAATAAAGATGCTTACACCCTATAGCTGGGCAGAAGAGAGGTAGGTAGGGTTTTGGTCTCTGGGCTTGGGGTTAGAGAGAGGAGCCATGGGAAAAGAAAGAACTGGAGAGAAAGAGTTGGGGGGGGCACACCATGGTAAATGGATCATGAGAACTGGCCATGAGGGCTGGGCAGTCTGAGTAAAAGCAGCCCAGGAAGAACATGGTCAGTCATATCTCAGGGTTATTGACAGAGAAGTAAGCAAAATACCTTAGAGGGCTGATATCTACCCAGCTCTGGTGCTGTTTAGGATTAACATAAATATAAAGGTTTTGTGTCTTTTATCTGGGAACTAAATTAACAAAGGCAGGGTAGAAACCCCTGATTGAGAACAAACATCTATTACAACAAGCATGTACCACCATACCTGGTTTATGTATAGATCCAGCCCAAAGACTTGTAAATGCTAGCTAAACAGTCTAACAGCAGAGCAACATTCTCAAAATAATAATAAAAAATGTGAAACACCCTCCCTGTAGTCTCCTGGCTCACATGTCCCTCTGCATTGATCGGACATGGCCAGATGGCTAACTTTGACCAAGAGAAGCTAAGCACACTTGAGAAAGGTAGAAGCTTTAGATGTCCCTGGTTTGGCTTCCTGCTGGCTTTTTCCTCTGCCATGGGAAGAACACATCACAGGTAACATTCAGTTAGGAGAGTGTGAAACAACATGAGCAGACCTGACCCTGGTCATCAGCCAGTGACCTATAGCCTCAGGCAGAGCTACTCAGTAACTCTGACCTCTGAGGGAAAAAATGTACACACATACACACATCACACACACACACACATGCACTCAAACACAATCCAGTTTCAAGCCACTGACTTCAGTGGGGGTAGTATCATTATGTATCCCCTCCCTTGTGTTGGAAACAATCCCCCCAACAGCTTTGGGTGGAAGACACTTTGGGGGTTCGTAGGATTAATATCCCCATGTAAAGGGCTTGTGGAAGTGTATTCTCCTTCTTCCACAATGTGAGAACACACACACACACACACAACACATACACACACAGAACACTATTCAGCTTAAGAAAACAGACACGAAGGTAGGAGAACTGTAGGGAAAAGCAGAAGGATGAGAAGCCCAAGAGTAAAATGGCAATGACAATAACAGGTGGAAAATACAATCTATACGTATATGAGATTACAATGAAACGTATTTAATATATCATTGGTTAATATATGATAATAAGATGTAAAAATAATGCATCTGAGCTGGGCGGTGGTGGCGCACGCCTTTAATCCCAGCACTTGGGAGGCAGAGGCAGGTGGATTTCTGAGTTCGAGGCCAGCCTGGTCTACAGAGTGAGTTCCAGGACAGCCAGGCTATACAGAGAAACCTGTCTCGAAAAACCAAAAAAAAAAAAAAAAAATGCATCTGGAGCCCTAGTCTCAAGGGAATTTGACACATGCAGATTTTACTTTTCCAGCCCAAGAAATCCAGGAAGATGTTGCCATCGACTTAAGCAGATCATTCTAGTCTTCTTAACATATCCATGCCTAAGCAGAAGAAGAGATAGAGAAGAAAACAAGAAGAGGAAACTACAAAGAACTAGGAGAAACTGAGTTCACAGATAGAAAGTGGAATGTGAGAAAGAATCAAATAGTCATTTAAGTTAAATAGTGCATAGCTGGTGTCATGGTTTGAATATACTTGGCCCAGGGAGTGGCACTATTTGGAGGTGTGGCCTTGTTGGAATAGGTGTGTCACTGTAGCTGTAGACTTTAAGACCATCTTCCTAGCTGCCTGGAAGTCAGTCTTCCATTAGCAGCTTTCAGATGAAGATGTAAAGCTCTCAACTCCTCCTGCACCACGCCTACCTGGATGCTGCCATGTTCCTGCTTTGATGATAATGGACTGAACCTCTGAACCTATAAGCCAGCCCCAATTAAATGTTGTCCTTATAAGAGTTGACTTGGTCATGGTATCTGTTCACAGCAGTAAAAACCTAAGACAGCTGGAGAACTAGTTCAGGGGTAAAGTCTAGGCTCCAACTAAAATGTCAAGTTAGATGATGCAGATGTGTGTTGTGTAATAATGTAAAATGTATGCCTGCCTGGGCACTCATGATGTGTTTGGATGTAAGAGCAGGAACAGCTTCATTAGAACACAGGAATGATAAGAAGATACTCATGATGAGTTCCAGGGTGTGGTCACCACAGGTGCATCTTGTGTAATAACAGTACATGACCCCTTGGTGAGCTGTCTGTCTAGACTGACCTCTGTGCCAGTCTTTCTTCTCTGATACTTCTTCACACTCTCTTATTATTTCCTGAGCCAAATGATCCTTTTCTGTGGGCCTCCCAAATCTTCTTAGGGTCCACATCTGGGTCTGTGGCCCTGAAGCAGCAGGGGTCTGTTACCACAAAGGCCAGGCTGCCGCTCAGGGACATGTTGATATCTGAGGACTGTGCAGAACTGGTCCCATCCTTCACCTGGGCACTGTAGGAGACCTGACCCTGGGGGCCTGAGAGCAAGAGAATTGACCCCACCCTAGCCAGCTGCAGTACTCTGGGGTGCTACACAGTGTGGGAGTTGCAGGTGAGCCAGTCCCAAGGATTTGAGGGTGGGGGAGCTAGCCCTATCACTCACCTCTCCTGTGGTGGCATGGCTGAGATATCATCCTCTCCCCTCACCTGTCACCACCTGCAGTAGGCAGGAGACCTAGCCCTGGGGTTATAAGAGCAGGAGATCTGGCTCTGGCCCTCACCTGTTGCAAAACTTGGGAGAGCAGGCTCTGCACCTTGCCTGTGCAGCACAGTAGATCTGGCTCTGGTTGGGGGGAGGGCTGGTGAGCAAGTCTGAGGGTGTGAGAGCAGGAAAGCCAGCTGACGGAGCAACTCAGATACTTCTCAGGCCCAGATGTAGAGTTTTGAATAGACCCACCCCAACATCTACCCCATCAATGAACTGCTGGAGTGTGTGAAGGGACCAGTCTACAGATCGAAACTACAGTATCTCCCTGGCACAGGGCAACAACAGGATATCTGAGAGGAGTCCCAGGAGATTCCAGTATGATAGAGTAGCAGAAACCAGAGCCCTCGGACCAGACCAACGACTCATTGCAATGAACATAAGCAAAGAAGTGTGGACAAAAGGTATACTGTGGGACACATTGTGACACACTACAGCTTCCACAATGGAATTATTTTTTTCTCTGTTGGGAAGAGGTTGCAGGGTGGAGAGAGGGTATGAGGGAAGGTGGGATGAGTGGGATTGGGGTGTATGATGTAAATCACAAAGAACTAATACAAGTTTAAAAGAAAGCATTCCAGGGGTGGTACCCCATGACTTTTATCCTGTGATAGACTCACCTTTCAAAGGTTCTGCCACTTCTCAATATTGCTTCACTGGGCACCAGTTTCCATAACAAAAAGAGTAAAACCCTGATAGACAATTCAAAATGTATGTATACAGAGCAGATTCTCGTGCAAGTAGATAAGAAAGTGTAGTCAGATCTGAAACTGAAGCCTCTCACTCCTCCCCTTCTTTCTTCTACTAGAAATGAAAGAGGCCAGCTGTAGGCATCTTGGAAAACATGTGTGAGCATGTTGGAACTGCCCTACCTCTCTGCTCTAGACTAGTAAAAAGGGAAAAGTGGGTGCCACTGGAGGTTATCATATTAAGAAAATTTAAGTTGGACCCAGAAAGACGACTATCAAACATTTTCTACTACTTGTAGACCCCAGATTTTACATGAAGCATAATGTCATGTATGTGATTATTACACAAAGACAGAAGCAAAACTGAAGAGGGGAATTGGTGGGCTAGCAGGAATGGGGAAGTGAAAAGGGAGAGGAAGGGTGTATTACATAGAACACAAAGTGTAGCATATACTTACATGGAAACGTTCTTATGAACTGTAGCACATGTGCAATGCATATATGCCAATTAGTTGGGATTTTATGTAATCCAGTGAGTCTTGTTTTAGGCTCAAAGGGGATTAGGATATGCTACTTTGACAATTTTCAGTTTTTTGTTTGGCTTGTCTTTCTTGCACATGTGAAGTAAAGCGATTATTTTGAGCTGAAGGCAATAGCAAATCAACAGGTGCAGGAAGAGGCCTGTGGCCTCCCTTTCTCAGGCTTAAAGGCAAGGCGAAACTTTGGAAAGTTCCTTTTGTGAAGGTGCCCTCTCTCTACCACCAGATATGGAGAGCTGGCGCCAGGAGGAATCTCTACAAGGGACCTTACAAAAATAGCCTCCTCTTCCACCAGCTCCCACGCCATGCCTTTCCTGATCTTTTTCTCATGACCTGACCTTGTGAGGTGATAAAAACAATGGCCGGGTCTAACTAGTTCTTTGATTTTTGCTTCTTTTCTAACAACTCCTTTGTCCGTATTATATTCCAATATATATCATATTGTCTGTAGTCATCTACAATTGACATGCTTTTTCTTCTGTCGATCTACCCTTCAGTTAGTTTAACTCATAGTCCTCCATATATTGAACTTGAGGGGATGGCAGAAAGGCTTTCTTTCCCCAACACACAAACCTTAAAGAATATAAAGGACATAAAACACTCTGCCATCCCTTACGGCTGCCACAGAGCCCAGGCTGGCTTCACAGTAACCATATGGCCTTCCAGAATGGCCTCCACAATTTGTTCTCTGTCTGTTACCAGTCTCCTCTGGCTAGAATCATATCTGAAAACAGTTATTATTGGTGTGTCTAGACATTTGGAGACTCTACACAGGGCAACACAATGTCTGGCAATGTTCCTGGGGTCTTTGTCCCTTAGAAACAAGTGCCTAGGGGCCCAGCTGCTGCGCGCAGGCAGGCAGGCAGGCAGCAGGCAGGCAGCAGGCAAGCAGGCAGGCAGGCAGCAGGCAGCAGGCAGGCAGGCAGGCACCACTAAGATGGGCAAGTATGTGGTGGAGAGATGGAAGAGAGAGAGAATGGTTTGCCCACTATGAAGAGAGGCAGAACTGGAGACTGGACATTGGTAAGGAACAGCTTGATGTGAGAGGCTTGCGCTGCCACTGAAGCCATGTGGGCCATATTTGGGTTCAGGGCAGCAGTAGGGTTCGTGGTCCGTGTTACCATCAAAGGCCATGTGATGCTTGCGGTCTAGACCTTGTGACATTCTTGGCTGCGTTGAGCTGGCCAGCCCATCACCGGTCGGCTGGCCACGCCTATCATCGGTCAGTAGCCGTGAAGTGGGCAAAGGAGAACTGGCTCTGCCCCTTGCCGAGCAGAGCTAGCCCACTGTAACATCTACCCAGCCTGTAAGCTCCTGGAGCTCATAGAGGGACTGGTCCTCCATAACCAAGTCTCCATGACTCTGAGCAACAGCAGGATATCTGAGAGGAGTTCCGGTGAGGATTTCATGACGTAACAGAAACCAGAAGCTTCAAACCAGACCAACGACTCATCGCAATCAGCATTTGCAAGTAAAGCTGTTTGGGCAAAAGGGTGTACTGTCACGATAAGCTTAAGTGGGACATTTATATTAGCTTCATTACCGTAATATCACGATTTTAGGACAAACTATAAGCATGTGAAGCATGCCTCGGGACTCTCCCCGGACTGTGGGAAAATATTTGTCATTATTTTCACAGTAAATCCCAGTGTGCCTACCTCCATTAAGGGATGACACACTGCACACACAAGGCCACCAGCACTTAAGGTACCGTAATAGCTACCTTTCTTGATGTGATAAAACATCCAACTTAAGAAAAAAAAAGTTAGAGGACACAATCCACCTGGAGGGAAAGTCCTGCAGCAGGAGCTTGAGGTAACCAGTCACAATGCATCCACAATTAAAAAGCAGTAAGTGATGACTGTTTATGCCCAGTCTACTTTCTACTGTCTGGTGCCACTCAGTGAGTGGGTCCTTCTAATGTCAACTAACTCCATCAGGATAGTCCCTCAGAGGCATGCCCAGAGACTCATCTCCTAAGTGATTCTGGATCTCAAGTTGACAATTGGAATTAACCATCACAAGTACCTTTGTGTCTATTACACCAAGACCGTACTTCCAGAACAGCCCAGGCTCAAGAAGAGGCTAGACTCTGCCTGCATCCATCCTCCTTGCTAGGTAGGTACTCGAGAAGGAACTCAGGCTGTGTGGATGAGCGTGCTCTACCAAGGTTCCCAGTTAGTACATAGTGTGTCTCTGCAATGTACCCTTACGGAACCAGGATTTATGGACCATGAAGCCCCTTCTTTCTGCTGAGCTCTGCACCCATGGGCTGCTAACATGAACGGAGGTACCTTGGAGTTGAGTGGCCCAGTATTTGCCACTGGTTTGTTTAGTTGTCATCCCCAACACATTCTATACAGTTCACAGATATAGAGTCTCCTTTGGGGACCCCAATTCCCTCTAATCTATGTGATCCTCCCTATTTGCTAAATCTTTAATAACTTAAGGTCATTTTAAAAAGTTAATTCTGGCAGGGCATGGTGACACATGCCTTTACTCCTAGCACTTGGGAGGAAAGGCAGACAGATCTCCATGTTAAGGTCAGCCTGGCCTACAAAGTGAATTCTTGGAGAGCCCAGGGGAACCCTGTCTTAAACCCACCCCTCAAAAAAAAAGAAAAGAAAGAAAGAAAGAAAGAAAGAGAGAGAGAAAAGGAAAAGACAAGAAAAAAACTTTAAAAAAAAAAGAAAGAGAAAGATAATTTTAAGTGTGTCCCCTGTTCTTCATAGGGGAGAGAGTTCACATATTACATCATCTGTGAGGATTTTGCCAGAGTCCTTGACTCCATGCAATTCGATAAATACCCTTATCAAATACCCTCTTCCATGCCAATGACTGTGTACTTCTTTAATAATTAATCAAAATGAAGTTTAAGTATATTCTCCGCGGAATGCTTTATACAGGACAGAATCTAGTCAGAGGCTGTGCCTGGGAATGGGCTTGTAGATAGGAGACAAATCCTCATTGCTCTCTATAATCAGACTTAAAGCCAATTCCTTCCGTAGCCTGCTTTCTAAAAGGCAGCCACTAGGGGGCTTTTTTTCTCCTCTGCTTTCCCTTGCCCGATTCTCATTACTGTGAGATGAGTTCTGAAGCTGGTGTCAGACAGCAGGGATTTTGCCATCCTGCCCACAGTACCTTTGCTGAGAGAGTTGGCTTGGGAACAAAGGAGCTTCTGAGAGTAGCAATTTCTCCATTACTAATATAATTGATTAAAGACTGGCTAATTCATTTTCCTACTTGATGCATTTGAGTATTAACTGTCAACACAGGAGCTCATCCACACCAGACACAGACATCTCTATAAATTGTTTCTTGTTTTTACTCACAATTCTTCATCCTGTATAGAAATGTTGAATAATGATTTTTTTTAAATCAACAGTCTTGATTTACAAATAAGTGTGGTTTCTAGAAAGCATTTCCCTACTGGAATCTCCAAACCCTTTGGCCTGGTCCTCAGTTCTCACAGCACTGAGGCTGCAGCTCCTTAAGGCCAGAACTGCTTGCTTATTTACTTTGTTCAGAAAATCGTATACAACCCAGAGAGCCTTGCTGTTGATGGTGTCCTGTGTCGCTTTGGCTTCAACCTCACGAGGAATGGATGTAACCTGTGATTCTTAGCACAGCTAGTGTACAAATTGGCTCAGTGACGTTCGGAAACAGAGGTGCACCGGAGTTGAGCACTGCCCTCTGCTGACTGAACGCATGCCTAGAAATTCATCAGCTAACTAGATTCCTAGCTACTTAGAGGTATTTAAATGTCAGCTCCCCTTCCAGGACCTCTGAGGATTTATTCTTCAGTTATAAAAAAGCAAACAAGCAAAAACAAAAGAAAATGAAACAAAAAGTCCACAAAAACAATCTCGAGTTTGTTTTGTGTTAGCCAATGACTCCTGAAAACAAAACACTCAAACATTGCACATCAGCAAGCTGAGTCAGCAGTTAAAGGCACACCACCCAAAGCGTGATAACCTAAGTTCAATCCCATGACCCCACACAGTGAAAGCAGAGAACAGACATCTACCATGTGTCCTCTTGCTTCCACATACAACATCACACACACACACACACACACACAAGAAAAGAAAAAGGTAGCAATTTCTTTGCTAGTGTAAAGTACATAAACAAGCATATAACCTTACTTTCTAAAGAAGCATAAATTATATGTCATATTCTTTCAGGTCTTATTAATAAGCATGCATATGTGGGTAAAACACTATTCTTTCCCAAATTAGAATGATGGGAGTCTATTTCTTGCTCTTTTCAATCGAACTTGACATTTTCCTGTCATTAACTACACTTCAGAAACATAATTTTGTAACTAAATTATATTGTACGGCTAAAACTATGTTGCTAGTTATTAGCAAAGCTCCATCTTTTCCCAGACTCCCTTGCAGCTCAGTTGGAGCAATGTGTCTGTGCTCCAGTCAATATCAATGATGATGACTTCCCAAGGCTTCAGATGTCTCCTGCTGCCCTCCAATTCTCTCATCTACTGCTCTGACTCTGAAGGCCGCCTGTTCTGGATCACGTGACTACAAATACAGAAGCAACTAGCTCCTTCGGCTATCACCTGCTAGAGCGGCATCAGACCTCAACCTGAGGTAGAAGCAGATGTCTGTGTGCTGCTAACTGAGGCTACATGTGAATCTACTTCATGAAAGGTCTGCAAGTTTCCAACCCTTCCTATCATGAATGAAATGTACTACATTGTCTATTTCCAATTACATTGCCATGGTAAATAAGCAATTGAATTATCTTTTCTTATTTGGACTGAAGCGTTACTATTTTCTCCTTCCCATTTTCATAAGCTTTTATCATTTTCTACAAGGATCTGTTTCTTAAAAATAAAAATAAAACAGTATAGAAGTGGGGAGTGACAAAAAAACGGTCTCCTTCTTCTGTCTTCTAGCAGCGCATCCTTTAAGGTGCGGCACACTCTGTGAACACGATTTCTAGAACTGTGACCAGGACTTGGGAGCCAGAAGCCTCAGATGGCTACTTCACAGCTCACATGTGACTTGAGCCTCACGGACACCCATGGAACCCACTCTTCGGGAAAAAGAAATTATATGAGGCATTTTTGTGTAACACACAAAGTCCTAAGAAACTTCTGAAAGGGAAACTAGACAACTAATAATTTACAGCTTCGGTACAAACCCCTATGTTTTTTTTAAAAAAAATGTCTTTTAGAAAGGCTAAAGCATATACACTGAAAATGGTGTGATAGTTTTACCGAGGGTCAGATGTCTACCTCCCTATAGATTGCCAGAAGGAGCTCATAAATGATTTCAGAACTAATTCCCTGACTCAAATTTTAAAAGATGAGGACAGTAATTTGAGAAGGTAGAAGGGTCACAGGAAACTCACTCATAAAGGACCTAAGTTCACTCTTCAGAACTCACATTAAAAAAACCAACAACAAAACACACAAACAAAAAAAAATCCTCCTCCTCCTCCTCCTCCTCTCCTCCTCCTCCTCCTCCTCCTCTTCTTCTTCTTCTTCTTCTTCTTCTTCTTCTTCTTCTTCTACAAAGGAAGAGAAGATAAAGAGGAAACATCCTTGTGCGCAGGTCTGTGAGGGCTTTTCTATGAAGACATGACTGAAGGGGACCAGACTTCTCTCTGGCCGGGAGTATCTTCCTGAGGGCAGCCCAGATACAAAAAGATAGAAGAAGAAAAGATATATCTTTCCACTCTTAGTAAAATAAAACACACAGCTATCCCCTGCAGAGGAATGTTACAGCAACTTAACTACATCAAAATAAAAATGTCACTGGAAGTTAATAAACAACCACAGCCTGGGGACTTGGAATTCATGGAGCGACGCTGACACAGCACAGACCTTTTTTTTTTTTTTTTTTTAACAATGACAACATTGCACCCTTGTCATTGCAGGAGAGAAAACAGTGCAGAGCCCATGCCCCTCTTCTAATGAATCTGGTGCCCAAAAGATGGCGACCACTTACCTAAATTCAGCTCCTTGCTGTTGCCCTCGGTCATCTAAGTGGCTGTGGCTATTCATGTCTTATGCTGCAGGCAGTTCACTTTAATGTCCCCACTAAAATGTGTCAAGAAGACAAGAGGGCTCACCCTTGGTTAATTATTTTTATTTGACTTTCTATAAGGGATGCTTAAATAGAACCTGTGGCTAGGAATTAAGTTCACATCCACACTAGTTGCAAATGGAGGGAAAGCCATCCGAGAAGCTGGATTCTGATGTCAACAAAGGATGGTAGCAGCATCAATACAGAAGCATTCAGTAACCAGAAGCTATGGCAGGCTATCCAGGAACGCTGCCCTTCTCTCGGACTTTTTGGTGCTTGGGCCGCTCTCAGGAAGGTGCCCCAGACCGAGGAGGAGTCTGGTCCTCTTCAGTCAGGCCTTCATAGAAAAGCCCGCACAGACCTGCGCAGCGGTATGTCTCTGGTTTAATCCAGATCTGATTGAATTAACAACCCCACTAGCCATCCTAGGGACCCTTGCAGAGAGTGGAACAAGGAGATGTTCACACATGAAAAAAAGCATCTATCATTTGTCTTCCTAGTCACCGTTTCATCTCGATCCTTAGTAAACGGAGCGTCATTCTAGAGAACCGTGGCAGTTTCTATGTAGCTCTTGGCAAGGAATGAGTGGCTCTGTCTCCCTGGATCGGCTACGGGCTGGTGATCCTGTCCCAGAAAGCACAGGATAGGAGCTTTCTATCATACCGCTAGGTTGGGGAGGTTCAGCTGGTTACCTTCCATGCTGCAGGGCTTTCCTTTCCTTCTATACAGGAGCTGAATGCCCTTGGTCTCCTAGAACTGGAACTTTCCACCATCAGCTTGGCCCAGGCACCGACCCTGGTACCCAGCAATTTCTCTGCCGTAAAGACTCAAGAATGCACTTCTCTAGAGAAGAAACACTTAAGCAAGCTTCCAAGGCTGCAGCCTCATTTCAAGGTGTGCCCACCTCACCTGAGCCAAATGAGGTCCACCCTGGATGTCTCTGCACTTTGAATTTATCCTTCTTAAGTCCTTAATCCAAGCAGAGATAAAAGAAGCTCAGATAAGACCGTTTTAGGCGGATGGCATCATGAACTGGATTAAGCCTCATTTCTCAAAATGGCCTATCTTGAAGAGAAATCTTGAACTTCCTCTTTGGAGAAACTAAGGTGACTTCCATGGGCAGTGACAGAATTGCCCACAAAATCTCTTAAATCAAAAGTTGCTGTCTCTGGGGCAGGAGAGATGGCTCTGCAGGTCGGAGTGTTGCTCTTTGGTAGAAGACCTGGTTTTGGTTCTCCTTCCTCGTTTCTGTGGTCTCACAAATGACTGTAACTCCAGCTTCAGGGGACTCAATGTCCTCTCTGGCCTCCATAGGTACCAGCACCCCTGCAGTCATAGACAAACATAAATAAAATGTGTAAGTCTTTAATATATAATTGATGGCTTTAAAAAATTAACAACCAAAACGTTTGTGAAGAAAGTTTCTTATTCACTTTTAACAAATACTGGCCTACTCAGCAGGGACTGAGCTTGCCTTTCTAGTAAGCTTTGTTTTCTTGTGTTTGAGTCTTTCTCAGACCTGGGATAGCTGCTCCTCTGTCTAAGAGCTACAGAGGATTCTCCAGGTTGTCTATGGTTCAGAACAGCCCATTTAATGTCAACTTTCACTGAGTTGAGAAGTACCGTCTGCCTCCAGGCTTGGGGACCATAGCATTGACTATGCTGGGATGCTATGTGCTCTTCCCCCCCCCACCCTCCGCCTTCATAGCTCAGAAACTCTGTTTTGAGTTACTATCATAAACAATATTATTCTGATAGGCACCTGTGTGCAGGTGAACTCTTTGATTTTGTAAGCATGAATGTCTCTAGGCCTAAATCGCCAGTCAACTAAACAACTCTGTGTTTGTTTCCGTGAACAAGGAAAGTATTCAGAAGGAAATAATGCTTTTTTTTTTTTTTTAACACTTATGTCTTGATCTTTAGGCTCGTGCTCCAATAACTTCTAGGAAGACAAGTTCTTACCGTTAACAGGCATTAGTGTTCCAGTTTGTGGATGCATAATCTCGTAAATCAAAGGATTTAAAAACAGACTCAGAAGGAAGCTGGAGGGCCATCTTATTAGCAATTTGAGAGAGAAACCACAAGGCAGGCAAACTATAAATCTCTGCAGCTGCTCGCAGGGTGCGGATAAGAAGAGAAAAAGTCATACTCTTTTCTGTTAGCAGAAAACAGGCAGGCTCAGCGATGGCCGTCAGCAAGCTACTGTAGGAAGTAGGTGGGTGGACTTCAGAGAAAGAGTAAGAACCTTGAATGTCAGAGCAAGCATGGTCAGGATCTTGTCTTGTGACCAAATGGGAGAAAACCGGAAAATAAAGATTTGCCCTTTAGGAGTTAGAACACAGAAGAGAAGGTAAACTTCATGGAGATTCATAAGCAGCTGTACTGAAGCGGGATGAAGAGGGGTGAAAGTACGTTCTCTAACTAAGGGAATAATTATTCCTCTCATCTCCTTAGCATGTCTTCAGGTAAATGAACTTCCCTGAGGGATGGTCTCATGGTCAAGTGGTTGGCAGCCCCAGCTGCCAGTATTAACTCTTAAGAAACAAGAATAAATAAGTCATGTGAGACAGTTCAGAATGTCATTTCTCAACCCAGGGCCAGAGGGAGAATTCAGATTACTTTTTTCTTTTGATCAAGAGGAAGGTAGTGCCTTGTGGGAAGCCATGTGTTCACTAGGAACATGACTTGTAAAATGGAACTCTCTCCCCAGTCTCTCTCTTTTACATCCCAGAGATGAGAGGCTTTGCTTCATCACAGTCCCATCGACATGTGGCCTTGACATCAATTGAACCCACTGATAGTAGGTTAAAACATCCAAGTTATTTCTCTTTATAAGTTGACCATCTCCGATTTTTGTTACAGTTACAGGAAACTGACCAACACTAAGTCAAGAAATAAAACAGAGTGTTCTCCAGGTCTTCTGTGGTTCCCGACAGCCCATTTAACATCAGCTTCCACTGAGCTGAAAAGTACCGGCTGCCTCCAGGGGACCATAGCATTGTTTTAGAGGGAAATCTAAGCTAGGTAAGGAAGGAGCTAGAAGTTACAAAGTAAGAACAGACACCCCTAGTCACAGCTGAACGGCTCTGTTAAACTGACCATGCTAACACAAAGCACAAAGGATTGTGTTTACATAAAAGAAGGATACTTTTAAAGGCACGACGAGCAGCTGCCAGCAGATTGTGAACAGAAGGCTACGTCTGAGCAAAGAAAAATTCAGAATGAGTTTCTCACATTCAATACCTTTTGCCTGAGGCTAGCCCAAATTCAAATGGGGTAGGGTCATTAAAGCTGTTATAAAGTTCTGGAGAAATGAGTAGATTTAATGACAACTCAACAGAAACTATGTAAGTTGAAGAGCACAGAGAAAAGGTGGAACAGGGGGACTTGATGGTCACTTGAAATTATATCAAGAAGCCTACTAAACATGTAATTGAAGTCTCAGAAAGAGACAAGAAAGACAAGTGGGCCCGAGGTACATCTGAAGATACATTGACTGAAAATTTCTCGAGTTTGATTTCATTTTTTATTAATCATTTTATTCATTTACATTTTGAGTTTGATTTTAAAAGAATACATAAATTTACAAACTTAAAAAGATCAGTGAAAGTCAGTCAGGATGAATAAAAACAATATTCTTTAAACCTTTAGTACACCAATGACAAGCTAACAACAACTAAAGATGGGAAGAAAATAACCAGGGAAAAATAGGACACATTTTCTTTTTTTAAATTTTTATTAAGCATTTCATAACAGGTGTATAGTATGGAATATGCTGCAGCATAGCCGTCTAGCAGTAACAGATGACCATAGATAAGTAGGTTTTTTTTTTTTCCATCAGTCAGAAAAATGCTTTCTTAGTCAAAGTTCTCCAGGCCCTTGCACACATAGTGGCAACTGACTCCAGAGACAAGTCTATGGATTCCATCAGATACTGTTAGTACTGAGTTCAGGCAACTCTTGTTTTCCTTGCCCCGCCCCCCTTTGGCGAACACGTGGATGTATGCAGTGGACAGGCTGGAGATGAGCAAGTACACCACAATAATGGCGAGGCCAAGGAGAATCTTGAACCACATCTCTGATTACCATTACTCACTCCAAACTGTCACCAGCTCCTCAGAAGTGACCCAGCTCTGTATTAGTCATGTGAAATGTGTGTGTGTGTACAGGTGTGAGCATACCCAGATGTGATTGTCATGATGGACATGTGGATGTCAGGTGACAATTTTTGGGAGCGCTCTCCTTCCACCTTGAACATACTTGATTTTGAAATACAAACACAAACTGGTCTGGAGCATGGATGAAGGACTCACAGTGGAATATTGCCTGGTCATTTGTCCACAAGGGACCGCTGATGTCTTACAGGAGGAGCATGGTAATTCAGGAAACTGGGAAGGAAGAGGCACATGGCAGTGGTGGGAAGGATCCTATGACCCATCAAGTTCTTGGGGACAAGGGAGACTAAGCAGCCTGGCAAGGTAACAAAGAGATGAGAATTGGGAATGGCGGCATGCATGCCTTTAGTCTCAGGAGAGGCAGGTGGATCTCTGACTTCAAGGTCAACCTCATCTACAGAGTGAGTACCAGTACAGCCATGACTACACCGGCAAAAGGGGATAAGATGGTCAAGGAGACTGTAAATGAAAATCAGGGAGGGTCTCTCTAAAGAAATCAGAAGGGAGCCGAAGGGCCAAGGAGGGGACTAAGAGAAGAATAAATCTGTGTTCCTGTGGTACAGTTATATCAGCACTAAGCAAGAATGGAGATTGCAACCTTCAGCTTAATAAGTCACTGGTATTTTTCATCTTCTTGTTGGGGCTATTTTGGGACCACTTTTAAAAACTAACCTTTGGCATGTGACCTATGATAGAGTTTCCTAGGCTGCCAGAGCAGAACAAACTTGACATTTAACATTTAATTCCCACGTCTCTGGAGGCCAGGAGAGTGAAGCCACGCTGTTATTGGTGTAGGTCCCTTCTCAGTGGCTCACAGGAGAATCTCTAACATGCCTCTTTCCCAGATTCTGGTGGGTGTCAGCAGTCCTTGCCCTGTCTGATTTCTGCATGAGATAAAATAGGTTCAGAGTCTGTCTTCACAGGCATACAGTCAGTGTCTATCCTGGAATCCTGGAGGATCCATGTCCAGATCTACATCTTCTTATAAACATGGCTACCACTGTGTTAATCCACAGTGACCTTGTCTTAATTCAATTAACCCTGAGAGACCACTGTTTCCAGTTATGGTCATATGCTGGGCATTGATGTGAATTGGAGAGGATAGTACTCATGTCTGTATACCCACTCTCTGGGTGGGGACACACATCTACAATGTGTATAACAGCTAGAATATTGAATAAAGGAGTGCATTTAAGAAGTTAGAATTGAACAAAAGCAAGTGAACTAATAAATTAAATGAAGTCACTACTTTTTTGGGGGAGAGGGTGTAGGCAGGCTATTATTTAAACCAGGCTGACCTGGAGCTCACAGAGATCTTTGTATCTCTCAAGTATTGGGATTAAAAGCATGCCCCACTTTTTCACATAGTCTCTTTCAACAATACTATTAATAGGAGCCCAAATTAAGTGGATACTTATCCAACGAACTCAACCACAGAAATCCTTGTACATCCATATTTACTTCAGTACTGTTCACAGTAGCTGAGCTACGGAGCCAACACAGATATCCAATAGTAGAGGAGTGGGTGAGAGGAAACATGTATGCACACACAATCAAACATTTTTTTTTTCTGACACAGAAAAAAATATATTATTTAAAGGACAATGAATGCAAATGACGACAATACTAAGCAAATTCCGCCAATTTCACCGGTTCTTTTTCCTTATTTGTGATTCCTAGATTTTATAGAGATACATAAAATTATGCATTTATATGACACTGAAGTGGAAGTAGAGCTGGCTTGGGGGGCAATGGCGGATGGAGAAAGAAGGGGAGACCCGAGGGAGAATACACTGCACATATATGCATGGAAACCTAACGCAGTATTAACACCGATGACTCTTGTTTAATATGGGCATCTGTTATAGGAAACACCTTGTGCAGCTGTTCCTATAAAGGGGTTACTGACACACCCACACCCCATTTTCTTAGTTAAATTGAATCAGAAAGCCTTTTTAGTGGGTGGGAACTTGGCTCCACAATGTTCCAGAGGCTCTTTACACAGCCACACTAATGGACTTATTTAAACTAAGTAATAAAAGGTGTGGCAAAGGAGCACACGTTTATTTACTAGACACGATGTACCTTTTTCTAATTCTCTTCAAATATTTACTGTGCACTCCAGTCTTTGAGACACCATTAGGTATTAAGGTATTGAGAGGATTAATATCTTTAAAAAAAAAAATCCTTTCCTGAAATGTTATTAGGGAGGAAGAAAAAGCATGCACGGACATGAAAGTAAGGCTTTGTAAGAACTAATGTTTCTGACATTGTTTTGAGGCGTCCCAATAACCCGGTTGCTGATTCTAAGACTTATTTGTGGATCCGCAAGTCCTGATCTATCACAGTTTCCCTCAGTCTCCTTTCATTTGTGACTTTTAGGTGGTTTCCAAACATGAAGTGAACTATGGCTTGGAGCAAGTATAGTGTGCAGGTGGGCGGTTCTCCCGGCTTCTGGGCCTAGCAACCGGTGGGAACTTTTCTCCACACCTCCTGTGGCTATCGTTTCATGCCAGTTCCCCAAGTCGACGTGACTGTGGACATATTACCGTGCAGCCATAAAGAGAGGTCAAAAACGTCTTTCAAGTGCCCGGGCAGTAAAGATCTGATGACATTCTAAGGAAAGAAAGGAAATTGGCTCTTCTAGATAAAGAACTCAGGTCTGTAACTGTAGGAGGCGTGGTCACACAGGGCGTTTCCAGGTCTTGCAGAGGAAGCACAGTCCACGGACCTCTGTTCTAACACGTTTGTCTTGCTCTGAAAGCCGAAAGTTAACACCATCACAAGTTTGACCCAAGAGTTTGTCATTTCAGGTAACTTTCAGACGGAGCGCTGGGGTTGGATCTCCCAGGCATCACAAGTGGCTCTGTGCAGGACACCTGGCACGGGGCACTGGGTCGCAGTTCGTCCCCTCTCCCTCCAGGAACAACGGGATGCTAAGGGAGCAGCTTTTCCTTCCCAGGCCTCTCCCACTTCCCTTCTCACCAGTCCCGCCCGCCCCATCCCGGGAACTGCGCCCGTCTCAGGGTCCTGATCGTTCCCCTCTGCGTCCCCCTGGGACCAGGAGGCAAATTCCTGTGGGTCCCAGGAGTGCCAAAAGTGCTCAGTGAGACGGGAAATTGCAACAGTACTGGCCCCTCGGCCCTCCCCCGGCTCCTTCCCGTAACTCCCGCCCCTGGACACTTGCCCCGCAGCTGATTCATAGCTGGGGCGCGGGGCCGCCTCCACACGCCGGGACAGACGTCCACGCCGGTACCCTTGCGAGGCCGAGAACCGGCCGGGCTCCGGAGCAGGTCGCCAGGCGGGTGAGTACGGGAGCCCTGCTCCCGCGCTGACGGTGTGCCTCCTCCATGCGCTTCTCCGACGGACAAGCCCCGAGTTTTGGTGCCCCGCAGCCTCTGCTCTGTCCTGTGTTGGTTTTGCCTTCCCAGACTGCACTCTCAGGGGCCGCAAGAGGTGTGTCAGAAATGTGCCGCCTACTTCGTGGGTAGCTCTAAAAGACTAGATGCTTTCAGCATCGCTGGGACATCAATTCAGGCCTGCTTTGAGGTTCACCATTCCCTGGCCTCCCTCTCACTCCAGTGGTTGGGGAAACACTGAGTTAGGATTCCCGTTTGAGCCAATTTGGTTTCTCTCCCAATACCCGTGGGAGTGGGCGTTGATGGCTTTCTCCAGCCTCTTGCTTTCCAGTCCTTAACTCCACTCATCCCTGCCATTTCTCCGGGAATAGGTGCTTCCCTCTCCACTCAGAGGAGAGCACCTTCATGAGACAGATGTGGGGGCAGAACTTCTGCGCAGGTGGAGAGAGCAGGTACCTCCTCTCAAACTGCTTGAATGGAAGTGACACCATTAACAGGCAAGGATGAACACGAGGGTCAGTGTCTCTGAGACTAGGTACCAGTGGGATGCAGAAACCAGAGCATGAATACAGAGTCCCTTTAACAGTTCTTGACTGGCCGCTTGTTTGTCCACACACTATTCATCTGTGTTTCCATCTTCTCTGCCTGCCTTGTGAGTGACCAGAGGCACAGAGATAGGGATTGCTTTCAGACAGTTGCTGCCTGCCTGAGGGACATTGTGAAAGTGCTTTGAGATCAAGCTGTTTCCAGCTCAGGACAAGTGGACTTGAGGATGGATGTAAGCAGAGCAGACAGAATTGAAAGTGGAAGCTAGGTGCAGACCCTGGGCATTCTGTTTTGAGCGGGGGGGGGGGGGGGGGGGGGGCTGCGTTGGGAAGGGGTGCGGGGGAGAGGGGCAGCTAGGTCCTAACCCTGAAGTAAACAGACTTGGAACCAGGGTCAGGTTACCTTTTACATCTTAGTTTCAGTTTTGTTGTTTACATAACAGTAAGGTTTCCTATAACTTTTTTGACCAGGAACTGTGCGCTTCGTTTTATCAATGAGGAAAAGCCAGTAGGTAAAGCGACCAGGATAGCAGTCAACTAGTTAGGTGACAGAGTGGAGATTTCACTTCATAGCCTCTCTTTCCATATTTCCAATGCTAGGATTTTTTTTTTTTTTTTTTTTTTTTTTTTTTTTTTTTTTTTTTTTGAGCAGGCTTAGGTAGATGATCCTGCTGTTTTTCCTGGGGTGAGTCACAGGAGTTCCCCAGTAGACCTGTGTTTGAGAATCATCCTTGGTATTTTTCAGCCACACCTACATCTAACACCTCCTGAGGATATCTCAGCACAGTGAGGAATGCTCCCAGGTTGGGAAGGTCAGTTACTTTCACTGCTGGGCACAGATAGGTCTGTGCCACCACTGGTCTCTTTGGGGTTCTTGAGTTCAGTTCTGTCTCTTGTCTGTTTTTCATCAAAGGCGACTCTGAGAGAATGGTCCTGGTGCTGAGGGTCTAGAGCACTCACTGGGTATGGCTTTCCCTGTGTCCTTCTCTTCATCTGCACAGCCCAGAGTCTACCTGTTCCTATCCCCCACCCCCATCCCGTCATCACTGGCCCCGGGACCCCATCTCCAGAGTACAGGAAGTCCGTGGGTGTTGATGTTTTGTTTTCCTTGGTCCTGAGAAAAAGAACCAAGTCTGGCACACTGGTACAGCTCTGAAAGAGTGGCTGTCCACCTTTCTGCCTTTGTGCTTTCCCCGGTGGGAACTGGGCTGAACGGAAATCACAGTGTGCACTCTCGAGCTCCTTCATGGGAACAGTAGGTTTTGGCCCTCTTCTCTGGACAGGAAACCTTTCTTAGAAAGTGGAGAATAGAGAGCAAAACAAACAGTACACAGCGAGATGGAAGCAAAGCACACAGCATTTTAGAATCTTTCTAGAGAAACTCCCTCCCCAAAGTAAACTTCCTTGTTCCTACCTGAGGCTGTCCTTGGCTTCACCGTCTTCCTTTCTCCACACTTTATTCTCAGGTTTCCCAGGTTTTGCTTACCTCACATTACATTTGATTTGGGTTGTTTTGAAGTAACACAAACAACAACAACAGACTGTTTGACAGAAGGGAAGTGGATGCAGAGAGAGCTTTTCCTCACCAGCTGTTACCAGTCTGGAGTGGACAGGCAGTAGAGTGTATTATTTTTCTCTTTGTTGCGACAAATGATGGAGGAAAAGCAATTTAAGAAAAGAAATGTTGTTTTTGGCTCATGGTTTGAGAGATTATAGTCCACTGTGAGACAGCTGGTCACATTTTGTTGGCAATTAGGAAGGAGAGAGAGGTGAATGCTGTCACTCAGCCAGCTTCTCTGTCCCCACCCCAAACCCCCATCCCCCACACCCAATCCCCCAGCCAGCTCTCCATTTCCATTCGTAGGAGATCAAACCTTGGGATAGTATTATCCACAAAAAGGGTAGGTAGTCTCTCATCAATTACTCCTTTCTGTGACACCCTGAAGGACTCATTCAGAGATGCTAAGTGATTCTGAACTCAGTCAAGCTGGAAATGCAGATTAACTATCATAACTTTACCACTTACCAACTTGACACCCCAACATCACTTCTAAGTCATAACATGTCATAAATATCACTGTAAGATACCTTTGTTTATAACGAGTTGAAGGACATATATACACAAGTTTTTCAAGTATGTTTACATATGTAATTTCCTAACTGGAGTGGCACTTCCTCCTTTACAATCCAAGTTGGAGAGCTTTTTCCACACTTGTACATAAATATTTGGCAAGGGTTTCCTGCTAACCTAAAGCAGAATAGAATGTATTTACTTTCCCCCTTATTGATGGCCATTTTGCTTTGAAAAATATTTAAGATTAGCAACAGTGCCTCAGGGAAGATAACACATTGGTCTTTGCTCTCAACTATGAGTATGGCTGTGGAGTAGAATCCCGGGGAGGGAGAGCAGGAGTTTTTTTAGGGCAAACGTCTTATCTCACACCTCTACTTCATAGATAAGTGCGCAAGTCAATGTGTGAAGTTCTGATACTCCTTACCATGATTAACACCAATATATGTATTTTCAAACTTGTGAGTGGATGAGATCCAGGACAGCATTTTAATTTACATTTTGTTACTTACTACTCCAATTTACCATTTGTACATATTTATAAATCCTCTGTGTCCTATAAATGACTAGGTCATGCCTGTACTCAGTCTTATATTGAGTGGTTTTCTCTTAGACATTAAAACATTGATTACCGTTATTTGTTGACGTACGAAGGGAGGTTGCTCCTGCTACAGCAGGCAGGTCAAGGTCAAAGGAAGGCTTTGGGGAACTGGTGCCCTCCTTCCAGCTTGTGGATCCTAGGTAGGCACCTGTGGCCACTGACTATCTCTCTGGCTCTGAGTTTTTCTAATTTTATGCATTGTGGAAACTCTGTCCTGTCTCAATCATAATACTTTGTGTGCAGCAGAGAGTGCAACCACTTCTACCATAATGCTGCCTCTTCTCATTTGTCTTTAATGGTGGGATGAGACACATATCACAGTAGTTACCATCTTAACCACTGTACAGATGAAGCTCAGTATCATCGAGGGTGTGCACAGCTCTCCAGCATGCGGTTCCAGGGCTCTTTCCACTTTGCAGAAGTCTGAGGCATGAAACAGTAGTCACCTGTTTCCCTCCCGTTCTCTGCATCAGCCGGTCTGCTCTGTCTTTTTTTAACTGGACCTTCGGACAAAGGGCCTTCAGAGGAATGGAATCACACAGCGTTTGTGTTTCTGTGTCTGTTTCATTTCATGCAACATTTTTTAAAACCCCGCTGTAGCAGCTATTGATCGTCTGCTTTTGAGGCTAGCAACACTCTATCGTATCTATTTCCTTACTATAGGCTGCTCATGTGACTATCCTTTGTTGCACAGAAACTGTAGGTACTTGCATCATCAACACACTTTCATGATTTCTGGGCTTTGCCTAAGTTGGGAAAGTCTTGGTCATTGAAAATGTAAATGCTCTTATTTCTGCTAATACTCTCACTATTTTGCTCTTTATATTATAACATTACACCTCACATTTCTAAGAAAAATAAATTAGACGTAACAATGGAATCAATTCTTTTCTAAAATTCTAGATGGTTCACCCCATGCATTTATTTAATGGTCTATCACTCAAAACTTGGCTTATACCGTTTGGGGAGGGGTGTATAAAACCAATGCTAGCCTTAAACTTAGAGCTCCTCTGCCCTCCTGCGTGTTGAGATGCTTGTACCATGGTTTTCATCATTACCTCTTTGTACCAGGCCTGTTGACGGCCTGTGTTCTTCCCAGTGATCCTTGAGCGGCTTTCCTGTCAATACCATGATGTTAAGTACTGGATCTTTAATAGTATATATTAGATCTAATATATATATTATAGATCTATTATTATATATATAAACAGATTTCAGAAATGCTTCCCCTACATTTTTTTTTTTACTGTTCTTGTAAAATTTCTAATCTGTTTGGTTTAATAAAGTTCGGTGGGAATTTTTACTGAGTCTGCAGTTATCGTCAATGGCGTTTTCCTCCCTGTCCATTCTAATATGAACACCATGCACAGAGGAGACAATAGCATACAGGAAGGGGTTGGCCTTTAGCAAGTGATTCACCTGGTTTCGAGTACTGACTAGATAGGTGGCTAGCTGTGTCACAGGGCAACTTACCTTTGACTTACATTACCCTTAGCATCCTCATCTGCCTCTGGGGATAGTAGTAAAATCACCTCCATAGGGCTTTTGGAAAATTCATCCTCTACTTTAACTCACTTAACCAGGCACTGGGTGGAACATTAACCCCCAGGTCACAGTACCTGAAAACACTTTCACATATCACTGTATAGCCTACATTGGCTGTTTTGAGTGTCTTGCTGATAGTGGGAACTAACCAACCCTCGCCTTTATTTATCAATAGTATTCTAGAAAACACAAATATGTAATAAATGTATTATACAGTACCTCAAGCATCCATGTGCTGTTCAATCACCTGAGGATGTGGTTTATTTGTAGACTTTTCTACCAAGTCTAAAGTGTGGCCTGGGTTTTTCACTCCTAACAAGCAATTGCATGGCTTCCATGATCTCTAACAAGCGACCAGCTGCTGTCCGTCCTCAGTCCGTACTTTTGAGTAGATAGTCTTGCCATGAAGTCCAAAATGACATTGTGAGTAATTGTACTTCCTCTTTGTGATATATGTGGCTGACGTGACGTATAAGCTATTTTCTTTGAGTATTACATGGTAGGTGTCGAGGACATAGCTCAGTCAATAAAGTACTTGCTGAGAAAGAATGAGTCCCTGAATTTGATCTTCAATACCCATGTGATATAAAACAAACAAAGAGGGAAAAACCCAGGCATGGTGGCAACGGCTTCTAATTCTGGTGCTGTGAAAGTAGAAACAGGTAGATAGATCCCTGGGACTCACTAGCCAGCCATCCCAGCCTAAATTGTCTAGCATCTGGTCCTAAGGAGAGACCCTGTCTCAAAACACAAGGTGGAGAGATCCTAAAGAACACCTAAGGCTGACCACTGCCCCCACATTTACATAAATAGCCATGAAAACACACACGTCTTACATGCTAAAGAACTATATTAAAATATTTTGGATTAATTTAACATTACATATACATTTAGCATCTATTCATCAGAAGGATGGCAATATGTTTTTCCACTCAGGACCCTGGTGACTTATTGCAATTGGAATCTATTATTTTTGTATCTGCACTGAGGGCCTAAGAGCTCACAGGCTTTAAACAAAACAAATGACACTCCCTAGGCTTATTCAGGTCCTAAAATTGTTAACCTCTTTCAGATCTGTCAGTTGCCATGGCTTAGAATAAAATCAGAAAACAATGTCACAGTCAATTCTCCTGGCGTGTATGGTGCAAATGTAAAGATAATAGAATTCACCCTGCTCTTGCAAGTATGAATACAAGAGTGTAAGTGTGCAAGCACGCAGGCACCCACCGTGTGCAAACAAACGCACATGCATGCACACACACAAACACACACACACACTTTAAAATATGCTTTATGTTACAGGACCATGTGACTCGGAAAAGGTGTTTGTAATTTCCTTCATCTCCTCATCTTCCTCCCTCCATTCGAGCTCTGTTTGTAAGTGTGAGTAGATGGGCGTTTCCTTCCAGGCTAGTTTGAATTGTTTAACCAGAAGTCCAGAGACAGTAAAAAGTGTACAGAGGCGCGTATGAGTGACAGAGCAGAGTGGAGAGCGGTTATCAGGCCAATGATCGCCTGACACCTGCGTAGATAGGGAAGAGGACCGGTGTGGAGGACTGCTTCCAGGCAGGGTCCAAGCTTTAGCTAGAACAGGGGAGACCTGTGGAAGCTGCTTATCAGACAGTCCATTGCAGGAGGCTTAGCTTCGTCACTTGACAGTGGATGCAGTCAATCATGACGTCCAATTGTCAGGCCGTGTAGGATGGAGCTCTGAGCAATCCTGTGGTACAAGTGCCGTGCTTTCCCTGCAGGGATGCTCCAGAGCAAATGCTGCTCTGGAACTTGCTTTTCCACTACATATTTTGGAAAGATTCCTTCACGTCAACACATATGTCTACTTTAACCTCCTTAGACACCGCGTAGTTTCCCCTTGTGGGAATGCACGGTAGTTAAAATCTCCGCTTTCTTTGAATGGGCATTTGATATGTTGTTTTATCTGTAGGGTAAAATCCTAGCAATACAGCTATCATTAGTTCTGAATCAAGTCAAATGCACACTATAAGTTAGTAGAGTCAAGCAGACTTCTGTAAGGTTGCCCTCCTTGATTCTCAGTGAGCAGTGATGTGTATGTCATAAACACTTCTGGTGAACGACATTGATGGTCTTGAGAGCATTTCTATCTCTGACAATTTGAATTCATTTGTGTGTACCATTATGGCTTTTCTTGTTGATTTTAACTGTTTTGAGACAAGATCTCACTGTATAGCTGTGAGCTGTCCTGGAGCTTGTTATGAAGATCAGGTTGGCCTCAAACTTGCAGTGATCCTCTTGCCTCTGCCCCACCAAGTGCTGGCATAACAGGCATGCACCACAAACTGTTTTACGTTGACTTTTACTAATTCTTAGTAATCTTTCTTAATTTCTTTTTCTTTTTTTAGTAGGTGCTTTTTCTTCTTTTCTTGAATTACATATTCATGTTTTTCTATAGCTGTTTGGCCTTTTAATCTTATTTTTAGCAGATTTCTGTATATTGGGATCTATAACACTTTATCGTACATTTCTAGTTAATATTAAATCTTAAAAATGTGTGTGTAGTCAGGAAAGTAACCTTTATCTTTACTGCTTTACTGCTTTTGGGTTTCATATGATTCCACTAGATTACAAAAAAAAAATATGAAGAAAACCAGATTTATTTTATTAAGCGCTTTTACAGGTTTGTATCTTGTATTTGTGTCTATCTGGAATATGTTTTGCTGGAAATAGTAAAACAATAGCAATAATGGTGTCCCTGGACTTACTGTGTGAAGTCTCTCTTAATCTCAATTAATCCATTAATCTCCTTCTCTGTCTCTACACTAATATTGCCTCTTTCATCCTCATTCACAAAAGGCAAGAATTAACTCTCACTTGGTTATGCAGCAGCTAAGTGGTACTTGACCCTATTAATCTCCTATCATAGTCCAGGCATGGCAGGTACTCCTTTCCCATGATTATTGTTCTAGTATCATTTATGGGAACGGCATAGCTCTTCCCATGACTTTGATGCTACATTTAGCATGTGCTAATTTTCTGCATCTCTTTTAATCAAGAATATTCCTTGGATTGGGGTTTTCCATTTCTTTTTTTGGCTTCACCAGTTCAAAGCTTAAAGATGAAGCTTAAGACTAACTGAAGCTGAGGTCACACATCCCAGAAATGTTTAACTGAACATTGATTGAGAACTAATTCAATTCCTTAAGTCATGATTTGCTTTACGAACTTGGTGGACAGATGTTATCCACTGGAGAGATGCAAAGTGTGGATGGGGAAGAAATTGTAAAACCTCCCATGGGCATTTGTCTTGGAGGCGGAGCCTGAGCAAAAGGGAAACTGGGGGTGGGGCGGGATGGGGAAGGGAGACTGTAAGTCATGGGTCTTATAGAGGAATGATGAGAACCTTCAGAGGGGCTCCCCAATCCTAATGGCAGTGCCCTTGAAAAGGAGATGATGCAGAACTACGTTATGTCCAAACGCATGTCACTCCGAACTGCAGCACAGAACTCACGGTGTTCATTTCCAGTTTTTCCTTCATTGAGGTTGAAACCAATTCTTGCTATGATTTCAATTTTTAGAAATTTGTTAAGACATGTGGTTTACCATATAACCTCTCTCAGAGACCATTCTGTTCTAAAAACAACTTTCTAAGCGTGCGTGTGCACTTGTGCTCACACACACACACACACACACACACAAGAGAGAGAGAGAGAGAGAGAGAGAGAGAGAGAGAGAAGAGAGAGAGAGAGAAATAGAGAGAGAGGGGATCCCTCCACAAACAGCTTCCTTCTTTAAAATGGTATTTGCATATGATAACAGTGGCTCACCCAGCCAGTTTTTAAGAATTTGGCAACACACCCAGGTTTTGGGAAGCAAAAGACTGTTGCCATTGCTATGTCTCATGAGGATTATCTGTGGTAGAAAGACTTCCCAGGAATACCTTAGTTGTGGCTGAGCAAGACATTCTGGTAAGAGAAGCCGACTATGTGTTCCTTGGCCGCGCATTTTAGGACCTGTATAACATTCACTCGGAAGGAGATTCAGAGAATCTGCAGCAAGAATAGGAGTTTGCAGATAAGATTTAAAGAGCATCCATGACTGCCAAAGAACACAGTGAAGCAAGCAAGAGTTTCACACATGTGAGGAGTATTAGGTTGATATAAATTGATCGGAATCCGGAGAGGAGGAGAGACATGGGAGGCAGGACTGAGTGGGAAGATGGAGTGTAATCTGAAACACAGATAGCAGTTTCTCTCTTCAGCTCCCCAAGCCCATGTGGGCCAAAGGTTATGAACTAGGTAATATTTGGTGATGGGGAAAAATATCTAAAAAGAAATTAATTGATGTTTTCATTAACATAAGTTCAAAGCAGAGGGCAAGGCTGGGAGAAAACTGGTGTCCATTTATCTTCGTTTCCCAGATGTTTCATAGACTGCCGTGTCCTAGGTCTCTCGTGCAGAGTATGTCTCAGACACTGATTTACTCTCTCTAGTGGCACAGGGTCCATTCGATAATGGGGAGAGGCAAGAAACAGCAGATTTGGGGGAAGGGCTCAGTGGTGCTGACAGACACACCCCTCACCTTCATTTTCATCACTGGAAATGGGGAGTAGAATACTTCCGAGAGCCTGGAGCTTCTGAAGCTGCTGGGTGAATTTGGCTGGGTCCCTGGACATGAATGTACCCTGAGCAGAGGGGAATCTCTGCTCCAAAAGTAGGTACTGATCTGTCAGTCCACACACTCACCTACCCTCCAACAGGGTTCATCCTCGAGAGTGCTGTATAGCCAAGCTTACCCTGGGTTTTAATTTTTCTCTGCACGGAACATGTGTGGTCAGGGGAGACAGCACAGGCTGTAGAGTACCCCAAAACTCTCTGCTTGGACTTTGTCAAGTTTTTGTCTTGATTTCTGCCTTGACAATCGTGTAGTCCCATGCGTACCTGGCTTTCTTCTACTGATACAGGAATCCCATATATTTCGCTAGCTGCTTAAGGTCTTCTCTTGCAGATCAAATAAGCGTCTTAAACGTTTATCTGGAGCTGAGCTTTGGGTAGACTCCCAATCCATCCATTCGAGTCTTCTTCCTTGCTAGATGGTGGTCTGGTACCCAAAGGGCTTGAGCTGAAATTCTTGATGGTTCATTTGGTCCCCACCCCGTGGCTTATCAGCTCTGCCTCCGAAATTTCCCCCTGACACCACAACACTTCCACAGTCCAAACCCTGTCCTCTATTCCCACCTGGACTGCTGATTCAGACTCTGTCTCTCCTTCCACTCCTGGTCCTCCATTTCTTTCTGCATCCCTCAGTCTCTGCACTGTGTGCATCAACCCAATATGGCTCTGTGGTTCCCAGTGATCACCATGGCAACCCACATTATTCAAATATTATACCTGCTGTCTGCTCTGCTCTCCACAAACCCTCAATCTCATCCCAGGACTTTCTTTCCTGCTCATCCGCTACCTTCGGCCACATCTTCCTCCTATTTGTTCTTGAATCTTCTGGTCTTTATTCCTCCTCATGGTCCCATCAAAAAAATAGGTGACATCCTCAGAGTAGGATAATTTGAGAAGGCTCTGTTACAGCGTAATGCTGTCTCCCAGGGTTTGCAAGTAAGTGATGTCTATTTCTCTGTAGCCTCTGGCTGTTGGATGGTTATTTCTGTGTGGTTTCAGAAAAAATGTTCCGTTGAGTCTCTGAGTTGTTGCAGCTGCCAACTCCCATTCTGCCCATTTTTAAGGACTTTATTGATTTTGCCAGGAGGATTGCAGGCAACAGTGAGGACTCACGCTCCTGCTGCCCATGGTCGTCAAGTTGATGGTGACTGTCCGGTGAAGTCACTGCAAACACTGTGGGGTCCTCTGTGTCTGCAGAGAGCCCATTCTAAGATGCCCAGTGGATAACTCACACTATGTTCTGCTGTCTCCTGTTTTGTACATGGTCATACACTAAGACGCTTACAACAGCAATGGCACAGAACAAGTGTAACAATAGACTGACGTAGCAGCTGTTTAAAGCTTGTTAGCTCAAGTGGGTGGGGACCTTCCTGCCAAGCCTAGCAACTCAAACTTGACCTTGGAGTCCATGAGATGGAGGATGTTGTCTGACATCCACGTGTACACCATGGCATGAGAGTGCACACACACACACACACACACACACACACATATATACAGACACACACACATGTGTACATACTCATACAGACATACACACATAAACATTTACACACATATGCATACATATATACATACACATATACAGGCACACATGCACACTCATATGCACATACACAAACACACACATACACATATACACACAAACACACACATATACACATACACACATAAACATTTACACACCCTCGGTGGCCCCTTCATGTCCCAAGAAGTAGTGGGAGGGGGCAGTGGTAAAGTGACTGGGCCCAGGACTGTGGCACACACATCCAGTCCCAGTAGACCTCTTCCTTTGCTCCCTGGATTCTGCGCACACACTATTTCTCCATGAATTAGTTCTCCCTCTGGTTCTGGCATTCAGTTAGCATGTGAGGTTGTAAGCAGAGATCAGTTATGAATGGAATGATGTGTTTGCCAAGAGTAGAATGCAGCGCTGACAGAAATGTGAAGAAAGGCTGCTGCTTCAGCACTCAGGCACTGGTTTCCACCGTAGTCATTTGCTTTATTTAGTTCTTGCCTTTGCTTGGTTCCAATTTACCTGTAAAACAGTTTGAAAATAGACAGGTGTGGCAGTGGGCTCATAAACAGGCTCATGGGAGTTCTAGCTCTGGATGAAATATGGGCAATAGGGCAAAGGCAAGAGCTGGGCTTTCCATGAATCTCTGCGGACTCAGAGTCCTAAGGAGAAAACTGAAGATCAGGGCTTCCCCTGACTAATGGGCTTTAAACTATTAAAGGAAGAACAAACTGGTCTTTTTGAGGTCATCCAGCCATCTTCTCTCTGCCCTCAGATTGTTCTCTGATCAAAGCACCTGATAAATCAGCGGCTCTCTTTTCAGAGGGCCTGTAACACTGAGTGGATGCTCAGAATGGGACCCAGGTTCTCTGCAAGAGCACCCCACCCAGGGCTCCCGACCTGTAAAGCACCTCTACAGCCCTTCATGGGATTAATTTAAACTGAGCCCCTTTGAGACTATATTTGTCCTTTTTTCCAATCAGCTTTTGTTTGTTCTGTTTCATTTTTCATTTTTCATTTTTCATTTTTTCCCCTCACCAGCTTTGTTTGGATTATTCAATGAACCGGCTAGTCAGTCGTTAAGCTTTTGCTACCAAGCCTCGGTAATCTATAGTAGGACATCTTCACAGCTGACACAAGGTCCCTTGAGCACATTGTCAGCTGTACCTCTTTTATGACCAAGGAACACTTCATGGGACAGGGAAACATACATTCTTCTTCCAAAAGCAGATGACAAGAGACACGGGTACAGGGGAGGAGAATGGGAGACTTTAGTCCCACCTCTGACCTCAGCTGCCCCAAGAAGCATACCAGGAGTTAAAGCTATATAAAAGGCTCTTTCTTATCATTTATCTTTTTCAGATACTCAGAACAATGGCGTTCTCTGTGGTCCTTCAACAAGCCTTCCTCCTGGCAGTGCTGTCCCTGAGGACATCCCGAAGTGAAGGTAAGAGGCAAAAACAGGAGAAGACAGGGGCTTTGGAGAACAGTTAAGCAACTTTCTTTCGTCAGAGCTGGTGATTAAATCACATGAGATGTGGTAAATTTCTGGAAGCCACAATTGCCTTGGGTGTATTCTCTCTCAATCGGTGGCACGTTTAATAAGCCCACTCCTTAGCCCTGACTTACTGCTCAGTGTTCTGCTCATTGGTGTGGTTGTGAACAAACCGGAGTCCGCGGAACTTCATGATTGCTCTGTTTGATCTAGACTATTGCCAAGCTATTTCCTTCTGAACCCTGCTGGGCAAGATGGAACAGCTCAGACTAGTTCTGGCTGCTGAGTTAGAACAAGTTCTGATTCCCCTTAGCCACACTTGCTGAGAGCTGTTAGGCTTATAAAATATGGCTGAAAGCAACCAAAGTCTGTAAAGCAGTAGAACCTCTCTTGAGTGCGTACAAGGTACTGTCTTAATTGCTGAAATCTGTTTACAGAGAAATAATGTTTGTCTCTTAGCTCTCTTCAGCAGATCGTAGTTTGGAATAAATTAACTTTGTCAATGTACACGTGAGTGGAAACGTTATCAAACGTGTATGGATGCCTTATTACTTTGAACTTCCTTAAACATAGATTTTTAGACTTGAAAGAGTTTCTGTTGGGTCATAAGCTTTCCCTGCATTTGTCTATATTATACAAAACTTTACAATTTTTTCCTCTTGTACTTATTTTTTGCTGTATTTGCTTTTTAACAAAGAGTACAGATATCTGCCTTTCAGAATCACCCACCCAAGTTCCATGCATGGATTTATGAAAATAACATTTGCAAAGAACATGCATAGAATCACTCATTTATCTCTTAGAACTGCAAGAAAAGATATGTAAGTTCTGCCTCATGTCTTTTACATCTACGTTTGGTCTTGGTGTGTGGAAATATACTATTTTTTCTAGCTTCTTAAATATCAGTTAGTTGAGTTCTTCAATTAACTGGGGCTGCAAGGTGCCTGGGCTCTCGCCCTGGTGGCATGTGTTGTTCCCTCAGCCTGTCAGTCTAAGTTCACTGCAACTGACCAGAGGCTGAGCATGGAGGATGTTCCGGCCCAGATCAGAGCCCTGGTACTGAGACACAAAGTCCCTGTGCTGAGGGAACTCCCAAGCATCCACAAAGCTTTCCACAGATTGTCTCAAGATGAGTCTCATGATGTGACCTGACTGTTCATGGCAAATCTTCTCCACGTGAAATCTACTGCTCTCAGATCAGTCTCTGAGGTTCTGTTTCTGTTGTTTAGATCAAACTGCTTTCCCTAATTTCCTGGCAATCACTTTTCCATTTCTGCTTCCAACTTTCTTTATGAAACAGGGCTTCCTTGGTAGGTCTTCGTCTTCACCTGAACTGTGGGTACTCCTTTCAATTTCTGCGCCTACTACACCTCCACTAGAACTAGTGGGCTTACCATTTATTCAGCAAGCCAAGCTCTGGTCAGAGACTGTATTTCAGATAACCTGACTTAACTTCTTCCAAGCAATAGAACATATGTAAGACCCTTCAGTTAACCCTGGCTGTGTTTCCATCAGCTGGAAGAGTTGATGTATTTTTCTGTCTTTGGGGTATGTATAAAAACAGTTGTAAATACGTGGTGATTTTTAAATTATTTTTTACATTCATTTAGCATGTATGTGTGTGTGAGCATGTGTGAGCATACACTGATGATGTATGTGCATACACGTGTTACAGTAAATGTGTGGAGGTCAGAAGACAGACTGTGGGAGTTGGTTCTCTTCTCCCATAGTGTGGGTTTCAGGGATGGAAACTCAACATTGTTAGGCTTAGCAGCAAATACCTTTACACACAGAGACATCTTGCTTTCCTCTGATACACATTCTAATAAAGGTTAAATCATGCTATATAGAGAAAAACATAATTACCAGTGTGTGTGTGTGTGTGTACAAATACAATAATCTGTATCTCTCTTCCAGGAAACTTTTTTTTTTAGTTTTAAGCAATTGGGTAAGATAAATATTTCCTTTTGATGATGAAAGTTCTTGGAATCACATTGTTTTAAATACTGTTACATGGGATCTCGTTCTGGGAATTAGCCACATATTACTTCCTCCAGTAGTATTAGGGCTGGTCAGAGAAACTTAGTGGGAAAAGTGCGAGGGTGTCTGTGACTAAGCCCGTGTTTGAGTCCCCAGATGGCCTCTTTAGCCACACTGCAGTTTCATGGTCTGAGAGCTGGGAACCAGAAGGCCTAGGTTCAGTCTGGTTTATAGCTTTGGCACAGCCCTCCATCCCCACGTTTAAGCTCAGCTACCTTCTCTGAAAAAAATCAGTGGGGTTGGATTTACTAATCTCCATGGTCCCTGTGATCTCTCTGGCTTCACCTTGGAGTTTTATTCTCCTCCCCCCCCCTTACCTCTTCTCTCCCCACTCCCTCCACCCCTCATTTGAGTAACTAATGTTACTCAGATCCCTGAGTCATCCCACACTTGCTGATAACACGTGTCAATGTAAGGAACTATCCACTTGTTGAAGCAACATAGGGCAAGTGGCTAGAGCTTCCAGAAATAAGGTTAGACACGGAGCTGATTCATTCATTTGCCAATCAATTATAGAACGCTTATACTCACTCCGTGTTATTTATCTCAGTTCCCCTGAGCTAAGTAAGACTTATTCACACTCGGGTTTCCATCACAACCCAGTGCCGAGAAGCCTTCTGTTACCACCTGCTATGAACAGAGCTGAAAAAGTCATGGATCAGGGAGACACAGAAAGATCATGGGCGTTATTTACTTTCAAGTTACTGTGACAAAATATTTGAAAAGAGCAGGTTAAGGAAGACTTTGCTTTGTCTCCTTATCTTGACATTCCTAATTGAGGTGACAGTCACATAATATAAAGTTGACTTTCCTTATGGATACAGTGAGCTAATCATCTGTGGCATTTAATATTTTGTAATATTACTGGAACCATCCTAGTGGGAGTGAAGATAGTCTTGTTTCCCAGGAAGAGATTTCCCTGTTCTAAGGACTTGTCAGTCCACCTTGCAGGAAGACTGGGCCAGTGATGGGCAGGACCACACCTTGAGTGGGATTGCTTAGTTATGATGATGTATACCTCTTGCCTCTATTGAAACCTGCACCTCATTCTCAAGCTAGACCTAGAGTGTTTCTTTTGCCAATGCAGTCAGATTGAGTATCCTTGCTTTCTCTGCTGTACATTATTACTCACGTCTTTTGTTGACCTCTTGGAGATGAATAGTGGAGCCTTGCTTCTTAGTGCTGCCAGGACCCAGGCAACCTAACAACTCCAGAGACACAGCCTCTGGCTGCTCAAAACATTAATATCTATTAAGTGATGGCTCCTGATTCTTCTCTCTCCAATGCTAGCAACTACTAAACCTCTTCCTGTTTCTATGAATTTACCTTTTCTAGATATTTCCCATAAGATAATATGTAACTCTGGATTCCTTTACTTATCATAATGTTTTGAGTTCCTTCCAATCTGTAGCATGGGTCACCACCTCTCCCTTTTTACTGCCGAACAATATAGTCACACGTTATGTAGAAATCACAGCTTTCAATCTGAATGTCACCCATGGATGACATTTGAAGTTTCTCCACCCTTTGATATTTGTAAATGGCACTACTCCAGACATTCGCGACAAGACGTTTAACTTGAATCCCGGTTTCATTTGGGAGGTGGATAGGATATAGACCCAGGAATATAACTGCTGGGTCTTTATAATTTTACTGTAACTTTCTGAAAAGCTATCAAAATGTTTTCAACAGTGACAGGCCATTTTACATTCCACCTGCAGTGCACAAGAACTGCAGATTTCTCTACACCCTTGTCTGCATGTGGGATTTACATGTTTTAAATTATTGCTGAAGTCTTCCTCGAGAGTGTGAGGTGGTATCTCATTTGAGATGCCATCCTGGATTTGATCTTCGTTTTCTTGATGACAGGTGACAATGAGTATCTTTTCATCTTGCTCTTTGGCCATTTGTTTATTTAATCTGGAGAAATGTCCAAGCCCTACACCCATTTTTTAAAGTGAGTGTTGCTTTTGTGTTCTAGATTTGTAAGAATTCTTTATAATAGTATGAATACTTGAAACTTATCTAACACGTGACTTACAATTATCTTCTCCCACTTTGCAGTCTTAATTTTCTTGGTAACACTGGCAAGGGTAACAATTTGTCTCCAGTGGACAGATTTTAATTTTGATGAAATTTAAGTCATTTGTGTTTTTTTTTCCACTCCTGCTCATGTTTTTCACATCCTATGACAGTATCCACTGCTGACTCCAAAGTCAAGGCACCCACTTTGAACACATTCTTCCTTCCTTCACCGTATTTGCAAAAAAGTTCCACAGGATGGGTAACCTATAAATAGCTGTCTTTCATTTTATGGGTATTCTTATATCAGTATCTGAAACCTTCTGCCATCTGAGGGTAATACCTTATCGGGATGCAAAGTCCTCCGCTGTGGAAACTAGAGCTATGAAAACAGTTCATTCTCACCTCAGCTCCATCCAGAATCTCCGTCCTGTCAGCATACCCTGGATGCTGCGAGGCCATGAAGCACACCCCTCAGGCATACCATCCCAGAAGATTATGGATAGACAAAGGATTCTATCTTCCCGGCTGTGAAACAGTGTAATCATGGAGCACCTGTTTCAATATTGGGGAGATACTATTAAGTTTCCCAGAGCTTTTGTAAGTTATTTAATCTCACAGAGCTCTGATTTTTATCTATAATAAAAACTGTCTTGAGGTTTTACAGAGTTAGACGACACACCATTAAGTGGAGCAGCCACTGCTGTGCCTAGTTATTGCTATCCTCTGTGAGAAAAATAGCACCTGTGCGCTGGCAATTTGGAGACCCTTCACATTTTACAGATTGCTAACATTTTTATTAGGAAGATACTCCTTTGCCTCTGGGGAGGGGAAAGGCTGCAGGAGATTGAACCCAGGGCTTTAATCATGCTAAATATGTGTTTTGCCACCAAGCCACTCTTTTCCTAAACAATTTCTTGCCTTTAAATATAGTTTAAGAGGCTTTCAGATCACCGATTTCTAAGAAACTAGGAAAACAAATGCTGAGAAGTAGATGTTTGTAATATACGGGTAAGCAGACAACAGCTGATTTTATGAAAGGATTCTTTAACTTTTCGAAACCTTTGTAACACTCCACCCCCACCCCCACCCCCACCCCCGCACCATTTAGTTCAGACTCCTACAATAGGGATAGTTGAATTAGCAACACATGACTTTTTTCAATTCTATGTGCTGTCTCTCTTTCTTAATCTTATTATTGGCAGTAACCCAAGAGGATCCAGGCCATCCCTCTCTCTCACAGCAGAATGCATCAGCTGATGCTTCTGAGTGCAAGCTAGGACTGTGGTGCTCTTTAGGATTTACAGACAGTCTGAGAGACACAGGGCACCTCTCGGCGTCAATGGCCTGCACAAATCTGTTCGCGCTTGAATTCCTGTTCTCTTATAGACTCATTACACTGCTCACTGCTCTAAGCTTACAGTCTCAATTATTTCTATGACGTCACTATGTCTCTCCAGTTAGGCTCTTTCTCTTATTGAGGAACCTTGTCACAAGTGTTTTGATTCACATTTAGTGCCTACGGTTATTGCTACCCCATCCAAAGGGTTCAGTGAATTCTTTCTAGAGGTGATTGAGCTCAGTACACTGAAATACATGGAATCTCGGTGTAGATATACAATATGCTTCTGTTTTCTAGCTTGCTAGTAAGTCATGGAACCCTGAATTTCCAAAACCCAATTTTTATTTTTTCAATTTTAAAATATGAGATTTTTAGAAAAAAAAAGTCTCTTTGTCTCTATTATGAATTAAAATCTGACTACCCAAGAAAGACACTTTTGTGCTCCCCCCACAGCTTATTATTATGTTGTACATTGCCCATCAAGATCTTTGCTTCATATGGGTCTTAATTTCTTCCTCTGCTGATAGATCTTCTATCTAATTCCTTCCCAGCTTCTCTCAGATTCTGATGCTCGGATGCATATGCAACTGTACTTTCCAAAACTCGCTAATGTCTCTGTTTGATGCCTGGCTATTTAACCATGCCCCTACTAAGAGTTGTTTTATACCTGTTTTTGGTTTTTCAGTCTTGGGGGAGCCTTTACTGTTGACTCCTGAGATACATACGGTTTCTATTCAATCTAAACTTCAAGAAGTGAATTTAGAATGGACTGTCCCGGGCCTTACGAGTCAAGAATTAAACATGATATTTCAGATAGAGATCAGTAGACTGAAAACATTCAACATCATCTGGGTGGTAAGTACTTTGTGACTTATCGTCTTTTCCTGTGCTATGATTTGTCTTTTATACCATTCAAGAACATTTCCCTCTCAATCCAGGTTTCCTAAACAATTGCATCCCTGTGTTTTTTGTTAAGGCAGTGGTTCTCAACCCTCCTAATGCTGTGACCCTTTAATGCTGTTCCTCGTGTTGTAGTGATCCCCAAACCATATTTTTGTTGCTATTTCATCACTTAAATCTTACTACTGTTATCAATCATAATATAAATATCTGTGTTTTCTGATAGTCTCAGATGTCCCCAGTGAAAGAATTGTTCAACCCTCAAAGGGGTCCCAACACACAGATCGAAAGTTACTGAGTTAAGATAAAGTAATATGCCCCACGGGGTTTGAGGGTTTCATTAAGAGACTAGATTATTCTCTCTGTTCTGCTGTGCTTGGAACAGTTACCGAGTCTGTCCTTGTAAATACTGGATTTGCATGTTCCCTGAAGATCTGTTATGTCACCCTTCCTCCTCTCTATCCACCCAGGATTACCCAGGAAACTTGGGTTGTCCTGAGTAAGATATAATGACTTACCAACACTTTTCTCATGGTGAGTCTTCTTGGGGATTGTTTACTTGTGCTCAGTGCACAGAAGAGCAACTCCCAGCTTTAATATGTGGCCAATGCAAGGGTCCTCAAGGACGGCTTTGGATAGTGACTAAGTGTCCTCTGTTTCCTGGAATGTGAGTTTTCTTTAAAAAAAAAATAGGTTAATTGATTATATATTTCTTGAGAAGTGGAGGCCAGAGGATCAGGAGTTCAAGACACTCTGCTACAGAGTAAGCTCAGAGCCAACGTGGACTACATGAGCCCTCACATCAAACTGAATGAAAGAAAAATCTTTCAACTTTTATTTTTCTGTTTTGAATTATTTGAGGTATAGTGTCACTCATCTTGATTCAGAAAATGGAAGTGTCTATTGGACCTAACACAGTCCCATCTAAGAGAATAATGGTCACAGGCATTAGAAATTGTTATGAGATGTTTGAGGACAGTTTGTCAAAGTGACTTAGAAATCTTTTGGAGGTAAATGACACAGAGGGCTGAGATGTTGCCCCATCAGCCCCATCAAGGTCTCCCTTTTCTTGAGCAGCAGATGCTGGGCATATAGGGATCAAGAATGACCTTGCTTCACCCTCATAGAAATAGGAGGAGGAGGGAATGGGATAAGGGGTGTTTTGGGGGGGATGGGCAGGGAGATAACATTGAAAGGTAAATAAATAAAATATCCAATTTAAAAAAAAAACAGATAATGGGTCTGGCAATTGTAGTTTAGCAGTCGAGACTTTTTGTCAACAATTTATTACAGGGATTTCGTATAAGCCTCAAGGACAAGGTATTCTGGAAGAGGCTCATGGAATTTTAAAAAGATTGGTGAGACATATTTTTGTTGAAACAAAGAATGATGCTGACCTGTGAGTTTGCTGAGTGCCCTGACAAGGGTGACTGGGGAGCTGTATTGGACATATGTTCCTGACCCACCTTTCTTGACTATATCCCAGATGGGACAAGCTGCCTTGCCTCAAGTTTTTAGACCTTGTGGGTTAGAATATCGAAAAGAGAAATTATGTCTCTTGTATTTTTCTTAAAGGTGACCAGTTATTAGGACTCAATCATGTACTGGTCTAGAAATCAATCCAATACTGGAAATAACAGTCTACTTTTGGAAGACTGGATCTAGACTTTGTCAGAGACATATTTGGAAGCTAGCTGTAGCTCCCTATGATGTTAGGATAGCAAGAGATAAAGTTGGGACAGGATCTGGATTTCAAACAAGGGTTAGTGCATGTTTTAGGGCTCTTTTAATTGCCAAGCTAAAATTGGTTTTTTCTCTTCTACAGTATTTATTTTTAAGTTGCATTGACTGTATAATTTCCAATTATGTTAGTGTGTTGAAACCTGGCATGTCTGTTACGGGGGATCTATCAACCAGCTTTCGTCTCACAGCCCTGAGTATTAGAAAACCTTGATTCTCTGAAAAAAGCTTGAAAGAAGTGAGTTAGGCTTTAAGCAGAAGCAAGAGGGTAGCTGGTATAACAACTTTAATTCCATTAATTGCTAGCACCACTGCTTCTGCAATAGCGTTGACACAAGGAGTTAAGACAATTATTTTTGTTAAGCATCTAGCAAAAAAAGTGTTACTAATGTATTGAGTATACAAAATGATTTATACAAGTATCTGGAACAACAGATGATGCTCTATAATCCATTCAAATTATCTGAAGGAGGTTCAGGGTTCAAGAGTTAGGAGTCATCCCAAGTGTCATGACAAATATCATAGGAGTAATGTTACTTTTGAAATTCACAATGATTGTCATTATAATCAGAAAAAAGCTTAAAGACACCTGTAGGATATTTGGCATAATCCTAATACCACTCTGAGTGTGTTAACTTTTCATAGTGAGATTATGAATTTAAAGAATGCTGCTCTGTTGAGCTTTGATGTTGCAGATAATGCGGATAAAATTATCCATGGCCTGAGGTCAGTTTTTCCATTTTTGTCAAACCTCAGGAATGGCATATATAGCTTGATCAGGCTAGCCCCTTTTGTCCTGGAGATACTTTTATTCCTGCCCATCATGTTAAAGTGTGTCTTTAACAACATCAACATGTTGGCAGCCAAAGTACACGGTTTAAACCTGAAAATGGACCCCCAGACAGAGTTATTAAATTAACAGGCTGGCAAGCCAAGGATGGGTAAGATTCTGCACAGAGCCTTACTAACCTAAGACATAAGTGCATTGCCTTTGATAATGCATATTCCATGACAGGCAAGAAAGGCAGTCTTGTCAGAATGACCTAAGACAGGCTCAGTCTTGTTAACAAAATAAAAAAGGGGGAGAGGTGGAGAGCCTTTGGGTGCTGCTTGGCAAGAAGCTGACAAGGAAATGAGCTGCTTGGCAGGAATGACATTGGCCAAGGACAAGGAAGTAGGCTTCAAGCAGGAATCTGACATTAGACTAGAACAAAGAAGTAATTTCAGGTAGGAATCTAAATCATAGCCTACAACAAAGAAGTAATCTCAGGCAGGAATCTAAATATTAGGCTAGAACAAAGAAGTAATTTCAGACAGGAATCTAAATTTTAGGCTAGAACAAGTAAGTAGGCTTCAGACATGAAAATGACCTTGGGCTAGGATAGGGTAGTTGACCTTTAGAAATAGTGATCACGGGAGTGTTCAGGTAATTGGGTTTAATGCCTTGCTTTTTCTTTGACTATTTGTGTTTATTGTATTGCTTGTTCCTCGACTATTTGCATCTATTGTATTGCTAGACCCTCAACCTAGAACTGACCTTAATGCATGAATGTAATCAAAATGGTATAAAAGCTTAAAGGATAGGGGGTTCTAGGGAGGGAAAATGGGGAAAGGGGATAACATCTGTATTGTAAACAAATAAAATATCCAATAAAAAAAAGAAGGGGAGGGGGAGGTAGAACACACACACACACACACACCACACACACACACACACACACAAAAGCCCACAAACAAATGTTTTATAAGTACAAAAGAAAAGAAAAAAAAAAAAAAAAAGAGTGTCCGGGCTTTCAGCTAAGCCTGTCACTAATGTTAAAGTCTTCATCTTTTCCCCATATCCATTACTACATATGAAGTCTAAGCAAGTAGCCTAAGATAAATAAAATATGATTCAGTCCTTTAGGACTTACAGCAGGTCTGTTATTTGGCTGCCCTTTCCCACAACAATGGTAGCTGTTGAACATACGATGCCACCTCAGTAACACATATGTATAATAAGAACTGTCCACTCGCCACTGTCTCAGATCTTCCTACCATCCACCTTATACTAAAAACCTGAGTGTGTGGTTCTGATGAGCATTGGTTGGTTACTTGGGCCTAGGGAAACATTCAACAAAGGTCTGACTGGACAAAGATGCTCCTCCCAAAACAGACGGTTGGGAGAAGTGTTAAAGGGATTTTGGAGCATTAACGCGTATCACCACAACAAAATAGCATTAGTGTAGAAACAAGGGAATCCTATTCTGTATTTCTCTAAAAGGCAGCTCTTATTAATTCTCATGTTAGGAAAGACAAGGAACTTTAGTCATGGAACAAGTGGATCCCATTCTTTGTTTTCTTACATCTGATTTCCTATTAGCTCCACGAAATGTCTCTTTGAACAAGAAAGCAGCAGAAATTATTCTGTAATTTACGAGGAGTTAAGATCTCAAAGGGTGGACTATTACACCATCTGTTTATTTCATTGAACTCAAGAACATGCAGCCATAGCCCCAGTATAACAGTGACAAAAACCAGCACACAAATATTTGTGTGTACTTCGGTTGAGGGAGGTGTCCCCATTCTTCATCCCCATGGCCAGACAGGGGGATGCTCATGTGCTATGGCTAGGCAATGCCCTTGTATGACCTCTCTTGTACCTGAAGTTGAGGAGAGATATGAGATCTTCCTTCATCTAAGGGTGAGAACACACTTCCTTCTGGAAATTCTTTTTTGCTTGAGCAGTTCTGTGTTGTGCAAGCCAGGAATCCCATCACAACCTATGCTGAGAGAGCAACTTAGAGCCTCATCATTTCCTGCTCTTCCAACAAGCCACAGGAAAAGCACATTGACCTATGTGCTTGAAGTTAGAATAGGGCACATCCCTGACAGTGCTGGCCACACAGAGATCTGATGACAAGCATACTACATGGCACTGCCCCGGGCCAAACTTCTGCTCTTCCCTCTAGGATGTTTGCTGTTTTCTTTACTCAACAGCAAGAGAAGGCGGAATAGCAGCTCAAGCTTGGAAAGAGGCCTGTGGTGTGAATCATGGAGGGGTAGGACTCATGCCTCAGCAATGAGTCAGTGACCTCAGATCTATTCCTATGTCTGTGCATATGCCAATTTCTGTGACCTACTAATATCTACAAGGGCTGTATTCAACTTGCCACTTCAATGACTGACAACAAAACAAAGAAAATTTGCCACAATTTCTTTTTTAATTTCTTTGACTGACACAGTCAAAGCTTATCTTCTTCATTGACAAGGCTATAGAGACCGCAGAGCACAAATTGAGGTTAGATAAAATCCACAGAGTTTATAGGGAAACATGACCCATTGCATATTAATCAAGTGACTAAATTACTCAGTTCAGACTATTGGAGTGTGGACCTCATTGGTCGTTGTGCAAGGAGTGGAGAATCTAAAAGCTGAGCACAACAAACGGGATGTTCTAAATTCATACAGGGTGTAAGGGTCACTCGTGAATGCTGGAGTTAGGCCTAATTTCCTCCCACGATTTAGATGGAAGATTCTTTGAGCCAAGATATGAAAAAGAAGTTGAAGTTAATTTAATGTGAAAGATGGAAGGGAACAAGATCTCTGGGAAAACCCAATGGGAATCATCAGAGGCCTTGAGGGAGGGGTATAGGGGAGCCGCTAGGTTTGAAGGCAGGACACAGTGTGTGGGCTCAGAGCGTATGGAGACAGGTGGAGCAGGCATGTGCAGGGCAAGACCATCCATCCCATGGTAGAACACTCAGATTGTGTTTATACCAAAGACAATAAGAACAAGAGTGCCAAGATTGTGGGTAAATGGGGCCGCAGCCGGGGGGAGGTTGCCTGGAGGCTTCCACGCAGTGGGGGACCCGCATACAGGAGAAAGGTCTGGGGTTCCAGGAGGCTGGAGACTTCAGCGACCGCAGGCCCAGCAGGCCCCAATAACACGAGGAAGTCCTTGGTTCCAAAAGGGTTTATTGTCATGGCAGATGGTGAATGGATCTGGATGTACCCCCCCCCCCCCAAACTCAGGGAAGACCTGAGTTAAGTAGGGAGGGAGAAATGGGGAGGTTCTGGGGACAGTTTAATTGGCTCTGCCCTCTGGCCTTCATTAGTATTAAATCTCTAGGGCCTGAGGCCTGTAGTCACACCCTCTACCTGTGCACTTTCAGAGGGACAATGTAGGTCTATGGAGATTGACTCTTGTTAGGATCCTGAGTTCTGGGGACGTGCCGAACTCCTGCCGTTTCTCCCTTGGAGTCTCCGGGTTCTAGGCCCGTGCCCAGCCAAGAACCAGGATACCCTTACGCAGTCCCACACAAGATATTTTCTTTTTGTTGTTGTTGTTGTCTAGTATTTACTTTAGATTAAGAAAATTCAAATGTAATGTCTAAAGGCCATTCATTAAGTAGAAAGTTTCATGAATCGGATATGAAAAACAGCAGACAGAAATGTCTTGTGATCTAAGAACAAAGCGAAATAATAAGCTGATATAAAATTGTAACAGTTTTAAATATTCTGTTTTATTAGAGTGAAGGAGGCACACAATTGACCGTACCTGGGTGGACCACAGTGTGCTCATCCACAGTGAGTGAATTCTATACTGTACATGATTTAAGATTGGTGATCATAGCAGGGCAAAGATGTAAGGGTTGTTGCCTACAAGTGTGACATGTGGTTACTGTACACCATAAACTGAGGACCTATCAATTGCATCAAGGTATATGTGGACAGACTCCCACTAGCTTCCCCGGGAAATTCACGGTGATGGGCATCTCCATTCCCCAGCTGTAGGAATGTGTCTTCAATAGCTGTGATCAAACACGGGACCAAAAGCAACTTGGGGAAGAAAGGGTTTTGCTTTTCGGTTTTTTTGATAGTTTGCTTTGTTTTGTTGTTTTGGAGGGGTTTTGTTGTTGTTTGTTAGTTTTTTTGTTTTATTTTGTTTGCTTACCCTTCCATATAACAGTTTACCATCAAAGGGAGTCAGGCAGAAACTCACAAAGAGCAGGAACCTGGAGGCAGGAGCTGATGTCCAAGAGGAGTTCACTTACTGACTTGCTCCCCATGCCTTGCTCAGCCTACTTATTATACAACCCAGGAACACCAGCACAGGAATGGAGCCACTCACAAGGTTGGGCCCACCCCATCAATCACCAATTAAGAAAATGTTTTACAGGTTTGATCTTATGAGTAAATTTCTCAATTGAGGTTCCCTCTTTTCAGATGACTCTAGCTTGTGTCAAGTTGACATAACACTATCCATCATAGACTTGGGGGCAGGCAAGGATCTGGAGGGGCACACTGAAAAAAATGAATTCCTGGAGCTACGGAGGATTCAAAAAAGAAATAGTGATCTCAGCTCCCTTTGCTCCTTGCCAGCATCATAGATAAATTCCAAGAGGGCTTTGTGGTGGGTAGAGATGGGAAGAATTTAAAGGAAAGAGCAGGAAACGCTCTAGGAACATGAGGTGCAGCTCTGTCTATAGGAGACCCCTCGCTGAGCATACATGAGGCACTGGGTTCTATCTTCCACACTGAGCTAGTTTAAGAAGGCTTCATGAAAGAGATGGAGAATGCTCTGGCCTCCAATAATGCAGCTTATTCCTAATGCAGAGGGAGGTGGAGACTCTAACCATCAATGCCTCATGAGCAGATGCTGAGATGCTCTGAACCCCTCAAAAGTGTTGGGTAGAGAGAAGATACCTTCAGGTTAATGGGAACCAGACTGTGGAGACCTTGAAAACTGGAGAAAGATGTCATGGCACCACTGAAGTTGATTAAATTTGCAACTTAAGATTCCAAGGTCTTAGAAAGATTAAGACCCGTTTCGCCTTGAGTAAGGTCAAAGAAGTATGAAAAATACTTTTTGATTGGTGTCTCTAGGGCCTAAGGTTCTGATGGCTGAAGCTTAATGGAGGGATGTGGTTCATCTGGCTACCACATCTGAAAAGACAGGAGAGAAAAAACAAGGGACACTCCAGAGATGTTGATGTTCCTGGGGTCCCATGGAAGATTGCCGTGTTCACTCAGATTTAGCTAATCTGATTAACTAACCTTGGCAAAAAATAGAAATTTAAAAAATACCAACAAATATTGCCTACTTCTTAAAGTAAGTACTCAATTAACTGGATTTTTAGGATTTTCATAGTGGGTTGTATATGATCAGCATGGTTGAATGACTATCTCAGATCTTTGATGCAAAGCTTGAATGGTTTCTCTCGTCTCTCTCCTTGATCTGTATGGGCCCTTAGAAAATATGATGGTCATGAGACTGAGGAGACAGGAGGCCTAGCTGGCACTGCCAAGACATTAGACCAAGGGAGTAATGGGTTAGAAATGAACTTAATTTAGATAGATGGTGGAGTTAAAGTAGGGTAGAAGTTTGTGCTTGTAATTCAGGTTGACCTACTTTCCAGGGTTAGAATGACTGTATATTTCCAAATATTGCCTTTAATTTTTAGGAAAATTATACCGCCACTGTGAAGCAGGAAGAAGCTGTGAGTTGGAACTGGACGTCTGATATCCCCTTGGAGTGCGTCGCACATTTCATTAGAATAAGGGCTCTGGTAGATGATGCCAAGTCCCCTCCACAGAGTTCCTGGGGCAGCTGGAGCTCCTGGAAAGAAGTTAGTGGTAAGAAGTGGTTACAAGGAACGTGGCTGCAAGAATAATCAGATTTAGTATAACTCAGAGATCAGGAATCGACTGGAGGATATGCCATTCCCTTTGAAAGACACTGAAGTGACACTGGCATTATTTTTCTTTGGTCAAAATAAAACTAAAAAGTGCTTTTGAAATTCCCCATCGAGCTCTAGATGTATGAAATTTTACCTCAGACTATTTTCATTGAGGTAATTATCTAATTCAGATAGTTCTGTATTCATTTTCTAAATATGCAAAACATGTTTACCTTAAACACCTTGTATGTGTGTTTTTCTTAAAGCAGCACAAATATACATATACATCATATACATATACATATACATATACATATACATATACTACATATACATATACATATACATATACATATACATATGGGAAAGATATTGGGAATGTTTCTGTCAAAGTCTCTTTTGTGATTGTAGCAATTCTGTCTTCAGAAAGCAGGCTTAGACAGTCTGTAAACAAATGAGGGCAGCTGTATGTCAATAAAACTTTATTTATAAAAACAGATAGCAGGCTTGACTTAGGCTATGGTTCTCCAATCCTCAATTTAGAGACAGGGAGTAATCTGGGACGAACAAAGCAGCTTTTCATTCTAGTGATAGAACTGTGGAGAAATAACTTTAATTACCCCTTAATTTTGATCATTGAACATTGTTGTAGGAACGGTTTAGAGTGGACTTTAGCATACCTTCTCATGTTCCATTTGGCTATAGGCCAGATCTATAGCAGTAACATTTCCATTCTTCATTGTATTACATGAAATTCTACCAATATAATCATTCCTTTGCCAAGCATTGATGCAAATTGATTAACTCTAAGTGGCAACCTATTAACCCAGGACTAGTTTAGTGCATACATTGATAATAATAAAAGTAAGTGTACATTCTACAGTTTTAAACACTAGACATTGGTTTTGCTATCACATTGACACTAAGAGATAGGCTTTATTTTTTCTCCCAGTTCACAGATACATAAAAGGATGTCCAGGGAAAGTAAAGAAACATAGGCTATGCACTTCACAACTATATCTACTGCTGAAATATGCAAAAAGAAAATATAAATGCAGAAAGATAGTAAGAATTCCAAGCATGTTGGCACACAATTTCAGTGCTCAGGAATCTGTGTCAGGGGTTAAGATAAACTCAAGGTCAGCTTGGATGGATTATATAGAGAATTCAAGGCTGGCCAAGAATAAATAGTGAGATTCCATCTCTGAACACTCAAAACAACAGTGAGAGAAAGAAATAAACACGTCATAAACAACGTTGGTAAAGTTGACTAGACTTCTCAAAGCCGTAACTGTAAAATGTATACAAGTATAAATGGGAATCCTGATTCTCAGAGTTCTGTTTCCCAACGGTGACTGTTCAGTAGAATCATTTAGAGATCTTGCAAACCTTCAGAAGAGCTACGCACCTGGCACGGTGAAGTCAGTGATAGCAATACCTAGTGGCCTGATAGGAGATCAGCCCGGCTACTTCAGACTCAAGAGAGAGGTGAGGTGGTGAAGCCTGAGTGGCAGGTGGGGGAGGGTCTTCTAGAAGGCCACCTAAAGGGAGACACTAAAGAAAGTGGCAGGAGGAGGAAGTTCCTCTGAAAGTCCTTAGAACTTTGATATGTCAAAGGTCACATAGAAGGAAAGACTGGAGCAGAAGGAGATGAGAGTTGGGTGAGCAGCTTCTCTGCAAAGGCGGAGGGGATGTGATGCAGCGTGATGGAGAGAGACACGGCTTTGGAGCTGGGCAGTTTTTGTCATGTTACGCAATTTAAGGGAGAGTTCGTTTTGGCTCTTATTTCAGGGGTACAGTCCGTGATGGCAGGGGCAGTCAGGTTGGTTTGGCCTTGCAACAGCTGTTCGCATCTCCCCCACAATCAGGAAACATTCTCCATTTCCTACAGTCCAGGATCTGAGCCAGGGACTGGTGCCAAGCACAGTGACAAAGTCTTCTCATCTTGATTAACCTAATCAATATGATCACTCATAGACAATCCCAGAGACTCCTCTTCCAGACACTCATGTTGACGATGATAGAGAATCTCCCAAGGATTCTGAATCTCAAATTGACAATCACAGAGACCTATGAGATCTCAATGTGCTTTAGCTACTGACAAGTTAAGCAAACTTAGCTCCTAGTCCCTCCCCATCTCGAGGTTGAGAGGGCTTGAGCATCACTTGAGATAAGGAACCCAAACACTTCATGAGGCTTTCCTGCATGGTGGGAGCCCCACAGAGAGCAGCTACAAACAACAGCAACATCACAATAACCAGAAGTGATGATAGCGATGCAGTTTTAGCTGGGACAGTATGACAAAAGGTACCTCGGTGGAGAGGATTGGTTTCCCCCTACCAAAAGGTCCAGGAACCACATGGAAGTTTAGGCTGCTATTTTCCACAAAACCATTTTACCTACAGGGAATGGAGGGGATGTGTCTTGAAATCTGAGTAATATTCTAACCAAGACCTTTTGTCTTTCAGCACAAGTTTCAGTTGACCCTGATACATTATTATTATTTCCTCAAGACAAACTGTTGGAAGAAGGCTCCAATGTCACCATCTGTTTGATGTATGGGAAGAATCTATATAATGCATCCTGTAAGTTGCAAGAAGAGACAATCCATGAAGAACAACTTGATTCACACGTGTCATTATTAAAATTGAATAATGTAGTTTTCCTTAGCGACACAGGGACAAACATCAATTGTCAAGCCATGAATGGTACTGAAAAACCATTTGGTACTGTTCTCTTTGTTTCAAGTAAGTATTAGAGTAGTGGTTCTCAACCTTCCTGATACTGTGACCATTTAATACCTACCGTTCCTCATGTTGTAGTGACCCCCCACCATACAATTATTTTCAATGCTTCTTCACAACTGTAATTTTCTATTGCTATAACTCATAATATAAATATCTGATATTCAGGATATCTGATGTGCTACCCCTGTGGGTGTTATGACTCACAGGTTGAGAACCACTGTATTAGAGTGTTAGGTCTCCTTCCTTCTCATTTATGAGAAGGCAAAAAAAAGAAAAAAAAAATATTCAAACATGGTTTTAGTTTTTTTTTATTTCACAAGTTTTCCAAAAGGAGGTTTTGAAAATAATACCCTGCAGCAATACTCCCAGGATATCCTATTTATTCATGACATTTGGTATCGGTTTTATTCCTAGAACCAATAGTTTTAAAGAAAAGAGATTTCCATTTATGACCTGGACCACTGAAAAAAAAATATTCTTCTTTGTCTCCACTCAACTGAACTGGAATCCTCTCTGAATCATGGAGGGAGGGGTGCTGCTATCAGCCAGCCAACTACAGAAAGAGGGTGCACAGAGGTTCAAAGACCTATGATGACCTTATCTTCTGGCTAGGCCTATCCACTTGGTCATTTCTGTAAATGGCATAGCAATGATTTAGAGAACCCATGGATATGAGAGGCTTCTAGCTGCAATGTATTATTAGTTGACCAACAGTGGCCAATAGTGTTCTTAACTGAGTGGCCTGTTTCAGTGGGGTGAGAACATGCTGACTTTTCTGTAGGTCACAATATGCCGGTGCTAAGTGGTCTTCTGTATGTGCTTACAAGTTTCCATCCATCACATACCTAGTCCATAGGACAGAATCTGACACATCTCTCACTATTGCTGTAGGAGGTAATTGCAGGTCTGGATGCTTTCACCATCTGAATCCTGACTCTCTAGGCTCTGGGAATAGAAGGGCTCTACATGTTTAAGGAGCTTTGCGTTCCCGGGACTCCCTGCTCCCTACTGTAGAAGTGAACCAGTTCATAGTCTGGCTGACATACCTGGGCTTTAATGGAAGCCACAGAATCAATATGGGACGCCAACCCTCTTTCAGATAGACACATGCCAACCTCATGCACAATAGAGACTACCACTAAGCTATCCCAGAATGGAGAGAGACTAACATGGAGGAAGTACCTGAGGAGGCTCTCTGGGGCTGTTGATGTGCTGACTTCCATCTTTTGATCCCTTTATTGTTTGGAGGACTGGGATTTCCTTTTGACTTGTCATTCTATAAAAGAGGTTAATTAGATGTTTCATCTTTTCCTTTGTATGAACAGAAGTCCTTGAAGAACCCAAGAATTTTTCCTGTGAAACCCAAGACTTTAAGACTTTGGACTGTTCATGGGAACCTGGGATAGATACGACTTTTTCTTGGTTTCGTCAAGGTTTCCAAAACTACACTTTATGTGAATCGTGAGTCTGCTCTGATTACATCATCCACATGGTCTTCCTTGTTTAATGGTCATGTGATAAGTGATTCTCTCTTAGAGAAGCACACACCCTTAGAGAAGACACACATACTCTTGGGTGTGTCTCCTCGTCTTCTGGGTACATATTTTCCTCATACCCTTTATAGTTAAGCCTATAGTTAAGTTAGTATGTCTTTAAAGAATCTCCAACTCTATCCATAAAAAATGACATACGGAGCAGAAGGAGAGCTATACCTAGACATTTCAGAAAACATGTGCAAATGTTTTAGAACCACCTTCTGGGATCACAAGAAAATCTTTTTGTGACTTACAGGGGTATAGAGCCTTCTGTCTGATGTGCTCTGAAAGAACATGTACAATGAAAATAAGAATAATAGATTTGTATTTTTATGTTAAAATAGTCTTATTTGTTGATAGGACTTTCCCTAACTTTTCTAAATTTTTAAGAATATTCAACTAGATTAATTGAAGTCTATAGCACCCACAAGGAAATTTTAACACATACAGAAATTCACTGAAACATTTTCATTATTGGCGACAGATCAATGAATTTATGGTTTTAATGTCCCAAGGAATCAGGATACATCTGCTTCGATTAAAATGTTTAAACCCTGTGTTTGCTGTCTCATTTTTTGTTTTTTGTTTTTTCATTATTTTAAGGTTCTCTGAGAGATGTGAAGTTTCTAACCACAGAAACTCCTATACCTGGAAAATCACTGAGAACTCACGGGACACATATAACTTCACTCTCACAGCTGAAAACGAACTCAGGAAAAGAAGTGTCAACATCAGTTTTAACCTGACCCATAGAGGTGAGACAGCCATGCTGCAGCCGGTGATGGCCACCAGCATACCATTATATACAGTGCAACCCAGTGAATGTGCTGTAGCTTCTGACCTAGTTTACAGCGCAAGTGAAGCTAATCTTTGTTTTTCTCTTTGTTCACCCTTACCCTCATGGATGCATGCATTCTGAAGCACTAGTATTGAGGCATATACTTATTACATGGCCTATCCCAGAACCCCCCCTTTCTCTCTCTCTCTCTCTCTCTCTCTCTCTCTCTCTCTCTCTCTCTCTCTCTCTCTCTCTCCTCTTTTACCCAGATTGTCTATTGCTTTCAGTTGTATGTAGGAATATGGATGTGTATTCTCATTTCCTGCTGGTTTAAGGATCTGGAAAGTTTGGGCCTTATTGTATAACGAGCCATCTATAGTAATCTAGTACTTACTTTTTATATAATATTAAATTGCCATGATGTGTTTGCCCTGGGAACATTACCGTAATCTCTTTTTTGTACTACTATGTAGCACTTCCTGTGAACTACACTATTTTGATCATTCATCTCTTTCAATGGTTTGCAAATTGTATCATGTTTTGCGTGGGAAGTTTTAATTAATATTAGATTTTTAATAATATTATTTATTAATTTAATTAAATTAGAATTTTACATGTGCCTGTACACATATCCACCTTTTTTAGTATGTACCTAAAATGGAATTGGTAAAGACATAGTCTTCTTCAATGCTTACCTCTCAAATCATATTCCAAAGTAGTTTTCCCAGTTACATGCTTACTCAGTGGGCTTACTTATTCTCTCTAAAGTTGTTGGATCACTTTTTATTTTCATCAATTGAATTGAGCATAAAACGATATTTCTTGATGGTCACAAGTTTAAATATCTCTTCCTATATTGGAAACACATCCATTTTCTCTTTTATGATGTGCTGGGTCATGTTATTTATTCATTCATTCCACTATGGGTTGTTATGGTTTTTCCATGGTGAGTGTAATTAATCACTATTCTCTGTAACAAGCAGCCCATCAGGCTTGGTTCAAGCCTTAGCCCCACTTCCCACCTCTATCCCTTAGTGGGGGGGTAAATGTGGTGAGAATGGCAGGGACAGACATCTGACCGTCATCACAGGCATGTACTTTGGCCTAAGGCAGATTGGACTATCCTGCCCAATTTTAGTCAAAAGGTTGCCATCTACTGGCCAGATGGCAGCCACAACACTTGTTCTGTTTTTGGTTTGGCAAAGCTGTCAGTAAACCTCGCCAGTAGGTTTTTAATTCTCCACATATAGCTGGGAAGAGCTTAAGCATCAGTGATGGGTAACTTGACCCTCCTGGTAAGTGAGATATCTGCTCATGGGGCAAATGGTCCCCATCTTAAATGCACAATTTCACCTAATAATTCAGTTCCATTTCCCTGGTAGAATTTGTATTAAACCTAGTAAAACTGGTAAGTTCACCCCATGGTAGCACATTAAAGCTTCTCATTATCTGATGCCTGTTCTGAGAGTGGTGCTCGCCAGCAAGCAAGGAACTGCTAATGTCAGCAAGTCCCAACAACTTGGAAAGCTGAGGCAGACAAGCATGAGTTTGAGCCTATTCTTGTAATATAGTGAAACCCTGGAATGACGCAAAGAAGAAAGAGTTGGGACAGGAGGTGGAAGCCAATGCACACGCTCCAAATTGGGATTATATATACTACCTGGTGGCAGTTTTCTGTTGTCATATTCTGTACTCAAGCACACTTGGAGGTTCTGAACATCTATGACTGCATTAGGCTAGCAGAGTCTAAAGGTTCTGAGGGTGAGGTGTGAGGGTTGGACCATGGCTACAACGAGCATCCTGTTACAGAAGACTCCATTTAAAGGCAGGGATACTGTTCATACACCTTGATGTAGAGAACCAGGATGACATGGAGGTTGTGTATATGCATGTTTGGAGAGAAACTCACTCATTCCTTACCTCCTTCTCATTACTGGGTTAATCAGACTAACCTACCATTTTTCTTTCTGGGATGTTCTTTTGGCTTTCAGCTCATATGTTCCTTGCATTTGGCATGATATAAGAAGTCGCTGTTTGTTTTCATGCTTAGAAGAGCTTTGTGAATGGTCAACTTGGATGTCACAAGGTGATGGGGTTGTTGGAAATATTTAAAAAAAAACAAACAAAATTATGTTAAGTCCCATATAAACAAGGCCATGTCCTGTTCTCCACTCCCCAGGCAGGAGAGCATTCCTTGAGTAATCTATACTCAGATGACAGGCAAAAATGGACATGGGCACTGTGTGGTTCAAAGTTTCAGCTGTGAGAGGGACCCTGCTCAGACAGAGGTAATAATGTGTGCTGAGACTAGTCCATTTCCTCTGTCTATAATGCAGCCAATAACACAAGAGCCTAACCCTGAAGCATATAAGCAGATGAGTACCAGGGGTCACTCTTTGTCCTTTAACTGCTTGAGGTCATTCACTTTATAATTTATTGGTTTTGTTCTTCAGGCAACTAAGACATGTGTTGTGGTCTCCACTAGCCAAAACCATAGAAAAGTCTGATGTTTCTGAGTTTCCCATGTGATGTTTATGGCCCATAGCCATTCTGCATCTTCCCCAGCTAACTCCCAACCAGGGTCTCATTTCCCATACTGTACTTCCTGTTTTAAACTTTTCAACTGATTCTTTTTTTCTCCCTCTTTCTTCCATTATCATTTAGTTTACCCTTCATTCTGCACAACTATTCTATGGGCAGAGAGGTGGACATTTAGAATGCACTTTGATGCTGTGTTCATCTCACAAATTGTTCTCGGCCAGACATGTGGAACCACACGTGTGTTTCCTCCTCTGCGATGGGCCATTAATTGAAGCATATAGGTGCCGGTTACCCCTATAGCATTCATACTGCTACTGCATCTAAAAGCATCTTACCACACTGGCCATTATTACAGTTCACTGGGTTCACAGTTGGTAAGGTTGTTGATGGACTTCCTGCCCTCCCACAGCAGTCCATATAGCCCCTCCAAAAAGATACCTAGCAACAGGAAGCCTTCTGATCACTACTGACTTGATTTCTCCATGTCCTTTGACTAATGTGTGTTGTAGCTTCAGCAATAAGGTCTTATCATCAAGTTCTAGTGGGATCCAAGAGCACTGGGAATAATTTGGACTATTTTAAGAATCTCTGGGATGCCTCTGATCGACAATTTAAGGGAGTATGCTGAGTTGTTTATTTGCCAATGTATGGTGCCTGGGATGAGCATAGGCCCATGTATAAGGCACTCTTTTAAATGAAAGATTATGTATTTGATGCTTCTAAAGTACTTGTTTTCTCCATGGCTTTTCAAACATCCTTAGTGTCTGAATGCTCCCTGCCCCTTCTTGGCCATACCTCAGCTTCCCTCTTCTTATGTTACTCACCTCTGCATTAGTCCCCTTTCTTTTTTCCTTTTATTAGCTTCAGTTTCTCTGCTGAGGACTATTTTCCTTCTATTCATTTCAACTGTGTGGCTTTGGCTCATGGACCTATTTTAAACTCTCCTGTAGCAGTTCTATCCTGTGGGTCATTTGGAGGCTGGCATTTGTTAATGATCCTTTCCCTTGACAACAGGTGACATTATTATTGAGTGTTTTTTATATTGGCTTGTTTGGAGTTATTTTCTTGATATTATGAACATTATTTTAATGTTTAACATTATTTTGTGAAGGTCGGCTGCCTTCTTTAAAGTTTGACTCTCTTCCACAACCTGACTGATTCTATACAATTCTAAGACCCCTTGTGTAATTACTTATTGTTTTTATTTCAGTGATTAATACACTTAGTATATATATATATATATATATATATATATATATAATAGTATATAGATTAATACACTTAGTATATATATAATATATATAGTGTATATAAGTATATAAAGTGTGTATATATATATATATATATATATATATATATATAAAACTAGTGAATGAAAGAAATCATACACTTGTCATAATACTCATTATCAGCAAAAAAAAAAAAGTCTATACTTTCCTAAACATAAACAAAAAGCATTGGAGAATGAATAAATGGTGAAATGAATTGCCTGTTTACTGAGCTCTGTTTTGGATCTGCCTGAGTTTTTGTTTCCTGTTCTTTTATTGACAGTTCATCCAAAGGCTCCCCATGACGTCACTCTTAAAACTATAATGCTACAAAAGCCAACATGACTTGGAAGGTTCACTCCCGTGGAAACAACTACACACTTTTGTGTCAGGTTGAACTCCAATATGAAGGAGAGGTGATACATGTAAGAACATTTGTTCGTTTCCTGTTTTAAAAAAATTTTGATATACCTAAGCAGAGATATGGCAGAACAAGCCTTTTTCAGCTTGGGTGATACACACTTGTAACCCTACCATTCAGGAGGCTTACCTAGGAGATCACAAGTTTAAAGCTATCTTTAGCTATGTAATTCGACTCTTTCTGCAAAACCAACAGAAATGCAAACAAAAAATGCCTTATTTCAAACCAAGTATGCTGGTACACACCTGTAACTGGAGAGGCAGAGGCAGGAGGATTACTTCAAGTTGGAGGCCAGCCTGATACACATAGTGAGTTCCAAGCTAGCCAGGGCTACATTGAAAGACTTTGCCCCCAAACAAAAGAACAACCCAAAAAATAAGATAAAACAGGCCCTTACTTCATCATTGGTTCATAGTATGAATGATCTGTTGAAAGGGGGCCCTGCAGTTGATCTAAATATTTGGCATGAAAAAAAGAAAAAAACAAAACCTAAAGGAAAAAATTCCCTTGAAAGATCTGGTCTTAATCCAAATCAGAAACCACAGTATTCTGATTTGGCCTTGCAACACAAATGCAACTGTAGTCTCTGTTCTTCTTTCACTTTCTTGACCCAGGAGCACAACGTTTCTGTCCACATGAGCGCAAACTACCTCTTCAGTGATCTGGAGCCAGACACAGAGTACAAGGCTTGTGTGCGCTGTGCTGATGCCAACCACTTCTGGAAATGGAGTGACTGGACACAAGAAGAATTCAGCACACCAGAGGCTGGTAGGTGTGACTCCCTGGCATTGATCTCACGGTCTAAGCCACAGGATACGGGTTGACTTCCTTCAGAACTTTCATTTGTGCCAAATGCTGAGAGGAAAGTGTTAAAACAAAGCAGATGTCATACCTTTAAAGTTAAATTTAATGCCTAATGAGCAAAGGCATGTGATAAGAATGTTACTCTAGTATGTTTTTTCAAGTAGTTTCTTTGCTATTGCTGGGAATATTCCTTTGGATGTAGGTGTGGATCTTTAACTCAGGACTGAGGACAAAGGATGTCAGTGCTTTGGAAAGCACTGGCCTCATTCCAGAAACACAGCAGCAGACTGTCCTTGGGTATGTCATGGTCTTCGGGACAGTTACTTTTAGTAGTAAGTGGTTCTCAGTGCTGGTACACTTGGGTCCTCTCCAATTGTCTTCGGTAGTTTTCTTCAGTCCTGAGCATACATGACTATTCTCCAAAGAACTATGGATGTCAAGAGATGAGATGGCCTGACTCAGCTCTCAGACCTTTCCAGTTCAAGATAAAATCACGGCTACTATCTATTTTCTAGATGAGGCAACTTGTGACCAATCATTGAAGCAACTTGCTGTGTTTGTCCTGTTGGTAACCAGCCACACGATAAAGCAATAGAGGCTCATCTCTGATTTTTTCACAATGCTTTGTGCTCCTTATTACGTATGGAGCAACTTTTTTTTTTTTAATTCTCCTGGTATATAGGAGACCATCCTGGTATATAGGAGACCACTAAGGCAGAGAGGCAAAACGTGGGACTGCACTGGGGCTCACTTGCAGCAGCCTGGATTTGGTGCCCCAGGACTGCAGTGAGGCTCTGTGTTCTTCCTCTCTCTTGATTGATCATTACACCCTTGATACCATGGACTCAAGCTCCAGTTTTGTTAAGTCAAAGGAAACTTTTGCATATGTATGTTTATCTCTTCTTGCTGTCTGTGTATAGTAGGTAGAGCTTTTGTGGCACTCTAGAAGTATCATTGCAAAGGAGAAAAACAATGGCAAATCCTCAGTCAGAATCTATACATGAGAGGGCCATGGTAGGGCTCAGCCTCCTACTTCTACCCCAAGGTTGCTTCCTACCTCACACCCCTCAAGGATCTGGCCATCTTGTCCCAGTGTGCAGACTGTCCAAGAAAGCTGCTGTGGTATTCACCTCAGCTGTTGAATTATTAGATGACTTTAATTTTGATTCTGTCAGCTTGCTTTACATCTTTGCAAATTTTCTTCAGTTATAACAAAAATGTTGTGTAAAGAGAACATAGCCAAGGGGAAGGGTGTCATTGGATTATGATACAGTAAATCCAAAAAAAATGTCTGCCTGCTTTGGATGATAAGAAATGAGGAGAGGGTGGGAGATGCCTCAGTGGGTCAACATGGATGCCACAGGCCTGTCTTTGCTTTCCTTCAATTTCAAACCTGAGTTTGGTCCCTGGAACCACAAGGTAGAAAAAAAGAACCAGTTTCATCATGTTTTTCTCTGTCCATATGGGCATTAAGACACTAGCACCCAAATACATACAAACACATAAGCACACACAAACAAGTGATGAAATAAATCTTTTTTTAAAGAAAATAAGATAAATCTACTAACAGTGAATCTATAGATACACTGTCCTCTTACCTTGTTCTGAGGGCTGGAAACTCTAGTGTTTACATGGATTTTAATAACATGAAATAGCATGCATGGAGTTAAATGACAGCACAGTAGAAGCTGTGCCGGGGGCCAACCCCAGCGTGGTGGGAGAAAAAGAGATCTTCTTTCTTCTCCTTGTTGGTTCTTCTTGAGGCAGCTGGAGGGGAATGGGATGGAAGAGCGTTGACAGGGGGTAAGACTTCGTCTTACAAGATTCATGGCAAGACTTTGGTCTTACGAGATATTTAGGGTTGCTGTTGAATAAAATCTTACTTATCTATGTTACTAAAGTTTATTTACTATGCCAATGTAGCTGATCTGCCCTCTGGTATTCTCTGAAGCCAGAAACTGTAGTTTCTGTCACTTAGCACCTCAGCCCAGAAGACAGTAGAGGATTTGGCAAATAGCCTTTGTACTGTCTCAGCAGGAACTGCTGCCCCCCTCCCCCAAATTAAGACTGCTAGTCTGAGGTTGCAGGAAGAAAAAAACACTTAGAGAAGTTATTATAGAGTTTATTACTAAGTATAAAAAGTTCCCTATGAAAACTATCTAAGAGGAAAAGTGGAAAGGTCCTAAGTAGGGAAAAGGAAAAAATTCTAACAAAGGAAAAATTCTAAGTGAAAAAATTCTAAGCAGGGTAAAAGGAAAGGAAAGGACAAATGGCTCCTAATGAACATCCCTTTGTCTTTGTCTTCAGTACTTATACATCATTCAGAGTACATGATCACATGTTACAAAGTTTATCACAAGTTCACACCAAAATTCAAATCATAAATCGAAATAGAAGTTTACAACAGAAAATGTTTACATGCATATCCATTAGGAGTAATTATCTGGCTAAACATCCATCACCTGTCTAGCTCTACAAGTTCACTGAAGGTTTAAAACTATAACTAAGAAATTAATGAAGTTTTGTATAGATAAACCCAGGCAATATTTTCTCTTCTGCCCTAGTACCTATAATAAATCGTGAGTTTCCTTTTAGTGACCTTGGTTAATTGTTTTACAACCCCTTGGAATGTGTTCTGAGCAGGAGAAAGTCTAGTTACTATCTAAGGGTGATTAACTGATGACACTCAGGAGACTGGTAGAGTTCTCATTGCAGTTTTGACTATCAGAAATGGACCTAATAGCAGTCCCACTATAAAAGAGCTTAATAATCATTGGTATAATTTTAGGAATTCTTATAGAATCATCATTAAGAAGTCATCTATTTGTCTATTAGCATCACTACAAGACAGTACATCTTTGTGGATCTGCAGAGATCTGCTCCAAAGGGGTGTGCTATTGCTTGGTGATTGTTACATATGTTTAATAATAATAATAATAATAATAATAATAATAATAATAGGAAAAGCATTTTAATAGCAGGGATCTTTCCTAAAAATAAGTCCCTCACAGCCTTGCTGTATCAGAACTCACTTGTCGCAGATTATATAATAATCCAAGGTGAGCATTTCAGGATGATCGCCTGCTAATTATTAGCTTGTCCCATTAGGGCTCCTGACAAAGCTGTACTATATTTAAAATATATAGCAATACCAATTTATGAAGCACTTGGGTTTTTTTTATTCGTTTGTTTTTGTTTGTTTTTTGAGTAATGATTTACCGATCAGCACAAGATTTGGGATGGAATCTAATGCTGTGCCTATTTCTCAGACTTTTTGTTTAGCAAGTTAAAACCTGCCCCAATAATTTAAAGACATGTATGATCACCTTGAGGTTTTGTATGAAGCGTCAGGAATTAACAAAAACAATGAGCTGGTTATTGATGCAGTCAACCATAGTTTTTTAACATAGAGATCAATTTTTATGCTCTGTGCCCCCTCATGACCCTTAATCTCATATCACATTACTGCCCTCTCAAAACCAAGAAAGAACAGGATGTAAAAAAAGGTGAAACAGCTCCATTTTGTTAAATATTATACAATATGACAGTTGATGTAACGTGTCCATGTTGCAAATAGACATATTTTTTAAGAAGAATTTCCATGCTAAGGTTGAAGTTCAATGAGAGTAACTGGAGTTTTACTTCCTGGCTCAGCTGAGGGTGGATTTCAGCACATACACAGCCCGGTCATAGAGAGGTTTTGAGAAGGAATTTGAGTATGATTTGCATCTGTAGGGCCTTGTTGCAGCATGAAGCCACACCTGTGAGTCTCCATGAATTAGCTAAAAGGATGCTGTCTGCACACTCAGCAGGCACTCCTCACCTTAGCTGAGGAAGCTTGCACCTTCTCTTTTGATGATCATTCTGTTCTCCCATTCATGTCAAAGTATGACCATAAAAGAATACAATGGAAAATCCAGTTCTATGTAGAATACACAGTATTACACAAGTCTCAAGCAAAGTGAACTGAAAACTAAAACTACATACCCATCTTAGGAGCACTTGCATCCACTTTTTAAAAGCAACAGGTGACAGTGAAATATACGTTTTTTAGAAGTTTAAAAGAAATCACATTGATATTATTATTTTTCCATCACACAGGCCCTATTATGAGCATTTTGTTGAACTTTGGCCTGAAAGTGACCATCAATTTCCTGAATAATGCCATGGCTGAGAAGCTGTCAATCATGAGGTTAAGTGGCTTCATTCTCCCTCCTGCATGTTTTGAACAATTAGCTTAGTCTCTCTGAACCTTATTTTCCTTATCGAGAGACTAGAGTAAAGAAGGATGCCTACATAGCAGGAAAGCAAAGGAGAAAACACGTATAAAATAGGTAGAACAGGCATGCTACCCAATTATTCTTTTATAAATTTTACCTACTGTTTCATATGCATTAGATCTGCCCCCAAATAGCTTTAAAGGAAGTTACCCAGAGTAGTCTTGGGTTAATAGAGTGGTTCTGCTTGCTAGGGGTTCAGGGATCTGGATTCAATTCATAGCACTGAAAAAAAAAATACAGATAGATGAATGAATGATAGATAGATAGATAGAGATAGATGATTGAGATAGATAGATAGATAGATAGATAGATAGATAGATAGATAGATATGATAGACAGACATGGAAGCAAGAGATTCTTTTTAATAAATCAATGGAGTAAGAACAGATATAGCTCAAATCAACTCTCAGTTCACATAAATGTCTGAGCAGAGGGCAGAGAGGAAAGACTGGGACATGTCAGCAGGTTGCTTTCTGGGCTTTTTTTTTTTTCACTTTCCACTCTTTAGATAGTGTTTCTGGAGCTTACCCAAAGGCTCAGGCCCAGAGCCAGAAGCTAGGATTTCAAAGTCAGCGGAGCCAAGGCCAGCTGCATTGAGCGATTCATCTTCCTCTGTAAGATGGAATCTTGGAAGCAGTACATAGTGCCATGATTTGGGGACCAGTCAGCTGACCTCCTGTGTGCCAAGATAAAAGATAGCTGACAGGATCAGGAAAGGGGGCAAGGAAGTATTTCCAGGTTGTAACTACAGTGAGGGGTCAGCAGAGGAAATCGTGAAAGCCAGGCAGTGCCCCTGGACTTGCTGACCCAAAGGCCTAAGCTAACGTGTCTGTATCTTAGACTTGCGCATGGCAATTGTTGCTGTCTAGGGAAAAAAAATTGAGAAACTGACCTACATGCTCTTAGAATTGTTCTGAAAAAAAAAAAAAAATCATTAGTGGCCTCCAGAGGCTCTAGGGCTGATTGGTAGGTTTTGAGTTTGGTATTGTGTTCAGGACAGCTGATTGGTAGGTTCCAAGTTTGGTATTGTGTTCAGGACAGCTGATTGGTAGGTTTCGAGTTTGGTATTGTGTTCAGGATAGCTGATCTTTGTTTCTAAAGCACCTTAAAGCACCTACTATAAACTAATATGGGCATGTTCTTAATATAATGTGGTATCATGTACAATAAATATAGACAGTGAGAGTATTAAAAACCCACACTGGAGTGCTGAGTGAGCAGTGTGGCTGTGGACCCATGTACAGAAGTCACAGAAAGTGAGATGCTTAGCTAACAAGCCCCTGGGAGGGCGTAATAATGATGGCTTGGGACAGCAGTTCTCAACCTGTGGGTCGTGACCCCCACAGGGGTCGCATATCAGATATCCTGCATATCAGATATTTACATTATGATTCATAACAGTAGCAGAATTACAGTGATAAAGTAACAACTAAATAATGTTATGGTTGCAGGGGGTTCACCATAACACACAGAGCTGTATTAAAGGGTCAAAGCATTAGGAAGGTTGGGAACCACTGGCTTAGAAGGACATGGAAAGTATGACCTTCTTTGCAGACAAAATGACCTTGGGACTTGTCTTTGGTTCATTTCAGCCCCTTCACAGGCTCTTGATGTGTGGAGACAAGTGCGGGCAGAGAATGGGAGACATGTTGTGACCTTATTCTGGAAGGTAAGACTTGCAGCTTCAGAAGGTCTGACTTGCTGCTTCTGGATAGCAGTGCACTCCTCAGCCAGGAGAAACCATGGTGTCAGTCTCACAGGGCTGGTTATCAGGGAGAAAGACCCACTCCATACCCATGTCCTGGTGCTCGGGCTACAATTTCCCTGAGCCCAACTGATGGCTGATGGTTGACTGTGATTGTTAGAATCTTTCCTGAATGTTCTACTTAGGTCTACCGCGTAACTTTTGCAAGGCTCAAGACAAAGAGCTATGTCTAGAGTCACATACTCTGCTTTTGAATTATGGATACGTAAATACGAAAGTTTCGAATCAAGCTATTAATTTATCATAGAGATCAATATTATCCTTCTGCCTGGCCCAATCCACTGCATGACAATCTGGAAGGCCAACTTTGTATTCAGGGCTCTGAGATTCCTCAACGTCTCATGCCAAAACATGGTAATAGGAGATTGTTGATCCATTGTCACAGCCTCACCAGCTTTTCCTCTCCCCTTGAGTTCGGCACGGTCTTCTGGGTCTCTGTATATACATGTGTGGCTCTGCTGAGTTCTGTCCCCAGTCTGAGGGGACAGCTATTGCTTATCTGAGATCTAAGGGTCCACAGAGCAGGACATAGTCTGCTCCAGGGAGAGCAGACCTCAGGAAGCTCTAATGGATGCTGACCTGGGACTGTGAGGGCCAGGACTTCTCTGCAACCATGAGCATCTTCTAGAAGAGAGAATATAAATTAGGGGGCAGAGGTCAGGGTGAGAGAGGACCAGGTAAAGGGAGGCCAGGACACAGGCTCTTCTTACATGAACTTCTGGGTGCTGGTTCCACTCCTGTGCCTTCTCTCAGCTGCCTTTCAAATCCTATTTCCTCTAGAGCTAAGGAGTCTATATTCCTCTTGACATTTGACTCAGTCCCTGCTCTCTGGATACACTATAAATCTTTTAATATAATCTCTAAATGATTTTTGTCTCTGCTCTCTTCAGTTAGATTGACATGCCTGATTCCAAGCTTGGTGTTATGATTTTTCTATTTAATTTTATGAATGTGCTGATGTGCATGTGTGCATGTGTATGCACACACAGAGGGACATATGTTTGTTCTAATATGTTTATATGTGTGCATGTATGAATGAGGTAGTGTATGTGTACATATGTGTGTGCACACAGGTGTGTGCATATATGTGTTTGTGTGTGTGTTCTTATGTATATGTGGATTGGGCAGCTAAGGGATGGAAGAAATGAAAAAGTAATTTTAGAGGAAAGCCCATTTTGAAAGAATTATCATCTTTTTCAGCCACTATTAAAATCACAGGCCAATGGCAAAATCATATCCTATAATATAGTTGTAGAAAATGAAGCCAAACCAACTGGATCAGAACACTACTCTGTTCGGGCACCAGCCCTTAGCACAAACCTGAGCCTTGACCTGCATCCTTACAAGATTCACATCACAGCCAACAACAGTGGGGACATCTCCTGAGTCCTTGATGGTCCTTTCTAAAGATTCTGGACATGGTGAGTTAGCCTTGGCCCAATAATTCTTGGGGAAACATTGATGATATTTCCAAATAGTGAGGACAAAGCCTTAACTTGAGGCAACCATGTGTGTGTGATCAGGACACTTCCTTCAGAGCTGGGTGTGTCAGCAGGTTGCAATATGACAGTACTTTCACAGTGGCCCAGCACACTCTGTCCCAGGATGCTTCCTCACACTTAAAGGATGATCTAAAATTCATGTGAGTGAATGCAATCTACAGCAATTATCCCTGAGAGTCAAGACAGTGCCCTAGAGACTTTGTCTTAGGAGATATGGATATTTACTGTGCTCTAACCAATATTTGCCAACTCTTATCATCTATAAAGAGTTTATGGAACAGCCATGATGGAACATGCCTGTAGTTACAACACTTAGGAGTTGAGGCAGGAGGATCACGAATTTGAGGCAGCCTCTGCTACATAGTGAGACTACAGTGAGACAGAACAGTGGTGGGGGCTGAGGAGCCCATGAATATCATGGCTATCCTCAGGAGAGCTGACATACTCTTTCAAGAGACATTGTAATTTGGCCAAGTTGTAGAGTAACAACAGATGATAACCTGCTAATCTTTCAGCCAACTAAGGATTGGGCAAAGAGGAAGTGATCTCACATGCTAAACCTAAGAGTGACATTAATGTCCTTCTTGACTGACCCATAGAAAGTCTGGGCATAGTATATCCCTAGTCTCCTGCCAAGAAACAGGTACATAACAAAAGGCAAGAGGGACTTGACCTGCCGAGGTCATTAATGTACCTTGTGATAATGCCATCTTGCAGTTCTTGCTGTAAAGATGCCAGGCACCTTCTCATGGGGCTAGGAAGGATTGCATGGTTCAATTACAGTTCAGTTTAAGCTTAGGCTAAGTGAACCATATAAGAAGGTATTTTGTTTTCAAAAGACTGTCTTATGTGAAATATGTTCTATAGCTCTGGAGTAGGGCCACATTTTAACCTTGAGACTGAATATTGTTATCCATTACCACAAAATTTCACTAAAACCCGCAGTTCGATTTTTCTGGGCATCCTGTTACACCCGGAAGTTCTAATTACCAGTTAATCATTGCGTAGAAGTAAGATGCTGCTCATCTTTCCGGGTCATTGTTACACGGTAGGAGCGCAGCTCTAGGCATAAAGTAAAAGTTCTTGAGCTGCTTTCTTCAGTGTGCTGGTTCCTAGCTGAATTTGACCCACACAGCTTCCACTCCTTCCTCCATCACAGAAAGAGATCTGTCTCACACCAAAACTGACATTTCCTCTTCACTTGTTCAGAGATGCGAGAAATGTGGACCCTCACTCCTTAAGAGCACTGGAGACTCAGAGTAGTGGGAACAAGGAGGTTTATTTCATGACTTTACAAGACTGAGTGTGACCCGGGAAAGGCCATCGGTGGAGCATGGAAGACAGCTTTTGTCACCCTAACACAGAGGTCTCCTCTATCCCTTTCCACTTTGGCTGAGCAATTGAAAAATTCAGTCTTACAAGTCATCTGCCACTTACTGTTGTCATTTCCCAAACCTGTGCTGGATTCATTGAGATGTTTTACATATGGTTTATTTAAAACACATACCGTTTACTTAAAACAGTTGGATGGCCGAGCAGGAAAGCTTGACTGCTAGTAATTTGTGACTCTATGTTTTTATGTTGGCTGGTGGCAGTGAGAGGTGTCCTTAGCAAACTTCTTAGCAAGGTTCCTGTGTTTTCTGTTCGCTTGTAGCCGCATCTAAGCTGGCTGGAGGCAGTCTTGAAAGCGAACCATTACCAATACATTACAAGTGAACCATGTACACTAGACATCCCAAACTTAGGGTCCTACTGCTTAGCAAGCTGCTGGTTTGAAACATGATTTGAAGACTAGAGATAGTGAGGAACACCTGTAATCAATCCTCTATAGCAATTATAGGTTCTTGCCTGTGAGACGCTGTGTTAGTCAACTTCCCACTGTTATAACAAAGTACTGGAGGGAAACAAATTATAAAAAGGTAAAGTTTGTTCTGGTTCATAGCTGTGGAGAGTGATATCATGGTTGGTTAGTTTGTTCCTTTGGGGACTATCGGGAAGATGAATATCATGGTGGGTAGCTTGTGGTAGAACAAAAGCTCATGGGGCTTGGGAAGCAAAGAGAGGACTATGCCAGGGTCTCTTCTTTCATAGCATGCCCAGTAATCTAGCTTCAGTCTTCCAGTGTCAACATCTGAAAGGTTTCACTGCTTCCAAAGAGTGTCACAGTCTGCGGACCAAGGCTTTAGGTATAGAAGCCCTTGAGAGACAGTTTAAAGCAAAACCATAAACAAACATTGCAAGTGTTGGTTTCTTTCCTTCCTTGGAAGATGTAAAAAAAAATACATCGAACTGAATCAGAAGTATTATTCTATTTGTTTCTGTATAGAAGAGGTCCAGGAAAAAACAATTAAAGGTATGAAGGATGGATTCAATATTTCTTGGGAGCCTGTATCTGGAGACACGATAGGCTATGTTGTGGACTGGTGTGCACATTCTCAGGACCAACGCTGTGATTTGCAATGGAAGAAGCTAGCTCCCAATATCACAAGCACCATCATCACCTCAGGTGAGAGTTCTCAGTGTTCCTCCTTGTATATCCCTCTTGCAGGAAGTTCAACATAGACTTTGGTTACTCTACGGATACTTTGTGCTAGGCTAGCGATTTTGAAGTGACAAGTCCAACATGGTTGCTTGGAGATCAGACTTATTGGGAATGGATTCTGAACTTTGAACTTAAAAACCTACTGCAGCAAAGTATGGAAATGTAGACCCATAGTGAAGATTTTAATAAATGTCTCTGCTAAATTAGAGGGACATCGGAACCATTTGCAAAAGGCTTTGGCAGATGCAGAGAACAGCACAAACTTGGGACATTTAGGGCATAGAGTTGATGGAAACAGAGTCAGCTTTCAGTTTCAAGGAACTTTTAGGCATGAATTTTTCCCTCCTGCTATGAATATACAACTTAACAATGCCTGCTGTTATAGGGAGGTCAAAGGGGCTCAAGGGAGTGACTTAAGAAGGAAGCAGAGGCTGAAAGACTGCTGTGGGAATCATGTAGATCGAGAAAGTGATGGAGATTCCTACAAGATTCAGGGGCCCGAGAGCACAGACAAGGGAGCCTGAGAACACAGGAGAGGCAGGCTGAGGATCCTGGCTCCAGAGCACATGGCAGTCTCGAAAGACTGGAGACAGCACTGTGTTAGCAACACAGAAAATTCTAACACAGAAAGGCCTAGCGGAAGGAGGGAAACGCCACAGGAAAGAATGGAAAGATCTTGAGAGAGAAACTACTAGGGGATGCTTGCTCACCATCCATCCTTTCCTGCTCAGCACAAATGATGTCACTGTGTCTTGCTAAAAACCTTTGACTTCTCTTCTCCAGATGCTTTTAAACCGGGGGTGCGTTACAACTTCAGAATTTTTGAAAGATCTGTGGAACAGAATGCTCGGTTAATAGAGAAACAAAGAGGATACACCCAGGAACTGGGTAAGTAGAAGGCATTTGGCATGACCCATGAAGACTTGTGTTGGACCATGGTTTTGTGTTTAGAAAGATTTCGTTTCCTTATTTAATTTTATGGTTCCGTTTATTTTAAAAAATGGTACTAAGTTTTTAAAGTCATATAAATAAAACATCTTCATTAAAGGAGATGTATAAAACCTTACATAAAAGAGGATGAAATCGTTGCTAATTTTACCACCCAAAAGGCAATATCCGGTTAGTCTATTGAACACTGACACCCATTTCTCTATAGCGATACACTCTTTTAAATGAAAATCAGATGCTCAACAAAGTTATTTAACTTCTTTCTTGATTAAGGCCACAAAATATTACTTAACCACTGTGCTACTTCTGTGATGGGAAGGAATCCTTCTGCATATGCCATGCCACCTATTGTTGGACATTTTAGAATGATTGAATGATTTTCAGTTAGAAACTGTAAAATATATCTTCAAGTAGCTTGTAGCTCCAAATTGCAAACCTCTGTTTTGCTGTCCAGTCTCTTGTGCTCGATCTGAATTACTTTCATTTTAGCTAAATCTTTGTGTCTATCCATAATCTCTCTCTCTCTTTCTCTCTCTCTTTCTCTCCCTCTCCCTTCCTCCCTCCCTCCCCCCCCCCCTGTGTGTGTGTGTGTGTGCAGGTGCATGTGGAGACCAGAGAAAGCCACTATCATTCATCAGGTACCATATACCATGCTTTTTGAGTCTGTCTCTCATTGGCCTGGAGCGCACCAAGTAGGCAATTCTGATTGGTCAGTGAGCCCCACCCTCTGTCTCCCACCCTGGGCTTTCAAGCAAACACCACCACCCTCAGCAGTTTGCATGTGTTCTGAAGAACAAACTCAGGCTCTCATGCTTAAAAGGCAAGCACTTTACCAAGTGAGCTATCACCTATGCCTACGATGTTGGTGTTTGATTGAATTCTATATGTAGAATCCGTGGGTCAAAGTGTTCCAGCTTCAAAAAAATAAAAGCTCCTCATTTCTTTTAGAACTGTCATGAAATTGCCTCCTGTAAACATTTACCCCATTTCATTTTTTAGAATGGGATGCTAGCTCTTCCCAATTAAATGCTTGGCATTAGGGTCTCTGGACTCTGAAAGCTAGCTCCTAGTTGTCTTACCAATCAGACTAACTCTAAAATTCTCTCCTTTGGAGGAACGGATCCATTATTCATAGTGGGCAGAGAGGAAAGGAAGGGCATGTCATTTGAACATGTCTCTGTGTGCAGACACTGTGCCCAAATATGTGTGTGTGTTTGTGTGTGTGTGTGTGTGGAGAGAGAGAGAGAGAAGAGAGAGAGAGAGAGAGAGAGAGAGAAGAGAGAGAGAGAGAGAGAAGAGAGGGGGTGCAGAAGAGGATTTACTGGGTATGTTTCTAGAGTGTCTGATAACACACATTGCCTTATTCCTGGAACTGAATTCTCCAAATCCCCTCTCATATCTTTAAACACACTTTACCTTTTCTGTCTTTTCCTCTTCATGTCTGTAGATTCTCTGGTTCAGAAAATGCTGTTGAGACTTCAAGGCCAGGATCAAGCCTGAGATAGACCTTTTATTTTTCACATTTCCCCCTCGGACTTTTCCACAAATGACTTAATCTATGTGTTTATGTCTTCATTGTGAAAGGTTTAAGCGAGATAGTTTCTCAGCTCCTTCCCAGCACTCAGAACTGTGTGTCTTGGTACACAATATCCAGGGAAAGAGATAAAACTCCTTAACTTGACAGGAGCCCAGCATCCAGAGTTGCCTGGGGTCTGTGTTTAGTTTGTACAAATGTTCTGGGACCATTCCCACATCGTGATGTGTTCTTGCCCCATCTTCCTTTCCTAGCTCCTTTGGTGAATCCAGAAGTGACGATTCCTATCTTGACCCCTAACTCCTTCGTTCTAAACTGGTCCAATTACACCAGTGACTTCCAGCCTGGTTTCATAAAAGGGTATCACGTGTATTTGAAATCCAAGGAGCTGCAGTGCGACCGAAACTGGGACAGGATTCTCCTTCTTCCAGGTGATGCTCACCATCTTGGTTGTTCGCTTAGACTCAAAAGATCTCACAGTTGGGAGCCATGAAAGCGAGGCTGGGTTCATAGGCAGAGTTAGAGAAAAGCTCAGAAAGCACCCCCCCCCCTTCCGTGACAGGGCCAGGTTGGGGACCAGGCTGGAGACCAGGCTGATGCTCTTCTCATGCCATTTTACAACCAATAGAGAAACAAAAGGGGCTGTGAGTGGAGGGAGAGGAATTTTAATTCAGTTAAAAAATGATGTGGGCTTGACTGTCAGCCCCTAAAGAAATCCTTCCATTTTGAAAAGCTGTTTGCTTTCCCAGCCTCTCCTAAAACAAAAGACAAAAATACTTTGTCAAAAGGTATTAGATTTATTTATGTGTTTGTGGTACTGAGGACCAAATGCACAGCCTCTCACGTACTAGGAGTAAGAAGTCTGTCTGTAAGCCACATCTCCGATGCCATCTTATTTTCCCTGTGAGTGCCTATTACATCTGGCAGAACTCTCTGCCTGTGTTATTGCCACTCGCTGCTTATCGGATATTTTGTTTATTGTGGCACACCTTGAAAATTTTGAGATTATTATTTGACTTGAGGTTGGCTTAAGGATACTGATGGCACCGGGAGAGCAGGGATATCAATGCCTGGCTCCGGTACAAGGTCTCTGCCACGCTCTCTTCTTTCCTTCTTTTTCTTACTAAGTCAGGGAGCCATGCATCCCAGGCTGGCTCGAAGTCACTGTGTAGCTGAAGATGACCTCGAGTTTCTGTTCTTCCTACTGAGATTACAGACATGCGCCATCATGTCTGGCGGCTGGCGTTTTGGGAATTAAGCCCATGGCCCTGGGACAGCTAGGCGAATACTCTATTCACTGGTCACAAGCAAGCCTCTGCCACACCCTGAATATGGTTTTCTTGCTAATGTTGTTTTTCAATCACAGATAATTCAGTGGTATGTAAATATGACATCAATGGCTCAGAGACAAAGACACTCACAGTGGAAAATCTTCAGCCAGAGTCCCTCTATGAGGTTTTCGTCACTCCATATACCAGCGCCGGCCAGGGACCCAATGAAACGTTTACAAAGGTCTCAACTCCAGATGTACGCTGTGAGTTTCTCCAAAGCAAATGTTTCCCTCAAGGTTGAGTGCCTATGCTTTCTCCAGATCAGGACGCTTCAATGATTTCTTCTGTCTTTCCCCAGCCCCCACTTCCTTTTCTCCCTTCCACACATAAATGTTATTCAAAATCCTATTTCAGACCCCAAGTCAAATCAGCAGTCACCTGACCCATTATGATCTAGAACCTTCTTGTCTCTGGGAGTCAGTCTTAGGGTGACTTGAAAGTCACAGCATCTTTTAGAGTTGACATCAGAAGAGCTACTGGATTCTCACTCTAGCAGGTCCTGGATGATGGTGCATAGCCTTCCGCCTCAGCGTTCCTTCTGGCTGGATTTTCTGGGCTAACCGGCAACTTTGACTCTGTTAGGGCTTCGGGGGATATTTAGAGGTTGGTAATGTGCACTAGATCAGGCCATGAAAACTGCATCAGCTCCCTCAAAAGAAGAATTTTAGAATCAGTCTGATTGGTAAGACAACCAGGAGCCCACTTTCAGAGTCTGGAGACTCAAATGCCAAGCATCCCAAAGGGCAGGGCGAGCATCCCGTTCTGGTGCTGGGACGGGATAAATGTTTACAGGAGAAAATTTCATGACAATTCTAAAAGAAATGAGGAGAATTTTTTGAAGCTGAAACCCTCTGACCCAAGGATCCTATGTCTAGGAGTCAATCGAACCCCATCACCATAGGCACGAGGTAGAACTCATCTGGTAAAGTGCTTGCCTTTTAAGCATGAGAGCCTGAGTTTGTTCTTCAGAACACATGCAAACAGCTGAGAGTGGTGGTGTTTGCTTGAAAGCCCGTTGTGTGTGGGAGGGGGAGACAGAGATTTCTGGGCCTCACTGGCCAGTCAGAAGTGCCTACTTGGTGAGCTCCAGATCAGTGAGAGACAGACTCAAAATGCATGGTATATGATACCTGATAAATGATAGTGGCTTTCTCTGGTCTCCACATACACCTTTACACACACACACACACACACACACACACACACACACACACATGCACACACAATTATGGATCACAGAAAGTAATTCAGACTGGGGACAAGAGAGTGGACAGCAAAAGATGGGTTTTGCGTTTCCAACAGGAACTCTGCCAGCCACTGACAGAAAGATGGGGAGAGAATGTAATCCAGATGAAGGACGCAGGGGAGAAAATCTTAGGATACATCTCATTAAAGAAGCACCTATCAGTCTTCTTGAGTGTCTTGCACTTACTTTCTGAACTCTTTTTTTTTTTTAAATCCTAATGCTAAAAATCTATAATGAGTTGGATAAACTTCAATTCTGCTTCAATTGGCTCATCCTGAAATTCTTTTCTGATCAGAGATTCCATGTCAACATGGCTTGACTGACTGGGCTACATTGACCTCCGGGCTTGGGTCTAGTGCAGGTATTTTTCATATAGTCACTGTAAAAAGCAGCAGTACACTAGGCATATTCTTTTCATAGTGGAGAAAGAAGAGAATGGCTATGCAAGCATATCTGAAGCCCATCCTTAGACCAAAGCTATGATCCATTGATCATCAGAAGGCATGTGGTTAAGCCCCCCAGGCAAGAGGCAGAAAAATACTCCCACCTACCACAGAGCTAAGACAGTGTCTTAGTTTGCTGTGAAGAGACACCGTGACCAAGGCAACTCTTATAAAGGCAAACATTGAGTTGGGGCTGGGTTACAGTTTCTGAAGTTCAGTTCATCATCATCATCATGGGAAGCATGACATCATGCAGGCAGACCTGGTGCTGGGGGAGTCAAGAATCCAAAGGATCTGAAGGCAGCCAGAAGGAGTAGAGTCTCTTTTTCACTAGGTGGAGCTTGCTCACTAGGAGTCCTCAAAGCCCGCCTACACAGTGACACACTTTCTCTAACAAGGCCACACCTTGTAATAGTCCTACTTCCCATGGGCCAAGCATGGAGTGAGAAACTGAGCAGTCATGGTATCTTCTATCTTCTATCAGTCTTAATGAGTCTGAACTTTGGAGTGTTTGTTGACTCACAGCAAAGGGCTCCCTGCATTGGTTGGTGTCTCATATGGCCCATGTTGGCCTTGAACTCCTGCTACTTCTGCTCTACCTCCTGCATGTTAGGAGGGCTGTGGGTATGTACCACTATACCTAGCCTCATTGGTCTTCTCTCTTCCTAGTCAGGGAAGATTCAGATTGAATTTTTCCTATAAGTTCCACCTAGTTAAATTTCTCTAAATCTAATAAATAAAACCTATTCCCTTTGTGAGAAGTGATTTTTTTTTCAGAATTAAAACTCATTTTTAAAAAACCCTCATACCGAGTCTTGGATCAATACAGGTAGTTGAGGATCAGTAAACATGGAACATTCTTCACCTCCATAACCTTTTAGTTTTTTAAGGAGGCCAATGCATATGTGAAAATGATTGCTTTCTCTCTTCTTCTTTAGCCCATATGCTGCTGCCGATCTTACTACCCATGACCCTCGGTGTCTTGCTCAGCATCATTGTGTGTTACTGGAAAAGTCAGTGGTAAGTGGAGAGCAAGCCTTTAGCCAAGAGTTAGAAACGGACCATAAGACAGAAGTGGTATGGAACAATATGGAGAAAGAATGAGGGCAAGAACAACGATATGTAGGTGAGCATATGTAATCTAGCTGACAAGCTTGCCTTCTGGGTCGATAGATGGGGAAGAGTAGACCCATGTCTAAGGATACTTGAGAGTGCTCGCTCTTACCGGTCCCGCTGAATTGTTCGTCAGTTTTGTTTTTCGCCCTTCTTCCAGGGTGAAGGAGAAGTGCTATCCTGACATTCCCAATCCATACAAGAGCAGCATCCTGTCACTCATAAAATCCAAGGTAAATGTGGAGATGTTGTATGTGTACCACACTGGTGAAGGACTAATCCAGCCAGGCTTGGTGGCTCATGCCTGCAGTCCCTACCTATGTGAGCCTGAGTCCAGTCTGGTCTATACAGCTCGTTCTAAGGCTACGGAGTGAGACTCTCTTTCAAAAACCTGAAAGTGTGTGTCTGTGTGTGTGTGTGTGTGTGTGTGTGTGTGTGTGTGTGTGACATAAAAGAACTCATTGTGGTTTGAGGCTATAGTGATCAAGCTCTCTTATACCTCTTCAGGAAAAGATGATAAATTAGAAGCACAAACACAGCGAGGTAGGTTGGACTAGGTACAGCTCAGTGGCAGAATGGAGTGAAGCCCTGGTTTTGATCCCAGCATAGATCAAACAAATGTGATTGCATCTTACTCATTGTGGGCTATCAGAAAAGTCAGTGGTGAGAGCGGAAGGCGTCATCCAACTGGGAGTCAGACACAGACTCCTAAGACAGAAATGACTTGTTCTGTCCTGGTGACTCGTCTGGCTTTTGTCACAACCTTCAAGTTAACATATGGCCAGGAAGAAATGGGAACTTCTCAGTGCACGCTGTACACACGATACACGTGGATACTCCCTCTTGTGCATTTAGCTTACCTATGTTTGATTCCTTTGCAGAAGAATCCTCACTTGATAATGAACGTCAAAGACTGCATTCCAGATGTCCTTGAAGTTATAAACAAAGCAGAAGGCAGCAAGACACAGTGCGTGGGCTCTGGGAAACTTCACACGGAAGATGTACCCACTAAGCCAACCGTGCCAACGGAAAAGGATTCCTCTAGTCCTGTGCCCTGCATATTCTTTGAGAATTTTACTTATGATCAGTCAGCTTTTGATTCCAGTTCCCATGGCCTCATTCCAGGACCCCTAAAAGACACACCACACCAACTCAGACTCTTGGCTCCACCTAACAAATTACAGAATGTATTAGAAAACGACTACATGAAGTCCCTGGTCGAAAGTCCGACTGAAGAAACTAGCTTGATTTATGTGTCCCAGCTGGCTTCACCCATGTGTGGAGACAAGGACAGGCTTGTCACGAATCCACCCATGCCAGTGCATGGTTCAGAGTATAAAAGGCAAATGGCAGTTCCAGGGAGCCTCATATCACCTTCTCTGATGGAGAATAACAGCTTGACCTCAATGATCCTCATAGGCCAAAGTGAACAGTAAACACCAAGCAGCACAAATACACACCATACACTACAGGCACTTTAGGGGATGTAGCTGGTACCATGCCAACACCACATGCCCTGGACTTTGGTTCCGGGACACTCATTATCTGCAGTGCTGATTTATGAATGATTACTACAGACCAACAGACTGAAGACCAGAACTGTACAATATGGTATTCATCCTGAAGGCTTCCTTAGAAATGGCAGGATCCTGAAGCATGCTGACCTTGTTATATTTTTTGTTCCAGGCTCATCCTTATTGTAGTACCCTGAGCTTGACATAGGGTATCCAAGAGTCATTTCACAGAGCCTACCTACTCAAAACTGCATAACTCGGCTATGGTCCTAGGATTTTGGTTTGCAGTGAGAAAACACCTTCATGTAAACTTAACCTCGCACTTAATATTTTAAGGGTAAAACAAGTGGATCAGATGTTTCGATTAATGCCACAAGAGATTACTTTTATTATGCAGATTTATCACATTTAATAGAAAGGTTACAAACTAGATTTTGCTATACCTTAAAGTGAACTTGTAGTCACTGATAAAGTAAAAAGAATCTTTTTGTGTCTGAAACTAACCAGTAGATGTGCAAATGGACAGGAGATTCTCCACACGTCTCCTGACGGTTTTACTGCAGTAAAACAGGATTGACTGCAAAACAGCTCCAGACTTGCTGTCCAGGTGACTGAAACCTGTTCAATGGACTCCAATCTTCCTCTTTCGTTTTTGACTACCTCAGAACAGAAAGAAAAAAAAAGGACATTTCATTGAGTGATGCCTTTTATATATAATATACCCCACACAAAGCTGTATCTAGACGACCTATTTCACGAGCTAATCTCTGCTCTTTGCACGCTTGGTTGTCTGGTTCATGAGGATTCTGTCTCACATTCCTGTCATGCTAAACTTCTAAAGCCCCAGTACTGGGTATAATTTAGCTAGAACTTTAAACTGTAGAAGTTAGTTGTGTTGGCCCCAAAGAATGTCTTTTGACAAAATACACTTGGTCCTATCTGTGGGTTCCACTTCAAGATTCAACCAACCTCAGAAAGAATATATTCAAGAAAAACCAATTGTCTGTACTAAACTCATAGATTTTTCTTGTTATTCCTTAAATAAGGTATGAACAATTTCCATAGCACTTCCAGGCATCAGGTATTAGGCACGGCATGGAAGAATACCCACTGTATGCAATGCTATTTTTAGGTAAGACCTGAACTCCTGCTGATCTTGGTAACAGCACAGCTCCTGTAATCAACTCCTGGAAAGTGCCGTAGAGGAATGGCTATACGTAACAGCCGAACACATACGTTGGTTCCTTCCTCTTAATGCTTGCCACATTGCAGAACAAGGTAGAGAGGTGTCCCCTTTGTCTTGTTAGCTAAGTGTGGTAGCAATGATGACTTTGGCACGCGTGCAGCTGTTAAGTGCTATAGCATGTGCTACAGCATGTGGCTATAGAGCATAATAACAGCTACCACGGATGTTCTACACAAGCTGTCCCATCTTCCCTTTACATAATACCGAGCCTTTGCTAGAAAACATGGCTACAACCTAACCTAGGACCAGGCAGTATCTTGAATACTCTAGATGGGAAAAGACTTCTTCGCTCAGTATTGCAAATAGCCTGTTTACGTTTTCCTGTCAATGGACTTCTCACTGGAAACTTGCGCCCAGAAATGTTAATGACATTGATTTGTGTTGATTTTTTTTCATTTCAATTTTGTTTAAAAAAACAATCTACAAAACACAGTTATTTTTTTGCTTTTTTCAATAAAGTCCAAATTAAAACATTTCACGACCACATTGTTTTAATTTCCCTAATAGAATAAGAACTTAACAGTTATTGAGTATAGAAAAAAAAAATCCTCTCACAAACTTAACAAAAATGTAATCTGACCCCTTCAACCTAAAAAGGGTCTGTTCAGCACACATCTGTGTTCAGAAGCACATTACACTCTAAGTCTTCTTCCTTCCCTCCTATGGTCCCCTTCCCATGTTTGTGTTACAGTCAGTCCTCACCCCAACAGCAACAGAAGGAATACTAGACTTTGAGACAAAGAGTTATTTTGCTGAGTCTGGTTTATTTCATGTAACATAATGATCTCTGCTTCCACCCATTTCCCTTCAGGTGTCATACAATTTAGAGCTGAATCAATCCAATGTGAACATGTCCCAGTTTCTTTATCCATCTGTTGATGGCTCTTTAGGCTAGTTCCCTAGCTAGCTATTGTAAACACAACAGTGATGAACAGATACTCAAATATTTCTGTGCTATGCTAATTTAAGTATTTGCCAGGTAGATGTACATTGCAGAAGTGGTATGTTTGGGTCTATTTGCAGTGTAAGGAACCACCACACTGACAATCCATCGTGGCTGTAGCAGTCTACTACTGCAAAGGGTTCCTCTACCCCACATCCTCATCCATGTTTTCTTTCTCAATAGCAGAAATCTCCTGGCTTGATCTGGAATTCTAAAGCCCTTATCTTGCCTTGTACTGATGGCTACAGTTATTTTTCCTCCTTTAAAAATGTCTATTCAGCCCATTTATTGATAATTTAATTCTTTCAAAGTTCCTTACATATTCTAGGTATCAGTCCCTTAAGAATCCATGAGAAAATGATTAGATATGATAAACACATTCAGCAAGTTGAAGAATACAATGTCAAATTAAGAAACCCAGCAGCTTTGCTATATTCCAATAATGGACTTGCAGAAAAAGAAAATCAGCCCCAACCAAGGAAATGAAAGATCTTAATTTTCAAGTACTTTAGAAATTGAAGATAACAGTGTAGAGGAATTTTAAAACCAGCAACATGGCTGCTCTAGCAAGGGATCACATCCAAAGACCTCCTAGGTCTTTATGATCTGACCAGAATACAGACGTGCCCTGGAGTACAGTAGGATCTGGCTGAAATTCAGACACACCCTTAGTACACAACTACAACCTCAATGTCTGTAAAGTTAGTTTGTAGAAGGATGCAGCCATCTTTGAAAGTGGTGTCTAACTGAGGGGAGACAAAGTGATGAATTAGAGAAAGCCTTGACAGAATGAGTCAGAGATAGGATATACCCAACTCTTAGTAGAAGAACAGACAGGAAAGAGATGACGTCAGAGAATAGAGGAAGAGAGAGGGAGAAGGCATTTTTTTTTTTAAATAGGATATTTCATTTACATTTCAGATGTTATCCCCTTACCCTATTTCCCCCTGCCCAGGAACCCCCTATCCTAGCCCCCCTCCTCCTGCTTCTATGAGGATGTGCCCCCACCTACCCCTCCTCCCACCTGGGGTGGAGGCACCCTCAAATTCCCCCACATTGGGGCATCCAGCCTTCATGGGACCAAGGATCTCCTCTCCCACCTATGCCCGACAAGGCCATCGTCCCCTACATATACAGCTGGAGCCATGGGTCCCTATGTGCTCCCAGGCTGGTGGTTTAGACCCTGGGAGCTCTGGTAGGTTGGTATTATTGCTCTCCCCATGGGGTCACAAACCCTTTCAGCTCCTTCAGTCTTCTATCTCACTCCTCCAATGGGCACCCCATGATCAGTTCAGTGGTTAGCTGTGAGCATCTGTCTCTGAATATGTTAGACTCTATATTAGGCTCCTGTCAGCATGTGCTTCCTAACATCCATATCAGTGTCTACCTTTGGTGACTGCACATGGGATGGATACCCAGGTGGAACAGTCTCTGGATGGCTCCTCCTTCAGTTTTTGTCTCGCGCTTTGTCTCCTATATTTGCTCCCTTGAGTATTTTGTTACTTCTTCTAAGAAGGAACGAAGCACCCGCACTTTGGTCTTCCTTCTTCTTGAGCTTCATGTGGTCTGCGAGTTGCATCTTGGGTATTGCAAGCTTCTGGGCTAATATCCAATTATCAGTGAGTGAATACCATGTGTGTTCTTTTGTGATTGGGTTACCTCACTCAGGATGATATTTTCTAGTTCCATCCACTTACCTAAGAATTTCTCAAATTCATTGTTTTTAATAGCTGAGTAATACTCCATTGTGTAAATGTACCACATTTTCTATATCCATTTCTCTGTTGAAGGACATCTGGGTTCTTTCCAGCTTCTGGCTATTATAAATAAGACTGCTATGACCATAGTCTAGCATATGTCCTTATTGTATGTTGGAGTACCTTCTGGGTATATGGCCAGGAGTGGTATAGCTGGGTCCTCAGGTAAGTGTCCTCCTTCAACTGGAGGACAACATGTAGAAGAATACAAATCGATCCACTCTTATCTCCTTGTACAAAGCTCAAGTCCAAGTTGATAAAGGACCTCCACATAAAACCAGATACACTGAAACTAATAAAAGAGAAGGTGGGGAAGAACCTTGAATACTTGGGCACAGGGAAAAGTTCCTGAACAGAACACCAAAGGCTTATGCTCTAAGATCTTATGATCTAAGAATTGACAAATGGGACCTCATAAAATTGCAAAGTTTCTGTAAGGCAAAGGACACTGTCAATAGGACAAAATGGCAACTAACAGATTGGGAAAAGATCTTTACCAATCCCACATCTGATAGAGGGCTACTATCCAACATATACAAAGAGCTCAAGAAATTAGACTCCAGACACCAAATAACCCTATTAAAAATGGGGTACAGAGTTAAACAAAGAATTCTCAACTGAGGAAACTCCAATAGCCGGAAGCACCTAAAGAAATGTTCAGCATCCTTAGTCATCAGGGAAATGCAAATCAAAACAACCCTGATATTCCACCTCACACCAGTCAGAATGGCTAAGATCAAAAACTCAGGTGACAGCAGATGCTGGAGAGGATGTGGAAAAAGAGTAACACTCCTCCATTGTTGGTAGGATTGCAAGCTGGTATAACCACTCTGGAAATTAGTCTGGCAGTTCCTCAGAAAATTGGACATAGCATTACCTGAGAAGGCAGTTTGACAGGGACAGTGTTATAGAGGAAGGTTGCAGGTGAAGACAGAAGGAGCCAGAAGATTAGAAAATATTGCTAGAGTTAGTTTGAGGCACAGCAGAGCAATTCAGTCAGAAGCCAAGAGAATCCAGTTTGAATTAGTCAGCTTGGAAAGTTTGAGCCAGAAAAGCTGACTTGAGCTAGCCAGCCAGAGATCAGAAAGAACTAGAAAGGGTGAGCTTATCTTAGCAAGAAGCCTCTGAGACAATTATATCTGGCAAATGAGCTACATTTACACATTAGAAAATGGAAATACTGCCATGGGCCTGGATTAGTAGAATGCTGTCAGAATGACTGTTAGTAAATATATTCAATGGGATTTCCACAAAAATTCAAATTGCATTCTTCATAGAACCAGATAAAATAATCCTCAAATTTACATGGAAGTAAAAAGACCCTGAATATCCAAAGCAATTCTTAGCACAAAGAGCAAATATACTGGAGATATTATAATACCTCACCATAAATTATTATAACCTCCAGGCCATAAAAACAAAACTATATAAAATGGGCACAAAAAGAGACACATAGATGTATGACATACAGAAACAAACCCACTCAGATACAATCACCTAATATTTGACAAAGGTACAAAAACTACCTGAAAAGACAGGTACCAGTAAGTGGTGCTAAGAGAACTAAAATTTCCCATCTGTATGGTTCAAATTACATCTCATTTCTTTCAACCCATTTTTCTGTACAAAAATCAAATGAACCAAAGACTCCAATGTAGATCTGAAACTCTCAAACTACTAGAAGGAAATGTCAACAAAACCATTTTAAGATATAGGCATAGGCAACCACTTTCTGAAAAGTACTTCAAACAGCACAGGAGACAATTTCAAGAACTAACAAATGGGACTACATGAATTAAATGCTCCTGCACAGCAAACAATCAGCAAAGTGAACAGACAACCTACAGAGTGTAAGATGAGATTCCTGCAGTTCACAGGCCATAGCCTAGTCAAGATCCAAGTTCATCGAGAGACAGTCTTGAAAAGATGGAAAGACGAACACACTTGACTTTGGCCTCTACATGTGCACAGATGTCCTTGTATGGTGAGTCTGCATGTGTCTACCTCATGGTTGATCTCATTTACAAAGTATGGCTTTATAAGTAACTAAGTTGAATTAGACTAAAAGTCACATCAATAAACTGTGTTGACTAAGCTTGCTTAGTCTCAAATGCTTAGAAAATACTGAAGTATTTCTAAAACCCCAAAGGGCAAAATGGAGATGTGATCTTCAGAATCAGCCATCAAACAAGATCATGAGTTCTCTCCAATTTCTAGCTCTAATGTATGAAGTTGGTTGGCCTAGTGCTCCAAATAAGCACTAAGAAAACCACAAAGCTTTGAATATATGAGTTCATGAATTATTCATTAAAATTTTGGGACAGTGGTTTGAGTATTTTTAATGTTTTTGTGTATAAATGTTTGCCTCAACCTGTGCCTGTATACTGTTATATGCCTGATACCTATAGAGGCCAGAAGAGGAAACTAGCATTACAGATGGCTATAAACCACCAGGTGGGTGCTGGGATTTGAACCCAGGTCCTCTGAAAGAAGAGCCAGTGCTCTTAACCACTGAGCTGTGTCTCCAGTTATTTGAATACTTTAATCTGGAGAAGTTCTAAACAAAAAACAACATTTTCCTATTCAAGTATAATACTAGGCATACTCTTCATCTGGGTGCTAACTACACTTCTGGTAAAGCAGAATAGGGTGAGAAACATGATATGAACACACAGGGGTCCACAGTCCAAACACCTGCAACAAGTTTGCTTGAGGTGAGGAAACAGACTTTAGCAGCAGGCAAGAGAGCCAGGCTGCTCAGGTAAGTGTGTGCAGACTGATGGGCGTCACAGCATTTACAGGGCATTGCCTTACCACCTCAGCAAGCCCAGAGCTCTTCTAGTTAATGACACGTCTATGTCCAAATCCTTCCCAATAATGATCTGAAACTGAAGAGTAAGGTCACACTAAATTCGGAAGAATGCCAAGGAAGTACGGTTGGGGCCTCTTTTCATGGTACAAGACCATCCCCATTTATAGACTCAAAAAGCCACGTTTACTAGAAATCACACCTGTCAACATCAGTATCATGTGATTCACATCAAGGCCCAGTGAGACACATTAAATTTTCAAATAATGCCAACACCACAAGTTTAAGAATTTTAAGTACATTTTATTAACAATGAATCCCTTTGATAAGATTATGCTTCAGGAGGCTTTAATGCCCTTAACATAAACTGTACACATTATACAAAAACAATACAACCACAATAATAACAACAACAACAAAAATCAAAGTGAGCAAAAACCATTTGGGGACAAATCTTATTTAAATTATACACAACTCAATGAAATATTCTTAAGGAAAATATATAAATACTTTTTCTTTCTATGTTACAGTTATACAATATAAATCAGATTTCAATGTCTGTTCAGTGACCTACAAACACCAGAACCTCCAAAAATGTAGCAGCGTATTACTAAATAAAAAAACGATCATGTGGTCAGAGAGCATTGAGTCTGCGATTCTCTTCATGATCCCTTACCACGTTTCAAAGCTAATTCAATTTACATCATTTATTTCACAATGCATCGTTAGGGTTTTTGACAGGCCAGTAATGGAACATTTTTCAACAATCATACATTAAAAATTTTTACCACTCCCACTCTGCCCCAAGACTTTGCATTTTGTGCTAGATCAACCTAGTTAAGTGGGAAAATTGTAAGATATGTTTCCTTTTTGGCATAAATTAATTTTTCATACTAAGTATTAGAGTCAAAATGTGCAATCCATGCATCTGTGGCAGAGTTATACACCTAACTATAAAAATACTCAAAGGGGAGGAATCCCACATTCTGTGAGTCGTATAAATGGACTATAATGAACCCTCCTGGGGACCTGAAATGAAATCGGCTCTTGGAAAGACTTGCGCAGACTTCTGTGTCTTCCTAAGCACTGCTCTCAGGGTCACTGGCAGGCCTGGAAGTGAGACCCAGTGTAGTGACACTCTCCAAGTTAAGAGAAGTGAAGATGGGAACAACGGGCTTTGTCAGTACGGAGAAAGTGGAGATTTCCAGCCCACACTCAGGAAGATCTGCGTGCTCACTGCAAGCGGCTCTTCTTAGACATCTCCCAAATAATTACTGGTTTTCATGAATTGTGGATTTGGGACAAAATGGAAGTAAAAGGAGGGGGAAAACTTTACTTCCAAAATATATTTCCAAAGTGATCACACGTTCTTCTCACACAAGATTAGCACCTAACTCTTACCACAGGAGAATAATCGCAATTATAATTTGAATGACAATTTTGTTTCTTATTGCTTAATGATCTGTGCTTTGAATGGGGCATCAGTGGCATCCTCTGAAAGTGCATGGAAACAGCACTAGACAGTCTACACACACACTGGCATCCCACTGTGCACACTTGGCCACGGGGATGGATTCAGCTTCAACTGTCTCAAGCTCTGGGTAAGAGCAGAACACTATTGAGGACACAGCTCCTGGTGACTTGGATCCATCACCACAGCAACAACGCACGCTCTTCTACCAGCCTTGCAATGCCACTGTCTTATGTGATGGCTCTACTCTTACTCTATTAGAAACACAAGTTAGGGGGACACTTTCTTCCTCCAATATACTCTAAACAGAAACAGAAAAGTATAAGAAATTTTAGAGCCTATTTTCTTATAAATACTAAATTTCTCGTTTTTTATTTGTCAGTATTTAGTTAGTATGTGAAGCTGAAATCTGTTCTTGAAAAAATTTCAATTAGAAATGACAATTTACAATTAGAAATTCACAGTTTACAACCAGCTTAACTGTTCAAACTCCTCCAAATTATTAAATAATTATCAATAGTACAAATTTATATGACTAAGATTAATTCTAAACTCTTGAAAAGCTACAGTATTGATATTTTGGTAATATCTAATATTTATAGACAATTTTCTCAATGATTTCTATTACCATTGACATCATTCATAACCCTTTCTGCTATAATTTAATAGTCTTAAACATCTATGCTAATCACTTGGCACTGCATGTAGTTTTTGTCATCAAAGTCTACTTTTATACACGTACTTAAAGGAAATGTATTACACCTGTTGGTGAAACCATGGTTAAACCAAATAGCACTATAAATTTAAGCACAGACAATTTCCCCAATATACTGACAATCGCAAAGCTCTGATATCTTCCCAAAGTAAGTGCTATAGGCAGATATGATCTCCCCCCCACTCTCTCTCACCACACACACACACACACACACACACACACACACACACACGCACACAAACACCCCTTTCAAAGTAACAGTCAAAAGTCAAAACACTTGCTTAGGACACTAGGGCACAGCCTCAATTTCAGGATGGCTGACTCAGGTGCGCAAGGATGGGCATAGTTTTGTGTGAAGAGAAACAAACAAGAATAGTTTTTGTTAACTTTCGAGGGACAAAACCACAGATTTTATACTCTGTTAACTGAGGTAGTGTTTAAAATGAATGTCTAAAATGTTAATCCCATTTATGAGTAAAACTACATTACTTCCTTTGGAATTGTAACCACTATTTGGTCTAGTATCTCTGACATTTGGTTCTCTGGAAAGGCAGTTTTATTGTCCAAGACCAAAGACCAAGGTGACAGGTATGCTCTTAGAAGCACTGCTGACATTTAAATGAACACGGGTTCAGTGATGAACCCTCACTGAATTTTCTGAGCAAATGAGAACTGTGTCGTAACGTGAGCAGCAGCTTAGAGCCCTTGTCTGCTTTGTTGTCATGGAAGTTGCTACACAGTGCACATAAGAACAACTCGCTGAAGTGCAGTCAAAGAGGAGTCAAAGAGGAAGGGAGATGAAACGCTTCATCCCAGTGCGAACTTTCAGTGCCAGCAAATTAAAAGAAAGATTTCTGTGAGTTATGTTTTCTAGTTCACAGGGTACTTTACAGCGATCTTGCCAACAAGACCATTATGAGAAGGGTGCACACATGGGAAGGTATGGACCAATGTCTAGGACGTGTGAAGGCTGATGTGCAATTGTAAAATGGGCAACACAAAGGAATTACAAAGGGTCCTAGTCAGTCCAGCTGGATGGTCTGTTCTATATAGATGATTTCAAAAAAGATAACCCTTTCACAGATGAGCATTCTAGTAATGATGTTCATGCTACTTTATGTACAAATTTGCATATATGTTTAATTCCTGTAAAGATTTCCAAGTATCTTTATACATAAACAAATTAGACAGACAAAAACCATGCCTTAATCAACTTCACAAATGTGATAAAGGCAATGACTGTACTTTTAACTCACCTATAACTGCAATTTATGCAAAACAGGAACACTAACAAAAATTAAATTATCGCTGCTTTAAACTTAGTAATTAAGGCTTTTCACTACAATTTTAATCTTCATAATGAGTCCAAATGACTTTTAATAGGACATATGGCTCTTCCTTTTTTCATGGAATGTGTAAATTGTAGGCAAACTTGTCTTTTCCTTGAGAGATCGCAGCATCATTTAATGCTTTCCTTTGCTTTGGGTCCAGACTACTAATGCTTGTTCAATCCTTTAAAGTGGTGAGAGGCGCTGATGAGGTTGGAAGTCCATGGGTATAATGTGTTCTGGACATGAGAAGTATTTCAAATTTACTACTTATTTGATCACAACTGTAGTGAAAAACCTTAATTAGTAAAAACAGCCTTTAACAACATATTGCAGCAAACCTGAAGAGGAGAACAAGTAAGCATCCTTATGCAGTCTAGCATCGTATAACTCCTAAGTTCCAAGTGCTGAGGCTCTCCTTTTGCTTTGAAGTTATAAACCTCTGAAGTAGTGTTACAAACATTAAGGAAGTGTGGAAAGGCCAGCGTGTTCCTCTGATACTAGCAGTTACAGCCCACGGGGTAACAGGATGCAGCCTCAGAGTCAGTGACTCCTGGTTTCCACAAATTAGTTAACAAACAAGGCATCTTTTGTATTTACCCTTGATTAAAAAGCATTCAGAAACACTATGTGAAGGATGCTTCTTCATGTCCTGTTTTGTTCCACTGCCATTATGCTTTTAAAATAAAAAAATAGAAAACCTATGCAGGTATTCAGTGCTTGGCTCTTGCATATGATGGTAACTGAATGAAAACCGTGGTAATGAATCACGGACCCGAGAAGGGCCCACACGGGAGAGACGTTGGCTTGGCTAGGACGCCAGCAGCTCCAGCTCATCTGTACCAGGAACTGCTGATCAGTGTCAGAAAACTCTCCGGCCTCACTGTCAGCCAGTCTGGATTTTGTGAGGCTTTTAGGAAATCCACAAGTATGAATACTATATAGTATGTAGCTATAAACATCATACGTGAGGTCAGGACTCGGCAGACTCATCAACTACAGGCTGACTTGGTGGAATTGCCAACACAGCCTCTGCTTCTTCATGCATCTAGGAAAAAGTCATACATTGTTAAGTTTAAAAAAAAAAATAAAAATGACATATAATGTAGATATAATCTTTCAACTTACTTCAAATACAGAATAATTCTGGGAAACAAATTTCAGAAATATCGTCTTACTTACTTGTAAAAACTGTACATCCTGAAATAACTCCTGTATGAACCTCCGGCATGGAAGTCTAAATGTGCAGTGTGACAACAGATGAGAAACTTCAGAATAAAGGCATATATCATCAAATGTTTGAGGATACTTCTCTTTAATGCTAAAATGAAGAGAGACTATGTCATGATAAAAATGTAACATCCTTTATTCATTTTATCCCCCAAAATGACACTTTCTCCTAATTTTTTTCTCTCCAGATACTGATGAGATGGAATGTTAGGAATGGTGGCTTAACAGTATAAGATAGTCAGTCAGTCTGTCTGTGTCTGTCTTTCCTTCCAGCCTTGACCAATGCTTCCATGCCTCATGCACTCCTGATCGTCCTGCCGATGTCTTCCAGTGCCAGGATTGCATGCAGATGCCACCATACCTGGCTAATTACGAAGCCTTTCTACTCCACACTTCAGACAGTTCCAGTTTCTGCTTTTCAAAGATTATCAAAATCCGAATGCTTATTGTAAAGTTACTTTCCAGTAACACAAGGAAATTATGGATTTTATTTATTAGACTAACATGACTACATAGCATGGCACATTGGAAGGCATTTAAAGCTCATTCCAAGTTATTAGTTATCTCTGGCTGACTATCTCTCCATGAGGACAGCACCTCAGAGCCAGCCCTGTGGGAAGGCAGCTGGGCTGCAGGCCTCACTCTTGCAGCCCTGGACCATACAGCCAACACACATGCATGGAAACCTATGTATGTATCCTTCTTTAGACAACCACTGCTTTAAGCTGTGCAAATAAAGGTGACTGGCTCACAATTTTCATTTACCAGGTTTTGACTTAGGAACACAATTGAATCAGAAAATCCCAACAGTTTATTAGTTAAGCTTGCTTCTCAAGCATTTGGTCTTTTGGTCTCTTTGGTCTTCTTTGATTTTCTTGAAAAATGATTGAGAAATCTAAAAGGCTTTTATTTTTTTTTTTGGTATGTGAGTTATAGCCACCAACAATTACAACAATTACTTCAGAAACCGGAATTTAGAAATTTTAAAAACATTTTATAGGTTAAATAGTAAGTTATTTAATTAAGACCCCAATTTTACAAAAACAAAAAGGGGGTGTGCAGGAGAGCAGCCCTGCTTTTAGATATAGTTTCCAGTTTTGCAGATTTGTTTAAAAGTCTGGCTGGATCCCAACTCACTTTTGCCTTCAATCCGCTCTACAGACTGAGGTGCCACAGCAAATAAGGCCCACCCACAGGTGGGAAGGCAGCTATGGAGTACAAGTATGTTTTTTACAGCTTACAAAGCAGAACAAGCTGACAACCTTCATGCAGTTACTTACGTCAAAAGCCCGGTTTCATGACACTTGGTGGAAACTGAACTACTCAAATTGACGACTAGTCTTAGCACTTCTTTACGCAGCAGGATACGGCACATTGGTGTATCATCTGGAATGGTTTTTACACCTGAAATGAAGATGTCAGTGTGAGGTCTCTTACTGCATTACAATGTAGAATGATTACAGCTCATGGAATTTATTTTTACACTGCATAAGCAGCTAAAACTGGAATCAGCTGCACGTGATCTGCTAATGATCTTGGAGCAAAGCTCTATCAGAAGCAGATCACTGACAGGGAACGGCGGATGGATGACACAGATGAAATATTTAAGAGTCTGCTAAATGCTTTCACTAATGCTGACCTGCATAGCCTGAGACAACTCTAATTACAGTGCATATGCTAATAAGCAAAATCAACTGAGGACTGTTTTATTAAGGAGCAGGAAACTGAACCTCAAGACTCACCCAGTAACAGCTCAGTGCTTTTGGTGCTGCTAGCTGAGCCTTCTTCCTGAGACGCGCCATCGCTGCATCCAGAAATCCCCGAGAACTTAGAGGGAACCACCTCTAAGGGACTGTGGCTCGGCTGCTCACACCAATCAGAATACGGAATATCTTGAAGGTCTGAAGACAAAAGCATTTGGATTAAAGCTCCACTCTTGCAATAGCACTGCACACACTAAGATAACTCCTTCCCCATTCTCAGTGATTTCTCTTCAGAAAGATTGTCAAAGTAAACCTAGATTGCTCAGTGATGAGCATTCAAACAAGGGAACCTGCCTGCTCTAGAGAGTTGGTTTTCCTAATAACAAAACACTGTAGGAATACGTGCGTGACTGAAACTCAAGCAGTTATGTATAAAAAGGGAACAGGCATTACTGTTCTCTCCTGACCCATCCTTTCTACCTCTGCCTTGCCTGGCAGTAAATACTATTACAAGTAGAAGGTGACTTCGGCTCTCTTCTGTCTTTTCTGTTCTTCTCTCCAAGCCCTGCTAAGGGCCCCACAATGGCATTTTGAAGTCAACCAAACATGTAAGCTAAAATACTTTTTTGGTTTAAAAATGCCAAGGGCATGGAGTGGCTGGATGGTTCAATGGGTAAAAAGGTGCCTGCTGTTTTGCCTTCTACCCAAGTTCAACTCCAGGGCCCACAGAGTGAAAGGAGACAACTGCCTCCCTCACTTGTCCTGATCTTCAAGTGAGCCCTGCGGCACATGCACGCTGGCACACACATGCAAGTGTGGGACACAAACACACTCAAGAACAAATAGAAAAAATGTACTAAATTAAAAAAAATTTACTAGGAACTAAAATCAAGGAAAACAACCAAACCAAAAACCCCTGATGACCATCTCTTCACAGAAAGTAACATTAGTCATCCTACAAAAGTCACACAAGCTCAGTACTGTACAACACAATGAAAATAAGCTAAGCATTTCACTAGAGAATAAAAAAGTGATCCAGACAAGGACACTGAGCTACAAAAGTAAGACCTTTGCAAAGCTGGCCTGTTAGCCTTTCTTCATAACACCAATGGGAAAAAAGCAGGTTCAACTTTATCCAAGTTCCTATAAGATAAAATACTGTACTACATTTTATTCCACCTCCAAGAACTTCTAAGATTACTATTTCCATTAAGTCAGCTACGCTAGTTTTATGTCAACTTGATAAAAGCTGAAGTCATCTGAGAGAAGAGAATCTCAATTTAAAAAAAAAAAAATCTTCCATGAAACTTGGCTGTAGGCAAGCCTGTGAAGCACTTTTTAAACGAGTGATTGATGGAAGAAGGGCCAGCCCACTGTGGGTGGTCCTGGGCTCTATAACAAAGCAGGCTGAGCAAGCCACCAGGAGCAAGCCAGTAAACAGCATCCCTCCATGTCGTCTGCATCAGCTCCTGCCTCCAGGTTCCAGCCATGCTTGAGTCCCTGACCTGACTTCCTTTGATGATGAACAGTGATGTGGAGAGCCACCTGCTCTCTGCCTCCCTAGTGCTGGGATTAAAGTTGTGTGCCACTATGCCAAACTAGTGTATTAATTTCTTAGCAGACATGTAGTTTGCAAGCATTTGTTTGATTTTTTTTTTTAATTTTTTTTTATTTTTATTTTTTTATTTGTTTGATTTCTATAGGTTTTCATTCACTTATTTTACTCCATAAAAATATCTTATCACAGCTTTGGACAATCTCACTCTTGCTTCGGATAGGATGTTTGTAGTGCGTGCAGTGGTGGAAGGTCCTCACCCAGCTGAACACTACAAGCAATTCTTCAGCTTCCAGTTTCAAGCCCACACTGGTCTTCCTGTGATATAAAGAGCTTCACACACTGGGGAGTATTTAAAGGAAAAGAACATGGAGGCCCTAAACCAGGAAAATGTTGCTAAATGACATAAGATGCCTGCCTCCTTCTTCCTTCCTTCCTTCTTCCTTCCTTCCTTCCTTCCTTCCTTCCTTCCTTCCTTCCTTCGTCTTTCAAGACAGAGTTTCACTGTGTATCTCTATTTGTCTTGGACTTCACTCTTTGACTTCAGAAAGATCAAAGGCATGTGCCACCACCACCCAGCAGTATGCCCTCTTCCCTGTGGTGTGTAGTACATCTAACATTTTACAAATGCTCAAAAGGTAATCATAAATAAACACATTTGTAAAAACAAAAACCCATCACAGTATAGAGAGGCCCGAGGGTCCAGAGTGTGAAAAGCCTAGTTTAGGAATCTCTCCAATGCAGGCCTGTACTGGGACTTGGAACCACTGAAGGGTGGATCAGTTTCTAAGCACACTCTCCAACTATTTGTGGCAAATTACAGCAAGCACATTGCTGCCTGGTGTCTCCCTAGTACCATCAGCTGACATAAGTCACAAGCTGGAAGTAACGAAATCCTAGGGATAACTTCAGCAGAGTCAACCAGAGAACTCTGACATCACTAGACTTCTGAGGGTACCTAAGAGATACTTACCAAAAAATGTATCTGCATCAACATTTTATAGTTTTGGTTGTGAATCTAGCCTTTAACAGCCAAGTCATCTCTCAAGCGCCTGCCTGAACATTTTAAACACTAATTGAAAGTGTGTGTGTGTGTGTGGTGTGTGTGTGTGTGTGTACACATGGGTGATTCGTCTTTAAGAAACTCACTACCTTATTAATTCCTTCTCTAATAGACAAATATGGAAAGCCTAGTGTACAAAGCAGCTGCTTCTGTTAGAGACATGAAAATGAAGAGATGACACTCACACTCTGAGGAACGTCAGCATGGGGAGCTTGGGAAGTATTTGGGATCAGAACCATGGTTCTAAGGGATCGATGCACAAAGGGCAGAGGGAGCCAAGAGGAGCAGCTTCCACACATGGCTCAGGAATCTGGACTCTCAGACATGACACTAATGAGGAGGCAGATTTTCCAGACAAACTACCTGTGTTTGTGTAAGAGCATTCGTGTGAGCAAGTGAGTGTGTGTGTGGACACAGGGAGAGGAGCTGGGAAAATAGCCTTCATTTGCAGCAGCTGTTGAAAACTTAGGTATGGTCTACCAATGCTAAGAAATGAGAATGATGAAAGCCACAGAACACAGAGTCTGATTATCTGTGGGGCTACAGACTCAGTAAAGAATTAAACAGAGTAATCTTAAACAAAATATTAAAAGACAAAGTGGAGCGAATCAAAATTTGAGGCTGAAATACTAATAGTACAACAGGCAGATGCTGAAGGGCCGCCATGTCTGAGGTGGGAGATGGAGTAAGAAGGCCATCACAGCAGTAGTAGGGCTGCTGGCAGGCTTGTGAACAGAGCGGAGTGAAATCAAAGGAAACTCACCGGAGTGACTACAGATGGAACTTAGCTGGTTACTGGGCTGGAAGCCCAGGATTTCAATGCAGACACAGTAAAGGCAATTGTCATCTGTGTGCTCCTGCAGTCCAGTGTCTTCTGTGCTCTCTAAGAACAGAGAAGCATCTGAATGGACGGAGTTCATTATTTCTGTGAGACTCATCTGCTGCCGTAGCAAGTGAAAAGAGTTCTTTACAAGACCGCCGGTTCCAGAGGAAAGACCTGCATGTTTAAGTAAATAAGAACACAATAAAGACACTGCTGGTATCTTTCTCATGTCTTAAAATAGTACTGTTTATAAAGATAAATATTTAGAACTCTCTATGACCCAACATCTAATTTTGATTAGGAATAAAAGAATACTGTATTCTAAATTATGAAAATTAAAATAGCACGTATTTCTTTATTACTTCAATATAAGGTTTTTAAAATACAACTGAAAAACAGATTATTATCGTAGTATTTCAATTAACTCTGATAACTGCTTAAACAAAATCAGTAATTCTAAGAGGTATAAATTAAAATGAGATTATAAAGCTATTGAGTCTATGCTTCATATGCACATATTCACTAAATTCATAGCACAGAATGTGTGACTAATAAGCAAATCCTCATCTTTCATTCTGAACAGCTGTGTCTCTGACCTATAAAACTAGTTTTAACATTTCTCTTGCACTTTAAAAAAATGAAAGAATTATTCTGGATTTTATCAACTTAAGAGGCTGGGATCCTATCCTCACTGCAAAAATATTTACTGTTGTCTGTACATGGGATATGCTCTTCTAGCTGGGCTGCCTTGTCTGGCCTCAGTGAGGGAAGAAACACCAAGCCTTACAGAGACCTGAAGTGCCAGGGTGGGGGATGGGGGGAATATACTCAGGGAGGCCCCAGGTGCTGAGAGAAGGGGGTTGGGGAGAAGGGGGACCGGGTGTAAGAGGGAGTGACCAGGATGTAAAGTAAGTAAAAAAATACAATACAATTTTAAAAAAATGTGCTTTAATTTTTAGTTGAGTGTACTATTTTGGCTTAGTGTTTAAGTAAACCCCAGAGTTTAGTGCACCTAATTTTTAGTGGTATCTCACTAAAAATAGCATTTCATTTTTAAGGTAAGAAGTCTCAGGAGAACAAAGAGTGCACATTACCTCCTCCATCATGGGAAAACATTCTTGCACCTCGGTCATCTGGTGGAGGCACATGCTTTGATTGAAAATAAGGAATATCCTTTATCTAAAATGCATACAAACCATGGTTAGTTTCATCATACAAAGAAATTTGTCTTATGAATATTAAGAAAATTAAAGTAAATGCAACAGAAATAGAATTACTGTAGCATATAAATCTAGAAAGCAAAGATTATTAAAGATGATTAAAATTACCAAAATATAACTAAATACTGGTCTCTTAATCATGTTTCTGGTGAATTAAGTGGGTATTCAAATACTTATTGTTTAGCTAAAGTCCCTAGAGGCAGGGGAGGTTCCAGTGGGTTAAGGGTGCTTGATGTACAAGTATGAGAACCTGAGCTTCAATGTCCACCATGCACAGAAATACTAGGTGTGTTCATGCCTTGTGCTTGTCCAACACGGCTGTGAAGGATGGAGACAGAATGACTGGGAGGCTGGCTGCCAGCCTAGCACCAGATTCCAGGAGCAATCCTGTGTCAAGGGAGTAGGGCAAAGTACTAAGCAGGAAGACTTACAAACCTGTGTCTACTGCAGGCATGTGGACCTATACACACACATACACACCCACAGCACACACACTTCTATGCAAAGAAAAATAGACTGAAGAAATAATAAAAGTCATCTAAGAAAGTCTGTATTCTCCAGCACTATTACATGCAACTAGAAACTGTGCACTCACGATCTCACGGCAGCAGGGCTACTGTACATGGACACCCCAAGTGGCTGCTGGAGAAAAGGGATAAAAGCCTAAAGCACACGAGTCAGACAGAGAGGACTGGTCCAGAGACTACAGCCTGTTAAGAGGAGCACAGAAGAGCTGATACCAATACAGAGCAGCTCAGAGTGTGGACTTCTCTCATCTTAACACATTTTTAGATAAAAATCACTTCCAAAACCTATCCTTCCTTTACTGTATCCACTATGAATTACAATTTCTAATAAGGAGCTACAGAACATTAAAAACAAAACAAACAAGAAGCCAGCTCATAGAAAACAGTAGCACTTTGGATACCTGGAATATGTCATTGATGTCTACTGGAAGAGCAAGTCCAATGTAGTCATCAGAACCTCCATACGTAGCACTGGATACCATGGACCTAACTGAGGAGGATCGCTGAAGGGTATTTTGATTAATAGGACTTAATAAATCTTCTTTATCTAATGATGCATAACTTAAAGCTTTCATAAACCTGTAACATCGCAAAAACAAAATAAAACCTTGCATTAGCTTCTTGATTTGCACTAGTAAGTATATTAAAAAGAACAACAAAACCCCCCAATGTAAACTACCATCAATGTAGGTAGTAAACCAGGCAGCAGTACCACCTCCATCTACTGGGAGCACATAGCACTTTAACATTAGCAGCTATATATCAATGACCAGGTCAGCAGTAATGCTCAATGTTGCCAAAAGAACAATTGTTAGATCCCCAGGTAAAGATGAAAAGGTAGGCAAAGAGAATAATGTCAATATTCAGAAGAAAGGAAACTAACCTAAGACAAGTACAGCTCAAATACTGCCTCTGCACACAGCAGAGATGCTGCACTTGCTATATTGTATAGATAAAGAGGTATCCACTAACACCAAGTAATATATGTCTGAAAAGTAAGATTAGTTGCTGATCAAACTTCTGTGCTAATTAATGCTTTCATTATCACAAGATTTCTGTAAAACAGAAGGTACACATACCACAGTAAAATCCTATCATTTGTACATATTACAAGGGCTATCTCTCAGAACACTAGTCTTTCTTTAAAATGATTCCATCCCATGGCATATGGGCATTTCCGTAAGTTAAACTCCGTCACTCGGTGCTATTCATGCAGCAACACTGCTCACTGTGTATGCCTTGTTAAATATGTGAGACACTACTCAAAGTCTTACATTACTAACTAGAAAACCAAGACTTAAAAAATGTACAAATGTAAATCAAAGGATTATTTCACGCAAATCACACAAAAGAAATATCGGTTTGATCTAGTAGCCAGTGAGATTATAGAAGGAAAAACAATTTCTAATTTCCAAGAAAAGTGCTCGCTTCTGATCTTTATGAATTTTGTGAAAAAGGTAGCATTTTTCAAGGGTAGACCTTTGATCCTACAAACCTCTTCAGGGACCACTGGGCTTGGGAGAGTCATGGAGTGCCTACTTTCCAATTCTATCTCAGTCAGCTATAGCTCCACTTTGACCTGCATTGTTTATTGGGTTTGTATACATACCCTTCAGGAAGAAAACCATTTTTTTTTTCTGCTTAGAAAGTAACATTTTAAAAGTTTAAAACCACTGATCAGGCCTCTACTAGTCTCCAGTAGCCAAGTTTACAGAGGCCCACATAGCCGAATGCACCAGCTCTGCTGCTAGGTTGTAGGCCTCCATCCGTGCCTTCTATCTGTGTTCTAGATTCATGAAGACAGCAGAACCAGTGACTTCCAGTTACAACAGCCATTATTATAATTTTCTTTAAAGAGGGGACAAAATTCCCTATCTGCTACTAGGACCTTCTTTATTAAAAATGTTACTAAAAATCAGAAATGAGACTAATCAATTACATAAGTAACTCCCAATTCTGACAGTGAGAAAATCCTGTAAATGAGGGCTTATTTTCTCTTTCCCAGATAGTGGAGTAACTACTTGACACCCAGCAGTCTGCTTAAAGAAGTATAAATCATTTAAATGGATATAATTCAACTATGAGAATTCTGACAATAAACGCAGGTGTGGAACTTTTTACAACAATCAAATTTCAAAGTGTATCATTGTAAAAAACAAACCCAAACTGTACTGTTATAGTTTGATATACCCTAAATACGGAATATTTAATATAAAATTAGAAACTCTTACTTAGTCTTGAGGACCCAGGAATTCATTTAGTGTTTATTAGGTTCCTATTTAATTATGTGTACTTAAAACAAATAAAAATAATTTAACTGAAGTTTTCAGTTATTTTAAAAAATATTATGAGGTCAACTTTTGGAGCTCTAAATTGACCTACCTGAAAAGGTTGTTTGTTACTGTAGGTCTTAAGCTCCTGATTCCCCCGACATGCTTCTTTTTAAAATCGATCCTTGCAGAAGCGAGAAATAAAAAAAGCTTGTGACTTGTGTAACCTTGCAAAACATGTTTATTTTCAGGGCCTAATGGAGTTTACTTTCCCCCCTCGCAGCTGCAAGAATCCATTTCAAATCCTATCAGGTAACGAGGAGCTCACAGCCTACTGTGGTAAATGGGTCAGTTCTGAGACTTGGTCTCTGTGGTGCTCAAGCTGACTGATGTCTTACATTTCAATCTGTTAAAACTGAACCACTCTGACTCATCTTTCAGTGAGTACTGCTCACCTGCTTGGCGTCAGTCTGGACTCAAAGCTGCTGGCCTTCATGGTGATGGTGTCTGTAAAGAGCACATCTTTTGCGGGTGACGCCAAAGCTTCCGAGTGAGACAAGGACGGGTGCATTCTTTGCTGCTGTAATCTTTTCAATGTAGCATAGCCAAAGGCATCTCTAGAACTTGTGTAGCTGAAGTTGCAATCTGCTAGACTTTTTATGGTTGCAATGGAGGGCGCTTTAAGGGACTGTGCTCTTCTAGGAAGGGTATGAGAAGAACCTGGTGGCACCAGGGACACTGAGTTCGATTTGGAGAGAGACAGATGGTTAGACTGTGGTGTCAAATAGTGGCTCGTCTTAACGGTTTTAGTACTTACCACGGTACTGAGACTTCCACAGTCCGTGTCCATAGTTGTAGGGTCTACACCCACTGTCTCTCGGGAGGGACTGGAGCTCATTGAGCTGATCCCACTCGTCGTAGTGTCTGTGTTAAAGCTCTGGCTGCGGATCTTCATGTGTGAGCTTGTGGAGCTTTCCACAACCAGCCTTTCCCGGCTTGTGTTTTCTCTGTGATTCTCTGTACCAAAACTCTTGGGGAATTTTAAGTCATTCTCTGCAATACTTGGAGTGCTTCCAGTGTCTTCAAGGTGCTTATTCCCAACAAAGGAAGTTTCTAGCTGTAATGTTTTCTGCGCTGAGGAGATGGCTGTGAAGTCGTCACTGTGACTGAAGTCAACACTGGGCTCTGTAAGTGTTCTGATTCGCCGGTTGCTTGTCTTATTTTCAGATGACAGTTTTCCTCCTTTTGGATCACTGCTACTGCGGTGTTTTTTAGTAGGCAAGGTAAGTGAATTTAAGATACGATTCTTTACAAGTTTGCTAGAGGCAAAAAAGGGAAATGAATTTTTATCTTTTATGGGTCCAGGTCGGTCATAAAACGCTGGTTCGGCATCTTCATTGATGTCAAGGAAAAATGTACTGGTAGAGGTGCTGCCAAACCGGTCATCCTCCAGTATGAACATGCCTGTGAGTGAACAATCAGCTATCAGAGCACGCAAACATGAAGACTTCACCACAATGCTAAGTGCTACCCCATCTTTTAACCAGTCACGAGGAAGGGGATTAATTAATAAAACTGCTTCCCTGAAGCTCAGAGTTAGGATATGAGTAAAACACAGAAGACTGTATTTGTATCATGGTGAGGATCTATGAAAAGAAACCTCCAAGGCTTATCCTGGTACAGAGTATGTGAAGTCTCTGTTGACTTTTCCAAATATTCAAGACCCTCAAGCATTGACGGTCATTCTGCTAGACAGAAGCAACATGGTTTCTTCTTTACAGTGGCAGGAGACACTCACCTTAGAAGAAATGAATTCCCTAAACTTGAACTATACTGCAGTCCTCCTCATCCGAGATATGCACATATGGGTTCAACCAACCAGAGATCAAAAATATTCATGGAAAAGTGCTTATATTAAACATGTTCATGTACCTTTCTTATTATTACTTCTTAAGCAATTAAGACCAAAACTTACTATTGAGCACCCAGACTGGGCATTATAAAGGATCTAAAGATGATATAAAGTATTTAGGAGATCCAATTAGTGGGTTCTGGCACTGAGGTGGGAGCCTGGGATCTCTCACAGATATGAAAGGATAACTGCACTTCCAGAGAATAAGGGCACACGTGTAAGCTTCACATTTAAACCAATTATGCTCACCAATATGCTATTCTCATTCTTAGTGTCTAATTGTAATAGGCCAGTTAACCTAGATGTCTGTCTAATGGTACCTGTAAGATTTATTCTGTTTGTAACTGTTCTATTGAGCAATTATTAAGAACTTTAAATATACTGTGAATAAAAAGAGAAAGTAAACTCCTGAATAAGCTTGCAGATTATACTGGCTTTCTATATTCTGCAACTCTTAGGATATAGCTTTCATATGGAATTTCTCAGGAATTAACCATGTAACAAAGAATGTGGAGAAGTGTAATGGGCAAGATTTTTTTCTTTTTCTTGTTGGAATACGAACATCAGTACATCTTATAATTCAAGGCATCACAGACTTAGGGTAAAATATGGTTCAATATATGTATGACTATCTTTATATTTTGAGATACAATTTTATACTGTAGCCTATTTGGCCTCAAGTTCACTATGAGCTCCAACTAGTCTTAGCAATCTTCAAGCCCTCAGGTCTAAGTGCTGGGGCTAAAAAGGTGTACTTGCAGATCGAACCTCTCTCCTTTCTTTCCTGGTACTGAACACAAACGTCATCTGGTTGTCCACATTGGTCTTGGACTTATCCTGTAGCCTAGACAGGCCTTGTGATCTTACAGCGTGAGCATCCTGAGGCCTGGGCGACCATGTCTAGTTTGTGTTATCTAGTTTGCTGTTGCTACTGTTGTGTTGAGACAGGGTTTCTCTGTGTAACTGCCCTAGCTGTCCTGGAACTTGCTCTGTAAACCAGGCTAGCATGTAAAACATGGAGATCCACCTGCCTCTGCCCCCACCGCCCCCCAAGTGCTGGGATTAAGTGTATGTCATCTTGCTCGCCTGTGTTATGATCTCAAAGTGAAGAAATATACCTTTACTTCTCTACAACTCATAGCATCAACACAGACTCTGACTCCATCGATTGCTTCACAAATCTTTCATTTCTGACATTCTATTTTTTAACAACCTGTCAATTTTCTTTTTTTTCCTCTAGTTCTGAGACATAAACCCAGACCTTTACAGAAAACAGTCAAGTGCTCTATTACTCAGCAACACCTGTGGCTCCCCACAGTATTTTAACATCTAATGAGGACTTTCATTTAATTTTTAAATTAATTAGTATATTTTCAAAAATTAATACACATAACAGATTAGTTTATAGTGTGTATGCAAACCCAATCTCTCTCCTTTCATTCCTTGATGGTACTGGTGAAACAAATTTAAATCTAACTATGAGAAAAAAAAAAAAGTCCATGCACGAAAAAAAACAAAACCTTAGCTAAGGTGTACTAGGAGTAAGCAAATAATCTACTTGTTTTCGAAGGGAAACAAAGGCCTAACGAGACATAGGACTCTCTTAGCAAACACAATCTAGTTCAATTATGTGTATGTATGAAAAAAAAAAGGGAAAAAAATTAAGTAAATGAAGGTAGGTAAAAACCTGCTAGACCTATCTGTTCTGAAAACAAAAAGGAGCTGGTTTCTCTGATACATGATTTACGATCATCTCTGATTACATAACTCCTAAAAGCTATCTACAAAGCAAGGGAGAGAACACGTGAGCTGGTAGTCACTGCTGTGAAAGGAAGTGGAGTCTCTAGTAGGGTACAGCCATCAAGATATTATCTTTGAAAAAGAGAGCAATGAATCTGGGTATGCCTACATGCCTGTATCCCAAAACACAAGAGATGGAGGCATGAAGATCAGGAATTCAAAACCATCCTTGGCTATTTAGAAAGTTCCAGGTCATAAAAGACCCTTGTTTCAAAAACTAATTAGAAAAGAGAAGAGAAGTGTAAACTTGGACGAATACATTTAAGCTTTGAAATCGCATATAAAAACTCCAACACTGACTCTGGGGTTGAGTGTGCGTGACCACGGTACTCACTTGAAGGTGCAGACTCACTTTCACTGTTGTGTCTAGAGCTGGTAGACTCAGAGTTCAAGCTGAGGGTGCTTGGGACAGATGAGAGCTCATTGCAGAGCTGCTCCACGTCATCTGGAACCACTGGCCACAGATGCTTGCGACTGTGCCTCACAGAATCCCAGCTGTGACATTTCAGAATATCACAGCCTTGCTTGGTTTTAGCTATGAGCCCAAGAACATACACACAGGTCCTGTATGTAAAAATATGTGGTAAAAACAGTTTATAAATCTAAGATGAGATTTCATAAATAGCCATAAAAGAATCTACTTACTGTATGGGTATTTATATTTTCCTTAAAAAGACATTTAAAAATTGTTGTTTGTGATTAAATTTGGTAGGAATTTGTGAACCATGATTCCCAGTAAAAATGATTAAAACAAAAAGAAGGCTGTGAGGGCTGGAGAGATATCTCAGCAGTCAATAGCACTGACTGCTCTTCCAGAGGTCCTGAGTTCAATTCTCAGCAACCACATGGTGGCTCACAACCATCTGTAATGGGATCCAATGCCCTCTTCTGGTGTGTCTGAAGACATCTACAGTGTACTCATACTCACATACATAAAATAAATGAATCTTAAAAAAAAAAAAAAAAAAAAAAAAAGAAGGCTATGTAGCAAGGCCCTAGAACAGCACATTTAAATCGACAATTATGAATCATGAAATACTGCCTTACAGTTATTTCTGAGTACGAATATATTCACTAGAAAGACTTCAGGAATGTACCATACCCTCTGATGGAAAGGACTTCACACTGTTTTGCAAGTTTTAATATATCTGGAATCACATTTTCTTCCTGTAGCAAATTAAGCCCCCAATTCGATGAGCCAATATTTCCCTAAAAGAAATATTAAATATTGATAAGGCTAATATTTTGAAGAAACTTTAAAATCTACCAAGAAATAAATTTAAATATAACTAAGAGAGAGAAAAAAAAGTCCATGAAAGAAAAATAAACCAAAACTTAAATACGATGTGCTAGGAGTAAGTAAATACATTTTAGAAGAAAAAGATGTAAGCACTAATAGTTTAACCATCTAACATCTATTTCTTCAGCATACAGATCATCTTTAAATTGTTAGTAACAATCCTAGTCTTTAAATATTAATTCTAGAACAAGTTCAAGGTAAAGTAATTTTAATTTATTTAGTATTAGTGGTAGAAACCTAAAAAAACAAAACCCATAAACACTGCAAAGACCAGAAATGTTTACTACAAACCAAGGCCCAAAGAGAGGCTTTCAGCTTTTTAATCTCTTCCCATTTATCCAAGTCTGGAGTGCGAACGTTGTGACAGAGTTCTGTGATGATACTCTGGAGAGAGAAGGAAGGACCACATAAGCATCAAGACCCTGGCACAAGACAGCAAAGGTGTGCTCCTGTCGTTTCTGCTCACTTACAACTTCAAGAGTAACTGTATACTCAGCTTTTTTAGGAGGCTCAGGTTCTGAGTTCATGGTCTACTCGTCTCACTAATCTGTACTAAGTTCAGCTCAGCTTCTGATGCAAGGAAGAAACTTAATTTTTTTGTGTATGCGATTATAATTTCTTGAGTGAATCATGAAGACCACAGACCTTAGCTGAGGCTAATGCTACACAAGAAATTAGTTATTCAAGTTACTGAACTTTCTTATACTTTGAATTCCTAATCTGTAAACAATAACAGAACCTGTCTTACAAGGTTTGTGAGTTAATAAATACATATGAATACATAAATAATTACATATGAAGTACTTACTGAAGTACATAATACCTAGTAATATAAGTCATAAATACTAATGTTGTAAAAGCATTGTGTGAGTGTGCGTGTGTGTATGCCACAGCACACTTGTAGATATTAGAGGAAACCCACACAGATTGGCTCTTTCCTTCTACTACATGGCTTCTTAGGAGCAAATTCAAGATTACCAAGCTAGACAACAGGTGTCTTTCTACCCACTGAGCCATCTCTTCTGTATGTTTCTTTTAATTAGAAAATAGCATCTCCTTAAAATTAATGTTTAGATTTTATCGTAATATATGATTATGAAACCAAGCAATTTGAATACTGGCTAAGTCAGTTACAAAACAGCTTTTGAGAAATCTTGGCAAAGATAATTATTTTAGCACTATTAATATTTTCCTTTTACTCTTCTTACAATTTAAAATGCAAATTACATTTTTACCTGTACTTCCAGTAAATGGCAGCCTGTTTTGTGGTGTACTAGTTGTCCATAAAGGTGTACGGGTAAATAGACATGAGGTCGTTGTAGTCTGGTGTGGAGAAAGATAACTAAGAAAGTTACTAACATACTTAAGTATGCTAAGTAAGTAAACAACTATTAACAAGCTTGATATAACTCCTAACAAAGTTATAGAGGTATGGAATTATGAGGATTTCTCTGAAAACAATCAAGGTTTTCAGGTCTCAACGTTGAATGGTAACAAAGCTGGAGCTAGAGAAGCAGCCTGGGCTGAGGACGCGGAGCGGATCTAAGCACGAAGCACGCTCGGCATGCACGGGAATCCAGGAGAAACCTGGAGCCCTGGGCAAGCAAGAGTTTTCCTGCATCAGTCTACTGAGTCCTCAGAAACATTTTTTAAAGTAATTTATTAAAGGCTGCTTTTAAATTTGGCATTTGAGAGACAGTAATAGGCGGACCCCCTGACTGAGTCATACCTTTGATTACTGCGACGAACGTAGTTATCGCCATCAATAGGCTTCCTGTACGTAGTGAGGGCTTCATTGAGTTGTTCCTCGATCAAGTCAACATACTTTGAATTATACTCCTAGAAGAAAATAGTTTTAATTCTTCTGTTTTTATAATGACCTTGACTACATTATGTAAGATATTTAGCAAACCTTAGAAGCATAAATATGAGAAAAATAAAAAAGTATGTTCACAAGTTTTTAGAAAAGGAAAAGCGTAAGTTGTGAAGGCAAATGCTCTATCGCATCGAAATGAGTTCTGTTTAGCCTCTCCTCCTTCCAAATAAGTGAGCAAATAATGGCCTTTGTCACATTTGAATTCTCATCTTCATTAAGAAGTTGTCTTAACATTAAATTCTGAAGACATTCAGTAGAAATTTTAAAAAGAAATTTCACTGAATTATATAATTTCAGTATTTTAAAATAAAATTATTTACCTTACTAATTTAAGTCAGGTCAAAACCAAAATTGATTTCATACCATTGAAAAAAATTGTAGCTCAATGTTTTAGGGTGAAATGTACCATACTGCTATCTGTATTACGAAAGATTTTCATTTCAAACTGTCAGCAAAAATCAGTAAACCCAACTTGGAAGGCAACTTAGCAGTATTTATTAGAAATTAAATTCAAATGTATTTGTATTAATAATTATATTTTTAAAACATAATCTAATTTATATACTTTCAGAACTATGAAATATATATCTTTATATGTATCTATGTGTAATAATAGTAAGCAAGTACCATTTATTTAAAAAATTAGGTGTGTTGGGCACAATCTAAATATATGTTAGTACCAGGATTGGTAAAATTATGCAGTCCTTAAAAAGAAAAAAGTAATAGCCAATGAGATAGCTCAATAAGTAAAGACAGTTACTTTCCAAGCCTGACCCTAGAGATTCCATAAAAGAAAATAAATGACTAAATGACTCCTACAAATTGTTCTCTGACTTCAACACATGGGTACACACACCCACACACCCAAACCCACACACCCAAACCCACACACCCAAACCCACACACCCAAACCCACACACCCACACACCCAGACCCCATGGTGGGGGAGGGTGTTCAAAACGAATGAGAAAGATCTAAATGCACTGTTCCAGAAAGTTATGTAAGATAAATAAATAACAAAAAATTCAGTTTTATTTACATTTGCAAACTGAATTAATCCCTTTGTATTTTAAATAAAGAACATGAGCTTACAGCTGCACACAACATTCAAGTACATAAAAAAAAAAAAAAAAACCTGTGAAGGAATAGCATCTTCAGAGAAGACAGCACAAGACAGAGAAGCCTGTTTGCATTTAAAACTACACAGACTATGCCAGTCAGGCACTTTAACTTAGTACCCTGCTCTGTCCACTGAAAGCTTTTCCTTTCATTAGGTTTTATATTTACTGTACAATAGTAACAAGCATTTAATTAAATACTAGCACTGTACTTGCCTCCAATAAAAATGTCAGTACCAAAAACTTGATTAAGACAAGTATTTGAACTTTGTACAGGATTAGTTATTATCCATGAGGGTACATATACTCAATGATCTCTTACCACATAGTTCTAGTGACAACTAGAACCATTTCTGTACCACTGCTCAAAGTTACGAAATGGATTAAATTTCTGATAAGGATTATCTTTAAGATCTGGTCCTAAAATATTGACCTGGAAGGGCAAGGAGACACATCCTCCATCCCAGTGTGGATGTCTACTACTAGAAGGTGATAGAAACAGGCAGAGGACAGATGCAAGGGCAAGGAGACACACTCCTTCATGTCCAGTGTAGACTGTAGCTACTACAAGATTCCGCTAGAGGATGGGAACCGCTGCCCTTGTCAAGAGCTGTAATGAGAGGCCCATGAAAGTAGCCCCAAGAAAGACTCAACAGCAATCAGCTCAGGAATCAGCTCATTTAGATCCAGCAAACCCATATGAGTTTACCAAGAGAGAAAGAATGTTCTTTCCTCCTGTTTCAAACCTAGAGCGGTATGAAACTTATAATCCAAAAATAGAGGAAAGGGCTGGAGAGATGGCTCACTCAGTAAAAGCAATGGCTACTGACTGGACCCAGGCTTGACTGTCAGCACCTACATGGTGGCTCACAGCCTTCTTGACTTCAGTTCCAGGGGATCTGGTGCCCACTTCAGGTGCCTCCAGAGGCGCCAAGGCACACATGGCCAAAATTAACAGGGGAACACATGGCTCAAGAAAGCGTACTTGCTACCAAGGCTAATGATCTGAGTTTGAGTCCTACAATCTACATGACGGAAGAAGAGGGCTCATGTCCACAAGCTGTCCTTTTATGTTCATGTGCTTGTCATGACATCCATAATCATACAACACACACAAAATAAATAAATAAAATAAATAAATAAATCTAACATTAAAAAAGGAGGTAAATATATATTTTGTTATAAAATTACTACATATGATTGTAGATAGGGTCTCATAGTGAAGGCTGGTCTGAATTTCCAAAGGAAAAAAGTATATCTAATTATTTCATAAGAAAGTTACCTTGTGCCATTTTTCCAATTGTTTTGCGACATAACCTCTTTCATTCAGGTAGGAAAATCCTTTCGGAATGGAGAGAAATCTGTAAATTAGAACAACCACTGCTGAACATTACGTCCAAAATAAGTATCTAAACTAGAACAAAGAATATGCTTCATAAACAAAAAGACCTTGGAATATGTCCTGTATAAAATAAGTTACCTGTAATTTATTAAAATTTCAAACACAAGAACTTCCATCTCTCCCTACATCTGACAGTGATACAAATGAAACCACTGATGTACTTTTGTAATCTTTGTTAGACAGGCCTACTGGAAGGACACCCTGACCACCACACACGACTCGGCCATTCAGCTGCCAGAAGCTAGATCAACCATCACCCAACTACAATACTGGATCTCAGGACCATAGCATGCAACCATGTACCTTTTAGTCTACCTGATTCAGAAAAGCCCAGCTTTGCCTCTCTTGTTTCTGTTTTCTAAGCACTTTGGGCTTCCTTTCTCTCAGGCTTCCCTCCCCCCATGCGGCTGCTTGCCAGCTGTGTCTGCCCTCCATGCCTTCTGTCCTCCTCTCTTCCACTGTCTTCCTCCTGGCAGCTGGGAAGGTTTTACGGTTTGTCTGCTCTGCAGTTTTATCTTTTAAATTCTAATGAAGTTGTCCTCGACCTTCCAATTTGCAGATAAACTTTCACAATATTTGCAAAAAGACTGAATGCAATAAAAATAAGAAAAACGTCATGACAAGCATCAAGGAGTGTGACGCTAAGCACGAGCTCACAGGGAGGAACAGCTTCACTCTAAAGCAAGCATGGTTCAGATGTTCAAAGTAAATCAGAGTATTTCCTAGTCAGATGTGTATCTAACGTTAATACACATGACCAAGAGGGCACAACAAATGTACTTCATACTTACCTCAGGAGGAGAAGCAAGCCCTTGTCTCCAAGGTGGGATAAGGCTGGTTTCATCTGAATCAGAGCATGGAGATTGGCCTGCAGACATGATCACAAAGTCAGTCATTACGCACAGGTAGCACACTTTCTGTCCAAATGCTATGCACGCTGAGCTTTTCAAACACTGCCAATTAAAATGGAATATTTAAAAAAATTTTGCCTAAATGTTTCATTATTATGACAATAAAACTCATCTTTACCTTGTCTTCACAAGCTTCATCAAGAATATCCAGAGCTTCAGAGGAAATTGTTTTGTTTTTATCATGTAGCTGAGTTACTAGTAACTCAATTCCCCAGTTGTTGAAGAATTCAACATTAGCTCTCAATAAAACCCTTAAATGTTTTGTTGCATACAGTCTGCAGGCCTATAGAGATAAAGGAACACATCAAAAGTCACCATAGACTATCTGCTATCACTTTGAAAACAACAAAAAAAGCTCTTCTACTCTTCTATATGGAGTTCTTCAGAGATAAGTCTTTTTTTCTTTTTTAGAATGTGTGAATCTAATCCTCAATTATTATAAATTATGTATCAAATTTCTTGTGTCTGGGGAAGCCACAGGGGTCGGCATATGTGAAGTACATGGTGCCCAGGAAATAACATCTTTGTGATCACAGAATGTCCCCTGCTGGGTAAGTACAGAGAATAAAGCTTAATTCAAGTTCCATCCCATCTCTTAGTTACTTAGCCCAGAAGGACCTGGCCTATAGTTTATACAGTTCTGGGATGAGCTGGCTAAAGAGTGTGCTTTCCCTCTGTGGTATACTCACATCTGTAGCTGCCGTGAGGATTTTTGAAAGAATGACTCTGGCTAATCCATCTCTGCTATAGTCTAGGCTAGAAACGGTGAGTTTTAGCAGGTGATCTTGGTTTTTCAAGGAACAAAGATTAAGGAGACTAAAAGAGAAGAATTATTATAAATTACTGTATTGATTCATTAACTTTGTAATTTTTCACTAGCTTATTGAAATATGATTGACAAAAATTATGTATATTCAAAGCAGGAAATCTAATTAGATATAAATTTAACCTATCAGGTGATAAATTCATTAACAAATCCATTAGCATAGACAACTACTATTTTAAGGGATAGGCACATGAAAACAATTCCACATACATTTTTAAAATCCTACATAAATATTTTTGAAAAAAATTATTTACCAAACACACATGCATAAGACTAAAAGGCAAACTGTGTATCTGGATTCATTGAAACTAAAGTTTAGGTTCATAACGCAGCAAATCTGAGAAGGCTCACCACTGAAAGACACTGCATTTTTCCAGCATTTTGACTCCATGAGGGTGACAAGAGAGTGTTCCGATAAATAAGAAGTAGTGTTGACTAAGGGTGGTCAGTAAACCATTATTCTGAAGGCTTCTTTCAGGTTTCATTCCAGATGAAGCATTAAGCCACTGAACAATATCTTCACGAGATCTTCTAAGTATCCTTGCCCATCCTATAATTAGAAATCATCTTTAATAGCCATAAACTTTAGTGATTGTAAGTCACTAGTAACAGACAGGATCACTGAGTGAATTTTAACCCTTTCAATGAAACCCTTGTTACCTGGAGATAGTCTTCATTCCCATCTCTCCATCTTACCTGAGGGTAAACTAGTCCACCTAGAGGGCAGATGACTCCTGAGGTTTAGAACTAGGTAGGGATTATGTGAGGATCCAAACGCACATCTAAGCTTGTATTTCAAACCAAGCTTATACAGACTAGGAAATAAAAGGAAGCCAGCAGAAGGGCAGCTATGGTACACTTTAATCCCAGCATCTAGCAGGAAGATCACTGTGCTCAAGGTAAACATGGCCCAGGTAGTAAATTCCAAGCCAGCCAGTGTTACATAATATGACCCATCTAAAACAAAACAACGACAACAACAACAGAAAAAAAAAAAAAAAAAAAAAAGAGAAAAGAGCCAGGCGGCGGTGGTGGCGCACGCCTTTAATCCCAGCACTTGGGAGGCAGAGGCAGGCAGATTTCTGAGTTCGAGGCCAGCCTGGTCTACAGAGTGAGTTCCAGGACAGCCAGGGCTATACAGAGAAACCCTGTCTCGAAAAAACAAAAAGAGAAAAGAACAAAAAAACCGGGGAAAGAATAATACAGGGAAAAAGAAGGGGGTAGAGCCAACAAAAAATACCTGCTACGAAAGTCTCTGGAAGGCTTACCTCTTCAGACTCAAGAAGAAATTCTGTAAACTGACAACCAACAACTGTGAGCTGCTTGGACTTGGCAAAGTCTAGATCCAGACTAGCGTACAGTTTACTGCTGGGCTTGTAAAAGTACAGAAGTCTTCGTACAAACCTAAAATTAAGGTGAAATTAGCAACCAAGTAGGAAACCAAACCGTTATTAAAGAACAGGTTTGGAAACTTATTAAATATCTTGGTATATTTCACCAATTTTAAAAAGAAATCAGTAGAAAACTCTGTTGGTTGAGTAAGAACATTACAGTAAGAGCTGGTAGGGAGTGTTCAGACATGGGTAGGCATGGGACAGTGCTCAGGAGGTAAGGGCAGAAAGAGCAGTGGCTCAAAGCCAGGTAAGACCACACAATGGGTTTCAGGTTAGCCTGGGCTATATAAATAAAATAATCTCAAGTAAACCAAAGTAAGTCTCAAATAAAACCAAAAGACCAATACAAAACTCCACAAAGTAGAGAGAACACACAGACTGTGAGGCTAGGGAGACATAAGGAAGCCTCTCACAGACACTGATTTAACTAAATTTATGTAGATATTTCAGTAATTTCCAATGTTGTGCTCACTTCATATATATAGTTCAGCTTAACTTCATGCACAACAGTGTAACCCAGAAAGTAGCAGGAATTACAAACCAAATTATTAAGATACCATTCTTTTTTTCTTAAGGTTCTCAAGAATACCATGCTTCTTAATTTCATTGTAACTTGTCGGTTCTATATAGTTCTTAGAACCTGATATAAAGTTACACATCATTACACATGATTACAATGTAAGAGATGTTAATGACAGGAACTTCTCTAAGACACAGTAAGGCTTTTTATCCAAGGAGATTGAAAACAGAAGTAAAAGGGCACACAGGTGCAGTAGCGCAGAGGCTTCATGTGCTCTGTGTTGTGATATCAGCATGCTTGACAGATAGTGGGCTGAGTAGTTAGGAAGAAGAGACCACTGTCAGAGGAAGATCTGAGCATAAGCACAAGTGGCCTAATAAAACACAAGCCCTTTCTTAATGGCATCCTTGTGTCAGGGTTAGGACCACAAGCTAAGATAACACTACCCCAAAGTAAGAAACTTATATCATAAAGATCAAAGCTGGTAGTAGAATAAGTAATGAGAAATTTAGCTAATGCACTCTGATTATAAGACTGCATATAAAAAAAAAAAAATCAATGATTACTTTTAAGCTTAGTATAAATTTAAGTTCTTCAATAGATTTACATACCTGTGTAACTGCTCGTCTTTATAGTTTCTTAGATTTACATTTGGCCACTAGAAAAACACAATATATTATATAAGGTATATCTGACAATTCCTAAGCATGTAACTGTAACAAATAGCAATAATAAAAGGAAGACAATTTGGCAATCTCCAGGAAGTACTCTATCATACCTTAAGAATGGTCCCAATCAGATTCCAATTCCACTCAAGATTCTCTTTATGCTGAAGGACTTGGCTATCTCGGAGGTTTATTAAAAGAGCTTCCTCTGTGTCCTAAAATCACCAGACAGTAAGAAGGACAATTAGGCAGTCTATGCTCACAGCAGAAAACTAATTTCTAATTTTAAAAATGGAAAGAGGGGGTGGTATTCATAGTTAGATTGTCAAAGATCCTCAATGATTGTGTTCAAAGGGTTAATAAGAACAGCAGAGAGGCATGAGACAGTTCAGTTAATAAGGTGCTTGCCTCACAAGCACGAGGCCCTAAGTTCCAGTCCCAGAACCTACACATCCTGAGATGGGTGACACATCCCAGCACTGTGGAAGAAATGTAAGGAGTGGGCTGGAGCTGGGCCTAGCCTATAGGGAGGCTTTTGTTAGTAAGAGACCCGGTCTCAAAATGAAACAGAAAAACCAAGGCACATGTCTCTGAGGAACAGCACAATGCTGTTCTCTTGTCTCCACACACATATGTACACATCCACACAAACTTCTGAAACACAGTCTACCCTCGCATACACATAAATGCAGCTCAAGGATTCCTATTCATGGGAAAACTGGTCATTTGAAAACCAATCTGCTTGCATAAAGTTGAAAATCCAGACAATCCAGTTGCTGAGAATTAGGAAACTAATTAAAATGATGTTCATTTTTCATGTCAGTACCTTAAGAACAAATATATCTTTCTGAACTCGCAGATATTGATCCCGTTTCTGGTGTGTTGCAATTGCTTTCTGAATGATGTGATCTAAATGAAGGCTGTAAGGCTTGGGTCCTCGTTTCTTCATTTCATGGAAGCGTTTTAGACAGTTAAGGGCTGCACTGGCTCGCCTAATGAGGGAAGAAGAATCAATGCTGTAGCAAGGCTAGCGTACTTCTCAGGCAACGGCTGCTATGTTACTTAAGCTTACATAAACTCAAGAACAGAGATTACCAAGCCATCTATGGTGGAGCGTGGGAGCATAATGGCAATAGGTCAGCACTGCTAATTTATGTAAGGAAACCTATTGTGGGGTCATACTTTCATATACTAAGTTTTTCTTCTACGGTAGTAGGCCCATTCTGTACATGGGTTTTAAGAATTCCTGGGCTGGAGAGATGGTTCAGTGGTTAAGAGCACTGAACGCTCTTCCGGAGGTCCTGAGTACAATTCCCAGCAATCACATGGTGGCTCACAACCATCTGTAATGGGATCTGATGCCTTCTTCTGTTGTGTCTGAAGAAAGCAACAGTGTACTCACATAGATAAAATAAATAGATCTTAAAAAAAAAAAAAAAGACTTCATTACAGATTATTGGCAGAGGGTCAGTGGGTTCACCTGCACCAGGGGTACCTGGGTTTGGAACCCTAGTACTCACAAAATGTAGGCACTACAATGCAGCCTCAGGGCTCACGTGGAAGCTGCCAAATCCCAAGTCCCGAGGATCACTGGCTACTCAGCCAGCCTAGCCAGAAGGACAAGGTGAGCTCCTGCTTCAGGGAGACACCCTGTCTCATAAAGTGAGGTGGAAACTAGTACAAGAAGACCCTGACTTCAACCTCTGACTGCTACACAGACAGCCAGAGCGACTCCTCTCCCCCTTCACATACTCACAGGTATACACAAGTATTTAAGACAAGAACCTAGTTTTCTTACTAAAACTTTAAAGCCTTGTTTTTCACATATAAATCTTTATTCTACTTGAAACTGATTTTTGTTTACATGAAGCTGCAAAAACCATTTTACTGTCTATCAAAATAATCCATGATCCTACTATCAACAGAATTGTCTCTATCTTCTACATTGATTGATAATCATAATTAGAATCCTTTAAACTTTTTTATTATATGCAGAAGTATAGTTGTCATAAATTTGGCAGCAACCAAGTCTCAGCTTTAGAACTTGTGATAAGTAGAGTATGAAATCCTTAGGATAGTCAGACTGGCAAGTATGTAATCAGTCAGTAAAGACAACTTAGGAAGCTTAAAAAAAAAAAAAAATTAAGACTACTACTATTTCAGTTATTTTAACTACAATTTTTAATCCTAATGATCCCTGAGACCTGTGACCTTAATTTGACAGAATTTAGAACTACCACCAGGTTTTAAGAAAGCTTTCACCTCAATCATAGAACTAGTAAAATAAAACTTCTGTATTATACTAGAAACTTCTAGTGAGAACTATGATGTTCTGCTAATGCCTCAGTTAAACAATATGTCTCTAGACTGTTTATTGGAAAAATTAAAATGAGTAATTGTTACTTATTGATAGTTAAGCTCATCTGTAAACATATGCATTACTACAGCTAATTAAACTTTTGAAGAATGTGTAATTTTAAACAAATGTTCACAGTTCCAAAGAGGTAGTCAACTGCGTTTCGCTTACCCAAGGGTTGGGGGGAGGGGGGAATATGGTTGACATATATTAACTTCCCCCAGATCATAAAAGCAAACAAATTAAAACCACAACAGAAAAACTCTCTATTTCAGTCATACAGTAAAGCCTTGTTTAGAAACATGAAAGGAAAAATGACAATCTACCACTTACTAACACTTTATAGCCTCAAATACAAATGATTACTATTTTGAGAACTGTAACTTTTCCTTCCTGTGGTTTCCAAAGGGAAGTGCCAAGCACAACCCACCAGCACTAATTGTTTTCTCTCCCTGTTTAAAGGCGAGGCTCTGGAGGCAGACAGAGCACAGCGAGCTCACGGTGCTGAGGCTCTGGTACTTACAGCCTCTTTTCCTTGGGAATATCGAAGGACGCAGCCATGTTCATAAGGGTTGGCAAGCAGTGCAGGTGGTGACTATGCGAGTGAGGCAGGATGGTGTTTGCCTACAGGGAACATGACGCTTCGTGAGACTTGACAGACAACAGTCATCTGCAGACATAATGCAGTATGCAAGACCAATAAAACCCAAGGCCTTCCATGAAAACAACTTAATTATTTCTGCCCACACATAACTTTTAATCTCATTAAATTTCAGTAAGAATGACAGGCTGGAGCCAATGAGATAGCTCTGTAGGATAGGTATTTGCCACCAAATATGAGGACCTGAGTTTTAGCCCAGAATCCACATGGCAGAAAGAGAGAACCAAATCAACTCCTCCAAAGTTGTCCTGAGCCCCAATATATCATGGTACAATGGTACATACGTATATGTGTGCACACACAAACACACACATATACAATAACTATTTAAAGAATAAGAGTAAAAATTAATAAAACTACTAATTGCCGTATCTTTTTTATTAAATATGGCTTCTAAAAGTTGCCAATCTCATTTCTTAAATAACCTGGAGAACTATGTAGCAAAGCATTGTATTTGAGAAAAGTACAGAGGCTGTGTGTATCTACCTCAGAACACGTTGGTCCCATATAGCAGCAATCCTTAAGTAGAAACATTATCTCCTGGTGTCAGGCAAAATTCCAGTACCAAACCAGCTTTCTACCAATAAGTACATTTATTAAATGTTAAAAAAAAAAAGATATGATAAAAAGCAGTGAATTAATTAATATTGCTATTTTTTAATCCAGCCTGGTTTATTTTTTATGAGAATCAGAATTCTGGGCTCAAGGAAAAAGACTAAATTTCTATCAAAAGACTCCTTCATATAAAAGAAATGAAGACCAGTGTTTTTATAGGAAACAGTAGCTGAGAACTAACAAGCAGCTCATCTGACCTGAGAGCCTGCAGTACTGTTTAGTGCTTTTACCAATAAGCTCAATGAGATTACAGCAAGTGGCTAAGTCACCGATTAAAAAGACAGACTTTGTTTACTGTTTAGTTCTATACCTCACATACACAGCTCAGCTGCCATGTAGGGAGAAAAGAGATGGGAAGAAAGGAGGAAACACACTTGTTTAGTTTTGGTTTCTGAGACAGTGTCTGTTATATAGCCCTGGCTGTTCTGACATCCACTGTGTAGACCAGGTTGGCCTCAAACTCGGAGATCCTCCTGCCTCTGCTCCCTGAGTACTGAGATAAAATCAAAAGTGTATTATCATGCCCAGCCAGAGAGCGGGGCAGAGGCTGGGGTAGTGTTAACTCATGCCAATAGAAGTAAGTCATTGATGTGTAGGAAAAAATGTGTCAAAAACCACAAAAATCCTTCTAAACAAGTTTGAAGTGATTTTTACTTAGAAGTGTATAACTGGTGGTGACCCAAAGTAACGATGTCTACAGTGCCCAGATCCTTCCTTAGTGTGTAAGTACAGAAAGATCACAGAGGTTCCACAGCTGCTAGTTTCTAACCGTTAGAAAGGTAATGAAATCATAGAGCTACCCGAGGCCTTGCCCAAGAGTCTCACTCTGTGAACCTAAACTATTAGTTTATGGAAATCACTGTCACTCAGGTAAAGCAATTATATTTAGAACTTTTTCAAAAAAAAAAAAAAAAAAAAAAATCAAAATGCAGTATTTTGTATTTTCCACACTTGTTACATTATAAAACCAGTTAATATAGACACATGGAAATCTACCAGGAACAATCTATTAGCCCATTTTATCACTTAAAATCCTAACAGGCTAAGTACCAGGCGGAAGTCCCAGTACTCACCATATGTAAGAGCTCTCCTAGAAGGATGGTCGCCCTCACTGAGATGTGGTCGTCACTGTTCGTTATCACTTCCACCAGGCCCTAGGAGGCAAGAAGGAAGTGCAGTGTTGCAGAGCAGTGCAGGTGAACACGTTTCTGCACCAGATCTGGCTTTCACTCCGAAGAGGGTTTTGAACAATGTAAATTAAAGGTTTGTAAATATTACCTCTAAAAGTCCATTACGAATAAAGGCAGAGAGTATCAGTGCCAGATAATTGTCCATGAGGTCTGGCCTGCAAGCAAAGCACAGCGACAATTGAAACGTTTCACATAACATAAAAGCAGGGAAGCTGATAAGTGGCAGTCGTTTTATGTCTAAAGTCTACCTGGATCTAGCACGATGGGGAAGAATAGTTTTTGCTTCAGCTGCCACAAAGCCATCGGAAAGCCTCCAACTGTCCTGGAATCTTCCTGGATCTAAGAGTTAAAATTAGGGAGTTAGGATATTAGGCAATACTGAAACAGATGAGCGTGGGACTATCAGCTACTCAGGCTTCAAAAGCTTCAAAGTGGTTTTAAAAAAACATTTGGGGAGAGGTGGAGATTGTGTCATGACTGGTGCAGGTGTGGCTACCTGGGCTTGTCAAAAGGTGTGTGCCTGGGACAGCAGCATAAGGAAGTGTGCTACCTGCGCACTCACATGCAACACACCCAACTGTTTATGGGAATGCACAATTATAACTTCCTTCATTGGAGACTTAGGTATCTCATGAATTAGACAATTAATTACCAGAAAGAAAAGAAAATGTTTGTATTTGCATTTCACTATCTAGTAAGCTATTTGCATCAAGTCACGTGGAAATGTAAGCGGCAGACCCCTGTGCCCTTCAGAACCTACCTACACTGAGCAGGGCTTCTATGAACTCGTCTGTCACAACAGGCAGAGGGAGACGAAAAATATCATAGAGCACTTCGAGCAGACCACGCTGGAACAACAAATACAGTTCACTTATCTCTACAGAAAAAGTCCTTAATGACTTTCAAAAGATCATGGTTACACAGTAACAAAGTAATGAAAACATACCTAAGGGGTAATTACTAAATATTTAGCATATATGTCATTTAATTTTTTTAATCGTATCACCACTGTACAAATTTGGAAACAGACTTCAGTTCTTCCATGCACAGGCACGGAGGTCAGCTGATGGCCGGAAGGGTGGCTCAGCAGTGAGCTCCTTGCCTTGCAAATTCCAAGGTTTGATTCCTAATACATGAAAACGCTGTCAGCTGACAGCAAAGCCTCCCACCCCCGTGGCCTGGCGAGTTTAGTTCGCAGCTGAAGCATGCACTCCTAGCCAATGCTTTCTAACAGCCTGTCCTCCTACACATACAGTTCACTTACAGAAAAAAACTACAAGGCAAAATGGAGAAACAAAAACATTTAAGGGAAGATAACTTAAGAGCTAATATATTTTTTTCTTCCACATTCAATTTGGTTTAGCTATTTAATACAAATTTACTAATTATAAAAATTTAGAAATGTAGCTAATAAATCAATACCTAAGAGGCTTAGTGAAAAAAAAAAAACAAAACAAAACCCATCTTCAAGATAAAAATGTGGTACCATGGTAGGTATCAAAAGTATATAAACTACAAAGCATGACCACATAAATATAGTATCTACTTTTTTAGTAAATGTATTTCTACGCTTGACTCATAAAATAAGAGTAGTCTTCTGTTTTACTTGCAATGTTTTAATAAACTATAATTAATTTACATTTTAACTCAAATTTTAATAAAATTGTCACTCTTAACTGTATTTTAAGTGATTTATATATTACTCTGAAGTATTCATATACTGAAAAATGCTCTAAACTAAAATTACCAACCTGAAGAAAAACTTCATCTAAAATGATTTCTAAAGAGCCTGTGTGCATGTGTGCATATGACTAAGGAGACCCGAGGCACTGGATTCCCCTGGAACTGCAGTGACAGGTGCTATGACATGTGTGTTGGAACCTGGCCTGAGTCCTCTGCCAGAGCAGAGGAGCCCTCTCACCAGCCCCGACCCTACTGTAACTTTTAAAGGTCTAGGCATGTAAGAATTACAGTATCTATTACCTACCCTTATTTCCATATTTGGTATGCAAAGTACTCCAATTAGAGATTGTATCCCAGAATTTCCAGGTTTACATAAATTAATAATACCTAAAGAGAATAAAAGTTAGAAAAATTAAACTAAGGAAGAAATTCTACAATAATGTATCATAAAATAAAAATCTGTGATTTTTCCAAGTTAAATTATACTATTTGGTTATTGATATCATATCAGTAATGGATACCAAGTATTCTCAGAATTTTCCTACTAACTGGAAATTGCTATTATTCTCATCACGTAAATTTCTTATTAATTTCTACTTCATATGCAGAAATTGATGAACACAGGTGGCTATAAATCAATGTTTCTCTGGGAGTAAAAACATGAGAGAAAAAAAGAACGATATTTTCCCTGTCTAATACTTCTTGAAAGTACAATGAAAAGCTGAATGATGCTTGTCAAATTTAGTTCTAACGTCTCCTAAGTGCACAAATGAGGAAAAGCAACAGATTCCAAATAAAATTCACAGATCAAAGACTTTAAGTTACAGACTTGTAAGATATTAAATTCTATGTCACAAAGGCTATGTATAGGTATGTGATCATACCTACATATATTATATGTAGGTCATCATCAAGCACAAAATACTCACGACATTAACTATCATGGAATGCAAACTGCTGAAGTGAGACCAGCACACTGCACTAAAAAGCCAACAGCAAAGCCTGTTGACAGCAAAGAGTGCACATGTGCACCTCCTTCAGGACTAAAAAATGCTGTATCTGCAAGTTTCTTCATGGTACAATAGAGAAACTTAGATGTAATGATGAAGACACAGAGGGACAGACTGACACACAGATAATAAAATCTACACAGTGGGAATACATTCTAACCACTGCACAGTTTTTAAAATTCTTCAAAATGTTTTATATTAAAATGCTAGGAAAAATGTTTTTGAAAGTCACATAGGACTCTGACTTTCCCTCTTACCACTACAATGGCTGAGTGTCCATTACCAAACATCCTTAGAACCAGATGTGTTTCATATCCTGTTTTTTTTTCAAATTTCAGAATTCCTTGCATATATGCCATAACATAATTCATGTGTGGGCATAACGTAAATTTATTTAAGTTTAAAATATACATTATATACATATCCTGGAGACTAAACTTAATGTTCTTATGATATGAGTGCAACTAGTCCTACGAGGTCACATGCAGAATCTTCTATTCAGAAGCCTCAGCTATGGTAGCACTTTGGGTTTCATAGGAAGGATGATCAATTTGTATGCCTGTGTGCGTGAGTATCTGTAATTTCCCTCTGGACTTAGAATCAAAATTCAGGTTAAGCACAGTAAGCAAAATTAAGTGCTCCAGTCCTTGAAGTACACTTCCCCAAGTTTGATATGTGACAGCAGTGTGAGAACCAGAGATTGCGGTAAGAGATATAAATCTTACCCTGTGCTAACATAGTAAAAACGCTGTTGACACTTGTGGAAAATCTGTGCTGCTGAAGCTATCCCTCCAGAAGTTATTTGTAATTTTAAAACTTGTAGAATCAACACTGTAAAACTGTATCTAATTTATAAATAGAGCCACAGAATCTAAGCACTATTTAGAAAGCTACTTCTGTTAGAACAGTATTTTCAAGTTCGTAATTGAAATGCTATTATTTTTCTTAGTTCAGTGGGGGGTAGAAAGCATCTAACTAGTCACAGATCAATATATAAGGCACTAGGAGAAAGTCACTGAGTCAGAGTGTGTGAGATGGACTTTTAAGAGGCTGACCATGATGAGTAATGCAATGATGCTGAGCGGTCTACAAGAAGGAAGGCTGAGTGAGCAGTTAGGTGACCTTGGTGGTTAAAGCACAGTACAGTGTGTGGGTAAATTAAGATGGCTATAGCAGCAGTTAGCTGAGGAACAGCAGAGGACACCTAGTGACAGAAAACGACAGCATCTTGGAGTAAGGGCAAAGATGGTTAAGCTGGCCAAGGTGATCAAAGTCGTGTCCACGTTAAAAGAGGACATGGGGTTTAGTGCTTTCCACTCTCAGCTTTTGGGGGAACCTCAGCTGAGAAACCGAGTCCCATATGCAAGATAATGATCTCTGGGAGGGGATTGACTAGGTGAGGCATCCTAACAAATCCCAAGGCTAAAGCTAGGAGAGGGAAGACTGGTACTAGTGGACTAGCTTTCTCGCCACGTGATGCTGACGCCATATTCCTGAACATTCAGCCTTCAGAAGCGGGACCCACATAAATCTATATTTTAAAATGAATCACCTACTTTTTGGTATTTTGTTTTGACAAGAGGAAATGAATGAAAACAAGTATGAGAGATGTTATCGCTTAGGTCCACATACAACCTCAGTTGTCCATGAAGGAGAAAGAGGTAGGGCAGGGTTCTCACTGGAGCAACAAGAGAGCAGAGGAAGCACATTGGAGACACACTAGCTGAAGCCCACTGGCTGGGATAAATACTTGTATGGAAAAGATATCTGTAAGGTGGTAAAGTAAGCACACAGCTGTATTTACATAAGTTTCTTTGTTTGGCTTACGGCTGATGGTAATTCTAAGCTCTCTGTAGTAACACTACAAAGCTAAGTATGTACTCCATAGAAAGATAAAGCATGTATAATCTTTATACTAAAGAAATCTGGTGACCTGGAGACAAGGCTCGAGAGTAGAGGTCTTGCTCATCATGCATAAAGCCCTGGGTTCAGAACAAATAAACTGTAAAAACAAATAACAAAGAAGTTTGAGACTTCTAACACCCTTCGTAACTTAATAATTATGACATTACTACATCATTTTTACGTAACATGCTTCAGCAATACATACAACCCCCTCCCTTTTTTCCCCCTTTACTTTGGGAGTCTTGGAGGAAGAGGGGTAGATAATGCTGGATTTTCTTAAAATGTTCAGCTCATCATTTTAGCACAGTGAGTTGAAAATGTAATGAGTTTATATATATACAGAATGCAGAATACTGAATGCAGTATCCTACTTACTATCAATTTTCTACTGTCTTTTATTTATTTTGTGTAAATCTCCTTGAATACCATACATTTAAAACTACAGTCATATTTAAATTAGATGTTACAACAAATAAACATTTAAAAAAACAAGTAAAGTTTAGTTTTTTTACGTCATTGAGCAATATACAGAACATACCTGCCCATGAACGGAATGTGGCAATGATTCCCATTTTACTGGCTAGAAATCGTGCTTCTCTGTCTTCTCTGTTGCAGGTTGTGCGTGGGGAATTATTAAAGACACAAAATTTAAACTGAAGTGAATTTTTGTTGATAATATATCAGAGAAAATTCTATCACTAATGTTAATTATTTACATTTGAAATCAAAACAAGATGTTCTGAAAAAGACCAGATCTACTCAACTTTTAGCATAAATTGACCTTCAATTTTTAAAAGACAACATAAATCAGGTGTGGCAGTAGTGCACACCTACAATCTCAGCACTCAGGAGACAGAGACAGGAGCATTGCTGTGGGTTCCAGGTCAGGCTGGACTACACAGTAGGTGTAGCCAGGGATAACATGGTAAGTCAGAAAATAAACAAATGACTACAAATGAAATCCACAGCATGATTTACAATTAAGTTATAAATCTTGATCTTTCTGAAAACGTATTCTTAGATGTGCCTCATATGAACACCAGAGCAGAGTCAGCTAAACAAGCACCATGTAGCAATGACGCCCCATCACCAAGAGTGCACTACCAAAGTTTTGGTCAATACCTTCATTAATAATACGAGGAATCCAGTAATGTATTGGTTTGAATATTACAAATTAAATTTTTAAATTTCTCAATGCTTTCTTTTAATTTGTGCTATGTACTGTGAGAGACATACAACACAGCCATGAACAAGGACATGTACTCCCATTCCCTGGGCCCTGTAACAATCAGTGCTTACCGTAAGCACAGACACTCTTCCTCGCTACCCCCCCACCCCCAGCCCCGTTGCAGCAGATTCCCATGGCACTTACTTGAGCTGTCCTTCAGCTGTGTCTGGACTGTGTCTGTAGTGGAAATCAGTGTAAGGTGCTAAAATTCGCTAGTTAGAAAAGAAAAGCAAAACACAAAGATTTCTTATTATAAAAAGCACTCTTTCTTTAACACAAAATTAATTCCATTTCTCTGTATCTTTAAGTGGATTAATCATGTAAGGCATTTGTTCTTCAAATTCATTTTCAGAAAATGTAACATGATTTTTAAGGACAAACTGATTTTTTTTTTTCTCAAAGGTCTAATGTGCATCTAAAACAAAACAGACACAGGCATAAAGGTACTTCCAGATTGGGCTGGCGGCCATCTTCCTTCAGTGTTTACATCCCTACCAAAGATACCTTGATTCCACTCCTTCTGCTGAGCAATCAGCTGCCAGTCTGGTTTTTTGTTGTTGCTTTTGAAAGCAGTTGTGTCTTTCTGTCAGTTTCTTCTTCTCAAGTTGCTTATAAGAGTTTAAGTGATCTGGATTTAGTAGTCTTACAATGGAGCACCTGCCAACTTATTTTCTTTTATGTTCTCATTATTTGCAAAACGTAGTTAAATCTAGAAACAAACTTTCAGTTGTTTGGATCCTTGCTTTTGCCAATCTTCTCTCTCCTTTCCAAGGACTGAAGCTGCTGTCTTCCATGTGCTGTGTCCTGTGTGCCCCTTGCCCCCATTGTGATTTACTCTGGCTTATTTTTATTAATCCTTTAGATTTCCTATTAATATCTCCTTATCCACAAAGAGATTTTAATTTTATAGAATTCTGAATTCTAGATACATATTTTTCACACTTTTGATTCATTTTTGTATGCTTAATTTATGATAAAATTCTTCATATTTTTATTCATAGTTATCTCCCAGAACAAATTAACTGTGGTTTACCTAAAGTCTGTTTTTCTATCTAAATTATTCCCTGAGTAACACATCAAAAGGATCATCCAATGTATGTCATCAAGTAGGCTTTATCCCAGAAATGCTGGGATAGGTCAACATAAAAATATGTCTATGTAATACACTATATAAACAAACTGTAAGGGAAAAAAAGAAAGCACAAAATAAAAAAGCCTTTGACTAAATCCAACACCTCTTCCTGATAACAGTCTTCTATGAAAAAAATTTCTTTGGAGTTTTCAGTAACGTGATCATATCTTTGTGCATGAACAGAAATCATATGTATGTTCATGTGTGTGTTAAGGATTGACTTGTCTGTGCCAGCACTGTCCACCTTACTTCCTGAGACAGGCTCAATGAGCCTAGATAGCACTGTGTAGGCTTGGCTGGAAGGCCAGGGAGACAGCAGGGTTCATCTCTCTCTGTGTCTCTGCAGACTCCGCCATACCCAGCTTGTCTATGCGGATGCTGGAGATGCCAACTCAGGTCCTTGTGCTCGAAGCAAGCACTTTACACACAGAGCCAACTAGCCAGGCCATGACTAGAAATTTCTGACTGAATGGTCAACACGGCCATTTCATTTAAAAAAATTACTTGATGTTATTATCTTCTACCAGAGGTGGTTAATCTTCTCTTCTATGCAGATAAATGAAGCAGCCGCTTATTCAATCCCAATGACGCTGTTAAACAGAAGTCACACCCTGATCTAGTAATACTAAGTACATCTGTCTGTTCTGTGCTCTTAGTATGCTCTCCTAGCATTTTCAGTATGACTTAGATGATGTTTATTTTTTTCCTCCTTACCAGTCAGAATGAGATTTTTAAAAAGGTTTCTTTTGGTGTTTTTAATTATGTATATGTAAGTACATGCACATGAGTGCAGGTGTACACAGAGGTCAGAAGAGGCAGGTCTCCCTGAAGCTGGAGTTATCAGAGACTGTGAGCGGTCTATGGGCAGGTGTTGAGACTCTTCAGTCCTCTGAAAAGAGCAGAGACTGGTCTTAACCACTGAACCATTTTTCCAGTCCCAACAAGATTCTTTTAAAAAACAAAACAAAACAAAAAACCAGACAAGTTCTCACTATGTAGCCTTGATTGATGTGGGATTCACTATGTAGACTAGCATGGTTTTAAACTCAGTAGAGATCTTCTGCCTGCCTCTGCTTCGCAAGTGCTAGAGTTAAAGGCATACACCGTGCCAAGAATTTTCAAGAATGTATTTTGTATGTTTAAACTAAGATCTTTTACCCATTTAAACAACTCTTAGAATTTGGTAAATAGTATGAACAAGAGATTAGTTACAATGTATCCAGTTCATTATTTTAACACATTATTTTAACACATCCACCAAAAGTTCTTGATTTTTCTGATATCACAGGAAGAGCTTACTAAATATCACCTATAACATATCCATAGTAGCAAATTATCCAGCAAAGTAAGCAATTATACAGTAACTATATAAACTCACTACAAATGGTATCAGGGTAAACTAAAAATTGAGTCAAAAAAATAGTTATTTATAGAAAAGAAAATGTATTACTTTAGAATGAAAACAAAATTGATTTGATGTAATAAAGATTGCATTCTCTAATTGATTCCACAATGAAGACATGGGTATGAAGACAGAGGACAGTGATAAACAGCCAGGGAAGCCAGATTTATTAAGTGTGAAGAATTATACAACACATTTTATGTAGATTAGAATATAGGGGAAATGCATATAACTAAACGTAAGTTTGTATGTTGAGAACATTTAACTTTTGAAATAATGCTTTTAAGTTTGAAAACCATGACCTTATTTATCATTAAAAATCTAAGTCAAGAGAAGTCTTGCCTAAAACCATAAAGCTAGCAAGGCCACACGATAACCTCACACCTTCTCTTGTACAGTGGGTGGGTGGTGCTTTCCCCACTGAACTACAGCCACATCACCTAAACAGAACTTACACAGCCTCAAGTCTACTATCTCAGGCTATGTGCCATTGGGGTGACATCTTCCTGAGGAGAAAATTGTTTATGGCTGTATGCACATAATAGAGGAGTTTGTTTAGAGATATACCATAGTCTTTGCAGGTTATTTTCATTTCCATGAAGGATTGCTAGTCTGCTTCACAATGCATAGGAATAAAAGAGAGCCTATGCACCTATCTTCTTCATTTGTAATATAAAAATCTTCAATCTTAATTATTCTATTTAATAAAAATTAAAGCTAAGCATTTTGTAAATTATCAATACTCATTAGCACAGGAGTCCAAAGAATAATACATTTAAAAATCACTAAGAGACCACTGTGCTTATTACATTTGCTAGTAATCATAGTCTGAAGAAAGTTTTAGCATCTTCAATGTTCTTAGAAACACTCCTAATGGCAGGATCACTGGCGCTACCTATCACTCCACCTGTGTGGCAGGCTGACCTAGGAGCCTACAATCTAGAGACCAGCCAAAGGACATACATAGCAGGACATCGTCACAGAGGGGGTAAAAAGAAAAAAAAAAAAATCTTAGTATGATCAGAACTACTATACTTCCTTAAATGGTAAGGATAATTAGAAAATAATAAACATCTTAAGTCCTAGATAATGTATAATACTTAAATCCCTGATTTATACTTATTTTGGGTGTATCTTCAATAGACAATAATGGAATATGTTCTCCACAACAATCTGCTCTGTCTGATGCAGTCTCACTAGTAGCTCTGGCTGGCCTCTTCTCCCATAACCCCTCCTCTGCCTCATGAATGTTAGGATTACAGTCATGTGCTGTCATCCCCAGTTAAGACCACCTATAAGAAGGAGTGTAGTTAATACTTTAACTATAAAACTCTCTACCTGAATTAGTAAAAAAATTTTACATGTATAATACTTTTGAAATGATACATGCATGTTCAAATACAGATAGTGCCAAAGTGTACTATTTCTTCATTGTTACTGTTTGTTATTAATTTACTATGTATGTATGTGTGTAATGTTAGTGAGTATGGGTGCAGACATGCCTAGTATGCATGTGGAAATTGAAGGACACCTTTTGGGGAGTCTGTTCTCTATCACCTTATATCTGAGTCAGAATTCTTCCTGCTGTTCTCTGCTACTGAGGTACCTACAAGAGCTTTCAGTCAACCCTTAAGCTTCTCCAGGAATGCTGGGACTACAGAATTGAACTACATTCAGTTTTATGAGGTTCCCAGAATCAAACTCAGGTACACAGTAAGGGCTTTACCCTCTGAACCATCTCTTCAGCCCCAAAGTGGTTCTTGAGAGAACTTTAGTGTCATTTATGAATGAAGGTAAACATTATTAACACAGTGCAACTCTTATATAGGCGCATGTTTTAGTGTGTAATCTTACTCATCCTTTAGCTGGCTCAGGAACCTTCTTAGGGCTAATACAAAATGAACGACTGTGCATGTTGCTGAAATAGTCTTGAGAATAACATTTTTAACTCATTCCTAATCAAATAACTATAATAAAGAATGGGAAAAAACCAAACTAACATAGGTTAGACAATTAATGTGGCACTTGAGTCTACTATTTCAAAATTTCAAAGCAAAGTTATGTATTTAAACTTATATTTTAGGGACAGGGAGATGGCTCCAACATTAAAAGCATTGGCTGCCCTTCCAGAGGACCAAAGTTCGATTCCCAGCACCCACATGAGAACTTACAACCATCTGTACCTCCAGTTCTTGGGTTTCGATGCCCTCTTCTGGCCTCTGTGGGCACTGTACACATATGGTGCACAGACATACATGAAGGCTAAACACCCATAAACATTAAGTAAACGTAAGTATTTTTAAATTCTTTTTTAAATTCTATTTTAAATTAGAAGCATACTAAAAAGTGCCTACCTCTAATTCTACATCAGCTCGCACATACTGCCGGGTCTTTGGATGATTAAGGAGGTGCAAAATTGTAGTAATGAGGGCCTCGTTTATTCGACTTAATTGGCAATCAATCACATTTTTCAGTATCGTGTTTAGTCCGCCTCGAAGGGCTACCACCTCTGGGTTCTGAAGTGCTAAAATGAAAGAAAGACTAATTATATTCATAGTACTGAGTATTTAAATCCTACTTTTTTCCTTAAGTCTTAGTTTCCTTTGGATTTGAAAACTTTCTAACTACATTTACAAGTAAAAGATATCAGGTTCCTACTGATTTAATATCTTTATTTAATTTAAAATCATTTTAGTATCATTCCCCAAGCCTGACTTTTAAAATGTCTTTGACCATATTTTGTCATATTCTTTGGGCATAGTTTACTGAATATTTTTCTTCAGTTTCAGAGTTCATTTCACTGTGGAGAAATTAGTCCCATAGTCTTTTTTCAAATACTTTATAGAACTTGTTGTTTTTAATTTTGATTTAAACAGTATGTACCACTTACTTTCATAAAAATACATGCATGCATGCAAACAACACACACACACACACACACACACACACACACACACACACACACACACACACGCGCGCGCGCGAGAGAGAGTTTGTAATTTTAAGATGAAAAGCTCCTCTCTTTATCTTCCTTTGAAGACCAGGACTGTACCTGAATGTAGTCTGTGCTTTTTTGCTGTGGGATTTCTGTTTGGAAAGTAGGCCTGGAAGTCAGCACTGAGCGCAGGCAGAGTGCTGGGATCACAACTGTCTGTCACCATACACCTTAATCTCATCTGACACGTATACAGCTTAATGACTTAAGTTCCATTTATTTCACTCCGCCATGAAGCTCAGTTTTATTGAGATAAATGACATTATGGAAATAATCTCAATTTTCCCTCATGAATATTTTATCAATTATCTACCATATTTCTCAAATTGATTTTTATACTTTACTTTTTTTTTTCTTCTTTAGACACAGGGTGGCTGTATTTGCAAGCTGCTTTAACAGTTGGTCTCTTACTGGCTCTGTCTCCCAAGTGCTGAGATGACAGCTATGTGTTACTATGCCCATCTTTCATTTTTATACGTAATGATCTGACAACATATTTTTTAAGTAGAATATACAACTTTTTAAAAAGGTTTTCTCTTAAAAAAAATGAGTGATGTTAACAGTTTTTATTGTTATTTCCAAAAATGTTTCCCTGGTTTCTACGGTCATGTTTATTTTCCTGGATGATGTCAGAACTGGGCTCTCTGCTGGGTTCTGAATAAGGTAGCTGCATAGCATTGCAGTGCACAGATCTGACAATACTGACCATTCCCTCTGCGCAGACTCTGCTCCTTCTGTATGCTGGGTTACTTGTATCTTCTTCAAACTCAATTCAACTCACTAAAAAGTAACCCCCCCACACACACATCTGTATTTCCTACATATTTCTTATATGCTTATGTATTCTATTCTGATTACTAATGCTGAAATATATCAGATTTGAATTTTCACAATCCCATAGTAGGAACTGTGTGAGTCATCTCACTTGATCCTGCTTTCCTGTATATCTTTATAGTGACAACTAGCTGCTTTCTAATTCTTGAACTTCATTTATTACTTCACCAATGTAAACAATGTTTACTAAGGCTGTTGCCCAAAACATAAGGTACAAAGTGACTGAGGAAGATATAGAGTGTCAACCCCTGGCCTTTACATGTGTGTGCACACACACCATGCTACCCATACAAAAAAGTTAACACTGTTGACCTGACAGAAATCCTTTCTCTTCTGTTAATTTTTCTCATAAGTGTTCTCATGGTTTCTTCTGTTGTGCATGGTTACTTTGAAGATTAGTCCCTTCTATGTTTTCAGTAGCACTTTATAACTACTCTATTATATTACTTAATTACAAGTATAGCTGTTCAGATTTTTCTAATTATCTAAATGTGTTTCTGGATAGAGTGACTTGCTTCCTTATCTATTACTGTACACAGGTAGAGTTTTGGTTCACAGGTTGGTGAGCCTTTTAGAGCCTTCATTTCCTCAGTATTTGCAATCTCTTCTATGGCTTCTGATCTAGCATGGATTTCTACTTTTGTGCAACTGGATATTAGCATTTATTTTTAAAACCCATTTATTTCAGTGAGTTTTCAAGAATATGTATTTTTAAATCTTCCAATTAGAAGAACTCCTATTAGATTTTTCTCCCTTATTAAGTAGTTTCTCAATTTGGAATTTTCCAAAGTTCAAGTATGTATTTCAATGTTTTTTTCTTCTACCTACTATAAATGAAAGCTGAGCAATCTGTCTTTCATCCTGATAATAAACTTTAATTTCACCATGTTTTCACTCTGCTTACCATGAGATTTGGTATTTCCTGTCTTTCTGGTTCCTCACCCATTCACATTTCGCTTCACTTTGCAATACATATCAATCAATAGTTTTCTAGGCATTCCATTCATTGGCATATTGTAACATTTTTATAATTTTCATAATTGTTATTATCATATTTCTGATCTCGTTTTTGTATCAGGACAGATTATGGACAGTGCTTTTAGTCTTTAGTGGTAGAATGGCTCTTATTATTTTTAGCTTATACTTTATTCATTTATTATCCTAAGATGAAATATGATCTCCACAATTTCTACTTTTTGACAGTACCAAACCAAACAAATACATGAACAAACAAACCCCATTATTTTCTTTTTACTTAAAACTATGATAATAAACGAGATTAAACTTTTAAAATGTAGTGATTAGCCATGTGGGTATTTGGAGACTATTTGCTTTGACTATTTTCCTTTACACTTATTTTGCTTGTCTGCTCTGTGACACTCATTTGTTTGCTGCCATATAATAAACTCTAGTTATTGAGATCTCCACTTGATTAGCTGGTAATTGAGAATCTGCTATCCTCTCAGTGCCACAGAAGCATGCACTCATGTTTTTACTGTTTTCACTCTAACCCCTGTTCCCTAATAAAACAGGGTTATTAGGATTCACTTTGTGCAGTCTAGACTATTTATCAAGATATAGTATCATCAATGTCAGAAGGCTAGACTGTAGTAGCTATTGTTATTAATACTGGATTACAGACAATCAAGTTTCTTAATGAATAAATCTGAAAATTTATGACAATATAATTTCTGAATTATTTGACAAATGATGTATCTAATATTCTATCACAAATGTATATTTTCATATTTCTGAAGCAATAGATAAAACATTTTTCTTTTAAATACATTAGGGAATATTACATGTACTTTATAGAACATTTCTTCATTACGTGAAGAAAATTCTGACCTAGTTCACAGATAATGGCAATGCATGCCCGGACCATTCTGTCTCGTTCCTGAAGTCCATCATTTCCAACTGCAATTAAGGAGTTGGCCACAGAACTAGGAAACAAGGAAGCATTCACAGTAATCATCTGTAACAGAGAAGAATCAGAAAATAAGTAATTTAGGTTTAGTACATTTTAAAATTCATTTTATTCAGAGAGAGAGAGTTAAAAACATAAAATTCTTGTAAGATTGAGGCACCAATTTTAACATTCAGCTTTGTATGAACTGCTATTATTATTACTATCAAGTTTTTTCTAATAATTTAAAACTAAACTGATTGCTAAACAAGACTTCCTATGTCTAAGATTTTAAGTCCCATGAGAACGGGAATGGCAGCTTACACGGCTCCTCGGTGTCCACAATGCTGCTCAGGGACATGAGCACGGTGACCATACAACAGTGCTTTCTAGCTCATGTCCCTGACGCTTACCTCTGCTCCTCCTCAGCTATCAGGAGTTGTTGCTATGCCAGAAGGAAGACTGACTAATACTGAATCTCTTGATGTGAAAAACTGTGAGATAGACCATACAGAAACTCTGTGATAAAACTGGGCGAACCTTGTGTAAAAGGTCAAATTGGCAATAACTAACTGCAGTTCTGGAAACAGGTCAAGAGTGAATACATTTGATTTAGAAAGCAGGAAGAAAATAAAGCAGGTGGCGAACTACCTACCTAGAGCAAGAAAAGAGGAGGTGGTTTTATTTTGATAGAAAGAAAAAAAACTTCTCTTGGAGAAGTTACTGGAGTTAGGAACCTGCTCAAGAGTAAAAACTTGTATTCTGACACAGGATACAAGATGTCTAAACAACAGCCAGGTAAGGTCTATGAGGACCAAAGGAACACTCTGTGCTGGTCAGCCTGGCTATAACACAGGTGGCTTATGTCACTCAAGCAGCACGAAGTAATAATACATGGTTTAAATGAAGTTAAAGAATACCACTTCACAGTCATAAAAGCAATTTATTTTCAATCACGAGACTCTAAGAAGGGTTTCTCATCAATTCTTTCTACAAACCAAAGAAAGGAGGACAAGCAGAGCAGGGTAGAAGAAAGTCATCTTCCTGGGGAGGAGGAACTTAGCCTCTCCCGGTTTATATGTTAATTTTTACTAGTGTATTAGTATACTTAAGAGATTTACAGAAAGGTAAAACAAGAGCACTCTCCTCACTAACTTTCCTCTCAGAAAATACACTTAAAAAAAAAAAAAGATGTTAGACATATTGTTTATAGCATATAAATTACTTTTTTTTTTTTTTTTTTTTTGGTTTTTCGAGACAGGGTTTCTCTGTGTAGCCCGGGCTGTCCTGGAACTCACTCTGTAGACCAGGCTGGCCTCGAACTCAGAAATCCACCTGCCTCTGCCTCCCAAGGGCTGGGATTAAAGGCGTGCACCACCACCGCCCGGCTATAAATTACTTTTAATGTAATCTATGTTGAAAATATAGCTCCAACTTCCAAACTGTTCTATAATTTTTATTTCTTGTCATGAGTACTCATAGTATTAGGAAGAATTTATGAATAAACAAAAAATATAAGTCATTTTAAAATATAAATGAGAAGCCAAATCACAGTTCTAAGCTAACAATTTTCTTAAAACAAAAGTTTCCAAGCCTATTCCCAGTATCACGTTAGTAGAATTTCAATCTTCTTTGAAGATTCCTTATTCTTTACTACAGTGAACTTATGGACCATTACTAAACCATTAAGGTTAATGGGGAAAAAAGGAAAAGAAGAAAACAAGTCAGTATATTAACTCTGCAGTCTACTATCTGAAACACACAACAGATTTGAAGATATAGTGAAAAGAAAAGGAGAAACAGCTAATAAATTCAATCGATAAATAATTTTAAGCTGAATTTAGTGATACGTGCCTGCAATTCTAGCATTAGGGAGGCTGAGGCAAGAGGAGCAAGAGTTTGAGGCCAACCTGGGCTTTGTAGTGTACTTCACCCAGCTAAGCCACCTACTAAGACCCAGCTTTAAAACATCAGTAATTGGGCATTTTCACATCCACAGACATACACTGCATTAGTTTTATGAACAAGCTTCTTCCAACGGAAAGCTATGATACTTGTCTTAGGATGTGTCCTAATCCACTGTACTTCCTGTTTCCTTTCCTGGTTGGTCATAAGGCTATCACACCTACAACAGACAGTGAATTCTGGGGAGAAACCTCAGAAACTTTGTGAACTGCCTTTAATCAAATCCTTTCCTCCACTTAAACTGTAGCATTTTATACTGCAAAGCTGTCAGTCAAATTGTTTGTCACAAGTGCTCATGGGCTGTGGCCAACTTCACCTTGAAAGCAATGAGCTCCTGTATGTGACATCCATTTCATGCCATTAGCTAGGAAGATTCACACATTATAGACAGATGAAGATAGTTGGGGACAAATAATCCATTCTCTAATGACTACATTACATGTAGCTGTAACTACATTTGTATGTCCACTGCAGAAATACTCCTTAACACGACCATTTTCTAAGAATACTGTTCTAGCTATCCCCAATCACATATACTAATCACACAAATATTCATGCTTCACATGTTTAACAGGTCTACTTCATAAAATTTCATAACAAAATTAAAGTGTTTAATGAAAATTCGTTCATTAAATTTCAGGAAGACTATTCTCCAGCAATGTAAATACATACAGCACTCCTGCCTTCTGCCCTCACACGGAGCATACCTTCCTGACTAAGCGAAGGGCTTGTGTCCTCTCCACCTCGTTGCTCTGCTGTATGTCAATGCACCTAAATAACAAACAATGCATTAGTCATTGGGAAATCCTGTGTAACAATATCTTACAGAATAGAAGATAAGATTTATCTTCATAATTCAGTACAGTGTATTAAAACTGTAGCACATGCTTTTTCAGTAACTGCAAATATTTAATGTATCTCTAGTTATAAATATTACTAGAAATATGAGATAAAATCTCAAGAGGTTAAAGGTGATACACCTATAAAGAAAGAATCACAACATACAAACAAAGCTAAGTATCAGAGATGCATGGAAAGACTTCTCCAACCTGATAAGTCACAGCAATGTATATAAACTCTAAAGAAACCATTTCTACATTGTCTTAGTTTCTGATTTTAATCACAGGTTAAATTGTAACTATAATGCCTGTCTTATTCAATGTAAGATCCTATTTCAGCCAGCCAGGACTACATATTAGTAAGATCCTGTCTCAAAAAAAAAAAAAAAATCTACTTTACTAAATAGCTTAAATTCAGAATTCTTTGTCAATAATATTTGAACAAGTATCACTTAGATAACATTTCTTTATAAAATGTAATAAATTTTGTTTTATGTGACAACAAAATTACTCAAAACTTATGTTAGGCAGTTCTATTTTAACGAATATTTTATAGTTAGATAAGTTACTATTCAAAGTATTTCTGGTTTATCTAAATGGAAATAAAAAATAAATGAGGACAAGCTAGAGTGCTTGCTCGAGGTTGGAGTCCAGCAATACACACTCTCACTCACACACACACACACACACACAAAATCATGTGGATGAGATTTACATTTTTAGGTATTACCAGAAAGCTTGGATCATACCCAATCCTCTGCCCAAACCAAGTATAAAGGTTGAAAACCTTCCTTCAGCCAAGTGCTACTCAAAGGAAAATGAGAACCCTGAAAAGACCAGCTGAGGAGTCTCACGGTCCATCAGGCCGTCTCCACTGGGATCGTGGTCAGCTCCAGCTGTAGGGCGGTAGAGCCAAGACAACTGACAGACTTAACGTGAAGCCAGGTAAGTGCCCAAAGGAGGAAGGACAGGAGTATGAGCTTAACAATCTGTGTCAGTGTTCTCACCACAGCACTGGACCGGTTCTATGGTGTGCAGAGGCAGGATTAGAAATACTTAACTAACAAAGATTCTCCGGCTGGGGCTGGCCAAGGAGGAGGCTCTGCTAAATGCCCACAGTCCTAGCTTCAGACTCCAAATCACTAAACCTAAACTAGTGCAGTAAGGTAAGACTCTTGATTAAAACTCTCTTAAAAGGAAAATGATACCATGATCCAGTACTGGCAATCATTTTTTTTTTTGTTTGTTTTTTTGTTTTTCGAGACAGGGTTTCTCTGAATAGCCCTGGCTGTCCTGGAACTCACTCTGTAGACCAGGCTGGCCTCAAACTCAGAAATCCACCTGCCTCTGCCTCCCAAGTACTGGGATTAAAGGCGTGCGCCACCACTGCCCGGCCAGTACTGGCAATCTTAAACATGAATGTTTGTATATAGTTGTTATAAGCCATGATTTAAAGCAAATACCCAAACAAAAGTCTCAAGAACTCCAAATTTAAAAAAAAAAAAAGGACAACAGAAAAATAGAATACAGATGATTTACATATAAGAACTTCAAAAAAATAACTGGCTGGTATGTCTGTGAAAATAGTGACGGGGAAAACAAAGCAGAAGCAAACTTTTATGAAGATAATTCACACAGCAACAACTGAAGCAAAACACTAAAGAGGACTTATTGCCAGGACAGACCGGAATAAAATTAAATGAAGAGTAAGTCTTGACCTATGACATTAAAAAACCAAACAAACAACAAACAAAGTAGCAAAGGTTAAAAATACAGTAAGGGTCCAGACACAGGGGTGATTAAGATGATCCAACCCAGTGCACATGGAGTGCCATGGGAGAGTAAGCTGTAACACACAAAACCCTTCTGCAGTCACAGGGGATGGTACACAGGTTACAAAAGCGCCAGACAGAAAGAGCACTGACTGAAACACGCAGAGCACACTGACATACACACACTGAAAATAACTAGCAGATGGGTCTGGCAGTTAAGAGCTGTTGCTATCTTGTAGAGGACCCCCAGGTCCCACATGGTGGCTCAGAGTCATCAGTAACTCTAGTTCCAGAAGGTCCGGTGCATTTTTTCTGACCTCTTCAGGCACCAGGCAAGTAAATGGTACATATGGTGCAAAATACTCATATAGTTAATAAATTATCTTTAAATAAAGAAAAATTAATAGTAGCAAATTAATCTTCAAACTAGCAGATCAAACCAGAGATGTTGACGAACATAAAAGCAAATTCCTTCATAGCAAAAATAAATTTAAAAAACAAGATATGATCAATGTGGAAAAACGTTACAGATGAGAAAACAATACTGTATACTTATGTATGTTATTTATACATGTTAATTAACATATAATGTAAAATGTAAGAACAGGAAAAGAAGTCTCTAAGGAGAAAACTATTTTACAGTTGCTTGAAAGCATAAAGAGTTTCTGTTATGCTAAAAATACTCTCGGTCTTGGTTTTACTTGATCTTGTGCCTTTGGAAAAGTTAGCAAGCTTTACACAACAACTCTGTGCAGGCTTGGCTGGATACTGAACTCAACACACACTTTAAAGGCATAAGGAACACAGGCATAAGGAACGTAAGGAACTCTGGGCACATTACCTAGCTATTAGATAGTCCACTTTCAGTTTTAGCACCTTCTGCAGAATACTGGAATCCTGTATGAGATAACGCAGCGCTCGCAGCCCGGCTGCTCTCACTTCCTTTGCCTCATTTAATAAAGCTAAGCGCAAACTGTAGGGAAACAAAAACGTTCTGTCACCTGAGCTGCAAAGACACCACAGTTCAGTGAAGGCTGCCTCGCCCTCATCAGAAATGCTTGGGAGAAGGCTTTCTGATTCCTTGTATTTTTAGACCAGGACTACTTTCAAGATTATTTCAAACTGAGTATCTCTTATCTGAAAATCTAGAACCCCAAACATTTTGAATTTTTGAGATGACTTTAACAGTCTCGGATTTTGGAGCATTTCAGATTTTTCGTACTTCAGGATATTCTCCCATATCAAGTTCTTTCTTGGCTGAGATATCCCAAACTTTTTGTTATATACAATTAATTCTATTTAAGAAAACCCAACCAACCAACCAACCAAACAAACAAACAAAAAAACACTACAAAGTAAAGAATTTTATTTGGTGATGTCTTTATTCTGTGTTTTTGCCAAATAGTCACACTAATCCAGCCAATGCTGAGTTTTATTCATCTTCTGGCATATTGTATAGATGCAAGAAGAAATCCTATAATCGTTTCAAACTGTATCCTCAGATGTTTCTACAATGTCCCCTTTATTTGCATCTGTGCTTCCACATGTCCCAAAGGATACTTAGTCTAATCCAGTAACAAGATATTTAGCAGTAGCAAATACATACTACTAAATTAATGTTAACATTCATATAGAACATCAAAAAGTGGCAAGAAAACTGCCTATTAGCATAAATTAACATAAATAAATTACCTATTAGCATACAACAAGTTTGGAATGGGTAAATACTTTCTTAGGTAAAATCTAGGGTTTTTTGTTGTTGTTGTTCCTACGTTTCCTGGAAAGAATGAGAAATTCCAGTCTGTAAATTTAATATTTAATTATAATTTTTGAAGACGCTCAGGTAACTCTGAACATTTAGGTTTAGTTCTTTGTATCCATCAGTACAAAACCTCAACTAAGGCTCACACACAACAAAGTCACTGATTGTTCCTGAATTTTTCTTTCAGCCAAACACCGTTTCTATAGAACTGAGCATGTGCTGCTGACATCCTAGCAATAACTTAAATTGTTACAATGGAAGTTACTAAAATAAGGGATGGAAGAAAAGACTGAACTAAACTCACCAAATAATGATGTCTTCATAATTAAAGCCCAGTTTTTCTTCACTGTGGCCAATGTCACAAAGAAGCTGTTAAAAAAAAAACACAAAAATATCTTGCATATGACTTTAGATTTATATGTTTGTCTATGTACAATTTTAGGCTCAAAAATAGGACTTTTTACTTAATTTCTAAAAAATCTATAATCCTATAATAAAAATACACTACATGATTTCTATCATCTTAACTTTTACTTAACCGCAGCTTTAGCGTGACCTCTCCCCCCACTTTCTCAACTGCTGTCTTTTGTCTTTTGCTGTGTTTCTCTCCCATAGTGTTGCTGTCTTATTCACCACTCACAGTAGTCACCCCTGCGTTTACAAGCACTGCTGATTATCTAACAGACAACATTCCTACACATGTCCTCCATGTCGGGCGCTTTCAGTACTTGGGCCCCATTCACTCTTAACATTCCCTTCCCTGTTTTTCTTTTTATCTTTCAGGATGCGTAAGATATCACTGCTGCTAACTGGTTGTCTTTCTACTCACACATAGTCAGTAATAGCTTATATTCACACCCATTTTCCCTTTATTGTTCTTCCCTAATGTCACAGTTCCCCACTGGTCACAAGCTCTGTTGCTGTTACTGGTGATATTGTTTGCTGATATTCTGATCCTACTTTTGCTTAGGTTTGTAGTTAACAATTTTCCATGTTTGCTTTTGTCTGGAAATCACTTTTAGTTTGTAAAGGCATTTTTGGTGAATACACTGAATTTAGTTTAGCTGCTATTTTCTTCCTAAAGTTTTGAGCTACTTAGTTGCTCAAAGTCTAGAGTAAATCTTGCTGTCTGCTCTTTCAAAACATGTCTCTTTTCCTCAGATTCTTTCAACCATTTCCTTTCTCATCATTGGTTGTCATCAGTTTTACTTTGATTTGTTCAGCTGTGATTTCTTCTGTATCCACTTTGCTTAATAAATAACACTTTGTGAATCTCTGGTTTTGAGTATTTTACCAATTTTTTTAACATTCCATATATTATCTCTTCAAAACCACTCTGTCCAAATCTCATATCTTCTGCTGGCAAAAAGGTATATGCACCTTCATTAAGTCACCTTTTTTTTTTTTTTCATTTTCTCTTATTTCAACTGTTGCATATTTTCTACTGACTTCATCTTCTAATGTCTGTACCTTCTCTATAACACCAGTGGTTCTCAATCTGGGCTCTGAACGACCCTTTATTAGATGACCTGCATATCAGATATTTACATTAGGATTTGCAACAGCAAAATTATTATTATGATGTAGCAACAAAAATAATGTTATGGTTGGGATCACCACACCATGAGGAACTATATTAAAGGGTCACAGCATTAGGAAGGTTGAGAACCACTACAGTAACACATCTAGGGATTTTTAAATTTTAGATAATGTACTTTTCTCTTAAATTAAAACTTTCTAATATTCTAGTGAAAAAAATCTTATTTTTTTCATCCATTTTCTCCATAGTTCCCTCTATTTCTTTGATATTTACAGAGTTATCCAAAGTGTAAACTGATACAGATGCTCTCATCTTTGGGGCTCTTTTTAATTTCTTTTGATCTGACCGTGTAGTCAGTCCTGCCCTTTGCTGGCTTCTGTGCTCTTTGCAGACTGGGCCACTTTTCCTTAGTGAGGTCGCCTGCTCTCTGGCACTGACGGTACTCAGTACAGGTTAGAGGGCTGCTCTCTGAGGACCCCCACCCCCCAGATCGTCCTCACCTCTAAGGCTTCAACTGAAGGCTTCTTACTAAGAGCCCTAGTTCCCAGGATAATAAATTTAATTTCTATCTTATAAAAATACTACAAAGTTCTACGTCAAATTTTCTGCCTATCTTAGGCACTAAGTATCCCATTCTAGTCACCCTCGAGGTTCAACAAATCCATGAAGGGGAAATCTTCTGCACCTGTCTTCAGAACAACACGTGGCCCTGTTTCTTTCTATGCTTCAAGTCAGTGAGTTTTCCTTGAGTACAGGAGAAGGAAGCCTACTTCTACAGGAGTCTTTCTCTGCACCTCTGACCTCTGGACTTCTTGATAGCCAAGTAGTTTGGTGTCTTTACCTCTGGTTTTTTTTTTTTTTTTTTTTTTTCCAGGGGTAGGGGATGGTTAGGGGTGTTCTCTGTGTAGCCCTGGCTGTACTGGAACTCTGTCTCCTGAGTGCTGGGATTAAAGGCATTTGCACAACCACCCAGGTTGGTTTTGGGTTCTAGTTGTTTAGAGAGAGCACTGTTTACAAGCCACCTACACAGGTGACTACATGTGGTTCTAATTTAGGTATAAAATTTGAAAACTTGTTTCTATTCAAAAGTTGACAAATACAACATAAAACCGTGTTTCCTAAAACCTGAAAAATAGATCTAAAACTTAAAATTGAAGTACCATATAAGATTTATTGTTGAAGAGGATATAAACTTAAAATATTTCACAAAATTTGGAAAAAGCATCAAAAACAAAATCTACTTTTGTAGATTTATAGATTTATAAGCATTACACCTACACTATTGGTTTATAATACTAAATAACTGTTCTTTTTTCATCAAAGACTTCTCTCTACAACAGATGCAGACCATTGCAGAAAACTACATTGGATCAAAATGCAACTACAGAGCCTGTTCCCAGCTGACAACCCATCGACAACACAACTCCTACACCCAGGCTCAGAGATGGAAAGACTGTAAGAGCTACAAGAACAAGTAGTTGCTGTAAGATTGTTCCTCACAAGAACACCAGAGAAACTACACCCAGGAAGTCTCACAAAAATGGCTGGCTAAACATGACCTGAACCAGGAAAACACCCACAAATATGCTATGGAGGAAGACAGAAACTCAGGAGGCCTCATTCCCAGACAAAGAACTGTACAATTAAGGAATGCAAAAAAAGTGGAAAAATAGTTTTCAACAGGAAAAGCACAATTGTTTCTCCAATAACAAACGGTCAGTCATCCCTGACCGTTGGATGGGGCGGTGACTTAGGGCTGGAGAGATGACTGAGCAGTCAAGAGCACTGGCTAGTGTAGCAGAGGATCTGGGTTTAATGCCCAGCACCATGGCAGCTCTTAACTGCAACTCCAGTTCCGGGGGATCTGATGCCCACTTCTGGTATCTGCAGGCACAAAGACACACATGATGCACAGACATATAGTCATGCAAACACTCATGCACATAAAATAAGTGAATCTAAAACAAAAAGGGGGAAAAGGAGAAACCCAGTGATGCACTGTCAATATGAACTGTTTCATATAAAATTAGGACCTAACATTTCATTGTCATAACTATGTAACAAACTAACTTCTTTTCATTTTAGTCAAGTTACTTTAGGTTTGTTAAATTTGCTGCCTACTGATAATAAAATTAATACCAATCAATACCATTAGAAAGTTATAGTCCTGCCGGGCAGTGGTGGCGCACGCCTTTAATCCGCGCCAGGCGGATTTCTGAGTTCGAGGCCAGCCTGGTCTACAGAGTGAGTTCCAGGACAGCCAGAGATACACAGAGAAACCCGGTCTCAAAAAAAAAAAAAAAAAAAAAAAAAAAAAAAAGAAAGTTATAGTCCTGTCATAAACATTTCAATTGTATAAGTAAATGCTGAAGATAGAAATCTGCAAACAGGCTAAGATTCACTTGCTTATTAACACTCCACACTCATCACCGTACCCCACCATGTCGGATAATATGACTTCCTCACATAATCATACTCACAAAGGAAGGGCTACTTCTAAAAATGTCAAAACGAATTTGCAAATCATCTCTAAAGAATATTTTTCCTTTGAAAATATTTAAAATTTTATTTTTATTACTTCTGATTATGTGTAGGTATATGTGTCTGTATGTGAATACATACAGGTGCCTTCAGAAGCCAGAAGCTTCAGCTACCTTGGAGCTGGAGTTACAAAGGGTTGAGTCAGTGCTGGGAACTAAGCCCTGATCCTCTGGAAGAGCAGCACATGTTCTTAACACAGGCATTTCTCCAGCCATAAATTTTCTTATTAACACAGCCAATTTTAAAATATATAATAATAAATTAGAACTAGGGTTAAATAAATATTTGCCCTATTTATAAAAACACAGAATAACCCAAACTTTAAAAAATTTTCACACATAGGAGAATTCTACAGCATAGTCTTAAAAGATATTTATTTGCCAGGCACTGGTGGCGCACGCCTTTAATCCCAGCACTTGGGAGGCAGAGGCAGGTGGATTTCTGAGTTCGAGGCCAGCCTGGTCTACAGAGTGAGTTCCAGGACAGCCCGGGCTACACAGAGAAACCCTGTCTCGAAAAACCAAAAAAAAAAAAAAAAAAAAACCAGAAAAGACATTTATTTGTTTGCTTACTATATGAGAGTGGTTTGCCTACACATATATGTATGCCCAATGTGCATGTCTGGTGGCTGCAGAGGCCAGAAGAGGGTATATGATCCACCAGAAATAAGAGTTACAGGAGGTTGTATGCTTGCACAGGGGTGCTAGGAGTCAAATTTTAGTCCTCTGGAAGAACAGCAGCCAATGCTCTTAACCATGGAGCCATCTGTGGCGGTTTGAATGAGATGTCCCCCATAAATCTTAGGCATTTGAATACTTGGTCCCCAACTGGTGGTTGTTTGGGGAGGATTAGGAGCCTTGCTAGATGAAGTATGTCACTGTGGGTGGACTTTGAGGTTTCAAATGCCTGTGGGCTCTGAGCTGCTGCTACAGTCAACATGTCTGCTGTTTGTTGTCATGCTGCCCTGCTGCCCTGCCACAGAGATGCACCCTACCGTCACACAGGATAGATTCACATCCCTCTGTAACTCTTAAGCCCCCAAAGCTCTTCCTTTATAAGTTGCTGTGGTCATGGTGTTTTATCAGAGCAATAGGTGGTACCTAAGATCATCTTCCAGCCCTTCTTTATTTACTGTTTTGGGACTGGACCCAGAGCCTATTCATGCTGGGCAAGAGCTATCCTTCATCACTGTTTCCCCACTCTTTAACTTTGTGAGACAGGGTCTGACTAAAGAGCTCAGACAGGCCCCTGAATTTGAACACATGTATATGTCTTATTTATTTGTGTGTGTGTGTGTGTGTGTGTGTGTGTGTGTACACGCACGTGCACCACCAGCGAGTGTGTAGATCAAGGACAACTTGCAGAAGTCAGTTCTTTCTTTCTATCACGGGGGTCCCTGGGATTAAGCTCAGCCTATTAGGCATAGCAGCAACTCTTTTACCACTGAGTCTCTCACTAGATCAAGTCCTTGAACTCAAGATCCTTTCGCCTCAGCCTTGAAAGTAGCTGGGATTACAGACTACACCACAAAGCCTAACTCTCAGAAGGTTAATTTATACATACATTCAAAACACACAGGTGAACATAAAAAAAAGGGAATGGTATATTTAGAAAAGGAAAGCATTCTATGGTATACTGCAATGTGAAAAAATGGAAGCTGCAAATCAATATATGCATAGTTGGATATAGGCACATACAAACCTGTATTTACAATACACTGGTATCTGAAACTCATCGAAAACTACTTTGTATACACATAATAAATTATAAATAAAACTGAGCACTTTACAAAACACTGTATTTAGTTCATTTAATTCTTATAATGTAAACAAAACAAACCAAACAAAAGACACTCACATAAACATATTTACCCAATGTTTGTTACCGCAAAAACTAAGTACCTTCTAGCAAATAACCTCTGGATTATGGTAGAGTGCTTTGGAGAAGGGTAGCAAATTAGAGAAGGATTTCACTTTTTACTGTAAAGTCTTCTATGCCATTTTCACATTTTATAATTGCTTCACATATACACCCCTAACATTAAAAAAATAACAAATAAAGATGCTTTCAAAGCTTTAAAATTTTTAGAATGAAAAGGATCTAAAGTATCCTCGTCTTTAGAAAGCAGGTGGTTAAACTGTGAACATGTTGTCTGCTGTAAAAATAGAACACCAAAATTATACTCATCATCAGTCTGCCATACACACTGCTGGATCTACTGAGATGATGTCAGAGGATAAGCATGGTGTGGCAGTCAAGTGATTAAAAGATCACATCACTAGTCTGCTTGCTTCATGGCTCATGAAGAGGTTTTAGGAAAGAAGTTCACCCTATACATTAGCACAATTAACACCAATGGCTACAGTTAACACTGTACAGTAAAGCAAATGCTAATTACAACTAAAGCCCATACTTAAAATGAAAAATCTTACCAATCTAATATATTACAATCAAAGTCTGGAACAGGATAGATCTGGGATAAACTGAAGACTAGAAAGCCACGAAGTACTTCATGGGTCTGAGAAGCTTAGTTTAAAGGGATAGTACTCTCTAGCTTACAACCAATAGCTAAAATTCAGAAGAGTTGTGTTCTAGTACAAACAGAAGAGAATTTCCAACTAGCTCTTTGTCTTCTAGTACTATAATTATTATCTTTTCATTTTCTTATCCAATCAAGCTATTGAGTTTTTTGAGAATCTCTACATTACACTAAGTCGCACATGTACATGCCGATTTCATAGATATGCCACCTCAATACGTATTTTTATACCCAGCTCTAAGAATATGGATTTCAGAGACTATTACAATCAAATCCAGCATGTGCTTGTGTGTGGTAAGTGAGGGAATGTTATGACAAAGTCCACACACATTCACTTGGAGCAGCAGCAGTTATTAAACGGAGGCACTTCATCTCCTAAGGAACATTTAACTATTCATGTGGACATTTTTGCTTATTACAATTGGGGTGTGTTAAATCAATGTTCCTGTCATATAGTGTGGACAGAGCCAGAAACAAGCCTCTGCCTTCTTCCAAAACAATTACCAAGAGTGCTAAACAATGAAGAACCCTGATCTACCATCTACGGCTCAACAATTAAGCAGGCTTATCTTCCTTAGAGTTAGTGAAAAACTAGTAAACAGGTAAAAAACATAATCAAAAATAAGCTCCAAACTGCCATGCAGTCTGCTATAGAGCTATCTTAGAAACCAGCACAATCCTGCATTTAATGGTGCTAACAGTACTGTGAAATTTCTCCAAGATTGGTCTCTATTAGTTAGGGTTAGACTTAACTGAAGCTTCAGGCTTCTCCTATATCATTAGCCAAAGTAAATTTTATCAAGTCTTAAGTTAATGGATTTATTTATGAGGCAGCTCTTTAGACCGTTACTCGGGACTTACTCCATCTTACTGTAAGCATTTTCTACCAAGTCTGACTATCTGGTTTCCCAACCTATAAGTACCTGAAGACAGAGAACAAGAAGCTTGCCCTAAGACCAGCAGAAATGGCAAAAGTTAATTTTAAAATATGGTTTAAAAATACAAAATACACAGAGTCTTGAGACTTCACTACAGAAGCTACTGCACAGTCTACAGGAGGAGAAGAGGAAACAAAGTAAAGAAGAATTAGCAGAGAGAAGGGAACAATGGGGTAGAGGGAGGAGGTGGGGTAAGCACAGATCAAAGAGGGTAAGGAGAGAGAGCAGAGAAAGGGAGACAATCCCTGAATGCAGAACAAGAAGCATATATTAAGTAGAGAAAAACAAAGTTAAGTGCTATGAAAGACATTTAGATAAAGCAGGGAAAGAAAGAGAGGGAGGAGAATCAAGAAACTGATCCCCTCATTCCAAAGCCTAGACAGAAAAAACAACAACAACAACAACAAAAGAACAGAGATGGGAGAAACGATGCTGCTCTAGGAGTGAAGGCTCAAAAAAACCCCACCCCAAAAGTCCATCTTGGTTCCATCCAATTCCTGGCAGTGCTAGCCACAGCTGCTTATAAATACTGGAAACATCTCTATCATGAACTGAGGCATCTATCAGTATAAAATACTCAATTATGAAGATTTAGTATGAAAAGTTAAGTTATTTAATGTTTTATGCTTCATATAACAAATAACAATTTTAGGACAGTTTAGTGAAAGCTATAAAAATTAAACCCATGTGCTTCTCTTACCGAGCTCACATGGATTTCTATTAGACAACACTGTTCTAGAATGCTTTAGGATTCAGGCTGGTGCCGCAGTGTTGACAATAGCACTCAGAGCCATCTTACAACTACCCCTAGTTTTCAAACGACACCAAGACAAGTAGAGCCACACACTGAGGTGTGCAAAGCCAGTCATGACAGCATTCCTAAGCTTAATAAAATTGTTTTTTTACAGTTGTTAGGCAGTGGCTTATTTGAGTTACATAAAGATCAACAAGATAACATTGATACTTAATAAAAGGAAATAAAACCATAAAATGCACCTCACTTGAGCTCTAATTTCAATGCCGATGATAGGAATAAACAATCAGGAGAAGGGAAAGGAAATACAACAAACAGGTTTCTGGGAATTATGTTTGTTTCTAAGATGAATAACAGATTAATAGTCATATGTTAACAAGATGAATAAGCCAATAAGACACTGGATTATAGGCTTCGCAGTGACTTGCTTCTGTTTTCTTTCTAAGCCTACTGCATTTTCTACAATATGAACGTGTTCCTATTATTTACATTCATCTGACAGCTAGGCATGGTGATGTGCAACTGTAGTTCCAATTCCTCAGGGAAATGGCAGGTTCTCAGGGGTTCTGAGACCAGCGGAGACAACATAGCAACACTCCTCAGAAACTTAAAACAGGAAGAAATCAATGAGAAAAATCAGAAAAGTACTACTAATAAGTAAATATTCAAAAAACCTCCTAATAATTAGGAAATGTTTACTGAGTCAAATAAAAGAATGTGTCAGTACAGTTTCAAGCTACTTGCCTTAGTGAAGTTATTCAGATGGCCCAGCTTTCTCATATTTGATACTCCTTGCAATTTGGCCACATTTTGGAGAATCTCCCTCAAGTTATCAGAAGGTTCTGGTAGAAAATACAAAACAATTTAACATAAGCATTAGAGTATTACCATAACCAAACATCAAGTATGCTGTAGCAAACCTCCTGTGTTGGTTCTCAGTTTACAGCGCTGTTAGCCTTCTTCTCCCCAAATGCACAGTTGGCTGACTTCAACTACGAAACCGTAAGTCTTAACATCACAACTTTCATTTTTGTTATTAGGTGGCAACAGGAACCAAATATATTGTTCAAATTTAAATAACCAGAAACTTAGATAAAAACATTTATCGGGTATATTTTTCACAACCATAATTAAACTACTAGCTGTAATTACTGTTTTCCTTAGCAAATGAAAGTGTCCTGTTCTGCATTTAGCTTTTCTACCTAACTTCACTACAATGGTGAGGGCCATGACAATGCTGATAACTCAGCAAGCACAGCAACCAGCACCGAAACTAATTCCCTTCTGCTTTGAAGCTAGCACCTGCTACTTGAAATCACCCCCTTCATTTCTATCTTCATCTTTTATAAATTACAAATTTTGTATGAATGAAATCATTTTAGTTTTAAATGGGTTGACAAAGGTCTACATTAATGACTTAAAGGTCTGCCTAGCAATAAGAAAGAACAGGTCCTTAAAAAAATTATAAAGGTCTCATGAAGGTCTTTGCTGGTACTTTGTAATACTGTTGTTGTACTGTATCTATACAATACAGAATGAGGAAGGAAAACATGCTAATGATTTAACAAAATTTCCTACATTACCCCTTTAGGATAATGTAATTTAGAACCTATGCATTTTCCAGAGTCAAAGAGGAAAGTTCATTAAAAACCCAAGGAACCAAAGAATTCCTCAAGAAACATTACTCCTATCTTCATAACTCACAAAGTTAAGACCTAGCAGAATTGCCTTAGAGAGTAGCCACAAACTTTCTAGGCTGAAACTGTTGACATTTAAAAAATACAATCTGTTGTTAAGAGTGCAATTTTCTCTGAGTTCACTCACTCAATGGGAATCAACTGAGTGTGCCTTCTCCTCAGGTTCTGTCTCAGGCACTGTATGGAATGAAGGTCTCTCAACACATACTGCCCACATAAGAGACCAAAGGGCAGCATTCAACGGGGGCCTCAAACTATGGGAAGTTCAGTTTCTTTGTAAATAGTTGGTGAAAACACATTTCTCCAAACTGCATGTTACTTCCCAGGACAACTCACGATTAAGAAGCCCTCTTCAGTCACTGAGATACTATCTAATACTCACATGCTACAATGTTGCAATCAGGGAACTCTTGATTTATATTGGGTCAAGGTTCTCCTGGTAATGAAATGAGAAACTGTTTATTTCTTCTTTCCCTGTTAGACTGGGGTTTGGTAAACTTTTTCTGTAGAAGTTTCAGATAAAAGCCAAAGTATCTTAGGCTTTGTAGATCATAAAGTCTCTTGTATATACTTGACTGCTGTTATACTAAGAAACTGAAGAAAACATGTATGAATAGAAACAGTTTTGTGTTTTAGTCCAGACTGCTACGGAACAGGAACACCGACTAGGGATCTTATGAACAGAATTTATTCTCATGGTTCTGGAAGCCTCAAGCACAAGGTCAGAGTAAGTCTGGTGACATATGAGTAAAATTCTCTTCCCTCTAATTTCTCATTATTTCCTCACATGGTAGAGAAAAGACAAAAGACACTCTCACTATCTGTTCATGAGAGGCCATCCTCATAAAGTAAGTATCTTTCCAGAGTTCAGCCTCCTAAGAGCAGCATACCAGGGACTAGGATTTCAAAAAACAAATTGGGAATGGACACAAATACTTCATTCACTGGACTATATCTCAAAGACAGACTTGGGTAAAGGCAGTAGTCTCAGCCTGCCATCTTGACGGTCTACACCTGTAATCCCAGAGGTATATGGAAAGAACCAGAAGTTCAAAGCCTGCCTTGGACACACTGGGAGAGAAAGACAGAGGTCAGAAATGACTTTAAAAGAATGCATGTTCCATGGCAGTGAAGAGAACATAACTACATGCCCATTCCTGTTTTGTGTTTTAAAACAGTCTTAGAAGGCAGTCATGGATGGCCTTGAACTCAAGGTAATCCTCCTGTTCCTGTCTTGTTTGCTTTGTCAAACAGAGTATCACTCACTATACAGCCCCAAATTGGCCTCAAATTAGCAACCCTCCAATCTCAGCTTCCAGGTACTGGGACTACATTCTGGCATTCCCTACCATGCCCAGCTTTGCCACATTGTTAGTGTCCGTTAAAAAGGGAAAGGGTAGTTTCAAAGAACTAAGTATAATAAATATGTGCCATATATTTTACTGTGCTAATCACAGTACACACACACACAGTTTTTGCCAGAGTATCACATTTTTGTCACCATAAATTATATTATTTATGTTGATGTTTGTTTTGTAGAGTACTTCTGAATACAAAAGTAACTTTTGTTAAAAAAAGTTGGAATAACAAAGATTCAAAAACATACTAACAGTTGCCATGGTAACCATTTTTCATTGCCAATTTGACTAGATTAAAGACCCAGAGGGGCAGCAAAGCTTGACTGTTCAAATGTGAGGGTATGCATCATACCCATATACAATGCATATCCATGGACTGGCACATGAGTCTAAGTAGACCAACTGGGAGGATCTGCTCTCTGTGTGGCAGGAGCCACATCCATTTGCCCAAGCACTGAGCTAAAACAAAACCTGAGGAAACCTAAAATTAAAATCACAGAGGATTCACTTACAAGAAGGGCAAAAATAAAAATGTCTGGCACCACCAAATGCTGGAGAGGAAGTGGGCATTAAGGCCCTTGTACACTGCTAGGGGAGCATAAAAAATTATATCTCTGCGAGAAAGCAAATGGTACAACTACTATAACTATGATCTAGATATTCTACTACTAAGTTGTAGTCTAGTGAGACACTGAAATGGTAATCAACAAAATAAGACACCTAGGATACTACAGATCAGTCTCAGAATCTTACTAGAAGCCAGCAGAGGAAGTGTACACTGTGTCATTCCAGTTACATGTAGTTGACACACAGATTAAAGTAATGTAATGATGGGAGGATTAGACAGTGACTGCTGGAAGATGATGTAACCAACAGAAAACAGGTGGGAAGGATAGCAATGTTTAAGTAAAGTGGTGGTACACGAGCCTGTCAAATTTAAGGATACACGTGAAACAAGTGCCGGGCTGGCTAGTTTAACAGCATCTAGACTCATCTCAGAACAGGGAACTTCAATTGAGAAAACGTCTTCCACTAGACTGGCCTGTGGACAAGCCTGTTGGGATTCTTTTCTTTTCTTTTTTTCCTTTTCTTTTTTTTTTGGTTTTTCGAGACAGGGTTTCTCTGTGTAGCCCTAGCTGTCCTGGAACTCACTCTGTAGACCAGGCTGGCCTCAAACTCAGAAATCCACCTGCCTCTGCCTCCCAAGTGCTGGGATTAAAGGCGTGCGCCACCACTACCCAGCAGAAGTATTTTCTTGATTGATGATTGACAAAGGAGGGCCCAGCTCACTGTGGATGGGGTTACCCCTAGACAGGTGGTCCTTGTTTATATGAGAGAGCAGGCTGAGCAAGCCATGAGGAACAAGGCAGCAAGCAGCACTCCTCTATGGCCTATGCATCAGCATATGACTCCAGGTTCCTGCCTTGAGTTCTGGGTCTGACTTCCCTGATTACCAACAGTGATGTGGATGTACGAACTGACATAAACACTTTCTTCCCCAAGTTGCATTTGGTCATGGTGTTTTATCACACCAACTAAGACAAGTACAGTCTGCTCTGTCTTAACTGTGGCACAAAGTTCTCTCTGGACCATAAATACAGCCCAGATTGAATATCCTCATCTGAAGGACCTGGGGCCTGAAGTAGTGGATTTCAGATGTCTTTAGGTTCTAGAATATTTGCATAAGAAAATGAAATCTGTTTGGGAGGTGAGCTATAAATATAAACAAGACATTCACTTATGTCATACACACCTTATTCACACAGTATAAAGATGATCGTATACCACTTCCTGTGTTTTGACTGGAACTTGTACATGAGGTCAGATGTAATTTCAATTTCAAATTTCCAGATTAGGAAAGCTCAACTTATACTTTTTTAAAAAGGATAACTGAATTAAACTAACAAAACAATAAAAACAAGGATAATTAAAGAATACAAATAATTCAGTTATTATTGGTTCTGTAAACACACACACACACCCTATATAGGAGAAAACTATAATAAACAAAACAGTTACTCATTTCTCATTTATGCACAAACTTATTTGCTCAATTATTGAATTCTCAAACACCTATAAATGTTTGTTGATGAGTAAACATGTAATTTAAAATTTTTACATCCCATTATAATTTGCAGCAATTAACTATGCTAATATCTTATCTGTCAATAAATATATTTTATTTAAATCTATTTTAAGTGAACTTTGGGATAAAAGTTAACTATACTCAACTCCCGTTTATGTATTCATGTAGTCTGGTTAAATTACTTAACTTCACGGGGATCCATTTTTCTATCTACAGTGAAAACAATAACAACTACTCAATAAATACTAACTATAATTAAAAGTTATTTGCTTAGCAATAACAGTTTTTATGGACCAATCATGTGAAAATTATGTGGTTAGCTCAAGAAAATGTTTCATATATATGTTTAAATTAACAGATTCTATTATAGAGTACTTTAATGCATCACTTTCATGACCTAAGATCTGACCATATTTAAAGTATAAACAATTACCTTTAGCTGTGTTAGACATTATACAGCCCATACAGAGATAGGAAAATCACAATCATATAATAAAATCTCAAACAAACCCTTAAAGAAATATATGTGTTAGAAAAGTAAATTATAATAAACTAATCTGGGTTTAATGGCCCAACTAGGATAAAGGAGCATGGTGCTGTCAGTAATATATTCTTGACTACATTCATCAGCATCAAGAATATTTTTAAGATTCAGTTTTTAATCTGCTATCCTACAGTTTAGCTTGTCTTTAATTTCTCAACGCTCTTTTTACCTAAACTATTTTAGATTAGTTTCTGCATGCACTAGAGCATTATCTGTATATATTCTGTTTTCTAATGTGTTGAGAGTAAAATACTAGGTGAGAATTTACATATGGCAAGAGTTTAGAAAGGCTTTCAAGTCTCAAAAGGTCAATAACATCTTATTTACAACTACAAGGGCCAAATACTGTCTGGACCACATAACTGGTTTTCAAGAATTATCTTCTGTATTACAGCAGAGCTGAGCATGGATGGTCACTCTGCACGGCACTCCTCATTAGACTGGGCTGCCACAGGAATGAGAAATGCCTGGGCTACAGATCCCCTGCTGAAAGACTAAGAAACAGGGAAGGCATGGCAGAAGGGAGGACACATGCAAGGAGGAAAGAAAGGGCAGAAGAAATAGGATTAAATTATGTTTTTTAATAAAATTAGGATGTTGCCATAAAAGTACTCATGGCAGTGGGGGGTTTACCCAGTATTTATATGTGTGTTCATATATTAATTTTACTAAGTCCTACATGTTTGACTTTTCCGGTAACCCTGTGAAGCACGCCAGTAAAAGGGCAGGGATGTGGGAAGTGGTTTATGAAGGAAGGTAGTAACACAGTAATAGTACAAAGGTAGCAGAGACCTACGAAAGTTTTAGTGCCTCCCAGTATTTGGGAGACAGGGAGATCTGCTTGCTCACCATTCAGAAGCTAGTCTAAGCCATATAGTGGGTTCAGGGCACACAAAGAAACTAAAGAGAAACAGCTTGGACAAAACAAACAAGCAAGCAAACATGACCTCATCTTAAAACATGAACAAGCAACAAACAAGAAATAAAAACAAACACCTACAAATATAATGGGTTTGCATCACTAGCCACTCAAAATTTTAATGAATAACTGTATATACTACTAGAAATAAATTCATAAAAGTTTAAAATCCATCAAGCTGTTTCCTGGACTTGCTACTGGTTTCAGAGGTAGGAGGGAATGTATGAAGATTCACAGATCTGACGGCTGCCGATAAGCAAGTGCTTAAAATCAAGAATAAAAAATGTTTTGTTGCAGGGCGGTGGTGGTGGTGCATGCCTTTAATCCCAGCACTTGGGAAGCAGAGGCAGGCAGATCTCTGAGTTTGAGGCCAGCCTGGTCTACAGAGTGAGTTCCAGGACAGTCCTGCTATACAGAGAAACCCTGTCTCGAAAAACAAACAAACAAACAAACAAACAAAAAGTTTTGTTACAGTTTCAGATGCTACAGACTACTGGTCTCCATTTACAGAACACAGGAATATGCTACTTTAAGTTGACTTTGTAAAATCTGGCATTTATCTAACAACAACAAATAAACAGAAGGAAGAAGGAAGGAAGGAAGGAAGGAAGGAAGGAAGGAAGGAAGGAAGGAAGGAAGGAAGGAAGGAAGGAGGAAAAGGACTCCAGGTCAGCACTGTGAATGTTAAAATATGAATTTACTAAAGAACTTTGAATTAATCTTATGATTAACTATAATGACAGTTGTAATGTGTATGTAAAAAGAAATAAATAAAAAGTAATGCTACTTCAAAGTTCATCAATTTTCTAAATGAAGAGCCAAATAAAGAAATAAAATAAAACAAAATAAAAATTCCCCCCCATACACTTTATTGAACTGAAAAAGCTCCACATCTTTAAATAAGAACAAACATATTTAATATAATTAAAACATAATGGGCTTTGCTCAAATTTGTCAAATTTTAAAAAGAGACATCGCAGCAATTCCTAGGAATACAAAAAGAACAAAAAGACTAAAATGTTTTTCCTGTTATCTACCATCAGAATCCCTTAATCCTGGGCCTGAAGAGATGGATGAACTGGTACCTGCCGAGCAAGTTTGAGGACTCTAGTGTGATGGCATGTATCTGTAAGCTCAGAGCCTGAGGGCAAGAAGATGGATAAATTCCTGTAGCTCACTGACCAGCTAGCCTAGTAGAATAAAGACCTTGTCTCAAAAAACTAAGAGTGGAAGACATCTAATGTTTACCTTGTGAGTCACACACACATACACACAAACGCATGCACCTACATCAAATTCTTTACCTCAGCATCTCAAGTTAAGAGTTACCTAAGAACTAGGTAGAAAGAACTAATGAATGGATGAAAAAGACATCAAGTCCTTTCTTAAATTTTGCCTCTTTCTCTTCATAATATGTAGGAAGCGGTTTTCCCCACCGTCAGGATGGTGCTTGGCATGTAGCCAGCTAGCTTGAGTAGGCACTGTGGCTGTGGCTCACTATAGAGAAAAGGTTCGAGCTTCCAGGTGTGGCTACCCGATTAGCCCACCTAGCATCACATGGAGCAGCCAATTAACAGTGACGTCGTGGCAGCTGCTGATAAGATTAAGGCAATGCATATAAGGCGGCTGGGGTAGTAGCAGGGAGGATTGAAGGAGAGGATTGAAGGAGAGAGTGAATTCAGAGGGCATTCAAGGGGCATCAAGAGGAAGAAGGTAGAAGCAAGCATGCTGTAACAAGGAACCTGAATAAATCGCTTTAAGAAGAACACGGTTGTCGCTGCCTTTATTTTCTGCTGGTCGGAGCAGAGGGCAAGCTACAATAATATAGGGAAATATAGTACACCTGAGTAGCAAATAAATGCCCAGGAGAAAAGATTAACTGTCCTAGGTATGGTGGCACATGCCTGTCATCCCGGTACTTGGGAGACAAAGGTGCAGGTGTGAAAAGTCAACCTTGGACACAGTAAGCTCCAACCATCTTGGCTATATGAGACCCAGTTTTAGAACAAAACACAGGATTGAATCAAAAAAACAAAAGCATTTTTACTTTGTGCACAAGTATGTACTAAAAAAATTACAAAGGCCAATTTTCAGGCTACAGAAACTTCTGTCATTCAAATAAATGTTGGTAACACAATAATTTTAATATTTTTTCTTGAGAAAATATGAAAAAAAAACCCTCCAATTCTGCTTAATGATTATAATACTACATGTCCTGCTATCATTTCTGTGTCAACCTATCATATCTTACAATGATAATTGCAAGGTAATTAGACATCCACAGTCCTCTAATTAGGAGCCCTTTATAAGAGGAAAAATTGTATGCCTTTAAAATAACTCACTATTTAAATGAACCCCATGAAGGAATAGAACATCTGTGTCTAAATGCAAAACCAATTAATTGTGATATACAACCCAATAATGGGATTAATTCTACACCTAATGAAATTAATTCTAAATCCTCTAGAACTGCTTAGGAGCTGTGTGCACGTCTTGCATATACAACTCCTTTCACCTTTGGTTTTTCTCTATAAATAAGGCTGCAGTTCAGCCCGTGATTCTAACAAGTGTCATCTATGACCATAGGAAGGCATACCACACTCAGAAACTAGTAACAGGCTAGCGATAAAAATACACCTGCGCTATGCATCGTACTTCATCTGAGTATGGTGTGATACATAGGAAATACTACCATGCTACAGTCTAGTATTTCCATGTATTCTTAATTCCTAATTTCATTCTTACACTTCTAATTATTTTGTCACATATCTTCAGTCTGACTTTTGAAATCTTCTTTATAACCTTTTCATTCTCTGTTTTTGAGACATTGTTCTTTGCTGCACTCCTCAGACACAAGTGAATGGCTTCTTCCTTCTCTGCTCCTAAACATCACTGCCCACTCTCTGCCCACTACTGAAGAACCTGGAGTCCTTTGTCCAGCCAGCTCAAAGGGGGCCTACCTGCTTTCCCCTTTAGCCTTTTAAGACCACCACTTTCCTGTCCTGGTCATGCTATCACACACATCTTTCCTGGAGCTCTTTTCACACCTATCTCTTCTCTGCTCCCAGTGTTCCTCTCTTAAGGCCTTTCTCCCCTCCTCACAGCCCACACTGACAGCCTCAGTCCTACCCTGCCTTCAGGGTGCTCTTTCCAATGTCTCTGTCAATTTTAATTGCAAGTCTAAGTCTGACACAGAGGGGACAATGCCTTGAAACTTTAAACTGTATCTCCAATTACAGAAATATATCTCAAGGACTTAAGCTACAGGACCTGTCAACTTTAATAAAAACCCTATGATCAAAACAATTCATGTTAAAATGAAAAAAAGCTTCCCAAAATGTCTTTCCTTATGTAATATGAATAAGGGAAATTAAGACTCCAGAGTCTACTTATATCTATCCACGTAGTTTGTAAATATCACTGACACACCTTATTACATGTCTTACCATAGTTAAGTCAGTCTTTATCATAATTATGTCTTGTATTCATATTCTAAGTTTTGACCAATGCCTTGTAGATATTTTCCTATTTACTATTCAGCAGACATATTTTGGTTAGGTATAATCATTAATATACATCAACAAAGATATAGCATGCTCAAAATCATCACACAAAAAACATATTGGCTAATCTCAAATCTCAAGCATTAAAATGAAACATATTAAGCCTTTTCATGACAGTTTTAAGTCAGGCTAACATATATATATATATATATATATATATATATACATACATACATATATATATATATATATACACACACACATACATACATATACATACACATACATATGTGTACATATATACATATATACACACATATATACATATATATGTATATATATTTCAAAATTAATTTGTATAATGTAAATGGAAGTTAGTCCACTTATTTTTAAGTGACTGTTTTTCTTTCCTACATTTATTTCACTTGGACCTTCCTAACAACTTCATGGCCTTGATAATCAAAAATCCAAACTTTTAACCATCCAAAAGCTTTCTGCTATTGCAAACAAAATCACTATGATCCATTTCTACATATATTTTCCAAGAATAAAAGGTTTAGAACATGACATACTGTGTGGTGGCTTAAATGAGATGGCTCCATAATCTCAAGCATTTGAGTAAGTGGTCCCAAGTTGGTGGCATTATAGGAACAGTCATAGGAGACAGGTCTTTGCTGAGGTCAGAAAGGGCTCCTGAATTCCCAGCTGGCTCTTTCTGTTTCCTGTCTGAATGAAGATGTGAGCTCTCCGCTGTGCTCCAGCACCTATGCTGGCCTACTTGCTGCCATGTTTCCTGCCCATGACGGTGATAGACGCTGACCCCTCTGAAACCATAAACTCCAAATAAATCCTTCTTTCTCTAAGTTGCTTTGGTCTTGGTATTTTATCACAGCAATAGAAGAGTAACTAAGAAACACTGTTAACATGTCTGCACAATATATTCTGACAGTACTTTTGCCACATTTCCCATACTTCTAGTGACTATAATCTCCCATCTAAATTTTAGTGATTAGACAGGTTAAAATTCATTTACTATTTTTTGTTTCTATATTCTATACATACACACACACACATACATATGTAACTATATATATCAAATATAGGAGTGCTCTGTCTGCATGTACACCTACATGCCAGAAGAGGGGATCAGATCACTTAAATGGTTGTAAACCACCATGTGGTTGCTGGGAATTGAACTCAAGGCCTCTGGAAGAACAGTCAGTGTTCTTAAAGGCTAAGCCAATCTCACCAGCCCCCATGTATCATTTTAAAATGTAAATTATCAGAGTATCCCAAAATAGTATTAGGGATAGCCTTGCTTAATTATAAATTATAATTTTCTGTTTTAGGTAAAACATGTAACGATATACACTACAGGAGATCAACATTAATAATAAAATTCCAGTCAGACTCAAAACAAACGAGTTTAAGCCAGGTGGGATTTTATCAGGTTATTAACAGAGGGAAAAACAATGATTTTCAGAAATCTGGGGTTTCCAAGGTTGTAAAGTGACCATGCACCTAGATAATTAATATTACCCATTATAGATCTGGAACTCTACCACAAAGGTACATAAATAAAAGCTGCCAAACAAAGACAGGCTTCCCCTGAAACTCTGTGTAGGAACCATTCTGCTAGGGCTCCAAGAAAACAGCTGTATTCCAAGAACAGCAGTGCGCAGTGGGTTCAGGACAGGTCTGAGGTGGGCTGGAACCATTCAACCAAGACCTCCAAGAGCAAGCACAAATTACCTAGGGTTTTATTCAAAATAAAAAAGTTATGAGAATAAAAGTACTAATCTCACTTCTACATGGCCCGTTTTACCATATTCCTAAGGCTAATTACAACATCTAAAGGAAAGCACCTAGCAGCAGCAATATAGCAAAGGGATCATGTGTGTGTACAGAGCAGAGAGAGTAAGAGAAAGAGCCAGCCAATGCCCTCCACACCCCTGCTTTGTCAATTGAACCTAACTAGCCTTTCAAAATCACTTTCATAAAAAATTATATACAACTAACCAAACCATCCTTAAGAGTATGGTCAGCACTAGCTTCTAATCTCAACCAGAAGCTGGCAGCATACTCTTACCTACTTCACAGTAGCTCCCTGTATAAGTGAATGACTGAACACATGAATGTAGCACTTCTACAAACAAAAGAAAAATTTCACTGAAATTAATGATGTTTCAGGTATTCCTCGATTACTAAAAATATTAAACTATGAGGGTTTACAAATCCATAGCTTTCTAATGGAACCATCATTCCACCAAGTCCATTTTGGTTTGTTTCCATGAGAGACAACGTGTAGGCGTCAAGTGATTCAAACTGAAAACTCCTGTCTTGTGACTAAAATGAAAGGATTAATGCATTCAATTAGTATTGGTTTAGTGATATGTGTTATCCAGAGTCTGTTCCAAGGACAAGTGCATCTCTCCAAACAGTGATCTTTCTAAGTCAGATCATATGACTGCCTCAGTATATCATTTTATCCAAGTTACTACCTGTCTGCCTCTCTCCTCTGATCTCACATTCCTCTGCTCTCCCTCTCAGTCATCACGCACCAGCCATTCCGGTTCTTCCTTATCTCTGGGCATGTTGTACTAGTCTTTTCTGCTATTTGGAAGATTTCCATCCTACCACTTGTGGTGTCTCCTAAATACTACACCCCAGAGAGAATTTCTCTGAATCCCCTTCCCCTCAACCATGAGTCAACATTCTTTCACATACCAAATTCCATATAACCAACAGCATTTAACGCTACCTAACATTCCATGGTCACATACTGACAGTTTACTGACAGCTTGTGTCCCTCAAGAACAGGGACTCATTCTGTCATCACCAAATCCAGCACAGCAAAAGGTCAGTATCCAGTATATAGTAAAATGTCAATAGATATTTGCTAATTTTGATGGAGTATAATTATAAGGTAACATATACTATGAAATCCCAAAGCAAGAATTCAACCCTGTTTGGGAGTTACTACTAACTTTTCAGAAAATGTGCTGGCTACAGAAGAGAACAGAGTAGGGAAAGAGAACTTCTGAAGGCGTGAATAGAAAGTATTCCACTCAGCCAATAAGAACAAGGGCATGAGTAAAGCTACAACAGCAGATACGAAACACCAGAGTTTATAGGAAATGGAAATTGTACCACCACCCCACGGAAGATTTGATTTGTGGAATAAGGACAAGAAACAAGGTTAGAATGGCTCTAGGGCATATGATTTGGCCCAATTAAAGCACTGCTCTTAACCCAGATGAGAAATATGAAAGCTTTTTTAGAATAGGAGAATTAGCAATTTTAAACCATTAAGTTTAGTATACTTGTCTACATGGTTAATATATTGTAAGCAATATAAAACTGCTCTGAAGCTCTCAAACTAAAACATAAATCTGATTGTCACTTAATAAATATTTATTAGACACACACAGCATGCCAGAGCTGTTCCAGTCATCAATACAATAATGAGCAAAGCAAAGTATGTATGCTCACAACATTTACATTGCAGGGAGACAAACAATAAATATATGCTATTACGTCGGCAATGGCAAGGGCTATGAAAAAGATGTGTTATAGTCCAGTGGTAGAACATTGGCCTACTATAAGTGAAGTCTTGGGTCCAATCTCAGCAAGACAAAAAGAAGTGAAGGAAAAAAAATAGAGGAAAAAAATAGGAGAGATCAGAAGAGAGAAGGAAAAGAAAGGAGGGAAGGAGAGAGGGAAGGTGAGAAGAAAAGGGGCAACAATATAAAAAGAGATTACCAGCTGAGCGTGGTGATCCATGCCCATAGTACCAGCACTTAGGAGGTGGTGACAGGACTGTGAATTAAAGGCCAGCCTGGGCTACATGAGACCTGTCTCAACAGCAAGGATCTTTCAAGGTTACTGTGGAAGTGCAAGCATAAATATTTGGGACTCTTTTCCCATGGTGTTGCATGCCTTTAATTCCACAACACAGGAGGCAGAGGCAGGCAGATTTCTAAATTCAAGGCCAGCCTGGTCTACAGAGAGAGTTCCAGAGCAGTCAGGGCTACATAGAGAAACTTTGTTTTGGGGGAAAAGGGAAGAGAGAGAGAAAGAGACAGAGACAGAGACAGACAGACACAGGCAGAGACAGACATAGAGACAAAGACAGTTAGGCAGGCAGGCAGGCAAGAAGAATTAACAGCATTCAGCAATGCACTCAATTAGAAACTTAACTAAAATGTAGTTCAATGTTTTGTTTCATTTGCACATTTCATCTATTGCTTTTGCATGATAAAATAAGGAATTTTTCTTTATTCTAGAAAACTGCTAATCATGCCTTGTCAAGTTGTCTCAAGTATTTTCATTATCTATGAAATTCTTGGCTCTAATTTGGGGGACAGGTATCAAATGCTAAACAGCAAAATTTGAACCACCAACTTTCACCAATTTGGGAGGAATTATTGAAGGACTGCATAAACCAAATCTAAAAGGACTTTAACAATTAAAATTTATTATAAATCGTGACAATAAACACTATTAAGTATAGTTAAGAAAAACAGAATCCATCTCTGTAGAATATTCTATTAGAGACATCAGAACACTGAAAAGTAGCAAAAGGGGAACAGAATCCAATGAAAGACATAGGAAGAAACAAGAGAATATGACCTTGCTGTTTGTGAGTCTGTAGTATATTGAACAAGTGTAAAGGATCAGAAAATCACACTCCAAAATATGTCATTTTAGACTTGGACAAGAGCATCTGATAGGCAACAAACATCAGAGAACACATGCAACCACCCTTCAGACAGCTCATGGAGGAGCAGAGCAGTGGACTCCATAACAAGCAGGAAGGAAAACCAACACTGACACCACCACACTCAAAGCCAGAAAAACTTGGCATCAAGCTACTTTCTGTCCTTCAGGACCACTGCCTCCCTCCCCTGTAAGGATGTACTCTACTCTAAAACTATACCAGTACTACCCCTAACCCTACAACCCCCGTCCATCTTGGATAGGGCACATAAACTGCGATACCTTACTAGGTACTAATCTCTAGGAATACTATTTTTGTAAGAATCTGTATGGCTTTCTCCCTGTTGATTGTCAATTTGTTTTTTTAACTTTTGAGACAGTCTCCAGGCTAGCCTAGAATCTTCCCTGTGAACTAGGTTGCTCTAGAGCTCACAGATCCATCTGCCTGTCTCTGCCTCTCAACGCTGGGATTAAAAGTGTTTACCATCATGTCAGACTGTGTATTTATTTTAGAACACTGAGTTATTGAACTGCTTGAAGGGGAAAAAAAAGGTTCTTTGCCCCTACATATTCAAAATAAATACCATCAACAAGTGTATTTATTTACTACAGATCATGTGTTCTTGACATCTGTCTTAGTGTCTGTTTTAATGCTGTGAAGAGACACCATGACCAAGGTAACACTTTAATTGGAAACTTGCTTATAGTTTTGGAGGTTTATTCCATTATCAACTCCACAGGCATGTGGGGGGGTGACGAGGGGAGCCGGAAGGGATGACACCAGGCAGACTGGACCAGGCATGGGCCTTTGAAACCTCAGAGCCCATTCCCAATGATACACTTTCTCCAACAAAGCCACACCTCCTAACCCTTCTAATCCTTTCAAACAGAATCACTTCCTGGTGACTAAGCATTCAATATATGAGCCTATCAGGGCCAATCTTATTCAAACCACCACAGCATCAGGCTCCCTTTATTCTTTGTAATTACTTCTCTTACTTTACATATAATAACATTGAAGTCCAGTTTTATAAGCTCACCATTCAGAGTGAATGTTGGAAAAACTTAAGCAGCTAAATACATAACAGCTGTAGTGTCGAGTGACCAAAGAAATGAAGCAACACACAGGAAACCAAAGGAGCAGCAAGCAGGTGCTTTACAGTGCTGGAAATGAGCTCTTTCCCTACCCCAACAAAAAGTGATATTCATAATGACAGAACGCTTAAGGAGAAAGAAGGAAAGCTGAACTATAATTTACTCCTAAGTGCTCCAAATCCATGCTCTGCCAGTGTTAGGATCTATCTTCTACTGTACTTGGTATTAATTTGGGAAAGACAGTAAAAAGCTAAACTCATTCGATTTGGCATAAGGAACAATAAAAGTGCTTGAATATCATTTCTCTCTCAATACCCATATGACCTTTTAGCCAGTTATGCCCTGGGACAAGAAAATAAGACAATGACCTTATATCCAAGCAGGCAGGAATGAAACAGAGGACACAGCAAAGGTCAAGAAGGAAGCAGCTCTGTCTGTGGACATGACTGTTTACAAGTCTGGTTTGTTCTCCTCTCTGCCACAGGACAACCTGTTTAGCATCCTCTAAGCCTCCTTCCCTCCAGTGATCTCCCAGCTCCAGGATCATGTTGGAAGTCCTCTCCTTCAAGTGTGAGGGTCTGCATGATCTGACAGCTGTCACTGCTTTCAGGAAGGGGGAATGTCTGGGAAATCTATTAGACTTTTTTTTAACAATCTCTGTTTTTCTAGTGTCGTTCATATCCTTAGTGACCTTGTTTCATCAGAGCTCTTTATAGTTCATGGCTTTTCTGTGAATGTTTCTCTCATACACTGACTGTCAATTCTCCACAAAGCCTACAGAGAGTGAGTATGTGTGTGTGTGTGTAACTAGAAATGCTACGTAGGTAGATACCTAGGAAGAACAGTAAAACCTTCATACTTAGTCATGAATTAACGGGTTAAAGTTTCATCTTCTTAAAAAATGTGCTTTTTTATTTTATGTGTATGAGTGTTTTGCCTACATTTATGTACATGCACCGTGCGTCTGTGTGTGTGTGTATGTGTGTGTGTGTTTTGTGTGTGTATGTGTGTGTGTGTGTGTGGTGTCTGCACAGGCAAGAAAAAAAGTCACATCCCCTGGAACTTGAGTTACAGACAGCAGTGAGCTGTTGAGGGGTGAGGAACTAAGCCTGGAGTCTTTCGCAGGAGCATCGAGTGCTCGCCACCACTGAACCCCTCTCCACCCTCCTTGTTTTGCAGTTCCTTTTCTGTGTTTCACTTTTCTGATATGTTTCCTCTCATCAGTCATAATGGTTCTAGCATTTAACCTACATATCACGACTAGATGGCATTACATAAGAAATGCATACCTTAGAAAACTGTGAGGTGAAGTGAGTATGAATGAACATGTGTCTACTGTCATTGACATAAGCATGCTTTAGAAAAACAGACTGGGCATGTAGCTCAGTAGTCGATAGCCTACTGTGAATAAGGTCCTGGGTTCAAGTTCCAATATTGTAAAAACTAAATAAACATTAAGTTCATATACAAAACAAACCTTCCCCCAATCTAGGCATTATATTTCACGGCACTATATGTATTTGTTTACAATATAAAGCTGGGTAGTGGTGCACATATCCCAGCACTTTGGACACTTAGAAGTCTAAGTTTGAGGTTAGCTCCTATCTCAAAATAATAAAAAGCAATTATACGTTTACTATGTGGAATTTCTCTAATATGAAAATAGAATTTTTAAAAAATGAAACTAGGAAAAGAGACAATAACAAAATCAACTGTCACTGTTTTAAACCCAGGCTCTCAATGTCTTTTTATTTTCTTTTGAAAATCCAAAAGCTTTTCCTTTTTTCAAATAATGTCTCTCTTTTTGTCAGGGAAAGAACAAGGCTGAAACCTAATAAACAGTTAACTCCAAATTCTCCTATAAAAAAGGCCAAGGACAAAGGGTGAGGGGGTATATACAGTATCCACCATTTCAGTGCTAACGTGAGCTTAAATTTAATTCATCAACAACAACTAAACCTGGAATTCCATATAACAAACGAAACTTCTTAAGCACACACCTGATTTCCTTTGTACCAGTCTGTGTCAATTAAAAATACCACCAGTCTAATAAAACCATAGGCCATTCTAAGCACAGAGAATCAAACAGTTCTAGTATTCAAACACTGCATCACCATTGCTTAAGTCAGTAACCCAGAGACAACCACCTCTTACAACACACATGTGGAATACTAAGGACCACACTACTCCATTGTCCCTTGGCCACACACAGAAACAGAGTACAATGTTGGAGCTCACATCACCGAAAATATGTTTTCCCAACTTAAGTTTCTCTCCATTTGGCTCTGACCTTTTTTTTCTCCCCCTCTCCACTAGCAGGAGGCAGGTGGTGGGCATTGTACAATGTTGGGGAGCACATTAGCAGATTATGAGTGGAAAAAAACCAGGGCAATTAAAAGTTTTAATACACCAGGGATGAACCAAGTATGGAAATAATTAGCACTACTATTTCAAGATGTGATTTTCTAGATCTATGTAACTGCTGAAAAAATACATACATGCCCACATTTAAAGCAGTTAAATATCCTTTTCTCTGGCAAACTGTTCCTTTTAAGTAACTAAGTGACTTGGCAACCTCCTCTGTTTACAGCTCCTGTGCCTCTTCACTCTTTATTCATTATGAGAAACACATGAAATTGCACTGAATTCAGAGCAAGATTACTAACATCTCTACAAGTAACAATCCAAGTCTGGTTCTACCACCCTGCTACAGCTGTCATTTCACCATGCCACAGGGGTGAGCAGGTTCTCTGGACTTACTCAAACACTGAGTTTTCAAGATATATGTTTCTTACATGAACTCTTTTACCAATTTTGTGTGTTGGGGGTATGTGTATATGCACATGCTATATCATGTGTGTTAACAGCAAGCACACATGTAGAGTCCAAAGGACAGATTGCTGGAGTCAGTCCACTCCTGGCTTTGTGTGTCATCCGGCTTGTCAGCAAGTTAAGTCCCTTCCATTCATTGAGCCGTTTCGCCAACCCTTCAGGATATTCATTTCAAGTTATCTATCTCATCAGTAGGTCATATGCTTACATTTTGAGATCAAAAAATAGTCATTTCAGCATAGAAAATAACAAAATTATTAGCCACTCCACTTTAGTCTATTTCCAGGTTGCATCTACTCAGAATTAAGTTTTCTAAACTTACAGACCCCCTTGAACGTGCACAGTACCTTCTGTCAGTAACGTATTAATGAAGAGGAAGGTCACATGCCCTACACGGTAATAGGAGAAGAATCACTTATGACTGAGCTTGAGATGTGGGCAATTACATACTCATCGCCAAGAGTGTGCAATTATTTCACAGTATGCTTCAAATCTCACAATCCAGTCCAGCATCACTTCCTATCAAAGGTCAAACAAACCCAAACCTAAAATAGAATTAGTCTTCAACATTTCAGAGGGAAAACACTTGCCACCGACTTCTTCTCAATACTATCTTAACACTGAATGACTTGCTAGTAAGATGTTTGTTCTTAAATTTAGGTTTTGATTTTTAAAGCTGCCTCAGGCCTGCTGTGGTGGCATGTACTGACATCAAGAAAACACACTATACATTCAAATTCTTTAGTATACAGGAGTTAAAAATGGAACTTATTTACGACAAGTCTTTAAAATCCAAGTTAATTTGTGTTTAAAAGTCTTTTTAACATATTTGCTATTCTATTTACCTGGCTACTTAACCAGGCAGGGTGTGTTTAAGGCATTAGCACATTCTCAACTATCTGCTATTTGATAGTAGTCTCATTACTGGGCACACAGCACAGCGCATGGGTCTAGATGGAAGACTGGAATAGGGCATGAAGAATGACTCACATTTGGATTCTCTGTCAACCCCAGTACTTGAACATACAAATGTTAGTTTTAACTGGTATGCATAATTATTTCTCATTTACTGTGGCATCTGCTTAATTCTATATGCCATTCACTGTACAGGGGGCAATTTTGTTTAACATGGCCACACTGATAGAAAGTACAATGGTATCAAAACAATGGATGATCCAAAAAGCTTAACAGTTTCCTCTCAATCACTCATATATCGGTTATTTACTAAACATTTTAACCTGTTCCTTTCCCTTTATTGTTCTGATAGTATTTGCTTAGAAAATAAAAATACAAAAAACAAATGAACAAAACACTACTGAAGGGAAAGAGAAGAACATGCAACCTGTCTGAGTGACACAGACAGTACAGTACGTATTAGGATCCCACATTACCACCCTCCCAGCGACAGCTTTCTAAGGGCAGAGGAGAGCCTACTAATGAGAGAGGCACAGGCAGGCAAAGCACTCTCCTGCTGGCCTCGCTGTGCTTTTCACAGCTTTATTTTCTGGAGGAGGAGATCAAGGTAGCAAGTCTCGGCAGATGGATCACTTGACTGAAACTTACATTTAAAGTGCTATGAACCAACATCACTCCAACACATACTCATTATTTATGGGAATATTTCTCACCATGATTTTAACAAGGTTCCAAATGCTTCCTTTCAACCTTTCCACAGCCAGTGGTGATTATGTGAGAATCACAAAGACAGAAGGTGAAAGTGTTGTGTGCATAAAGCATTATGCATCCTAGAGGGAAGGCAGCTGAAGCCCAGAGGGTAAACAACAGCCTGCCAAAGTCACTCTCACACTAAGAGTAGAACTAAATTCCACAGACCCCACCTCCACACTACAGCTTCCAGCCCCTCCACCTAAACACTTCTCAGACTATAACCTTCACCACTTTCATGTGTTGGCCTTTCTTCGTAAGGATCCTAGCCACGTGTGCAGTCTCTCTTCTTGGAATGCTCAAATCTTTAACTGTCCATGGAATTGCTGAGGACATAGTTCAGCAGTGAACATGTTTAGCATGTGTAATGTCCTATACTTACCCTCAACACACACAAATCTCTCTCTGTCTCGCTCTTCAACAACCTATACAAAAAAATACTCAAATCATAAATTCGGAGTTAACTACTAAACATCCACTCTATTTAGTATTACTTTCCCATATGGCTGGTGCTATCAATCACACGACATGTAAAATCCCACACTGAAGTCCTAAGTGTATTCTCTATGTTACAGCACTATCACTTTGGTTCTATTCCCTTTAATACTCTACTACTCTTTTGCTCACTTCTTTCTCCATCCTTTCATTCAAAACATTGCTTTAGGGGTTGGGAACAAGCTCAATAATAGACTTCTTGGTAAGCATGAGCGAAGACTAGCTCTATCCCTTAACCTGAAAGAATTATGTTTTAAAAAAAAAATAAATATATAAAGAGTACTGAGAATACATTCCTAGGTAAAGGAAACAAATGCATTAAGTAAACATAAAATGGCATGCCACATTTCAAAAACAGCATTTTTCTCTGACTCAAGCAATTGCCCTCAAATAAGAACATAGTTTCCAAGGAGAACAAACAGGAATGGAGAGAGAATCAGTGCTTTAAACCTATGATCGGTGTTCTGTGTATGAAAAAGTGTGCTACACACATGAGCTATGCAGACAGGCAAATACATCTTGACTACTACAGCTGTAGTAGCACAAGAGAAAATGCATAAATAAATATAAAAGGCCTTGGATGCCAGGCTAAGGAATTTGGACTTTATACTGTAAGCAAAAGTAAGCCTTGTTTTGCTGCTGTTTATTTTCAAGTGAATGGCAAGATCAAATCTGGATTTACAAGAAAATGATCCTGGTAGCGGTACAGCAGGAATGAAAAAAAACGGTAAAAACAGAAATAAAGTCTTTTTTGTTACTCCACAGGGATAATGAGAACTTGAATGAACACCGACATTGATGGGAACAGACTACCAACGATACTTCAGAGGCCACTTGCAGCAGTTTATCAACAGGACTAAGCAGATGAAGAACAAGTCTGAAGTCTGAACAACAGAAGATACCAATAGTACCTAGAAAGCAGAAAGCAGATAAGCTCTCAGGCGCCAAGTTTTCCACACTCTAACTTTAAGATGACTATTAGAGGCATGGCATTCTCTGGCCTTATGGCACTGATGTACATCTCTCTCTAAGTCTCGATGCTGTAGAATTTCAAAGCTTTTCTTCTTTGAATAGGAACAAGTACAGCAAACAGTTGGTGAAAACCGAGATAATTTAGTTCCTGGAACAACACTATATAGTAATCACAGAAAAAGTAGAATGTAAAACTTCAAATGGCAGTGAGTTTCATGAGAGGCTGACACATCAATTAAGACAGCATTTTCACTACAGTGAGAGCCAAGGGAGAGAAGGGAGCTGTGGAATAAACTTATCTGCTTAAAGTCTTCAGAGAAGTACTTTTTTTTAATCTTTATCTCTTTCTACTCTGTCTTGACCTGAGCCCACTCTAGTAACCCATCCATAAAGATACAGCAAATATGTGCTATTCAAGTGGAAATGGAGCCAACAGGACAGAAGAAACTAAAGAAAAGAGTTGTACCAAGACTCTTGAAGGCATTCTCCAGGAGTAGAGGCACTCCTGGAGAGGAGCTGCTTTATACCCTGACTCTGGCTAGAGAAGTCAAGTCTGACTTAATCAGGAATTCAGAATTCAGGTCTCTCAGCCTTCACCTTCTTAATAAAGAAAGAAAGAAGCTGTGTGTGCTAGCACATGCTTGTAATTGCAGCACTGAGGCCAAAGCAGTCAGTCCGACCTGGGACACACAGTCAGTACCCAGCCAGCTGGGACTCACAGCAAGATTGTCTCCAAAATGAGAGACAGACAGAAAAGTTACCAAAACATGAAAGTCAGTTTTCAATGGGAGAAAGCAAATCAGCTGATTTCTTCATTCTAAAGTCTCTTTGATTCCACTTCTGTAGCTCAAGCCCTGGTCTAACCCTCCATCGTTTCTCCAATGATAGCAGATGAATCAACACTGCTCCTCCATGCACACTTTCCCTCTCCAAGGTGTGTATTACTCTCCAGGCACCCACACCTCCTTCCACGGAGCCACAGCTTTCAACGACGTGCAGCCCTTTCAGAGGCTTCTCTCATCACCAATGCACCAGACAGTCACATTCTACTCTGGCTGCTGCTGCACAAATCTGTCCCTCCAACAGCCTGATGACTTATTGTTTCACACCACCATCACTTCTTTACTCAGCTCCAATACACACTTTAAAAGGAACAACAACTTTCTTGGTCCTACTCCTCCCTCCGGCATTTAATAGTTTAAACAGTGTCTGATACATAATAGATTTCTGTCAATGTCTGTTTGGTTTAACTGATGTGAGCAATTAAACAAATGAGTAACCTCCCAACGAAGGGAAATTAGAAAACCAAAAAAGCTCAGATTCACACTATTTCAGATAACTGTCCTGCCTTTCTAAATACTGAAGACCACGCTGAACCATCAACACTTCAGTCTAATCCAACAAACTGCATTCCAACTAATGTCTAACATGGAAGTGTCCATTTTCGGGGAAGACACTTCTAAACTAACAGGGGCTTATCCTGAGAGATTACTGTGTCTTTCAAGCCTAAGACAACAGGACCAGAAAGGGATACACTATTTAAATTTATAAAAAAAAAAAAGGAAAAAAGAAAAGGTCCATGCTATGGAAGAAGCTAAAGGAAGCATTTGGGTGGTTGTACTTTTTTTAAAAAAATACATTTTGGTGTGAAGTATAGGGAGTATTTAATGGTGTCAAAAGCAAACTGGGGACTTTCACAAATTAAGTAGAGTAGGCTTCTGAACAAAACTGAAAGTAAGAATTACTAATAAATTAACTTTAAGATTTACTAAATGGGTCAAAATTAATCCGTCAATAATTTTTAATACAAGCATTCTGTATGAGCCACAGCAATAACACCAGTACCAAAACCAAAGGCCCCAAACCATCCTGGGTCTCAGGAGAATCAGGAGACAAGTCACTCATCATAACTAAGAACTTTTTGGTGTTAGCGAAAACAATTCTAAGGCTCACAAAGTGTAATATCGTATCTTAACCTAAGTACATACAACAAATGGTGCTTTTGGTTAAACTTAGTTGTTTTTTTGTTTTTTGTTTTTTTGTTTTTTGAGACAGGTCTCAAAGAGCCCAGGCTAGCCTCCAATTCCCAGTCCTGTCTCAACCTCCTAAGTGACAGTACTAGCAAAAACATGTTATCACTAAATACTCCGTTTCAGATATACCTGATAAAGTAGACCATCTCAAAAATGAACTCTAATTCCTTGAATACATGTGTAATAGTCAAAACAATAATTTGGGGCTTGGGGAAATCGCTTAGTCAGAGAAGTGTTCTGCCAGAGAAGTGCTTGCTGAAAGCATGAGGCCCTGAGTTCAAAACCCAGAGCCCGTGTAAAAAGGCTGGGTGTGGTGGCATACATTTTGATCTCAGCATTGAGGAGCCAAGAACAAGCAGATCCCTCAGTTTACTGGCCAGCCAGTCTAGCCTAATTGATAAGGTCCAGGCCACTGGGTAGTTTCTGTCCCAATAGAGTACTGCTCCTGACACCCTAGGTTGTCCTCTGGCTTCCATACACACATATACACGTGCTTCTGCACCTGCACACATACATGCACACACAATCACCTGACATACTTCTTAAACTATGATTTAAAGATTCCAACTTCCCAATGCAACACTAAATATTGCTTATAAATGGTAAGACATAATTTATACTGAGTAGTTAAGAACTACCTTCCTTTACCTTTCACATTCTTACTAACACTTTGAAGTTGTTTTGTTTTTTTTTCCAAGTTGGAGAAACCAGGAGGTAAGCAAGGTCAAATAACTTGTCCCAAGTCCCCCAACTACTGTTGTCCTTGAGATTACAATGCAGAACTATCTGAATATTATCTGACTTTATAGTCAGTGCTCTGATATGTATGGGTGTCTCCTTTACAGATCACTATGACCATGGTTGTCCACCTACACAGTAGACTTCACAAAACAATCTGCGTGAAAGCAAACACTGCCTTAGCATGAAATGTGAAACAAACATTTGGTTGCTCACACTTTATCTTTTTCCGTATTGTAATCTAATCTACAAGCAGCTGCAACCCAGACTGCTTCAGGGGTCTCAAATCATTACTAAAGTTCAATTCCTCATGAACTTTCTTCATGTGTGATCCACAAGCCTTCAAACAATGTAATGTTTGTTAAAATAACACTTCTCTAACCAACTGTTTCACTATATATGAATCTAACTCCTAACCTGTTTCCCACTAAACTTCCTATGATTCAGGCCTACAGTTCTCATGTCATTTCTCTTTGTTGTAGATTAATTTTGCAATCAGGTTAACTGGCTGTGAATACTTATTTGGAACATTAGTACATTTTATTGGGGCAAGTAAAAACAACATTTTCTAAGCATTTCATATAACCCCAGAAACAGCTAACTATATTACATAGGTGTTTATTTAAAGTCTCAGAGAACAGATTATTTTCAATCACACCCATAGATTTGTCTTCCTGAGTTAATATTGAAGTGAGGCAAGTTTCTTTTTTTTTTTTTTTTTTTTTTCTCGAGACAGGGTTTCTCTGTGTAGTCCTGGCTGTCCTGGAACTCACTCTGTAGACCAGGCTGGCCTCGAACTCAGAAATCCACCTGCCTCTGCCTCCCAAGTGCTGGGATTAAAGGTGTGCGCCACCACCGCCCGGCTGAGGCAAGTTTCAAATAACCTTGTATACAAGCTTTTCTACAATCCCAAATTCTGACAACCACCACAGAAATATATAAAGATTAACAAAACCACCTACTATACAACTGATTTCCAACCCCACATCTGAACAGGTTTTTACTGTAGGTTCTAGGCTCAAGTTTACCAAGTGGTCTCTTCACACAATTGCTTGGATACAAATTAAATCACTGACCAACTACATGGTTAGAAAAGCACAATGCTAATTCTCAGGCCTGTATTATGATATTCAGACCACTTATTGTATAAAGTTTTCATGTATATATTAAGTTTACAAATTTGCAAAAAAAAAAAAAAAAAAGTCAAAAGCTTGACCTTTTTCTATACTGTTTCTGAAACCTAGTTAATGAAAGAAATGTTCCAAACCACTGATTAATTGCCGTTTCTAGGACTTAAACACTGTACTGTACTCTTATCTATAAAACATTTCTCCCTTTGAAAGGGCTAGTTTACCCAAAACAACTTCCTAAACTATCAGAACCAAATGCTAAATAACAAATATATGCTCATGTAACTAAATCAAAACGAGTCTTTCAGTCTACACAGAAGGATTCTTTTTTTTTTTTTTTTGTTACACAGGATTCTTACAATACAAAAACTGAAACAGAACTGAGAATGAATTATGCTGTCAATACAGAGATGAGTTTCCCAAACCCCACATCCACCAAATACTTTATATGACGGTCACTACATACGGGGGGGGGGGGGGAGGGAACAAATTTATGTCATATAAAATGTTTACGACTCTTTTTTTCTTTTAACGTCCTAAGGTGTTTCACAAATCTCAAAAAGTGATTCCACACATCGGAACTAGTTAGTCACCCTCAACTCTAGCGCTGTGGAGTATGACCGTCGGAATCTGTCGTCCAACTCCTGTTTATGGAGGTAAGAGAAAAGAATCGCGCACAGAACTACGAAGGCTTCGGCGAGATACGGTGCAATCAACACCAGTCTGGTGGCCGGTGACCAAAGAAAAGAAAATATCGATCGATCGCGCGGCGGATAAGGTTCTTAAAACTACACGCCGGGCTTGCCCCGCCGAGAAGGTGTAAACAAACCCGGTCTCCACTGCAGAGCAGGCATTAGGTACACAATGAACCTGCGGCAGGGTGAGGGGGCGGTAGAGCCAACTCCAGCCCCAGCGGGCCCGGGAGAGGGAAGCGGCAGGGAGACGCGGCATAAACCGGACACTTAGCAGTAATCACGGGCTCTCGATCTCACCGCCGAGTTCGTTCTCAAAGCTGCGGGACCCCGAGAGGTCCGGGCGGGCAGAGGAGAGCAGTCAGCAAGAAGCCGGCGGGTCCAGCATCTGCTCCGGGGGACCCGGGAGGGCAGGATGTGGTCGCTCTTCCCACAAACATCCTCCAGTAACCTAAATAACAACCTCTACCCCCCCCCCGGCCAAGGCCGCCCCGGGATTCGGGGGCCTCGGAGCGGGCGTCCGCGGATCCCCGGGTCCCTGGCTGCACTGAGGTCTCCGTCCCGCGCTCCCGCAGACGCCCGAGGCCCGGAGGGGCTCAGCCCGGGGGAACGGGCGCGGGGCAGGGGGATGGGCGCGGGCTTGGCCCCTCGCTGCCCCGCGGCTCGCATGCCTGCTCTCCCCAGCCCCGGGCCTCCGCCCCGTCCCGCTCCCGCGCCTCCCCTGCGGCCGCGTCGCCCCGCGTTACCTCGGGTCAGATCCAGCGGGACGTTCTCCTCGCCGCTGTCATTCCGCCCTGTGCGAAACAGACACACAACCCCAGTTAGAAACCATCGCAGGCCGGTCGGCGCCCGATGCCCGGCTCGCTTCCCCCAACCTCAGGCCCGGAGCAAAGGCGAGCGCCGAGGCGGGCGGCGGGCATCGGGTGAGGAGAGCCAGGGCGGCCAGCGGGGTTTTACCTCGTATTCGGAGGTTCTTGAGAGAGCGGCCGCGGCCGATCGCCGCCATATTGACGGGTTTCAGTCACAACACCGGAAACCTCGCCCGATCGCGCGAGAACCCCCTTCCCCTCCCCGCGTGCCGCTCCCGCCCCCCCCTCCTCCGCCCCCCGCGGCAGCGCCCCCGCCCCTCGGCACGGAGGCTCGCCCGCGGGCGCGGAGTAACGCGGCGCCGACCCAGGGTGGGATGCGACACCGGCGCGCGGACACGGGCAGGGCGTCGGAGCGCAGGCGTGGTGGGAGGCGCGGTTCCCACGGGGGATTCCCATTGATGTGGCCCCGGACTCGGACGCGCGCGCCGCAGAGGCCGGGATGCGGGCGGGCCACCTGCTGGACCGCCCCGCTGCACTCCCCGCGTGGCTTTAAAGCCGGCTTCCTTACTCATCGGCTAAAATTATTATTATTATTATTATTATTTTATTATTAAAAGAGAGGGTGGGGTCGGGGAAAGGCGCACAGCGTACAGTTAGGAATGTCGCTTTGATCCTTTTCCCAGAACCGCGGTGCTCCGAGCGAACACGTTAACAAAGTTTGTTTTCCACCCACGCTCTGACCATTGAGCTAAGCGGCTTCGCGCTTGATCTTAAGCAAAGGCGCTCGCCGCCGAGAGCGGGCGGCAGGGCGGAGGTTTGCTTTCGGTCCGCCTGGCATCGGACGTGCAAGGAGTGCAGAAGCCGGCGTGCAGGGCGCTCGCCCCAGCGCGGGACTCTTTCCCCGGCGCGCGCCGGCGCCTGGAGGCCCCGGACAGGGTTTCTTTTCCTCCCGGAGCCCAGGGAGGAGGCTGGGCTCTTCAGACTGGCTTTCTGTTACTCCTACATCACTGGCTAATGCATGATTAAAAATCTATGTTTTTAATGCATACAAGTAACAATGAGTAGTTTACGGGTTTATTAGGTACTCATTTGGCCCTTCACCCAGCAACTCTCTTAAACTAGATTACTTTAATGAGAGGGTATTTTGTTCCTTCAATTGCTCACCTCTCTATTCCAGACTTAAAAGTAAGTCAAACGTGGAGATCTTGCCTTAACCCCTTCGTTTTCAGTGTAGACGTCAAAAACAAGTATCTGTTGGCGTAAACCTTCAGCATCTTTTGTTCTAATAATATTCTAAATAATAATAATGTTCTCAATAAAAACAAAAAGCAAACCAAAACCTCTCTAAAACCACAAAGAAAAATAAAAAGTGTTAGAAAGACTCCCCTTGTTAATAACAGTGAAGAATTGCAAACTTAAAAGCCCAAAGGTGGAAATTATGCAAATGTAGTAGTCATTTAAAATGACTTTGTTGATTCAGAATATTAACAATGATATTAAGTCATCAATTATAAATTTCCTTTATTCATAAATGCTTGAAATGCATATAAAATTCAAAGGATCTATTATAAAATAGTTTTACAAGCATGTATGTAGGGAAAAAAAAATCCAAGATGTATATCTGACTGCTATTCCCCTTTCAATGGTGGGATCACAGCTCCATTTTTTGTTCTTGCTTGGGTCTCCTGAGCCTTTTAACCAATAGTTGATCTATGACAGTTGTAGAAGCAACAAAAGTTTTTAAAAGAAAAAATAGAGGAATGTCAAGAAAATAAACTTGGACTGCTGGCTCTCTTGGGGTACTAGCCCACATCTACACATTCCGTGTCCCTCGGGATGAGGTCTCCATTCTGGCTTCTGCTGCTCTGTTGCACTTAGATTTAAAGATCGAACACAATTACAGGGCTTTAAAGAAATATTCCCTGACACTATCAGTACAAGCCTTGATAAATAACAAACTTGCTTCCTTTTTTTTTTTTTTTTTTAATAACTTTCAAGTGTCCCTGGAAGTTATTTACTCTATTTCCTGCCTCAGATGAAGACCACAAAGCTTGAGGCTGGCCAGAACATTCAAACGTTTATCTTTCATCCCTCCACACATCACCATCAATAAAAACAAGACAAAATAGTAGAGATCTGTCAGTTGAAAATGCTAGCAGGTTTTCAAATGAGCCTTATGGTGCTAATGTTTATCCTCACCTATTTTAAATTATTTCCTAACCTGTTGTAAGTTCCTTTAAGTTCCAGTCTTTATTGAAAGTGAGTAAATTGACTGACTTTAAGTTAGTCAAGGAACTCCCAAGCCTATATCTTCATAACTGTGTGTCCTTATTTGAAGGCAACAATTTACTTATTCTATCTCTTACAGGAAGGGGAAAAACACACACACACACACACACACCCCTCATTTTCAATCTAGCAGTCATTATTTGTTTCCTTCAGCTTCTATTTCAGTGAGTTGGGTTCCTCACATTTGCTCTTAAAAGTGGGTGGCATTCTGGTCAAAAGAATAACTGACACTCATCTAGGAACGAGGACTTTAGGTGAATTATAATAAAGAATAAAGTATACAATGTTATGCTTGAGTTTTAAATGATATCAATCATAATTGACCCCAGAACATAAGCTACTTATTAAGGAAAAAAAAAAAAAGCCTGGTTATTTTCTGCGATGCTTGTTAAAATTTTCCCTTGAGACTGGTTTTCCCCTTGTTTTTTTAACCCGCCCTAAAGACTCTCTCCCTTTGTTTACCACTTCTGTAATTTTATTTTGACTCTGATCTAGCCACTGTGGATATGACTTCCTCTTCTTAGTTCTCATTTCCCAGTTAGGTTTCATTTACTGTGTCAATGAATGTTTTTTTTTTTCTAATATTAGTCATTGATAAAAAATGTTATATGAGACGGAGTCCAAGACCACACCTCTGACTGACAGCTCACTTGGTTTTAAAGATGCTATGACTTCACTGCTGGTCACAGGCAGCTTCAGAATCCCATCCTGCTGCACACAGTTTATCGTTTGATCAGTTTGAGGCACAGTTGTAATGCTGAACAGAAACAAAAGCCTCCTTGCCGAAGTCTTGGTTCCCTTTAGTCTATCTGCTTTGCTACATAGGCCATATGGAGATAAAACAAACTGAAAACCACAACGCTTGGTGAGACCGTCTCTTGGTAACTTGTCTCTGTTGTCAAGCCACACATTTACCATCTAGATAAAAGCCATTAAAATGACAGACAATGGAGTCCGTGAGACAGACGCTGCCACCCTTCTCCCGAAGGATTGTGAAGTTCCATCTTTGAGCACATCAAAAAAAAAAAAAAAAAAAAAGTTAGATTAAGGAATGTAAGAGGATGTAAGCACTTTGAGGATTTCTTTACATTTCATTCTGTCCAAAAATAATTATTTAAGATTTATGTTAAATAATTCTGTAAGGTATAAAGGCCCCTACATGGTTTTAAAGGAAGAATAAACCAATGTTAATGAAAGATAAATATCTGTGCATTCATTCATAACACCATCTAGAAGCATATACGATGTGATTTCAATTGTGGTTGGGGGATGCTAGAAATCTGAGTGATGCTTTTCCTTGTTTTTCTCACTATATTTTAAAAATGAAATCTTACTTGGATAATCTTTTGTAAGGAAAACTAGAGAAATTTTCTTGGCTATTTTAAAGTCAAGTCATAAATACTTGCATATAATACTAATTTGGTAAGCACTTAACATATCAAAATTGTTTTTTGTATCACTGTTATTAAAAAGAAAAGCAAATATGTATTTACCCTTTTATTAAGTTAAAACAAAACATAAAGATGAAATAAAATATTAAAAGTTATTGCTTTACTAATGGAAGAGATAGTAGTGATAGAACTAGAATACGCTTAATTCTTTCCTGTATGTCTTATTGAATCTTGTGATATAGCAATTCAAAAGTCTGGTTCTAAAAATGTAATTTAATACAAATAAAAACTCACAACAATTAAAGCTAATAGCAAAGAGCCATTCAATTGCTTGCAGTTTTTAAACTCTAGCCTCTATTTTCCAGTTCCGTCAGAACTTATACTAAGATTTGAAAACTTAGTTTTACTAATAAATGTGCCTCTTTTTTTTAAAGCCAGTTTCCCCAGGAAACTAGAAGACAGAACATTTAGAAAATTTCAGTGAAAACTAACAACACACTTTCAGAACAATTCATCTGAAAGATATGTACACAGACAGGAAAATTCTATTTTCAACATTTGTAAAAGTGAAAATATAAAAATTTGTGTGACATATTTATATTTTAATCGTTTTTAGAAGGAAAATCACACCACTGTGAAACGTAATGTTCTTGCCTTAACTCAAGTCTGTTGAAAGCCATAATGTGCTCAGTCATCAGTATCACATTTGTCCCAGAAGGGAAAGAGTATATTTTAAGAATCTGATAGCTAGCCTTTAGGAGCTACGAGTCATCACAGGACAGAGCACTCCAAAGTATTTTTATAGTCACTCTCTTCTCATCTTAAACTGTGAAGAACTTAAACCATAGTGAAGATTTTGTTTCTAGAAAATGATTAGAGGTTAAACCATCTCTATTCTTCTGTTTGAATCTTGTTTTAAAATTTCATTTGCAGGAAGTGCTTTACTGACTTTCCTGGAGCACTGCTCTAATGAAGGAAGTTATTTGGTGATAAGGATACACATTCTTTGATATATTTTTACTTTGGCGGCATGGGGATGGGAGGAGGAATTACTTAGATATTTTGGTACTGAAGAGAATTTAGCTGATTCCATAAGATGGCATTTGTGGAAGAACCTATGCTTCTTGCCAACTGCATGGAAAAAAAGCTTCCATAATTGCTATATATATATATATTTTCTGCCCTGGTTTACTAATGGAGCTAAATTTCAGCTTCATCAACAGATCTTGTTTGTCTGTTTGTTTCAGCCTTTTTTTTAACTGTAGCAGGAAATACCACTATATTCCCTGAAGAAAATATGACTTTCTATGGATAGAAAGAAATGTTTTTTTTTTTTTGGAAAATACTGAATTCCATACCGTGTAACTTCTAACGTCACTATAAGTATAGAGATATTACACTCATAATCTGCTGATTTTAAAAAATATTTTACAAATCAGCCAGCTTTGTAGCATCAATGGCTAACATTTCCTGGGGATAGTTTATACTTAAGACCTGAGGAATAGCAGGTAATGCGTGTAAAATTCTATTTCACATAATGATAATAATTTCAATCTTTAGACACAACATCTAGTTGTGCCATTATTGCTTTCATTTTTATAAGAAAACCCTGCAAATGCTAAAATCAGAACCAGGAGCTCTGTTAGAGTCTGGAAACTTTGTGCTTTGCTTTCATTATCCTGTTCTATACATACATAGTTTCTTTGCAAGAGTTTTTTTTGGATAGGTTCTATGTAGCCCAGGCTGACTTTGCACCTGCAATCCTTCTGTCCCAGCCTCTTGAGTGCTAGAATTGCAGGTGTGGGCCATCACATCTAGCTCTGTAAGACTGTGTTTAGACCGAGTGTACATTTTTTGACATATAGTTTAAAACATCCTCCTTAAATTCATTTAACTTGGTATATAGGCATATGCTAAAGGGAAAGGCTCCTCTGGGAACTCCTGTGGTCTGTAGAATTCCTAATTCTTCCTTCCTCCGGACACCTTATACTGATTTAGCCTGCTGACCAAATGCCAGGTAGATTGTGAATCTGCAGACTATCAATAGACTGTCTTCCGATCTTGGAGGAAGGAGGCTTAAACATAGCTCTTCAGTGATTAAGAGCACTGACTGCTGGTCCAGAGGTCTTGAGTTCAATTCCCAGAAACGACATGGTGGCTTACAACCATCCGGGGATCCAATTCCCCTTCTGCTGTGTTTGAAGACAGCTACGGTATACTCAAATACATAAAATAAACAAGCCCTTTAAGAAAAAAACAAATGAAACAAACAAACAAACAAAACAAAACCTCCTCAAAAGTCCTCCATAACAAAACATAAGACCAAAATAAGAGATATAAGAGATTCAAGATATGTATCTTCATAGTACAACTGCTTGGGAAGCAAAAGGCCTGTGGTTGATCTTCAGTAGGGAGTGAGGTGTACAGAACAGTAAAATCAGAATAAAGAACAGGAAAAGTGGTGAGTGGTATTACTCTAGGGATAAATACCACAGGCACAGCAGAGAGAAGGCTAAGGTACTACACAAGGTTGGAGAGCCAGACTCTTCCTTCCTTTGTGCTCAGCATCAGGAGGTGGACCAAAGTGAGCCCAGATTGGTTGCGCCCCCTGCCCTCCATCGGCAGCAATTACAAGTTCTTTTAGGAGAAAAGTCTGGCATGTACTGGAAAACTGAATCATGACATACCATGATCCTATAAAAAAAAAAAAACTTTTATTATCAAAATCACAGGGAAATGTCGCCATTACTAAGAATCAGAAGGCAAAACTGATGGAACTGTATTATTTCTGGAAAACTTATTATTAAAGTTAAGTGATAACTGGGACTTTAGGTAGTGACTATCGGAAACAATACAAAGTGCCCATTGCTCGGCGGAATGAGTTGTTTTGGTTTTCTTTTTTGTTTTTTGTTTTTTTGGTTTTTGTTTGACAATGTCTATGTGATACTGTGACTTTGAGATAAAAGAAACAAAGAGAGCGCCACATTCTCTCTGGTTTTATCCTTGGGAATTGTTTTTTGTTTGTTTGTTTGTTTGTTGTTTTGTTTTTAACATAACACAAAGTTGTGAGAACTAACACAGCGGCAGTAGTTCTGGATAGGAACTGAAATGATTGAGATTAGCTATGTTTGACGAGCAGAGTACCAGAGATGAGGAACCTCGACTGTGCAAGAGACTCAGAAATTTGCACATGGGTCTCTTGTTTATTTGCTGAAATTTAAAGTTTAACAACTTTTGGGAAGCTTTGCATAGTTTACTATTATCTATGTTTTTGAAGGGTTTTACTATCTAATGTCGTGTTATATTAGGGGGAGAGGAGGTAAATTGCCATGTTAAAAAGAAGAATTTGTTCTAAGGACGCAACATTCAATGACTTGTTATCTCCTTGGAAAATGATGTGGTTTGTTTTTCACTTTTGTTTTGTTTTGTTTTTAAAGCAAGACTGGGTCTCTTTGTGCAGTCCTGGCTGTCCTAGAACTGGCTCTCTGTAGACCAGGATATCCTTGAACTCAACCTGTGCCTCCCAAGTGCTGGGATTAAAGACATGCAATACCATTGCCTGGCATTTTTATTTAAGTTTTCTGTGTGTTTCCCTGCAAGTCTGGGTCTGTGTACGTCTGTGCACTTACAACTGGGCAGCAAGTGCTGCCCTCTCTAGCCCTGTAATTTTATTTTAAATCCAGAATGGTGATTACTGGAGACTAGGAAAGGGTCAAATGGAAGGTAAATAAAGAGAGGCTGAATCAGATTGATCCATGTAGTACACTACACTATGCATTATTAATATTTATAATACAGCCATGTTAGTAAAAACAGTAAACAGAAGGGGATAGATACACTGTGAAACACTAATCGAATGGAGGCTAATATGACTGTATCAATATGAGACAGAATTCAGAAGAACACTAATGAGGGATGTAGAGAAGTGGTTCCTTAGTAAGATGATCAATTCACTAGGGAGACAAAATCAGTCTAGGTGTATCTGCAGTAATAAAAGTTTCCAAAATAATAATGTAAGGAAGTAGGAAACAAATATCCAAGATGCTGGAAAACACCAACTCCATTTTGTCAGTAAACCATAAAAGACATTTTACAAATAAGTCCAAGTGTGGTAGTGGGAATATAAACTTAGCCCTTATAGACTCGTATGTTTGCGGCTTGGTGACAGTTGGCGGAACTGTTTGAGAAGGTTCAGGAGGTGTGGCCCTATTGGACAAGGTGTGTCACGGGGGTGGGGGACAGTCATCGAGTTTCAAAGCCCAGCACTCTTTTCCTCCTGCTTGAAGTTCCAGATGTGTGCTCTCAGCTGCTCTGCCTCCCATGCCTTCGATGCCTTCGCTGTACAATTATGGACTCTAACCTCTGGGAAATGTAAAGCCAATAAACTGATTTCTTGTATAAGTTACCTATACCATAGTTTTCTATAACAACAATAGAAAAGTAACTAATATCCAGGGCTTAGAAAACATAAGCAATACTATCAACCGTGTCATAAAGGGCATTTAGAGAGTAATTTGGCAGATAATGACTGCACCTTCCTTTCAAACACACATGCAGTATTTACCAAGGTAGGGAGTAACTCGGACTATAAAACAAACTAACCAATTGAAATAATAAGAAGCATATGTGTATGCCCTATAATAATGAAATTAAATTAGCAATTGGTAATATTTTAAAGCCTGACAAATTCCCAGATCGTAGAAATTAAACAGCAGGCAGCATCCAAATAACCCATATAATAAACTAAAAACCAATGGGCAAACTAGATGGTACTTAGAATTAAATATAAATAAAAACACAGTAAACCAAAATTGTTGGATAATGGCTCTAAGCATTGGATAACAAATTTGATGATTTTTTTTTAAGTTCAAAGGTCTAAAATCAAAGTTTGTGCTTCTATGTCAGTGAAAGAGCAGTAAATTGAATCAAAACCAAAAGGGAAAAAAGTTAACGATGCCCCAAAACACACAATACCTAGATGCAACGCAGAAACCTCATGAAACTCAAGAAGAAGGAGGAAGACCAAAGTGAGGGTGCTTTTGTCCTTTTTAGAACGAGTATCAAAAGATTCAACCAGAGCTCCCAGGATCTAAACCTCCAGCCTGAGAACAGACAGGGCAAGCTGTCCTCTGAGAGGCTCTAACCAGCAGCTGACTCAGACAGATACAGACATCCAGAGCCAAACAGTGGATGGAGCTTGAGGACTCTTATAGAAGAATAGGGGGAAGGTTTGTGGGCCCTAAGGAGATAGGAACTGCACGGGAAGATCAACAGAGTAAACCAACCTGAACCCTTGGAGCTCTCAGAGACTGAATCACCAGCCGTGGAGCATACCTAGTCTACACAGATCTACCTCCATGGGCTGGACCTAGGCCTCCCTGCACATATGTTGTAAATGTGCAGCTTGGTTTTCATGCAGGTCTCAAACATCTGGAGTGGGGGCTATCCCAAAACATGCAGCCTGTATATGGAGTATGGTCTTCTAGCTGGGTGCCTCATCTGGCCTCAATGGGAGAGGAAGACCTAGCCTCTCAGAGACTTAAAGTGGCAGGGTAGGGGATACAGGAGGAGGGGGTACTCAGAAAACAAGAGATGGGGAAGGATTGTGGGAGGGGGTGACTGGGACGGGTTATAAAGTGAATAAGCAAAAAAATAAAATTAAAAAAGGAAAAAAAAAAGTAAGTGCAGAAATTGAGAAGAGGAAAACAGTAAAACCTGTTCTCTTGGGGCTGGAGAGATGGCTCAGCTTGGAGCCCTCCACTTGCACAATATCCGGGATTGGCCCCCAACACCCACACAGGTGCCTCATTGCCACCAGTAAGCCCAGCTCTACTGGGACCTGACTCCTGCAGGCTCCAGGGACATCCTCACTCACATACTTATCCCCCCCACACACCCATACATGTAATTTTTAAAAATTAAAAAGTCTTTGTCTGAGAAAAAAAAAACCTAAATTGATCAATCTAGTCAAATTGATCAAGAAAATAAAGAGAGAAGTATTCATTTAAAAACATCAGAATCAAAACATGGGTCATTATAACATAACTAATACTCAAAGCTGGGAGGGAAATATTAATTTTATGTTAATGATTTTGACTCCTTAAATGAAATGAGTCAACTCGTTGGAAGATAGGAAGTGCCAAAGCTTGCTCTCAAGTTATTTAATGCTTCAAATGACTCCCATACTTATATAAAGAGAAAGATCCTAAGATAGCCAGAACAGTGCCAATGAAAAACTCATTTAGAGAACTCACAATGTCTGATTTCAAGACTTATTTAAAGCTACCAGACAACTTTAGAGGAAGGAAATCCATATCAATTAATAGCAAAGAAATAAAAAGCTCAGAAAAAGTTATGTGCAATTAAATTTTGATGAATATGGCAAAGCAATCCATTGTAAAGAGAATAGCCTTTTCAACAAATGGTGCTGGCTCTACTGGATCTCCATCTATAATGAATGGATATTGATCTACACCTTAAAGCTTACAAAGAAGCTGAGTCAAAATGGATCGTGAGCCTAAGACTTCAAATGTCTAGGAGAAAACAGTAGAACATAGTCATGATTCTGTGAGAAGCATTTCTGAGACACGAGAGCAGAAGCATGATCAACTTGGGGGAAAAGATGATAAACTGGGTGGATTTTTATCAAAGGCAGAATATTCCTAGGAAACACACTGTTGGAATAAAAGACTTCTAGAAAACATCAGTACTTGTTTGTTATGTCTCTTTGGTTGTATTGGAGATTAAACCTGGGACATCACACGATTACTTACATCCCCAGCCTGGGAAAATTTTTTAATCATGCATTGGATAAAGTACTTGTATACAAGCTAACTAGAGATCTCTCGATACTTAGCTGTATTTTTTCTTTAAGAAAGGAATCTATGGGAAAATAAGAGCACCAGTAATTACACAATAAGATGAGTTATTTGAAATATGCTCATTAAACCACACTAAGCTACCATTCCACACTTAATATAATGATTTAAGCAATGGTGAGACTGTGTAGCAACTAGAATATCTTACTTTGTTGGTTGGATGGGGACATAAAATGATTTGATGACTTTGGGAACCAGTTGGGTAGTTTCTTGTGAAGATAATATATATATGGTGTGTGGTGGTGTGTGTGTATTTACATAAAGTCAAGCAAACACTGTTCTTAGCTGTTTACCCAAGTGAAACCATAGCTTAACACAGAACAAAAATTCTCAATGTGGATGTCTATAGCAGCTTTACTTGTAATTGCCAAATAAATCAACAAAATCTAGAAACTGGCCAATAACCCCTTATTTGGGGAATAGATAATATTCAATCAAAAACTATTCACATCAGAGAGGATTACATTTGCAAATTGTAAATCAATATGAACAAATTTCATATATGTTCTTCTAAGTAAAAGTAATTGGTATCTAGTTGTGGTTTTATTTGATGGACATTCTGGGAAAGGTAGGACCAGAACGATCGAAAAGCCCCTGGGAAGACAAACTGACTATAGGATGGCATAGCATCTATTTTCAGAAGGATGAAATGCTTCCGGGATTTGTTCACCTTGGTGGTTATATAACTGTGTTACATTTGCAGAGCTGCTTGTTAGAAGAGGTGATTCCTCTAAGTGAAATTTGTATACATTAAAAATTAGAAACAACAGAAGGCATTAATGCAAAGGATGGTGTGAAGCCCGAGAACACTGGGCTTGTACTGACAGGGAAAGCACCGAGAAAGCGAAGAACATGCGAAGCTCCATGAGACGCTTATGCCTGTAATCCCAGGACCGTGAAGCTGGGCAGGACGATTGCCTTTAGTTCAAAGACAGGCTGGGTTACAGAGCGGAAAGACAAAAAGAAACAAACAGAACGTGATATTTTTAAGAAACTATGTTTGCATTTGCTTAGACTGGTGATAGACACAATTCAATAAACACCAGAGGGATAATATAAACTGGTGATAGACACAATTTAACAAACACAGGAGGATAATGTAAGCCAACCGGGTAACTGTAATGAAATACTATACTTAGTATCTTATAGTGAAACTTACATTGAAACTACAACCCTCAGAGGCAATGAGATGGTGGAGAAGTTGAAAAAAAAAGATAAGGAACCCACAGAATGTACAATTAGAATCATTACAGTTTCCTCAGAAGGGGAAAAAAGATCGAGAAGATAGAGGGAATGTACCTTTAAATTGTTAAACAAAACAACCGTCATTCAAAAATTCTTCACCTAACAAGACCCACCTCTGAGGTCAGTGAGATGATGATCGAAGGACTTGCTGTACAATCTGGGAGACCTGAGTTCAATTTCCAGAACCTACGTGTGGGTGGAAGAGAGAGCCAACGCCACAAAGATGTACTCTAACCCCGACGTGCACACATGGTTCATTTTCTCACATACACATTGTCCACACAGGAAACCTCCCCACACACAGTGATAACTAAATTGATTATTTAGAAATTCCATCTCTGGGGAAAATAAACATCTAGATAATCTTAAAAAAAAAATAAATGAAAAGGAATGTTACTACCATGATGCTCAACAAATGAAATTTAATATTCACACTTCTTAAAGAAGACAAGATCCTTGGGAGGATAGCACAAGATACAAGGAAGAAAGATCAGCAAATAAGCTAATTTTAAAAATTTAGGGAAATTTAGACACACAGTTTGCATTTAATATTTTTTAATTTTAGAAATTAAAAGAAATATAATTCCAGACAGTAATAGCATCTTAGTTACTTTTCTAGTACTGTGAAGAGACACCTGGTGAAGACTATTTTCTTGGTTATGGTTTCAGAGGTTTCATAATGGCGGTAAGCATGGTAGCTGCCACTGGAGCGGAAGCTGTAAGATTACATGTTAAGACAACAACTGCGAGACAGAGAGAGCTTACTGAGAACTTCTGAAACCTCCAAGTCCTTTGAATGACACACCTCTTTGAACAAGCCACACCTCTAAATCCTTCCCTAACAGTCCCATCAATTGCAGACCAAAACATGTATAGATATATATGAGCCTCTGGGGGCGGGGCATTCTCATTCAAACCACGTAAGGTGTCTTATCTAGAAGCGGTAATCTTAGTTAAGATCTTCTGAAGCTCTTCCATTGTTTTGAAGGAAGGGTTAGCTATCTGATCAACCTCAGATTTCCTGAAATATGGAGAGAAAAAACTTATAAGGCTAAGCGGCAATAGAGAAGCAATAGCGTGAAATTTGCCTATGGGTGAGGGAAGGGTAGGATGAATTCCACCAATGAAAAAAGAAACCAATCTCCAGAAAAAGATAAGAGACAGAAGAGCAGGGAAGAAACTGGAAACTCCACATGAAACAGAAGAGGAGTCCCAACAGGAACGTTTTACGAGTATTCCACTGTCTTCCCCTTCCTTCTTCCCACTTAAGATCTTTTCTTCCTCACTTATGGTCCTCCACTTTTTTGTGTCATTATTTGATTTGTTTTGATTTCTATTTTGAGATAAGATCTCATAGCCCAAGCTGGCTTGCTTGTAATCTTGTTTGTAAACTCAAATTCCTTACCTAGCTAAGGATGGCCTTGAACTACTGAGGCTTCTCTCTGTCTCCCCTGTCCCAGCGCTAAGATTATAGGCACTCATTACCATATCTGGCTTTGGTGTGTTGTTTCCAGTGAAGCAACAATCAGGCTTCCTTGTTAATCCTCCTGATGTCCAAAGATTCATATTAATGAATTGTACTTAAAGATCTCAGACCCAGTCCTCAAATTATATCAGCTTAATGAAATCTGCAGTAGCTTCTCATCTCAGATGCAAATTACCTCCAATAACCAATTTTCCTCTTTCGATAATAGATATTTCCCTTTTAGCAGTGTTTATATTAGGAATAACAGACACTGTATTTACTAGCCTTTCCTGCATGTGGGTGTGGTCAACTGACTAGTTTTTTGATCCCTTGGAGGGATAGTTAAGCATTATGTCTGATACTTCCAGGAAATGTCCTTAAAATGAGGATGACTGCTCACTTTCACCCTTCTTCCTTTTGGATGGAATCTGTACCATAAAGTACATTTGGAGTTAGAGTTATGTGCCATGCCCCCAGCAATGATTTGTAAAAACACATTCGCAAAGGAGGTCACTAGGGAAGCTTGTTAGAGACTCAGGTGTCCAAGAATTTTATTAAGGGCTGTTTCTCTTTGTACCTAGTATATGCCAAACTTCCAAACTTCCAGAGGGTAATAAACGCTCATAAGTCATATTGTCTGTACAATGAATTTGGGAACAGAAAGTGTTGCCTATCTGTTCTTGAAAAGGTTCTGGAATTCTCTCTAAATCAAAGTCCCAACACCAGCCCCAAGCCACATTTCCCAATAGTCCTTCACACTATTGGGCCTTGCTTGTAATGGTCTTCTCTATATACAGCCTTAACTGGTGTTTTAGAGCCAAACTTAGACCAGATATGGTGCTAAGAAAAGGCGATTGGATGCTGCAGTAGTTAATTTTCTCACTGCTGTAATGAAAATCAAAGCAACTTGGGAAGGAAGGATTTGTTTTCTCACATTTTGCAGTTGCAATCCATCATTCTGGGAAGGTCACAGTGGCAGGAGCTGGAGTCAGCTGGTGACATTTCACCTACAGTTAAGGAACAGAACAGCCATTGCTTCTGTGCTCAGTTGCCCTTCATCCAGGACTCAGTTCATGAAACTGCTCACACTTGTCATGTGTTTTCTTACTTAAATGAATCCAATCTAGAAACTTCTTCTCAGGCACAGCCACGGGATAATAGACATAATCTCTCACAGAAGCACCATTCCACACGGATTCTAGCGCTCATCAAGTGGACAATTAAGATTAAGCCATCGCAGTTGCTTGATGACTAACATACCCACCAGTCTTTACAGGGGTGATTATTATATACCCACTAAGTTTCAGCCATTGATGCCACCATTTCTTCTGAATGTGTACATCGTGTTCAGGAGGAGACATACTTTCTTGTACCTTCTTGTCTGCCTACAAGGCTAGAAGACAGAATTTAGAATTATTTGGGAGAAAGGTTGAGGCAACAAAATCTGTAGCTGCCCTTCTGATCTCAGTGTACTGTGACTAAAACCAACCCTTTGCACGGCAGAGTGACATGTTAGTAATCCACACATCATGAGTTTAGTGTACTATGGTGGTTTGAATGAAAATGGTCCCCATAGGCTCATAGAAAGTAGCACAACTAGGAGATGTGGCCTTATTGGAGGAAGTGTGTCACTTTTAGTAGGCTTTGAGGTTTCAGAAGCTCAAAGCAGGTCCAGCTGCTCACCCTTCCTCTCTGCTGCCTACAGATCTAGATGGAGATCTCTTAGACCTCTCCAGCACCATGTCTGCCTGCATTTTACCATGATTCCTTCCACGATAATAGACTTAACCTCTGAACTGTAAGTGCCTCCCAAAATAGTGTCTCTTCACAGCAATAGAAACCCAAACTAAGACACATACTGACAGCTCAAATAAGCGGGTGGGATTAGACATCAAAAAAAAGTCTGTCTCAACCTTGATCTAGCAACATTATAAGCAGGGATGCCACCTTTCAACATGGGTGCTTTTACTAGGTGGAGGTTTCTATTTCGTTCTTATCTATTTTCCTTTTTTACATTTATCTATTTATTTTCTGTGTGTACACTCACACACATGACCACAAGTTCACTCACGTATGTTACCATACATGTAGAGGTCAGAGAATAACTACTGGGAATCTTCTCTTTCCTTCCACCATTTGGGTACTGGGAACTGAATTCAGGTTGTCAGGTTTGGTAACAAGTGCCTTTTTGTGTTTTGTTTGCGTTTGTGTTATTGCTTCTTGTCATCTTGAAGGAAGAATTTAGGGAGATACAGACACTTTAAGCAGTTTCTTTAACAAAGCATCGTATGTACATTCTACCCTGGAGGGAGACTGAAGAAGGTTCACACAGATTTGGGGAGAGAAGGAGCTAGCAGCCCACTGTGCATTGTGGTATAGATTTTAAATTATGTTGTTATGAATATTTATGAGCTCAGTAGAATATTCATGAGGCGAGATGACCCTTTTCTCTTCCCACACCAAAGTACAGCAGAGCTCTTTGAGGGTATTCATTCCCATGATCCTCTTGAAAAGTATGTGGAGCTGGGGGAGAGGCTCAACCATGGTGTATATATTAAAATGGTAGCCAGTGTTTTTTAGAAGAGCCAAACAGCTACTTCGAGGGGTTAGACCACGAAAGCACATTCTCATGACCAGGGGCCGTGGGGGGCAGGGAAGGGAGGATACAGCTGCAGTTTCTGTAGTTACTTAGTCCTTAGCTCCTTGCCTACCTACCTCACCTAAGACCCATGAAGTGAGATGACCATTTTCTCTTCGAACGCTAAACTATGGCAGAGCTCTTTTAAGCTTTTTTAAGGGGTGAAAGGGTGATAAAGTTGGAAAGCAGAATGGCTACTTGCAGCTCACTTGATTTCTCAAGGTCGTTGGACAATACTGATGGCCCCGATATTTCTACGGGGTACAAGGCTTTGCTATTGCCTCTCTCTCTCTCTCTCTCTCTCTCTCTCTCTCTCTCTCTCTCTCTCTCTCTCTCTCTCTCTCCTCTCTTGGAATTGCGTTATGTTTTGAGATAGAATCTTGCCATGTTGCCTTGCCGAGCTGGTTTCTAATTTCTGAGCTTGAAGGGCCCTCTTGCCTCTGCCTTTTCTATAGGCACCTCCCTCACTGCACACTTAGCTATAAAAGCTCATGCACTTTGTCATTTACTTGCTTTTCTTTGTGGATAGATTTTTTTTTTTTTTTATGGTTTGCTGTACGATTTTTTTTTTTTAAAGACAGGATTTTATTAGGTATCCAATGTTGGCCTCAAACTCTTGATTCTCCTGCCTCAGCCTTCTGAGTGCAGAAGTTACAACACTACACACAGCTGAGGCTTGTGTGTTAAAAGTAATTTGAGAAACAGGATTTTAGGCCGGCGCAAGGGCGAAGAGTTCAACTGAGAGTGCCCCAAAACTGACTCAGTCCTGATTTTGTTTCTTAGTTGATATTCTAGTTGAAACGCTTAGGGATGCTGAGAGGATCTAGCCAAGCCAGGTGATGTGGAGCAGGATGGGTGTCAGGTCTGGTCCTTAAAACACAGGTTTATGCCCGATTTTATTCTGAGTGAATCACTCCTTGCAGAAATTTGCAGATTTATTCTTGATGATTATCCCTGATGTCCCTGGCAGGAGAGCTTGTCCCTCAGCGGCTGTATGATTTGGCGGCTAAGTTTGTTGCCCTGCTGATATTCTGGAGCTGTGTTTTGGGCCCAGAGGAGCATCGAGCCAAGTGATCCATAGGAGCTGAGGCTGGAGAGAACCTCGAGCAGGCAGTGACTGAGCGGGAGCAAATATCCAGCTCCCTGAGCTCAGGGTGGTATAGTCAGTGCTCTTCTTGCTCCAGGATGAGGCTGATGCGAGACATTAAGTGAAGTTGCCTGTTTGTTCAACTTCTTCCATCGTGTCCCCAACTTCCTGAACCTCGGAATTGTTGCTGAGAGTACTCTCTCAAGAAATCCTAAACAGCCCATGTAGTCACAGACCTGTTAAAAAGGACTTTCTATTGGATTAAATCATGTATGAATGGTCTTCTCTGGTAAGTACTCCACAAGTTCAAACAAACCTTTTCTTCCTTAAATTACTTTTGTTAGGTTTTCATTTCTTCTCTCTCTCTTTCTGTCTTTCACTGTCTTTGTCCCTGTCTCTGTCTCTCTTATTCTTTCTTTTTTTTGGCTTTTCCTCTCCGTCTGTCTCTGTGTTTCTGTCTCTGTGTGTCTCTGTCTCCCTTCTCTCTCTCTCTCTCTCTCTCTCTCTCTCTCTCTCTCTCTCTTTCTCTCTCTCTCCTATTCTTTCTCTTTTTTGTTGTTTTTTCAAGACAGGGTTTCTCTGTGTAGCTCTGGTTGTCCTGGAACTTGAGCTGTAAATCAGGCTGGCCTTGAACTCACAGAGATCTGGCTGTCTCTGCCTCCCAAGTGCTGGAATTAAAGGCGTGTGCCACCAGTGCCCACCTCTTAGGTATTTTTTTCATAGCAACAAGAAAAATAACCAATATATCCCAGAGTTACTTTGTACTGTCTACTCCAAATGAAAGAGAATTTTCCTGTTGTTTCTCTTCTAAATGTACAACAATCGTTTTGTGCCTATTATTACTGTGTGGTCTGGTTTTCTAGCACTGCATATTTATTTCTATCTTGGCAGTTAGGTAACCACTGTAGTTTAGCACATCTTTTTGAGATCTTTATATATTAAAAATGAGAAGACGCTGGTCCCTTGAGGTATGTGGGAGGCAACAGGATTTCAACGCTTCACTTAACATAGCTGCTCCCACTTAGGGCGAGGCTCAGCAAGCGCTTTGTATCAGCTGATGGATTGTAACTCAACTCTGTCCTAACTTTAGAAACGATGGCTTTAAGAAGCGCTCTTAGTGCTATGAGAGGATAATGCGTTTGCATCTGATTACAGATGCATTAAGATCTTTGAGTTAAAAAGGAAGATGTGGCTTACAGGTCTAAGCAAAACTCTGTAACTTATTAGATAGTTTTTGGAAAATATCACAATGTCTCAAAGACCTGTTTCAAGGACCGAGGTGAAGGAGTTGATATTAGTGTCATAGGAGGTCTGCTTTGCTCTTCATTGGTAAGAACTTGGTCATTAGCTACTGAGTACTACGCTCAATAGGACATATCTCAAACCACAGTTGTCCTTTAGAATTCTTTTCTTTGTTTGTTTTTCAGACAGTGTCTCTCTGTTGTATCCCCCTGGTACTCACTTAGTAGACCAGGCTGCCCTTGAACTCACAGACATTCTGCCTCTGCCTCTAAGTGCTAGGGTTAAAGGCATGTGTCTTCTATTTGGTCTCAAACCATTGTATTTGCAGTGTCTTAGAAAACCAAAGAATGGGAGAGCAACACTTTTGTAAAAAAGTAGATTTACTTCTAAAAATAGATCTTCTTGGGAGGGGAGGGAGGCTTGATGCCCCAGCATAGGGGGATGCTAGAGGAGTGAGGGGGGAGTGGGTGAATGGGTGGAGGAGCACCCTCATAATTACAAAAGGGAGGGGAGTGAGAGGGATGGGATGGGGTGTTGGTGGAGAGGTAACTGGGAGGGGGGATATCGTTTGAAATGTAAACGAATAAACTGTAAAAAAAAAATACATAAAAATAAATAGATTTTCTCATTTTTAGTGTGTACCGAAGCATGGAAGTTGGGTTTACATCTAGATTCTGGAAACACTTGGTGACATGGACTCAGAAGCGGTTAGAATTGAGTCAAGTATCCTTAGGGCTTAGGTGGGAAACAAATGGTTAACTGAGAAGCCTGAGGAAACATTAAAAGGCTTGTTTACAAAGGTGTAGACAGTCTGTGGAGACTACAAGATAAAGAGGAATCTCTTGCTGCTGACACTGGGTGTGTCTGACATCCTGAAGGAGCCAAATGAGGAAGAAGCAATAAAATGAGGGAGCTGGTCCTTGTGAAGGGTGTGTCTGAGAGAGCTGGAACTTCAAGGGAGCAAGGACATATCGAGCAGTGATGACTCCCCCAGAAAGATTCTGAAGATACACTCTCTGTATCTTTGATAGACTGCAGTCGTTCCCCCGCCGGTCACGGTCACGTGAACCTGGAGGCTAGTGGTCTAGGGATCTGCTGCAGGGAGCTGATAACGCTGAGGCTCAAAGGGCACAGACCAGGAGCAAGGCTGGAAGGGGGACTGTGAAGAGCCGAATGGAAAATACCTATCACAATTAGCAACTTACTCCTGCGCCGGGAGCTTACAGTCTATAGTTGGTCACAGTCCTCACTGCTCTGTCCAGTGCTCAGACCAAAAGCTGAATCTCCATCTCATCATCACGAACGCCAGTTCATGTTTTTCATCAGACACAATCATCTATTCATCGATGGATCTACAAAAAGTAATCAGAGAAGGCCAGAGAACCGAACCATTTGAGAAAACAAAGAAAGACTATGTAGGAAAAATATGATTTTGAACTTAATGTGTAAACAAATACATTTTGATTTTTTAAAGTAATTTTGAAGCTGGAGAGATGATGGCTCAGTGGTTACAAGTACTTGTTGCTTTTGCAGAGGACCCAAGTTCGATTCCCACACCTACATGGAGTGGCTCATAACCTAGAATTCTGCCTCAAGGTCCAGCTCCGGGGGCAGTGGGGGGGTGGGGGGGGTAATCAAATGTCTCCACCCTGCACACATAAAATTTCAAAGGGAGGAGTTTTGTTTCAATTTGATTTTAACCACTAAGTGTGTGCTTTCATATTTTATAAATAAAAGATCTTGAGGCCTTGGGAAGTTGAGAATCTTGTTTAAGGTCATGCGACTTAGCTGATTGTCTCAAGCAAGTGAGCAGGGTGTGCTGGCAGCCTTCTGTCACTTCCAAGTCTGCCACAGCTGCAGTTATTTTTCACAAAACCGTCCCTCTCACCGGGTGAGGAGGTTCACACAGTAATGAGTGTGGGAGGTTCTGCTGAGAGGTCTACTACTTGTCTAAAGGGAGTCTGCTGATGAAACATTTACTCAGAGACTTCTCGGTCGGTCCAAGATTTACCAGGCCTGTATCACATTCAACCATTCCCCCCCAGCCCCTCAATTTTGCTCTTGCTTCCTTTTGCGGATACCAATTCCTAAGAGACAAGTTGTAAATCTATACTCTTTCCCTTCATCTGTTTTCAGAAATCCCAGCTTGGAACACTATCGTAATCAACGTGATCTTGATTGCAGTCACTTCAGTGAATGTAAAGTTGGCAGTCACCTATGTTTTGGGGAGCATAATAGATATGGAGACCGATTCCTTGAAGCTCTTAGGGCATTTGAAACAGTAATTAGAAGAACAGTGGTAACTGTACAGGCTTACCACATTCTTATAGACCCATAACCCATCCGATTGATTCTTCCATTATTAAATATATTAGTTATAGCTTCAAATACCACTTTATGCAAGTATATAGAAGAAAATCAGGCAAGAGTCTTGGAGCTCTGTGTCTCCGTTGACAAAAAAAGGATAAAGTGTAGAAATCAACGTGTAGGTTTCAAGCTTGAGTGGCAGGAGAAGAGAGAAGCCAATGAGGAGGAATATAGAGGAAGCAAAGGAAGACTTCTACTTGGAGTCTTATGAGGATTATATGGATATTTACTTTTCTCACTGCTGTGGAAAATACCTAACTAAAGAAACTGAAGGAAAGGTTTATTTAGCCTCAAAGACTGAGGAGTTACTCTGGTGGCTTGAATAAGAATGGCTCCCTAGGTTCATAGGGACTGGCGGCATTAGGAGGTGTGGCCGTGTTGGAGGAAGTGTGTCAGTGGGGTGGACTTAAAGATTTGAAATGCATAAGGTAGACCCAGTGACTTTATCTTCCTGCTGTCTGTGGATTCATCTGTAGAACTCTCAGCTACTTCTCTGGCACTGTCTGCCTGAGTGCCCATGCTTCCTGCTGTCACAATGAACCTGTAAGCCAGTCCCCGTGAAATGTTTTCCTTTATAAGAGTTGCCATGATCATGGTGTCTCTTACCAGCAATAGATCACTGACTAAGACATCTACTGCCCATCATGTGGAGAAGACACGGCAGCAGAAGAGTGAAGTGTCTAGTCTCATTGTGTGCACAGTCAGGAAGATGTCATAGACATCTTGAAAGCTCAGCTTGCTTTCTTCTTCTTACTCAGTGTGAGATCTAAGGGAGACCCTGGTCCACATCCAGGGTGTATCTTTCCTTCTTAGTTAAACTTTTCTAAAAAAAGTCCCTTATAGAAACACCCAGAGATATATTTCCTATTCTAGGTGATTCTAAACCTCATTAAGCTGAAAAGGAAGATTAACTACTACGAGGCTGAAACTCTTTGGGACATCACATAGAAAGGACTTTAAAGTGACAGTACCTGAAGCCGAGTCAGAGCAATCTGGAGACTGAGAACTGGAATCTTGAGAACTTGAGAAAGGATATACAGGGTGATGAATTCTCAAACTCCAGTCCTAAATTAATTAATTAATTTAGGTTTTTCAAGACAGGGTTTCTCTGTGTAGTCCTGGCTGTCCTGGAACTCACTCTGTAGACCAGGCTGGCCTCAAACTCAGAAATCCGCCTGCCTCTGCCTCCCAGGTGCTGGGATTAAGGGTGTGCACCACCACTGCCCCGGCTCAGTCCCAAATTCATATTTAGGGTTACTTACAAATGATTTTTAAAATTACTCTCACATTTTTTGATTCAGTTTATCCCAGAGTGTAGATACGGGCTTTAATATTGGTTCAAGCTGCACTGTGCTTGCTCTGGATTCCCTGGAAAGCTGACACCATAATGGTGGACAGGAATAAACAGGTGCAGGAACGAGAGCCAACTAGGAAAGGTGAAGGAGCCCTGTGTCCGCAGTGCATGCCTGCCCCAGTGAAGTCAGGAGGTAGAGTGGTTGGGACTCCAGGGAGGGGTTAGCAAGGCCCCTAGGGAGGCCTCAGCTGAACTTGCTCTGTGAACAGTCTGTATGTTACTTACTACCCCTGTTATCCTCAGTGATTGGTTAGGACAGCCTGTAGGCATCCTGATCTCCGTACATGTCTGGTGACGCTTTCCAGAGTACCGTACTGGAAGCCTGTGGCACATCAAATTCCACACAATTGGAGGAATCTGGGGCATGTTGCAGCAGCTGGCAAACGGACTTCACCATTTTCAGCTAATGGAATGAGAAAGGAATGCTGAAATGGGTTGTAGGTGAAGCGGGATTTGTGTTTGGGTTAAAATGTCAGGTTTTCTTACCGCTGAGAAATGTTTTAGTATAGTTTCAGCATACACAGAAAAAGCACTCACAGCAAGTTAAAGATAGGAAGGGAAGGAAGTGAAGAAAGGAGGGAGGGAGAAAAGAGAGCCGTGGCCGCAGAGGAGGAAGAGGGAGAGAGGGAGGGGCAGGGATGGGAAGGTAGAAGGAAAATGAAGAGAATGTATTATGTAGGAAGAAGCTCGGAGAGAAATTGGGGGAAATGGAGTTCTCAGTTATGGCTTTGAATTCGGGTTGTGGTGTCATACTCTCTGAGTAGTCCACACGTGGGTGAAGTTTTGGTTGCGGGGAGTTGAAGAGAATTGTACTTAGTTATCTATTTCTAAGACAAAGTAGGAAGCACTGTATCAAGAGGCAGTGGGGGAGAGTTTGGTTATGAATAGGAAGGAGAATAAGACACAGGAGGAGGCTATAGATAGGCCTCTCCTGTAGACACAGAATGAGCTAATGAGAGGAACGCTGATGGCCTTGATGTGGATGGGAAGCACGAGGCAGGGTCACTTGCTGAAAAAGTATTTTATTGGCAGCTCTTCTCACATGACAGAATTCCACACACAATCTACAACGAAATAACATTTAGTATATTAAAATTAACACTTCAAATATATATTAAATAATTATTACACAAATCTCTCATAGGTATCTGTCCATTTCCTTGACTATACATCAAAGCTGAAATATTCTCTTGATTTAATTTGGGGTTTTAAAAGCTACCATTTACATTGAATTGTGCTAATCTTAATCAGGGAAAATTACTGGAAAGGTAGGTAGCATATAATTCATACTTGATGCCAAAGTTACCAAATGACCACTTTTGAGCCACATAATTTTTATCTAGTAATAAAAGAAGTTTATCACAAGGATACATGATGGCTAATACTGCCAAACTACTTCCTAATCAGAGACGAGTTGAGATGAGTAATTTCCAACCTAGGAGACTCAGAGCCTGTATCCTATAAATTGAGCTGTAGACATTGCTGACAGTCTTTAAAATTTCAAAACACTTGGCTGGGCAGTAGCGCACTTTATGTCCCACCTAAAAGGGTGAGACAGAGTCAGGTGGATCTCTGTGAATTCAAGGCCAGCCTGGTCTACAGAGCAAGTTCCAGAACAGCTAGGGTTACACAAGGAAACTTTGTTTCAAAAAACAAAAAACCAAAACCAAAAAACAAAACAACAAACTTAATAGAAACCCTAACCGTTTGAAGGCTTTGGGCTATTCTACAGATTTTTCAGTCTGCATGCACATGTTCCTATGTATGAGAGGACATGTATGTGTGGGATCCAAAGGACACCTTAGCTCTTGTTTCTTAGTTGCTGCTCATCTCCTTGGAGATGTCTGTCATTGATGTGGGACTCACCAATTAGGATAGACAGACAGGGTTCCATTGAACCACAGGAGCCTCCCATCTCTGCCTCCTCACTACTGAAATTCCAAGTGCACATTTCCACATACAGTTTTTACCAGGGATTTGCTGATTGAACTCTGTCTGCAAGCTTGCTGGCAAATGCTTTTACCAACTCAGTTATTTCTCTATCCCATACTATTTTTGACTTTTTAAAAAAAAATTAATGAGGTCCTTTTTTCAGAAACTCCAATGGATCTTTGCAATTTACTACACATATAATGTAAATTGCATACATACATGCAAATTGATACATACAATATAAATTACATGCAAATTGATACATATAAAAATGTAAATCGATACATATAGAATGTATCGATCACTATTTAATCAATGATTTCAAATAGAAAAAAAGAACTTCTGACTTGTGCATCTGAGATAGAGGAACTGTAAAAACTTGAAGTTGGTGGTAGAAAAAAGATGCCGGGACAAACTTAGGTGACTCCTATTTTACAAGAACACAGGGAGGGTAATGAAAATTGCCAAGGTTGCAGCATGGTCAATAATAGAACCAGCGTCAGGATTCAGTAATTTCAAAAAGTATTACCTCATCTGTTACCTTCTTGGATGTTGGGGTGTTCTGCTTTGGTGCTTAGTGTTCTTAGCATACAAAAGCCAGTGCTTTGCAGTCTGAAGAGGTGATAAGGACTGGATTTCAGTGGGGAGCACCAGGCTAAGCACTGTAATTTCTTGCCTTGTGTTCCCTCTCAACAACTTTCTAGTAAGGTGATTATAAACAGCACAAAGTTCTGCAGAAGCAATTGACAGCAAAACACAAAACCCTTTCCGAGAGAGACTTCACAGTAAAGTGTCACTGTAAAAGGAGAGTGAGTTTCAGAGTTCTTTCTTGCAGTGTTCACAGTTGTCAGGTAGCCTCCACCATTTCTCTAAGTAAGGATGGTATTTAAATAAGAGCACAGATTTTAACGCTGTGTGTACGGATCCAAAAAATCAGATTTTAGACTCTAGTACACAGGTTAATCTTAGATGTGCATACAGAGTGTAAAGCATACTTATCAAATAATTAACGTATGATTTCACAGTGAACAAAGAAGAGCCAATTTGATACAAATGTTCTGCCGATATTCTAGTCTTTCAGGCATGAGAGGAGCTAGCTCTGTCTTTTTTAGGGTAAGTAATCTGAAGGGGTGACAAGTGAAGGCAGTCTTCTTGTGGAATTAAAAATTCCTTCGTTATATTCTTTTTTCTTTATTTCTTTAAAGAGTGTATGGTAGAGGAGATTCCCTACTGGTGGTGCTTCATAGCTGAAGCAAAATGGGATCCTTAAGCCAGGTGTGGTGGCTTAGGTCGGTTATCTCAGTGCTTCGGAGGCTGAGGCAGGAAGATGGCCTGAACTACACAAGAAGAAACCCTGGATCACAGCAACAACAACAACAACAACAACAGAGAGAGAGAGGGAGAGAGAGAGAGAGAGAGAGAGAGAGAGAGGAGAGAGAGAGAGGAGAGAGAGAGAGAGAATGAAGACAGTAACTCTTATATCTCATTACTGATCTTCTGACATTCTGACAACTAAGCAGAGTTCGTTTTCCAAGTTTAACATTTCAAAACTTTATAGAGATTGACATTTCATTTTGTACATTCATTTTCTTTCTATAATACCCAGGAACATTCCAATTAAAATTCATGTTGGCCACGAAGGGGGTGCAGCGGAATGAACAGAGCAGAGTGCTAGTCGTTGTCATAGATGCAACCTGGAAGAAAAGAAAATATATCTTTAATTGATTCACTTATTGGTTTTTATATGTGCGTGTACGCATGTCTGTTCGTGTGCGTGCGTGTGTGTGTGTGTGTGTGTGTGTGTGTGTGTGCGCGCGTGTGCGCAGGTGCTTATGGGCATGAGTATGGAGAAGGTTGGAGGACAACCTCTAGGAACATTCCCAGGAGTCATGTACTGTCTCTGAAACAGGGTCTCTCAATCTCATCAGTTAGAGAGAGCCTCAGGATCTTCCTGACTCTTCCTCCCTAGGGCCGGGATTATAAGCACATACATACTGCCTGCCATTTTCATGTGTGTTCCAGCAATTAGACTCAGCTCCTATGATTGTGACATAAGCTTCACTTCCTGAGCCATACTTCTAACCCCCTATTATGTATGGTTTTGGAGGCAGGTTCTCCTGAAGACCAGGCTGCTTTCAAACCCTATTGATCATTGAATAGAACTTTCAACTTCCGAGTCTCCTGTCCTCATCTCCAAAGTACTGGGTCTGCATTACCACATACAGATTGTATACAGCCTACCTTAAGTGTTTCAAGTTACAAGTCTGAATAATTCAGTCTCTCCAGAATTAAGATGAAAAGAAAAGTAAAACTGGCTTATTTTACTTTAAAAAAAATTGCTAAGTGGAATGCCATATATTTAATCTTCTCTACTGGCTGGTTTTATGCCAACTTGACACAAGCTAGAGTCATCAGAGAGGAGGGAACCTCAGTTGATAAACCACCTCCGTAAGATTGCAGGCCAGCCTGTAGGGCATTTTCTTAGTGATTGATGTGGGAGAGCCCAAACCATTGTGGGTGGTGCTGTCCCTGGGTTTTATAATTTTTTATAAGAAAGCAGACTGAACAAGCCATTGGGAGGAGGCCAGTAACCAGAACCTTTCTTGTCTCTGCATCAGCTCCTGCCTCCACATTCCTGCCCTGTTTGAGTTCTTGTCCTGACTTCCTTTGCTAATGAACAGCAATGTGGAAGTGTAATAGAAATAAATCCTTTCTTCCCCAACTTGCTTTTGATAATGGTGTTTCATCATGGCAATAGTAATCCTAACTAAGACACCTTCATTGATAATCTAATTTCAACAACATTGGTGGACAGATTTATTCTCCATCAAATGAGACTGAAGATTAGTTATTCTACCATTACATCACCTTTTGGAAATGAGATTAGTTAAGCATCAACACATATCACACGCTTAAAAGACTAAAGGATCAGGGCTGGGGAATGACTCAATCTGTGAAGAGTTTGCTTGCAAGCAGAGAAAATAGGTTTGATCTCAGAACTGATGTAAAAACCAACCAAACAACAACAAAAACTTGGATGGTGCAAGGTATGGTGGTGCACACCTTTAATTCCAGCGCTTGGGAAGCAGAGGCAGGTGCATCTCTGAGTTCAAAGGCAGCCTGGTCTACAGAGTGAGTTCCATACCAGCAGAAGCTACATAGTGAAACCTGGTCCCAAACAAAACACAAACGCAGAATCCACACACCCGCACACGCGCACACGCGCACACGCACAAGCACACACGCATCCGCGCACGCAACATCATGACAACTGTGCACATTTTGTTGAGATCAATGCTTTGAGTCATCGTTTAGAAACGCCCGATGATTGTACTAGTGTCATTGGTTCTGAAATATGTACCTGTTAATTGACCAAAGTTTTGTTAGTCTCACATTTCAGCACTTGTCAACTTTACGTCTGTTATATTTCAGTATTTGTTCATTTAGGATTTTTTAATTTCATATTTTAGAAGTTGCCAAGATGAGTCTATTGCTAACTTCTTGAGTATTTCAGTTGCTGTAGAATGAGTACTGCTAGTTTTAAAACCTGTCCCTAATTAATTGACCAAGAATGCATTTCTCTGTGATTAAAAAACAAACAAAACCTTAACTCATGTTACAAAATTTACCAAATACTTTTCCCTTCCCTCTACTCCTTCCCACTTCCTCCTTCTCTTCCCTGTTCTGTTGCTTTTTTGACACAGGGTCTTATGTAGCCTAGGCTTGCCCCCCCAGTTTTCATTGTGTGGTTAAGGCTGCCCTTGAACTTCTGATCTTCCTGCCTCCACTGCCCAAGTGCTGGGATTACAAGCCTGAACCATCACAGCTATCTTATATTTTCTCATTCTGGAGAATAAAAATGCTCCTCTTTTCTTCAGCTTCCTAATCTTGTGAGAAGATGATCTCCCTTCTCCCTGTGACACCAGCTCATTCTCAACTCAACTCCCGAACAGTTCTGCTGGCTCTGATTAAGCCTGCAAGCGGTTTTCACTGTTGCTGTGAAGGACAAGGCAGGAGACTTACCATCAGCAATGTCATCATAGATTTCTCCATCGCTGCAAACACAGAAAACCCATTTTTATTTTATAGAAAATATCTTCCCGACATTAACACACAGAAGAGGACAGCAATAATATGGTTGCCACGTATCAGACACATTTAGAGGTGAAAGGAGATGCTGTGTGTGGATGTGGAAGGGGACAAAGACTTTCCATTCATCTCTGCATCGTCCTTCCCTGGCTTTGTCGACTCCTAGTTCAGTCTATATACAGAGTAGCTCACGTGCCTTGAGAGCACAGACCATGCTCTACTGTGAGCTTTGCCATGGGCATAGGACATCTGAACTCCCTAAGAACTGGGTACAGAACAGAATAAATTGAATTGCCAAGGTACCACCCTCCTCCAGAGGCCTCAATCCAAAAGTGCAATACATTTTTAACAGCTATTAGTACAATATCTTTACTTGAGTTTCAAGTGTTCTACATTTTAAATAAATGAAACATAATATTTAGCCTATAGCATTTCCACGTGTTTCTAGTGACAATGTATACATATCAAGTTTAAAGTATTTACATACGAATCATGGAATATAAAGTCATTATGGAATTCTGTATAGTACTTACTGTGACGATCACACCCAGCACAGTAATTTTGGCTATTTTTATGTTTTCAGGCTTTGCTTAGTCCTGAATCTTTATCAACATACACTGAGAGATTCTTATGCTCTGGGAGACTTATGTATGAGTCAGATGTAAGCTTTGATTGTAAAAGTGTATAGTCTAATGAGTGATCTTTAAATAATAAAGTAATATGTTATATATATATATAATATATATATTATATATATATACACACACACAGTCTTGTGCAGGATACAGTTCGGAGCATGAGCGTGGTGAGGTAGCTGTGTTACTTAGGGAAGCCATGTTCTTCCTTCTTCCTCTATCTCTGACTATCATGGCAGCAGCAGCTGGTCCCTCATTGCTGCCAAGTGTGGCAGATGCTATGAGCTCCTTATGTCTTCTGTTTGGATCCTTTCTCTGAGGTAGAGGGAGGGTTTGGCTAATGGAAAGCTGATGTGAATTCAAAGAAGACAGATTTTCCTGACGTTTATCCTATAAATGTTTATTGATGCATGCCTTTTGATAGGTACCGAACCAATAGTCACTTAATGTCCTTTTCCCATTTTCTCTCACCCATCTTGCAGGCATCACAGATGAAGAGTGTTGCTATGTGCAACACATTCTTCCCATAAAATTTACATCTTTCTTAGAACAAAGCTGATCAGAAGTCCTGCATCCACCACTGTAACACTACTGAACACTGCTCAAGAAGAGAATGCTGTTAGGATTGTTTCTTGTCTGCTCTCTCTGTCTTGCTGACAGTTCTTGTAACGTGCATGGTGCTGTTCAGATGTGTGTGCCCTGTTGCTTATAGTAAACATAATCCTTGGGTCTTACATTATGTCAGTTTTACAAAAGTTTCTATTGCTGCGAGACTCAACCTGATAGTGGGGTTAATTTTATGCTCTGGGTTTCTTGGAGTTAGAATCTTAAAGCGTTTTGGAGGAGTCCAAGGGCTTAAGTACTAGGCTGAGACAGACTGTGAAAAGGTCTTATTCATAGAATACAAGAGTCATTGATCAGTATCTCTTTTGAGGGGGATGGGCATACTTTCAATAAGGGCAACATGATAGAGTACGATGCCTGGTGTGAGGGGAGAAAATCTTCAGTTAGAGGCTCAACTGTGGCGAATTACTGGTGATATTAGTACCTAGCACACGGACAGTAGTTGGCTCTAATTAGGCCAGTTCAAATACTAAAATAATTAGAAAGCAAAACGCAAACAATTAATGGAAAGGGTAGTGGCTTTGCATTGTGCATCTTCAGTGTTTGCTGAGCAGACAGCTCAACACGTTATATAAGACTTCACCACAAGTGAGCCAGACTTCCTTCCTAATCAAGACTGGCACTTTCAGCTTTGTTCTTGGCACTATTACATTGATACAAATGTAATATATTACTTTCAATTTATTATGAAAGCCCTACTCATTGCATTATTGATATTAATACTTTTTCCTTAAAGAAACCCTAAGGTTCTTTTAACAAATACAGTAGCAGAAGAAAATGGCCTTACTTGTCCACCAGGTAACTCCGAAGGACGTAACCATCTATAAAGGAAAAAAACAAATGCATTTTAATGATGGATGCAGTTTTGAAAATATTTAATATTAATTATGGATATAGTCTTGGAAATACTTAATATTTAGTTTCACAAGCTGAGAGACAAGTGAATAATTATGTGATAATGTACTGAGGGTCTGAAGAGATGGCTCAGTGGTTGAGAGCTCCTACTCCTTATCCACAGGATCCAGGGTGATAGCCAGCCATCACATCAAATAGCTCGTAACAGCCTATAACTCCAGGTCCAGGGGCTCCAATACCCTATTCTGGCCTCTGCAGGTACCCACACATGACACAACCACACAGACACACACACCCACAGTAATAAAAATAAAAAAAATCTTTAAAAGAAGATAGTATGGACTGATTATATGTATATAGAACGTGCACATAGAGGAAATTGATGATGCTCCTGTTGCAGTCATCCATCCTTATTTCCCCTCCTCTATTCTATTTCTCTTTTCTTTTTATTAATTTTTAAAGTCAGTCTGAAAGGTAATTTCATGATAGTGTTTTCAGACCTGTGTCCTTACACTTTTGTCTAACTTATTCTCTTCCCTGACTTCATCCCCTGTGCCCCTGGTCTTTTTCTCTTGATAGTTCCCTCCCTCCTTTCAAATGGTCGCCCTTCTGCTTTCATGTCACATGATTTCATCCTTTCCTTCTCACCTCTAAGGCTGCCCTTTCCCCTCTCATCCTCTGCCTCGGCCCCTTCCCACATACACATTTAGATAGAGGTTCCACACAAGAGAGAAACATGCAGAACTTGATTCTCGTTGTCAGCTTTATTTTGTGTAATATAATCACTTCGAAGTCAGAGGACAGCTGGCACAAGTCTGTTCTCTCCTCCTACCATACAAATAGCAGGGATTGAACTAAGGTTGCCAGCGACTGAAAAAAAAATGTATGTGTGTGTGTGTATGTATCATTGTATACACAAAATTATAAACTGTTGATAAGGACTGGACATTTTTCTAACATTAAATGTTTCCATTTAAAAAAATCCCCAGACTATTATGAAAAATAAAATTCATAAAAGGAAAATGTGACCACCTTTTTGGAAATTAAAGATGATCGTTGTTTGCTGATGCTTTTAGGTAATTGGCTTTTCAATTAAATTACTTTTAATTTAAAACTCATTTATGATAAAATTTTGTAGGCCTGGTTAAACCCCCACTAGCAGTCCTTTACATAACCAAAGTTAATAATTCATAATACACAGCTTGATTATTTCAACTTCATGAACTAATCATAAAGGCTATGTTCTCTTACACTCTCACGCTTAGTATCTTTCCTCCTGTATTTTCCTTGCTCCAGAGTTCTAAGTAACAGCTTTCTGCTCTGTTGAGGATTCCTTTATAGATGCTATTGTTCAAATCTGTTCTTCTCTCTGACTCTCGCTGTCTTTTTCTCTGTGTGTATGGGAAGGGAGGGAGGGAGATATCAATGGCTGTGAATACTGAAGAAATTTCCCTAAGGTAAAGGAGGTCTCATGCGGGAGGCGGCCATGCTACTCTACTCTACGTTAGTTCTACGATTATGTGATAATTTAGGGCTCGCTAACTATAAAATCTCTTATATCATATTTTTACGGGACTTTTAATGTAGCATAGGCTTTGCTGTCTAGTGCTTTCAAGTGCTAAGACTGTATTCTATTCCAGGATGGTTTGAGATACTGTCAAAACAAATGACTTACCATGAATTGTTATGCCATCCGGCAGTACAGTTCCTAGATGGTCTTTTTTTTATGCAGGGAGAAAAATGTTGTCTGTGTTCACATGATATATATTCACTTACCAATATGAGATAGTAATAGATATATGAAAAATAAAACCTCTCAAAGAACAAAACGAAATCATGGTGATGATGCAGAATGGCTGCTGTGTTTAGCTTTACAACATATTATGAGCACTGATATTCCTGGAATTCTCACGGGTCACATCAACTTGTCATTTGGAAGCCTTCTGTTAACAGAAGAAAACCTGGTGCTGTGAACAAAAGTCTTGAAATACGTGGTGGGGGTAGAGCAGTTAGCACAATAACACCTGTCCCTTGTATGTGCCAATTACTTTCTTCCTAAAATGTTTGCTTGCTGCCTTGTCTCAGGGCTAGCAACTCACCTGTGGGAAGACATGGATGTATGGAGTTACCAATGAAAGAGACAACAGCTTTGGAAAAATATAAATACACTTTATTTTGTATTTTCAGTTTTTTGTTAATAAAATGATTATTACCTATTTGTCTGTTGTGTTTGCAGAAAATAAAATTAAGTTACTGTTGGTCTCCTGCCATTAAAAACATAGAATCTTATTGTGTGGACTTGCCCAGGCAAGTTAACTGATGTCAAACTTGAAGGGATATGAAACACAATGAATGGTATGTAATATTGAATGTAATTTATTATTTTGGTTTTCACAAGAGCTAATCTATCTCCTTTTCTTCTCTGTCACCTCTGATTGTTTCTGAGACTTCCTAGTAGAATAACTTTAATCTATCTATCTATCTATCTATCTATCTATCTATCTATCTATCTATCTATCTATCTATCCATCCATCATCCATCCATCATCATTCATCCATCCATCCATCATCCATCCATCCATCATCCGTCCATCCATCCACCCATCCATCCACCCATCCATCCATCCATCTGTTCTGTTTTTCAGATGAGTTTTCATTATGTTGCCCAAGATTGCCTTGAACTCCTGATTTCAAGTGACGTTCCTCAGTCAGCCTTCCAAGTTCTGGGGTCTTAGGTGTGTCCTACCACATAAGGCCCAGATTGACGTTTTAAGGTCCTGAATACATTTATTCAGTAAGCATGTATTGTTCAAAGCAAAAACAAAAACAAAACAAAGAAATGATCAACTAGTTTTTTGATGATGTCCAGCCATTTGAAGTCTCTTTCTTTGATGCCTAAGGGAAACAGAACATTGCAACCACAAATACCTCCTTTTTAATGCCTCTTTTTCTTCTTTTTCTTTTCTTTTCCTTTCTTCTTCTTCTTTTTTTTTTTTAGAAGGTTTTTCTCCAGTGACAGGAGGTGGAAAAAACTCTCAGCTTATGAGCATCAGATTGTAGAATGTGTGCAGATATTAGCAAGCATTTTAAACATTTGAAAATCTGCCAGAAATATATATTTAAATGCCAGTGCCTACACAGTTCACACTTGTAGAAGTCAGTGGGTGAGACCCAATTCAATGTGATAATGTCTTTTGCTCCACACAGTTATGCTTTAACCTCTCAATTGCTCAGTATAAACCTTAGGTTGCAGTCTTTTCTGATAGGTTGAGAAAAATTGGGAGTGAGTAAGATATTAGTCATGGTGGGACAAAGTACAAAATGCCAATGGCTGGTTATGAGAAGATGTAAAAATAAGGAAGGGACCCTACTCAGAGTCCTTAATGATACACATGCTAACAGGGCTCACCAGGGCAAACCAGAGAACTGTCTGCCAACCAGTTAAACCATTCAGCATGTATTTTTGTGACTGTTTATGTCAGATTTTTATCTGGGTGTTAGACTAGAAATCTAGAGTGTCCCTTTGACTAAGCCCTGCTCAAGGTGAGAGACACTACACCAGTGTTGACCATCCAATGTCAGGCACACTTCACTGAATTTCTACAACAGCCCAGAGCCTAATGAGAGTAGCAGGTTGGTGAAATAAGCCACTCAGAAGTGGAAGCAGTGTCCACTGGGAGTTGGGAATAAGGATGCTTCCTATTCAAGAGGATAACTGAACTGATCTATGGACGATAAATGCATTCCAAATCAAATCAAGTAGCACAGTGGGATTGAACCAGCATAATTTATTCATGGAATGACATGTACTTTGTACTCCTGGATGGCAATTCTAGATAGCAAACTGCATTTGTTGTACATGAGGCTGGATCATGGGAGGGTGTTTATTGTATGCTTGCCTAGAGACTGTGCATTCTTGAAAATATTTTGTTAACAGGTTAACAGAGAAGTGATTGGCAATGCCATTTGTGGTGACCTAGATGAGAGAGAGTTAAATATCTATAGCAATCATTCTACGTCCTAGTGAATATGTGAAGAATAGATCAGAAATTAAGGCAATTAAGAATGATCAAGGATTCAGGACAAAGAAGGAATAACCAGGGAAGAAATTTCATAAAAATTAAGAAAAGTAAGAAGTTTGAAAAGGCAAAAAGTGAAATTAAATATGTGTAGGCATAATGTTATTGTGCACTGTGTAAAGTTTACCCTCGTGTTATTTAAATGCTGATTTCTCTGCCTTCAATCTAGACACCACATTGTAATGCGTATGCCAAGAACCTCCTGTCTCAAGTTTGTGTAAACAATGCTTACCATTTATTCTCTGCCTTGTCAATAAAAGCTGATTACTCAATGGCTGGGCAGAAAAGAGAATAAGACAGGGGAGGGGAGGGAGAGAGACAGAAAAGAGGGGGGGCAATAAGAATAAGAATAAAAATAAGAATAAGAATAAGAATAAGAATAAGAATAAGAATAAAGAATAAGAATAAGAATAAGAATAAGAATAAGAATAGAATAGAATGAACCATAAGCAATGACAAAAGGAGTTCCTAAGAGAGTAAGACAGTCACCATCTCTAACAATTGTTCAATCTCAGAATCATCCTTTCCAGAACTCAAGGCAAAGGCCCATTGACATTCTGAATATGTTTTAATAATACGATGTATCCACATGTGTACATATTCAACTCTCCAAACTCTATGAAATCCAACACATATATTGTATGGCATTGTTTCAAGGCAACCTCAATAAGTAGAGGATTTGTAATTCTGTCTATTGGCTTCTATTTAGTAATTGATCCTTGACAATATAAATATAATATCTAGTCTGACCATTTTGGTTTATAGCTGAAGCCTTTTTTAATCCAGCGTCTCAATGGGCTGCCATTTTAATTTCTTAAGGCTTTGTAGATTTCTTTCATCTTTTGATGTTATTGTAAGTTCTAGACTGGATTCCCCTGAAGATTCTCTATTTTGATTCAAATAATCACCCAACCTCTGTTCTCCGATCTCAAATCTACCATTCCATCTTTCATTCTTCTCCTTATCTAAGCCTGTCTTTATTTTTAATCTCTCTGGAAAAGGATATATAAAATTATAATCATTATTGAAAAAATAATTATTTTTATGCTGTTATAGCAAAATTATACCTGCTCCAGATCTCCTGTGACATTGGATTTCCTTTTTAAAATTTTAAAATAGAAAATATTTTTTCTAACTCTCTTCTTCCTTTCTAAAATCCAGTGATTTTTTTATCAGCTGTGCTAATTGTTTCATTGACTTTAAGTAAAATCCAAAGTCAGCCAAGTATTATTTAATCTATCCCTGGGATATTTCTTATCTCTCTTCTGTTCTATGACATTTCCTTTAAATCTTTTGTTAGATCTGTCCACAATGGCTTGACCTGAGGGATTGCAAACTACATCTAGAACAGGCTTCATTAACAATGTCCAGAAAATTGTTGTATTCTAATGGACATTTATGCCTGAGCATCATTAGTTTGAGGATCATCAAGACATTTCTAGGGGAGAACAGGAGGGCTGCATTAGATGTGATGGATCGACGACAGGTGTTAGAGTGAAATGCTCCCCACCCCTGGGACACCACACTGCTGGAGCATAAATAACCCAGAGAGATTCAAACAGCAAGTATTTGGAGTCCACAGATGGGAAAGTAGCCAGTTCAGCTATTAGCAAAGTAAATGAAGAGTAACCCGCCAGTAACTTCCAAAGCCAAATAAATAAACCATACTCTGAGTCTCATTCGTTTGTAAACTAGACAGTGATAAGCATACAAGGTGCTTTGAATAGGCTTGGCCCATAGAAAGAGGTACTGTTTATGGGTGTGACCTTGTGGAGGAAGTGTGTCACTGTGGGGGTGGGCTTTGGAGGTCTCCTTCTATGCTCAAGCCCCACCCATTTCATTGCAGAAGAGACCCTCCTTCCAGCTGTCTGGAAGACAGTCTCTCCTGGTTGCTTTTGGATTAAGATGAAAATCTCTTAGCTCCTTTTCCAACACTATGTCTCTGCCTGTAAGCTGCCATGCTTCCTGCTATGATGATAATGGACTAAACCTCTGAATCCGTAAGCCAGCCCCTAATTAAATGTCTGCCTTTATAATAAAGAATTGCCTTGGTCATGGTGTCTCTTCACAGCATTGGAAAACCTATCTAAAACAGCATCATTCATTTATTTTCCAAATGTGCACAGTAATTCAGTCTGGAGTAATACTTACTCTGAAAGGCAGTCTCAAATGCTCTGTAGTGCCCCTTCCTCTAAAACTACTTGAGTACCCATTGGTCCAAATTTCTGCTAATATTTAACCATTTTGTTCTATTTGTGGAGGGTTTTTCTCTGGCTTCCAGAACTCTCTGTTAGCTTGCTCAACATCCTGAATACCTTTACACCTACCTAGGAGCAGCCTTTAACCTTTTGTGTAATCTTCTGAATACATACCTGTAATACATACCTGGTAGGACAGTAACTGACAGGGTTCACATCAGCCTTTGAGTTTAATTACTCAGGAACTGACAGTTTGATAACAGTACTTTCCTGCCTGCCTTCTTTAACCTTCTTGTTTAACATTTATTTTATTTGACTTCTTCTTTTTTTTTTTTTTTTTGGTTTTTTGAAACAGGGTTTCTCTGTGTAGCCCTGGCTGTCCTGGAACTCACTTTGTAGACCAGGCTGGCCTTGAACTAAGAAATCCGCCTGCCTCTGCCTCCCAAGTGCTGGGATTAAAGGCGTGCGCCACCACCGCCCGGCTTTTATTTGACTTCTAACTATGTGTTTGTGCGTGTCTGTGTGGAGTTATGAACACAATAGTGCAGATTCCTGTGGAGGCCAGAAGAGGATGTTGGACCCCCTGGAGCCGAGGTTACAGCCGTTTATGAGCCGTCAGATGTGGCTGCAGGGAGCCAAACTTGGGTCTTCTAGAAGAGCAGTAAGATTTCTTAACTGCTCAGCCATTGTCTATCCTGAACTATAGTCACCTTTAAAATGAGGAAGTCAAACTAAAACTAAATACAACCTAAAGAATGTCTTTCAGATACACACAGAAAATAACACCCGACAGGGTGGGGTTGGGGTAAAAGATTTACAGTCTCATCCTGTGGAGATAAGACTTCAGACTGTCTAGAACTGAAGCAGGTATCAGTGAGCTTAGAAAACACAAAGACATCAGTGAGAAAGTTTGCAGAAGTACAGGCAATGTTTCCACTGTCATCTTCAAGTCCATGTTCTGCCATTCATTGATGGCACTTGCAACCTCCACTGTTATTTAAAAAGATGACAGAGGAACAGGGAGAGTGGGAGAAAGTCTTCCTCAGGGAAGAACACACCAGTTGGTTATCCAATACCACATACCAAATGGTCATCCTTGAAAACTTGCATACACGTAACATTCTACAGACTGAGTAGGTCTCACACACACAACACACACACACACACACACACACACACACACAATTAAAGAAAAAGAGGCCATGAATGAGAGCAAGGGGGATACAAGGAAGAAGTTGGAGACAGGAAAGATGGGGGGAGGGGAAATGATGTAATCATGTTATAACTTCAAAAGACGCCCAAAGACATTAAAATAGAATCTATCCATTTCAGCATAGCAGAATCTCCAGTTTCTCAACATGCCCTACAATCTCACAAACCACAGAGCAAAAAGAGTTAGGAGAAAGAAAGGGCCACGTTAACCTGCGCGGCTGTAACCAGCCTGGCTGTTAACGGCACACGGTGGTGTTGCACTGACTTACACTTGCCCTCTTCATTCCTGCAGAGAACTTTGGTGTCATCTGTGCTTTGTATAACTTCAAGCGACTCCCCAGGTTTTATCTGCAGATCTCTTGCTCCCCACTTTTTAGAAGTTAAGGAGGACGCAACTTTAGTTGAATATAGAACTCGAATTTCACCGTCGTACTGAAAAAAAAAAAAAATACATTCACATTACTGATATGAATTATTGTAGTAATTTATTGACAAATTTATTAAGGAGGGTTTTGTCTATACATGCATGTGGGGGTTATCTCATGTTAATCAATACAGGAAGAACCATGTTAATTATGGTTGGGACTATTACTTGAACAGGGAATCCTGGACTGCAAAAAATGGAGAAAACAAGTTAAGTATCAATATGCACTCATTTGTTTCTGTCTGCTTTGTGACAGCAGATGCAATATGACCAGCCCCATGAAGCTCCTGCTTTTGTGACTTTTCCATGGTGGGTAGTAGCTTAGAACTGTGAGCCAAAAGAAATTGTGCCCTATTCTTCAAGATATTATCAGGCTATTTATCGACCGTGACAATAGCTAAGTCAACTCAAACCTCACCAACTTCACAAAACAAATACTTATAGATTATTACTTTATCAAAGGACATCAAATACTAAATGGTTATCATAGGGAAGAGGATATACACATGTATTATTGCCTGCTTAATTTATCATAGGAATAAATTTCAATTTAAAACATATTTGTAACAAAGAAAAGTTATGAAAGATAACTATAATATTGTTAACTATGCTTTAAAAGTGTATATTTATCACTTTGAATTTTTTGGAATTTTTTTTATCTTTGAACTCTGAGTTGTATTAAATATTACGCACCTTAAATTTTTTCCTGAGGTCTTTTTCTTCCTTTTCCTGCTTTTTTAGCTTCTTGGGATCTTTGTCTTCTGTTTTTGTCTTTCCAATACTCATTCCTTGACTAGGGTGACAGAAACACACATCAGCCAACACTTGGAGAAATAGAAAAGAATAGATCATAACAGAGACTTAATTCTAAGCATTAAAATTTTAAATGGTTTGCTTTTTGTGACAGGGTCTCATGGTATACACTGGAATTCATTATGTAGTCCAGGCTGGCCTCAGCATTCACAAAGATCCATCTGCCTCTGCCTTCCAAGTGTCGGATTAAAGGCATACACTACCACTCCCAGCATGGAATAATACATTTTTGACCAATGTTGTTTTTAACTCTGTACTTATCATTATAACCAATAATGGCTTTCCGTCTATAGAAGGGAAATAATTGAATGAGTTGAACTGTAACCAAAATGTCTACTTTTATATTGGACCAGTAATAAAACTTAACAAGGTGAAATATGCTGGCAATCCATGGTGTCATGTGATTAGACCTACATTTGAACCTGTACATTTTCTAGCTCTTTCTCCAAAATCGAGTGACAGAGAAGTCGTTGATAAAAAGGCTCAAAAGTGCTTTTAAAAAGAACGTGGTTTTATGACTTCTAAAGTGTATCTATCTTACTGTTTTCACACCTAATTAAAATGAGGGAGAAGACAGAATTGAGTGGAAGAGCACTCACACGCCACACCCTAGACTTGATCCACGGGAGAGGAAATAATACACAAATAAATGGAGGAGGCATGGAAGAGAGGAAGTGTTGGTTAATGAGAAGCATGTACATAAATTTACTATTTTGAAATCATGAGGGAACATCTTAAAGACAATAGCTAATAGCCGATCTTCACCTTAGCCATCTCATTAAATTGCTCATTAGAATATAAAAGTTCAATACAGATGACTTGAAAGAAGTGTGAGCTCCTGTAGAAGGGAGTTTTTAAAAGAAAGCACTAGACTATGTGGGAAGAGCAAAAAATTGATATTGATATTAATTTTCAGTTTGGTTATCTAGAAAAAAATTGCTTGTGATATTTTGAAAATGTTTGATTCTTTTTATTTTTCAATATTTATCTTGCTCCCTGTGAAAAGAACAAGGACCATTAGCCACCTCATGTCCTGCTTCTGTCCCCAGGACCTCCTGCCTTTCATGATCCGGGCACTGGTGGAATTCCTGGCCCAGATTAGCTCTCTGGGATGATCAGAGCGTGAATGAATGCTCACTATGCACCACAAGCTATGTTTGAAAATAAGTTATTCCAAAATAGGATACCGTGTTTAAAACATAGGATTGTTTTAATTTCTGAAAATAAACAGTGGGTAAGGGGAAAAAAAACTGGTCATATCCGGTATAGTTTAATCAGCTGGTGTTTGTTTTGCTCCGCGAAAAGAGTCCGGATGTGACTCTGGGTTCCCGGAGAGCCAGCTAATGTGATGTGGGGGTGTTTCTAGAGTAATATAAACCAGAAAACTGTATTAAAACCCATTAGAGACAGGCACAATATTCTCCTGGTAATATTAGAAGGAATAGGTTATGAAGGGCAGACTTTTTGTTCATAGACAACAAGAAGGGAGGGAGTCTTCTTTCATCTTTCTTTCTCGTTTTGCCTGTAGAACTTGATCTTCATTTGTGAACATGGGCATATTTTGCCTTTAGCTTCTTTGATCTGGATACTGTCTGTAGTTCAGTCAAATTGGCTTATTGCGGTAAAAGTAAATACTTGACATTCTCTCATGCATTCTTCAGTACAGCTCAGCAGGCATGACTTGAGTCATTAATGCTATGTTCGCCCACTAACTAATCAACTCTACGCCTTTTCACTCATCTCTTTCTTGGGAACTCGCCAGAGTTTTCTAGCTTTTGTACACTTGTCACTTCATATAGTTATTCAAAAATGAGCAAGTACTCTAGCACATTACATTCTACCTCAGAAGACTTTTCAAAAAGATGTTCTTTTTATCCTAACTGATCTTAACTACTTTCCCTATACCTCTAACCCAAAAGATAAATGCAGACCTTGGATCAACTGAAGTTATTATTCACTCTTAACTTAAAAAAAGAAATTGGCATAAACATGTTTGAGAATCTAATGCTTTTGTGAACAAAAATGGACACACATTAAAGTCCATTTAAGCAATAAATGTTTTTTTTTTTTTCCACCGAGGAAACCATTGGTGGAAGACAGAGAAGAAGATGGTTGGGGGATGAGATAGAAAGGAAGCATATTCAAGGAAAAAGAAGTCAAGGAAAAGGGTAAAAATAAGAGAGAAGATGAATCAGGGAAGTGACTTGTGAGCAGAATCTCAAGGACATGTTCCCGGTAAATGAGTGAGTACAGACAGTCGTGAGTTAATAGCAGCCAGCAGACCTTAGTCAGGGACCCAGGGGCAGAACCAATGTCCAGGGTCAGAGGAAGGAATGAAGAAGGGCAGAGGAGAGAGAGTCAGGATAATTTGCTCACAAACATAGGTGAGGTGAGAGCTGTGATCAGAAATAGGCACAGCTTTAGAAAGGGACAGCAGAGCCCACACGACTTCACACGGCACGCATACACCACGCTGGAGTTTTTACTCCTGGTCAATGTTGTTGAGCAATCTCCTTGTCAACACTTCAGTGTAAGGAAAACATTTTATTGACCTTATCTCTGCAGGTGGAGGCGGGAAGTCCGAGGCATCCACATCATCGTAAACTTCTTCTCCCATATCTAATAAAAGACAGAACATCAAATATTGAAACATTGTCCATTTACTTTGATATAATCATTCATAGACGTTATTGTAAACTGAAGACTGCCCATAACCAGTAAGTGATTTTTCTGGATACATTTCTACTAAAGGTATTATCTACTTTTCAAAGGAAGGAAGAAGGAAGGAAGAAAGGAAGAAAAGAAGGAAGGAAGTTCTTACCATCCTGAATGTGAGCATTCAACTTCAAATAATCAATACATGAACAAAGTAACAGTGGAAACCAGTGAATATGATTACAACTATCATTATTTGGGGGGAAAACCTGGAATAGTGCTATTACTTTAAAATTCCACAAGTAATCAGTGGATGAATCATGGGACTTCAAAACAGTGGACAAAGAGGTCAGCAGTCTTGGGCACTAGCAGTAGGAAGCAGGTTCTTACATGTTATGGAGTGCTCTTCACTCATCCTAATTGTATGTATGTATGTATGTGTACATGTATGTACATATGTATGATCTATACATTTATCTATCATCTATCTAACCTATCTATCTATCTATCTATCTATCTATCTATCTATCCATCCATTCATCTTGCTATCTGTATCATTTATCATCCACCATCTCCTTTTAGTGATTTGTTAGGTATTAGTTTATACCCTACAGTGATAGTATAATTGTACTGCCTTCAAAAGCAAATCTCATTTCTACAAATAGTATATATCAAGTGATAAGAAACAGCAAAACAACATTGATAGAAAAGTAGCCATGAGCTGGGCTGGGCAGTGGTGGCTCTTGCCTTTAATCCCAGTGCTCTGGAGGTAGAGGTAGGTGGATCTATGGCCAGCCTGGTGTATAGCATGAGAGCCAGGACAGTCAGGGATACAGAAACCTTGTCTCCAAAAGCAAAAATTAAATCAGGCAATCAAGCAGGAAGGAAGGAAAGAAGGAAGGAAAGAAGGAAGAAAGGAAGGAAGAAAAAGAAAGAAAGAAGAAGAAAGAAAGAAGAAAGAAAGAAAAGAAGAAGAAAGAAAAGAAGAAAAAGAAGCCATGATTGGTGTGGTAGACTGAATGAGAATAGCCTTCATGCCTAGCTTATGTGGTTCTGGGGATTAAAACTCAATGCTACAAACTGAGCCACATCTCCAGCCTGACATATTCTTAAAAACATATTTACAAATCTTGAGGAGTAGATAAACTCTTCAAAAGCCCTCCAATATTGTAGAGCAACATTTTATTTGTATTCAGAGCAAAATTTTAAAATCATTAAAAAAGATATGTCCTAGCAGGGTTTTAAAATGATTGCAATCATACCAAGATGAAACCATTATACCAATTTTTCCTTCCAAATTCAACATAAGTATATGAGTTGAAAAGAGGATGTCTGGAAGTATCTGATTGTGTGCCTTCTGCATAGTTTTACACATTTTTATGCATGAGTCATGTATATCAAGCACGGACTAAATTGGGGCAGGGTGATGGCTCACATTTGGTAGCTATTGCTTTCCAACTATCTCTATGCCACAATGGCTTTCAGATTAATACTTTTGAAGCCATTTGTGTTGGTTTGAATGAGATGTCCCTTATGGTTTCAGACATTTGAGTTCAAGGCCAACCTGGTCCCCAGTTGGTGATGCTGTTTGGGCAGCCTTTGCAGGTATGGCCTTGCTGATGTTTGTCACTGGAAGTGGCTTTGAGAGTTGAAGACATATACCATTACCAGTTCACTGTTTTTGTTTGAGGTTTGAGGTATGAGCCCTCAGCTTCCTGCTCTTCCAGCATGCTTTCATCAAAGGTGTCTCACAAGAATAGAAAAGCAACTAATCCAGAGGTGGGTACCAAGGAGTAGGTAACTGCGGGGACAGGTCTGACCCAGCTGCTTTGGGGAGGAATATTAAGTATTTTATCACAACAAAAGAGAAGTATCTAATGCATGAATTTTATTTTTATGGTTCTGTTATTCTATTGTTGGGTAGTTGGACTCATCTAGGGTAAAATTGCTTGTGCAATGTGATGTATTTATTATTTGGAGTCAGGACTTAAAGCAGGTACAGGGATGACATTCAATGCTTGCCTCTACCACATGTGTAAGAAATAATTTGTAAACTATATAATCAGTTTTTACTACATACCCAGTTGTTTGTTAGGAGAAGGGAAACTGAAAAAAAAAAAGAGAGAGGATATAGTTAAAATCAGAGTAATATGAACCTTGAACTTAACTCCTTTATATGAGGGAGGTGTGAAAATTGTCTAAAGGTGTGACACGGATTAATCTGCTGATCACCATGCCTTTCTTATCCTCTATTTGCCACTAATTTCCAGCCATTGATTTGGAATTTGTTGAGACTGGTTTTGAACTAGCCTGGTTGTTCAAAAAAAAAAATGTCAAGAGTGAATACAGTCACTTTATGTTGCCCAAGTCACTAGACCAACATCTTAGTTTTGCTTTAAAGTTTGGGCAGGTTAACACACCAGAGTCAGTTAAATGGACTTAGTGATTTACAGCCTCATGGTACTCGTAGGCTTGGATCAAGTTGTTTATTTGAATTGAGGGCTGAAATTACAGAGTCAAAATCAGCAGCAGTCATTGGAATATGACCACATTTCTCCAGTATGTCCACATCTACACCAGACTGGAGAGTGATGAATAAGAAAGGAACGTATTCTTAAACTAGACAGTGAGAGCTGATGGACAGGAGTGGGAGGGACCAAGATCAGGTGGGTTTAGTTGTAGCAAAAAAGGAAGTTTACTTTTATTTTTTGAACTATGATAGCTACCACACACACACACACACATGCATGCACACAAGCACGAACACACATGCACGCATGCATGCATGCACACATATGCACACACTCACGCACACACACCACACAAACACGCATGCACACAGCACAAACACACACTCATGCATGCACACACATGCAACGCACACGCACCCACGCACCCACTTCTGAAAGATTCATGTACAGCAAGGAATGACAGGTTAAAGTACGATCTGAAGACATTCGCTTAAATAACTCCAAATTAGAATTTAGTAGTGTACAAACAAGGCAGAAAAGTCTCTTCCTTTAATACCAAGTGAAGGTTACGTTTGAGCAATGTTACTCAAGAGAAGACTACTTGTTCTGTGTCCTCAACACATAAGTATGCTGTTTATTGACTGCTCTTTTGTGCTTCACACAAAGGATAAAATTAGGAAGGCTGTGTGAAAACAACTTATAAGGGTTTCAGTTAAATGTGATGAACACATTAAAAATGCAAAACAGAAAGGCTCATCTGTACATGGTTAAGATCCTTCAAATTTATATAATGGAATTTACACTGAGGGGCTGTTTTGAGGCTGAAAATTATTTATGCATTAGCTATTTAGGTAAGTGTGAAATGCTGAGAACAAATCTGTATATGTATATAATTAAGATAATAAATTACTATTGTAAAATTTTAAATTTTATGTTTAGAAAAAACTTCTAAATTATGTCCTAGATTTTAACAAATTAACTTTTAATAGAGAATATGGAGTTTTAAAAGTAGTCAGTATAAAATACTACACAGTAAAATGGAGGCTAGCAATGAGAAGAGTAAAGTTTTAGATGATTGTATGAATGAGAGAGATCCTAGTGGTGTGTATGTTCACGAATGACTGTGTGTGCTTGAGTGTGTATAAGTGTGTGCATATATGCATGTATGTGTATATATGGTATTCCTGCGAGTTTGCAGGGCCAGTAAAGTGTATCTTAGAATTACACAATAATTTTGGAATTAGTGGGGTCCCCTGATGTAATCAATTACACTATGAGATGAGTGTAAGATGGTTAATGGAAAATGACAGTCAAGTGGTGTAAGGTCATCAGGATTTGCTTATTGGTTATAGAATATTAGTAGCATTCAATTAAACCAATATTAGTGTAGTTATTGTGCACTGAAGGCGGTCAGTTGACTCTTACGATGAACCTTCATTATTGTCTGACTCAGAGACTTTAGGTTTCTCTCGAATGCTTTTCTTTCTGTCATCTTTTCCCTTTAACATCTTCAAAATCCCCCAGGACCACGCGTTAGTCTTCTCGTCAACCTGCGGCACGGATCTTGGGAGCATCAGGCATTGACAGAATGTAATAATCAGCAAACCATGAAGACATTGTGCGGACATTCAGAGTTTAAGTAATATACTATGTGACCATAAATAATACTAAATAGATCATCGTAGCAACAATACGGTACTGTTAGATTTATACATTCTGGTGAGTGGATATTTCTTTCACCAGGCTGGTCATAATTTCTTACTTATTCAGTTAGATTTATTTAGGTTTCTAAAACATAAAGCTAGGTCAAGTCAGCTAGAATTATGTTTAAAATGTCTACTTGGTATTATTTATGACTAATGTAAAATATATACTAGATCTTAAGTATGCCATTTTAAAATAAAAAGATTTATTAACTAAAAATTTTTTTTATAAATTATTATTATAAAAATAAAGGCATTTATTATTAAGGAAAGGAACAAATATTCAATACCAGCTCTGCTATAAAATTGCCACAATAACAAATGGTCTCATTTTACTTGAACAGGATCTCATCCTGTAGCTCAGGTTATCCCATGGTTTATTAAGCAACTAACACTGGCTTTGAACTCCTGGGTTCACGTGATGCTTCTGCTGAGCCTCGGAGTTCCAGAATTACAGGTATGAGCACTGACACCCAGATATGATTATGTTCTTATGCAGAAGACATCACAGCCATGTAACTAATAAACTCTAGAGATGGTTATAAAAGTATTATTGATTAATAGATTAATGATTAGGAGATTTTTTTAAAAAATAAAAATATCCACATCACTTGTAATTGGATCCTCTTTTCCTTTCATTTTTTTCTCATAAATGAGATTTTTCCAATCTACCATTTCATTTACAGTGTGATACAATTATCCTTACTGACTTACCCTTAATGCAATTAACCCTTCCCATAATTTTAGGACTGAATAAGAACAATATTTTTTTTACTGTTTATACTATCTGGAGATGAAAATTAAAGTACCATAGTTATAATATCTTGGGGGAAAAAGCAATTCAGTGGATTATTCTTACCCATCGTCAGCATTTTCCTCTTCTATCCCATCATAGATCTCTTCATCTGTTGGTGGCGGTGGGAACATTCCTTCATCCGGATTAGGAAAGAAACCATTTGTCAGTTGTACAATTTGATTACATACAGGCCACTCTGATTTTGATACTAATTTTCTCCCATTTAACTGAGGAAAACATTCCCTTTTCGTATTAGTTATTTAAGTGGAAAACTTTGCATTGCTCACTACCACATAGATAGAATCAGTTGCTTTATGGATTGTTTTAAAGCATTTTAGGGCCAAAGCCATCATAAAATAATGAGGATAGGTCTGGTGAGATGGCTCAGTAGTTAAGAGCACTGACTGCTCTTCAGGAGGTTATGAGTTCAAATCCCATTAACCACACGGTGACTCACAACCATCTGTAATGGGATCTGATGCCGTCATCTGGGTGTCTGAAGACAGCTACAGTATACTTTGGGCTGGAATGAGTCGGGGAGGAGCGAGTGGGGCAGAGCAAGAGGGAGAAGGGAAGGGGGGAGAAAAAAGAAAACTGAGGGATGGTGGGCACTCCGGACATGATGTAAAACGCATGGGCGAGAATTAATATGAGAGAAAGTAGAATGGAAGAGGACCTAGAACTAGATATCTATCATGAAAAAAGAAGTGAGCTAGTAAGAAAAACTCAGTTGACAGTGAGTAGACACTTAGGAGAAGACTAAGGGGCCCGTTTATGAAGATTAAATGGGATAAAGGAGGACTCTAGACACTAATAGCAACCAAAAGAAACTACAAAGGGAAAAGTCACATTTCAATGCCTACACATTAAATAAAAAGCCCCCTTTCCGACTCATTGTTTATGCTGTGCCCTTAGCAACTCAGCTCCTAGACAAGCATTTGCTTACCAAATTATTTATTGACTACCTTCTACGTGTAAGAAAATGACCTTGAAATATAACTTTCAGGGTGAGAATCGGAGCTCTTTGGTTTGCTACTTGGATAATCAGGGGGTCTTGGGGAGGCATCGTCAATGTAGCCATAGAGTTTGCCATATGGATAGAAATAGTTCTGGAAGTGAAAGGGTAGGCTTATTCTTAACTGTTCTCAGTCTGCAGAAAGCAAAGCTGTCCCAGGCTCCCTGGGAGTGGAGTCACAGGAGGGTCCACAGCAGACTTGGAAGACAGAAGTGACTGAGTCACAGTCACTTGGTGACCAGGACTAGAATCTGGGTCACAGACTCCTAGTACTTTTTCCTCCTTAAGATCTCACTGAGTCTTTAATTTCTGGTTCCTATACAGATATATAAAATGACATATGTGTATATGACAAGAAAGCAGAAGAGAAACTGTCCAGCGGAGCAAGGTAAGTAAGGGGAGGGGAAGAGAAGAGGAAGAGGAAGAAAGGTGTGGATTGGGGAGGATATGATAAAATTCATTATATACTTACATATGAATCTTCCTGTGGCACAATGGCTATACCAATAAAATTATATTTAAAATACTTAATTTAATGTACAGAAATATCAAAAACTCCTCTCACGGTTAGCAAACTGAAGTGCTTTCTGATTAATATACTCAAACATGTTCAAGACTACAAACATTGAAAGCTCATGTCTTACCTCCACTTCCGCTCTGACTGTGGCTAGGAGTGAAACAGAAATAAGAAATGTATGAATTAGTTGGTTTTCAAGAATAGCAATTTAAACATTGAGCAGAACTGTAAATATTAACATTCTACTTAAAACTAGATGAAATACAGGAAGAGCAAGAAGAACCTTAAATGTAGTAGATCTGAAGTGACAGGGCAACAATGTAACCAATAAGCACCCGGCAGGAAACAGTGAGTTCTAGCACCGTAGTTCACAACTGAAGGCTGCTTGCTTTCAATAAACTTCCCATTAGGCAGTTTTCAGTCATTACACATTATATTTAAAATTACTTTAAAAACTACCCTATGTTATTTTAGGAGCAATTAGGACAACTATCATTGCATCAATTCAACTCTCTTTTCAATATCTTAGACCCACACTATTTCTTTCTCTCTCTCTTTTATTTTTTAAAGATTTATTTATCCATTTAATGTATGAGAACACTGTTGCTGTCTTCAGACACACCAGAAGAAGGCATCGGATCCCATTATAGATGGTTGTGAGCCACCATGTGGTTGCTGGGAATTGAACTCAGGACCTCTGGAAGAGCAGTCAGTGCTCTTAACCACTGAGCCATCTCTCCAGCCCTCTAACTCTTAATCCAGTATGATTACACTCTGTGTTAAGAGAGAAAAAAAAATTAAGTTGATCTCTTGATGGGACTCTTATTTTACAAAACCCAGGTTGGTTTTGTTTTTGATTTTGATTTTTTTTTTAACCTAACAGGAATTTCTATTTTAGCTTTTATAGTTAGGTACTCTGGCCTGTGTTTGCCTGTGTGAGTTGCATGACAGCCAAGTGTGGGCACTGGAAAAAATAAGTTGTCTGCTTATACAATTTTGTCATTTTACAGGAAGGCATCTAGGATTCCCAGGGTTTAAATCCTTTTACACCTGCCTAGCTATTCTCCAACCTCATTTTGGTCTTTGTGTAAAGTACCAACAGCAGGAATAAATGTGATACTATATCACCATGCAGAACAACTGTCTCCTGGTTCTCAACTTGAACATTCCTTTGACAAGCCAGTGGAAAGAAGTAGTCTGATGCAGATCATTGGATAGTTAATAAAGGCAGGCACCCTGCTCCAACGGAACTTTGTAGAAAGGCATGGCACATCATCCTCTGGAAACTCATTTATAAAGTCATTGTCACACTGTTGCTAGCAGTTACCGTCATATCTACTTTCCCGAAAGAGGCAATCCTTATAATTAATTGCGTTCTGGATGGCTGATGTTTCTGGTGAATGTTTCCTCTTGGAGATTCTCACATCTAATGCCTCAGGAAAGTCACATGCTAGGAGCAGAGAGCTACCACATGCTCCTTTCATCTATAGGGTGAATTTATTTATAGTTGTATGTAGTAGATACACTTCTTTGATCTCAGACTGGAATTTCCAAAATACTAGTTACATAAACCTTTCCTCTTTATAAGTCAACGGTCTCAAGTATTTCAGTGTAGCCACGAGAAACTAAAACACAGACATGTGGGAGAGGATGGCCTTTGTTTGCTTTTCCAAACAGGATACTTCAGTTTTGTTCCTCTGCTCCGTAAAAGTGTGCTTATTTTTCTAGGAGAAAATGCCAGTCTAATGTAATGTCATTAGGCACTGGAAAGTTGGATCTTTACTGAATATCTAGGGATCATAGGGGATTGAGATCTGATATTTTTTTAGGAGTATACTGGAGTTATAGCGAAAGCCATTCTCTTTCCTGTTATATTTTTAAGCAATAATAAGAAATGTATTTAGACTCAGAGATTTAAGGGTGAAAAAGTGTGTGTGTGTATATACGTGTGTGTGTGTGCGCGTGCGTGCGTGTGAAATATACTTTACATCATCTACTTCACAGTTTCCCAAATCATACTAGTTTAGGCATGTCCCTAAAATCAACTCATAATGAATAGTACAAGAGTCTTGTGTAGCAGACAACACATTTAACATATTATACAACCCACTGTGTTTCAAATAGCATGTGACGTGTGTGGCTAACAAGTGAAATAAGATAAGGGAGGTTCACACGGCCTTGTGCTCACTCACACTGGGGTTGTTGGACATGATGACTTAGTTTGGCAATTGAGGGCATTAGGTGACATGGAAGGTAAAATTGTGGAATCCTGAAATACACGACATCTGGCAAAGGGACAGTAATCTGCTTACTGCCTGTGTGTGTCACACACCTGTTAGGAGTGTTCTGCTCAGCCACGTCATCGTAGACCTCTTGGTCATCTTCAACAAGTCTCGGTGGAACAGCGTTGAAGGAGTTCTTCTTCCGTTTCAGGGAATCATAGTCAATCTCGACGGCAGTTGTTTTAATGTAACCATCTAGCAAAAAGGGAAAGGGTCCAGGCAACTGGAGCTTAGACACTTGAGCGTTTGTTATGAAGTATGAATTGCTCACTTACTCTTAGAGATTTCTCTTTAGGGCTAGGAATGGAGCCTAGCATGCCCAAAGCTTCTGGATTTTGTGCCTTATGTATGTGCACACCTACGCACGCACACATGGATACAACCAATGGCACTTCATTAAACATTAAAAAGGTCTCTTTGCTTGCCATCTTGACTTAAGGGCCTTCTGTGGTTTTATATACTCTGTCAGAGACTTAACCTGTGGCACTTTAAAATGAGTCAAGATTCAATGGGAAGATTCTAAAGTGGCTCGCATAACACATTTCTTTCTTTTTTTTTTCCCAACAGAAATGAAGAACACAATGACTTTTGTAAAAGTTTACATTGCCCTTCACGAAAAATAACTAAACTTGCAAGTTTTATTTTTTTTTCTCTCTGTTTACCCAGTAGCATAGTTCTAACATGAGCCATAAAAGTCTGGAAGGATCTAATGATAACTCAAAAGGGACTTATGGCTAGGCAAAGAACCCACTACTATTATTCTTATTCATGGATACAGTATTGAACTAACCACTGATGACTTATCATTACACATATATTACATCATACATGACATAGATTAAGGCATCTTACAACTCTTATCCGAGAAGCTTCTGTTTACATATAGATACACATAGATGATCAACACATAGACTCATGACTGGCAAAAGTACATTGGATAAAAGACTACAGAATGCTCAACCTTAAATGGAAGGTATGTATAACATCCCTCCCTCCAAAGGCTTGGGATATTGCAGAAGAAGGACAGAAAGAGTTTAAGGACAAGAAAAGGCAGACAATTAGAAGAAAACTGTCCTCTGGACACAGCAGGGCAACTGTACACACAAACTTATAGCCATTGTGATGGTATTCACAAGACCTGTTAAAACATAAACAGATCAAATCCCAACAGAGAGGGGAGTTGGGCATGAAGTTCCACTCCTAACCAAGAAGCGACTAGTAATTGTTAGTTATTGGAAAAGGACAAGTCAGTTTCCTCTAAGAGTATAGCCCCGGGTGTAGACCGCACTCTAGTGACAAGACACACATCCAAGAATATTTGGGTAACATAATTTGCTATGGATTCGGAGAAAGGGTGGGGAAAAGACACAAAGTTGGATGAAAAGGAAAGAGAGGTTGAATCTGGGAAGAGTTGGGGGAGGGAAGGTGAATATGATCAAAAAATGTTACATGAAGTTCTCAAATAACTAGCCAAAAAATAATACAGAAACAATAAACACACACACAGACATAGACACACACAGAAACACACATAGACACACACACACACGCACACACACAGAGGGAAGAAGAGGGAGAGAGAGGGAGGGAGGAAGAGAAGAGAGGGGGAGAAAGAGGGAGAGCAAGGGATGAAAGGGAGAGGAAGGTATAGGGAGGGGGGGAAGGAAAAGAGGACGAGAGAGAAAGAGAGAGGGGGGATATAAGAACCAACCATCCCTGGAAGCCTCGAAGCCCCTGGAAAAGGCGAACTCACATGACCCCCTTGCAGTCCTGCCCAGCCATTTTCCTTCTGGGTTGTCTGTGATGCGGATTATTTCAATGTCCTCTCCTTGCTTGAAACTCAGTTCGTTCTTTCCTCCTTTGACATCACAGCAGGCTTTCGCATGATGGAGGACTTGAATGGGGCCTGTGAGCTACAAGGTGGAAAACATCATAAAAAAACCACTAAAAAATACCATCTCGAAAGACAGCTGCATTCCTGGTGAACGCTCTTATTGAAAGAGTAAAGGCAGATGCAGTGTCCCACAGCCAAACAAACATTGGGCTTAGCTCTCGGAATCTGGCAGAAGAAGGGAGGAAGGATCGGATCATAAGAGCCAGAGGGATGAAGAACACCAAAGAAACCCACAGAACCAGCTACCCAGGGCTCATAGGGGCTCACAGAGACTGAACCGACAATTGGGAAGCCTAGTGGGTCTAACCTCGGCCCTCTGCAAATATGTTATGGTTGTGTAGATTGGTCTTCTTGTAGGACTCCTAAGAGTGGGACCGGCGGCTATCCCTGGCCCTTTTGACTGCTTTTGAGACCCTATTTTTTCCTCCTGGGTTTTTCTTTCTCATCCAGCCTTAATATGAAGAATAGTGCCTATTCTTACTGTAACTTAATATGCTGTATTTTGTTGACATCCATGGGAGGCCTGAACTTTTCTGAAGAGAAATGGAGGAGTGAAGGGAGGTGGGAGGACTAGGAGGGGAGGAGGGGAGGGGGGAAGGGAAGCTGCAATTGGGATGTAATTTATGAGAGAAGAATGAAGAAAAGATACAAAAGAGAAAGAGATAAGGGAAAAACTACAGAAGTGTAGCAAGACCAACAGAGACCAGGTGAAAGTGTGTGTGGTTCATCAGAGAATGGTGGGGGTCTGATGAGTCTGATGACTTCTGGAAAAAAATATTGAATAAGTGGGGCTGTATGTGTTCTGATGTACACTAGGCTTTTTTCTTCTGTCTTTCCATCCATCCTTCCTTCCTTTTTTCCTGACTTCCTTTCTTTTGCCTGTTGGAACATAAACTTGTAGTAAATACTATCTGCTATAAATAAGATAGAATTTTATAAATAGCTTTAAAAATAGTAAACAAATACTAGGGAAAGTTATATATATTATATTCTGAATAGCATGATGATTTATTAATAGAATAATATATTTTAAGGCATGAGTCCTTATATCTTAATTTTCTTTTCCTAAATGAGTATCTTCAATAGGATGTCTCTCATCTTTTGACAAGTAAGTATGAATTGTGATTTTTTTTTTTTGGAGGGGAAAGAAAGTGTTTCATTGAGCCTATGTTATTGTGTATTATGTGACATATTAATTAATTAAAAGCATAGCTTGATAGCTAACTACCCTATAAATTATGAGATTTATTAGTAAAAGCAGACTCAAGTAGAAAGGTTTTGGGCTGAGCTGGCCTTATTACAGTTGGCCTCTGTTTGTAAACAATCTGTAATCTGAATATTTGAATTACAGATCTGCAGCTGCATTGGACTTGAATTCATGCAGTGTTCAGAGTATGAATTGGTCACTTGTTGACGTTTCCTTACTACTTCAGTGAAATACATAGTGTCATGCCAGCTTTTCAGATGATTTCTCAGGAAAGTTGAATTTATTTTAGTATCAATAAATTGAAATGTCAGCAAAATAGAAAATATATATATATAAGTTTAATTATGATATGCCATGACACTGATGGATTCTCTTATTTATAAATCCCAGTGTTTATTAACACCTGAGTAGAGTACAGCTTGTAAGGTCTCAGACTTGACAGACTCTTGAGTTCTTATTGACCGATATGACTTCTATACTCTGTTTTTCTTACTAACAAAATTATTTGAGTGAATGTGTGAAACAATGTGTTATGCTTTTTCCCCAAGCTAATCTCAAATACTTGAAAACTATGAATGCTCTCTTGTGAAAAAATACACTACATGTATTTTCATGTAATAAATTTTTCCTTCAAGATTATCCATCTTGGAGTCATGAATTCTGTGTGAGTAAAATGTTTTAGTTTTCACATTGCAATTGTAATGTTACTTGTACACAGAAGACTTTTTCCAAGGCCTCATGAAAACTCATAGTAGATATAGTAGCTTTTGTATACTACTTCATTTAATCTCATAACAGACTACAGAAACATGTCATTTATTCCCACTTTAAAGACTAAGACTCTGAATCCCAAGGACTGAATAGTAAGTCTGAGAACACAGAATGTGTATGTGCAGCTGCAATTTGGGGATCTAGGTCTGTCCAAACGACCCCAAGCTGGGTGTTTTCCTTGTAGCATGCTGGGGAACTTTGTTTTAACATAACAAATGTACTGGGAAGTTATACATGACTCACATTTTGTAATTCCATGTATCAAATTCTCTAGAGAAATAAATATTTAAAGAAAACCACGTGAATTCCCTTAAAAGTGAAGGATAGTTTCGCAATTCACATCATCGCTCTAAATACTTCTGAGGCCCCAGAAACATACCAGATGGCTTACATCATCAGAGGTCAGCCCGTGCATGTGGCATAGTAGGGGTAGCTCTAGAGGTAACAGTATTCAGAGAAGATAAAAGTCAAAAATTGAAGCATTTAAAGAAGGACTAGAGGCAGCAGGTCTTAGATTATCAGTAAGTACGAGGCTTAAAGGCAAATGCATAGTTCAGATCCAGATACCAGGGTCTCTGGTAACTCAAAGGAATGTGGTTCATCCAGGAACATTGTGTCCCCTGCGTCACCGTGTGATGTGCCATTGGGACATATTTCTGTGTGATTCCAGACTTGTGGCACAAAGTAATGGTGTATTCATTTCCTCTCTGAACATAAAGTCCCTGGATATCCATAAATTATAAGCTAATTATATTTAGTTTTTTTTTTTTTTTTAACTATCCTATTTCATTTTGGATGGTAGGGAAAGGTCACCACCTTTTGGACAGAAATGATGCTATGGCTTTATTCATCAGCAAGCAAGCTCTTACCTTGAATTTCTTCTTCAGTTCTTGCTCTTTCTTCTCTCTCTCCTTCTGTTCCTTTCGTTCTAGTTCTAACCTCTTCTTTTCTTCTTTTTCCCTTTTCTTGTCTCGTTCCTTGGATGATTCTCTGTGAATAGAAATTGTTAAGTTGTGGCTATGGGTGCAGGGGTATGTAGGTCAGGAACCACTGTGCAGAGAGGTGTCTACCCACTACAGAAGAAGGTCTCCAAAGATGAGAGATGAAGACAAGAGGCTAAAGATGTGAGAATTCTGGCTGTGTGAGATTGTAAAGCCAGAAGGAGGCCCTCAGCTACAAACACCTTCTCAGGCAGGGCAGCTCCTCCTTGCTGCAGAGTGCACCACAAGGAGGACGGGACTGTTCAGAAAGCCCCTGTCCTTGGCATGCTGGCAAGTGCCTCGCCCTTTCCTAGGCATGTGCAGCACATTTTAGTCTAGAGACTACATGGAACAGGTTGAAGAATTGGATGGAGGAAATTAAGAGAGCTGAGCTCAGCATTCAATGGAACCAGTCCCTAACACTATTAAAGATACTTTAATTAAAAAAAAAAATCACAATCCTGCTTGCAGATAGGAACTTAGCATAAATGCCCTCTGACAGGCTCCACCTAGCAGCCAATGGAAAGAGATTCTGAGACTTAAATCCAAACATAAGATGGAGCTTGGGAGTCTTACAAAGACTTGGGAGAAGGATTGAGGGACTCAAAGAAGGTCTGGGTGAAAAAGATACACACACACACACACACACACACACACACACACACACACACACAGAGAGAGAGAGAGAGAGAGAGAGAGAGAGAGACAGAGACAGAGAGAACAGAGAGAGAGAGAGACAGAGAGAGAGACAGAGAGAGAGACAGAGAGAGTCAGATTTCGGAGTCTATTCCCTGACTGTCTTTCAAGTAGCTTCAGGGCTCCCGTGGCAGTTTGTCACCAGAGTCCCATGTAGAGTCCTTGGAGAAGGACACCGATTTTAGCCCTTTGTAGTGAAATAAGGGAGGTCATTACAGGCCAACCATATGTGTAAGTAAAATCTTTTCTTCCTAGTGCTTTTGCACACCCATCTGCCCTCTCATAAAACATTGTATTCATTTTAGAAGAAAATCATTATGGTAACGAAAGCAATACATACATGTCTTCATACGTTTCTCCTTCACTCTCTTGTTCCTGTCAAGAAAATCAGATAATTACTAACTGTGATTATTTCAAAAGGTCACACACATATTTCATCGACAAATGATTCCTTAAAGTAAGTGTCTAACACACATTTCATTGACAAATTGTTCCTTGAAATGTTTATGAGTTTATATAATTTGAGCCTAAATTGGCTTAAATTTTTCTTTTCTCTATCTCTTTTTTCTATTGTTGGAGACACTAGGAATAAGCAAAGGAAATTGAATTCTCTGTCTTGCTCAGTCATTTAGCTGTGTAGGCAGACACAAGTTCAGCACTACACTACCCTGCCATGGGCCAGCATACTGACTGCCAGATAACATTTCAAGCATTTAAATTAAGTAAGGTTAGAAAAGGAAAAAAAATATCATTGAGACTTGCAAAACTTTTTATTTGTCTGTTTCTAGCAATAGGACATGAATCATAATAATTGTTAAACACTCCCATTTTGCCAAGAGAAAAAGAGATATAAAAGTATCTGACCTCTTCTAGGTTCCCAGTACCTAAAGGATTGAAAAGACAAAACAAGACAATACACTGTAATCAAGAAACAGTTCAAAATGGATACAATAATACTTACATCAATTTAAAGTATAATTGAACTTGACCTTTTAAAGCACAAAATAAAGTATGCGTTTGATATTTTCTAACACTTGTAATTTAATTACAAAGTTATTTTATTAATCTTTATAAGCTAACGCAAATGTAAATAACAATTATGCTTCCTTTTATTTGCTTTATGTAAGGCACAGTACGTGTACTTGTGTGAAATGTAAAACGGGGGGGAGGGGGAAGTCACCAATAGTTCACACTCTCTGGCACATTTTTTCTTGAGGATTTGCTTTCATGAATCAAATAAGCTAAGGTGATTAAACTAAAAATGATTACTCAAGAGTTTAGTGTAAAATACACTCTACCAGACACCAAGCCGTAATCCAATATTATGTTACTAAGATAATAACATTAATGTCAACCATAATAAAACAGCAATGTAGTATTTCTTTAAAACACATACATAGGACAATGGAATTGAAAAGAGTGCTCAGGGACTGTACTGGATACCTTTATGTCAATGTGTCACAGGTTAAAGTTATTTGAGAGGAGGGAAACCTCCATTTTTAAAAATGTCTCTATATGATTGGGTTGTAGGCAAGCCTATAGCTTAACTGGTGATTGATGGGGAGGACCCAGCCCATTGTGGGTAGTTCCATCCTGGACAGGTGGTCCTGGGTTCTATAAGAAAGTAGACTGAGCAAGGTGTGATAAGCAAACCAGTAAGCAGCACCCCTCCATGGCCTCTGCATCAGCTCCTGCCTCCAGGTTCCTGTTCTGCTTGAGTTCCTATCCTGACTACTTTTGATGATGAACTGTGATGTGGAAGCGTAAGCTGAATCCTTTCCTCCCCAAGTTGTTTTGGTCATGGTGTTTCATCAGAGGAACAGCAACCCTAAGACAGGTACTAAGAAAACTTCTATATGGTCATATAATATATGCACATATATACTCACATTCATGTATAGTTGATACACTATAGGGGTACATGATAAATTATAGAAAGAGCATGTTTTGAGTTTGGTTGGAAGAACACTCGCAATGTATACACACTCAAGAGCAGAAATCAGAATTGTGAAATGAAAACCAATATGAATTAGCTGAGGAGAGGCACTGATTTCAGTGATAAAGCCAGTAGTGGGTCCCCAACATTCCAGTAGAGAGGCCCACACTCATCCGTACATAGCTAGTGGTTGCTGAATCCAGTGGGTTGCAAAAAAAAACCAAAAGCATAAAATAGAAAGAGACTCATGCTGGGGATATGATGTTGAGTGGGTAGGAGTGGGAAGAGGGAGGATGCAAGGCTGAGTGGGATTACAGTGTATTATAGAAGTGTATGGAGATGCCATAGAATAAGGTTATTAAGGGCTGGAGAGATGGCTCAGTGGTTAAGAGCACGGACTGCTCTCCCAAATGTCCTGAGTTCAATTCCCAGCAACCACATGGTGGCTCACAACCATCTGTAATGGGATTCAGTGCCCGCTTCTGGTGTGTCTGAGGACAGCGACAGTGTACTCACATGCATTAAAATAAGCAAATCTTTAAAAAAAAAATAAATAAAATGTTTGAAAAAGACTAAGTTTAATAAAAACAAAAATATGAAAATTAAAATGAGAATCGTTTTATACCGTAAGACTGGGAAAAGATGAGAAAGCTTAGTAAAGCACTCCTCTGCTGGTGAAAGGTGGGCACATGGTCACACCCGTGCCTTGTTGTTGAGATTGTAGACAGGGTATCAGTTCTGAAGAGAATTCTAGTCCTGCTTAGCAAAGTAAATATCTTGGAACACATAACCAGCCTTTCCACTGCCATTTCTCTGAAGAAATGGAGTCTCTGACGTCCACATGGGATGAGCATATAGAGGAGCCCTGCAGTGTTTCCTATAATCCCAGTGAGTCGGAGCTCAGTAAACTGTGGGTGCACTCCACAGTACGGTATCTCGTAACAACAGACCAAATGTGTGCAGAGTAACGGGATGGAGGCTGGAAAAACCTTACGCTAAGTGTTCTAAGAAGAAAACTCGATAATCTACTTCTTATATAAGTTACTTATATACTTACATATAATCATATGAGAAGAATTTGTATAAATACACACTGAGTGTTTTAGGATGTTTGTCTATAGTGAGAAAGAGAAGGCAATGAAGCGTGAGAACGCTAAGAAATAAGTAAAACAGGGGATCCTGCAGAGGCCGATCATGGTAACTGGCCATTAAGGATGTCATGACATTTGACTAATTCAAACATGTACTTCAGACTAAAAAAAAAAAAGTTATCCCTTACCATCAGAATGCATGACACCATCTTGATTTTCTTCATTTATAGGATGCCTGAAAACAAACAAACAAACAAACAAACAAACAAACAACCCATGAGAATGAAGTAGAAGCTTGACCTTGCAATGAAAATGTACATAAACATATGCACACAAACTGCAGCCTTCAGGCCTCAGTAGATGCTCGGCATGTATGTAGTACAACATACAGGCAAAACACTCACACACATAAAATGATGATAAATAACATAAAAATATTCACTATCATCTAGAGACAAGTTTTACCCCAAAATAAAATATTTACCAAAATAAAACACTAAGAAAGAAAAACCAACTTTGCATTCAACTAGCAATCTTTAGGAGACAGAGGGAGAAAATATGGTAATGCATAACAAAGACACAGTCAGCAAAACCTAGACAAGGCTAGCCATAATATCCACAAACAATCTAATTTCCTCAATAAATAAATTGCGAAAAAAAAGAAAAATTGAGGTGATAGGCAAACCTCCATCCAAAAGAGATAAATTTATGAACATATATAAAATATGAACATGAATTATCAAAGACTCTAGGCTGTGAACTCTTAGTAAAGGTTAAAGCATACACTCATACTCTGGCTGAAAAATGAAAACTGGCTTTTTTTTTTTTTTAAATAGGTTTTACTATTTAGCAGGTCAAGTTGGCCTCCATGCTTCAAAATCTTGAGTCCTGGGATTTGAGGCCTGTGTCCTGTTGATGACTGATTTGATATCTTAGGCTAACACACAGGGTTTAATTTGGGGATATTATCTACTGAAATGTCTATGGATGAAATAAGACAATGTCTGTTATTAGTTTCGGATAACACAAGAAAGGGAAGTGATGAAGAGACAGATGAACAGAGCTATCTATTTATAACTCCTGCGGTGGGTAGGAGATATTGGGCCCACTATATTACTCTGCCTTCTGCATGCTGAACTATATTTTACCATACTTATCCTTCTGTAAAAAGTAATTTAATCACAAAAGCTCTTGGGTTCTTTAAAGGAACTGATTCAATTCCAAAGCTTTTACAGTGTCATGGGAGGGCTTTCTGTAGTGAAGTCATTGGGAAGTCCATTTAAGGCAGGTTATAACCTGTGGGTCATGACCCCTTTGGGAGCCAATATCACATATTTACATATGATTCATAACAGTAGCAAAATTACAGTTATGAAGTAGCAACACAACAAAGTCATTTTATGATTGAGGGTCACCACAACACGAGGAGCTATATCAAAGGGTCGCAGCCTTAGAAAGGTTGAGAATCATTGATTTAAGGTGTTCGAGATGCTTAAAAAAGGAAAGTCAGTATATTACATTGGTATACGCAGCATGAAACATCCAAGGACGGTTAAGTCACTTTAACCTTCAAGCCAACAGGTTAAAACCATGTGAAGGTGAGTGGTCCAATCAGTAATGAACAATTACTGTAGCTTTATGTTTACATACTTATAATTGAAGTAATCTGGGTTCAAAACCAGCCTAGGCTATATAATGAATTTCCATTTCAATGACTAAACAAAGCAAAGAAAAAAGATCCTTTTGGAAATAATTATTTAAATAAGATTGCTAGGTGTGGACACTGAAGAACAAGTTTTACAATGGAATTGTAAGTAATATTTGGTTTCTGAGCCGGGCACAAGGGACTGAAGCGCATATTTTACGTGTCAAAGCAAACCTGGACTTAAGGTTCTCCCAGCATCCCTCAGTCCCTACCTGGTATACCCTGCACCCATCCCCACACTTCCCAGCCCAGGGGTTGGGCTGCCTTCCCCCAAAGGCTCCTGCCTGTATAATCCAGACATTTTGGTGTCTTTCCCTCATTTCTCTTTCTCTCTTGGAGCACACACACTGCTTCTCTCTTTCTCCACCCCTACCAATAGTGACTTCCCCGGCCAATGAACTCAAGAGCAGCTTTCCAATAAGCCTGCCTTTAATATATTCTAATCTGGCTTGAACTGGCTCATTTCATTTCACCCGGCAGAGAAATAACCTATCTCTTAACATAAGTAAGTCCTTCCACCTTAGCTTTAAGGAATAGCATTTTTCGTGAAAATGTAAATACTCTGGACATGAAATACACTGACATTCTACCAATGAATAGTCCCTTTCATGGTGAGCAGGGCACAGGGCTGAGTAATGAACTCTATTCTTCCACTGCTTTTCTTATAGAACTCCCTCTGTCCTTCCCTCCTCCCTCCCTCCCTCCCTCCCTCCCTCCCTCCCTCCCTCCCCTCCAGTCATGATCCTCATCTTCTTTGAGATGGGGCTCTCACTTTGTAGCTCAAAGGGGCCCAGAGTTCTCAGTCCTCCCAAACACTGTGATTACGGGGCATGTACCCCACACCTGGGGCATCTCTGCCTCTCACAATCTCTCATTTTCTGCCAATACAGAATCCTCACTCTCTCTGAACACCCTCTGTTATTCCTCCTTCTCCATGCTTAGCTGGTGGAATTTTACTGGGTTAATCCCAGCTCTAGAATAAAAATAAAAAATAAAGATAAGTAAATGTTAGTATGTGCACGCCCCAGAACACACGGGTAGAGGTCAGAAGAACCATGCTCTGGGATGGGGTCCCTCCTTCCACCTTTCTGTAGGTTCTGGAGGTTGGAATTAGGTGCTCACCCTGTATTCTTTTTCCTGACATCATCCCCCTGCTGTAGACCCATGAACCAAGTCTTTCATAAAAGTGTTACTTCTGGGATGTTATTCCCCAGTTCCAACGCCTTCTCTTTGCTGCTTCTGGGTGTTATCTGTCCACCTCTGGAGTGCTACAAAGTCTCTACTTATGACCAGACTACAAAACCCTTGAGGAAAGAGATCGTCACTTTGTTAATTTACTATAAAAAGTTATCATTTTGAAAATACTCTTAGAGTAACTCCTGCCTTGCTAGGTCTGTGTGTGTTTGTACTTTTAATAACCTGGTGATGTATCAGTGAGACAGAGACTAAGGTAACTTTTATCTCCAAAATGAATTATTTACCATTTATTTAAAGGATATTAAATGATGATAAACTCCATTGGACTTACAGTGTACTTTCTAAAGCACCTTGATAAATAAATAAATAAATAATAATAAATAAATAAATAAATAAATAAAAAGTAAAAGGCCTTAGCACATTCATTCAAAGTGTTTCTCACCTAAGAAGACATTATTTGTACACATAGACTCAATATTATGCCATATAAAATGTAATGCTGTTTTATATGGGTCTGAGTTCATGTCCTTTATAGTACTAAGATAATAAGCATGAAATAGTGACTACAATGGCGGTGACAAGTGGAGAGAATAAAATGGACCATGATGAGGGTAAGAGATAGGTGCAAATGTCCTGAAAAGACCCAAGTGCAATTGCCACCAACTGCGAAGTGTTCAAAGCAAAAAGACAAGCTCCACAGAGAGAAGAATGGAACTAGTCACAACCAACAACAGACAACTGAGCAGAGGGAGTGGAGGGGGGGGGGAAAGCAGGAAGCTTATCAACAGAGATAAATCCATTCAAGAAGGCTTTTCACTACAGTTCTTTGTTTTTGACACAGACTAAAGAATGAAATGAAGACAGTACCTGTCATTTTGGAGCACCCTCAGGGCAGGGTGGGGGCTGTAGCTCAGTGACAGAGTGCTTGCCTGTGTGTGTGAGGCCCTGGTTCAATTCCCAGGAAGGTAAAATCAAACCAAACAAGCAAACAAACAAAACCTACTAGGGTTCTATATCTTAACATTTAAAGATGTAAAACCTGTTTTTTTTTTAATACTGTATTTACTCTTTGCAAGTTTAGCTTTTAACCTTTTACTGCTAATTTTTTTTTTTTTTAAGGAAGATCTAAGTGACACATAAAGGTTATTTTATACCTGCCCTTATCAGGAACGGACCCCTCCCTCGGGAACATGTTTTTCTATACTTAACCTATGAGAAATTTTGAAACGATGACTGGCCTAAGCCAAAAATTGCCAAATGGAATTAGGTAAGGCTATCTGATGTGCCAAGTCTCAAGTTCTGGAAAATTCGAAGCACTTGTAGTTAATTACGAGATCACAATGGTACATTCTTCTTTAAAACAATCCCTTCTCCTAACTAGAGTGACTTCAGGAAGAGCACCTGGCTCTTTCCTTTTCTAACCTTAGTCCCTTCCCATTAGTAATTATTTCTTACTATTAATAACCACACAATTTGTTTTGTTTATAAAATCTCAACCCGGGTTCCATCTGAAGGGTCGGTTATACGAACACAATTCGGATTCCTTTTAAAACAGCACCAAGAAATGTGCTATAGCAAAAGACGTTGACTTGAACATGAATAACGAAAAATTCAGCCTTCTGATTTCATTCCACTTCGTCAGAGTGACAGGAAAATGTAACGAGCTGCTGTCTGCATTCTGACCGCTAGGTGGCGAAAGACTGCAATTTAAAATACGCGTAACTGCCTCCCACAACTCAGATTTTTGAAATTTATTTGTGATTTCTGGTTCCCATTTACCTTCAAACCTTTCAGATGTGTAACATGAATTTATCTGAAGGACATGATTACAAATTACTCCCCAGAATAACTTCAGAAGCAGGCTGAGCAGGCCCTGCATGGTCAAAGTCCGCGTCTCCTCACATTCCTCCCTCATTCCCAGTTGGAGACTCTACTGTGCACCCAGGGGAGCTCTAACCTTGTCAGTCATTTAGCCCAACCCTCACCAGGCTGATGCTGAGCCAGACTCTGTCCCAGAAATTCTTCCCTGTCTACAGTATTGTTTTTGCCTTTGCTGGTTATTTCTTATCACCTTACATAAATAAGTCATTTTCGTATAAGCTCCGTGCCATCCTTGCTACCTAGTATACTTGAGGTCAAACTAGGTTGTAGTGACATGAGCTCCTGCCTCAAAATACAGAAACTGAAACAAACACTCTTCCCGTCCCAGTTGTTGCCCTGTGTTCTTGAACAGGGTCTGACTGAATTGGCTCTTTCAAATTTCTTGCTATGCGTGTGCATGCATGTGCGTGCCTAGGTCAGCAGTTGAAGTTGGATATCTTCCTTTATCACGTTACACTTTATAGTTTGAGATAGGGTTTTTCTCACTGAATCCAGAGCCTTTGATTTAGCTACACTGTCTGGTCTATGAGCCTCAGAACCCTATCTGTCTCCGCCATAACCGTAACCCCTCCACTTCTTCAGAACTGGGGTTTCAGACACATGCTTTTTCCATGTGTGATGGGCACAAACCTCATGCTTGTGTGGCAGGCACTTTCCAGTTGCTAAGACTTTGGGTTTTGGAGCCACACATGGTCCTCACTGTGTGTTTCATAAATAAATCCAAAGTCTGCTGTTGGTCCCTTCAAAATGTATCCACAATGCAAACTTTTCTTGCCGCCTCTGCCGAGGACAGCCCATCTTGGCTAGAATACCAGCTAGATTGCCTGCATTTCTGTAACATCTAACTGGTTCTGGTGCTGCCTCGATGTTTGCCATCTTAAAGTGACCTTGTTGAAACGAAAGTCAAAAACCCTTGGTGCTGTGCTGCAACCATCAGGGGTTGGCGTCTCACTTAGGGTGACAGTCACAGACAGTCACAGCACACGGAGCCCTACATGAGCGGGCTCTGTTCTCGTTGCTTCTCTTCCTGCCTTTAGTTCTGTCAGCCTCCTCCTCAGACTTTGGACTCTTTCAGCTTCTGTTCTCTCTGTTCTCTGCCTTGAGCAGCCCCTCCCCACAGCTTTACGCCTAACGCCCACATCCTCTTTGCATTTTTGCTCCCTCACATCTCTGTTTAACGCTGTAACAATACGCTGACTGTAACACGCTTCACATTATCCTTCCCTGGTTTTCCTCTTAGTACCTGACCCTCAGTGCCCACCATAGTGTCCATCAGTCTGTCTGTTCTTGTTTCTCCTGCCCTTGCTTCATATAGAAGCAGAGATCTCTGGTTTGCGCGTGACCTTCCCTGAAAGTTCAATTGGAAGGACACAGAGAAGTGACTCGAAGATTGTTGAGTGAATATTTTACATACCTTTTTTTTTTTCTATGTATATGAGTACACTGTAGCTGTCTTCAGACACACCAGAAGAGGGCATCAGATCCCATCCCATTACAGATTTTTGTGTGCCATGGTGTGGTTGCTGGGAATTGAACTGAGCAGTCAGTGCTCTTAACCACTGAGCCATCTCTCCGCCCCCAGTGAATACTGTAAAAACCCAATAGGTTATGACTTGAGAACGGATTCTGAGTAGTGAGAGGGAACAGCATCCACAAGGATGCTCTGAAGGGCAGGACAAGAGACACACAAACACCTGCATTGTCTACTTTTCTGCATCAAACCCAATCCATCAATGTCCCACATACTCTTAAGCATGAGGATCATGGCTCATTTTGCTTGTGTTTCTCTATGTATTTATCTAACTTCCCTTCAGTGGGGGAAACTTCTCATCCAGATATTTCCTCATTGTGGAATTTACGGATGGGAATTTTAAAACGGCCGAAGCTTTCTGTTTGAAGAGATGAAGAAGCTTCTACACATCCTTACCATTTCCCCCTTTCTGCACACGGTAACTAACTGTACAGTACTCTACGTATAGAGTTTCCAGGCAATGTAAAACACCCAAGCCTCTTCTGTTCTTTCCATGTTCCTTCTAAGTTGGATACATTTTTATGAAGTTGGCTGATCATAGATAAGTCACTTAGCAAGAGAAAGCTTTAATAGGATTGAGATAATAAATGACTCAAGGTTTATCACTATCAGTGGACTTTGGAAATAACTTATGGAAACAGTGTTGCCTACAAGAATCCAGGAGTCGCCTTCTTTGTGATTCTTCCCAAAGCTGGCACATTGACTAGTATCCCATGCTCTGCCATTGCTTTCGAACTCTTTCTTGTACAGCCTACTTAGGAGCTTTATCCACAGCAGATTCTAGGGATGAGGTCTTCAGAGAGTCAACACAGCAGGCCTACTTGTGCTATGTTTTAGAAGAATATGCTATCAAGGCTGGCCTATGGCTGACAGAGGAGCACATTTTCTTTATAACTATACACTGCCGTAGAAGTGGCTCAGTTGGCCCGGCAGTGGTGGCACACGCCTTTAATCCCAGCACTTGGGAGGCAGAGGCAGGTGGATTTCTGAGTTCGGGGCCAGCCTGGTCTACAGAGTGAGTTCCAGGACAGCCAGGACTACATAGAGAAACCCTGTCTTGAAAAAACCAAAACCAACCAACAAAAAAGAAGTAGCTCAGTTGATAAAAAGTATTTTGCTGTGTGAGACCTTATCAACAATGTGACGTATCCAAATGTTTGCTTTCCTTCTAGGTTTTAGGTCTTCTGACAGCTCACAGGCCTAAGGAAACTATGAGACAGTTCCCCTGGTTCCTGTGGAAACCTTAGTTTCCACCAGTCTCTGGTCGGCTTCTGCTGGAAGCTGCCTGAGACACCCACTGCGTTTTCAAAACTGTGGTTTCTGTAGGCTCTTTTCAGGCTTGTGGAATTGCCTGGAAACCTGTGCTTAGACAGCGCCACCTGCTGGCTGTTCTTTCTTCTTTGCCTTATTGAATGCCAGCCTTGCATGTTACTGAACCCAGAGGCCTGTGAGTCCTTTTAATGAGTCATTAGACGGATGGGTGGTCTGAAGGACCCCTGAAGCAGGGGATCTAGTGTCAAATACCCTTTCTTTTCATAATGTCCTCAATGAAATGATAACTGGCCTCCAGGGCTTATCAACTTTCAGAATTCTTGATGAGCCATTTGTGAAGATTTCATACTAAAAGCTTGTCATACTCACAAACTTTGCTGGAACTGGTGTCTGGGGGAGGGCTTACAATAGACTTTAGAAGTGCTAGGATCTTGGGCCCACTGTGGTGGCATACAACTGCAATTGAAGGCAGAGCAGGAGGCAGGAGGCAGAGGCAGAGGCAGAAGGATCTTTCTAAGATCAAAGGCAGCCCGAGATACATAGTTCTAGACCAGCCAGGGGTATACAGTGAGGGTCTGTCTCAAACAAAACGAAAAACAAAGCTAAAATGTAAAATAAAAGTAAATATATGAAAAAATTTGGAGATCTAAATTTAATGAGTTAAATTGACCGGAGGTTAAAAAACCCCTAGGAATAAGAAATATGATTTTATATATGTGAAAGGAAAAAATTTATATAGAAATTAAACATTTAAGAGAATATATATTAGTTATTTAATTAGGCTAATACTTATTATTTATTAATAAGTATTAGCCTAATTAAATATATATTTAAATAATCATATAGCTAATATAATTAGGTAATAATAATAGTAGTAGGTAGGTGCTCATACTTTGATTTGGTAGCAGAATCTCCCAGAGTGTTCACAGGGTGTTCAAGTCTTCAAACTAACATCTATAGACTCAAATGCCTGGAAGGCGTAATGTTAATATGCACATACATAGCAGCCCACATAAAAGACAAGATCCACCAAGCTGCATATACATACTTAGTTACTAACTTGAAACTTCCATGGAAGTATTATGAAGTTAAAAAGAATCATGGGTAATAAATGCATTTTCATCACTGTTTTAAGTTGTAACTGTGAAGCAATTAAGGAACATGTCACTGTGATTTTATAATTAATACATTCTACTATGTGGATTATGAGCAAAAGGCTAACATATCGTAACAGAGATAAGGTGAAATCAAGTTGTACTATTATAGTGGAATGCCACTATATTGGCTAGTTTTGTGTCAACTTGACACAAGCTGGAATCATCCAGAGAAGGAACGTCAATTGAGGAAATGCCTGTATAAGACCCTGTTGTAAGGCATTTTCATAGTTAACGATCAGTGGAGGAGGCCCATGGCCTCTGCATCAGCTCCAGTGTCCAGGTTCCCGCCCGAGTGAGTTCCTGTTCTCACTGTCTTTGATGATGAACTGTTATGTGGCACTGTTGGTGAAATAAACCCTTTCTTCCCCAAACTGCTGTTGGTCATAGTGTTTCATCACAGCAATAGAAACTTAACCAAGATAGTACCAGGACAGTGGAGTATTGCTGTGTCGCACACGACCGTGTCATTCTGGGGAGGATTGTGGAAGGACTTAGGAAGTTTGGGCTAGAAAGGTCACTGAGTGTTGAGAGTTCTGAACTGTTCTATAGGAGCTTTAAAGAAAAAAAATGTCAAAAGCAGTGCAGACAGTGGAATCCTGGCTTGTAGTTTCAGAGGGAAGCAAACACTCTTCTGGGCTTTTTTTGGGGGTGGGGGTGGGGGGTGAATAATCTGTAGTTCTGGTTAGCTGGAGCCGAAGAATCAGCTGTGATTAATAAGATACCAGAACCTTTGCTTTGCTGGGATGTTGGATGCTGGTCAGCTGGAGCTGAGAAATCAGCAGTGCTGAAGAAGCTTTGCTGAGGTGAAATCTGGAAAGCATTTCCTGAGAGTCAGCATGTAGAACCTGTGTTCTAGGTACGGCCAAGGCTGTACCTTACGCTCCCAGCTGAACCTGGTAATATAGGAGTCTCCCAGGTGGTGCTAGTTCTGAAGGTGTTGAGGGGGTCATGGAGACTATCTGAGACTTGGCACTATATGGCAGGGTTGGAGTCCCTGAAGAGAGCCCAGGCGAGGCTTCTGGTGAAAGTGCAAGTCAGCTGCAGCAAGGAACCTGAGAAGTTTTGGAGATGCCAGTGCCAGGGGATGACTGCCAAGAGCAGCAGCAGCGGAAGACAAGCTGTATGTGTGTTATGGAGGGCGGAGCTGGGGAAGTGACCCAAGCATCTCGGCCCAGAAGATTGTCAATAAATCCCAGACAATTGGACATTGAGTTATTTACACTGTTGGAGTCTGGTTTCACTTTGGTCAGACTGTGAGCGTGCCCTGGCTCTTCCCAGTTGAAGTAAGAAAGTATGCAACACAATTTTGATTTTTTTTCATGGTGTGCACAGGTGAGAGATTTCAAACTGTAAAAACAGCCTGGCCTTCTCCCTGTCAACTGTTTACCAAAGTACCATAGACGTTTTCCATAGACCGTTTAGTGTCCAGTCGTACATACTTTGGAAAACCCTGGCAAGACAAAGTTGATGAAATTTTAAGATGATCCTTTACTTACTTCAGGTCAAGGGGAGGCTTAATGTTCCTGGGGGGTAGGCTGGGGACTGGTGGGTGTGTCGGATGAGATGCTGGCAGTGGTGGTTGACTGGCGAGGTTTGTAGGCGGAGGTGGTGGCAGGGAAGTTGTTGAATAAGGTGTTTGGCTTTTGTTGGTACCTAAGAAGCAAAGGATGGTAAGTTAAGACAAATCTGCAAAGTATAATAACTTACTGTTCCCAAAGATGCAGAAACAATCTTGAATAGAAACCTTAGAAATATACCCCTTGTCGAGCAAATGCTTTAAGGTGTCCTAATATTTTATGTATATTACCTTTTATGAACTTTTAAAAATAAACCTTAATTTTAACATTCTTTATTTTGTGAACAATTCTATATTAATTTTACAGCACAATCTTCATGATTTTGCAAATACACTTGGTTTTCTTTCATTAGTTCTGTATTTTAGACCAGAGAAATCTAGCACTCATATCTCCTGTCCCCAGAGCTAGCACTCATATCTACTGTCATCGCAATGCACTTTGTTTTTATTATTTATTTATTTTAGGTATGTGAGTACACTGTACTCTCTCTTCAGACACACCAGAAGGGGCATCGGATCTCATTACAGATGGCTGTGAGCCACCACGGGGTTACGGGAATTGAATCAGTATCTTGGAAGCGTCAGTGCTCGTCATCACTGAGCCATCTCTCAGCTGCTCTTTGCTTTTTAACAAATGATATTTTGTTTGGGCTGTGGTTTTAAAACATGGAAGCCCATTAAATCATCCCAAGAGTAAATTAGATACATTGCTAAAAATTATATTTTAGTTATTAAGAAAATTTAAGCTTGAATCACCCATAGTCTCACCCTTCCAATGACTACTGAAGCACGTGTACTTTTGAGCATTTTGATGCAAATGTATGACATCAGTATATTGTCTCCTTTCAGTTCCTTCAATATGACTCTGCTGCCTTTTATTTTATTTTGATTTTTGATATGGGGTCTTATTGTGTAGACTAGGCTGGTCTGGAACTCAGAGAGATCCACTTACCCCCACTTCTTGAGTGGCATGATAAAAGGTGTGTGCTAACACATCCAGATCTCTGCTGTTTTTAGTTCTGCAACACGGTGTTCATCCTGGGATGTCTTTTGGCTCTGATACCCTAAGGGAATATTCCGTGGTGAAGAACATGGGAATGGAGTCCGTGGCTTCAGTCCTGGTTTGGATCAGTAATTGCCCGCTTTCTTTTATAAAATGGAGCTAACAATGATGGCCCCTTATACGTTTGTGTGAGATGTTATGGTCCAACAATATAAAGCACTTAAGATAGTGACTGGCAGGTAGTAAGTTCAATGTTTTATTTTTTATTTAGTAAATTTTTGTAGAGTGCCTATAGTATGCTAAGTTCTGTCTGAGGTACTAGGAACACAGCAGAGATAAATCAGACAGTTTCTGAGGAAATATTTAATACTTAAATACTTAATAAATGTGAACTGTCATATGAATTGTGATATGTATAATGAAAGGTGAAAATATTATGTAACTGGGCGTGATGGGTGCTCTCTCTGACTCTGACCATGCATAGTTGAATTGGACCACACACCACACACACACACACAACACACACACCTTTTCTCAAGGAAATTGAAAGCACCAGGCTTTATTCATTATTTTCTCGACTATCTAGAAAGCAAAAATGCTAACAATGCCACTTAGACTTAAGTGTTCCACTTCTCATATTATGAACAGCATAAAATTAAGGAAATATTCCTCTCGTACTTAGCCAAATATTTATAGTTTTTGTTTAACTCACTCACCTCATTCACGAATGAAGCTCTGACATGTGACTTTATTGCCTTTGCTGATCAATTACTACAATACCAACCCAAATATTGATTACCAATTACTTGAAAATACTCATTAATATTTAAGTTGGTATTGTAGTCGCTCATTGATTTCGACGATAGTTGGTTACCAGATACAACAATTATGTGCATTTACTACATGCACATAAGCACACAGGTGCATATCACAACCCCACACACTATTGTTAGTTTTTCATGAGAATTTGCCAGCATGTTTCAGTTGGTGTCGGAGAATGTTCTCCTGGCTAATGGACATATGGAGGGTGTGGGAGAGGAACATTTGTCTCTGTGCCTTCCTGGCTTGCTTTGACTCTTCCTGATGCACATTCTCCATTTACTTCCTCACTTGAGATTTCATGCTTTAAGATTGCTTGTGGCACCTTGTTTCCTTGAACATGGAGACTGTGTCTTTTATCTTCCTTGCTTTGGTGTGACTTTTTAGAGGAGGGCAAGGGGATGTGTTAATTCTAATTGGAAAATGTATTCATTTTATATCAATTTAAACACTAGTGCAATTTTCTATCTTTAGAGCTGTGTTCTTTAAAAACGCTTAATCCGTAGATTCTTTGTCTATATTTTACATAACATTTACTTGTTCTTATTGATTTATACATGCCTTTATTGGGAACTTTAACTTTGGGGCTAGAGAGATGGCTTAGCTGTTAGCAGTGTGTACTTGTATTTTAACTAATAATCTTATAGGACCCCTGTGGTTCATGTAGCCTGGTGTTGACTGACATGCTTTTATATGACCCACGACAGTTCTTATTAATTTGAAACGCCTCTTTCACCAGAGCATAAATATTAGATTATTAGGCAGATGAAAAGAAGTTTTGCTATTTTAATTCATAAATAAGTGATTTGTAGCCAGGAGAGTAAGCGGCTGTGAATGAATGTTAATAAGCCATTGCCTATCTACCAAAATGTTTATGAACCATCTGTGACTTGTGTTTCACGGATGGGATTTTGGCAAGCAGAAGCCATTATCATAGGAGAGTGAGCTAAGGACTGGAAGGGAGAAGTTACAGTCGAGGGCTGGGCAATGCCTAGTCTTCTGAATTGGAAACACCGAGAGAGGGTATACTCAGAAACCTCTCTTCCTGCATAGTGTGGTGGACCCTATCTGAAGAGGCATCTGGGCCTGTGGTAGATACCTCCTGCTCTGCATGCCTCTCATCCACTTGCTGTTCACTGATTATCATAGCCAGAGTCATTTTGAAAGGGTGTATTCTCCTTTCAGTGGAATTTGGAGCAGAAAGGGGTGAGTTTCAGTTGCCGGCAACCTTGTGTGTCAGCAGGACAGGGCTTGCCCGAGAGTGTACCAAGGCCAGAGAAGGGCAGGACTCAGAAATAGAGAGGAACAGACTATGTTTGAAATAAGGATGGCCACTGGGAAACTGTTAAAGGTGCAGCAAGACTCAATAAGGCGCTAAATGAACTGTTAATCATTCCCCCTCCTCACGACACACTGAAGCCTTCCTGTGATACATTAAGGAGTTGTCTGTGAATATTTTGCTTTGCAAAATCTATGGTCACTCTCAAATACTGCAGAGAAAAACCATTTGCATCTATGCAAAAACGATTCTAAAACAAAGCATCTTAGTTTTCCCTGGGACAAAGAAATCTAACCTCAAATAGACTAACCTTAATATATATGTCTGATATATGACTCTGATATCTCAACCATACAGGCTTCAGAAAACACAGCCAATTCTGAGATTCTTAAAAGTAAAATGTTTTCTTGTTAGAAGAGTATAGATGTTGAACTCTAATGAGATAAGGAGAGGTAGATAAACAATACACATTGGCAGAAAATGTCAGCGAATAAGAGTCCATTCCTGAATTTTAACAGGAACCCTACAGGCGTTGTACACATGTAGTTTTACTTATGCCTTATAATAAACAGCCATTGGATAACGCTATCACATACTTTCTGTTTAGTGTTGAAAACTGTCCAAGTTCAAAGTTGATGAGTAACGAAATGGAGATGAACCACAGTCATTTCTTGTCATGTTTCTGCCCTTTCTGCTATGGTCTCTTGATTTTCACAGTAATAAAACTGAAATTATTAGAAAGTTCCAGAAGGCAACAAATTTTCCTAAGATTGAAGTATAATTCAACTATTTTTGATTTTTTTAAAAACCTTTCTTCTTAGGCTGATTTTATAAGGGTATTTCCAGTTAAATATTGGGCAAAACTGGGTTCAGACTATCAAGTATATGTGGAGGGGTATGTGGGATGCTAACTTTGTGTTGCTTTAGAATCTGATTTTGGAAGTCAGATGACAGGAATGTAGACATCCTGGAGTTAGTAAACACTCTCAAACATGCTGCCTGACAGTAGGAGAAGACAGTTCTCTGGAATTAGTCAGGGAATTGGAAATAAATCCATAATGGTAGATTAAAGCTATGAAACAACAGGAAGGAACAAGCTTAGGCTTTCTCTGGCATGACGAGTTACCGATGTGAGTCTGACTGACAACCTCTGTGATCCTGATCTACTAATATGACTTGCCCCCCACCCCCCAAGGCCTTGTTGGTTGGTCTGTGGTCTTCAAGTACCAAGACTGAAAGATCAGGAGTGTCTTTCTCTGAGAAGGACAGATTGGCCAGAGATATGGAACCCTGTGTCTGTGGACAGGGCTGGATTCCCAGAGCAGGGTTTCTCAATTCTCCTTGTGTTGTGACCCTTTAATACAGTTCATGTTCTGGTGACCCCCAACCATAAAATTATTTTGTTGCTACTTCATAGCTGTAATTTTGCTACTGTTACGATTTGGAATGTACTCTGATATGCAGATGGTTTCGTTTGACCACAAAAGGAGTCTCAGCCCACAGATTGAGAGACCACAGTGACCTGGAAAGTCAACAAATGTCCCCTGCAGCCCATTCCCACTCTCATCTCTCTAGTTCAGATGCAGGAGCGCATGGGAAGGACTGTGCTCAGGGAACTGCAGCGAAACTTGAGGCCTCAGAGGAGATGTGATGGATATTTTGATGATAAGTCAGATAGGATTAAGAGCTGTCATGGGTCATATGATAGCATGTCAGTCATGGCTGAATCTTATTCTATCATGCAGATAGATCACATTTATGTATCCATCCGTAAGTTGGAAAACATATAAGTTGTTTGTACTTTTGTTTATTCTATAGAATGTCTGCTATGAACACTCACACACAAACATCTATCTGGACCTGTTTTCACCTCTTGAGTGTCTATTAAGAAAAACATTGTTAGGTAACTCCATATCTGTCATTCGGAAGGACTCTAGGTTAGTTCCTATTTTTGACAGCTTAGGTGATTAAAATTTAAAAAATAAACTTATTCTCGTGTTTGTGTCTTTGACTACACATATAAACAAATCTGTGGAATACCTTTCTGGAGCTATGGAACTGAGCATGGAAACACCCTGGCAAATGTCATGTAGTGAGCTTCTACCACTTTGTGTGCCTCTAGCACAGAAGAGCATCTGTTCTGTCATAAACTTAGCAACATTCTTAATACTGAAAGGTAAAAGCATGGTGAAATAATACTATTTAATTTGCATTTCTATACTCAAGGCTTAGAAGTTTGAACATGCCCACAAGATGGTTTATCTGTGTGAGCATGAACATCTCTTATAAACAAGCAAATACTAATTTGTAAAGTATAGCATTTTATCTACACAGTGTACTTGTCTCCATCTATAGAGAGACAGGACCATCAGATCTCAGGGATGTTATAATTAGTCCACACATACACCCTAACTGGCACACATCTAAGTATTCCCTTTTATGATTTTATTTGATAGAATATACAACATCATAAAGAATATAGGTACACAGATAGCTCCTGCTGTGTTAAAACATTTAGAGCACTCTCAGCTGCCTTCAGTCTTGAAACCACTGGGCCTTACTCTTAGTCTGGTTTTACAATACTTTTGCTTGCCTTAAGTCAGTATCTTCTGTTCTTATCTTCAAAGCATTTGTAAGCTGAAGTGGATGGGAAATTTTGCAAACCAATTTAGTTGAGAACAAAACACAGGAACTGTATTAGTAAGAATTGCTTTTGGTTTGAAAGCAAAGTGCCAAGAAAATGTTAGCCAGCTTAGAACAGTCCGTCAAAATGGAAAGAAAAGTAATACCGAAACATGAAGGTCACACAGGGAGTCAAGGCCAAAAGTAGGATGGAGGCGAAGAGGTGGAGATCAAAATGGTTCTGATGATGAGTGAGAGGAAAGAAGTTAACTCTTCAGTCACACCCTCAACTCCTCATCCTCAACGTTAACACCCAGGGCAGCGGTTCTCAACCTTCCTAATACTAGGACCCTTTAATACAGTTCCTCATGTGTGATGAATCCCCATCCATAAAGTTATTTTCATTGCTAGTTCACAACTGTAATTTTGGTACTGTTGTGAATCGTAATGTAAGCGTCCATTATGCAGGATATCTGTTATGTGACCCCCGTGAGACCTCCTTTTGACCTCCAAAGTGGTTATGACCCACACTTGAACTCAGATCCTGTGCTTGCCCAGAAACACTAAATCACACTGAGCTGTCTCCTTGGCCCTAAAACAACATTTGACATTAGAAGAAAGACACTGAGACCCACTGATCTAGAGTGCTCAATTATCGTTTTGAACTTATTCATCATACTCAGAATTTAAGTGTGTGGACATGTCAGCTCCCACATGTAGATGTCAGAGGATAGCTTGCGGGAGCTGGCTCTGTCTTTCATTGTATAGGTAGGTTTCAGAGATTGAACTCCTGTTCTCAAGCTTGAAGGCAGATGCCTTTTTCTGATGAGCCATCTTGACAGCCATCTTCTTTTTTTAAGTTTTAAAAAATTCCTTTCCCAATAACAACTCTTGTGGCTACTTAATTATATATCTGTAAAGGAAAACTATTTTTACTAGTGATTTTATTTTCAATACATAAAATAACATGAATTTTGAATTTTTCCAGTAATTTAATAAGAAGTTTGCCAATTTTTGCATCTTGCCCATTTAAAAATGATGTCATGCCATTTAGGCAGTACACGCTATCTCTTAAAATGATTCAATAAAAAGCTATTTAACATTTTTAAAAACATATTAAGTACTTTAAAAAGAAAGTCTATATAAAAGATAAGCTCTTTGTTAGATACTTGTAGAATACAAAGTATTGTTTTCCTGCTCTAAGAATGCATTTGCGTGGAAGACAATAGCTCAGTGTCTTTCTTCTAATGTCAAACGTTTTAGGACCAAGGAGATAGCTCAGTATGATTTAATGTTTATTAAGGGAATTTGCCTGACTAGTGGTTTATCTAGGGAAGGCTCTCTGTTCCTACCACAACTATGAGATTTTAACAGGGACAGAGTAAAATCAGACCAGGCAAAGAGCCATAGACACTGGGAAAGAACAGAAGGACCACCTAAGAAGGAGAGCCTCCCTCCAGGCCTGAACGAAAGCAGATATTTTGGATACAATTCCAAAAAGATGGTGAAGGGCAACGAACTGGTATAGCTAAGAATTAATCACAAGGGCAGACTGAACAGAGAGAAAGGACTCATCTGGAGTGTTTATCACTTCAACTATGAAAATGGCTGCTGTTGTTATTGTTGCTCTTTTTGGAAGTTTACCTCCACAGAAGGGAGAGGCCCCCAAGTCAAAAGATATCACAAAAGGCCAAGTTGATAAGTCAGGACTAGAGAAGAAAATGGCAGGTAGTCAACGGAAAAGAAGAGGACAAAGTACTAAGGAGGGCAACATGGTGCAGAGGGAGGAACAGTGCAGTGGAGAGGGAGGAGCAGGGTAGTGCAGAGGGAGGAGCAGGGCAGCGCAGAGGGAAGACAGTGCAGCACAGAGGGAAGGGCAGTGCAGTGCAGAGGGAGGAACAGTGCAGTGCAGAGGGAGGAGCAGTGCAGTGCAGAGGGAGGAACAGTGCAGTGCAGAGGGAAGAACAGTGCAGCACAGAGGAGGAACAATACAGAGAAATCAAGTGAGCTGAGGCTCTATATTAGGCAGATCTTTTCTCCTAATAAAAAACAAGCATTTTTAACTGACATTTCTGGAAAAATAATCATTCATGTTGGTACTCTCTCCCTTATTCCCCTCCTCTCCTTTCTTTCATTTTGTTGTAGAGACAGGGTTTTACTATACAGGTTATGCTGGCCTTGAACTCACAGTCTTCCTTTCTCAACACCCTGAGTTCTAAGATTACAGGCATGTCTCTACTACTTCTAGTTCCCCCTTTTATTATATTTACATTCCCCCAAATGAGAAAACTATTTTCTGCTTCTTCCCCCTCCACTCCTCTGGTTCAAGCTTTATCATCGCTTACCCTGACTATTACACAGCCTTTTAGCTAGTCTTTCCTTGATTTAATTATTTGTTTATTTTATGCATATGTTTGTATATGCATATGAACATGTGTACAAACATGACATGTATACAGGGATGTCTGCATGTATGCTCATTATATGAAGACCAGACGTTGGCATTGGGTGTCTTCTTTAGTCTGGACTCTACCTTATTTTCTGAGACAGGGTCTCTCTTTGACCCTAGAGCTCACAGATTCTGTGAGGTTGGCGCCATCAAGCTCTTGGTAACCTGCTTCTGTTTGTATTCCTGGCCCTGGGATTGTAAGCACATCTGTGGGTCACAACTCAGATACTCCTGCTTGCGTGTCAAATACTCTACCATCTGACCATCTGTCTCCCTGGTCCCTAGCCAGTCCTTTTGTCTTGTTCTTACTTGCCTACAATTTATGTTTGACATAGCAAACGTGAGCTCTAAAGTGCAAAGCAGACCATAATATTCCTTACTATAATGGCTTCAATGTCAATTGCTTCAATTGCAAATTTCAAGCTATGATCTAAGATCTATAACATTTGGTTGGTGCTTATTGCTGTAGACTTATCATTAGTCATTTCTCCTTGATTCCACCCCAAAATCTCTTCTTTTTTCTTTTTCTTTTTTAGTGATGTCAGAAGTGTCCCTGTATCTTACAGTCATTCTGTCTGTAGTGTTTACAGCACTTTTTCTCCACACTTGGTTATTGGTCTACTGGTATGGTCTATTCTTCCAGCTAGAAGTTATTTGTTATAGAAACAAACCCCATGAATACAATTTTCCTTGTATTTTTAGGTGTAATCACAAAGTTGGGACTCACTAAATGTTGAATGGGCCTATGAATGAGTAAATGGTTTTCTGGGAGGAAAAGGAAAGTCAACCTCTGCTGGAGGCATCCACTCTTTGAGCCACAGAGTTTTACTATACTAAATTATATTAGGCAAATTATTGATTTAGAGCTATGGCAATAATTTCCTACCCTGGCACAAATAAGAAGCATGCTTAGTAGACGGGCTCTAACAGTCTGGTAAAGGGATTCTGCTTTCAAATGCTCTTGGATACAGCTCAGAAATCTTGCTTAGAACATCAGAGAGTTTTGGTGCAAGTGGACACTTTTTGTCCTAGGAGTGAACTTGTTGTCTCCTCTTGTGGAATAGAGATCATCCAGTCAGGTTAAGTAATAGTCCTAGGTTTTGTTTTTTTTTTTTGATCACAGCAGTATATTTCCTATTCAGATTTCCTTTTATGCACACAACAGATCTATGAGTCATAGACTATGGCTATCTTCATTTATCAACAAGGATGCTGAAGAATAGAATGGCTAGTACCACAATTGGTTAAGTACACTCCTAGTTTGATAGAACTATAAATTATGAATAAAGACAAGTTTTAAGTAGGTTTTCTCAAAATGACTAAAAAATAACCTGGAAATAACATTCACCCATTTTATTCTACTGTACTGAGGATAGCAGATCATAAATGCTGGGCCCATGGTTGGCAACATCAATGTCAACTGAGAACTTATGAGGAAGACCAAAGCTCAGGCCTATTGCAGACCCATTGAATCAGACACTCAGTGTCTGAGCCAGCAGCTTCGTTCTGCAGGTTCTCAGGGGAGAGATACAGACTGAGATCTGAGCAGCATTTCTGTAGCCCATAGTGTGTTACCCAAAGTCCAACATGAGGATGCTCCAATTCAAGTCTATGAGAGAGGAGTAAGTTCATGAAGTGCCTGCCCTGCAAAAGCAGGTAATTGGGTGCCTGAACCCCCTACTACCCGCTCTCCCTTCTTAGAATAAATCTATTTTGGTTTTTTAGTTTTCTTTCCAATTTTTATAATTTAATTTTACTTTTAGAATTTCATATATAAATACTGCATTTAAACTATTTTTGCCTTTCTCCAGCTTCTCCAATAGCTGTCCCCATCTTGTCAAATTTTTATGTATTATTATTAGGTGTGTATGATGTTGCACGGGAGGTTAGAGACACAATCTTTCAGGAGTTCAGGTTCTCTCCCTTACACCCTTTGTTGTTATAGGATTTCATTCTCTGAGAGTTCCTCTATCACTATTGCCCGTCCTGCAAGAGGCAAGACATTTATGAACATCTGTAATTGAAGTAAGGGAACACAGGGATTAATGAAGTACAGAAGCCCTTTTAGGAGGCTACAGGACTGTCCTGTTAGTAACTGGATGAATGGTCTGCTGACGTGGGTGGCGAGATGAAGGGAAGGGTGGTCTAGGAGTCAGATGGCTAGGAGAGTATATTCAAAGACTCGGGACAAGAAGATAGAATGTACCCTCTGATGTAGACATCATATGATATGTCAGAATAAAATCAGGCAGGTAGGTTCATTGAGTCAGGAGATAGTTCTTTGACTGTGTGCTGTACCATTTGTGTACAGTTAACTAAAGACTGAATCACAGCACCCTAGGGTGGAAAGGTCTTATCAATTTATCAATTTGTTGTTTCAGTAGTTTTTATGATGTTTGTCATAAACAGTGAGACAGGTTTTTCTTAGAGTCACCTTACTTCTTCTACACTGGACTTTGAGAATACAGGGGAAGAAAATAATTTAGGTTTCAGGATGATACAACACAGGCTAATCCTTAAAAACATCCTCCATTCTTTCCAAAGATAGGAGATAATGGTTCACTCAGACACAGAGCTTAAAACCACAAGATCTATGATAAGAACCTGTTTGTCTTATTTAAGTCTGAAGAGATTTGTTTGTTTGTTTTTTAGCATGCGTGAAGCCAAAAATGCTTTTGTACAGTTTGTTTCAAAGTCTCTGTAGTTAAACATCTCCCTTTACTGAGCTTTACAGCATCTCAATGATGAAAGAAGCTACGAGATCAAGCAAAAAAAAAAAAAAAAAAGAATAACTAATATACTAAGGATAAATGGAGACAAAACTCTGTAGTGACTAGCGTGTGTGTGTGTGTGTGTGTGTGTGTGTTGAGCGCAGCACACGTGGTGAAAAGAACACTGCCTGACAGTTACAGCCATATGTGTTTCTTGCTTATATTTGGTATGAGCCCATGACTGCTGGATGATTCTGGAGCTCAGCAAGATTAGTCATTAGTTTCCTGGGAGGAAGAATTGTTGCTAGTCATACTTCTGGTTTGTGGAAGTGGGGGAAGAAAAGAGATTTAAGTTAGGAAAGGGAACAGAATGGAAATTTACTACATTGACTATTCAGGATGTTTTAAAGATTTATTTATTACTTAATTTGTGCATATGCATGTGGTGCGAGTGTACATGTGATGTGACTTAAACTGCACCATTCTGAGATGAGACTGTCTTGTATGAAATGGAATAAGTGGGTGTATGGTAGGTTGTGAGGCATTTCTTTCCATCTCATTGGGAAACACCCCATAACTTGTGGCTTATGACAGAAATGTATGGAATTGCTGTTCTAATTTCATAACTGGCTCAAGAATTTATGTGCTTATTACATGCGAAGTGACTGCCATACTTGATGTTTTTACGAGGTTTAGATGACAACATTCTAAATTCTAGTTCCTTTTATCCTTACAGGATGCTAGTCGGAGAGGAGTCACAGAATTCACCTCAGTGGTTTTGATTGGTGACAGGGCAGTCCCATCTTCTAAGAAGTATTTGAAATCCACATGACTGAGTATAAGGGAAAGGTTGCTTTTAGTGGGCTTATGGGCTGGTGAGTGCTCCTAGCTTTCAATGGCAAGAGTTCAGGAATCTAAATTCCTGCAGTGACAAAATTATGATTTACAAAGAATAGAGTGTGCCCACCACACCAGTGGCATTCTAGGACACTGGACAATTCCTTTTATGTAGAATATGCAGAGGCATGAAGTGCTGAAGGGTTATGGTACAGGAAAAAGATCAGTCTGCTTCATGTCCCTTGTGGTGGAGCTCGCCCTGCCCCCACAGTTTTGTCTTCATACTTGTCCTAGGAGAATCTTGAGTCATTTCTACATCTCTCCTAAGAACAGAGATACAGGGAGCCATGCTGCTGCCTCCGTTATCGGCATCATTCTCAGGGGAAATCTAGACTTTTAACTCAACTAAATATCTCATAACACACAGCTCCGAATGATCAACACAGCTGTCTTTATCTGATGCCAGTTATCCCAAGGGGCTTAACCTTAAACACACCAGTCTTTAACATGGTAAACATTATTTGCCTCTCAGAACAATCCCAAATTATGGGGAAGGAAACACAGATTGTATGCAGCATTAGAGTTTTTCGGAAATGAAGCTTGTTGCTAAAGTTAAAAGTAAAACTAAAAGGAGCAACACAGCTTCCTGATTTTCTAATTCAAGATGTCTCCGTTACAGTCTTCCGGTTTGCCTCCTCAAGCCCATTTCAACCTAGGTAGTATAGGCTGCTAAAGGAAGAACACGTGGGTGAAACATGAACAGATTTCACCTCAAGAGACAGGCATAGGATCTGAAAGGTAAGAGGCCCCCCTAATTCCAAAGTCACTAATTAGGATCCCAACCAGGTATTAAACACCTGTGGTAGAAGGTATCTATCTACACATATGTACATGGTACTTCTGACTTGAAAGATATAGTCAACCTATGAACCTTTATTCCAGATAATAGAGCAATATAGCTATTTGATGGCTACTGTAGTTTCCAGGCAGTCTGGACCTGCACTTATACTTTTCAGGCCATTTTGATTTTAGCAACATTACACCAGGCCCTGCAGACAGAGGCTAGACACCTGTCTAGTCTTCTGTGGGCTTGGCTAACCTGGATAATTTGTTGCTACATGTTTACTATGGTGTTCATACTCACCCAGGGAGGCTTCTATTTCCTTAGGAGGAACTAATAAGCCTTAGAGGTCTGCAGCCTACCATCTTCTCAAGATACAGAGCTTAGTTCAGAGAGATTCCTGGTGAATGTCTAATTCAGCTTGCTCCTTTTGAAAATGAGAAGGTGACTGAAGAAGTTACTTGGTCCAATATCTTCTGAAATTGATATGATTGGGCCCAGAATGAAATCTCTCTTGATGTTAAACCCAATTGCATTATCCAGTTTGACAGCGGCAGGCTGATTAGATCCTGTCTGGTTGATCATTTTTTTCTTATTCTTTTTATTGGTTTTTCAAGACAGGTTATTCTGTGTAGCCTGAGTGTCCTGGAACTCACTTGTAGACCAGCTGGCTCGAACTCAGAATCCCCTCTGCTCAAGTGTGTTAAGGTGCGCCACCACCGCCCGGCGAGTGATCATTTTCAATATGATTGTAACAGTATCAGATATGATTGCAAGACGATATTTAGGAATTTCTACCAGGAGTTTAAACTTGCAATGTTGATCAAATCTGATGTGAATGGGATATTTGATAGATTTGATTTTGAACTTCAAATCTGGAATATTCTTCATTGTGAGCCTGGTGATCTGAGTTTGTAAGAGCATGTGCACATACCTTACCACATCAAGTGAACAGCAAGTCTGCAGAGTTCTCAGAGGCTGCAACAATGGCTACTTCCTACTTTACTCGGGGACATATTTCTGAAAAGTTGTTTTTAGCTTCCCCATCTCAAGCACATTTAAGATTAAGAACATTTTCTGCAAGTTCCTTTTCATGTTCCCACTCTGATCAGTCAGGGGGCTCTCCTAGCAAATGCAAATATTTGTCCCTGCTGAACTTGAACTGTAACCCTTATCCATCAATCTGCATTTTTCTTATGTGTTATTAACCTAGGGATAGATCTGTGGGATGCTGGTTTTTTGATTTTTTTTTTTATTATTTTAATTTATTATTATTATTATATGTTTTTAATGGAGACAGGTTTCTCTTAGTCTCAGGCTGTCCTAGGAAAAAAACCTCAATTAGACCAAAGGAGCCTAACTACAGAATCCCCTTACCTCATTGGCCTCACCAAAGCCGCTAATTAGATTTAAAGCGTGCCCCGCCACTGCCAGGTTAGTGGTATTTAGGCAGGGAATCAAAACACAAATTAATAAACTAACAAAAAGACATACTAAAACAAAACTGAAGCTTTTATGAATTTCGTGATTTGGAGTTTGCTGTAGACAAAACTCCTACCATTCTGATATCGTCAGCCTCTTCCAGTCATGGTTTCGTTTTTCTGAGATAAGATCTCCTACACCCTAGAATCCTGGATTTGCTGTGTAGCTAGCCCAGGCTAGCACTGACCCACAAGACCACCTGCTTTAGGCTTCCACTGGTATGTGCCACCACACTGGATTCCTCAGTTGTGTTTTAAAGTCCTTATAATGAAAAACAAACTTACCTCACTGTATCCTGGGTTTTCCAAATGTGTTTTTCTTATAGAACATTTATTTGCATAAGTATTCTCAGGAAAAATCTTTTAAAATTTTATGTTACTTTTTTGTGTGGGTGTTTTGCATGCATGTACAATGGACACTGCATGTATGTCAGATGCCTGTGGAAGTCAGGAGAGGGCATAGAATCCTCTGAAACTGCGTTATGATTGGTTAGGAGCCACCACTGGGTGCTAAGAATCACATCTGACTCCTCTGCAATAACACGTGCTCTAAATTCCTGAGCTCTGTCTTTACTCCCTTCTGCAAAAATTCTTAATTCTGAGATAAGAACTAATGTTTTGAGTGTACATTATTTGTCTTACAGTATTTTAACAACTTATAGGGATGAGGTTTTTAAAGGATCAGGTATCATAATATAAACCTGACTCCATCCAAAGGCCTGGGGTTTATCTCAGCTCTGCTTCTGGCTCGGTCATTGGTTAGGTAAGTCACATGATCTTCGAGCCTTGGTATCTTTGCGGCAAAGCATAGAGAATCAGAATAGCCTGTGGTATAGTGTGGGTGGTACAGAAGACAAAGATTGGTTGTGGACTCTCCAGATACAGTGGAGAGCAGTGAGTGATGGTTTCACCTGTACCAACAGAAAGATAGGCAGGAAGTGCGGCCTTTGTACTTCTTATAAAGACATTCACTTTTAAAGTTTAAAAAACATATCATCTTAGAAATATACCACTAGCTGTATTAAAATAGTTTTTTCTTAAAATTTTTTATTTTATTTATTATTTTGTTTTCAAGACAGAGCCTAACATGATAGCCCTGGCTGGGCAGAAATTCACTCTGGGATGAGAATGGCCTCCAAATCACGGCAATCTACCTGTCTTTGCCTCCTAAGTGCTGGGATTAAAGGCATGAGCAACCATGCCTGGCTTGTACTCACATTTAAAAAATGCTGTAAGCTTTCTTTTGATTGAATTAAAGTGTAATTACACGTTTTTTTCCCTCACTTTTCTGCCTCCTACTAGTCCTGTGTTCCCTTCCAAATTCATGAGGCATTCTTTTTTACTTATCTTTGTTATTAAAGTGGTTTCTGACAGGGACCTGAACATTTTCTGACTATCTTAGGAATGCCTTTATTTTGATAAATGTATCATCTTGTAGGATACACAGAAAATCGGCTAGAGTTTTTTTCTTTTAGTCTTCTTAGCCTTGGCTTTAGTGGAATTGGTATGTACAGAGTTCTGTATAAATGTACAGCAAATAATATTCTCACACTGGCTACCAAGAAAGAGCCTTTGTTTATCCCATAAGATAGCTTTTGTGGAGTGCTTCCTGTGTGGCAGACACTGTTGTATTCAGCCTAGACAAGTATTTGCTCACTTAATCTCTTCCAAAACCTTATGAAGTAAATGGCATTATTGGCTTTATTTTAGGTGAAGAAATAGATGCATTAACTTGCCCCAAGGTCGACAGCTACTCAGGTGAATCTGGGCTCTATATCTAGACATTTCTGGTTATGATCACTGGGTATGTCTCCCATGAGGTACTGAACAGCAGATTCTGTTTGGATTCTATTTTGGGCTCAAGAAACAGGGGATAGACTAAGAGGGGGAAAAAAGGAGTAAGAGGAGGAGGAGGAGAAGGTGGGTGAGGTGGAGAGCCACCATTTCCATTTGCAGGAAGTACAGAAACCTCACTGCTTCTTCTGTGGAGACTGTAAGGTACACAAAAGGTCACTTCTAACCTGTCCACTCTTCCCAGACATTTGTGTAGGTATATCTCTTCCCTGTAGCCCCTCTCCTTCCTCTCTCCTCTCTTCTCTCCTTGGCTGGTGGTGTTTCTTCTATACTGTTTTGGACTCAACATAGGCTTCAGTTCTAGCCAGAAGGCTTCCTTCCACTGTCAAGGCCTAGTGGAGACTTCAAACACGCAATACTCTGTACTGTTTTAAGTTATCTCCCATCGCGTGGCTGTGAAATGCCTGCTCATTTGTGGATCCTAATAGAAGGGTTGTATCAGGTGGGTAGCAACCAACCTCACTGGAGAACAGGAATCTTAGTAGCTCTTGTGAAAATATTATTCACTGTACCTGTATACAGAATACTGTGTACAAACCAATTCCACTAAAGCCAAGGCTAAGAAGACTAAAAACTCTAGCCCAACTTACTGTGTGTCCTATGAGATGATACACATTTATGGATGTTAAACAGTGATGGTTAGTTAAAGAGTTCTGGTGATCCCTAAGGTCTAGCACAGTATCTAGCATGTTGTTGTGGCTTAATCGATATTTGTTGCTATCCTCAGGTGCATCTTTCCATAGTGGCTTGTTATGTGCAAAATAATTATTCCCACATACAGTTTCTTTCTTTCTGGTGCTTAAATAGGTGAATGCCTCAGACTCTACAATACTGTTGGAAGAAGTGAGGATCTTCTCCATTTGAGGACTACATCCCTGGCCCTGTTCCATGTTTATGTGCCCATCATATCTCTAGTATGCCTCATTAACTTCACTCTTCTTCCTTTCCTCTCATCTTTTTAATGTTTGCCAAGGTTCCTTGAAATGAAATCATAACAGGCATATACAATTGTGTTGGTGGATTCTCAAGGATGCCTGCACAGGGAAAATGACCAGATCCAGAACACCGTGTGGACAGAACCCTCTTATTACCACAATTACAGCTACTTATCAGACTTTTAAGAGGCAGGAAGTAGTGCGGATGGAAGCAGAGATGTGATATTGCTGTGCAGTCTCTATGGAGGGTGAAGTCGTCCCCTATAGAATGCTGGTCGAGAGAAAACTGACCACAGAGAGAGCAGGAGACAATGAGAAGGCAGCATCTGAGTCCCTCCCCTTCCTGCTTTTCCTCTTGTTATAATTTTGCAATAAAACTTTTTATTAACACTACTTTATGGCAACTCTACTGTTCCAAATTCTCATTATTTTTAGTAACTTTTTTTTTTTCATTGCAAAGTTGAAGCACTTAAGTAAATGACACTCCCCCGAACTGAAGCTGAGGTGTTGGCTCCTCAGTGGCTTGGATTCGTTTTTTGTCTCTTGCAGTGCCTTGGGGAAAAACTCGTGGGTGACTAGGGCACGTCTGTAAACTCACAATGGATTTGGTTTAGCAGTAGATACAAATAACACTATTCAGAATGTACTACGAATATTACAGGGGAAGATGCCAAACCAGCTTTTGAAATGTAGGAGCAGAGGCAGAGGAGGCTGGCTGTTTCCTGGTGTTCTAAGATGATAAAAAATGACCCAGTGTCTGAGCTGCCCTACATTACAGTCACAAGTGAACTATTTAAACTGTAGTAGTTCAGATTTAAAAATCATTGCAGGTAGAATTATATTTTTATGAAAAATGAAACCAGCTACATGAAAGCCTAGGTCTATGCATACTAGGTTGACAAAGTGTGTTTTCAGAGGTCTGAGCATCTGGTTGCATTTTTGGTTACAGTCAGACCCGTTGTAATGGGGCACAGCATCCTCTGTCACAATAGAAACAAGCAGAATCCACACCGGAGCTGTTGAAACCATCCGAAGGGTATCTGTCTCTGTTGGGGAGCATGGAGAAAGAAGCCTTAGCATGGAGAGCATGCTGAGAGCATGAGCACTGCCCAGCATCATCCCGCTTCTGCAGCCGGATGCCAGCTCTTGGGGACTTAAGTCAAGCCAGGATCTACAGGAAGCGCTGGAGTGATTCTTACCACTTACTTTGTACACAGCCCTGCTTTATCCTTCCTTTCTCTACCCTTTATTCTTGTCCAGGCACAAGGTATCCAAAGGAAAATGTGTTTCTAAAATAGCTCCAAACACGCCATTTTTTTATATTATAAAATATAAAAGTCACATGTCGCTTAAAGAGAAACTCATTGGAGTTTTTTTTTTTTTTTTTTTTTTTAATGTTTAGATGTTAAGTGTGCATAAAAATCTCCTGGTGGAGCTGGAGAGATGGCCCAGTGGTTAGTGCTCTTCCATAGTACCTGGGTTCAATTTCTAGCATCCAAGGGTGGTTCACAACAATCTGGAATTCTAGTTCCAGGGGACCTACCATCCTCTTCTGAACTCCATGGCTATCAGGCATGCAAGTGGTACATAGGCATACATGCAGGTAAAACACCATATGCAAACCCAATAAAATGTAAGGGGAGCCAACAACGAATCTCCCAGGAGAGTGATTAGAAATGGAGATCCTAAGACTCCAGATGAGGAGCTGATGAGGGCAGCTCCATGCAGTTAGAATAAGGACAGGAGCCTCAGTTTCTGAAACTGCTGAAGCCATTCTGATGGAGGGGCTCTGCGGGTCACATGGAGAAGCACTGCCTTGAGATACAACTGATGCAAACAAAAATCCAGATGGCTACCGTTGTAAAAGTATTTTGAGGTGAGAAATATTAGCTTTATCTAACGACACACTGAATTCTAGTTAAGAATTTACAAGGCACATTTTGTTTTTAGAAAGAACAGCAGATTATTACAAACCGGTTTTCTAGGCAAATTTTGTGACCGTATGACAAAACACAATCATATTTTCCACAAAAGTTATCTAGCAGTTACCACGGTTTCAAAGTGAATTATGAGTGAGCCAAATGAAAGACAGAGCCCAAACACCCTGATACAGCCATCTGATACAATGAGCAATTCAGTTACATTAATCAAAAGTGTTTGATAGACTTTCTTTTTTTAACCAAAGGGTGTATTCCCTTAATAAATTCAGCGTTATTGTCTGTTTAAATCACTTAAGACTGTTACAATGTGAACTTTTTGAAAACACAGTTAAATAACTTGTTTTGGGAGTTTCAACATGAAGACCACAGACTATTAGACCATTGTCCCAGATTACAGAAAACTTTACTTCTCTTGCCTATTTGTGAAAGATTCCTTAAGGATTTTCACCTTGGATATCAGTCTATTTGGGGAAAAGACTAATTTTACTTTTCCAGAAGAGTCTAAATATGTTCCTGTTATTAAAAACCAATTTTCTTTTGTTAATAGTCTTTATTATAGCAAGACGCTGAAAGATTTCCCATCAGTTTGCTAGCATGGCATAAAAATTCTTTCAGCAATGTATGTATTTGTTGATGATCTATCCTTTCCCCCAATTTCTTTCAGTGATGTAATAGAGAAAATTTGGCATGTATTTTCAAGCTATGCCCTCTCAAAAATTAAGAGATGAAAAAAAAATCAGATGAAAAAAATCAGTTCTGACCTAGTTAAACACACAAAATTGTATCGCCTTTGATATCAAACAGTAATAAACCTCTGTCCCCTGAATGTCTTTGAGTACTGACATATTTATTTCCCCTCTAAGTGTAAAGCACGTTAAGTGAGATCAATTGCGCTTCACATGAGTTGACTTTGGCTTTAGGTTCTATGCTATATTTATACTTTAAATATGGAATCTACTTCAAAATTCTTCTTGAAAAAAATGTGACCTCTGAGATTCCAACTAATTACTTTTGAGACTCTATAAGGTACACTGAGTTCTTTTTGTTGTTTGTTTGTTTGTTGTTTGTTTGAGACAGTATCTCTCTATATAATCCTAATGTCCTGAAACTCACCATGTAGACTGGGCCAGCCTCCAGCTCACAGAGATCTACCCACTCCTGGCCCCCTCCCCCAAGCACAGGAATTAAAAGACAGGATGTGCATCACCACGTCCACACCCAGTGACACGGAGCTCTCTGAGTCTTTAGATATTGCTGTGGAAGGGGAAGCTGTTTACTACGCCAAGATATCGTTTGTCCTATGACATAGTTCAAGTAAAAACTTCAGGTCATCAGTCAGCTTTATAGGATAATTACTTTTCCTGTTAGTTAGTGCAGACTTCACATTGATGTATGTACTTATTCCATACATGATGAGAGTTCAAATATCTACTGTTTGCTTCATGTTCAAAGAGCTTAGGTGTTGTCTCCTTCCTACTCTGAGAAAAAAGCAAGACTTAGGGCCTCACACAGACTGGGCAAGTAGGAGCTTAACCAATGAGCTCTGTCTCCACTGTGAGAGGATTGTTTCCCCATAATAATATGAAAGGTTTTATTTTTTCTGTTGTTAATACTTTAAAAAAGTTAAATACCTTACAACTAAAATGTAGATATCTGATTAAAAATTCCTAGTGAAAGTGACAGGCCGAGCTGTATTGCTGCAGCCTAATCTGATTTCTGTCAGCTTCTAGAAATGATGAGTGAGGTAACTAACACACACACACACAAACACACACACACACACACACACACACACACACACACACACACTCTTAAGTTGCTACCGATACTTTGAGTCTTTGTGATGCACCAGGAACTACAAGAGGTATTTTTTTCTATGTATTGTTTAACTATCATAATAACTTCACATCATAGAATTTTATCTCCACAAACATAACAAAAACGAGGCTTACAGAGGCCAAGAACCTTCACTGGGCCCAACAGTGTGTGGTACAGCTTTTACTGGAGCTTGTGTCTCTAGCAACAAAATAGTTTCAGGTCCCTCTGACCAAAAAAAAGATTGTCAAGTCTGTATCTTCAAAATAAAAGTGTGCATTATCTTTACAGTACAACTTCAATTTGATAGGTAGATGCTCATAGAACTGTCTACAAGGCCGCCTATGAACTCCACAGCTTAAAACAAGTCTCCTGGTTAAAAAAAAAATACAGTAATGAGCTTGAGAAAAAAAACAACAACCCTGTTTTCATAGCCCCACCTCCTCCTCCTCCTTTTATCGTTAGGCACATAAGCACGGGTGTCTATCTGCAGCATCAAAGCCTGAGAGGGCCTCCTTCTTTGATTGAACTGAAAAGGCATCACTGAAAAAAAGTCTCTCTTTACCGCAGGACAGCTGTCTGGCACTGCTTTCCATCAGCTCATGTTTTTAAAAGTACTATATGAACTTAGGTTTTAAAATCTTTAAAAATCTCTTTTAAAGATGAGGTGTTGGACATATGAAAACTTATTGCAGGATAAATGAATGTTGTGGCCAAATGAGGAGTTATCCAGAAAACTGAGACGGTATAGCTGGGTACTGAGTAGAATCTGGACATAATCACCATCAATGTTTTAACCCTTTACAACCCTTTTTGTTGTTGTTCATCTGAGAAGAGCTCTCCCTAAACATGGGGACCTCCCAACAGAACAAGGGGGTGTGTGTTTGCCATCTGCGTTAGTTGAGACCTAGCAGTTGTCAACATAGTGACCACTCTTAAAGTAATATGCTATTATTCTTATTTTCAACATCAATTTTCTTAGCACTTCTGTCTATCTATCTATCTATCTATCTATCTATCTATCTATCTATCTATCTATCTATCTATCTTTTATTTATCTATCTATCTATCATCTATCTATCTATCTATCTTTCTTTTTTTTTTTTCCAGACAGGGTTTCTCTGTGTAGTCTGGGCTATCCTGGAACTCGCTTGGTAGACCAGGTTGGCCTCGAACTCAGAAATCCACCTGCCTCTGCCTCCCAAGTGCTGGGATTAAAGGGGTGTGCCACCACCCCGGCTCTATCTTTCTTTCTATTTACTTATTACTTATTTATGCTTTGAATGCTACCAATAATACTAAATATGGGTTTGACTTTTGTTTGTTTGATTTTTTTGCTGTTTGTTTGATAAATAGCAAGCATATTGGCTATGTAAAAATCATTGCACAGGCCAACTTTAAGAGCAATGTATGGTAGAAGGAGGAGAAAGATGCAGGGACTAGAGAACAGAAAAAAAGGTTTACAGGAAATCAGGTGAGGAGTCCAGAGTCCTGGGTGACTAAAATGGTACTTCTCTCTTCAGGTGATAGGCAGTTGGAGCAGAGAATCCATCCACCAACTGTTTAAATGACAAAGGATAACCATAGCTCTCTAAGGGCTCCATATTCCTTCACAAATGCCTGGACCTCTTTGCAATCTAAAAGCTAAAGCATCAATGCTGCCATAGCCAAGGACTTTTGGGATGCTGGTGTTCTGCAGCACAGTGATCAGAGCTCCGCTACCCTAGGTGCTATATATTTGAATGGTATCTTTCGTACTTCCCTTAAGTAAGCAAATGTCTGAGACCAAGCACCAGGCAGTGCCTGTTTGCTCAAACACTCACTCACTCATTTGCGTGTTTTGATGTAATCACAACTTCTAGTATCCTGTTTCCATGCTATTTTGTCTTTTCTTTTTTATCTGAGAAAAACACTCATGGCTTATAAATTCTACCTCTCCCCAGTGCCCCACTTCCCTTATCCCACTGTGACCAAGAACAGCTACGTGAAAGTCACGTGATGTTCGATAAGTACTCCTACCTCTGTGTCCTCCCTGGACCTGCAATACTAGACCTCCAGCCCCTGTGCTGTTCTCCCTAGATCCTGCAATCCCGGTGTCCTCCCTAGACCTCTCTAGACAACCCCCACCCAACTCCTGTGACCACCTTAGATTCCTTGAATGTGAAGCATGGGGGTCCCTTAAGTGCAACTGTAAGTTAGCAGCTGGAAGACTAAAGTGCTGTTGATGTTTTGTTTTTTACTTCTGAATGGATGACACAGTTCCCATTGGTTAGAACCTTAATCCACTTTTGTCATCTAGTGCCCACCAGGGTTTTGTTGGTTTGCTTTTTGTTTTCCATTTAGTGTTCACAGTGAGCAGGAAGTCGTGCCAAAGACCTTGCTAGGTGGGAGCAACCTTGTTATAGCTTAACTCAGGAAAGAACCCGAAAGCCTTCCAATCCCAGGTCTGGCAGCAGAAGGCTGCTTTATCTCTCCTACCCTCCTCCTCCTCCTCCTCCTCCTTCTTCTTCTTCTTTCTTTTTTTTAAGGCTGTCTAGTCATAGCAGCTTGGGACAGCTCCTGCTCCTCCTTGGATTTAGATTAATTACATTCTCACAGAGACGTTCTGTCCATCAGATATTCATTTCTAGTAAAATAACAGTACTGATAACAACACAAACTAAAACCACTTCCCCTTGGCTACCCTTTCCCATCTGCACCTTCTGTGGGAAGTGACCTTGAAGTAAGAAACACCTGCTTAAGTATAAAAACAAAAAACAAAAACCATATGCTGGGTAGAAGGGTTTGGGCTGCTGGCAGTTGAAATGTTCTGAATAAAAAATGGAAAGAAAAATTTTTTCTTTTTCTTTACTATTGAAAGGATGGGTCAAGAAAATGCAGAAAAGGAAAGAGGTGAACCACAGGAAGAGGTAGACACCTTTGTTCTCAGTACCCTTAACTGCCTTTGAAGAATAGAGGTAGCCACCATCCCATGTCATGTTTATGCTCAATATTAGTGCCTCTGGTTCTTGATGCCTTTGGTTACAATCCTTCCTGCATGCAATTGCTTTGCAATAACTAGGATTCAGTGAAAACTAAGGAATCTGCCTGAATTCACGTTTGGTTATGGCAGCCTACAACACAGGGTGAGGAAGAGACGACTTCCAAGCCTCTTCAGATTAGAAGAACTAGGAGACAAGGCCCAGGTTGTCCTTGAGAAATCGAGCCTCTTGCTCATTTATTAATCAGCACAGAGTAGTAGATATTTCTATAGTCTTCCAGCTCTTGCTTGGAATCCTCCCCTTCCCCCCTGATTGAAGGAGCCCAGGAACAAAACTAAAACCTTAGCTTTTTTACATGTGCAAATCATACTAATAACATTTTCTGTTTCCGTAGGGAGTGACTCAGTAGCCTGTTTACCTTGTACATCTCCATGAAACTCAGTCATGACAACCAGAGTTTACTTCTAGCACCTATGTTGGGCAGCCCACAAAGACCTGTTGTTCAGCTCCAAGGGATCTGACCCCTGTTCTGGCCTCCACAGGCACACATAGGTGTGTACACATAGGTGCACATGCTCATACAGAATCATAAATTTATGCATGAACTCATGCACATACATATATAAAATAAAATCCTTAAAAAGAAAGAAAAATGATCAAGGAATCAGTCATGGTGATACTTAATATGTGTGGAAATGAATGCATCCAGACATACACATGTTTATGTGTCTTCATGTGTGTACATGTTTGGCATATGTGTGTATTTATGTAGTTGTGTATACATATGTGTGTGTGCATGTGTTTTGTGTGCACATGCACACATGTGTGTGGAGAAGCTAACATCTAGATAGTACGCAGAAGCAGGACTCCTGGAGAAGCTTCAATCCAGGTCCTCAGTAACTGAGGTCACATACGGTAGCTCACCTTTTTCAAGGCAACAGTCTGGGGGAGAGCTAGGTGTTACTGTATAATTATTAGATAAGCCAGTGAGGAGAAAGCCCTCTTGGCACTTAATCTAGGCTTCTCTTTCTAGTAGAGTGAGAACCATTTATTGGGTATAAAGTGAGCAGGTGCTAGGTCTGCTTTGGTATGCAGTGTGTATCTGTGTGGCCTTCATGCTTTATTTGAATAGGAACTTATGCGTACCCAATCATCCTAGCCATGGTGCCACATAGGTCAATTTTGAAAATCAACAGAGCCTGCTTATTACCCTGAGAACTCAATGAGAGTCAGGTCAAGAATCGAGAGTAGTTAGGCTGGACGTGGTGGCTCTCACCTTTAACCCTAGCACTCAGGATGTAGAGGCAGAAGGATCTCTGAGTTTGAGGCCAGCCTGGTCTACTTAAAGAATTCTAGGACTATAAAGAGAGAGACCCTGTCTCAAAAAAAAAAACAAAAAAACAAAAAACCAAAAAAAACCCAAAGTTGAGAGTGATCTGCGTGCCCTGTGTGTCTCTGCCTCCTCCGCCCTATGCTACCCACAGAGAAGCACATGCACAGTTGCCGGGAGAGCTCAAGAGCTGTTGTGCAGATCAGCGCAGCTGCAGACATGATTGCTGCCTGCAGCACAGCAGTTGATTCAACAATGCAGCTCCTTTCTCTGGGGGAAAGAAAAACGTCCTATGGTTTTGGGTTCAGGCTTTTTTTTTTTTTTTTCCTGTACGCAGATGTTGCCTGTTCGGTTACATTTTGCTGATAATATCTATTGCTACTGGGGGCTCTAGATGGGGTTTTCCACCTTTGACATGTCAGATAGAATTAAGCGTCATCTTTCTTCCTCCCATTGGAGATATTAAAACAGAATAGAAACATGTTTCTTTTCTCTTTATTAGCAGTTAACAGTTAAATTTCTCCAAACTTTTGGACTTTGTCCTCTTCCTTATTTCTCATATATTGGAGAAATATATAGTCTAGCATTCTAGAAGCTTCCCTGGGCTTTGGAGACATGTTATAATTGTCATGTTTATGCTTTCTATGAAAGGGTAGAAGAATTTCCAAAGAATTTTGAGAAATCAGGTAGCTGGATTTGTGTTCCTGGGGTGTAGTTTTGTTCTTCCAGCAGCTGGAGTTAATCTTCCTGTTTTAGAAGCCAATTTTATTTTGTTCTTAAAATAAAAAACATATGCACAAAGATATGATTTTGGCATACAACTTCATCATCAACATCTGATCAAGGCACGGAGACAAAGGAGCCTTTAAAGCCGTTTACATAGAGTCTACAAGTCAAACTCTATTTTTAAAAGGTTTGTTTGGCTTGGCCTGGAGATTATTTTAACAGATCGTATGATAGAAGTCATCTCCTATCCAGGGATTATGTAACACACACATCTGTCTGATCTTCCTGGCTGGATTTGTTAGTTTACTTGGGGACGTGCAATCAAAACTAAGTTGAGAAGAGCGTTTTGTATTTCATTATCAGATTTATACTGTGTTTTTGTCAGCTTTGATGATTAAACATAGAGCCCCACTATGTTGGCCTAGCCCTCTCCTTCTGAGCTCAATATATACTCATTCCTATGCCTGGCTGAGTTTGTTTGATTATTAAACATTCTTTTAAGTTTCCTTCCTTTCATGAAAACATTGAAATTTCACTCTAATGCTTTTAGGGCTTTTAGGGATTACGTGAATTCGATCAAACTTGGAATAGACTAAGAATTGTCTTAGAGTATATTTCACACTCAAAGGGTAAGTCAGCAATCAGACTCCATTCCTTTATGTGACAACTAGTCAGCATTTTTGACATTTCACAAATGTGATTAAAGTTGATATAATGCCTACTTTTTGGATACTATTTCCACATATCATTAAAGTTTAGGAAAACACCAATTTCAGCCTTTTGACCACCGGAAGAGGTTTTAAAAAGGAAAAATTGTGGTCCGTTGCCATAAAATTTTGTAGGAACTTCTGTTTTATAAAAGAAAAGTGATAGCTCTTTCCACATCATACAGGGTGGATCTCACTGAAAGAAAATTTTTCTCTGCCAACTAACAGGCACATGTGGATTCTTGAGCTAAGACCCTGTTAGAAGAATAACAGATGAGAGTAGGGAAAATTGTGAAGGTCAAACTCGGACCCAAACAAAGAACCAGGAACCCATGTATCCCAATGACAAAGTGGCCTATGCCTCAGAAGGATGGCTGCTTTCCCCACAAGGGACCTTCTTTTTCTTGCCCACTCTGCCAACCATTACTGTATTCATTTTTCTCAGAGTATGAGGTTGGTAAAATGAGGACATTTCTCAAGGCATTTGCAGAATAGTAGTTAGCACATTGCATGCTGTCAAAGTTGTCTGCAGGGTATGATAACAGGTAAGAACCAGTTAGTTTCCTTTCTGCCTGCTTAACTTGTGAAGATCGGATGACTGGTCCTTTTGAAGACGTCTCTGAGTCCTAGAGTAAATTTTTTTAGCTGGTACTAATTAGTTAGGACAGGGAGTTACAGGATGGTTCCCCTATAATTCTCGAATAGAAATAGTAAAAACAAAGTAAGAAAGACATCTGAAATAACTGGTTAGCCACCTTACAAGGAAGGAAAAGTAATGTCACTCACAAACTTTAAGAAGTTGTTAAGTAAGGAAAGAAATAGATAGTTTTCATTCCAGAGGAGGCCAGCAAAGCTCCTAACCTGTTCTCTAGACCCAGAAGCGTTTTGTGAGGGGAAGACAACCATCCTAGAAAAATACCCTGTGAATTCTCTACATCAGAAGTAGGCAGAGGGGTAAGTGACTAGCCTGGGTAAGGTTAAGAGAAATTCTCAATAGAAAGACCCCAAGTACCACAAAATGGATCAGTGGCTAAGGAACATTGAACAGGAGCTCAGAGAACAGCAGAATCTGGGTCCCGAGCAAGGGCTGCCCTCAAGTCCTGCACAGTTTTCCAACACCGTGGGAAAAGGCATTTAAAGCAATGCTTATATCTGAAATCATAGTCAGAGGGGAAGTCAGACTTATCACCCTGGATGGGAGCTTCGACATGCTTATGCCATGCATCTGCTAGGTTGAAAGTGATGGGTGATCCCTATGTATATGGATAAGATCCCACAGATGCGCCTGAGACCAACAGAGGCACAGCATCTCTCAGAAAATAGCTGATAATCAAATAATGGACAGACACAGCCTGGCTATGTTTCTATACTTCTGGGAAAAGATTTCTCCAATAATTCTGACAGAAAGCAAATAATTTTTAAAGGAGTAAACTCAGGAGAGCCTCCAACTTTTCCACGGTAAAATTTGCTGGCAGGAATTTACAATAGAGACTGTGTAAATGCTTGTTGATGTGATATGAGGTTGGATTTTACAAAGTCCAAGGGGTGCTATTGGGATATAAACCTTTATGGAATAGTTTGCTCAAGAGAAGTGTTTATGCCAAGGACCAAGATTATCTTGGGTGGAAGAGAGATATATAGAACTCAGTGAGGAAAGACCAAGAATAGGGTAGCTAAGATCGGATCAAGAACTTGTGCACTGAAGGAAGCCATTCTGAGGCATTTTAAATGAAGGGGTTAAACCCAGGTAAGCTGACCGATTGGTTAACCATAAGAGTTTCCTCAGGGATTGCAACCTGGGATAAAAGGAAGGACCAAAGATTTTTGAAAAACACATTTCTCAGGATCAAGAAGTATGAGAGAAATGAAGTGAAGACTAGGCTCTAGGCTCAAAGTTCACAGACACCCAGAGAGCCTAGCACAATTTGAAGAAGGCCTCATTGCCCCCTCAGGCTGACCCACACAGCTGGGTAAGTTCCGGTACATCTGTCCACTGGGGAGCCTTGTCTGCAGATTCAGTATCCCAAAATATTCCAATGAGCTATCCTTGGATCAACTCTAAATTCCGAGTGTACAGTGGTATTGACAACCATGAAGAAACTCTGCTGTACCCTCATATCTTTATGATGCTTCTGAGCCTTGAATCCATGTTCCAATAATGGCATGCAGCAACAGGGTGGGAGATGCTGCTTTACACTGAGATAAAACATTTTTCAGTACATAAAAACCCAATGAGGTCATATCACAAAAGCATATGTAAACAGATAATAGTGGACCTGAAGGAGGCAGTGCCAACTCTGGGATCTGTGAAGGAAAGTCTCACCATCTCCTAGAAACAGGTTACCTGCTATTAACATAGCCCAAGATCCTTGCTTTTCTGCCTTAGGATACCAAGCTGGGAGCTCTCCAGGTAACCTCTGCTCCAATCACAACCCAATATCTTTTGAAGTTTCTCTTTAGGGGCTTATTTATTTTTATTTTATATATATGAGTATTTGGGTTGCATATATTTCTGTGCACCATACATATGTCTGGTGCCTATGGAAAGCAGAAGAGGGAGTAGGATTCCCTGGAACTGGAGTGACAGATGGTTGTGAGCTGCTAAGTGAGTGTTGGGACCAAACCCAGGTCCTCTACAAGAACAGTAAGTATTCTTAACCCCTGAACTATCTCCCCATCCCCTTCCAAACTCTTCTTGATGTCAAGGTTTCTGTCAACTATACTAGTTGAAGAAGCAAATGCACAAACAAGAAGGGACATGCAACCCTAATAGCCTCTGGTGCATGCAGGCCCTGGATTCATTCCCATAACTGTTAAGGCATCTTACTGATTGTTTTCCATAATTTTTTTGGGATATAGAACAAGGCAAGAAAGAGGGCGGAATCGAATGTTTTCTACTAGCTTTTCACTACCTCCTACACACAAACAAACAGCTGGATCTGGTGGGTGCTCAAGAGCCCAGGAGTGTGACTAGTACCAGAACACCTGGGAAGGAGTCTTAATGGAGTCAAAAGAAAAGTGAGTTTAGAGAACATGTTGATGTTTCAATAATAATAACTAATAATAATATAGTAGAAAGTTTAAGCTTTTTGTGGCAGTGGAGGCTTGGGATTACTGGGGAGTCCCAAAATACTATTAGCTCCACATTCAGAAAGCCATGTGATATATTCATGCTTACAGTTTCCAGGTGAGACACTGAGAAGATTTTTTCAGGGTGGATGCTTTGTGTAAAATTGATTTTGTGTCAAGACTCCATTTAATTGAATGCACATCTAATCTGTGAAAGCAATTAGTAAACTATGGCAGGTATTACAATTTAATACTGAAAGGTCTGGGGCAACTAACTGTTTTACTAACACACCTCTGCAGAATGACAAACCTAGAAAAGTGATGAAAATTCACACTTTTTTTTTTGTTCCACAAATGGAGGAGAATGGGAAACTGACTGCTCTCTGCTTTCATGGAGCCCACAGGGGCACTGAGAACAATTTTTTTTTTTTTTTTAGTTAGTTAAATCACATCATAATTTACTTATTCACACAGGGGTTATAAACACAAAAAGGCAGGATGTGGGGAAGGGAATGACACCAGAGCATAGGTGTTCAGGAGGAATACAGATACCTTTCAGAACAGGGTATCAGCTGGGTGTAGGTTCAGGGGACAGGTCACTATGACTCTGCCTATGATTCACTTGTCCTTATCTAAGTTGGTACTGTCCACCGAGGCTGCCTATTTATAAGACCTATGATTACTTGGGCTGGTAAATTTCCACAGAAGCCGCCTGTTTACAATAGCTTATAGCCTGCTGTTTCAGTGTTTTTCCACAGAGACCCAAAACTATGTGTTAGCATGCATGTATGTCAGGACTATTGCTGACTTTAGGCCTATGGCTGATTTTAGGCCTTTAGTGTATATGTAGGGCTGCTCCTGACATCTCCTCCCTTCTCTAAGTATAGAAGGGCCTTGGTGATTCTATTCTTGCGAAGGCGGGGATAGAGGCCTGACCTCCAATAATTGAAGGGGACCTTGTAATGGCTCCGGTCCTCCTGTCGTTGTCCAGTGAGGCATGAGGGCCATACCCATCCCGATGTCTTTTTCCTGGAGAGGGGATACTTTTGACATCAACCCCTATGCAGTCAGGTTTGTCTCTCAGGGAACCCAGATAGATATTTTAAACTTTTATTTATATTCCCTTGCAGTGCTTAGCCTCGCAGCCTAAGCAAGAATTCAGATCGCCAGACAGAGAGGGTTCTGGGTAGTCCCTCTCTGCTTGGTCTAGAGGTGGAAGTCTCTTCTTTTAGGTTGGGTGGAGATGGGTTTGAGGAACACCCTGGATAAAGTAACAACCTCATCTTGAGTCTCGTGGTCCTCCATAGCTAACTTATGATAATGTATCTGAATAGGTTTTACTATCAAATTATCTATCTGTTGTATCACAAAGTTAGTCAGCCTATTTAAGGCCCGGGACTAAAAGAAATCAGCAGAGATAACCCAGTTAATGGTCCCAAGATGGGAGGAAGTAGGGTTGACAACCATAGAGAGGTTGAAAACCAGTCCTTGTACCAGCTCTCATATTCCTCTTTCTCTTTCTCTCTCTGTCATTTCTCTGGGCCTTATCTGACCTTTTTCTTGTTCTCTATAACCATCCCTGTCTTGTCTATGTAAGGAGAGCAATTTTTTAAAAAACAGGTTTTTATCAAGTGAGGGATGGGGTTGCCATCGCACAGTCAAAAACTCTGACCCAGAATTGTTCCTGTCTGAAAGAACTGCAGGGACAAAATTGGAGAAGAGCCTGAGGGAAAGGAGGTCCAGTGAGTGGCTCAAATTGGGATCCAGTTCAGGGGAGGCTCCAAGGCCTGACACTGTTACTGGTGCTATGATGTGCTTACAGACAGGAGCTTAGCATGGCTGCCCTCCGAGAGGCCCAACAAGCAGCTGAGTCAGATGCAGCTATTTGCACCCAACCAATGGACAGAAGCCGGGGATCCCTGTGGTTGAATTAGGGAAAGGCTGGAAGAAGCTGAGGAGGAGGGCGACCCCATAGGAAGACTAGCGGTCTCAACTAACCTGGAACCCCAAGATTTCTCAGACACTGCGTCATCAACGAGGCAGCATACATGAGTTGATCTGAGGGCCTCCTACACATATACAGCAGAGTCCGGCCTCAGGGAGAGAAGATGCACCTAACCCATGAGAGACTTGAGGCACCAGGGAGTGGGAGGTCTGGTGGGGTGGGGACATCCTCTTGGAGACAATGGTGGAGAGGAGGAGGTATGGGATGAGGAACAGTTAGAGAGCAGATTGGGAGGGGGATAAAGACTGGACTATTTAAAAATAATAATAATAATAATAATAATAATAATAAAGACAGGTTTTAACCAAAAGACAGAAGACACAGGAATGTAGTCTTTGGGTACCATTTACATTTGTTTCATCATTTCAAGGGATCTTATGTTTATGTCCAGCATGGGAGCTAGGACAGGGATGGGGACACAGGCTCTGCAATCATAGAGACCTGGCCCTGCTTAGTTAGGCTACACTTTGGCAAATTTCCTAATTGTGATGAGATAGAATTCCATTTCATTGCTTAGAAAAAATAAGCAGAGTAGGGTTGTATAATATTGTATCAAAGTCCTCTATAAATGATAAATATTTATCTGAATATGGAAATGGAAAGGGGGTCATGAAAGAGGGAAGGATATTAAAGTTTTGAAAGCCAACAGAACAATTCTATAGAATTTTGTTAATTTGATCACTATCATAATTACTTTTAACAACAATAAAAATACTCTGCTTAGAGTAAGTCTCTATCTTCACTGCCAAGTGTTTGGCTCCAATCAGTATCCCTACATCTTAGAAGATTGAAAAAGAAATCATCACTGGTAAACACCTGGCAAACCTAATTTTTTCCAAAGCACACTATGTCTTTCCTTTCCTATCTTATTGCAAGTGAATGGCCATTGCTCTGAATTGTACCAGGCAACAAGTCATTTATCTCAAAGTCCTTCAGTGTGAAACTTCATATCTAGTCAGGTGTGTTTATCAAGGGCATTCGTCAGAGCTGGAGGAAAAGCTGCAAACTCAGAAAACCTTGGTGGCCATAGAAGACGTCTAGAATTTCCCTGCAAGCTGCCATTCTGAGTTGGAGAAACACATCAAACTGGGTGTATTTTAGTAACTCAAGAGGAGAAATACTTTCTGTAAACAAACTGCCTTTGATGAGACCAGTCTTGGCAATAACAGCCATGGGATCCTGGCTCTGTGATCCTCCTCTACTTAAATTGTATGGCTTCTCTTGGCCTCCGTCAGGAGCAGGTAGCACAGTCTGAGGGTGATGATGCCCTGCGCTGCCTAGACTGTACCTTCCTTTCATGCTCACCTTTCTACTAGGCAGAGGGAACTTGTGGGAAGATCTTTCAGAGACAATGGTTATGCCTAAGCCTGCTTAAATCAAACTAGTTTTTGTTTGATTGTTTTTTTAAGGTAGAGTCTCATGTAGTCCAGATTGGCTTCAAACTCTCTAAGCTAGTCCCAAGACGTCGAGGTTCTGATCCTCCTGCCTCCACCTCTCAAGTCCTGAATCACAGGTCTGTGCCATCATACATAGATTCAGACCAGTGACTCTCAACCTGTGGATCGACTTTTCACAGGGCTCACCAAAGGCCCTCAAAAAACACAGATATTTACACTACAATTCCTAAAGGTAGTAAATGTACAGTTATGACGTAGCAATGAAAATAGTTTTAAGGTGTGTGTGTGGGAGATCACTAAAACATGAGGAACTGATTTCAAAGGTTGCAGCATTAGGAAGGTTGAGAACCGCTGCTTTAGGTGATAATTTTATTTGAAGATGTATCTGACTTACAGTCGTATGATCACTTTTAAATTTCATTCTTTTTTCATCTTACGAGGGACAGCAGTTGTGCACCATTTGCTAGGATATTAATCACTACAGCCACGGGGGAGCTTTTCTCATTGTGACACAGGGTGTCAAGTCTTTACCAAGACATTCATTATCAAATTCTACCACATGCCATAACCTTGCAGTGACATCTTGGGAAGAAAGCCGGGCTAGTTTTCTGGAAGGGCAACAAGGCACCCTTTGCCTGCCTTCATTTTCTAGCTGTGTATTCTTTTATAAACTAGAATAGTGCAAATATTTTTGTTTTGGGAAAGTAAAAAAAAAAAACCAAAAAACAGCTAAAATACGAAGTATGGTCTCCTAAAATCCCCACTACTCTCCTATTTGAATCTTGGACTTAGGAAACATGATAAACAGTATGGATACTTGAAATGGTTTAGAAGAGAGTTTTTGACTTTACAATACTGGCATTTCGGCCTGAATAATTTTGTGAAGGTTAGGGAGGCTGCTATTGTATTGTAGGAAGTGGCTCTATTTTCAAAAATATCACTAGCCTCATCCATTGTGACAATCAAACATGCCTCCAGACAATGCATACAGCCTTTAGCTATCAAACTTGATTCTTTCTAGAATACTGACATAGTCTGCTCACTCCTCTCTGACTGTCTATGGGCAGCATATCTTCCTCAAGCAACAGAAGTGAAATACAACCAAGGGAGAAAATGCAATGGTTATCCTTAAGCAAAACCAACTATCAGTTAAATAGATATATGTCTTTCTTATTGCCCCCTAAAATGTCAGTGTTTTCCTCCCAACCCCCAAGGTTAGAACTTGGATTTTCTACTTTCTCAGACCTCCTACACAAATGAAAAAAAAAAAAAAAAGCCAAATGAAAATTGACCCTACACTCACATGAGTATCAGTTATGCAATCATTCCTTGCTCTAAAGTTTCCCCCAGAAGCTGAGACACTCAGTGCTGTGAGCAAACCACAGTTACCAGCAATGAGAAACAACTCACTGTTTGCAGACTCAGCTTTTCGGAATCTGGTCAGGTCAACGTTGGGTGGTCTGCTGGGCTTGGGTGGAGGCGGGCCCAAGACGGACAGGGAGGCAGGGGCTTCTGCTTTGGGGTTGTTGAATTCTTGTCTCCTTCCTTCTCCTGACTTTGGCCCCACGGTGTCCCTGCTGTCAGCTTGGATGGGGCTTTAGGGAATCTGGCCGACTCTTCCTGATTCAGTTTGTTCAGAAAGATGTTCTTTGGAATATCTGTTTTCCTATCTTCTTTTTTTTCTTCAGAGTTTTTGGAGAGCCCCGGACTCCCTCTGCTCGCAGCAGGTTTCAGAACCACTCCAGCAAAGGGCGAACTTGGTGTTCCCTGATCCTTATCCTGCGGGTCTTCCTTAACTGGTTTGAAAGGGCCGCCCTGGACTTGGCTCCTAGCTGCAGTGGGGATCCTTTCTGGACAGACACATTTTTAGAGATGTTCTCCTCTTCTTGGGAGTCCTCTGTACTTAGGGACGGCTTTTGGCCAAAGTGTGTCTGGGAAATCGGGGTTTAGAGTCAGCGTCTTGTGTTGCTGGCATGAACTTGCTCTTAGCTCCAGCCACCTTTGAGAACCCTGGCTTCAGATCATTTTCTGGGACTGGGAGAGCAGGTCCTGGCTTCGGTCCTGGCGTCCTTATGTCAGACTCTTGGTTCAAATTGTGAAGCTTATTCCCAGGAGGCCGTAAAACCACAGGTTTGGAATCTTCTTTGGTCAAGCTGGTGGGTTTGGGGCTTACAGGCTTCAGAAAGCCCACTTTGACCTCAGGGTCTCTAGAAACCGAGTTTGGCTGTGTTCCAAATCTTGGGCTCACTCCAGTAGGTTTTAAAAATGGAGGTTTAGGTTCCTTCTCAGGCTTGTCCTCATGGGTAGGTTTCGCTGCCAAGGGTGGTTTTGTGGTCCCAAATTTAGGCATGTTGCTGGGTCCTCCGGGTGGGCTGGCATTTCCTTGGTTGTCAAATAAATTCTTTCTTGATTGTACTCCAGAAGGCGAGCTTTGTCCTGCAACTTTGAAAGGCCTGCTGCCGGTGGAGACCTCCTCTGTTGGGTTACTCCCTGTGTTGAACTTCGCCATGAGGGACTTTACATCTGTTTTTCCATCCTACAAAGACAGGGAACAAAAACTAGCTGAGAGTCAGAAATCTCACTTGCAATTTAAAATACTATACCTTCAAGGGCTTCCTGATCTGAGGCAAGAGTGCTGAGATGCCGGGGTGCTGCTGATTGGTTGACTAGCTATTGTAACATTTAAGTTCCTCTATGGCAAAATAAGTTGTGAGAGTTTGTTGCAAAGGAAGGGCTACAGCTGTGCTTAAACTTCTGTTGTTTGTCATACAGGGACTCGATCACTTATCTTGAAAACGTTTCTCTGTTTCTTTCCCTGTCTATCTTGTTGGATTTACTCTGACTGTATTTCTCTACATTTTTGCCTCACTGGAAAACATATGGAGATGGCTACCAAATGGATTCTCCCACTTTTTTTTTTTTTTTTTTTTAAACAACTGAGACTCATATGGAAACTGGACTTCAAAATGAAACTAGGCTTTGTAAACTCAGGCTACATTTGTTTTTTTTACCTAGCAAAGCAATGCTTAGCCATCAGTGTGGCTGGCGAGAACTTCCCTGTTCCTGTTGCATTTAAAGTGTGTTTGCTGTCAGGAAGGTGTTACAGAACATCCCAGTCTTTCTAAAAATAATGAAATGAGGTTTCCTTATTATTTATAAGTACAGAGTGCTGCTTTGTGGCCATATGCAGAGTAACCAGGAGGTAGACCCAGAGTCAGCACAGGTGGGGCAACCGGCCACAGCAGGAACTGCCTGGGAAGTCTCATTTCCAGATCTTTCTCTCCATCTTGTCTCTTCCATAATGACTTTTATCAGTCCTCTGAGAGGTCCTGACCCCTGCCTTCCTCATAAGAATTAGGAAATTATGCAGTAAAGATAGCAGATATTCACCTCTTCTTTTGTTAATATAGTTCAGTTTAGCCTGGGAGAATTAATGGTGTATTTGCCCTGTCTTTCAAAAACAAGGAGTTTGAGCTGGGATGAGGCTTAGCTGAGAGAGAGAGAGAGAGAGAGAGAGAGAGAGAGAGAGAGAGACCTGACTAGTATCTAGCATGTACTAAGCCCTGTCTCGTATGCTTAGCATTCAATAAATCAGGTTGGTGGCACACTCTGTAATGCCAGCATTTAGGAGGCAGAGATAGGAAGATCAGAAGTTTATGAAAGTTAAGGTCATCCTTGGCTACACAGCAAGTTTGAGACAAGCCTGGGCTACATGAGATCCTGCCTCAAAAAACAAAAACAAAAACCCCCAAACCCAGGAAAAGCCTCCAGGTACATCAGTACAGGGCTCTAAATCAGTACAGGGCTTCTATATTTTTGGAACTAAAATTAGGCATAATGCTTGACCACAGCCAGGGACATTTCAAGGATTTTTCCCTGGGATGTGCTAGACTTGAAACTGCTGCAGTAGGGCAGGACTCTTTCCCAGCAGTGCAATGGAGAGGGCGAACTCCATTTTGATGAGAAAGATAAGAACCATCAAGTGGTAGATGGAGGATGTAGCTCAGCAACAGAGCAGGAAGGAGCTCAGCATGGGCAAGATCCTGGGCTCACTCCTCAGTGTGCACACACGCACACGTGCACACATACAGACACGCACACACAAACACACACACAGACACACAGACACACAGACACAGACATACGGACACACACACACAAACACACAGACACACAACACACAGACACAAACACACACACAGACACGCACACACAAACACACACACAGACACACAGACACACAGACACAGACATACGGACACACACACACAAACACACAGACACACAAACACACACACACAAACACACAACAGACACGCACACACAAACACACACACAAATACACACACAAACATACACACACACACACACACACACACACACACACACAGACACACACAGACACCAAAGTTTTCTCTCTGGTTAGAAGGAAGTATGTTTCTGAGAAAGAATTTTCAATCGTCCCTTCTCCTATAGCGGTATTCTTTATACTCTTTATGTATAGCTCCTTTTAGGTTTATAAAACAAGGTGGAATAGCAAAGTGATTAAGAACATAGGCTTGGGAGCCAGGAGCAGGGGCTATTAATGAGTTTTCTTATCTTCTCACTGCAAATAATGTCTAGGTGCCACTCTTAAGCAGGCGCGTGTATAAAGCAGTAGAGGACATTGGCACATCTGAGGTCTTCTTGTTTTTATATAAAGAAGAAACCTTAGTGATTGTCTGTTCTCCCTCTCCATTGCACTGCTGGGAAAGAGTCCTGCCCTACTGCAGCAGTTTCAAGTCTAGCACATCCCAGGAAAAATCCTTGAAATGTCCCTGGCTGTGGTCAAGCATTATGCCTAATTTTAGTTCCAAAAATATAGAAGTTGTGGAGTATGGAAACTTTAGTCTTGGCTGCTAATCCAGATCTAGGAGAGTCTGCAAGTGTCTGAGCTAATGGTACAGGTCTTGGAGCTGTTGACTGAGGCCCAAGCCTTGATTTTGCCGTGTAGCATGGCATCTAGCAAGTTACTGACTTTTCCCAGTCTGCTTCCTTCATCTCTGAAATCAGAAATGAAATTCCATTTCTCACTGTTTTTTTGTTTTGTTTTGATAAAGATTAAATGAGTCAATACAAGTAGTTAGGTATTTAGCTAAATCACTTGCTTAGCAAGCACAAGGTCTTGGCTTTGGTCCTCCACTTCAAACAAACAGTATCAAACAAAAGGATCAAGAATCGAATGCCATATGTCTGCAGTGGGTTTCTGCCATCATAGTTATTTCTCATTCATTCATAATATATCATTGTCTTTTCCAGACAGATCAAAAAATGAAACCATTTACATTAATGTCTCTGTGAACAAACACAGTTGCAAATTACACATAGACAGTGATGTTTCATTCTGATTCACCCATACTCTTGAGAGTTTTCATGGGGAAGTAAGGAGCAACATGTTCCTTTGTGAGGAACACACACACACACAGACACATGCACACACACAGAGAGACATATGCATGTACACAGACACATGCATACACACAGACACATGCATACACACAGACACATACACACATTTGTGCATATACACACATACATAAATACCTAGCACACAGATCTACCTTTCTACCTTCTGTTTTCACTTAAAAACTGAGACCCCCCCCCACCCCCTCCGCCAAAGCACAAAATCAAACCAAACCAAAATCCAGACAAACCAGAAGCCCATGTTCCCGAACTTTGCTTTCTTCCAGCAACCATGTGGACTGCATGATTCCTGTAAAACTCGGGTAGTTAAATATTATCCATGTTAGCTCTGATTTTTCTCTTTGCCTAGGAGATGTTTATTATTTTCATTCAGGACCTTCCTCATCCCCCACTACCTGGAAATCTCACAACATCTCCCTGGCTGCCTGCAACTTGCAATATATATCAGCCTGGCTTTGAACTCACAGTGCTGATCCTACCCTGCTGAGAGTGCTGGAATCACAAGACTGTATCACTTCTCTTGGCATTTAAACTTTTAGCCATATGAAGGTTAGCCGAGCTCTAGCCTGTCCTGACAAGTACTGGGGATCCGATCCAGAGCTTTGAGTCAAGGACTCTCCCACTGAGCTACGTTCCCAGACTATTCATTCTAAGAGGCATTTCACAGTCTGGAAGATCTCAGAGTCTTACGTTTTAGGTAAATCAACATTTCATACTAAGTTACCTGAATTTCTCATTGTAAGTCATGTGAAGGGATTTTTTTTTGTGTATGTTATTTTTAGTTGATACATGCCTTCATTTTACTGTGACAAAATACTTGACAAAGGGTGACTTGAGGGCGAAGTACTTATTTTGGCTCATGATTTGAAGAAACAGCTTTTTCTATAGTAGGGTACTGTACTTTTTTTTTTTTTTAAATAAAATGAGCTCTCTAGCATTTACATGTTGCTAGGTATGTATCTTCTGAGCTGAGTTCTTAACCTTTTCTGTATCATATCATTGATAGATATTTGAACAGAGGGGGATAAAAGGCTATTACTAGAGATGGATTTTGAAATTTCCTGTCGTTTTAAATCATTCATTTCTTTTCAGGCTTAGGTATTGAATCAGAAAACTTGTGAGGGTGGGTCAAGTGCTCTACCACCAAGCCACATTCTGAACGCTTGTCCATATTTTAAAGTACAAAAGAAACGAAAGATTCAAGACTGATGGGTAGCTAATAAAAATCTAAAGTAACCCAGAAGCTCAGTTTTGACTTTGGTAAAGTGTGTTCGACGTTCTTGCAATTAAAGCAAAGGGAGAATGCATCATTTCCGTGGGTGTTATCATTCTTTCCTGGGCAAAATGCACAAGAGAAAGGAAAATGTCTTCATGCGATGGTCTATAATGCGCTTATTCCCCAGGAAATGTAAATCAATAGCAATCATTTATGCAACCTTTTAAGAAGTTTATTGATAAACTTTAGCTTCTTGGTGGGTCTTTGTTTAATTGGTGTGCTGATTCTCTTGTTCTGAATTGCTGACCAGGCTCCCTGAGCGCCATCCACTTCTACTCCTGTCATGATTGCCCACATTAGGAACACAGGATATGCTATCACAGGATACCATAAGGCTGCCAGCAGCTCATGCTTAAAGGATAAACATAGTAGGAAGCCAGCCTCAGTCCTTTCCAAGGCTTAACTGATTACACGTAAGAAGCAGGAAGTGGTGGGATCGAACAAGGAGAGGAGGCCCAGCGTCTATGCTGGTGATGATGAGATTATCATATGATCCACTCTGCCAAAGACTGGCCAAAACCCATGGCAGAACACAGAGAAAACAGAAAGCCTTATTCAACCTGGGATAGTCTTCCACCTTGAAGTAGACAGCAACTCAATGAAAATGTAGTGGGTTCAAGATCAAGTTAACACAGAGAAATAGCTTTCAGCCATAGTGGCTTGCTTCATAGAAGAAAGACAATGACAGATACACTTTGCACAACCAAGCCCTTCTCCCTTCTCAACATGTGTCCACAGGCACCCCATACCCAACGCGTGTGCACATATATGCACACAAGTATATTCATGCTCACACAACACATACATAAAGTGGAATGCTATCTCTTCTTGAAGGTATTTCATCTGTTTTACCTGATACGCTTGGAAGAAGGAGTTTTTTTTTTTTTTTTTTTTTAATCTGAGAATAAATATTCTCAAATCTTATTATTAGAAATTACATAATAAAGTTATAAAGTTAGGGTTAATGGAAGATTAAAATATAATGCTTGTGACAAAATCGTAATAAAATACAAAGACGGCAAATCTAACTAAAGAACAAAAGACTTGCAGTGAGCTTTTATTTTCCCTACAAAGACACTGCACAAACATTTAGCTCATCATAATTTGCATATTTAGTGTGTACACTATCTACATAATGAGATGTATTCTCCTTTCCCTCTTTAGGAACGTGCCTCCTCCTGCAAACATTCCAACTTCAGGCCTGGAACTTTCTCCCACAATATATATTAAAACACACCAGTGGATGGACTGAATTTACTTGAATTTTTCTGTGACTGATCACAGAGTAGTTGGGAAATGATTTCTTCACCACTTTGGTTGACCTCAGCCATGAATCCACTGAGATCTCTATTCCATTGCAAAAGGGCTGTAGTGGGTTCCAATCAGCTGAGCCTCGGAGACTGGAGTGACTTCTGAGTCCCTTATGGGGCCCTTCTCAACAGGATGTGGGAACTTGTCTCTCACCACAAACTTAAGTTCTTGAGGAAGGGCAGGAGCCTACTGCCTCAGAGGGCAGGGGTGTAGGTGGGAGGATCTCTTGGCAGAAACCTCAGTGACAGCCTTAATAATGACAACAATTTTGACATATGAAGGTAGAGATGCTTTTGTGATATCCCACCAGGCAGCAATGCCCTAATCCCCTGTGGCTTACACTCTGAGGTAAAATGACCCCTGAATAATACACCTGGCAGCTGTGCACTCTCCCAAGGCTGTGTGTGCTTGCCTACTTTCCTGTGGCAAGTTAGCTTGCATACATAGGCAGGGAATTCCTGTGGGTATTACATCATAGCATTGGCTCTAATGTGCCTCGATGCATTCTGTTACCCGGAACCCTTTCCTTGTTTCTTCCCTGTAAATGGAGGGAGAGGAAGCAAGAGCATTTAGTAACCTATAAAAGTTCATATGCTGACTACACAGCTACCGAACGCCTTGCATTCTCATGGTGTATTGATCAGTAGGATTTTTTTGTGCCCTTCCTCAATGGCTAGGAGCTTGGAAATCTCTATAACTCTCCAAATTAGAACTGGCTACTAATTTGCACGAATATTGCTACTCTATCAAATACTTCTGCACACAATCTTTAGTTTGTTAGGACTCAATTAAGACAATTATCATTGCATCAATTCAACTTTCTTTTCAATATCTTAGATCCACACTATTTCTTTCTCTTTTTTATTTTTAAAGATTTATTTATTCATTTAATGTATGAGAACGCTGATGCTGTTTTCAGACACACCAGAAGAGGGCATCGGATCCCATTATAGATGGTTGTGAGCCCCCATGTGGTTGCTGGGAATTGAACTCAGGACCTTTGGAAGGGCAGTCAGTGCTCTTAACCATTGAGTCATCTCTCCAGCCCCCGAGTTGAACTGCTTAGGATCTTTAAAGCTCCTTTAGCTTACATTATCAAAGTGAATGAAATTAAAGATTATCTTTGAAGAATTTACATTTCCAACTTTTTAGCTTACAGATAACGGTAGAATTTTCACACATGTGTTGTTTGTTGTTGACTTTGCTCGTGGGAGATTATTGTTTGTTATATAATGCAGGACAAGTTTTTTCATTTTTTTTCTGGTTCCTCCAATCGTCTTAGCTTTCAGTTGCTCTCTCTTGTGGTTGCTCTCTCAAAACAACAGGAGAAAATTCATTGTGCTAAATACATATAAAAAAATCCTGTTAACTGTGAAACTCCTCGATATGGAGAAAAGATACTTTGCCCCTCCCACCTCCTTAGCTTTTGTATTACTCCCGACACCAATGGAACACTGACACGTGTTCCCAGGCACGGAGTCCTTTTATCACTTGAAAAAAAAAACCCTAAAAATTCAAAGAATATGGAGACCTAAAGGGATGGGGGCATCTGTGGGAGTTTTCTAGAGGCTTTCTTCCCAGAATGTGAAAGATCTGAGACAAGAGATCTGCCCAGATGGCGACAAACTGAGACGGTGGCAGCTGCTACTCAATGAGGGGTTTGGAGTTCTAAGAAAAGTAAAAAGCAGATATTAAGTGAAGGGCATGGAAGGTTCCAGAACAGAAGCAGATAGTCTTTTGAACTATTACTCTCCAGAGTGTGACAGGACAGGTACCTCTGATTCATCTTCTACCTTCCTTCCAGACTCCACCTCATCCCTTCCCTTCCTTCCCTTCCTTCCCTTCCCTTCCCTTCCTTCCCTTCCCCCTCCTCCCCTCCCTCCCCTCCCTCCCCTCTCCCTCCCTCCCTCCCTTCCCTTCCCTTCCTCTCTTCCCTTCCTTCCCTTCCTTCCCCTTCTGAACCTTGAAGGATGCACATGTAGTATTTAGTATCAGCTTTCAATGATCGGATCACTTGACATATCTGTGCACTGACTGTTCTTCCAGAGGTCCCAAGTTCAATTCCCAGCAACCACATGGTGACTCACAACCAACTGTAATGAGATCTGATGCCCTCTTCTGGTGTGTCTGAAGACAGCTACAGTGTACTCATATACATAAAATAAATAAATCTTTAAAAAAAAAAAAAAAACAAGGAAAAGTTGTCCTTAATCTCAGAGTAGTATATACATAAAATAAATAAATAATTCTTTAACAAAATGAAGTATAGGGGCTGTACAAACTAACTGCTTTTAGAAGGCGCCTGAGCAAGAGGACCTCAATGGTCTTGTGGGATAAAGTGAGAAAGGACACTCTTTCAAGAAAGCCTCTTGAGGAAGTCATTGGAGATAAGCTATTGGGCTAGATCCCATGCCTGATTTAAGACTTCCTTCTGTTGTTACAAGCCAGTTTGTGGTACTTTGTAACAGAAATCACTAGAAACTGAAACATGTACCCTCATCTGAAATACCTTGTGCTAGATTTAGGGTCTGAGTGCTTACATGGAAGAGGTTTAGTGAGAAAAGTGGAAAGGATTCTTCAAATGATTAGATCACAGGGTAACCATTTGTGGCACCCCCCCCTGCAATCTCCCCCCAGGGGTAGCCTCCAACTGCATTGGATGATTAGAATGGAGAAGCCTTGGTGTTATTTACTCTGCCCAAGCAAGGTCATATGTTCTTCTGACCTTATCCCAGGATGCAAGGCCTAGCAGGTGATTATCTATCTGAGTGAGTCAGCTAACTGTATTGTTGCTGCAACAAAATTCCTGAAGAAAAAAGCAACTTTTTGGAAGAAGGAATGTTTTATCTTGGCTTACAGTTGTTGAGGATACAGTCCATCTGGTCATATTGCATCTACAGTCACGGAGTAAGGAATGATGAATGCTGTGCTCAGCTCAGCCCCCTTCCCCTCATCTTTTTTAGTGATCTGAGAACCTGGCCCATAGAATGGTCCCATTTGAATTTAGGTTAATTGACCTAATCAGACAGCCCCTCATAGACATGTTTCCATTGGTGATTCTGAATCTCATCAAGTTGACAGTTAAAACAAACCGTCACACTAAGTGTAATATGCTGAGGTGATATATAGCCTTGTAACTTTCCTGGGTTTTTGTTTGTGGACCTAGGGTGGTTAGCAGGGCTACACAAACAAGGTGAGTCTGGGGCTTTCCACATTACCAGAGAATCCCCAGACTACCTTCTAAAGGGAAAATATCTTTTGGCTTCTGCAACTTCCTGTTGCCTTCTCACCTCTGTCTGGACGCATACTTGATTTGTTCTAGTGGTTAATGCAGGGGCGATTCTAACTCCTCCTCTCACACTCAGCAACTGTACAGTAGTTAAAAATAGGCTCAGCCCTAAGCTTTAGTAACAGGAAAATCTGTCAAACTGGGCCTTAAGGCTAAATCAGTTTAATTGGTGATCCTAGCATAGAGTTACAGTGTCTGAGGAAGAGACAGAGCCTTAAACATTGGGCAGTTCAATGCCCCACATTTTTACAGGAAAGAAGCAGACTTAAGGGTCTATCCAGATAACCCATTGAACCCCACTCTGGGTCTTTATCTTGCTTGTACACTGCACTCTTTACTGTGATATTGGTAGCTGTATTGACATTAGCTGTTGGATAACAGATAACCTATGCTGGCCCAGGAAAATTTGGGGTGTCACTTAATAAATGCTTAGCTCAATGCCCATTTTACATATGAAGAAACCAAAGCACAGACATTTCACTCATTTACTCACTACTCACATAGGGTGCATGGTTGAATATAAACCAAACTTCCATCTTCCTGTTGAAGCTACAATCCTCCCCGAAACCTTAGGAGCTCAGAGAGCCCAAACCTTCTAATAAAACACAGTTTACCTATGTTCTTAGTAACAGTTCCTCAATGGCAGCCCCCAGCATGACCTCAGACAAATTCATAGCTCTGGCACATCCTAGAACTCCCCTGCGTTCATGCTGCAAACTTGCATCCCCGCTGCTGAGAACTTCCCAGCCACCATGTGAACTTAGTCTTTGAGCCACTAGATGTCAGTATAACCACTCTGTGAGGCAGCGCTTACTTTTCCCCAGATATTACTCTGAAGGGAAGAAAGGGGGAGGGAATAAGACCCCAATGAATGTTATAGATATGTAAATGACAGGAAGGCGGAACTGAATCTGTGGAAATGAAGTCTTTCCAAACTTTTCTTCCCTGCTTTGAAATATGAGACCAGCTCTTCTCACAGTGTTCCCGGAACTTGCTACAGATCCTTGCTATTGGATTGCCTTGAGTAGAAGGTTTTAACGATGGGATTGTGTTGGAAAGAACAACTTCATCCCTCTCCTCGTCACCTCTTGTTATTTATTGCTAGTTTCTTGGGGCACTGGACTCACTGAAGTCTCTGTCTGATCTTACATATGTATGTGTTGGTCTATGTGTATCCTCTCAGTAAGTTCCCCTCCTAGCAGGAAGAGAAAGGCTATATCTAGTTATGATTTTGTTTATGGGACTGCACACTCTTTTGTTTCTTTATATGAATTAGTCTGTGCCCAGTGCCAACATATTTCGTATAGCAAGTATGAATAATTTAGTGTTATGCATTAGTACTTAATATACAACATTATTCCCACAACAAATGTTTGAGGCCAGTACTAGTCTTATACCCATTCATAAAGAGGGAAGTTTAGAGACATTATATGGCTCTTTCAGAGTTACACAGTAGATAGGGGGTAGAGTTCAAGGTCCATTCTTGTTTAATAACTTCAGTATAAATATAGTAAAAGAAAGAGGAAAAAAACAGTCTTACACTCTTCAAAAGCAGCCCACAGCAGTGCATACAAGAGGACCAAAGCTTGCAACTCAAATCTGAAGTTACTGATCACTCTCAAAAGTCTTCCTTGGCTGACTCGTAGCTGTTCGTCATCGTCTATCCAGTTTGCCAGGGCCTCCTTGGAGAATGAGGGCCATTGGGTGTGGCCTCTTTCCTTGGCCACTGTGGGAATTCCACAGAAACCCTGTGCCCTGCCATATCTTAAAGTCTGAAGGAAACTGAATGTAGCTTCCCCCAACTCCCATCATAGGGCAAACCCACATTTGTTAAGAGCCAGAATGAAGCAAGTCATTGGTGCCCACCTCTGCAGGCAGTGAGGTTGCTCCTCTGGACCAGAGTCCCGCGCAAGAGGCCTGCAAACGCAAGTGATAGACGTGCTTCTGGCTGCATTGACTAAGATGAGAGTCATATTTAGCATCTGATAGCCATCTCCTCTGCTGCTTTCCAACACAGCATGTGCCTTTCGTTCACTTACTCAGCAGCAGAGTCTGTCCTGCCAGGATTTGGAGGTAGCATTATTCTCTGCTATAAAAATCTGTATATGGATGTGAAAGAAGAGACCTGGGCATAGTTGTTACCTGGTCGCTGCAGAAGAAGGTAGAAAGATGGAGAGGCTCATTTAGTGCGTCTTCCTGGGGCCCATGCCTTAGATCCCCTTAGTTTAACTGCTGTATCTGTCCTGCACGCAAACTCCAAGAATAGTGGTGTATTCTGATGCCTGTCTTGGCTATGTGTAGGGGAATGGTTGAATGAGCTGCCCCTTTCTCCCTGTGCCAGGCTGACATACACAAAAATAGTTCAATTATGGCCTCAGGATATTGAGCAAGAAGGGGGAAAGACAGGAACTAAAATGTGCCTATTCAGCCCATATACTTCTGCTCTCATTCCCACCAAGCATGTGATATGCAAAAGAACAAAGCCAGAATTCTACCAGCCACCATTACATATGAGGGAAATAAGTTATGAGGACTTTGGTTCCAAGAGCCGTCTGTATACATGGAGCTGTCACCTTGCACTGGAGGCCAAGTTTCTTTGCTCTTGATTGGGAAAGTCCCCTCACCCAGTGTATGCAATACTTGGGGCCTAAGTCTGCTTGTGGTCTAGAGATGAAGTGAGGTGCATGTGGGTGGTATATGTGCTGGAGAGCCCCATGGACTCACTTCTAATGTTCTCGTGAGACTCTTCTTCAAACTCTGGGGAAAACAAGGTACTAGGTGACAATTCATGTTAAGAAACTACAACTGGGATTTTAGCAAACCTTACTTAATTTCTTCCTTCCTTCACAACATTAAAGACCACTTTGTAAGTCAACTACTATCCCAAGCCCAGCAAAGAGAACAAGGCAAGTTGACCTTGGAGGCGTCATACTAGAGATGCCCACTGTCCTCCCAGGAAGATCTGCCCTTCATAGATGAACTCCAGTCCACTTGCCCTCTCTCGCGAGTGACCTATTTCAGACAGCTCTCAAAACAAGAAATTCTTGTATTTTGATAAGGGCTGTAGATGGACAAACAAAAGAAGTTAGTGTGAACCTTAGCTCCTCCCTCTGCATTCCCCACCAGCTGTCAAACGGATCCATCTTTTTCTAAGGAAACTGAAAGTATACTCATGGGACTGAAGTCCATCCTTCCACAGGGTTCCTTTGTGGATTTTTACCCTCACAACGCATCCCTTCAGTGTGGTGTTTTGACATCTTCTGGGATGTAGCAGTCTCAGAATGTTTTTTGTTGTGTCATAGATATGGCAAGGGGAGAATGTTTTTCCTGTAAGTCTTTCAGGATAACTTGTTGCTCTAACGTTTTCTTCTCCATCTGGAGCAGTGGTCTTTCAGCTTTCCTAATACTGAAATCCCTTAGTACAGGCCCTCATACTATGGTGACTTGGAATCATAAAATTATTTTCATTGCAATTTCATAGCTGTAATTTTGTTACTGTTATGAATCATAATATAATCATCTGATATGCAGGATATCTGATGTGTGGGGTTGCAACTCACAGGTTGAGAACCACTGATCTAGAGGCCAGAAGACACACTATAAAGAATGTATTTTTTTGTCACCTAGAAGTCTTTTCGAGATAGCGTTAACTAAAGAGTCGGAAAGAATTGCTTGCATTATGTGTTAAAAGAAACTGATAGGTTGGGGAAAGGCCTCAGTGGCGAAAGCGCTTGTCATGCAAGCAGGAGGAGTTAACTTTGAATCCTAGGAGCTCAGATAAAGCCCTGTAGCAACACGTATCTGTAACCATGTTGCAAAATAGGAAGCTTGTAGTCCTGTTGTATAGTGGTGTGTACAATGCAGAACAGGGAAGAGACCTTGTTGCAAACAAGATAAAAGGTGCCAATGAATGTGCTCACGTGTGCTCTCTCACACACATCACATGTCTCTCTCTCTCTCTCTCTCTCTCTCTCTCTCTCTCTCTCTCTCTCTCTCTCCCTCTCTTTCTCCCCCCCTCACACACACACAGAGCACACAAAATAATTTTAAGAAGAAACTGATATATAATGTTTTCATTATTCCTGTGCTTACTTCCCAATAAAAGCTTTGGTAAATCACAGGAAAACCTGAACAGTTAAATAGAAATAAGATCACTCAAAGTTTCTTCATCTTTTCTTTCTTTTTTTTTTTTAAAGTCAAATGTTAGATCTTCCAGCTGCTACACAATTAGAGGTAAAACCTCAGCACTTCTTGGGATTTTATTCAATGCCCAGGGCGCCCACTCCCTCCGAGAGTGATTTTAAGAAAACTATGAATGTCTCTATCCTTGCAGGTATGGACATCAAGCCTAATCTGTTATTCCCCCATCCTATGTTGCCCTAGGGTGCAACACAAGGAAAGACAAATCAGTGTAGAAGGGGCAGTGAACTGGGAGGATCAAATGCATGTGTGTGTTATCAGAAGCCCTTCTTTATGACATAGGTAAATTCCTCTTCCTCTAACTCAGCTCACCCTCACTCAGGTTGAGAAGTCAGACACCATTCCATTGGACCAGGAGAATAACTGCTCACATCCGTTGTTGCCAACACGCTTGCTTCTCTGTTTCCACATTAGATGGAGAGCTTACTATTGTCACTTCATTTTAGCAATGATAACGCTTCCACTCAATTAAAAAGTAATAGTTAATATTCTGGGTCTTTAAAATATAGTAAGCAACCTGAAACCAACAGCCAAGGCAATCCTGTTTCAAGTGCGGTGATCTGGTGCTGGTGGCTGCATTAGTTCTGCTGGCATTTAAAGCCCAAACATATGTTTGGGAATGAAAATCATTTGGCCAAGAGTCTGTCTTCAATACAGTCCCAATGGCTTCCTTGGTGCCATGGATCTAAGTGCACTTTGATAGCACTGGGCTCCTTTCTACTTGCTCAGCAAAGAAGTGAATTGGGCAGTAGGGCCACATCCTTCCACCACCAAAACTGACATGGAGCAGATGAAGTTCAATGAATGGCTGTCTCAGTGAAAGCTTGTGATGCCTGTATGATGGTCAAGAGGTTCGTGAACTAAGTGTGTCCAGATCACAGTCCTTCAAAGGAAGACATCCCTCCACTGTGCTTACTGTCTGTGGTGTTAGGCTGCATGGTGCCCAGACCCACGGGTGATGGAGATGGGGGTGGGTCATGTGGGAGTAGAGAGCAGACATGGAGACTGCTCGTTTTCTTTGGCTTACGTGGCCACTTCCTCTTCCTTACCTCAAGACTTCTGAACAGAGAGAAACATCACAAGCCACACCATGCAGAATTGGCTTCTATGTAATGTGTGAAAAAAAAAAAATCAAAAAACAAAAACCAAAAAGAAAAAATGCCAGTGGCTTTTCTTTGCTGTATTTTGTCCTTTCTTTTAACCTCGACATTATTCTTCTCATCTCTATTTCTTTTTTAACTCTTTGGCCGGCTTAGAGTTTCCACCTCTGAGTTGCTAAAGATCCTAAAAATACATTCTCCATTGGAGAATAAGACTTAAAAACCTACAGGGCTAGGGGAAGAGAGAGTGCTCAGTGCTTAAGGACACTGGTTGTTTTTCCTGAGGACCTGGGATTAGTTATCCTCAGTCCCCACACAGTGGTATCTCCAATTGTTGTGGATTTTGATGCCCTCTTCTGTTCTCCATGGGTACTGCACACAGTTCAAGTACATATATATTCAAATATTAACAACAACAAAATCAACATGGACAAAGAAAAGCTCATGAGGTCTCAACCCTACATTAAAATGTAAAGGCAACTAAGGAATGCTGATTTAGGGGAGATACTCTTTCCCAGGGAAAAGCACACAGATTGGTGAGGCAATAAAATGTCAGCCCAGAAGAATATACATATAACTAATATACAGATAGAGCAGGCTATACTTATGAATTTAGAAATATATCTAGGTAGCCACAGTGAAAAAAAGAGGCTATGAATTTGAACAAGAATGGGAGGTGGATACATGGAAAGATTTGCTATCTAATTATGATTCCCCCACAGGAACTGTTTAGCTTGTTTTATCTAGACATTTTCACAAAAGCACACACGTTTATGACTACAGTATTTGATAGAAAATGTAAAGAAAATAAGAAAGATTAAATGTTTAAAATGAAAGATTGGAGAACTGTCACAGTTTCTTGATTCTTGATGAATGTCTTGGCCAGATATAGATATATTTTTTTTTAAGTGGGGAAAGGAAATCCTCAAGGTCAGTTGAGGACACAGGGATGACTTTCAACAAAAACACAATGCTCCCTCCCCTTCCTTCTGACTCCACCCTTTTGATTTGGATAACAAGTTCCCTAACCAGCTGGAGTGCACGGAGAACCGTGTCTGGTTTGCACCCCTACCCTCCACTGCTCGGGAGAGGCCCTGTCTGGCTTGCACCTTATCCTCCAGTGCTCACAGTGCTTCTTGTCGGCATCTTGCTCTCTACAGGTCCTCATGTTCCCTTGTACCCGGCTGTTCCCTTGCTCCTTATACTCTTAGTCCTGCTTTTCTGATCCAGTGAACACATACAGGTAAATGTCCACCTCGGTGTCCAGCCAGACGGTCACTGCTCACATGAGACACATGAGATAGACTTGAGTTGGCAATCTGCTTTAGACTCCTTTCTCTGACTCACATTCTTACCTCCTGTCAGCCTGTCCCTACCTCTCAGCCTCCCAAGCTTCTTACAGTACTGTTCTTCATCAAATAGGAGTTTTTTCTCAATAGGCCTGTCATCATGATCTTTGTGTGATAAGCGAATTACATTTGCTTAAAGCATTTCATTGGCTTTCCAACCCTTAGGATAAAAATAGTCTTTTTTGTTTTTCCTATTTTAAGTTTCTAGAGTTCTGGGTATTGAACCTATGGCTTTACTCATTCTAGGTAAGTGCTATAATATTTCATATTCTAAGCCCTCAAAGGCAAGTGACACTTTCTTTTATTAATTTGGAAGACATCTATAGTCACACATGGCATCCACTTCCTTCATATCCATGCCTGCCTCCCCATGTCTTCACCTGGACTCCTGCACATCTGTATTTAAGCTTAGGTCACATTCACCCTCACACTCGAGCCTCGTCTTTGCCCTTTCAAGTACTTGCAGCATCACGTGGTAATATCATTATGTCCTGGATTCATTAAACATTGTCATGTCCCAGTTGACGAGCTGCTGAGAGAGGGGGAATCATCTTTCTTGAGGAGTGTGGCCACTGGCAGGTTCTCCATGCTCCAGTGGGTGACCCAACAGTCATGTGCATACTGGCAGTACTAACTGTACTCTGTGGGCTTAATTAACTAATTAATAATTATAAAAGGAGCACATGGAATTGAGAAGGAGATGTGCTGGAGGGTCCTGGGAAAATCAAGGGTGCTCTGAGGGCTGGATATGATCAGGATACATTGTATACATGTATAAGAATTTCAAACTAGGGGACATTTGTGTTAATGATACATAATCAAAGAAAGGTTTTAATCTTTATTAGTTCTTGATTTGGAAAAATAACAAGGATTACAAAATGATTTGGACTCAGATGAAGAAATTTCATCATCAATTGAAATTACATCAATAATGTAAAACCGTTATGTTTTAAAGGTTTGATAATCATTTTGTAAGCGATGTATACTGAAAAAATTAAGAACTAGTCATTCTATTTTACAGAGTTTATACACTCAAGTGGTTTAGGAAGTAATTTATGTAAGCACATATGATGTGTCAAAATGTTAAAAATCTGAATGAATTTAAATGACGAGGATGAGGGGTTTCAAGTATTATTGTTTAAGCTTTCCTGTAGATTTGAACTAAAAAAAAAAAGCGAAACAGAACAACGACAATAAAAAGGGAAATGTAGATTGGGGCGTTTTCCACATTCAGACGGATGTCTGGCTGTCTTCAAGAGACACTGAAACCCATAGTGGTCTAGAGAGCTGGCATGGGTTGCTATACTTGGTCCTGTAATTAAAATCACCTGCCTGACCTCAGCTGGCATTCACTTTGCAATTCATGATGTGATGAACCTTCAAAATTCTTCTTCTGGCTCATTCTTCATGGCATTGTTTCTGTTGAAGTCTACAGACTGACCTGAATTATGACCTTGAGAAGTCCACAAGGGAAGCAGAAAACAAAGTTTGCAGGAGCAACACTGTAAAGATCACACACATGTAAATGCATCTCCCCCAAGTTAGTGGCTGGGTGAAGAAGAGAGCATCAAAGGGTGACGTTTTCCTGGAGAAATAACATCTCCATCTCCTAGGACTTGGCTCCTGGACATACCATCATGATGAGCAAGACAGATTTTTGTAGGTAAATTAGTGAGCTCAGAGGAACCCCAGAAAGTCATGATAGTCTGTGGCAAGTAATGGCAGCAAATAGGCCCCAGGAAGAATATGAATTCTGACTTTCTTTAAGTGCATATTCTTTTATATTAGAAAGACCAAGGGGCTATTGAGATAGCTGAGTGGTTAAGAGCTCTTGCTCTTCTCCAGAGAGCCCAGGGTCAATTTCCAGCACCCACATGGTGGCTCACAAATTCTCTGTAACTCGAGTTCCAGGGGTCCTCACAAACAATATATGCCCATGGCGCATGGGCGTACATGCAGATAAAATACCCACATATTAAATAAATAAATGAATAGCCAAGAAAATGTGACAAACCCCCACCAATACTTGAAAACAGACAGTTGTTGTTACAAATTGTGGCTTAGTTTTTCAAAATGCCTCAAACAGATCAAGAAACCAGACATTGTTTCAGCCTCTCATGGAACAAAGATTTCATGTAGCCTTGTCCCAGGCCAGCTGGAGACACTGCCTCTTGTAGCAATGCTCTATTATTCCCCAACTCCCTTTCCCCGCCCCCAGAATTGAAGGAAGAGGAAACAGGGCTTCAAAGCTGAGGTTCTCCTGAATACAAAAAAACCCACACATTTTAATTTTAAATCATCAGACTCAGGTGTTTTGGATATGATATTTCTCCTTAGTTCCCAGCAGCAGAAAGAGGTGAGCAAATAAAACTCAGGACAACAGAAAATATGTCACCTTTCTCCCTGTAAGATGCAATTTATCTCTCCCCCTTATTTTGGAAGCTAGGAAAACAAAATTGCTCTCACTTTTAATCTTCCTGCTTTGTGGGACCTAATAACATTTAAATTCCCCAGTTTAATATCACAATTGATGGTTCCTCTGTACATTTAGCTTAATGTAGCTTTCTCTAAAAATGCATGAAAGCAAAATGATCTATAAAGTTTTGGTTACCATGGTAACAAATAGTACCACATTACATTGTAAATATTATTTTGTGGTAGACACAAGGCCTGGGGTTCTCTGTAGAATCTAAGGACTCAAGATTCTAGAATAGTAGACTATTTTAGTATTGCTAAGGTCAATTTGAAAAGCAGAAAGACTATAAGGCTAGACAGGACAGGACTGAGGGCACAACTTTTCTTGGGTAGAACAAAGGCAGACAAATGGCTACCTGTGCAGATGCTAAGGCTAGTTTGACAAGTGTGTACAAAACAAACAAACAAACAAAAAAACTTGAGGAGAAACTACCCATTGTCTATATCCAAAGGAAAGGAGAACAGAAATCAATAACTCTTCTGGGTGATACATCAGTTTGCAGAGAATCTAAGTAGAATTAATGAGGGTTAATTATCTCTCAAAACCTTTTTACGACATGTTTTTTGTGCATATGCGAGAGTACATGCCCGTATATGAGATCACACACATGCTATAACATATGTGCGGGGGTCAGAATGTTAGAACAACATTAGAAGAAACATGCAAAATATTACTCACAGCATATTCACCAGGATATATTGTTTTATATGCTAAAGAGGAATTTTCGGGAAAATGATTCCAGTTCAAGGTTATTTGGGAAGAAAACAAATTCATACTGTGATGTTTATTACAGCACAAGATATTTTAAGTCTCAAGGAAGCAGAGTGGTCACAAAAAAATCATTACAAGATGGCAGAACCTGACATACTACTTGAAAGATGAGTAGTGTTTGGTGGGATTAAAAAAAAAAAAAAAAGAAGAAAGAAAGTGTGAATAAGGAAGTGTCCAGAGAATAGATATTTTCAAAATTCTTCTGTGCCATGAGGTAAACAGATACAGGGAGTATTCTTCTTTTCACAGAGGTCTGGGGAACTGAAACAGAGAAGTCTAAATTCCCATGGACTCATCTCATCTCAGCTGTTCCTTCTTCAGTTGGGGTTTGGTCACTAGACCACTGTGACACTAGCCTGTGTGTGATAAGGTTGGGTCACTGAAGTGGCAGAGTTTGACAATGGTGTTGAGATGTGAGCAATGATGGCAAACCTGCCTCAGACAGGAGAGAATCTGGAGGGCTGCAAAGAAGGCTATATTGTTCACGTGTGTGGCTCTGCGTTCTTGAGAAAAGGATTAATAAAGAACAATGAACAGCAGTGATCTCTTCCTCCCTTTTCTCCCTCTCTCCTCTCTTCTTTTTCTCTCTCTCTCTGAATAGGTAAGGCGTTAGTGGAAGAAGGAGGCAGAATAATATCTGTTTAAAAGAATTATGTGTGCATTCATGAACCTTCCATTCTCTTTAGTAGTCTTCCTTAATCAAGATAAACACCGTAGTGGCTAAAGCTGTAACTCAATGGGTGGATTTCTTCATGGCACAGAAAGTTCTCATGTTCCCCCCTAGACCTCAAAAAATGAGCAAACTAAAGACAAAACCATTTGCTTTGCTATATTTAAAACATTGATTTGATGTAAGTTTTACTGGTAACATTAACCCCCAAATATAAGTCATGTGAAAGCAAACAAACAAACAAACAAACAAAACCAGTAGGCTTCTAGGAATGTGAGATAAAGCTGACTCAGAGTACCAGTAGACTACTCATGATTCTAGTAATAACCTACAAATATATGTATATATACATGTATGTATATATGTTAAAATGATATTCATGTGCTTTTATTATAGCCTCAGCCCAGGCTGCCAATAATTCCAGCCATCTTCTCAAATTAAAATTAAATCCTCATTTAAAACTGTTGTGAACACAGGATCCTTAAGTAACTATGCTGTGAAACAAAAACAGTTTGTATGCATCTGGAAAGAGCTAGCAAATATTTGAGGAAATGAGTGGTTTGGTTTATGGGGGGATGAAAGTAAGTCTTAGTGGTAGCCATCAAAAAAAGCTGTAAGTGATTAGTTGATTAGATATAAAAACATGGGAACATCTCCGACAGCACTTGACCATCTGAGAAACAGCTCCCTCTGCTTCTTCCCTTCTTCAGTTAAGTGTTGTCTAGGATGCTATTTACCTTATGTTTGCACATTCCATATTCGACAGCCTTGATTGTAAGCTCTTAGGTCTCACTGGATACTTAAAACTTACTGGAGGACCCTGAAGAACTTTTAACAATACAGTAATCACTTAGACCATTTCTATTTTTTATTAATCCATTCAAAATAATAAATCATTAAATAGTAGTGAGACTATCACTTTTATGAAAACAATATTTTCCCATATACACTCTATTAGTAGGCACGGCTTTGTTGTATGGTTTTGCAAGTGTCTTAAAGTCTGCTATGACAGAAAACAGCTGCGTCATCATATTTGCTCAGCATTTAATCTGTTGTGACATTGTTTGGATGATATATGGAAGACAGGGCCTCACACAGATATGTAATTGGAAAATAGAAGGATATTGTATTTGCTTTTCTAGATGATTATACTGTCTCTGGAAAATCCACAGAACATGCACAAGAATGAGAATCCAGAAGATGAGTGACTCCTTTGCATTATTACATAAGCGTTCCGGACCTCATGGATTGCCGGAGAGGCAGTGGGCAATTTCCAATAATCTTGGACCTTTACTTGTAGCTGTGATGCTCTGGCCTTTCTCTAGTTCATGTGAGTCCATAGCTTTCCATGATGCATGAGGTTTCTGCTGCCTGCTGTTGATCTTCATATCTTATTTTAGGCTTATTTCTAGGTCCGTGAACAGCATCTAGCCTTTGCTTCCAACTCAGTACACTTCATGACAGTGCCATGACAGCTACTGTGATTTTGTGGAGCCATAGAGTCAGAGAAAAAGTCACTTCTCATACTCACTTCGTTCTTAGGTGTATATATTCTTTATTAAAATATTGTCAATGAACTAGTTCAGAGGAAAAGGCTCTGGTACTGGCTTGGTGCCCTGAGGTTCATCTCAGGACCCACAAGGTAAAAGAGAGAACCAACTCTTACAGCTCTTGACCTCTACTGTGAGCCATGACACTTGCACACCCCCCAAAACGAACAAGCAAATGAATGTACTTTTAAATCCAAGTATAATTAGAATATTATTAATATTAAAATACCTAACTTCTGTCAAGGAGACACATTCATAAATCATAGTTGATTAATATATGTAAGTAGCTATTTATTAGTCATTTCCATTTAAGTCCTGTCCTCCTGGGTCATGGGAAATTAAAGTCTGACTCTAACAGTATTGTGAGGAGGGGTTCACAATTCTTTTTTAAATTTTGTTTTTATCATGTGTACACACATGTATGTGTATCAGCATGTGCTCAGGAATGCTGGTGTCCATGGAAGCTAAAAGCTTTAGATTTTCTGAAGCTGGAGTTACAAACAGGTGTGAGCTGCAGAGTACTGGGACTAAACCCGGCTCCTCTGCAAGAGTAGTATGTGCTCTTAACCACTGAGCCATCCATCTCTCTAGACTCTACAGTTCTTGATATCCCAAAAGGCAATTATAGAATTGCACATTTGATAAATATAAACTCAATATTCAATTTAAGCTCCTTGTAAGAAAAAGAACTCATGTGACTCAGAGGGTGATAAATTTCTATTCATCTTATTACTGTTCAAGGCAAGATGATGCCTTTAAATAGGGAAATGCAGCGAAAACCCCAAAGGAACAACGTTTCTCCTTTGTAGTCGGTGTAGAATTCTAATAGTTTTCTTGAGAAATGAACAAAGATGACATTTTTCCTCCTTTGGGCCTAAACAGGGGTCAGCACACATTTCAAAAATAAATTCTTCTTAGCTGATTTGATGCAGCTGTCATCCACAGCTGTGCAAGCAGGGCCACAGCAGAGTCAACAGTTTGTCACAGATTTACATTTAACGTTTGGCAGAATTCATGAAATGTAGATGACTTGTTTCAGGATCGTTTGCTTTTCTTTCTGCTCCATTCATGATGACTTTAAATTCATGTCCCACCATCACATAACTGGGCAGCTAGATAGGAGCTGCCAATTTTATCCCATGAACCCTTGGTAACCAACTTTTGAACACAGATTAGGCTCCAAGTGTGTTGTGTCAGGTGGGTAAATGATGAATAAAATCCTCACACAGGAGAAGTATTAAAGAGACACAAGATCTGCCACAAATGACACAGTTCTCAATAAAACCATTGATAAGCTTCTAGAGTAGTGTTGTTCAGTATCTTGGACAAATTATTTTGTGCAAAAATAAAAATGTTCTACAGCTGTGTGGTTCAGGGTGGTATTCAAAACCACTTCCCCCTACGGAGCACCTGATAGGTGTCTAATGTAACTGAGAAACTGAATCTTAAGTTAATTAGCAGCATTGTTGAGACAGTATCTTGCTATGTTGTCTTGAAGTCCTGGGTTCGAGTGACCTTAATCTCATTTGCCTCCTAATTAAGTTACTACAGGGACGTGCCACCCCACTCAGCTCTTCATTGTCAATTGTTTAAAATTCAAATGGGCACATCTGGCTATCATTATCATTGTTGGATAATGAGTGCAGTTCTAAAGCCTAGGGCCAAATGCTAACCATTTGTTGTCTAAACCTTTCAGATACTAAATGACACCTAGGTGTGCCACTAGATTTTGAAAGTTCCTTCTATAGGAAGTTCAATTACTCATCTTGTTACTAAAGCTCAAATTTGGATTTATGTTAAGATTCATATACAACTTCCTTCAGTCCAAAGCTAAGAATATATCTGAAGACAACCACAAGAAAATCCACCACATTCTAGTCTTTTAAGAAGGTGGAAGATTTCTATATTTTGAAGAGAAACTAGAATCTAAGCTTTTAATACCTAAAGAAAGCACTCAAGATTTTTGATATTATAATAATACTCTATAAACTGAAAAATTGGGCTACTACATATCTCTGATAAAAGAGCCAGAGAAAATAAAGATAAGATATGTCAATTAAATCTCATGAGAATATCGAGGTATGGCTCAAGCCGGCCAAAGACACTACAATGCCTAGGGGGAAATTCAGAAATCAAGATCTCACATTCACAGAGATAAAGCAAAGCCTTAAATCTGGAAGGGATACAGTTTATAGTCAAAAGTTCCCTGAGTAGTTGTGCCAACCAAGAGAAAGATGCAGATAAGAGTTTAACTGTTGAAGAATCAGAGACCTACAATGAACACTTGAAGGATTATTGCTTTATAGCAAACATAATTGACAAATTAGAAGATTTGAAAGAGGTGTTAGGAACCAAGAGAAAGCTGAGCTTACATTTGATAAGGGCAACAGAGAGAATGTGATGTTTGAAGTCAGGCTGAGATTCCCAGTGTAAGCTTTCGGACACTCGGTCTGTTTTTGTCTTTGGCTAAGTTACTTGACTTGAATTTCTAACTTTTCACCTGTTCGATGGGGATAATGTTAGTTTACACTGAGATTAGTGGTGAACCTAACGTAGCAGGAACCGAGTCTGCACGAATGGTCAAGGAGCCTTGACTATTGGTTATCAGACTTCCCGAAGAGAGCAGAACAAGTATTAGAAATACAAGGATGCTCATGAGAGGTAGTAAGTGAATGTAATTTGAAAGGAAGTTGCTAGGTGAAAGGATAGATAACAATGTGCCAGGTAAAGATAGGTTTATATATTCTCTTTCCTTGAAATTCTGACAAAGGATTTGGGTTATCCATCATAGATAAAGGGAAACAACTGAAGGCTCATTCTTAAAACAGAAAGAGGGTAGCTTAGTCAGTGCAAGCACAAAAGGTAAACTCCTGGGAGATGCAGGGAAAGCAGGTGTGAGCACTCCGTGTCCACTTCTGCAATTGAAGAAAGGACACATTCAACATGAGCTTGCAAATCCCCAGACTAAAGGTTAAGGCAAGTAGAGATAGTGATGCCCTAAGACCTTGGGTCTGTGGGAACTACTCTTACAATACAAGCAGATATGAGTGGCTTATTTTTGGTCAACTCATCAGTCAAACCAGCATTTCCTGTGTGGGTGGCAACAGGCGCTCTGACAGCCTCTAAGTTAAGGAACTTAGTACCAGCCTGAACATAATGAAAGAAAAATAATTTAAATGATTACAACACTTGTTCTTATAGATGAGATAGATGCTGGCTGTGGGTGGTACATTCTGGTAGAGTTTGCCAGCTGGAAAGTAGGAGCAGGGGGATCAGAAATCCAAGGCTAGCCTGATCTACATGCCAGCCTACACTGTGTGCTAGCCTGGACTATGTGTCATATATGAGGTAAGCTTCATGAGATCCTGTCCTGGCAGCAAAACCAAAGCCAAGAAACCAACCAAGCAAGAACAAGATGGTTACTTCTGCTGATAGCATGCCAGTGGATTTGGTTCTGAAACTTTCACTTGCTTTGAATAGGAAATATTCATGAAATAAATAGTAGGGAAAAGCACCAAGACAAAGAAGATAAAGATGAGGGTTTCCTTGGACACAGAGGTCATCTGTACTACAGTGGAATAGAACCAATTGTGTTTGGCTCAAGTACCACTCTGAGGATATGGATTAATAGATGGATATTAACCTATTTCTATTTCTTGACTTTAAGTCTATTGGATGAATTATCATCATCCTCAGCTTAAGCAAAGATAGAGAAGCATTCTGACTTTGAGACTGTACAGATATGGGAGGGCTAACTGCCATCTTGACTGACATAATCTCAACTCAGGATGACATGTTGCCCTAACCTCAAAAGATAAAAATGAACATTGCATGCAACTGAGAACAGATACTTACACACTTAAAAAATGGTAGGTGGAAAATTTAATGTCATGTCTTATAATTAAAAGATAAGGAGTTAGAGAGATGGCTCTGTGATTAAGAGCACATATGGCTCTTGCGAAAGACCTAGGTTCAGTTCACAGCACACACACACACACACACATCATATAACTGTGTATAACTCCAGTTCTGTGGGAATCTGATAGTTCTGACATCTGTGGGCATCTGCACCTATGTGTTACATATCAATACACACACACACACACAAACACACACGCAGCATTTAAAAATTAAGCAATATTTATTGTAAAATCACAAATTGTTTGTATGTCTATATTTTATGTATCATATGAAAATATATGTGTATATGCATATGTTCATCTATACAATTCAATTACTGTGGGGTTGTAATAACGGAAAATGCTTTACATTGTCAGGTGAAGTTTTGCAATGCAGGAAATGAAATCCAGGGCTTCATGCATAATCAGGCAAGGACTGTGTCCCTGAGTTACAGCCAAGTCTTATTAAATGAATCTCTATTTTCTTCCTTTGAGACTGTCTTTAGAAATCCCTCTGGAGGGGAGAATCATCACCCAGCTGGAACTGAACAAAGGTCTAACTAGTTACCTGAGGTGGAGCTGTGTGCTAGTATTTACTGGGCTGGCTCATTTGCCTGACTTAGAGGGACTGGACAGGTGAGCAGCCATTGTGTGAAGGCTACTGTGTGAGAACAATGAGCTCTCTTGTAGTCACATAGGGAACTGTTACTAGGGTGCAGGAGAAGAAAAAAAATCGAGAGTTTTTACTCCCATCATAGGGCAGCTATTCTCTGCGCAGACACAGACCAGCATCACATGTGTCCAGAGACAGAGTGGTCGAATGACTAACACAGTTTGGAAACCTACACTCATTCATAGGAAAGATTACCTGTGTGCTTTGACAGCTTTTCTAATTGAAAAAAAGTTGGTTTTTTTTTTCATACAATGTATATCCTTAATCTTTTCCCTTACCCCAGGTCCTCCTGGATCCTCCCTACTCATCCAATTGTATGTTGCTTTTTGTCTCTCTTTAAAAATAAAGCAAAACCGAGAAACACACACATACACACATACAAACACACATACACACATGCACACACCACAAAAAAAAATAGAAACCAAATGCTCAAGAAGAAGATAATTTTTTTTAAAAGAAGCCCAAACAAAGCTAAATGACAGAAAAAGTCTACAAAAAAAATATATCATTGAGTTTATTTTGTGTTGGCCAGCTACTGCTAGGCACCGGATCTTTTCTGACGTGTGCTTGATATACCTGGTAAGACTCCATTGGAAAGAACTAATTTTTCCTTTCTCAGTGGGTATCACAGATAGCTTGTTGGTCAGGGGCCTGTCCACTTCCTTCTCTCAGTCAACAGCTACATTTTGAAGCACGACCCGTCTGCCTGTGTGGCAAGCTCTTGTGGGTACGACATGCTGGGCACTTCTACCCTCAGTGGGTTTTGTACACTGCTCAGTTGCTCCTGGGGACTGGCGTACCACTGAGTCACTCTCAAAGGGGGCATTGCCACCTAGGGTCTCTATGATGTGTAACTGAATACAGAAGAGAAAGAAGAAGTTATAAACTCCATCATTAATCCATGATTCTGGAGCTTAACTTCTGATACTGTGATTAAAAATCCTGACCCCTCCCCCCAAAAAAAGAAAAAACAAAAAACAAAACCCATGTAGAGGGAGAGGCTTATTAGGTCTACAATTCTAGGTTACAGTTTTTTATTACAGGGAAGTCAAATGGGAACTTGCAACATAGTATCCACGGCCAGAACAGGCAGAGAGATAAGAATCCACTTGGCTTTCTTCACTCTTAGGCAGTTAACCACCCAGCATTCTTGGGTAGCCTCATTTTTTTTTTTTTTTGCTTTATTTCAGTATTCTTTTTTAAGTTGTAAAATGCTAGAGTATAACAGCCAATCAACAGGTCTGTCCAACAGGCCAACCTGATAAAGATAATTCTTCACAGAGACTCTGTTCCCAGGTGGCTCCGGATTGTGCCAAGTTGACACTTCAAGCTACAGAGCACACACTCTTCTTTCTGCTCTCACCCCCTCTCTCCACTCTCTTTCTCTTATTGTTTAAAATCTGGAGTGAAGGGTGAGTGGAGAGACTGGAGGAGGCAAGGCCTTGTTGAGAGTGGCAGTGGAACTCTGCCCTATTTCCCGAGTCCTCATTTATAAGGGTGTTTCTGTATACAAACAAGTGGGCATGGCCAAACGGACTGTGCCTTGTACAATCTAAAGGGGCCAGTTGCCAGTGTGGTCTAGGATGCAGACCATTCTTGTGAGAAGTGCACCCCATTTAAAGAGCAGGTGCAATGGCAAAAGAGACTTAGAGTCTGGTTCTTCTGGAGTCTTCCTGCTGCAGTTGAAATTTGTCTTTTAGCTGGAAGGCACCAGCTCACAACCATTTGTTCAGAGACTTTGTTATTTGAGGTACAAGTTTTTGAAAACTTACATCAAAGCCCCAGAGGGAGTTTTATCAGGGTGAAGACTTTGTTCCCTTCCATCTCACTCACTCCCACAGCCCTCCAATGGCCTGCTGTTCCCAGTCATCCTGAGAGAGAGGTCTCAGAGCTCCTCATGTGCTGTCTCATACTCCAGTCACATACATCACTTCCTTGTTACTGTCTTCTCAAGTTAAAATCATCTCAACTCTTAGGTATCCTCAAATTTTTCAATCTATTTAAACTTTTAAAAATTAGAAATAGATATGCTAGAATAGAAAAAGATACACATTTTGTCATGATATTTTTTTAAAAAGTATATTCTAGAGAGAACAAGAGATAGAAGGAGAAGATGACATACACCTAACGTGTATAGGTATAGGGGACATAGTGATTCTCTCTCTCTCTCTCTCTCTCTCTCTCTCTCTCCTCTCTCTCACTCTCTCTTTCTTTCTGTTTATTTATTGGGTTAAATGGCCAGTCACCAAAATCTGTCAGTCTTCCTGTGAATGGGGACAGATATTGATTTGGGAAGGCGAGGTGGGAGAGACAGGGAGCATAGTTGTCTTAAAGTGTTCTTAGGAGAATGAGGCAGTAGCTGTCTGATGGTTTACTCCTGTGAGTTGTGGAACAGGCCCCAGCTGAGGATTCACCGTCATCCCCCAGTGCCTATCCAGTTCCTAGAGTGAGACTGAAGGGAAGGGATGCTGCTGAGGGAAACCCAGAGAGCTTGCTTGAGAGGCCCAGGACTTGAAGAGCAGACCTTTGAATAGTAGACAGTATGATTAGTTATTGAGACTCCTGTAATAGGATCATCTAGGGCATTTGTTTCTGCTCTGGTTTCCTTTAAAAACCTTGGAGCAACACGCTCTTCCAAATTGATGTTTTGTCTTTTGTTTCATTTGTCCTGTGCCTAATCCAGAAGGAAAAAGGAACCTATTCATGCAGGAAGAAAGTGAGACAACCTCAAAACAGGAGAGAACCAGAGGCAAGTAGTGGGAGCCCCCCCCAAAACTGGAGAGTGCCACCTTAGTTTTTAAATTAATGTTTTATTTTATGTCTAGTGTTCTGCTTGCAGGTATGTCTGTGCTGGTGTCCATGGAGGCCAGAAGATGACATCACATCCCCTGGGACTGGAGTTCCAGATGGTTGTGAGCTTTCACATGGGTGCTAGGAATTGAACCCAGGTCCTCCGGAAGAGCAGCTAGTGTCTTTAACTCTCTAGCACAGAGAATGCCACTTTTTAAAGCTCATGCTTAAGAATGATCCTATCCCTTGTATGGTATGCAGAAAACACGGAGAGGCAGACACTGCGCAATAAACAACACTCTGTATCTATAACATAGCTCGGGAATACATCACCATTTCCTTTTTATCACAGCGATAGCTTGGCCTGATTACTGATTGGCTAATTTCCCCATCAGTACTCTAACCCATTGGTGCAAAAATGCCATTTCTTTCCACAAGAGATCTAACATATACTACACACAGTTGTCACACATGTCCCAACCCCCGTTTGTACAGACAAGGATTTTAAGAGTTGAAAGAGACCGTCACTGTGGAAAAGTACAAACACAGCATCCACGGATAGGATAGGTTAGCCCATGTGTAGCATACCCAGACACGGGGATATTGTTTGGGTCTGAGAAGGATAGTATCCACGTGAAGCAAAGGTAAAAGATGTACCTGTTCCAGAGGCATGAGGCAAAAGACACGCTGAGGAAGCTGCACCATCATCTTGGGTCTAGACAGACTGAAGCAGGGAAGTGGGCACAGTGGCCAACAAGACAGACTGAAGCAGGGAAGTGGAGTGAGCATAGGAGCCGAGCCGAATGACTAGGTGTCAACAGAAGCTCTGCTCTTTGCTACAGAAGTCAAGGACAAGGAACTTCTCATGTTTCAGTACTCTGTCTGCAGATAGATTGGTGGTAGCAATAGTATCTGTCTAATGAGATTATAGCAGTGTATATCAGACACCAAGGAAGGACACACAGGCACAGTGAGTCTTGATAAAAGTTGATAAGTTTCTTGCCTAAAAGATTATAGTTTCCAGTAACAAGGTTTTGAAATAATTTAAAGCCCTCCCGTTTTAATCTCTTGGTGTGCGTTTAGTCTAGCCACCAGTATTTTTAATCTCAATATACAGATTATATATCAAATATTTGTCACCATGCACTTTGCTATGATGATTACCTTTTACACATGTGAAAGATTAAAACAAAATTGTAATTTGACGCAACACAGCAAATGAGAGTCAAGCCTCCCAGTTAGTACTTTAAATGGGAAGACTTGATTCAAAAGGAAAGCCCCTGTGACAGTTTGAATATGCTCTTCCCATGGGAGCTGGCACTACTAGGAGGTCTAGCCTTGTTAGAAGTGTGTCCTGTGGAGGCGGGACATACATATGCCAAAGTCTGGTTAGTGTGACACAGAGTCTGCTCCTGGCTCCCTAAGAAGGATAGTCCACTTCTGCTGCCTGCAGAACTCTTCGCTCCTCTAGCGCCCTGTTTGCCTGTACTCTGCCATGCTTCCCAGCGTGATAATAATGGACTCAACCTGTGATAACTGTAAGCCAACTCAATGAAATGTTTTCATTTATAAGAGTTTCCACAGCCATGTCCCTTCACAGCAATAATATCCCAACTAAGACCGCACCCCTACAACAAGTAGAGCAACAGAAATGTAATATATGAAGTATCATTTATGTTGAATCTTCTTCATTCTTTTCCCCTTAGTGTTTTGGACAGGGTCTTACCATGTACTCCTTGCTGGCCTGACCTTAAACTCATGGCAGTCCCCTGCCTCAGCTTCCTAAGTGCTGTGATTCTAGGCAGGTGTCACAATGCTCAGCTTGAACATTTCTTATCCTAAAAATTTATGGGCACTTTTCTTCATAGTTCAACTGTGGTATTTCATCAACATATTCTAGAATGAGTAAACATAGCAGAGCTTACTGCTAGCATTTAGCCATCAATTCCTGAGCATCTAGGTCTGCCAGCCCCATGCTGTGCATCCAGGATTTTGCACTGTTCTTATAAATACTTGAACATTTGCTCCACTGGCAAAAATTAGATTTCTTGGCTTTGGGATTACTTTTATAATTTATCCAGTGAGTCTGTGTTTCCTGTTTACAAGTCTTGAGAATTTGGTTCCACAGCTTTGAAGAAGTCACAGCAAGCCTTTGGCTACTCAGTTATATTAAGACAAAAAGGGGAATTCTCTTCAAGGGGCTCTCTACTTTCTGGCCACTCTCTGGGGATAGGAGTCAAATGGAAACCTTCTGTGGTGCTATTTGCCAGACTCATACCCCACTCACCGACGTTAAAGCCCCAACAGAATCCCAGGTACTTCCAAGTAATGCCAGAAGTTGGCTATAATCTTTCTAAGTAGGAAGTTCAACTCATTAAAACCATTTCAGAGGCACTAAAATCCATCCGAGTGATTTTACTTTGAGGTCTTTAAAAGCATGTGCACTAACGTTTGAAACAATTTAAGAAACAAAAATAAAGTAACAAATATTTCAGGACATGGGCACATCACTGAACACTCTCCTGCCATATTGGATCAGTGGATATGAGCAAATACCCTCAAAGGCAGTGGCTGCCAGTGTGGGGACAAAGGTAGCTCACTCAAGGTACAGCATATAACAAAAGGGAGATCCTAGACTCACACAGTAGACCTGGAGGCTGATCCAGTCATGCCAGTCCTCTGTGTGAGGGTCAGGTGGATACACAAAGTCCATCGCTATTTTCTTGTTTCCTGACATTCTCTGATCCTACAAAGATGTGGTGTTAGTGCATGAATACAGTATTAGGGGGTTACAAGGTCCTTGGCATAAAGGACAACTGTCTGAATTTTAATGTTTAATGTTTAAACATTGTGGGTGAATCTTGAACTGAGTCACCTTCCAGAAATCTCATTCCATACAAACACAGAGCTCCACAAATGCTAATACATATGTTGAACTTCAAAAAAGGAAGACTTCAGAGTATTTACTTTGATACTTTAAATGCTATAAACATGTGTAGTTATAGATTGCCAGGCAACTTTGAAATCTACCTCACTAGCTTAGGTCCTTGAAATTTCTCAAAAGTGCTATATGAATTTCTTGGCTCCTTCTCCTAAGGGATTCAGTCTCTGATGGCTGACTGTTTTAAGAGCCACGTGGAAATTCCTGGAGTTTCCTGTCTATTGAGCATATTGGTAGAAGAGTCACGAATTCCTCATTATTGTTTTAGTGGAATGTGGCATTTTTGACTCTACATCTTAAAGATGCTATTATGAAAGTGAACTTTAGAAGTGTGAACAAATTCACATTGCCTAGGGGATTTTTTTCAAGAAGGTTGTAAACAACTAATAGGGGAAAGAGAGAGAGAGAGAGAGAGAGAGAGAGAGAGAGAGAGAGAGAGAATGAATATATGCATGTGTTGGACATGGGGACATGGTTGGTACCATGATAGCTATTTTATTTATGTGTATGTTGTTCATTTGTCAAAGAATTGCGAATGAAGGGAAGAGATTTACATAATAGAAAAAAACCATATGTAACATTGATAAACCTATTTCACCAGAATCAATCTTGATTAAGCTTCTGACAGTGTGCTGGCTTAGAAACCTTTGAGTTAGAGACACGTTGGGTGGCTGTTATGGCAGGAGGGGACAAATCAGAGCCTGTTCTGGTACAGTAATGGATTAGTTGAGATACAACATGAATAGGTTTTATTAGTAGATTCTATTTGGAGAAAGGACTCTAGACTTTGGTATAACACTTGCCTTGCATGGGTAAGTCCTTGGATCTAATTGAATCTACAAAGAAACAAATATCTACAGAACAAAACAAACCCCCAATAGAGACCTTTAACAGTTGAAATGTGTCAACCAAAAGGAAAAGGAACGCTAAATGACTTTATTATCAAAGGTATCCTTGGCAGTTGTATTAGTTGCTTTCTTATTTTTGTCACCAAGTACTTGGTAACAAGCAACTCAAGGGAGGAAGTGTTTGCTTTGCTCATACAGTCTTTTATGGCAAAGAAGAGAGTCTGACTGAACGCCAGAGGTGGCTAGAGACACCTCCTCTACTGAAAACAGAAAGATATGAATGTTGTAGCTGCTTCATGGATTTTCTCCCTTCCCTTTCTTCAGCCTGGTCTCCATCCTATGGTACAGTGCCACCCATGTTTGTCATGGATCCTTCCTCTTCAATTAAACATCTCTGGCAATATTTTCAGAGACATGCCCAAAGGTGTGTCTCCTAGGTGACTTTAAATTCAGTCACAGTGACAATAAAAATCACTTATCACAGAGACACAGTCTTGCATAATACTACCCAATGTAGCCCCTAGTCACTTGTGACTTGTTTAAGTTTAAATTCATGTTAATTAAATTTTATTATAATAAAACATTCAGTTCCTTGGTTGTGCTACATGTGGCTACATGTTGGCAGTGGTTGTGGCATTGGGCAGCAGAGACACACGACTGTGTCCACATGTGTACACTGACAGTGTAGACACATGACCTATCCACTTGGGGAGAAATTTCCACTGACCCATGTTGGGGACCAGCAAACAGGAGGGGAGCAGTTAAGCAAATATCTGACAAGATCTGGGCCCACAAGTGGAGGTCTAAAGAAGAAGCTTGTTCATGGCACATTGTGAGCTTAGACTGCACCCACTTGTCTAGATATCAGCAATCTTTGTCTGTGAATCATCGGTTGGTAAATACGCTGGACTCTTGGGACCATGCGAATTTTGCCCAAAATAATACTCGGCTACTGTATCGAGAGACCAACTATAGACAATATACAAATGAGTGAGCATAGCTGTGTTCCAGTAACACTTTATTTGAAGAGGAGAGAGAAGGGGATAGAGAGGGAGAGGAAGAGAAAGGGAGACAGGGAGAGAGAGGGAGAGGGAGAGAGAGAGAGAGAGAGAGAGAGAGAGAGAGAGAGAGAGAGAGAGAGAACCTGACAACGGACTAGATTTGATTCACAAGCTATATTTTGTTGAGCCCTGCATTAGGCCAATGGAAGCCATGTGTGTATTACAGCCAAGAAGTAATATGATTATGTGCCTAGAAAGTGCATTCTGGTAGCAGAGTGGAGATAGATTTAGGGAGTGTACGACACAATGCAATCACAATTCGGGTCAATGAGGATGGACTAGGTTCTAAAGGTCACTTATGAAATGTAATTGGAGAAAGGGTGTTGGCCGTGCTGGAGAGCGTATACAATAAAGGAATATAGAGACGGCACTCACCACATTATAAAACGTAGAAAGGAGGACAGATTTGGGAAAGATGACTTCATCAGAGTCAGGTGATGTTTGAGGAGGGGTTGAGTATGTCAGCAGAAGCCAGAGACAAAACCCAGGGAGTCGGGAGCAGGTGAGGAAGGCAAAGATGTCATCTTGTAACATAGTGCTTGGAGCATACCAGATAAGAAGGCAGAGTGTAAGGGGACTGAGATGGAGCTGTTAGAGGCCTGCAGAGGAAAACAGGGAAGGATGGAGCTGGAGGAACCAAGAGAAGATTAGTAAATGATGTTTAGAAGACAAAAAAGATGCCATTGGGTTTGGCAATTAGGAAACGGTTTTGAACATCACTCAGAATTAAGTTTGTAATCCAAAATATAAACCAAAGGAGCAACCACCAGTCAAATGCTAACTATCGGCCCCAAGATCTGCTTGCAGTCTCAGACAAGCAGATTCTCATGTCATTTTCTCTGATTGGTTAAGTCAGTGACCATAGCCTATTATTTGGGAGAATAGAGGTAGGCGGGGTCTTGGTTACTGGGCTGGGGTCACAGTGACCTTGAAGAAAAGGGAAGGAGAAAGAAAACAGAGAGAACAGGAGGTCTTTATTACAAGGGATGGGCCAGGGGCATGTGGCCAAGAGAAGTGTGCCCAGAGCACAGACGGATAGAGGAAAAACAACCCCAGGCAAGACTCAAACTGCAAGTACTTGGGGAGCACAGCTGGAAAACAGCCAGTCAGTCTAGTGTAAGGAAAATAGATTGGGGCTAATCACCCAGTGATCATGCTAAAGCTGATTAAGTTAATCAATAGAACTCAGTGTCGATTATTGGGGGCTGGCTGGGTTATACTGAGACCCAATAGATTTATTAATAGCATTTACAAGCACACACCAGCATCAGATCATCCTTATGGGAGCTACATGAAGTGGGATGATAATGATGACCCATCATACTCTTGGATCACCTGTAGGCAGGCCAACAGTGAGCATCCCTCTGACCTCAGTTTATAAAGTATATCCAGCAATTACTCTGTGGACCAAATTCAGTTCCATCACTCTGGGTGAAACTTTGTAAGCGTGGATGGACTGCATGCTGTGGATGTTGGGAAGTGGTTCAGAACCTTTGTAAATTCACATTTGGAGTTCAGATTCTAGGTTAAATGAATTGTGAGAGAATTTAATTATGAATTAAAAAAAAATGAGAGAGTTACACCAGTGATCCTAAGGAAGTTTTATTTTTCTTGTAATAACCATGCTTTTTAAAATAATTTTTAACTTTTCATTTTCTTTGATTTTTGAGATTTCATTATAATGACATTATTTCTCCCTTCCCTTTCCACTCTCTAAACCTCCTCATATATCCCTTCTTAATCTCTTTTAAACTCATGGCCTGTTTGTTCACTAGTTGTTGCTGTGTGTGTGTGTGTGTGTAGTTATGTATATGTTGCTACATATATATATATATATATATATATATAATTTATTTAATTATTTAAATCAAATCATAATTTACTTATTCACACAGGGGTTATAAACACAAAAAGGCAGGATGTGGGGAAGGGAATGACACAGGAGCATAGGTGTTCAGGGGGAGTACAGATACTTTTCAGAAAAGGGTATCAGCTGAGTGAAGGTTCAGGGGCCAGGTCACTATGACTCTGCCTATGATTCACTTGTCCTTATCTAAGTTGGTACTGTCTGCTGAGGCTGCCTATTTATAAGACCTATGACTACTCAGGCTGGTAAATTTCCACAAAAGCTGCCTGTTTACAATAGCTTATAGCCTTCTGTTTCAGTGTTTTTCCACAGAGACCCAAGACTTTGTGTTAGCATGTATGTATGTCAGGCCTATTGCTGATTTTAGACCTATGGCTGATTTTAGGCCTTCAGTGTATAAGCAGGGCTGCCCCTGACATCTCCTCCCTTCTCTAAGTATATAAGGGCCATTGCGATTCTAATCTTGAGAAGGCAGGGATAGAGGCCTGACATCCAATAATTGAAGGGGACTTTGTAATGGCTCCAGTCCTCCTGTCGTTGTCCAAACAACACTGAGATTCCACCTCACACCAGTCAGAATGGCTAAGATCCAAAACACAGGTGACAGCAGATGTTGGTGAAGATGTGGAGAAAGAGGAACATTGTTGGTGGGATTGTAAGCTGGTACAACCACTTTGGAAAGCAGTCTGGCGGTACCTCAGAAAATTGAATATATATATATATTCTTAAATACATATAAATATTTCATTCTGAAGGTTGATAAGTAGACTAGTAGCAGATTTAAGATAGAATCATGAGATTGTCCTATTTTTATAATTTAATGCTCAAGGATTAGCCACTGTTCTAGTCAAACATTTTAAGCAACATATAGCTACCTTTGAAGAGGTTTATAGCAGGAAAATATTTTACATGCTTTTTGGATGAATGTATCTCACTAAATGTAAGCAATCTGCTCATAATTTTATAATTTTTTAAATCTTGGAAAAAAATGGGCACAAACAGGCTCATGGTTTATAGGAAATGCTTCTTGAGAGAGTAAAAATTTACTCCTGAAAGAAGTGCTTACATCGGAGCATAAACGTGGAGTATGTGATGTGTATGCATTTCAGTTTCACTGGGATTAACCATAGTACAGGACAGACAAAGTAGAATCTCACTGACAACAGCTCCTCCATCTTGGGACCTACTGGGTCTCCAGGAGTAACTGGAACGCAATTGCAACAGATACACAGTTTTGTTATGGAGTGGCTTTGTTCTCAGGTGGGGTTCTACTGGACTTTCTGGCTAGACTATGTCCTGCTCTGAAAAGTCACCTTGAGAACACAGAGCTGCTCTTATGTGGGTGGAAAGAGGGACAAAGTGTAAACAGATGGCAGATTCTGTCCTGAGCAACACTAAAAATAAAAGCAGTTACTGTGTATGCTAATCTCTTGTGTTTGATTCTGAGATGATGGAAGGAGAGTCAGTCACACATAGAACTTTGTAAGAACTTAAGAACTTTACCATCAACTTTACTCAGAAAACCACATGTGGAAGATATTAATAAACATGTAAAAACACAGAAAAGAGGAGCTACAATAGAAAAGTAGTGGAGACCATCCCTAGTAGTTAGTATATATTATATCACATAATTGTAACATAGAAGACCAACTAAAATAAATGATTATAACCCCCTACAAGTGTTCAATTATATACAAAAATGCAGAAGAACAGTCAAGGAAGTAGAATCAATTATCATAAATGTCTCTCAAAGCAAAAAAAACCCTGAAGCCATATGTCTTAAGAGAACATATGGTAGTGTCAATAAGAATCTTGTATTAATCAACCTACTGTCACCCACGTAGAAACATCTGGAAGAATAAACATGAATGAGCAGGTTCTCTGTGCTCTGCCACTAGGTTAGTGGCCTTTCTTCTTACCTCAGAGAACTAACAGGGTAAAATACTTTAGTCATACCTTTCAGGGGCAGTCTAATTTAGATATTTCTGGTTCTTAATTATTTAATACCCCCAAACACACACGTGTTTGTACGCCCATTCTCCCCTTTTCCAGATCAATGACCGTGACTCAAGGAATAATCTGAGAGAACTCAACACATTGAAACTTTCTCAATGTAATAGTGCCTGGGATAAAGAAAGCATTTGATCACTTGTTAGGAATTGTTTATTACTGTATTCCTAATTTTAAAAATCGTGAAAGTGTTTTGAACCTTTTGTATCTTAGGACAATGCTGTACTTACAGGAAAAAGAAATAATTAAAAGAATAATTCCTAAAAAATTTTCACTTTCTACTCCCCAGACTATCTCATTTGTCAATCTGGTCTCTGATGTTCTCATAAAGGAGTGTGTAGTGAGAATAAATAAAATATTCCTATGACATCCATCAGAGAATTCTAATGCAAGAAAGTGAACTGATGCAAATGTCCCAAGGTGAATGGACACAGACCCCCCTCTCCACGGTGACTCTTTTCACCTTTTAAATACTGAAAACTCAGTTATCTGAAATAAGCATGTCTACAGTCACTGGCAGTACCCATCTGGGGACCTCAGAACCTTCTCTGTACTTCAGACGCCTGGCCTCTGGCTCAGCAGGAACCCTTGGGATACATCACTGGACAAGCCTAAACAAAACCACATCAGCTCTCAGTTAAGGATGAAGATGGCTTTTGTTTTATCAAACAAGAAGTATAGCGATCTAAGTTTGGTTGTACTTTTTCTCATCATTTCGTGTAAACTGATTGACACGGATACCGTCTTCCCATGTGGAAAGGGAGGATTTTGTTTTAAATGGTGTCATTACTTATTAAGATAGAAGCACACTTTTGCCTTAATTAGATTAGGCTTTTGCATAATCAGGAGTCTGCCAACAAATACATACTCTGTCATCCCAGCATATGCAGGATCGAATAACCAAATAAATATTAAAGGCACTTAATGAGAATTTCACTGGTGGAGAAGGAGACAGGGTGTAGCCAGTCAAGAGCCAGTAGCTGGGCAAACCAGCAGTGACTTTTCACGGAGGAGTAAAGCTGCTGCCAAGTGTTAAGGGAAGTATCCCACCTGCTCTGGCAGAGAGAGAGAGAGAGAGGGAGGGAGAGAGAGAGAGAGAGAGAGAGAGAGAGAGAGAGAGAGAGAAGAGAGAGACAGAGAGACAGAGAGACAGAGAGACAGAGAGGAGGCAGTGCCTGGAAGCACTCACAGAAATGTCATCCATGCTGTCTAGTGATAATGTTTTCAAAAACATTGACTAAAATATTAATAGATATTTGCTTTGGTTATTCAGACTTTTATTTTCTGAAAAATAATGTGTCATCCTTGCATTCACAAGAGGGAAAAATGATAAAGCTTTTTTATTTTCATATTTGAGGGGGAAAGATTTATTACCATTTTTTTTTCCATTAGCGGATAGAGGATAGCTGAACACATGCATTGGTTAAGGGTGTAGAACATAAAGTAAAATGCATAGCTCCTTTTGCCAAGTCTATGTGACCTTTCAACTTCCCTCTACATTTTATTATAGAACATTTCGAGCATATGCACACCTTTTTATTGAAATTGAAGGTGAATGCCTGGACATCTGCCACTGAGACAGCACAGTTCTCTAGGCTTATTCTTATTTCAGCCCACCCGTTTGCTCACTTAGCTCTTCTTAGAGGGTGTGGACACATCTCAACGTCAACTGTGAACATCAATATCCTATTTGACACTGATTTTAAACCAACCCCAAATTCCTTACACACACACACACACACACACACACACACACACACACACACACACACACATACTCAAGGCTAGCCCAGAGCCTGCCAGGAGGCTGGTCTATATTTAATCTTATTTCCAACTCTAGACACTACTTCTACATCAAATGTACTCCAGAACAAGCAGCCTATTCAAGGGACAAAGCTCACCAAACCTTGCCCTGATTCTTTCTGTATTTCCAGAACTGTGCATGGTGTTCACTAAAGAATATTAAACCCAGGAACAGAAACTGCTTGGGAGTTATCAGGTCCATTGTTCTCAGGAACTAGCCATGGAACTTGAAGGATGGACTGTGTACGATCAGGTTTAAAGATGGAGACTGACTCGGTCCGGTTGCCAGCGAGGCAAAAGAGGAACAGAGTTCCTCAGCACGGGAAAGCGAAGGCCTGGTGGTGTTGGCGAGGCTTCTCCATTGGCTTCTAGTTCCCAGGAGCTGTCACTTTTATCCAGCGTCTCTCCTGTTTCTCCATTGTGGGTTGAGTGCTCTTAAGTACATTTTTAGAATAGCAAACAGTGTGTATTGCCAAGCAGAAATGTTCATTACAGATACTTATGGATACCCTATTCATTGCCATGTGGTTAAATATAGATCTTAACAATGAAAACACAGTAAGTAACCACAAAGGAGAAGATGTGTTAGTTTCCAGTTTTTGCAAGTGTCTTTGCCCAAGAAGGTACCACCCTCCCAGGTCTAGTTTGACAACTTTCATGGGATAAACCCAAGAAAAAGAGAAGCCTGTTCCTCACTAGTCAAAGGGTGGGTCTGGCCACCATTGGCAGGCATGTGCCTACTGCCTGTTTGCAGGGAGAGTGAATTACAGATTAAATAGAGGGACTTACCTTGTGGAAAGGAAGAACAGCCAAACAGGGATGTAAGTCCCTCCCTCTTGCCTTGCTTTGCTTATCAATTTAACAGCATTTGTCCAGGTTAATTGACGTTTCCTTCTGAGGATGGAGCCACCTGCAGTGGGCAAGCTCAGTAGCTTCAGATGAGCTCTGCTTAGAAGTTAGAAACTACAACAGTTCCTCCCTCATGGTCATTTCTGGGATTAAACACGCTTTGGAAATTCCCTGAGTCACCCTCCCCACCTCCTAGGTGACTAATTTGAACAACTTGCCTCCTTTGGGTCTGCTGTGTTGGGGTAGCTATGTTCTGCCACAGAAAAAACTCTACTCCACTCTGAAGTGCTGCCTCATGCGGTTATGGGTACATGTGATAAAATTAGTTTCTCTCTGATGAATGTCCTCTTGTGATAAGCTCAGCTATCCCTCCCCCCTCTTTTTTTTTGTAGTGAATAGCATTGCAACAAGTTCAATGGGCTACTTTCATACACTGGCAAATCAAAATGTATTCATGCACAGTAACCCTTCAAATGTCTAAGTTGTTCTTAGTAGATTCCACTGGAATTCTTTCATCTAAACGTCTGTCGTAAATCAAATTGAGCCCGTGTTTATTTCAGCACGGTTGCTTTTTACTCTCTGCCAGGATTTACATAAGGATTGAATTTATTGCTGCCTTATCAGTATTTGTAGCTGAACACCAAGAATAGAGTAGTACTCAGGTTTTAGAATTACGTAGCCACCTGAGATTAAGATGAGGAACAAAATCCTGAGAAATTTTGTGAGAAAAAGTTTATTTTTCAATGTTTTAAAAGAAAATTTAATAAGCAAAAGTTCTCTCTCTCTCTCTCTCTCTCTCTCTCTCTCTCTCTCTCTCTCTCTCTGTCTCTCTCTTTCTCCTTCTGTATATGAAGGGACAAGATTCTTTGACCTCTTTAAAATCCCCCTGCCTCAAACACTTTGATGTAGGCCTACTTTGTGGGTTCTTTACATTTTTTACTTGCAAGTAAATACTTTTTATATAGTTTCCCAGAATATTTGCTATGTCAGGCATCTTTTAAAGGCATTCACTTATAAATTATATATTCTTTATAATACCTCTATTCAGTAGTATAATGTTTTATGATGATTTATCCATTTTACATATGGGGAAAACTGAATCACAGACATTTTGCATTGTCCAAAGTCACACAACTTAATAGTGAACAGGGAATTGCAATTTATATACATAAAGCTAGTCCTAGGACATATCATTTAAAAACTGTTTCTTTAAGAGTTTTTGCTTAGAATCCTGGACACTGGTATGAGTGGGGATCAAACTGAACAAGGCAGAAAATGAACAACTAAAGCAAACTTGGGTTGTCTCTGTGATTTGGGGAATGAAAACAAAAGTATTTGTACTACAGGAAGACATGAGAATTGCTGGGGCTGGGGCTGAAGCAGCCGTTGTTTTAACATTTATCAGACAGTTCAAGTGTGCAGCCAGGCTGAGGACCACTAATCCAGACTTTCCTTTATGCAGGCCTTGGTACAGAGAACCATAAATTTAGCAGTGTAATGTGCTATGTCCAAAGTCATTCTGAGCAGTATTTTCTTCCTGTCACTATGGATCTGGCTCTATTTTGGGGTCCTAAAGAAGTAAGCTAAGCACAGAGCCAATGAGGATGGTGTGAAGTCATGCTAAGCATACAGAAGAATACAGACAATAACAACAAAAACGTCTCAACAGAACTTCCTCAAAAATTTGTCTATACAATATTTTGAGAGGCAGGAATCAAGCCATTCTCAGGAAACAGAAACCGAGAAAACCAACAACAAAAATATAGGTTTAATCTGGGTGTGGTGGTGCATGTCTTCAGTCCACATACTCTGAACGTAGAGTCAAGTGGACCTCTGTGAGTTCTAGGCCAGTCTATCTATTCTTCATAACAAATTCCAGGTTGGCCAGAACTATATAGTGAGACCCTGTTTCAAATAAATACATCAGATGTGTATGTAAATGAATAAACAGAATGTAAGCTTACTCTAGATTAAATTAGAAATAGCATCTTAGAAATGACTTTATGAATGTAGGTTCTGTTGAGAAATATAATAATACTCAAAGAATGTTTGAATAAAAGGATGCAAATATTAGTAAGAAGGTATAGTTAGGAAAAATGAACATTTTTTTAAAAATAGAAATGGAAAGTTTATTGTTGCTACAAAGACTCAATAGAGGGATACAACTTTTACTGGACATAGATAAGGTGAACGACTATCCTCATTTGATTTGAGCTGATGCTCCAAAAGCATGTGACGTTAGTTGTCAAACTGAGTGTCCTGGCTAGTTTTCTGTCAATTTGACACAAGGAAGACTTATCTGAAAGGATGGAACTTCGATTGAGAAAATGTCCCCATAAGACCCAGGTTTAAGTAATTTTCTTAATTAGTGATTGATGGGTGGGTGGGGCCCTCGTGGGCCCTCCCTGGGCTGGAGGTTGTATAAAAAAAGCAGGCTGAGCAAAGTCATGGAAGCAAGCTAGTAAACAGTACCCTGCCATGGCCTCTGCATCAGCTCTTGCCTCCAGGTTCCTGCCCTCTTTGAGTTTCTGTCCTGGCTTTCTTTGATGAATGGTGAGGCAGAAGTGTAAGCCAAATACAGATTTTCCTCCTCAGGTTGCTTTGGTCATCGTGTTTCATCACAGTAGCAGTAACTCTAACTAAGACACTGAGAAAGTGCTGGAAAATTAGAAATGCTGGTCACCTGGAAAACAGTTGGAGCAAGAATGAGTGAACTAGAAGATGAAGCTGGTAAGTTACTATAGGATCCATCCAGAGAGATAAAGGAACACAGAATTTGAAGGAGCCATCAAAATCACTGAGGAAAAGTTGGGACACAGTGTTTCTATGGAAAGAACTCTGGATAAGAAGGTTAAATAAAATGTGGGGAGGAGGAAATACTGGAAGTTTTTAGAATTGAAGAAAACAGTTGGTTTAGAACAGGCCCATGATCATGTGTAGTCTTCTGCCTATTTTGATGTTTTATGGGTGCACAGTGATTGTTCTTTGTTGATGCCTTACCAATGGTGACTTTTATGGTATATGAGATGGTGTAGCTCAAAATGCATGCAGATCCATGTTTTAAACTGATAGTAAAAGTCCCAATATAGAGACATAGGTAAAAAACAACTTTGCATCTCTATAAACCATATTAAAGATGCTAACCCTGAAGACAAGCTCCTCAGAGAGAAAGGTAGAATTCACTACAGGAATTGACAGTCTCAAATGCACATTATGTTAGTGACAATGGTAGTCAGAAGCCATCAAAGCCATCAGAGAGGTGGCTCAGAGGGTAAAGTACTTGTTGCACATCCACAAGGACCAGAGTTCAGATCCCCAGCAACCTTGTGAGGATCAGTGTAAGAGGATGCTATGATTCTAGCACTGGGAGGTGGAGAGGAGGATCCCAGGGCTCACTGGCTAGCCAATATAGTCAAATGGGTAAGTTCTAGGTTCATTGAGAGATGTGATCTTGTTGGAGGAGGTATGACCTTGGAGGAGGTGTGGCTTTGTTGGAGGAGGTGTGGCTTTGTTGGAGGAGGTGTGGCTTTGTTGGAGGAGGTGTGGCTTTGTTGGAGGAGGTGTGGCTTTGGAAGAGAGGAGGTGGGTCATTGGGAGTGGGCTTGAAGTTTCTAAAGTCCACCCAGGATCAATGTCTCTCTCTTCCTGCTGTCTGTGGATGAGGCTTTCAGCTCCACAACCATGCATGTCTGCCTGCCTGACGCTGTGCTCCCCACCATAATGATAATAGACAAACTCTCTGTAACTGTAAGCAAGTCCCCAATTAAATGCTTTCTTTTATAAGAGTTGCTTTGGTCATGTTGTCTCTTCACAGCAATAGAACAGAGACTAAGACAGAAATTGTTAGACAGTATTCCAAAATCTGCGTGCGTGTGTGTGTGTGTGTGTGTGTGTGTGTGTGTGCGCGTGTGCGCGTGTGCGCGCGCGCGTGTGTGTAAGAAGATACAAGATACAGGAGCCTAGAGTAGAAGCCTATGATATAAAAGACTGATAAATATTTGGTTTTTATGAACTGCATAGAGTCAGAAGTCTCACCTGTGTGGGGAATGGGCTTCTGTATGACACAGGACAAAGAGGACAGGAATGAAATCACTAATGCAGCAGGTGTGTTATCACATACAAATCTCATACTTGTGAGGCAGAGGCAGGTAGGGTTTTGTAAGGACAAGGCCAGCCTAATATGTATTCTATATGTATATGTACATATGTATACATACTACATATATGTATATTTTACACATATAATATGTACATACATAGATAGACTTATATATACACATATATACACACACATATACATAGATACATATATACTTATATATGTACCATATATACACATATATACTGTATATAATACATATATAATACTATACATACATACATACACACACATATATATTTAAAATTACTTAGCTACCCATATGAAAACATATTAGATGCCCATCTCACGTAACAAATGTAAACAAAATCCTGACTCTTAAAGATTTAGATGTCCATATTAAATCTTAAGAAAAAACATATTCAAGGAAAAACTAAGAAATGGCTTTAATACTTAGTGGTAAGGAAGAACTTATTTAAAATCACATCAAAACTAGAAATGGTAACAAATTTCTGTAAAATTTGACGGCATTAAAAATGTACATGCTTGGCCAGCGAGCTGGCTCAGCGAGCAAATGTACTTGTTGACAAGCCTGACTACCTGAGGTTGACCTCTGGGAGCCACAAGGTAAAAGGAGAGAACCAATTTCCATACATTTGCCCTCTGAACTGCACATGCGTGCTGTGGTATGTGTGACCCCTCCCCTCCAGGCACACATAAGTAAATAAGCATAAATTAAAATATTTTAAAACATCTGTATAAGCAGGAAGCCAGCTATTGAGAGAATAAACTTTGCAAAGCATCTATCTGACAGGAGATTAGAGTCTGAAGTAGATAAGAAAGCTCAACAAACCAGCCCAAAAAGAGAGTGTGTAAAGGCAGAGCAAAAGAATGTATAGGCCTGCACAGAGTTTGAAAATTTGGAAATTGAAAATCATGTCAAGAAATGAAGCACCAGGGAATCAATGAATTGATCGTAATTGGACTCTACAGCAGTTCAGTGGGCGGGCCCACTGCCTCTATGTGATGACTTCATATTAAAAACATAACAATATACAGTAAAAGAGAGAAAACTCTAGAAGCTATTGAAAACCTAAACAGCATTACATTAAATATGCTAAATAGACATTAGATGCTATTTTTTAAGTACCCACAGATGAAATGAAAGTATAAAAACATGGTTACGAAGGCCAAATGCTACTTTTGAAACATGCACGCCTCTGCAGAGGGAAGGAGAGACAGAACCAAAAGGGGACAAAAAGCAGAATTTAATTATTTCCACTTATTAAGGAGGTGTTGAAGTGCTAATATATATTGAGTATAGCAGGTGAGAAAGGGAATGCTTGTTATATTATTAAACTAAGTTCATAATTTATATTTATCTATTTTTGAGATAGAGTCTCAGTATGGGGCCCCAGGATGCCTCTAACTTATGCTCTCCCTAGTTCTACACCCAATTACTGGGATTATAGACATGGACTACTATATTTTATGATGTTATATTTAACAGGAGGACACGGAAGAAACAAAGGTCAGATAGGATGCACATTCAAGCACTAGGGAAGTGATATTGCAATTACCAAACCAAGAACTAGAGGACCACACCCATTCACTTCACAACAAATTCAGTGTGTCTCAGCCTGTGCTTCTAGCCTGTTCTTCCAGAGGCGGCCCTTGGTTCATGCTATACACACTGGCAAAAGATGAATGAAGGATGTCACTCATAAATGTTCATCCTTGGCTTAAAACTTGCACGGTGTTGCACAGGAATCTTTAATTTTTTCAAATCCTTGGATTCCTGTGAAATGCAGGGAACTTGGAGTGCAATCCTCATGGAAAACTTTTCTAACTCTGATCGCCTTGGAACGCCATCTTCCAACCGGGTCTCCATTACAGTCCCTCGGCTTACGTGCTGGGCTGTTTTAGGAGCCATTCTAAACCTCAGAACCTGTATACTTATTCTTTAATTTGGTCATATCCAAAATTGGGGTGTGTGTGTGGGGTATTTTGAGGAATGGGAGAAAAATGGTGATATTTAAGCATTAAATCAAGATCAAGGATATCCATAGAGGGTACACATCAGTCTAGAAGGAGCTCCACTCAAAACATGAATCAGCACCCAGCACCCAGGCCTTACACAGAAGTCTACAGAGACTCTTTTGGTGCACAACAATAAAATCAATTTCTATGTCCTTAAAACATCCATTTGCAGATAGCCTAGCAGTAATTCTCAACCTGTATATATAAGGGATATAAGATATCCCTTGTATCCACGATGTATGTTACGATTCATAACAGTAACAAAATTGCATTTATGAAGTAGCAATGAAATAATTTTATGCTTGAGGAATCATCACAGCATGAGGAACTGCATTAAAGGGCCACAGTGTTAGAGAGATTGAGAACCACTGCACACAAGCATGGTATTAGGAGTAGGGCCTTTAGGAGATCTTTGTGCATGATGGCTCCATCCTCATGCTCATGAAAGAGGCCAAGTGATCTTGTTTGCCTCTTCTACCACAGGAGCACAGAGTAGGAAGTCTATAGTCTGACAACCCGGATGGGGGCTCTCACCAGAACCCTGTTATACTTATACCTTGATCTTGGACTTTACAACCTTCTGAATTATGAGGTAGACATTTCTGTTGTTTATAGCCATGTAGTTAAGGCATTTCATTAAGGTAGTCCAAATAAATTGGACAGCCTTCAAGACCCAGGAATCATGTGACTTTGGCCTATTCCCTAACCACAGCTTGTCACTCTCCCTTTCTTTCTTTCTTTCTTTCTTTCTTTTCTTTCTTTCTTTCTTTCTTTCTTTCTTTCTTTCTTTCTTTCTTTCTTTCTTTCTTTCTTTCTTCTCACTAATACGGTCTTTGAGACCCAAGCTGACTCCTGCTTTGTATTTTTTTTCATCTATTGTTTCTTCAACTGGAAATTTTTAGCCTGCTTTCCCATGCCAAGTTCTTTTCACTAGGCTCCACCTCAGTTTCCATGTCACTGGTTTTGGGAGGGCCATGGAGCTTTAGAAGCTGCCGCAAGGGTTTCAGGGTGTAGGCAGAGTGAAGAACCAGCTCTGTCTTAAACCTCCACTCAGTCTCTTCAGATTCTGTCTAAAGAGACCATTTCCCTCTGTTTTCTAATTCAGCTCCTTGATTATTTCCCTTAGGGATTAGGGTGCGGTATGTTGCCCATTTGTTGTCTTGGTGATTGTTCACTTCCAAAGGTCAATTGCTCGATAAGCATGGTCTAGTGGGTTCCTCAGTTGCAGCAGGAAGATAATCAGAAGTGCAAATTCTCAGGCCCCAGTCTTACCTTTCCTGGGGATCTTGAGGGTCTGAGAACCAATAAGTGAACAGAGGCTTTGCGGAAAAGACCCATCTGTGCTGTTCACATGTTGTCTGCTGGGCTAGCAGAGCCCATATGTGGAGAAATGGCCTAGCAAATCTTTGATAGGTGGATGAGCGCTAACACACCTCAAGCATGTTTCATGTGTTAAAGTTCATGTGTAGACAGAGGCAAAATGCAAAGAGTAAAACATGTCAAGGACCCCAATTACAACCTTTACTTCATTTCTCAAACTCTTCAAAATTTATGTATAAAATATCTTTCTGCACACTTATGAGCACTTGAAAAACACTGTACATTATCAGAATAGTTCATTCTCTGTTTTCCAGTAGATTTTATAAACTGGACTCCCTAAAAGTACTTCTCATGTGAAAAGGTATCATCCTGTTATTTCTGTTTAGAACAGTAAAATTACCTACTCTGTGCAAGGCCAGATGATAGATCCACTGTCTTCATCCTTTCCTTCTTAAATTCCAGAATATTACGAGGGACAACATCAGAGACTGGTTAGGCTAGATCTGTAGCTTTACAGAGCTGCTCTAGAGGATTTGGGTCAAGATCCCTTATGAAGAAATGAGGAAACTGAGCCTGGATCCCAGTGCCCGTTGCTCAGTGGGGCATGAGCTCAGCACTGTGAGTCTGTAGAGCTCAGCCATCTGGAAATCTCATATATTCGCCCTTATAGCACAAAGTGCTTATGTGCTTTATCCACAAATCTCTCAGTTTCTTTACCGGTAAGTTGTCAATAGAAAGCATATTTTCTAGGAACCACTTGGGTTATCATATGTGGTGAGAGAGCAAAGAGCTTGGGAGAGGGGAGTGATGAGGATGGGGGTACTTAATCAGTTCATCTCTGCCTTGAATTCTGGGGGCAAAAGAACACAAAGCCAGGAACCTACCCTTTCAGGATCCCATCCCAGGGACACCTGAAATACTTTCCTAGAGTTCATACTCTGAAAACAGAAGGTTTTCATGGCAGTCACTACAGAAGCAGGTGTGGCTACTGATTCCTGTTTGGATAAGAAGGATTATCTTTGTGAAGAACTCCCTGCATCTCCAAGAGATAGTCCTAGGCTTTTATTTCTCATGCAATTGCTTTCTAGAATGTCACAAAATCTAGAAAGACCCAGGCTTTGAGAACAGACAGACTTGTGTTCAGATCCTAATTCCAATATTTAATAGCTGTATTACATACCAGTAACCCACTTCCTCTAACTAGTCCCCACCTCCTGAAGGGACAACAACTGCCCAGAAACACTCTATGAGTCCTAGCCTGGAAGATTTGAATATGGGAGGCATTTTCAGTCTAACCCATAATACTGTCAGTAAGCATTTTATAGCTAAGTGAACTAAGTCTCAGAAAGAGAGTAGGTAACCTGCCGGGGGGTAAGGCCTAGCCGGAGGAAGTGGGTTACTGGTGTGTGTGGGTAGGTCTTATTGGTTATACACCAGCCCCAATTCCAGCCAGAGAGCTTTTGCTTCCTGCTCTACTGAGATCTGAGCAACAGCCTCACACCTCTGTTGCCAGGGAAAAGAGCTAGTCCTACCATCAAACCTTCCCTACCATAATGGGCTACATCTCCTTAAACAGTGGTCCAAAATAAGGCCTACTCCCCTTAAGTTGTTTCTTAGCACAGCGACAAGGACAACAACTAATGCAGGCAGCTGGTGTCTCTAAGAGTTATTATACAATTTAATAACCATGTCTCTGGCTCACTAGTGTTAACTGCCAATGTCACTCCTCCTTGGGACTCCAGAGTGTTTCTATCTTCTTCGGAAAGCATGTATTGGGGATTGGAAGGAAAGAATGCAGCTCTCCCTAGTGTCTGGCATGTGTTTGTGCCTTGATAGCTGCTTTATAATTACACTCTTCTGTGCTCATCAGCACAGTAGGAAAATTGCCTCCAGTGCCGGCATCACTAGATGGAGAAACAAACCTGGAGCTTAAGAGGCTTATGAAAAGGCATAAGAGTAGTAAGTAAAGTTAACCTATTAGGAGTGGTAAATACAGATATATCTATCTATACCAATCTGTATATATGATGTTATCTTTCAAGGAGAAAGTTAGAGTCTTCCTGTTGTAGTCTGTCAAAGATAATGCGGGGGAGAGATAAAGTATGATCTTGATAATCTACAGATAGGTGTGTGTATGTACAAAGGTAGGCACGCACATACCATGTGCCTACCTTTGGAGGGGTGTTACTTATGCTGCTCTCAAAAGGCAAACTTTAGATGTATCTTCAAGAAGAGAATTAGTATTGGGAGACTTAATTAAATGTGTCGGTCTTTTGCCACTTCGTCATTTTATGAAAATTTGGTCAATGGAAAATCTTCAATGCTATAATGATCTTTCCTATATCGCAGTAAGGAAAAGGGGGAAATGAAATAAACTAACTGAAATGTCTAATTGTCCTATCCTAGAGGAAGAGAGAGGGAAATAGAAATAAGACAAAAAAACCCTCAGAAATCCCAATCATATGAAAATGATTAAGATAAATTATTGATACCACATAATTGTTTAAAATGTTCCATCACTAAAATGTCCATCACTAAAAATGACATTATAATTTAGATGTTAGCCATTATTTTAAATTAAAATAGAATGAGGAATAGCTTTATCCATTATAATAACACAGAAAATTATACTTATAAAATATGTATTTAGACTGATGAAATTCTAGAAGAATAGATACAAATTTACAGACTGTCCCTTTGGACTATAGACTTCTTTATTGCTTCATTTTTATAGATCTATATTTCCAAGAAGCTCTTGAGCTAAGATGTGTTACTTCTACAGTAAGAAAATAACAGTTCTGATGAAAGAGTTAGTCACTTACATTTCTTTTCTTCTCCCTAATTGTCACATTGTTGTTTCCCTTTAGAAATCGTACCCTGTAAGGCTCTGTAAACCATAGTTCCCTCCTTTAGTTTTGAGGGAAGTATCAGTAACTAAGTCAAACTGTTTCTAAGAACCCTGAACCCCAAAGGCTTGGTGTGAGGAGATTGCAGGATTGGTGACACCTCAGACATAGCTGGGAGAGCTGTGTGGCTCCATTTCTTCAGCTGCTGTGAATTCTCCTTCCCTATGACTCTGCAACTCTCCCCTGTCTCTCTTCCTGCTCACTCTTTCCTCCGGTGCAGGGTTATACTCTCTGACCTCTACACTTTCTTAATCCTGCTTCCAACAGTTCTGGAGGAACCCTTTGCTCTCCCCATTACTGTGGGCATTGTAGTCTTAGATGCTGTCTTCTCAGTGGACACCACCAAAGGAGGTGACTGTCTCTCTGTATCAAGAGAAGGGCTGGCACATTCCCAGTCCTTGGTGGGTGGTGGGTGGCATGCAGAGATAGTTATGAGATTAAAAAATGGCTCTCTTCCTGAATCAGGGAGCAAAATCTCACACAGTTCAGGGGAGTTAATTCTTCATAGGTAAATGATGTAAAAACTGTGGAGCAGAACATTAGTGTAGCTCGGTGACATTATAGGTTAAGCTAGTTTTTGTGGTACACCTGGGAACCCACTCACTATTTTAATGTCCTCCAAATAATGACTTTCAATTAACTTTGGGAACACAGCCTATTCCTAAGGTTTCGATTACTTGAGTTTTGTTTTCTTTGCTTAATTAAAATAGTAAAATGCATTTTCAAACAACATAACTCCTTTTCCAAAACCCCATGCTGTCAACCTCTCAGTTGCAAAGCTGCCCAACACGCATCACTGGAATCTTTGTTGGAGACCTAAAGTGCTCACCCAGGAGCCGTGACTATAGCACTACTCTGTCACGCAACCCTGTTCAGTGTCAAAGACAAAGAATTCAACTTTTCTTTCTGTGAGGCAGACCTCCCTTCTGACATTGAGACTCTGAAAAGGGAACTTCCAAAGCCTCGATCTCAAAGGGCAGAATAGACACAGCAGCTTCCTCAACACAAGGACAGCAGTGGGCAAGTGCCAATTCCAGAGGCAGTGAGAGGGCATGAGCCCCCTCTTCCCCAGTACAGAAGATCAGCATGTTTGCCTGGAGATCAGAGAGTCATAAAATCTGTGACTTACCATGTTTATTGGAAAGAGCCGATATGCCTTGCACTCTGTGACCCTGCAGATGCTGTGACTCCGGCAGTGAATGTGCAAGTTAGCTGTGAAGAGCCTACTTCCTTTTCTGAGCAGTGTGGTCTAACCAGCCTTCACACATTGATATGGAAGGGCCCTATTTGCATTTTATCTCAGTCCAGGAACATTGTATGACTGGCCTTGTTTCTTTTGGTTATAGTTGATAATACAAGAAAAGGGATAGATGAAGCTTTGAGGTCTGAAAGATTAATACCAAATTGAAAAATTATCTAAATACTAAATTTCCAGTGTTATTAATCTGATTTTATTTAAAAGCTTCTATTTTTGGATATATGTGAATGCAAATATCAGTTTATCATTTGACTACATCTATCTATGTATCTATATATATTATGTATCTATCTATCATTATATATCCCTATCAATCAACTATCTATCCATATCTATCAATCTATTATCCATCCATTCATCCATCCATCCATCCATCCATCATCCATCCATCCATCCATCATCCATCTATCCATGAAGGACCCACACTAAAATGTTAGTAGTGATTGCCTTGACTAGAGGTACAACAAGTATTCTTGTTTTGTTCTACACTCTTGATTCCAAGGTTTCAAACCCAAATACATACTACTTGAGTGAAAAATAACTATAAAATTAAAAAAAAGATCCTGAGCATTTAATGGTCAACTTTAATATATTAGAACCCATGCCCTTGAATTTAAGTGGCAGAAATAGTCATTAAGCTTATCGCAGAATGCCATTCATTTCATTCAGAAAACACTGAATGTGATCTAAGTGACCTCTTTGCTAATTGTGCAGTATTGATTGTTAGTGTCAACTGCTTCCATTGCTCACACTGCTAAATTGATATATTCTGAACTAGATATAGTTCATGGGATTGCATTTCATTCTCAGATCTCATGTTCTCCAATCAGCCACTCTAAATATATCCTCATACGTATTTAGCTCATTTATTTTGAGTGTAGAGTTTGCTATTAAAGTGAGTTTAAGGGCAAAGGTCATTTTTGGTTCAGCAGCATAGAAAACCAGCTGAATCCTGAGCTCTGGGATACAGGGTTCTAGCTCTTTAGCACTGGGTGACCAAGTTTCTAAACTGGACACAGAGCTAACTTTAGTCACTCTCATGTCCATAGAAAATGAAAAAGCCTTACAGAGAAAATATGTTCCCTATTTCTTAAAATTATTTGTAAGAACCAGTGATTAGAAGCAGAGATAGCATCGTGTTGAAGCAAGGGAGCAAGGCGTGACTGTGAGGCTACGTCAAGGGATAGAATGGAGTCTGGTGATTACCCTCCCATCTTTAGGCATTATAAAAAGGGGTGGAGCTTAAGGTGTAGTCCTAATCTAGGAGAGTCATCAGCAACTGGTCTCTGATATCCAATAAACAACTCATGAATTTGGGAGGATGCTCAGGACAAAGTAGAGTTGTGGAAAGCAGGCTTTTAGACTTGACACGTTTGGATACAGAGGCATTGGGATAGAACCATCAGAAGTCATCTGTTGGAATGGAGATTATTACAGTACAGGTACTGGTTGGAGTTGAAAACAGTAGTCCACAGCTAGGCTGTACACCAAACCCAGGCAGGAAGCTTTTAAAACACACCACAATGCAAACTTCACCTCAGCCTCTAAACCAGGCTCTCTTGGGTTGAAACCTGAACATCAGGACTTGTTTAAATCTCCCAGGTGAGTCCAAAGCTTTCGGAGGAATTTTTACCACAAGCTATAGGATGTCTTATTCTTAGCCCACCATTCCCTTCATAGCCCAGACTGAATAAAACTTATGTGGTAATCAGGAATTTAGCAATAACTTGTTAAACATTTAGCCAGCGAGACAAGCACTGTCACTTGTTATGTGACTTCCATTTGAACCTGTGCTTATCTCTAAATGCAGGCTGAGGGCCGTTTCTGTTGCTACTGAAGTTTTAAGACACTTTGGCTAAGACAGGAAAGGCAAAGGGTTGTGTTTCCCGACTCTAAAAATCTAATATGTTTCTATTTTTATTTTTTGGAACTTTAGGAGATAGGTGAAGCATCATAGCTTGCAATGATGAGAAACACAGGGAGCGTATTTCCTGTGAAGTTAGTTAGATCCGTCAGACCCTGAGTGATATGATAAGGCAGGAAACACACGAAGGCACCACAGATGTGTGCCATCTTCAAAATGGCGATCATCTTCAAAAGACATAGTTGCATTTTCAAACAACAAAGTTGCATTTCAGCCTGGGCTCTAAAAGCTCCCTTCTTCTGACAGGAAAGAGTCATCAGGGAATGCAAAGTGTGGATAATTCTTCAAACCATGGGATACATGCTCCCCTTCCGATTTGCATTGCAGGAAATAATTTTTTTCTCAGGCAAAGGAGAAATGAGCCTGCCGCTCCTGTGATCACTATAGTAAACACATGGAAATGGTGAGACCTAGGCATACTGGGCTGTGAAAAGAAACCAAATGAATGTAAAAGAAAAAAAAAGTCAGTTTACAAGTAGAGGAAGGGGAAGCAGTGACAAAATTTAAGAAACACTAATGGTTATGTTTTCAAAACACGCTTAATGTTCCATCAATTATATCATCAAAGGAGCATGGTGCACAACACTTACAGGCCTGGATGGAAGATCTGAGAGGGCAGAGAGAGCATAGGATGGCGAGTGTCTCCTCCTCCTGGAAATCTCCTCAGATATTCCCCTCCCTTTCTCCGGATTCTTGCTGCTATGCCCCAGATGATACTTTTTCAGTGTATTTCTTTTATGGCTCTCCAATGAGGTCACATGGGTTGGCTTAAGCTACCCACCAGATTCTACCTCCTTCAGCGAGAATTAATCTTCACACATCACCCTACCCCCACCCCCAGATCATAAATTAGTTTCTTAAAAAGACCTGTTTGGCCTCATAGGTTCTTTTTTGAATCTGATTAAGAGAGCATATGGCTTTGTATGTTAATACTGCTGCGTATGCCACCCCACAAAGCCCATTGTGGGGGATTGCTCAGCTGAAACAGAACCATACACGAGAGGGTTGTACTGCTGCTCTGTGATGCGGAATCAAAATCAGGCTTGGTTAGTGACCTGACTCCCCACCCCCACTCTCACCCCCACCCCACCAGCAAGGTCAGCTAAAACCCTTATTGTATAAGCTTCTGTCTTTTGATTTACATGCATTTGGACTGTGCCAGCAAAGGGTAACTCAGAGTCCAGAAGCAGATTCCTAGGAGTTCAAGGATATCTAAGACTATTGCTTGGGCAGATATGGAACAGCCAGGAAGAGGGAAAACCAGAAACATGTGGTTAAGGAAGTTGAGTAAAGAAGAGTAGGCACTTCCTTAATTAGGCCTGCTCTCTTTTACTTTTTGTTTTAAAATATGAGTCTGGTTTTTGTTGTTATTTTACCCTTTCTTTCTATGTTTTAGGAAAGCAAATTGTATTTTAGAACATCAAGAACCTGGGAACTGGAGACATAGCTGAGCAGGTAAAAGTGACTGTTGCTTTTTCAGACAACCTGAGATTGGTTTCCAGCACCCATGGACGGTGACTTACACACCTATAACTAGGTCTCCAGGGAACTCTGGAGCATTTGACCTCCACGGACACTTACATCTATGTGCTCCCGCATCACACACATTTATAGTTGAAAATAATCAAGATAAAGCTGTTCAGGGACTGGAGAGATGGGTCAGCAGTGAAGGCAGTTGTTGCTTTTGTAGAGGACCTGGGCCCAGCCTCCGCATGGCTACTCACAACCGTCAGTATCTCCAGTTCCAGGGGATCTGGTTCCTCTTCTGATCACCCAGGGCACCCAGCAGGCATGCGGTATGCAGACTTACATGCAGACAAAACACTTATGTGCATAACATTAAAGAATAAGTCTAAAAACCATCTATTAAAACACCAAGGATCTGGAAGAAAGGATTTTATTGGCTTTTAGTGACAAATGAACTCACCCTTTGGTCAAAGGAGAGTTCTTAATATGTTTCAATTGGAAGAGAAAGTTCTGTTTAACTGCAGAAGGGCAAGGAACAGTTGTTTCTCCTGTGTGAACCCAGGTGACTGTTTACTAAGCAGGAGTATGGAAAAGCAACCCAGATTCTAAATAGACTTTCATCATCCCAACTGACACGATGAGCAAAAAGACAAAGGCCATTAGTTTCTTAAAAAGACCGTTTGGGCTCATAGGTTCTTTTTAGAATCCCATATTCTGTGGTTTTACTGTTGGGTTTCTAACTCATGTCTTACCCTTTCCTTAGGTATTTGGGGACTTGAATCTCTGTGGGTCTGTTGTGTCCTTTGTTTCTTACTTCTTGGGTCCATGCCTATTCTTCTCAGAAGCACAACCTAAGAGCAATCTCTTTGTCATATTTTTGCATCCTTTACCCAGTTGAACAAATGAACTGAGACACACACCTTTGGCGGCGAGGACTCTATCTTTGCTGATTGGAAAGTGATAACTCATGCTTCAGTGGACAGAAGAGGGAAAAGATCCCACATGAAGAAAGTAGATCTTTGCGTTGTCTTCTTCTGTCCTCCCTTCTCTCTGTTCCCTCCACCCTTCTTCCTCTCCTCTCTCTCCCCTTTTTCCTCCAGTGTCTTTCTTCCTAAGTTTCTTTGCCGACAGGAAGGATTTATCCACAGGAATTAGAAAATAAATAGCTGTGCCTTATGATTTTACAGACCATAAGAGGGGGTATATTTATTTCTTAGTCTTTTATTAAAATTCAGAAACAGGAATCATTTTCTTTCAATATAGTAAAGACGTAAAATAGTATTTTGCTTCAATATAGTAAAATAGTAAAATTCTCTAGATTTACCCTTTTTCTTAAGACATTCTCCCAGTTTTGTTCCATATACACTCTCTGTACCTCAGGCTCATCCCATTTCCCATTTGTATTCGATGTGGGAGCCACAAGGCAGGAAGTTTCTCTGCATACAGCTGCTAATAACTTACCCATACATAGGTAGAGCCAGCTGCTAATCTTCCTGGTGGTCAGAAGGGGAATGGTTCTGTAATTAATTATGTGATGCATTTTGGAAGGCAGCTATGCTTACCTCTACACCACAGTGTATTCTGTTTAAAAATATTTTATTATTTTATGGTATGACAGTTTTGCCTGCGTGCATGTCCATGTACTATGTGTGGTCAGTGCCCACAGAATGCAGAAAAGGGCATTGAAACCCTATACCTGGAGTTACAAATATGTATGAACTGCCACGTGAGTGCTAGGAGTCCAACCCCGTTCCCCTGGATAGGAAGACATGTTCTTAGTTACTAAGCCACTTTCTTTAGCCCATGATAGGGTTGTTTTGGAAGTCCATGTTTTTTACAAGGAAAACCTATAACGTGGTCTTTGAAACTCAATTTATTAGAACCTGATTTTCAAGCAATTAAACTGTCATTTGACTGTCTTTTCTTTAGTCTATTCTGGGTTAACTTTAGTAAGCTATCACATGTTTGGGAAAATTTATTAAATCAATGAATGATACTAGAAAGATTTGAAATCTCCTGTAAAAGGATGGCTGGAGCCTGATATCATATCTGATAAGACTGAAATATACTAAAGACCTAAATATTAGAACTAATTTACTTATAAAACACTTAGGGAAAAAAAAACTCCTGGGGAAGTGTGATAACACTGGCTTTTAGGTCTCATAATTTCTTGGATATGGCATCAATATCTCTGTAGACAAAAGAAAAAATGTATAAAATGGACTTCATTTTATATATTAGAGGCTTTTTGTCCATCAGAGGACACTGCTAAGAGATTTAAAAGAGAACCCAGACTGGGAGTAACATTTGTAAATCAAATACCTGACAAGGGATTAGTATCCATAATATATAAGTAAACAACACAACAAAGTACCTGATTCAAAATAGGCACAGGAGTTGAATGCATTTTTGTCCAATAATGGACATGAAAGATGTTCAATGTCACTAATATTAGGAAAATTCATATTAATACCACCTGGAGATAATGCTTTATACTCATGGGATGTCTATTATTTAAAAAGTGCAAAAGGAACCAAGTATTGGTAAGATAGTGAGAAATTGAAACAGGTGTTACCAAGACTATAAAATGAATTTTTTTTCATTTCACATTTACATTATTACCAAGACTGTAAACTACATTTGTGGTCGAAAAGACTATATGTTTCTCAATCAATGTATGATCTAGCAACAATACTTCTTCTGGATGTATACAGAGGGATTGTTTGTTCTTTTAGGTTTTGGAGACAGGCCCCACACTCATTACATAGGCTGAAGACGACCTTGCATTCTAATCCTCCTGCCTCTAGTCCCTACTCTTGATTTGGTAGTGCATGTCACCACACCTGGTTTTATGAAGTGCGCGACTGGACTCAGGGTCTCATTCGTGCTAGGCAAGCCTTCACCAAATAACTATATCCTAGCCCCTAAGAGTGCAGTTAAAAGCAGAGGCTTAATGAGATAATTAATGCATTCAATTCCAGGGGAATATTGTTCAAATGTGAAAGCAATCCAGGTGTCCATCATGAAGGAGAAATAAGGTGTATGGGCATCATATTATCTTACCTAAAATACAATCATGAGGCATAGTGTTGTGACACAGCACTTAGGAGGTAAAGGCAGTGGGGGAGGGGGTCAAGTCAGATCAGGAATTCAAGGTAAGCACTGGCTACATGAGATTGTCAAAAAAACAAAGTAAAGTGGTAATGTACTGACATATGCTACAGCAGAGAGGAACTTTGATGCATTATGCTAAGTGAAATAAGCCACAACACAAAAGAACAAATGTTCTGTTGTCCCATTCACAGGTGATGCCTAACATAGGCAAATTCCTAGAAACAGAAAATAGAAGAGTGGGAACCAGAATGAAGACTAGAGTCATTGCTTAACAGGTCCAGGGCTTCCGTTTGAGTTGAAAAACAAACAAACAAACAAAAAACAAAGTTCAGGGGATGTTGGATATTGGTGTAAATGTACTTAATGCCATTGAACTGAACATTACAAATACTTAAATAAATAAAAAAAATTTGTTACCTCATATAGAAAATCTTTTTTGTTTTTAGACAAAATCTCTGAATGTAGCCCAAGCTGCCCTCAAATGTGTGTTCCCTCTTTCTATCATCCTTTTTAGGACTGCAGACATGTGTCACCACGCACAGTCAAAAGAGTAAACTGAATGCTATCTGTATTTGACCAAGATAATATTTTTAAACAAACAGACAAACAACTATTTGTTTATGAATGCTTGCTTGCCCCAAATTCATGAACCTAATGAGACCTAATCCTGACTGTGAAGGTCCTGAGAAGTGGGAATGCTGGGAGATGGTGAAGTCATGAGAGCAGAGTCTTTGTGAGATGGATTAGAAGCATCACAAATGGGGCTGAGGAAGCTTACTTCCTCCTTCCATCATCTGAGGACACAGCGGGAAGAGGCCACCTGTGAGGTACAGCTCACTTTCACCAGCTTTGGGATCTGCTGGTATCTCCATCTTGTCATAAGCCTCTACACAGGCGAGAAACACATCTCTGTTGCTATAAGCTATTGTTTAGCATTTGTTGTTATAGTAGCCGAAAAGATACTAAGACAGTCTTCAAAGCAACAACAACAATAACAACAAATGTCACCAAACCTGTTGACTAGACCAAAGTTCCTAAGGTGTTCTGCCATGTACTATTTTTCACAGTTTTCAGATTTGAATCTTCCGTTTGTCTATTGCTACAGATGCTACATTTATAAGGATTTTTGACTAATAGCCTTGCATGATGACAATTGTAATCGTTACTGTTGACTGCCTTTCTATGAGGTGTAAAGTTCTTAAGTGCGTGACCTCAGTGAATCTGCACATCAGTTCTATGAAGGATGTATTATTATCGTTGAGCATATTTAGGGTTTAGGCATATTCAGTAACTTGTCCATTGTTAAATAGCCACACTATTGCTTCTCTTAGGGCATGTTGCTGTTCTTAGCATGATAGTATGTACATGGTATAAGATTAGGGTGGAGGGAAAAGGAGAAGTGGAGAAATGTCAACTCTCTTGTGAACTATGTGCATATGAAAAAATTTCATTAAAAAATTTAAACATGTGTTTGACCTACCATTTTAGGTTCTGTCTCATAAGTAACTGTTTAGGACACACTCAGGAGCTGCTGTTGTTGGGTTCCCTGTAGTTAAATGGCTGTGGGGGACAGACAACAGTATGAGGTTGGGTGAAGGTATTTTCCCAAACCCAAATAGATATATATTAAGAGTAAACAGGTTTCTTTTAATTGTCAGTGATAAGAAATGAATAAGCAGCCCACGTGTGAAAAGGGCAATGTGTAACAACCCAGAAGGTTCTGGCCCTTCTTCAGCCCACCAAGACCCAGGAAACACGGTTACTCATCTAATTATCTGAATCCTTTTGATAATGGCCTCTTTCGATAGTCATTCCGTGTGAGGTTTTTAATGTGCTGTATGAACTTCAGAGGGTGATTATCCTCACATACATCCCAGAATGATGGTGTACCTCTTCCGAGGGCATGTGGGATGAGGCAGCCACACTGCACTCACTTCGGACAAAGGTACACCTGGTTTTCCCAAACAGACCAGTACATAGAATGCCTCTTGCTGGTCATTACCACTTTCCTATCTAGCTGTCCTCTCTCCCTTAGCGTTAGAGACTTTCTGCTTTGCACTGTTGGGTTGTATGTGATGATGTCTCAAGAGTGCACCCTGCTGGAAAGTACTTTGACAGATAGACAGTCCACATTTGAATTTGAAGTTAGAGGACTGAACCATCAATTATGAACCTGGGGATGAGTGTGCAGCTCAGCAGCAGGACACTTGCTGAGTATATAGATTGCTCTAGGAGAGAGAGAGGAGAGAGAGAGAGAGAGAGAGAGAGAGAGAGAGGAGGGGGGGGAGAGGGAGAAGAAGAGGGGGGAAGAGGAGGAAGCACCACAGGAATGATTATGACTATGGCTGTGACTATGCCTAACTGTGACAGAATGTAACATCTCTATGGTACCTCCATCCTTCTGCACTATGATAAATGATACAATGTAGGATCGATCAGGTTCTTTTTTGTTGACATTGAGAGTGTTAGGAGGCTCTACCGGGGGTTCCGTTTGAGTTAAAAACAAACAAACAAACAAAAAACAAAGTTTAGGGGGTTTGGATTTGGGGTTAAAATTTCTTAAGCCCTTGAACGAACATTTCAAAAACTTAAAATAAAAAAAAATTTGTTACCCTAAAAAAATCTTTTTTGTTTTTTGAAAAATCCTAATTTCCCCAAGCGCCCCCAAAGGGTTTTCCCTTTCTTCATCCTTTTTTTGGGCAGACATGTTCACCCCCACAGTCAAAAAGTAAACAAAAAGCTACTTTTTGACCAAGATAATATTTTTAAAACAAACAGACAACAACTATTTTTATGAAAGCTTGCTTGCCCCCAAATTTTAGAACCTAATGAGACCTAATCCTGACTGTGAAGGTCCTGAGAAGTGGGAATGCTGGGAGAGGTGAAGTCATGAGAGCAGAGTCCTTTGGAGATGGATTAGAAGCATCACAAATGGGGCTGAGGAAGCTTACTTCCTCCTTCCATCATCTGAGGACACAGGCGGGAAGAGGCCACCTGTGAGGTACAGCTCACTTTCACCAGCTTTGGGGGTCTGCTGGTATCTCCATCTTGTCATAAGCCTCTACACAGGCGAGAAACACATCTCTGTTTGCTATAAGCTATTGTTAGCATTTTTGTATAGTAGCAAAAAGATACTAAGACAGTTTCAAAGCAACAACAACAACAATAACAACAAATGTCACCAAACCTGTTGTCTAGACCAAAAGTTCCTAAGGTGTTCTGCCATGTACTATTTTTCACAGTTTTCAGTTTGAATCTTTCGTTTGTCTATTGCTACAGATGCTACTTTATAAGGTTTTTGACTAATAGCCTTGCATGATGAACAATTTTTAATCGTTACTGTTTTACTGCCTTTCTATGAGGTGTAAAGTTCTAAGTGCGTGACCTCAGTGAATCTGCCATCAGTTCTATGAAGGATGTATTATTATCGTTGAGCATATTTAGGGTTTAGGCATATTCATAACTTGTCCATTGTTAAATAGCCACACTATTGCTTCTCTTAGGGCATGTTTGCTGTTCTTAGCATGATAGTATGTACATGGTATAAGATTAGGGTGGAGGGAAAAGGAGAAGTGGAGAAATGAGTCAACTCTCTGTGAACTATGTGCATATAGAAAAATTTCATTAAAAAATTTAAACATGTGTTTGACCTACCATTTTAGGTCTGTCTCATAAGTAACTGTTTAGGACACACTCAGGAGCTGCGTTGTTGGTTCCCTGTAGTTAAATGGCTGTGGGGCCAGACAACAGTATGAGGTTGGGTGAAGGTATTTTCCCAACCCAAATAATATATATTAAGAGTAAACAGGTTTCTTTAATTGTCAGTGATAAGAAATGAATAAGCAGCCCACGTGTGAAAAGGGCAATGTGTAACAACCCAGAAGGTTCTGGCCCTTCTTCAGCCCACCAAGACCCAGGAAACACGTTACTCATCTAATTTATCTGAATCCTTTTGATAATGGCCTCTTTCGATAGTCATTCCGTGTGAGTGTTTTTAATGTTGCTGTATGAACTTCAGAGGGTGATTATCCTCACATACATCCCAGAATGATGGTGTACCTCTTCCGAGGGCATGTGGGATGAGGCAGCCACACTGCACTCACTTCACGGACAAAGGTACACCTGGTTTTCCCAAACAGACCAGTACATAGAATGCCTCTTGCTGGTCATTACCACCTTTCCTATCTAGCTGTCCTCTCTCCTTAGCGTTAGAGACTTTCTGCTTTGCACTGTTGGTTGTATGTGATGATGTCTCAAGAGTGCACCCTGCTGGAAAGTACTTTGACAGATAGACAGTCCACATTTGAATTTGAAGTTAGAGGACTGAACCATCAATTATGAACCTGGGGATGAGTGTGCAGCTCAGCAGCAGGACACTTGCTTGAGTATATAGATTGCTCTAGGAGAGAGAGAGAGGAGAGAGAGAGAGAGAGAGAGAGAGAGAGAAAGAAGAAGAAGAAGAAAGAAGAAGAAGAAGAAGAAGAAGGAAGAAGAAGGAGGAGGAAGAGGAGGAAGCACCACAGGAATGATTATGACTATGGCTGTGACTATGCCTATGACTGTGACTAGAATGTAGACCATCTCTATGGTTACCATCCATCCCTTTCTGCACTATGATAAATGAGTAAACCAATGTTAGAGGTCTGATCAAGGTTCTGTTCTTTTCTGTTTGACATTTGAGAGCTTGTTAGGAGGCTCTACCGGGGAGTGTAGCTCCTCTTACCCTTGTCTGAGGACCATCCCTCTATTTGGGAAGGTTCTTTTTGTTCTTTTCAGCCAAGCTTAGAGGGACAACATGGAACAGTGAGGGAGGAGAGGGACACTCCTTCCCATCCCCCACCCCCAGCCAGCCCAGAGCTGAATCAACTCTGGCGATTAGTGGAATGAGAGATTGCAGACAGATCATCCCACATTCTCTAATTGACATTTGCAACTCAGAATCATGAAAGAATTATTAAGGTTACTCTAGTTTGCCTGCTTCTCCAGAGGCTCCCCTATTGAAACCTCTCAATAATGGATTAAGAATAGAGTTCAGAATTTATGTGTACTCAACAATTCTTCTGATTAATGCGGTGTGTGAATACAAACTATGGGATTTCTTTTGAGCTCACTGGACAAATTTAAGTCCCCAAAGGGGTCCCGTACTTTCAGTACTGTCCCCCACATCAAACTTAGCAATCTGTATTACAACCTATCTCATAGCCAGCAACATTTTTGTTTTCTGTTAAAAGTCTTGAGAAGTAATTTAGAAATTTACCTTTTAAATTATTTGCCTGTGAATAATTTATCTACTCAGTAATAATCATTTTTGAGAATTAATTTGTGAACTGAAAGACATCTAAATTTAGAGATGTATGAAGTACTTAATTATAAGAACAGCATTGAAATTGACATGCTATAAATCAAAATTTGTGTTTAATTATAAATAGCTAATTTTGAGTTTGCATTTTCCTTTTTAGTATTTTGAACCTCCCCCACATTTCTTTATTCTCTTCTTTTCTATCTCCCTCTGACTCCTCTTTCTTTCTACTCTCTCTCTGGGCTCCATTACTTTTTCTTTCTTTTAGAACTTTCAAAAAACCTAAAAGTTCTCAGGGCTGGGAGATTGCTCAGCGTCTGAAAGCACTTTCTATGTAAGCACAAGGACTTGAGAGGAACCTTTGGAACCTACTAACAGCTGACACCTGCAGGGGGTCTCCAACAACCCCAGAGCTCTTATGGAGAAATGGGCTCAGAGACAGAAACTCCCCCGAAACTCAAGGGACAGCTAGTCTGCTGTGTCTATGGTACAACTGGGAAAACAGATCAGAGCTACAGCAAATGACCCTGTCTTTGGTGGAATGCAAAGACCAACACCAAGGTTGTTTCCAGCCCCTACGTGTGTTGTGTGTGTGGGGGTGTGGTGTGTGACAGCAATTTTGGGGGCGAGGATGTGGGAAAGGGGAACACCCCCCCCCCTTTTTGTTGGGGGGGTTTTGCAAGCTGGTACAACCACAAATGGAAAGCGGGTCGGGCGAAAACCTCAAAAAAATTGAACAGGTGTTCCCTGAGGACCCAGCTATACCCCCCCCTTGGGTTATACCCAGAAGATTTTTTCAAAAAGCAACGGGGCCAAAACATGCTCCACTATGTTTTATAGGGGGGGCCCCTTACATAATGCCAAAAGGGGGGGAAAGAACCCAGATGTCCTTCAACAGAAGAATGGATACAGAAAAGGGTAAAATTTTCCCCAATTTGGGGTAACCCAACCCCCAAGCCATTAAAAATAAAAGAGCTCAAAATTTTTAAAAAAATGGATGGAGTAGAAAATATCATCCTGAATGAGATGACCCCCCTCACAAAAAAAACAAACATGGTATGCACTCACTGATAAGCGGAAAAATTAGCCCCAAAAAACCCCCAAATAAACCAAAATCAACGCATAAAACCCTATGAAACTCAAGAAGAAGGAGGGGAAAACCAAAGTGAGGGGGCTGTTGTCCTTTTTAGAAAGAGTGCAAAAGATTTAACCAAGCTCCCCGGATCTAAACCCCCCAGCCGAAACAGACGGGCAAGCTGTCCTCTGAGGGCCCCCTAACCAGCAGCGGGCTCAACCCAAAAAGACATCCAGAGCCAAACCGTGGATGGGGCTTGAGGGCTCTTAAAAAAGAAGAATAGGTGGAAGGATTGGGGGCCCAAGGAGATAGGAACGGGACAGGGAAGGGTCAACAAGTAAAAAGAAAACCGGGAAACCCCTTTGGGGCTCTCAGAGACTGAAAACAAACCAAAAAAGTGGGCATCCCTAACCCACCAGTTCCTTAAACCCCCCCATTTGGGGGGTGAACCTAGGGGCCCCCCCGGGACTTGGGTTTTAAAATTGCCTTGGTTTTCCCTGTAGGGCCCCAAACATCTGGGTGGGGGGTACCCCCAAAACATTTAGCCTGTATATGGAGTAGGGGGCCTTTTTAAAAAAAAAAAAAAAAAACAGTTTTTTTCAGGGTTTTTTTCATGGAAAAAAATTATTTTTTTTATATCTCTTGGGATTCCCGTTTTTCAACTACTTCTTTTGGGAATTTTTTTGTATTATCCCATGAGGGGTAAATGGCAAAAAATTTTTAAATTTTTTTTTTGGGGTTTTTCACCCTTTATTTTCACTATTTCAAAAAATTATTTGCTTTTTTGGGAAAAGCATTGGGGGTTTCTAAATTTTTTAAACATAACCAAAAAGTATTGCTTGTTTGAAGGCCTATAGAAATTTTGTATAAGTAAAATCTGACCCTTTTGGGATTTTGGGTTGTTTTTTTTCTTTTCAAATTTTTTTCATTTTGGAAAAAGCTTTTTTAAAATTTTTTTTTTAAATTTCTGAAAATATTATCCCGGGGAGAGGTGACTCACAGAGACACCGGTATGTTTCTAAAAGGGAAAAAAAAAAAAGGGGGGGGGGGGGGGAAAAAAAAAAAAAAAAAAAAAAAAAAGGGAAGGGGGAAAAAACCCACAAATAAACAGGTTTCACCTAAACTTATAAAAATGAAACTCCAGGACCAATCCCTTTGCCTTTTAAATGAGTAAAAATTTAACCAATCAAGGTTCTGCCGGACAGAGAGCTTTTGGGAGGCTCTCCCCGGGGATTACTCCACCTTGTCTGAGACCAGTTTTTTGGGGAAGGTTTTTTTTTGTTTTTTTAAAAGCCAATTTTAAAGAACCAACTGGAAACAGGAGGGAAAGGGACACTCCTTTCCCATCCCCCACCCCCAGGGCCCCCGCCCCTGTAAAATCCTTGGCTTTATTAAAATGGAGTGGGGGCAACTCCCCACATTTTAATTGCTTTCAACTCAGAATCAAAAAAATTATTTTATCTTTTTTCGTTTCCAACTCCCCTTTGAAATTAATAATGGAAAAGAAAAATTAAAATTTTTTGTGTTAAAGTCTTGAGAAGTAATTTAAAATTTACCTTGAAATTATTTGCCTGTGAATAATTTATCTACTCAGTAATATGCATTTTTGAGAATTATTTGTGAACTGAAAGGCATCTAAATTTAGAGATGTATGAAGTACTTAATATAAGAACAGCATTGAAATTGACATGCTATACATATTTGTGTTTAATTATATAATAGCTAATTTTGAGTTTGTATTTTCCTTTTAGTATTTTGCCTCCCTCACATTTCTTTATTCTCTTCTTTTCTATCTCCCTCTGACTCCTCTTTCTTTCTACTCTCTCTCTGTCTCCATTACTTTTTCTTTCATTTAGAACTTTTCAAAAAACCTAAAAGTTCTCAGGGCTGGGGAGATTGCTCAGCGTCTAAAAGCACTTTCCATGTAAGCACAAGGACCTGAGAGGAAGCCTTTGGAACCTACTAACAGCTAGACACCTGCAGGGAGTCTCTACAACCCCAGAGCTCTTATGGAGAAATGGGCTCAGAGACAGAAGACTCCCCTGAAACTCAAGGGACAGCTAGCTGCTGTGTCTATGTGTACAACTGAACACAGATCAGAGCTACAGCAAATGACCCTGTCTTAGGTGGAATGCAAAGACCACACCAAGGTTGTTTCCAGCCCTCTACGTGTGTGTGTGTTGTGTGTGTGGTGTGGTGTGTGTGCATACATTCTTAATTTCTCTTTTCCACTCTCCCTTCCACTTTCCATTACTCCCCTCTCTGTCTCTTTGTTTCTGTCTCTGTCTCTCTGTCTCTTTCTCCCTCTCTCTGTCTCTCTCTCTGTCTCTCTCTGTCTCTCTCTGTTCTCTCTCTGTCTCTGTCTCTCTCTCTCTCTCTCTCTCTCACACACACACACACACACACACACACACACACAGAGAGGAGAGAGAGAGAGAGAGAGAGAGAGAGCTAGAGTTTGTGCAAAATGGAGTTCATTTCACAAGATTTAACCTAACCTAAACTTTTGGTATACATACTGCAGCCCTTACTACCAGACCTAATAATTGCATAAAGCCTAACATGAGCAGAGCCCTGTACATGTGGTAGGTGTTCGGCATCTGCCAAATGAGCGCATGCACATATAAATGAACAAGCAAATGTAAACAACTACGTAAATAAGAGCTAAATTACATGGTACAGACTTGGTAATGGGACTGGTGGAATATATTAATCATACGAAGCAGCTTGGCAATTACTTAAAGCCTTTTAGCACAACATTCTGCTTTTAATTTAATTTTGTTTTATTAGCGAGAGATTGGCATTGCCTGTGGGAAAAGGCAGTCCTGGCATATCTCACTGCTGACTCTTCATTAGGGAATAAAAAATGGAAGCATTATAGGCATTAAAGAGAGGAGAAAGGCACTGTAGACCTAAAACAGAGACGACATCAGAGGTTGGTAGGATTTCCATGAAGCAAGCTGCTTTCCACTTGGCAGTGAGGATTCGCTCCAGGGTAGGATGCTAAGTTGGAAAGTCCTGGGATTTTTTTTTTTTTTTTTTTTTGTCCTTTTTTCCCTCTTCCATGTGAACCAGGGTTTACTTTGTTTCCTATAGAAAACAAAAGGATGTCAAATCTTAATGTTGAATAGCACTTCAACTTTGAGTGCATAAACTCATGCATATGTCCCTCCTCTTTCATCTGTTGTGATGAAGTCCAGTGTCCATGCAGCCGGGCTACACTGACATTTAAGACATAAAGGTGAAGCACGTTTTTAAACTAGGAGATGTTGTTCACGTCCTGTTGGGAAGGTCAAGGTAATGTATACTGCAATAACCAAGGGAAAGTGATGGGAAATGCTTAAGCAGAGAATTAATTCCTAGGAAATTAGAAAGCTTTCACCAGAGATGTTAATTGACTTGGGTTCAGGATGAAACATCTGTATCCTGCCTATAAATTAGAATAACCAGGAGACTAAAAGAAGAAAGGAAAGAAAGGAAAAAAGCAATACAATCATAAAAGAAAGAGAGAGGGAGGAAGAGAGTAATATAATAATTACAATTTGATATCTATCTATCTATCTATCTATCTATCTATCTATCTATCTATCTATACCTACCTACTTACCTATCATGTATCAAAGAGCACTTCAGGGCTAATTTGTCAACATTCACTACTCAATAAATAGTAACACATCTAGACTAGCTGTGATATAGCATGGGAGTTCATTAAAAAGTAATTAAAGAGCTCATTTTCATATTAACTAACCATGAGATGGATATTCTTGTCCTTAGTAATATCAAAACACGTGCATCTCACCTGAAGGCTACGTTTGTTTACTGATTTCGCAGGCGATCCCCTTGAACGTGATTGGGCAGGAGCACAGGCACTGCCCGTCCAGAAGCATTGCTGTACCACCGTTTTGACACGGGTGGCACTTTTTAGCACTGAATTCATCTATATAATCTTCAATAGCTTTTTCCAAATTTTGTTTCTTTATGTGTGCATCTTTCATTTTTACAGGAATAAGATTATATATAGGGGACAGCTGTAAGAAAGAAAATAGTCAATCTTATGTCATTTTCTGCAAAAGAACTTGTAAAACACCCTTCACTCAATCATTGACAACACTAATTCATTGGTTGGGGGAAGCTCATTGCTAGATATGATGTTGACCTTTGAGGTTTCACTAGTGATGAAAAGTAGACCTGATGCATGCTATCATGGAGGTTATATTTGAAAGTAAAAAAGAATGAGAGAGGGCATATGTTATCAACCATATCATCAAGCAAGTAAGAAGCCTGAGGTGGGAGAAGCTATTTGCTACTTTTAAGGGAGAATGGGCTCACATCCAAAATATGTCAAGAACTACAAGGCATACCAATTGTCTACTAACATGGTTTTGGTTACATAGTATCCTAACTCCTATTTCAGCTCTGTTCTATTTATTTAGAAGAAAGAAACCTTTTCCCAACTCTGCCATCTTGGCACACAAAGGGTAAGCATGTGGTAGAGTTATTTTGGATTTGGAGAAAAGATATTTATCTTGTTTTGTCTTCAAAAGAAAGTCAAGGTCAGATAATTGAAGATACAGGAATAGAGGGCCATGGAGGAAATGGTTTGGATAAAATTATCTAAACAGTGTTCAAAGAGATAACGATGAAGGATATGCTGCAGTGGCAGTTTCAAAGAAGCCTAAATCCTGGTATCAAAACTACCACAGGCAGACAGAGGAGAGTTCCCGTGCAGCCCCTCAAGCCTTTCTTCATACCCCATCTTTTATGACCAAGTTTGTCTTCTTTTAAGTAAAAAAAAAGGTTTTGTGTTTTTCTCCTATACTCACTAGCTCTCTTCTCACTGTAGATATATGTAAGTGAAACATAGTTTATCCTGAAACTTGCTAAAATACCAAGTTTAATATTAATCACATTAATATCTCTTCCAGACACCAAAGTAATTAGCAATGTGTACCAAATGTGGTCTCAGAATGAGAATTACCTTTTACCTTTATACAAGAGAGTTAGACACAACGTTAACTCTGCCATTATGGCTATAACCCACACAGCACTAACATCTGGCCCATAAAGGCACTGGCTGTCAGTGACATCCAGGGCATGTCTGATAAGTAGCAGAACAAAGTGGTAGATATTTTCAACACTCATTCTTACCTCCTAGCATACGAGAAAGCCTGAATGTAGACTATTCAAAGGTAAGAGTGGTAGAGGAGAATGGGAAAGTGAAAAAGGAAAGCTGAGGTCAGATAAGCTGAGGGGCAAAAGGGACACCAGGGAATACAACTCAAGCCAGAACACATCCATTTGCACCAGGTGTGCCACAAATGTGGTAACATCTTCTAGTTCACTGAATAACACACAATGGAATTTATCCATCCCAGGGATATGAGGAATCCAGGAGAATCAAAATGAGATTAAGGACTAATATTTCCCATGAGTTCCCATAAAGAGAACATTGTTATACATAACATCCTTTTAGAAAATGAAACAGGCTTACATAATCGTGTTTCTTATAATGGCAAAACAGAACCTTACAGGAAGCCAGTGTATTAGATTACAGCTATACTCATCTAGCTGCTATTGCCTTGGCAGAAGTTGTAAGCTTCATATCTCTCTAGTAATCTGTAATAGTTGTAGTTTCTCTCTGCTGACATTTTAAGGACTTGATTGTAACAGTGGATACAAGGGGAAAAAATCCAAAGTTTAGCTTGTCTGTGGAGACGATCTGTAGAATATTTGTGTCAGGTTACAAGCAAGCTGAAAGTATAATTAACATCTTTCTGAAAGTTGAAGACTATGAGAAAAGTAAATATGGAGACAACAGGCCAGCCTTTATCCTCTGTATGGAGAGAGGCTAAGAGCTAAATATTGGGATATCTAAAGCTCTATTTAGTATAGTGCTACTACCGTCACTATAGTATAGGAAACAATATATATCACTATCATCATAATCATCAATTGTTTTACTTAGTATAATGTGACTTCCTGGTTGTTCTTCCAAGACAAATCTGGCAACCTAAGTATGTAGATCACGGATTGATTAATTTGCTACAGAGGATTAAATACAATCTAATGATTTAGGCTAGTAGGGAGAGAGTCTATAGAGTTTAATATGTGGAAAGATAATTATTTTGGTATTAAGAGCATCCCTAGTGCTTGACATGTTGTCTACAGACAAAAGAATCCCCCTCCTTTCTTAAAGGAGAACTACTGATCACAGACTGTAATTACCTGCTAAAATTAGTATTCAATCACTCAAAGTTTCACTTCCATAAGATTTATAAGAGCAAAACTCCTTAGATTCTATTTCAAGGTCGAACTTGGTGTGTGCATGTGTGTGTGTGTGTTTGTGTGTGTTTTCTAGCACCTGGATGTTGAGGATAGGTCCATAGGTTCTTGTCTTTGCTAGGCAAGTGCTCTACCATTGAGATGTATCTGAAGACCCAGTTTTGTCTTTGAGGCAAGGTCTTATTAGGTTGCCCAGACTGACCTTAAACTTGTCATTCCTCTACATCATCCTGATGAATAGACAGGATTACAGGTAGATGTTACCATACTGTGCTTGAAGGTCAAATTTAATTGTATTTCATTTCTCCTTGGGGACTTTAAAAAATATCCAGGGAAATTCAACAACATCAAAAAAATATAATAATTTCTCCTTTTTGAAATGTTCTCAGTAAGAAGATATATTTACAAAGCTGTGCTGCCATTTATTTAGGTGGGACATTGATGTGAATTAAGTAGGCTTTCAATTTGTGGAGGAGGAAACTCAGACAACTAGAGTGGACAGAATCTTTCCTAATCTGAAGATCTGAATGGTAAACAAGATACACTACATGCTGGACTTAGCCAGAAGCACTGTGCTAACTGAGCTGATGAGTATCTTTGAATATTCTAGTAAGTACAGTGGGGACATTTCAGTAGAGTCTTTATTCCTGCAGATAGGAATTGTCAGCTCTAAAACATGCTGTACTGTTTACAACCATCCAGAGACCAGCCTTGGATCCCTTTGTAAGGGACAGACTGAACTTGGTTTACAGAGCTGAGAGAACAAGCCAGTTTGACTGTCATCTGCTGGGTCTTCAATTCTTTCCTTACTTAAAACCTTCTGGCTAAAATTTTATTCACTGAATCCATGTAGCGGATTGAAATAAAATTTATACTTAACAAATGGGCTTCTTTTGATTCTATTTTCTTATAAAGCCAATTTTTTCACTCTTCATTGTGTCTAATTAGAGGAAAACGACTTTTTTTTTTTTTTTTTTGTTGCTGTTGTTCTAAATGAACTCATGGTCAAGGTGACCTTGACCTTGAAGTTCGCCTACCTTAGCTTTCCAAGCAGCTGAGTTACACTCTGAGCTACCACACCTTATGTGAAGCTATGTGTGCACCTCTACTAAAGACTTCGGTTCTGTAACGGAAATTGGTTGCAATTTTCAAATTCTGAGTTCTTCATTGCTATAAGTGAGATAGTTTGAGTGGCTCTCATTAATTCTTAAAGACTGTAAAATAGAGTGAAGAAGTAAAATTCTTCAAAAACAAGTACTACCAAAAATTGTCAGCAATTGTAAAATGTAATAAAACTGACATTGTAAACAAAGATAAATTTGACAGGAAATGAGAAACCATAAGGCACACATGGAAAGTTGAAAGCTATGAAAGCAAGTAAAAAACTACTTTCTAATAATACTGGTGTGGGGAAAACATTTTTTAATAAGTGGAAAGATGCAGCCCAATAGCAACAGTAGTTACATCTTTACAATGGTAAATATCCCCCTCCCTTCAAGAGGAGGAAAGTTGCAGACTATCAGGATTTCAATAGTCTGCAACCTTCTTGCAGGAGGTAGATCTGGGGATTCAAATCGGTATCCCTAGCACTTGGAAGCTAAGGCAGGATTTCTGAGAGTTCAAGACAAGCCAGGCTGTAGAGTTAGACCCAGCTTCATAAACAGAATCAAAACATAAAATCAGAAAAGGAGCATGCTTTAATTTCAGCTACTCAAAAGGCTGAGGCAGGAGAATCACTGAAGTTCAGGAATTTGAGCTCAACTGGAAAATAAGAAAGAGAGGAGGGGATTGATTCACCGACCACAAGAATTATTCATCTTTGGTTTTATGTTTGTCATAGCATTATGAACATCCATTTCACGACTCTTAGATGAGTCATGATACCTGGGTGGGTGGTGATACATGATACCCAGAGAAGACAGGGAGTCAAAGGCTGACTGAAGAGAACTATCCATTCTTGGTGACTGTTTTGTGCCAACTTGTGCTATAGACTATGAACAATCTTAATAAATCCTCAAGAATGCATGGAGAGCTGCAGAATTTAGTGTTGTCAGAAATCAGAAATGGCTCCTATCCAGGGAATGACAGATAACAGCAGGAATTTACCCAGGTTGTTTGACTTTACCCTCCGTCTTTCTTTTCTGTTGTTCTCTTTCTGTGGAAGCCACATGAGGACATCTGAATACAGACACTTCTGTCTTATAAAGGCAACTGTTATCTGAACCTACTGGGATGTGTAGTAAGAAAGGACAGGATCTTATGTCTTAAAAGAATCATTCATTACCTTTTGACTAATGAGAGCTGGAACATCATCCAAGGACGAGGCCCAGTTGATGAAGTCATTCACATCAATTGTCTTGGCTCCTCTGAGAAGCTTCTCCTTCAGGAGAATTGCTTGCTTCCTGGTCCCTCCTCTTATGAATGAAATAACATCATCTATGATGTTATCACGAGAGATGTTTACTAGAAGAACAAGAAGAACGTGAAGAAAGAAGCATTTGCAACTATGTGGTCTTATTCAGACAGTATTTGATAAATGTGTGTTAATGTCTTTTTAGGATAGCTTATTGTAAATATTTAATTTACTATTTATTATTATAGACATTACTCCAAATCTCTCCAAAATCTATGAGGGTATTTTTTTCCCTCAATAGTCAATTGTAGATTTCTGTCATCTTTCTTTTGAAAAATAACAGTGGTAGATCTAATTGATCTAGATAGATTGGTAACTTATATCTCATTATATAAATATAAGTATATATAGTGAAATTAACATGATTTTGGGTGTATTCTATATATTTTTGAAATTTTTTCTTTGTAATTTTATTGTGTGCATGCTTTAAATTATCTTGGTATTATAGAAATATTAGTGTCTAAAAAGTATATAAAAATAAACTTGTTTCTACACCCAAATCCTATTCCCCTTTATTTGTTTGTCTCTAAACTAAAACACTCTAAACACTTCTAGGACTTTTAGAGTCATGAAGTTTTAGAACTGAAGAAGAATCACAAGACATTTTGTTTATCTTTTGTCATTGGTACAAATGAGAAATCTGAGATGATGTGGTGAAAGGACTAGCCTAAGGTCATGCATATAACCTAATGGTGTAAGATGGAGATTCCTTTTGTTAGTCCCAATTATATTCACAAGTAGATATGCTTTAAACAATGGTTTTCTTCTCTATAGTTTTCATCTCTTTAGAGATGAATCAGAAGCATTTTATTTAAAATAAAAAGTTTAATAAAAATGTTTTTAATAGAAATAATTTTAAGTATTTCTAATTAGGGGAAGATGTGATGGCTCCAGCACACCTTCATGCTTATAAATTTGCTAAACATTAACAAGAGAAGTTATACTTTAACAAAGACATCTAGAGTTCCCAAAAATGATGTTGCACTGCTTGGGTGCTGAGGAAAGGTTAGCTAATGAAGCCAAGTTGAAAGTAACTCTGGGACGATGATTTAGGTCTTGCACAAGATTCAATATTAGCCCATTTCAAACCTTGTGAAAAAATTAAGGAGAAAAAGAAACTAATCAACAACACACTTTTCCACCCCTAGTTTTCTGTCATTGCCACAAAAGATACACAAATCAATGTATGAGTAGCAGCCCCTTGAACTGTATGCCTTTCTTGCACAGCAATGACACTGACAGATATGTGTCTGTGGGCTACTAGTGCTCATAGTGACTGCAGGAACACAAAATCATTCTCCATGGGTGATTCTGACATTTCTAACCGAAGATGGTAAGGAGTGACAATTATGTCATGAGAGGCAATATTCTTAGCTTTTGGCTCTGCATGTCTCACTCTAACCAACCAGCCCATACTTACCAACTTGCCCATGTCCTGCCTTTATGCAATCATTACGATTAACATTTGCTGTGAGTGATGCTCCCTCTAAGATGCTCTGTAGAGGACTGTGTAGAGATACATCCACTTTAAACCCAAGACACCGTTTTATGTCATCCAGGTCAACACCTGTGTTACAGATTTATATGAAGGTTATTTGACATTGTTGGTTAGCATCACAAATAAATTCTAACTTGACCATTTTATAACAAATATATGTACATTCGTAGAAAACCATTATCAACTCAAAGGTAATATCATGATTTCCCTGCCTTGTCTTTTTATTGAAATCTAGTGGCATGCTTTTACTTGGCTTGTCAACTTAGTAGCAAAGGACATATTATATTTACCACCTGCCTGAAAAGGATATAGGTCAGCCAACGTGTTTATAGTAGAATCTTTTGTGATACTCGAAGGAAAGAGCAGTATCTAACATGCACTGAGTGGTTATTATATGTCTGACATCATTCTAAACATCTTGTCTGAGTTAGCTAAATTAATTCTTATATTAACTTTATGAAATATCACTGACTTTCATTTGACCCTACAGAATCACAGAACAGTACCCATTTGTTTGGAACAGATGATTTGAATATATGGCAACTTCTTTTTGGCTGATACTATGAATGCTCACAAATAACAATCTTGGAAGTTAACTCACTGTGGCCTATGCCTATCTAAGCGGTTATATCCTTAGATCCTTGAAGTCTGTAATTTATTATAATATACTATATTTCAACAGATCCTTTGTTTTAAGGGTAAATAGACCTTCCTCAATACCCATACCTTTAAGGTATGGGTATTTCTTTTTTGATGCTCTCCTATACATGCACACATATACATGTTATTATTTGTTATGAAAACCACAAGTTTTATTTAGGGAAACTAAGTTTAATCTAGAGTTTAATTCATCTAATATGTATTTCTTGTGCACTTGTAGGGACAAATGAAGAATTATCTGGTGTCATTTCCAGGGAGAAGGGAAGAGGGAGGATTTAAGGAATTAAAAAATAAGAAAGGAAGAAGACAATGCCAGAAAGAAAGAATTCTAGATTCTTTACACCCACCCTTAAGAAGCATGAGGCCCCAAATTTTGAAAATGAGGATGGAGAATGGGTGAGTCCTGAGAGCTTATTCTCTGCATCAGCAATGAACCCTCCCATATGCAAATGACATAAAATGAGGTGCTGAAATGCAGTTTCCTCTTCAAAAGCACTGGACTAGCCCAGCGACCATTTTCGAAGGCCAGAGGTATATAGATTTAAGTAGGTAGCTCCGAGTTTCTCAGAAGTGAGGATCTCATTTGTAGAACTTTGATTTGAAGACACATCTGGACTAGTGGGTTCTCTGTGTTCTGATCACCCTGGCTGAGCCCTTGTCCTCCAGTTGTTCAGTTCCTATTATGCTCCTCATTCTGTTAATCCATTTTGACTTGTGGAACTCACAGAGACCTCACTATACCATGGAGACAGCCATGGGCAGCACAGTGAGCCATGAACTTCATGTTGCGTGCCCCTGCCAAGGCCTCTATACACTTAAGATCAGACTGAGGTAGCAAGAGCAGTTGGCAGTTGACTCCGACCCTACAATCTACATGTGAAATGTTTATTAATAGAGGGAGAATGTAGAGCTTAGGATCACCATCATTTCCCAATCTCCACTTGAGGCCTTGATACACACGGAAGCCATGAAAGTATATCTTAGCAACACATCTCCATCCAACAGGGAGACCCAGTTATTGTGAGGATGGAAAGGAGATATGCTGGCATCTAAGAAATAGTGTAACTAGTTATAATCATTCACAGCAAAAATGATTGTTTTTTTTCCTATGAGATGGTTCTCTCTACATAACCCTGCTTGTTCTGAAACTCTTTCTGTAGACCAGTCTGACCTAATACTCATAGAGATCTTCCTATCTCCCTATCTCCTGAGTTTTGAGACTAAAGGCATGCACCACTACATCTGGCTATGGCTGTGATTTATTAATACAGTTATTTTGAGTTTGCTTTATTATTTTTATTTTTATAAAACAAAGTATTTCTGTCATACCCAGATGGCTTCAAACTTTTGGCCTTAAGCAAGTCTTTTTACCTTAGCTCTTTAAGTAGTTGAAATTACAGGCATATATTACTATGCCTGACCTACTGTCTACTTTCTTCCTTAAAAAAAAAGATTTATTTTTATTTATTTTATGTATATGAGTGCACTGTTGCTGTCTTCAGACATAACAAAAGAGGACACTGAATCTCATTACAGATGGTTGTGAGCCACCATGTGGTTGCTGAGAATTAAACTCAGGATCTCTGAAAGAGCAGTCAGTGCTCTTAACTGCTGATCCATCTCTCCACTCCAGCCCTCCTCCTCCTCTCCCCCTCCTCCTCCTCTTCCTCCTCCTCCTCCTCCTTCTTCTTCATCTTCTTCTAGATTTATTTGTTTATATATATGTATACTTGCCTGCCAGAAGAGGGCACCAGATCTCAATGTACCTGGTTATGAACCACCACCTAGTTGCTGGGAATTGAATTTATGACCTCTGGAAGAACAGCCAGTGCTCTTAAACTCTGAGCCATCTCTCCAGCCCATCTACTTTATTCTTGAAAGAATTAGATGAATCTTTAGGCTCAAGGTATCTACCAACTCTAGAGGACACATGGGTGAAGCATTATGTTATCTTTACCCCATGGTTTTGAGTGTGGCAAAATTTTATTCAATATGGCCTCAACTGAACTACCTCCATAAGATTAGAATGACCACCATATAAGGCAAAACTAATCTTCAACTTTGCTTTAACACATTATATTTGTATTATAATATTGATTCTTCGTTCCTCTCAAAGGCAACATTTAGAACCATTTGTTCCACCTAGGCACAGGGGAAAAGTTCCTGAACAGAACACCAATGGCTTGTGCTCTAAGATCAAGAATTGACAAATGGGACTACATAAAATTGCAAAGTTTCTGTAAGGCAAAGGACACTGTCAATAGGACAAAACAGCAACCAACAGATTGGGAAAAGATCTTTACCAATCCCACATCTGATAGAGGACTAATATCCAATATATACAAAGAACTCAAGAAATTAGGCTCTAGAGAACCAAATAACCCTATTAAAAAATGGGGTATAGAACTTAACAAAGAATTCTCAACTGAGGAATGTGAATGGCCAAGAGGCACCTAAAGAAATGTTCAGCATCCCTAGTCATCAGGGAAATGCAAATCAAAACAACCCTGAGATTCCACCTCACACCAGTCAGAATGGCTAAGATCAAAAACTTAGGTAGATGCTGGCAAGGATGTGGAGAAAGAGGAACACTCCTCCATTATTGGTGGGATTGCAAGATGGTGCAACCAATATGGAAAACAGTCTGGTGGTTCCTCAGAAAAGGACCAGCTATACCACTCCTGGGCATATACCCAGAAGATACTCTAACACATAACAAGGACATATGCTCCACTATGTTCATAGCAGCTTTATTTATAATAGCCAGAAACTGGAAAGAACCCAGATGCCCTTCAACAGAGGAATGGATACAAAAAATGTGGTACATTTACACAATGGAATATTACTTAGCTATTAAAAACAATGAATTCGATAAATTCTTATATAAATGGATGGAACTAGAAAATATCATCCTGAGTGAGGTAACCCAATTACAAAAGAACATACATGGTATTCACTCACTGATTATTGGACTTTAGTCCAGAAGCCTGAAACACCCAAGAGTCAACTCACAGACCACATAAAGCTCATGAAGAATGAAGACCAAGTGGGGGGGGGGGCTACAGATCCTCTTAGAAGTAACAAAATACTCAAGGGAGAAAATATGGATGCAAAGTGCAGGACAGAAACTGAAGGAGGGGCCGTCTGCAGACCATTCCACCTGGGTATCCATCCCATGTGCAGTCACCAAAGGTAGATGCTGACGTGGGTGTCAGGAGGTGCATGCTGACAGGAGCCTCACATAACTGTCTCCTTAGAGGTCTGCAAGAGTCTGACATTTTTAGAGGCAGATGCTCACAACTAACCATTAAACTGATCATGGGGTTCCCAACAGAGAAGAAGATAGAGTGAAGACTGAAGGAGTTGAAAGGGGACGGGACCCCATGAGGAGAGGAACAATACCAACCAACCAGAGCCCCCAGGGTCTAAACCACCAGCCTGGGAGCGCTTAGGGAGGGACCCATGGCTCCAGCTATATATGCAAGGGAGCTATATATAAGTGGGAGAAGAGATCCTTGGTCCCATGAAGGCTGGACATCGTGGGGGATGGTATTTGAGGGTGGGGAGGTGAGGTACTGGGGAGGGTGGGTGTGGGTACACCATCATAGAGATAGGAGGAGGGGGGAAGGGATAGGGAGTTCCTGGGAGGGAGGGGGAAAAGGAGGTATGGGGAAAACATCTGAAATTTAAATAAAAGTTCCAAAAAAAAAAAAAAAGAACCATTTGTTCCCACCAACATTGAAGAATACTTTGGAAGACAATTATCATACATAAATTGAGCTAGTCTGAGGCTTAAGAGATAATTTATGTAAACTGTTTCTTGTACTTTCTTCCACATCTTAAATAATATTTCTTTAGAAACTATATTCCTGTGGAGAGCCACTGTGTGCCACACCCTAAAGATGGCGCTGGCTGAGAGTGCTCCTTGTGATAAACAAGTCCTCATTTGGCTGTGAAGCTGTGCCAGGGCAGGGAATGGTCACGCATGAACTGACATGGACATATGGGGAGATGACACGTGGCGTATGCTCATTGGCCTTTGCTTAGATATAAGCCTGGTCCCCGGGGTAGAAGGGGGTCACACCTGCTAACTGCAATCCTGATTAAACTGCCTTGAGAAGGAACCTGGTTGTCTTGCGTCTGATTTCCTGCTGGTCAGGAAGGGCGCCGGACATATTCCCACTAATAGTCATTCCATTATAATATGATTTGGTGCATTTCTCAGTAATACTATTGAGTAGTTCGGGAGTAAGTGAGGTTATTCAAAGTGGAAATCAATGAGCTATTTGATAGACTGTTAGATGCCAAAGGGCAGAAAAAAAGTTCTTTCAAAGGAACAGATTAGTAGGTTATTTCATCTTAAGAGTTTACTGAAAGGGGGTAATGAAAGCAATGATACTCAATCAGGACCACGTTTGTAGCTAGAATTCTATTTCCCAGCATACCTTTCTCTTTCATGGCTGTCTTATCCAAGACATAGATCAGTTCATAGAGTCCTCCCAGGGACCCAGAGCTACTGTAGTGAGTGCCATAGGTTTCCAAAAATCCAAAATATTCTCCCTTTTCATAGGAAATTGGTAAAGCTTTGACATCATCCAGGAAAGTTGTTGTCAGCATAACGTCCCGATTCCTCATGACAAATCTCCCCAGTTGAACCATTCCTCTCACATGCAGAAACATTTTTTTCTTTGTTGAAAAACAGTTGAAGAAGAGAGATATGACTTTTATGACTATCATGCAAACAAATCATAATGTCTTGACTAGCCAGGGGAATATTATTTTAGCAGTGACTACTACAGAAGACCACATCAGAATGAGTAAACATAAAACTGTTACTGGTGATGATGTCGGCAAATGAAACTCAGACATGGTCGGTCAGACACTTTGATTGACCTGCCTGGTAGTCTTGCATAAAATTAAACACTCATTGACCTCCCATGATCAGGAATGCCACTTTTAAATGCAGACCAAAGGATCTGTTTCAGAATTTCACAGCAGCTTGACTCAGAATAGCAGCTTCACATGGGAAAAAGCCCAAATACCCATCAACAGAGGAGTTCTTAAGTAGACAGTGCAGTATCCATACAAAGGGATTTTGAGTCATCAGTCAAAAGAAACAAACTACTTGACACATGGAACAAGTAATCTCAAGTCCCTGTGATTAAAAGAAGTTCTGCACAAAGGAATGCCTATGGCATGATACTCCTCATAGTAACAGAAAAAACTAAGCTGTCACAGGAGAAATCTCAGCAACAGTGGTTGCTTCTCACTTGATAGGAACTTTACTGTGAAGGACACAATGGATTTTCTTTGGGTGGTAGGATGTTCTATATCTTGTTTGAAGATCTATGTTCTGTGTTTAAAGGTACATGCTCTCCACTTTTTGGTGTGGCTTCTAAGTCCTCATGGATAAATACACCTAACACTGAAACTCACAGGAACTCATTTCACACAGCAGAAGCCATAATGAGTACTTTGTCTTCTGAGCTACATACTATTTCTCAGTGGAGTCTCAAAGATGAGCAAAATGGATCAGGAGTCCTTTTTTTATTACTGTCCAAAGGAGAACTGCATTGTGGGATTTGGAATAAAATAGACGTGATATTCTTTGGCTCAACTGATTTCAAAAGTAACTTAGATCATTTCCACCCAAATCAGTTCTTTCTTTCATCTTAAAACAATAAAAAAAAAAAACTATTTTTTTCCGTCCTATGAGCCTCACCAGCTGCTGTCCATTTCCTAGTTCTCATTAGTCACAACATTGCCTGAAAAGTTTCTTTGTACATTCTATTCCCAACTCCTTTTTTCCCCCTATTTTCTCTTTAATCTATTTTTTAATAGGGGAAGGAATACGTTGAAAATGACTCAGAGCCTTAAACATGCTATGGAGACACTCTACCACTGAGCTATCTCCACTTGCTTAAATCTAATTCAGTCATTATGCAACCCTGCCAAAGACAAATCTATTCTGGGCAAGGTTTCCAAGGACCTTGATAATCCTAAGGCAAGTGATTATCATTCTCATTTTTGACCCATTAGGACATTTGACACAGTTAATTGTGTGGTTCTGGAGAGTAGGGCTTATCAAGTTGAAAAAAATGAACAGATCACCCTTGGTATCTTGTTATCATGTAGTTCTGACTGTTCATTTTTTTCAACCATGTGGTTTGTCCCACAAAGCCCTATGAGTTTAAGAATCATCTGTCTGTCAAAGCCTCTTAAAATTATAACTTCAACCTGGATACTTTTCCCAATTCTACATTACCAACACCTACTTCCTACCTGGCACCTTCAACTGAACATCTCACAGACTGCTCATTCTTAATCTAACTGAACTTACCCCCATCTTCCTTTCAGTCTATTTTGTTTGAAAGGTTCCCCATTAGCAACTCCATCCTTCAAATGAGTTAGTCTCCAAACACTGTAATCAGACTTGATGGGAACTTTTCTTTTTGTTTAAATTTCAACTACGCCCCATCTGGATTTCTACATTAGCTTTTAATAACACCATTCTTATGCCTGCACTTTGCACGCCTAACCAATCTTTCCCCAACAGAGTACCCAGAGTGACCATTCTTTGATAGACCTTCTTCCAGAAACATTATCTTTAATTCATCTGTTTGGCGACATCTCCCTTAAGTCTTTGCTCTGATCTCATTTTCTCTGTGAAGCACCCTTGAGAGCCTTCTTTCGGGCACTGTTGCTTGCTACCCAATCCCAATTTCCCTTAAGCTTCTCTATCTTTCTCCCCCTCCCCATATCACCACTCAATTTCTAAAGACTGGATAGCCAATGACTCTCTTTGCTCTTCTATTTATTGTTAGGGCTGACGCCCTCAGTTGAGCTTTCAAATGCACAATGGTAAGATTCTGTTGTCTTGATTTAAAAAAAAATGTATTCTAAGGAAAATGCCTGGCCACACAGTGAGTCTATAATTAAGAAAGAAAGGATGGGGGCTGGACACTTAGGTCTTAGTCAAAGAGTATGCTCTGAACCCTTAGAACACGTTCAAGTCACTAATACTAATGTCATCCGCATTGACTACTGCCCAGCATCTGAGAGTTCTCTGTCCTTGGCAGTTAACTTCCTATTCTAAAGATCTCAGTGAAGATTTGTTGTGTGTACTTGCATTTCCTATTACCTTAAAGAGAGGATTAGTTTGGAACATGTCCTATCACACTCTGTAGATGAATTTATGCAGTTCTTACCGTTTGCGAAAAATAAGATGTGAATCGTAGAAAATTTTCTTTCTTGAAATATGAAAATTCAAGATCAGCTGAAGATTCTTTAGGTTTTGAAGAGTTATTTTCTGGGAAGACTTCTTCAACTCCTTTTATAGGTGCTTCGGTGATTGAAAATTTTAGGGCTAAATTTGCATTAAAACTCAAGGTCCTCTCTCTCATGATGGTCTTGACTACTTCAATCTGTTCTTCATAATGCTCAGTTCTGAAATTTTTATCAGCCTTGGTCTAAAAAATGCATAATAAAAAAAGAGCTGTTAAACAAACAAACCCAAAGCAGGCAGTGATTGGAAAAGCAGCAGAGAGAAAGGATTTCAGGCACAGGTGACAGAGTCAGATTTCTGTGGTTCAAGTATGGAGCCTGTGTTTTGATTTCATTTCTGTTGTTGTGATAAAATACTTCAACAAAAGCCACTTTAGGGGCTCTCTCCCCCGGATTATTCAGCTCAGGATTCCATCACTGTGGGGAAGTCAAGGCAGGAATCCGAAGCAGCTGGTCACATTTCATCCATAGTAGAGAGAATGAATAGATGTGTACTTCTGTTCTACTTTCTTCCTCTTCTGTAACATAACTTAGGACCTAAACCTAGGAACAGTGCTACCTACTTTTAGATTGTGTCTCCTCACATCAATAAACATAGTCAGGACAATCCCACATAGACATGTCTATAGTTACTTCTAGATTGTGTCAAGGGAGCAATTACAACTGACCATCACAATCCCTTCCTTTTTAACTCAGCACATGGACACATCACCTTTAAGATATAACCTCCTACCCCTTGTCTGTAAAATTCTTGTTTATACAATAACATAAAAACAGAGTCCAAATTTAAAAATCCTCAGCCTTCAAAAATTAAGACACATTGAGAGTTCAAAGAGTCTTACTTCTAAATGCCTTCAAAATTAAAAAAATAAATAAATAAAAATTAAAAAAAAAATCAAGCCTTACTCCTCCAGTCCTGCTACCCGAACAGCACAGCTTCTCCTCTAGGCTTAGTGCAGATCCATTCCACATCTGCAGCTTTCCATGGTGAGTGCCCCATGACACCAGATTTCATATATCCTGGGGTCTCTATTGCCATTGAGGGTTCATCTTTATAATTTCATTCAGTGGTTCATCAGGGCCTCTCTGCAGGGATTCCAACTCTGCCACACAGTGCCTAACCTCAGGTGCTCTCCATGACTCCCATAGTCATGCATGCTTCATGCTTCAAAACCAGTACCATGTGAATAGTGTTTACAACAGTGCCTGCCTAGTTTGGAGCCAGCCCCTTATGGTCTATCCTGGCTCCTCTTGGACCACAGCTCTATCCACTGCTGAGTCCTGACCCTGTGAAAACCACTCTTTTGATGTTCTAGGGCAGCACTCGAGGCTTCTCCACAATAGCAGCACCAACCTGAATACCATAGTGCCTGATGGATCCTTTGTCAAATGGATTCAATCCATTGTTTATATTTTCGGTTTCACTCAGAGTTTCAAGTCACAGAACAAATGGCTTCTAACTTAGTTCCCGCCAGTCTTTGTTCTCTGAAACATCATGACAGACCTCTACTCCCCACATTCTTCATAACATTATTGTCTTCCAAGCTCCCACTAGAATTGTGCATTAATCTCTTCTACTACCAGTTTTTCTAAACCAAAGTTCCAAACTTTTCCACATAACTCCAGTCATAAAATAGATCAGGTAGCATAAGAAGCACATATATTTATCACAACAATGATCTCACCTCCTCAGAACCAATTCTTTTTATTAGAATAATAATATAGATTAAATACATTATAAATAAATATTTAAAATATATTAATTAGCATTAACATACTTATAATTACAGATATATTTATTGTTAATATAATCAAAATTATTGTAAATAACTTTATGTATTATAAATAAATACAGTCTAATAAAACATAGAATAGAATCTAGTTTTATTTCTATTGCTGTGACAAGATACCCAGAAAAAAAGCAATTTTGAGGTTATAATCCATCATCATGAGGAGGTTAAGGCAGGCATATGAAGCAACTAGTCACATCCACAGTCAAGGGCAGAGAGAGGATGGATATGAATTTATGTATGCTTACTGTTTAGTTTATTTTCTATACTCTTATACAGTTCAGGATCCAAACCTACGAAGTGGTATCACTTACTTTTAGGTTGGGTCTTCCTACATCGATTCACATAATTGTGACAATCTCCTGCAGACATATCCATAGACTGACTTGATCTAGACAATTTCTCATCAGGACTCTTTCTCAGATGATTCTAGACTGTGTGAAGTTAATTATTAAAACTGACCACCATCACAGTCTGTGATCTTTAGGACACCACTAAATAAATTGTGCATGGTCTGATTTCTAGTCTGGAAAAAGAGACATTGATCATCCTGGCCTGAAGGTTGTTATGAGATTCAAGGCAATAATTCATATCAAACAAGATACAACAAGATTCAAAAAATTAATATGTTAATAATTAAAGACATTGAAGAACAGATTTATATAGACATTATGCTGTGATTTGCATACAAATGAAAGAATAAAGCAAATACTGACGGGGTTTGTGGGCCTATCAATCACCTTGTAAGGTATTTTATACATATTAGTAAATTTCAATAAAAAAGACTTTCGCTGCCTAAAATTGTTCTTTTAAGTTTCTACACTATTACTAATCATGAAAAAAAAGTTTTATTCCTTTAAAATTACTGGCTAACCCGGGGAGTGCACATCAACGAGGAAGATGAAATGGGACTCTGTGGGGACAGTAGGTTTGCTTTTCTTTGTAAAGCTTTAATATTTGGGCTTTTCTGATTTTTTTAAAAACACATGCATTTTCTTTTTTTTTGGCATAAAGGCAAACAAACTAAACAATACAATGAAAACCAGGAGGTAATATACACATACAGTTCTCCATGGTCTGCATTACTCTCAGCATTCTGTTTTCTAAGTTCCAACAGAGCAGCCCACTGAACTAACTCTCAACACTCAACGACTTTTCTAGCCCAAAGTTCCAAAGTCCTTCCACAATCCTTCCAAAGCAACATAGTCGGATCTGTCACAGCAATACTATGATCCTGGTACCAATTTCTATCCTAGTTAGGATTTCTATTGTTGTGATGAAACACCATGACAAAGGAAACTTGAGGGAGGAAAAGCTTGTTTGGCTTATGCTTACATCACTGTTCATCACTGAAAGAAGTCAGGACAGGAATACAAACAGGAAAGAAACCTGGAGGCAGATGCTATGCAGACGCCATGGAAGAATGGTGCTTCTTAGTTCTCTAATTATGGCTTGATCAGCCTGCTTTCTTATAGGACCTAAGACTAACAGCCCAAGGATAGCACCACCCACAGTGGGCTAGGCCCTCCCCATTAATCTTATTGAGGCTTTTTTTTTCAAGATTTCTTTTGTTTCAGATGGTGCTAGCTTGTGTCAAGTTGGCATAAAACTATCCAGCACACTGGGATATATAACATGACCTGATTATTAAAAAAAAAAAAGTCTAAAACCAACCTGAACAAACACATAATAATAATTAAAATCTAAGAAACTCCTCACCAAAGACCCCTAAACCAACCTAATTATTGTCTACTTTACTGCAGTCAGGTATTAATATGTTGTGATTTGTATAAGTTTCAGTTATGTTTCTCAAATTAAATTGAACTTTAATTTGTCATCTGAGATATTAAAATTATAGAAACTTAATTTTTGATGTTTAGAGATTGAAGTCTTTGTGAAGTCAATAGGGGGAGCTCTATAATGTGGACCTTCTACCTTAGAGCTCCAGATTCGTGAGTCAAATAAACATCTTTCTTTATAACTCACCCAGTCTGATGTATTGTTTTTACAAGAATAAGAATGGAATAATATCAGACACGGTGTCACATGCCTTTAACTTTTATATTCTGAGGGCAGCAAAGGTAGGTGGATATCTGAGTTTGAAGCCAGATCAATCTAAAGAGTAAATTCTAGAACTATACAGAGAAATCCTGTATTGAAGAGCAGTGGAGCCTTACAGAAGCATCAAGAAGCAGCCGGAATACCACGAGAAGTTCTTTGACACTTTCTCTCTATGAAGTCACAGCAAACAAGATTAGTGAAAACCAGTAAAGTGTTGCAAGGTGTACCAATGCAAGAATCATCATCAGAGAAGACCAGCAAAGTGTTGCAAGGTTAGCCACTTGCAAGAGTATCCTCTTCACATTCTCTTTCACAAGACTACTACTGGGAAAATACCACATATCTATTCTCAGCAAAACATCCTCTCATAAGACAGCTTCCAGAAAAACATGACATCACACAACTGAGTTTCCAAAGAAACCAGAAATTTCCACTTCAAAACACCAAAAACCAAAACCAAAATACAATAATACATGGTGGGAGAGATGATTGTATCTGTGGTCCATTTCCCTTTTAGGGAAGTTCTGAAATTGGTGTGTCTCTTATCTAGGAAGGGAGAAGGGACACTAGTATCTTTGGTTAATAGCATGAATTGGATTCAGTAGCTTATACTGCATAGTCACTCTTCACTGGGAACTTAAAGTTATTATAACCTAATGGAAAGAGTAAAATGTATATAGTTATATTTAAAACAAATCTTTCTGATTAAATGTTCGACACAAAGATAACCCATCATTCATTATCCAGCTGATTTCAGAATAAAATTTACTGCACTCATTCTGAGTCTTTCTCTTGTAACTGCTGCCATCAAATAATTTTTCTCCTTTTCAAAATTCAACTTTCTTTTTCTTAAAAATTCTCTTTATTTTATCTGAGCAAGTCCAATGGGAAAATTTTTGGCAATAAGGATAGGAATGTGTTATCTTTAGGTTGAGACAACATTGAGAAAAATATTTTATTTTTATTTTTTAAATTATGTGTCTATGTATCTGTGTGTGGTTTGTGTACATTAATGTAATGCCAGATGAGGATACTGGATTCCCTGGAACTGAATTAAAGGTTGTGAGCCACTTGACAGAGGTGCTGGGGATTGAACTCAAGACCTATGTAAGAGCAAAAGTCATCCAAAAGATTCTGGGAATCCAACTCAGGCATCAGGCATGTGTTGCAAGTTTTTACCCATTGCGCTATCTCATTGGCCTTGCTTTCTCAAAAACATTCTTTTATTCTTTTCCCATAACGCACACACAACACACACACACACACACACACACACACACACACATTGCACAAATTCATACACATAAGAGAAAAATATACTTTTTGGTCTTATCATTTCTTGCTCTTGTTCAATACTAGTTTAAATATCACCTCTTTCACAAAGCTCCTTAATCTCTTAGCCTCATAAGTTTTTAGAATATATGGTCTTGTTGATCCTCTTTTCAAACAAAATAAAACAGACACCTCCTGTGTTATAACTGCTCATTAGTAGACCATCAGATAGAAAGCTACAAGAAGCCAGGGTCATGCCTGCTTTACACTCTCATTGCTACACTTTCCTCACTTAGTAAACTGTGTACAGAAGGTACTCAAGGAAAATGTATTAAACTCAATTTACAGAGCAATATAGCTAAAGCTAATAGCTGACATTTATTGTTTATTCTGTGGCAGGTGTGGTTAAAAGTGTTTTATGTACATGTACAGAGGAGAGACTTCAGGAAGATAGGTGAATAATACATCCCAGGACTGGTCCCTTTGCAGAAACACTAATTCGAGCAACTTTCCAGTTACATTTGTGAAAGCTAAGAAAATCAAGTGAGAGATTATTTAACCTAAGTTAACATAACAATAAGATACACATGGAATACACATGGAAGAGGGCAGTGCCACCACTTACTCAACACCAAGAAGTGCACTATGGAGAGACCCTATATGGTAAGGTAAAAGGGTAAAGTGAGTAAGGCTAGAATTTGCTTTGGACTTCAGCAAGACATAGAAAACACCTGTGGCTTTAGACTCTTGGTCAGTAACTGTGGATTGAGCTTCCAACTTGCTCCCTTGACAGACAAATCCATGGCTCCTAACTAGCTCCTCATGGCTCCAAATATCAGGTCATACCTAACCACTCTAGGAAACAGATCTTTCCTTGTAAACCTAGCCTCTAAGACTGTCGGGGGCTAGGCTGGTTCCTCTGGTCACAGTCTCCAGAGTGAATATGAGGACCCAATGCCAGGTTCCTATTAAAGGCACAACTTAAATATCTCAGGTCCAGACAAGTCACTTCTGATGCATCAGCATGCATTTGAAGTCTTGAACCCCAACAACAATTGGTTCCAATTTATATAGGTCCCTACTTGTGTGTAGGCCAGGTCAGATGGGGCCAGGCTCCTAATGAAACTTTTTAAACTTAGGTTCTGGGCACATTCTATTTAGGTAGCTTCAATGCCAGCTTCATGTATGTACTCTCAAATTTCATGCCCATCACTGTGAAATGCTGGCCCTTGCAGCTTTAAGCTTTGGGGTACCATCTATGGGCAAAACAACCATCCACTTTTTTGCATGCACAGCTGCTAGATCCAAATTGACCCCATGGCCAAGTACTAGGTCAGTACTAGTAGACTGTGCTGGTTTTGAACCTTGTGCACAAGGGCTCTGATCCCCCCAGAGCTAATCATGGATTTAGGATGCAGGTATACTACTACAACCTAGTATTCAAGTTTGTCTCAGAAAAATCTTAAATGACAGTACAATCTACAAAGATAAATATTTGTGATGAAGTTTGACACATAAGTAAAAATTACTAAAATGTTTCATTTTGTGAGATTGAGGTTAAATTGTAAAAGAAAAGAAAAGGCTTGTTATAATTATAAGATGATTTAAGAAAGCCTCATGGTGAGTTATGATGAATGCAAAGCAAAAATCTAAAGTGAAAACACATATGTAAAATAGTCAAAACATCATCATAGAACAAACAAGCAAACAAACCAAATAATCCATCTAATCCAGAAGAAAGGAAGAGAGGAGGAAGAAGGAATGTATACTACAGCAAGACAGGAATGCCATGGCAAAGGTCAGTCCTACCCACCAATAATTACCTCGAAAGTAAATGAATTCATTGTCTAATTGAGAGGTGCAGAGTGGCTGAATAGATAAAAACCACGGGGCCTGACCACATGCTGCTTGCAAGACACTCACCTCACTTCTAAGGATGCCTGTTGATTGAAAGAAAGGATGGACCCCATGCAAATGGAAACAAAAGCAGAACAGAAGTAGCCAAACTAGTATCAGATAAAATAGAGTTTAAGTAAAGAACTATACGAAGAGATAAAGAAAGACATTGTATAGGGACAAAAATCATTACTTCTTCAGCAAGATCCTCCAATTGCACATGTGTATGTGAGTCCCAAAATAGAAAGTAAGTGTTGGCTTATTTTGAAATCTCCATTTCTCTTTTCTTTCTTTTTTACGTATTTTTCTGTGTGATCTCAGGTCCTTTTGAAAATTCAGTGCTCATATAAGCGAAGACCACTTTCTGGCACTCTCTTTGCCTTTAGATTGATCCTATCTACTCCTTCTTTTTTTTTTTTTTTTTTTTGTTTTTGAGACAGGGTTTCTCTGTGTAGCCCGGGCTGTCCTGGAACTCACTCTGTAGACCAGGCTGGGCTCGAACTCAGAAATCCGCCTGCCTCTGCCTCCCAAGTGCTGGGATTAAAGGCGTGTGCCACCACCACCCGGCTCTATCTACACCTTCTATAGCAGCTATGTACATATCATAGAAAGCCCCGAACTCAAAATGATCAAAAGTCCGTTGTTCTTCTCTTAGAACACATTCCTACTTCAACAGAGTTCTCACACATCTAACCCTCAGTTCCCTTCTGATCTTGCACTATTCACTGAGGAAGGATCTTCTGACTTTCTGTCTCCATACACTTTACTTATTCGGCATTGTTCCAGTGTTTTACAACCATTAGCATGTTTAGTTCCTCCAAACATTTATGATCACCTAGTTATATATAAAACCGTGAGATTTAAGATGAGTTGTCTACTATGTCTAAGTGAAGGCATTTATCAAATTCAAGCCAGGAAGTCTGAATTTAGAGTTAGATATTTATCCCTATTTTCTCTTCAGCTCATTACAATGATCTGAACACTTAGATGTGCTGGATGTCATCTCCTCTGTCCACAGTCTGTGCCCGTTGCAGACCCAGACGTGCCTGTTGCTATCTCCTTGGATTCCATCTTTCCATTCTCATAGGCTGTGGTCCTCTCCTTTGTAGTGCATTTTCATAAAACTCAAACATTTAACATGACACTCTGACTATTGTCCTCTGGGGCTTCTTCATCTTTCGCATCAATTAAGCCCAACCTACTCAAAATGGCCTGAATTCCTTCCTGATTTGACCCTGCTTCTAACTCCACATTGGAACTCATGAGAGTTAATTTATAAATCATGATTCTTATTACAACAACTCTTATAGGGAAAGTCTACATATTTATTCCTTGGGAAATATCAATATAAAACAAGGAAACAGACATGTATACAATCACCTTTATAGGCTATCAAACTTTCTAAATGGACTCAAGCTGCCAGTAGAAAGACTAATTGAAGTGCTCTCAACCTTCTGTTTGCATGTCGCTGTCACCTATAAGGACAATCATTTAGTAAATGTCCATTTGATTAAAGTTTCTTGCCTTTGTTAAGTATGTCAGCTTTTTAAAGAATATTAATACACATTTATGCATTTAGTTATTCTTTCAAGGAGCAAGTATTTGATATAGCATGTGACACGAATCATTCAGAATTCTCTGGTAAATGGAAGATTAGCTATCAACCAGCAAGGAGTATTTATGACAAAAACAAACTCCCAAACAGAGAGGCAAACAAAAGCAAACTGCAGTTATTTCACAGACAGACATCTGAAAGACAGGGGGTTTTAATAAAATAGGAGGACCAGCAGTCAAAACTCAAATAAGAATGACCTTCTACTTCTGCCAAAGAAGGTAACTGTAGCTTTGGCGGCTGTTGTCAGACACCAATTAAGCAACAGAATGAAATGATTGAGTTTGGTATGGATCTGCACTGAGCTATAAGGCAATCTGATTACTTTTAGTCTCATTATCTTAGAGAGATGCCTTTAATCACATAGATGATTTATGATTCATCAGTCTATTATCCATTTGTATGAAGAAACTTTTCATGGGACCTTTACCAGCTTTCTATCCATATTTTATTTTGAGGTGCTCTCCAATCCTCTCAAATTGAGAAAACTTGAGGCTGAAAGCTGGTAAGACTATCAGTAGTACTTTAGATGAGAATTCTAAGTCAATAGTATCTTAGATGACTAAAGTCAGAGACAATGCCAGGGCGATGGAGAATATAAAGTTAGCATTATAACGTTACAACTCTGTGAATGATCAATGACCATGGACTTTGAAGCCAGCCTTTAAAGAAGTCCTGGAAATTCAGTCAGGATTTCAGCTCAATGATAAGGAAAGATAATTCTTCCATCCTGCAATTGAGAGCCACACTGGGTGTCACTGTTAGGTGTGTTGACTGTGTGATAACTGCTGACAATGGGAGTCACGGTTATCTAGTTCAGAAGAAGAGATGAGCTAGAAACAGCATTTGTAGCCATCAGAATGGAGCAAACATTGAACTTACAGGAAGGAAAGGCAAGAACTCACTGAAGCAAACAGAAAATCTGGCTAATACCAAGAAGTAAAGACTGTCCTGAACAGACAGCTCCAAAGAAAACTGAGCTAGGTTAGGACAGGCCTGGAAGATGACAGCAGTAAGATGGGAGATACCTTCACCCAGAATTTTCAGTGGTTCTGGAATGAAAGAGGTGGTTAGATCCCGAGTGTACTTCATCAACCCTGTTTATATCCTAAGTCTTATGTGTCCACAGAGACCCAGGTTTGAGCAGCTCAATAAAACCACAAAGCCTGATTTGGGTTTACCAAGTATTCATTTCAATTACAAAGAGAGAGCCAAGGAAAAGCAGGTTGAAAAGGATCTGTTTTGTAAATATAGTATTTCACCGTCTTCATTTTTGCAGAACCTCATTTGTTTTTGCATTCCCTCTGAGTTATGAAAGTGGTCACTACTCATCATCATCCTCTTATGTAACCACCGATGAAGTTCGTAGCCTTGGCTAAGTCTTTCACTAATTGTGCTCTAAAAAGAACCCATTGCTATGTGCCAATAACCCTTGGAGAGACTTACAAATTTAGATACCTTTATAGCCATGAGGTATGCAATGTTATTTCCGTTTTTTATGTGAGGAAACTAAGTCACATAATAAGTATTTTACCAAAGATCTCATAGCTTTGGGCTGAGGTAGGGATCCTACCCATGAGGGATGGGGTTTTAAGCCACAGAAAATTTGAGACGAGAAACATCAAGTGAGGGAGATGAATAAGAGAAAGATATCATGACAGGCCAGCATAATGCTTTCAAATAACAAAAAGACAATAACTTATTTAAAAAAAAGTAGCTCATGTAAATTGGCAAGATGGGTCAATGGGTAATTGTGCTTGTTACCAAGGCCAATGACTCAGATCGCAACCCTGGGACCCACGTGGTAAAAAGAGACAGCTGATCCTTGCAAGGCATCCTCTGAACTCTACCTGAGCTTCATGGTGTGTGTGTGCACCACCACTCACAATAGTAATGAAAATTCATTTATCAGGACAAATCTGTGAGTACTACTGTACCCATGCAGTTAGTAATGGGCAATAAAAAGTCTATTTAACGTGGGTTTTGCACTGACATACAAAATGTGGCAAATGATTTATTTTACCCAGCATTTGAAACTAAAGAAAAAGTCCTTTGTAAATTAAAATAGAGATTTCTACTCATAGAATTCACATGTCATACGACAAGTTTGACTATTTATTTTCCAAGGCCAAAATAGATTTATCTAAGGTGGCCACCAGCACTCACAGGACCAAGGTGACATAGATGCTTAACAAGGTCTCAGTTCAAACAGCTCTCTTCCCTGCTTGGTACCAAATAAGAACTCAAGTCTACATCCCTGACTACGTTTTTTTTTTTTTTTCTTTTTATAAACTAAGGCTGGAAAAACTCATTTGGAGGCATTAATCCCACCCAAACTAATAAAAATGATTTATAGATTTCATTTATTCCGTATTGTGTGAACATAGATTAGTCTTGCAACAGAAAGCTTAACGTGTTTGATTATGGGATACTGTTCCAAATATCCCAGGGGTGTAAGTAATATACAGCTCAGAAACTGTGTCTTTCTCCTAGAGTCTAAAACATACTGAAATGTTGGACCTATGTCTTTTTAGATGTAGACAAAGGGGAACCAATGTTCTCTCAGCCCTTACTACTTGAATTATACAAATTTTACCTTTATACAGGAGCTACAAGGCTGCTCAGAGAAGCTACATTAATTATCACGCAATCACTGTGATCAAAATATCTGACCCAAACACGAGAAGGAAGCAGCTCATTTTTGGTCACTGTTTCTGACATTGTAATGAGTACATCGGGGACACAGTGTGTTCATAACGGTGAGAAGTATACAATAAAGTACATGCAAACAGCTCTGACTATCACAGTGGGAGCATTGTCTGGCAGCTTGTTCACATTGAGAAGGCAGAAGCAGAGACATTTAGACTGGAGCTAGGGTTGAGATAGATCTTCAAAGAGCTCACCTAGTGACTTACTTCCTCCAGGCAGGCTTCATGCCATAAAGGCTACAGAATTTCTCAAAACAGAACCACTATCTGGGCATCCAATATTCAAGCATATTAGTCCATGGAGGATATCTTACATATTTCACTCCCAAGGCCTATCGTAGTAAAGACATGCAAACTATCAAGTGAAGATCTCAGCATCAAAAACAAAAGAAGACAACATGTGGTCAACTTTTACCGATCAGCCATGGCTTAAAGGTGCCATGTCTTTTATATCCCACTTAGAAAAGCACTTAAAAAATATTCCCGGGGTGTAAGTAATATACAGGGCAGAAACTGTGTCTTTCTCCTAGAGTCTAAAACATACTGAAATTTTGAACCTATGTCTTTTTAGATGTAACAAAGGGGACCAGTGTTAAAAAATGTTACTGTCAGACATAGTGGCTTATGCTTTTAATCACAACACCTGAGAGGCAGAGGCAAGTAGATCTCTGTGAGTTTGAGGCCAGCCTGATCTACATAGTGAGTTCTAGTCCAGACAAGTCTATAGAGAAAGACACTGACTCAAAAATAAAATCATTGATGTAGAGTGTGTGTGTGTGGTGTCTGTGTGTAGGTAGGTACTGGTACATGTTTGGATGTCGGGTAACAATTTGGGTGAATCTGTTTCCTTATTCTACCATGTGGGCCTCAAGGATAACACTTAGATCTCCATGGTTTGGTAACAACTGTTTTCCAGCTGAATAATCAAATTACTTAGATCTCCAGGTTTGGTAACAAGTGTTTTCCAGCTGAACCATCAAATCAGCTCAGAAAATACATTTTTAGATAGACGGTTGGCTTTCACTCACAAAATTTTGTGCTTAAGTGAAGGTGAATATGACACTATGGAGAAAGACCATAATCTCCAAATTTCCCCTAGATCTGTGGGAAATTGATGACTTTATTCAAAATTTACAGGTGCAAAAGAAAAAAAAGACAGTGTGTTCACTTGTGAACAAAATGCCCATCTAGTCCAGATAAGAATCTTTCACATCCACAGGCAAGCAGGACAGCTTCATGTTGGAAAGGGTAGGGATTTATTGACAGTGATGTCGTTTCCCAAACAATACCAGTTACACTTGTTTAAAAGTCTGTATGTTTTGTTGCTTGGTGGGAGTGACATCAGCAGAAGAACTTTCTAGAAGCTGAGAAAAAGGACAAAATGGGTTTTCTTCAAGGAACAGCTGGTGTGGAAAGAATTTGATCATTTTGACCACATGTAAAATTTTATTTTACTCTATTTATTCCAGCATTTCAACACCCGTGAATTTTTGTGTTAGAATTAGGAAATTTTCCAAAGCTTTCTACCATTTATTTTTAGCTGATAAGACTATTGGTATTTCAAACGTCAAGAATTTTCTTTAGTAAGCAAAATTCGCAAATTCTTACGCATTGATCTTTCACTGAAATCTACTATTATTTTAAAGCATCTTTCATCCAAAACAAACCTAAATTTTTTCTGATGACTTACTTCTATAGCACCAGAAAAAGCCAGGTTCCAGGTTTGGCGATAGAGTCAGTGTGTTTCCGTCCCGTATCCGGTCACAGAGTCCGTTGTAGAACTCATTGTCAAAAGGTGTGCTCAGGGGATCCATTCCTAAGATGTTGATCCTGAGAAGAAGCAGAACGGGGTCATACGGGTAAATACCATTGTTAATGCAAGGCAGCCTTCTGGGGCTAGAGAGTGAGACAGCTTCGGTTCATGTCGCTGTCATCCAACACGTGTGGGGTTTAAGGAACAGAAGTGGGGTGTAGAGGGGTGAGGGACGTTTGCTTTGGCGCAGTGTCTTGGCAGAAAGCTTGCCTTAGGAGGGTCTTGTAAACTCTTTGACATCTAGGGCACTGTTGGACCACAGAAAGAAAGGCAGTAAGTAGCACACAGGGGACCCCCTGGCTCCCGGAGTCTTAGCTTAAGGCTGTACCTCTTACCTCACATCCCGGATGAACCGAGCGCCAGTGCTGTAACACCAACTATTTAAATTATTTGAGAGCAGAACATCCCAGGGGGCAGTATAATTATATGCGTGTAATTTTTCATCTATGAATCAACATCGGGGTTCTTTCTCTCCCTATTCTCTTTATACTTAAGTCTTCCTCCAGCTGTCTCACTGTCAAGATTCTCACCCCTCCCCCAGGATTATGTTATTATTCCTGTTGGACTTTCCAAGATGAACATTCAAAAAAAAAAAAAAAATTCAACCCACAGGAAGGTGTTCTCAAAAGTCCTATGCACCACCCCCTGGAGCAGGAATATTTTTATCTAGCGTTAATTCACAGACAGAAATATCCTTTAGTTGTAAAACAAAAGTTACATTTGATTTCTAGGCTTAAAAAGTTTCTACACTTAGCTCTTTGTGAAGTTCACCTTTGCTAGTATGAGGAGCGCAGTCATTGCTATGTAGGCGGTATGGAACAATAGGTGGCTCTAAGCCCAGGATGCCAAAATGGAAATTTGTTCCACACACCTATATTCCTGAAGCACAACTTTGTCCATTGTTCTAGATCACATACCTAACTCTAATTAACAGGATTATAAACCTGTATGTTGGTTTCAAGGGCATTTTATCAGAGTGTGGATGGCTTACCATATAGCCTTTTGCTTATGCAAGACAAAAAAATAAAAAATAAAAACGGAATATTAACAATGGGTGCATTAAAAAATTCAAAATTTTACCTCAATATGAAGCTACCAAGAAATCGATAACAGGGCTCCGTAATGGAAGGACAGTTAAGGAATTTATGTGTGAAGGTTGAGCTACTGATAGAATTAACTCACTGTCTAACCTGCCCAAAAGACCTTTCCTGCAAATGTTAAGGTTCTGAAGGTCTAACACATAGATTATAGCTGTTTTTATTTTCTTTGACATTGTATCGTTTTTGTGTTCTACTTTTTTTTCTCAACTATCAGGGCATCTATAAACCTCCCCACGGCATCACGTGAGGCTTTATGCACAAACATGTCAGTTGCTTGGATCGCTGGCATGTTGTAGAAAGTAATCTCTGGACAGGAAGAAGCCTTATGTCTTTGTTTTCTTGCTTTCCTTCTTTTATGCAATCCCCTTAAGACTGGCTTCTTCTGATGTTAGCTGCTGCTCCTCTTTAGGTCGGCTACTCCTGCAGCCCAGCATTTTACCAAACTACAGTGGAAAACAGCGCCAAGCCTACCATTACAGCTCAAAAGCAGAGCTGCCTGTCAAGCCTGGTCTTGTGAGTGATTGCTTCTTGTCTTCATTCACTGAAGGGATGGATGTGATTCTTCCACCTTGAAGTCATGCGGCAGTGGAAAGAATGGATAATCTGCTTCTTAAACAGAAGTTCGACTACATGTTATGTGATTGGTGGGCCTTGTCTTGTTATACACCTGCATTAAAGAGACTCCTTCAGTGAACAATGGAACAAGCTTCCATTCTAAAGATTAACATTTGGATGACTAGTTACTACTTCTATGTGTTTATAATAATCAGGGGATGGTATGAATACAGTTGATACACAACTGGCTTCCACAAAAAATTGCTTGGAAGTTGGGGAGTTGGGCATATAATTGCATATTTAAAACTAATTCTGGAAGAGTATACTGTGTCAAATAAGTAGTGTAAATGAATGCTGCATAAGGCCTGTATTATTCAAGGAAGAGATCACCATGGGGAGATAATAAAAGGAGTTTAAGAAGAAAAGTTTGGTTTGGGTTTTGATGGAGGTCCATACTGGGATTGTTCTGGAAGCACAGGAGGAATGATATGGGCAAGGTCCCCCATGTGGCACATTTTAGGGTAGTGATCTTACCTGTGTGCCTTCTAACAGAACTTGATTAGCTATGCCTTCTTAAACAATTTTAGTGAGGCACCCATTATTTTATTCTAATTTTTAATAGTTCAAAGGATACAATTTTCCCTTAAGGCGCATTTTTGGGTGCCCTTCCCGATGTTTGGGGGACCTCATAAAAAAAGTGACATTTGAAAAAGTTTCAGGGGGGCTGGTTCAGCCCATACTAGATCGGTAGACTGGTATGTCCCAGTTTTGGGGCGTTTAAGAAGGATTAGGCGTTTTTTGTTGATTTCCTGTCGTTTATCCTTAGGGCCCAAAATCCTTCCCCTTTTTTTTAAGAGTCCCTTAATCACCACTGTTTGGGTGGTGTTTTTTCTGGTCAGCTTTCGGTTAGGCCCTAAAAGGGGGTTGCCCCTGTTTTCTGGCTGGAGGTTTAGAATGGGGGCCTGGTTGAATTTTTTTATATATTTTAAAAAGGGAAAACCCTCATTTGGTCTTCACCTTTTCTTGAGTTTATGAGGGTTTTTGCTCATCTTAGTTTTGTGGCTTTTGGGGAATTCCCCTTATATGAGGGATAATGTGTTTTTTGTGATTTGGGCACTACAGTTTAATTTTTTTTGCTCCCCATTTGTAAAAAATTTTTATATATTTTTTTTGATAGTGGTAGTATAATTGTGAAAATTACCACTTTTCTGTATCCTTCTTTGGAAGGAAATTGGGTTCTTTCCGGGCTTTTTTTAAAAACCCCCCTTATAAAACTGTGGAGCAGGGCCCTGTTTTATTTTTTAAAAAAATTTTTCTTCTGGGTATTTTTCCAGGGGGGTTTTCTTCCCGGGGTAACATATTTAAATTTTTTTGAGGTATCCCAATTTTATAGGGTTTTAAGTTCAAAAATTACAATTTTCTATCAGGTATGGATGTTTTATAAATTTTAAATCCCGTTCTACACTGAAAATCAACATCATACAAAATGGTAGTGGTGCGCACATATCTCTTAGAATTCTAATTTAATAGGGAAAAAACAGTATAATTTAATTGAGTAATCTGTTATTGCCTTTCATGCTTTGCTGTACCAAAAAGATACTAAATTTAATATTTAAAACATTAAATATTCCTTGAGCATAGGGAGCAAAATTAAAAATCATTAGAAGTAAAATTCAATAAGTACGCTAGATTTTTAAATCATTGCCCGAATCAAGTAAAGTTGTATTAGAGATTGGCTTCTCTTAAGTTAAAAGTTTGTTTTTTGTTGCAGATGAATGTTACTTAGTGTCATAAAAAAAGGGCTAGACCTTGCTACTCTTACTTTCCATGTTATGGATGCAAACGAAGACAATTTATTCCCATAAAAAGGTAATAGACGCATCTTGTTATAGTAACGCTGCTCAAAGCTTTGACCTTACGTATCAAAAAGATTTGCATACATAATAGCCTTTTATAGAAATTATTTATAGTCTATTTACTAATTATTGATTAGAATGGCTAAGAGATGGCGATTGTCTTATTCCTAAGGCATCAGAGTCTAATTAGCCCTAGGATCTGGGATTGGATTTTGGGTTTTCCACCATGTAGTATTAGAGAGGTAGACGAGAAGTTACTTGGCTCTGGAAGGCAGATGATAGGTATGGAAAATCTGCTAGGGGCCTGGAGGCATGTATCACGGTAGATTATTTGCTTTACATGAAGGAAACCCTGCGTTCAGTCTCCATCACCACATACACTCTGGTACCTGGTACAATGACACAAACCACTGATCCTCAGTCACATAGCAAGTTCCTGTCTTAAAAAAATAATGCTGAATTTAAAAAAATGTGAGGAAGGACAAAACAGTTGCAGATTTTCACTTACTATTAATATTATATATATTATTATATATACAGTATGTATGGGGGTTGAGTTAGTCCAGTTACATAATTAATAGTTGAGGAAACTATTACCTTAAAGCTTGCTTGACACTCCCTGGAAAGGTCTTGTGTGCCCTTAGCTACCCATAGTCTAGGTTGAAGGATATTGTTTCACAGAATAGCACATTGACCAGTTGGCCGGATCCATCTGGAAACTACAGAAGCCAATAAAGTCCAAAGCACTACTAAGGAAGAAATGTTTCAAAAACCTTTGACTTGATTCCACTCCTACAGAGACAGCCAGTCTAGCCTAAAACGAGCCAATATTTTTTTCTGCCAAGAAACATGAAAAGTGCTCATGAATAGAAAAGTCATCACCTGGGAAATTTTAAGAAAAACGTGTTCTTTGGCAGTGTTTAGTTTAGACGGCTGCTTCCACAGCTGCCCCAGAACCACAGGCAGCTCCAGTTCACCAGGTGAACTGACAGGAAAGCTCTCGTCACAGAAGTGTTGTGCTTAGATCACACACAGAAAAGTAATTCCTTACATATTGTACATCAGTTACAGCTGGTTTTAATTTGTGCTTTTTCTATGAATGCAAGATGGCTTGGAGGACTTCCCTGAACATTTGCGGAGGATCTCAGATGCCCATAAGACAGACGTCTGAAACATTTGTAATACAATGGAATTCTGCCAGAGCAGCAACTTAAATAAAAGAGTCCTTCAAATGGATAAAGACTAATTAATTACATCAAGTCCCTAGGACTTGCCCATATAGAGAATCTGGTGTATGAAACAGTAGATAGATCCATCGAGGTTTCCCAGACTGAACTGTGGATAGGCAGTTTCTAAACATGTTGCTCCAACAGGTTTCTTTATTCCTGTGGTTGTCTCAATGAGAAACATACCCCACAGGCTCAGGTATTTGAGCACTTGAATCTCAGTTGATGGTGTTGTTTGGGAAGGTTTAGGGGGTGTGGCCTTGCTGGGGAAGTACATTACTAGGGTCAGGCTTTGATATTATATAGCTTTTCCCTATTTCCAGTTCTTTGACTCCGTGTTTCTTTCTTGAGGTAGATGGTATAATCTCTCAGCTTCCTGCTTCTCCCATCATGGCTACCTGAAGCTGTGTCTTCTTGCCATGACAGACTCTTACATCTCAGGAACTATAAGCCCAAACGAATTCTTCCTTTCCTAAACTACCTTGGTAGTATTTTGTCATAGCAGCAGAAAGGTAATAATACAATCTCTAATACCCTTATTCCACATGTAGTCCAAAGCCATGTAAGAATAATGAAGGTTTATTATAAATATCCAAAATTCATAGAATTGAAGTTTATAATCATATAACAAAATATATTATCTTAAATTTCTAGATATTAATGCCTAATTAGCTAATTCTAAGTAGTTTACTGTTTATCTCTATAATCTATCTACCTACACACATACACACACACATACACACACTCATAGGAGAGAGAGAGAGAGAGACAGAGACAGAGACAGAGATGGAGTCTTGCTCTGCAGTCAAAGCTTTCCTTTGAACCCATGATCCTCATGCCTCAGTCTCTCAAGTACTGAATTTATAGGCATAATAAAAATAATAAATAGCTACTTAGGGAGTTTCGCTCTTTATTACATTTATTTATTTAGTATATGTGTATATGGGGGTGGGATGCAGGTGTCATGGAGCAAATGTGGAGATCAGAGGACTATCTGTAGAAGTTGAGACCCAAGGATCAAACCTAGGATATCAGCCTCAGTGTCAAGGGCCCTTACCCACTGAGCTACTTCACCAGTCCATGGACTGTCATTTTCACAAGCTTAATTTTTTTATAGATTTTACTTTGCAGATAGGGCATTGACTTAGGGCTTTGAAGTAGAGTCAAGAAGTGTAGCGGTCGGTGTGGTGAGAAAGAGAAGGGTAAAGTGTTGTGCTTAGGAAAATACATTTTATGTGACACAGAGAAACTTGGCTCTAGTTCTCTAAAACACTCCCCAAATGGCTTAAATTATTTCATTCAGTTCTTATGTACAAAATGAATATAAAATGATCCCCTGACAAGGTCACAGGATCATTATGGCAGTCTGCAGAGCTAGAATGTACAAAGAGATTATGAGACATTCAAGATATTATGTAAATGACAATAGTCACTTTTATAAAAACTAAATTTCCTATGGGCTTTTGCTGTAATCGTAGGGAATTCAATAAAAACTGTTGATGGACTGAATCTGAAAGGACCTACCTCATTTTCCACGTCTACAGCTAATCTTTCCCATAGCTGGACCCCCTCCTCAGCCTTGATGGCCCAGCCTCAGGATGTTCCCCAGCACACCCCTGACTGTAGTAAGGTATGGAGTCCTAAGGGTCCTTTGCCAGTTCTCTAGGATGCGTCCTTAGGAAACTTGTCTGCAAATGCCAAGTTACACATTTTTCATTTCCCTGAACAAAGGAAACCAATAGATTATGAATGATTGGGGTTTTTTTTTTTTTTTTTTTCAGTTAAGCAGGCCAACATTTCTGTATTCTTTTCCCTGTAGACAACTATAAATTTGCATTGAGTGAGAATAAATAACATATGTGATTCCCTGTTTCAAGTTCTTTCATTGAGATTAGAGATAAAACTTTTTCTCCCCGGAGAAAAGTTGCAGAAGGGGTTTAGGATAATTTAAGCCCCGTTATGATCTGGTTAGAAGGACTTTGGACAAGTCTTTATTGTTAACTGCCATTTACTAAGATTCCTGGCCTAAGAATGCCCATTTGATTCACAAACACAGCTTTTAAGCTAAGAGCCAAAGGCATTGTGGGTAATATTTGAAAGCCACTTGGGTAAGATTTTATGAAGTGAAGAAATGATGTGTGAAACATTTATCTTATGCCTGATGCTTGGAATCCTGGAATTTTGTTCTTACATTCGTTAAATGGATGTTTCCTCTGACCTCAGAGAGAAGACATCTTTACTCTCAGCCAAATCCAATACGGAGGAAACAGTCCTCAGTGCAGAGCTTTTTGACCTCAGCACCATGGTCAATGTGGGACTGCAAGTAGTAAGATGATTACCATCAACAACTAGCCTCTAAGAGCTAGTGGGATACTTAACATCAATATCACTAGCCTCTAAGAACTAGTGCCAGTAGCTCCCTTCAGCATTGCCCATTCCAAGTACTGACAATTCAGATGATCTCTAGACATTTCTAAATGCTTCCTTGGGAGAATCACTGTACCCAAGGGCCTCTGTCACTCTAGTTTCTCTATCAGCTTTGTTCTCGCTATCTCTACCATCTTTTTTCTTCTCCCCATCTTTATTTCAATTCTGGCCTTCTGTTCCTGAATTTCATCCTAGGAACTTAGTTTCCACCTTAACTGATATTATCCATGTTTCAGAAGGTCCCTATGGGTAGATTCTTTTACTCATTAAATAATTCACTTGGAAAACTATAAGAGTAAAGGAACCCATTACATGTTAGATGATGAAATAAAACCATTTAATTCTGTCCAGTGCACTGCATGTGAAAGCAACTGCATCTTTGTTGGGGACAAAATTATCCAGATCAAGAGAGTTATGCAAACTAGGCAGAGACTGTCCCTAGAATGCCTCGCAACTGGAAGAGAACTGGACCTCAGATCTGTCACCTTCCCAATTCCCGGAGCAGAGATGTCCACAAAATCCTCTCGGCTCTATACAGTCCTATGTTCTAAACTCCTAGACTTTAGAGCTCACAGCCCAGAGCTACTTCATTCTGTGTGGAGAATGAGTTGCCTGTCAACTCTCTACAATGAGGCCCCAAACCCTATTACCCTCTGGCATTATAACCTATTCTTTTGGTCCCATTTCTTCTAGGCCAACTCTGTAATGCTTGAACCTACCTAGAACTTGTATTTAGGTGTCAGTTCAAGAAACATTCCAGTGGAAGGTAGCCATGCTGGGAATTCTGATGCTTCAGTGGACTTGACACACCTGCTATGGGTCATTTAATTCTAAACACTGATATGTCATGTCTATTGTTGTGATCTTCTTGATGTTTGTACATGAGATTCACCATCCCCTATTCACTGACAGTGAAACTCATTCAACAGACCTCTCCTGAGGTCATGTATCCCTACACACTAAATATTCTGGGGTCCTCAAATGTCACCCCCATGCCAAAGAATATAGACCAAAGTTTGCACCATCTGTACAGTTCATATAATCCTCCCTATGGTGGCTTTGTTATGGTGAAAGAGTTGGAGGCCATTTCCATTCTAGAAAGATCCAAGTGAGATACAAACCCAAAGCCTGCTGTTCGTCCCAGCTCAGATTCTTCTACCACTCGGTTGCGGCATGGGAGGCGTGGGTCATTGTCACAGTCAGACTCATCAGAAAAATCTCCACAGTCATTGTCACCATTACACAGAAGTTTCCTCTTTATGCACCTGCCTGCAGTCAAAATCAAGGAACATGCTGTGTGTAATGCTCAATTTTCTCTTTTGCTGAAGTTACCATGGGCACTTTAGTTTTGGAAGTGAGTGCTAGAAAGACTTGATTTTGTTCCATAGATGACATAGCTAGCCCTTCTTGTATAGATGACATAGCTAGCCCTAGTTGAGGAGCTATGGAAATATCTCTGCCTATGAATATATGCTAATGTGTTTTCACTCACACCTGTACACAGAGGTCCACAGAGAACACCTGCAGTCTCAGCTTACCTGTTTCACACTGAAAATCATTCCCACAGTTTTCCTGTACCTCTTCACACTCCTGGCTGGGTTCACAATGTTGTCTGTCTCCCAAAGCATCAACACAACTTCTCCCATGAAACTGTCCGAAGGCTACAATGCTTCTTGAGCGAAACTGTAAACAAATAGTCAAACAAACAAACAAACAAGCCGCGCGGTGGTGCTCACGCCTTTAATCCCAGCACTTGGGAGGCAGAGGCAGGTGGATTTCTGAGTTAGAGGCCAGCCTGGTCTACAGAGTGAGTTCCAGGACAGCCCGGGCTACACAGAGAAACCCTGTCTCAAAAAACCAAAAAACCAAACAAACAAAAAAAAACAAACAAAGCAGCTGAAAATATTCTGTTTCTTAATGCACAGATGGATTATGGTCTAAAGCGGTTCTCAATCTTCCCAAAGCGAGGATCCTTTAACACAGTTGTGCATGTTGTGGTAATCTTCAACCATAATTATTTTCATGGCTCCTTCATAACTAATTTTGCTGCTATTATAAACTGTCATGTAAATATCTGTGTTTTCTGATGGTCTCAGGTGACCCTTGTGAAGGGGTCATATGACACCAAAGGCATTGTGACCCACAGGTCGAGAACCACTGGAATAAAGCAACACATACATCATTGCAGCCTTTGCATCCAAATGATTTTAATATTTTAAAAGAGAGACAGAAGAAATTGCCATGATATCACTTAACAAGAATACTTTGCCTTCTAGATTGTGGAGTGAAGCATCAAACACCCAGTCTGCTGTCCAACATGTAGGTCACCTAGTCAGATCAGCCTATTCAATTCACTGATTACCTCTTTCTGGATTGGAATTTGTTTCTTGGGGTCCCTGCCTCATGGCCATTCCCTGAAGATACCAGTTTTCAATTGAGGAGCTGGGATGGATGGATTCAAATACTTACCCTTTGTTTGAGACAAGGATCACACTCTGACCACTTAGTCCATGGGCTCATTCTGCAGTCTATCGGTAAGAGAGAGTCTTGTGTTGGCTCTTCACTATAATGAAGATTAAAAAGTATCAGTTTAAAATGACCATCACATACACCTCTTTCCAAGACGCCTACCAAAATCAATTTCATACATTTACTACTTTTCCCTCCTTAAATCATACTGCCTATTCATATATGTGTATGTATGTATGTGTGTGTGCACACACAATCACTGGATGTATGATTAATATATATATTATATATATATATATATACTTATATGCATTTGAGTATATACATGTTTATGAATGTGTCTGTGCATATGCAAATGCACATGTGTGTGCATACAGTTGAAGCAAGAGGTCTTCAGATGTCTTTCTTAGTCATTCTCTATTCTTTGAGACAGAGTCTCTCACTGGATCTGGAGCTCATAGATTTAGCTAGACTGAGTACCCAGCCAACTCTGGGGATCTATTTGTTTCTGTCTCCTCCTCCATCCCAGTTGATGTACAGATGCACCCTATCATAAACTGATGGCTCTAAGTAGTAGCCTGGGGATTTGAACTCAAGTCTTTATGCATATATTTACTTTATCAACTGATTCATCTTCCCAGCCCACCCATATTGTTTACTGTGTCTTCCATGACACTTGAGCACATAGTGTTTTGTATTTTCAATACATTCTTGTGTTTAAGTCTAGCTTATCAGCAGCAGAAGTACTAATGGTGGTGAGTGGTGGTGAGGTGGTCTGACAGGTATTTGACATGCACTCATCTTTTTACAAGTATGTGATGGACTCACGGGAACTGGAAATGTTGTTTCACTTTCTTTGTGCATCTCACTCACCCCTGAGAGGCTGGGAAAGCTTGGAGTTGCCTGGTTCTCTTGTAAATTTAAGCCAGCCAGTCCAGTCATTCCTGAAGTAAACACCTCATAAATCAGCATCCCCATCCCTGACTGAATTCCACGCCTCTGTTCTAAAATAGATGCTTTCCTGCTTCGTAGTCCCCTTCAAAACCTACTCATGATCTTTTTTAGTTTTGGCATCATGTGTTTTAGTGCTTCCAGCTTCCCTTCCATCCCTCCATTCCCAGGCACAGTACTTAGCCTTATTTCTCAGGAATTCTAGTTCTGAACTGTGGCTGTTCTCCTGGTTTACGTTGGTGTCTCTTCTTGTCACAGACTCACCTTGGGCACTTAACCCATTAAATGATAAGAAAGACAAAGCAAAACAAAACAGAAGCTATCCAACAGGAATCCTACAGATATTTTACCTCCTCTTTCCTAGTCTGGGCTTCTATCAAAATTCTTGCACTAGGAAGAAGTCCTGGGAGGGTCAATCCCTGCATAAGAATGTTCTAGAGTTTAGATCCAATTTGCAGCTGATTAGCTGGGTGTCGCTTCCATTTTAAACTATTCCTCATAATCATCTACCTCCAATTACAATATAACATATTAAATAAGCCAATAAATGAACAGACAAGCTCCCCTCTCCGCACTCCTCAGTTTTTACCAGCTACATCATGTCTCTCCTGCCCTGCATGCTAAAACATTATTTTAAAGATCATAGTAAATGCCCTTATGTCTCTTCTTTCCCATAATTCTCACATCCTTCATCCCTCCATGCTCCTTAAGCCATTTCTAGATCCTTAATGCTTTTTCCTCCACAAATTTCTTGAAAAAGTACCCTGCACTCCGATCTACCTCCTTACCCATCAACCATTTTCCAACTCTCTTGCCCATGTATGCTGCCCTTGCTCACCAGCGATGACTGTCACACGGCTCACTCTCTTCCCCTCAGTCCTCATCTTACTGGCTTCCTCTCACCGTCTATGAACATTGACCACTGTTGCCTTTTAAGACAGTTGTTCAATATTTTCTTTTATCCTGTTTTTAATTTCTGGGCAGTTTCATGGTTGTGCATGATGATCTGAGGTCTCCTCAGCTCTTCCTTTCTCTTATCCCCCATCTCCTGGAGAAACCCTTCTGCATAGCCAGCCCTTCTTCGGCTTTCTTCTTTTGTGTGTGACCCCATCGGTTTAATTAAAGTCACTTTCATTTAATTTAATGATTGATTTATCTAATTTTATTAATTTCTAATTAAATTAATTAATTAATTTAGTGATTAGATTTAATAATTTAATTTAATAATTGTGGCTGGGAGAAAGTTATTTTCTGGAATGTACACAACTTATCACTGGCTACACTTTTGAAAAAAAACAAGCCTCTCTCTTCCTTAGAAGCCGTTAATAGTGAACAGTCTCCCAGAGGAGGACCTTTCCCATCCATAACGAGGTACCCGGTTTTTGTTCAGGGTTTGTGCAGATAACCACAGGTGCAGTGATTTCATGTGATGCAATGTCTAAAAGACATATTTTTGCTGGACATCTCCCCATCCTATGGCTTTTACGTTCTTTCCTCCTTCTTCTTCCATATTCCACAATCTATGAAGGGCATTAGATAGATGTCTTCCTTAGGATCAAATATTCCACCATTCTTTCGTACAAGGAGCAACACTAGACCCCTTTTCTAAGATCTTTTCTCTGCTATTTTAGATTGCTCTACTCTCCTTTTTAGGAAACTCCTTATCCTCCTCTTTAGTATTTCAAGTGCTGTTTATTCATTGAGGAGGCTGTCATTAGATTTTCCTCTCCTTTCCCTCCCTTTTTTTTTTGGCCTTTCCTTTCTTCCCTCCCCTTCCAGATCCATGGTTTCCACATGTGTGCTAATGATACCCAGACAGAGATAAACGTGCTGTCCAGACATCTCTCCTGAAGTTTAAACTTTGGAATCCAATTCTCAATTCTACATCTGGACTTGGACATCTTCATGGCCCATTGACCTCAATGTTTTCCCAAATGAATTCATTATTTTTCTTTACTTTCAGGGCAGCTCTTTCATTTATGAGTTATCCTAGCCAGAGACTGAGTGTTACTTGTCTAATTCTCTATTCCCCCTCCTCATCTCTTCATCTAATCGAGCATTGAAACCTGTTGTTGGCAGTCTTGTAAATTGTTTTTCAATCCATCCTTACTTCCTAATATCTTCCAGATGTTCTTCTGCTCTACACTGACATAACATCTCTTCTAGCTGACTCTGATAATTTCTTTCTGACTTAGTTTGCATATGAATCCAGAGGGATCTTTTAGAAGAGCAAATTTAATGCTATCCTGCCCCTACTGAAAACTCTCTAATAGTTAAAAAGACTACATATGTGACAAGGCTTAAGTCTTCTAATATGGTGTGCAGAATGACTCCCAGAGATGTTTAGAATCCTTGGACTCTGTGAATATGTTATTTATACAGAAAAGGAGACTTTGCAGACACAATTCTTTGCTTTTTAGTGGAATCATTCTAGTGCCATGGGATCTTACAAGGAGAATTGTTCAGTGAGGAATAACAACAACAACAAAAAAAGAGGCCGGAGAATCCAAAGTCTAAAAAGAGACTCCATCCATTACTGCTGGCTCTGAATATGGAAAAGTAGAGCAATAATGAACCCTAAAGTTCTTTTGAAAAAGTCACATGGAAATCTACTGCAGAAGATTCCTAAAATATATACATATATCAAAGGAGTTTAGTGGAATTACCATGTAATAGAAAAACACTACCTCAACTGGACATCATATACTATCAAATAAAGCAGTCATTACTAGAAATGGGTTATATATTTTGAATTACTGGCCAATGGGGTCTTATAGACAGCCCCTCCCAAAAAATTGCAGGCTGTGGCTCTAGCACTTGGTCATTCTTCACAATTTGGTAGTGAGAGTCTACTGACCAAAACATTACATACTTATTTCATACAACGTGGAGAAATCTAGCTGGCACTCAATATGTGGCTTCATCTTTAGTGACTAGCATTCATATCCCTGGAAGTGTTTTGTTCATAACACCAGTCTCATCAATGAATGAACTTTGTGAGCTACAATAATGACTTGCCTGGTCAGAAATGTCCAGTGGTACAATAGTAGCTCAGATGTTATGGGGGTAACCAACCACTTTTTAAAATTGGCCAATCTACACTATCCAGGATTGGCCCTCATTTTCTGGAATTACAGGTTAAAAATATGTAACCCATATATAAAACCTCATAGCAGAATCTCTTTTTCAATAAACTGAAGTGTTTGTGTATGTTTTGAAGTTGCCTAACAGAAATTTTCTGCTAGAAGTTCTCCATTAAAGCTTCATTGGAACTGGAGGGTCTCAACACTTTGTGTTCTATAACTGGCTAAACTTTATAATTTTGAGATATTAAAGATGGTAATTTGAGAGAATTGATAGACGGTTTAATAGCTATGAGCAGTTGTTGCTCTTTCAGATGACCCTAGTTCAATTCCCAGCACCCAGTGACAACTTACAACCATCTGTGATTCCAATTTTAGGGGATTGGATGCTCACTTCTAGTCTGGGAGGTCACCAGGCATACAGGTGGTACACAGACGCATATATATGCAAAATAATTATTGCTAAAACCAAAACAAAACAACTCGTCTCCCCCCAAAGTTGTTGTGGAGATCTAATTCAGTGGTAGATTGCTTTACTAGCAAGTACAAACTTCTGAGTTCCACTTCCCAGCATCACAGCAATAAATCAATTAATCAATCAGTCAATCAAACAATCAATATATTCAATCACATTGATTAAATCGTTTTCTCCAAGGATGAGTTCTAGATAACCATGTTTTGAAAGACTAATCAGGTGATTCTCATGTTCAAGTAATGTTTGAAAATACTTCTTGGCAACATCTGGTACAAATCCATGAGGAGAATGTGGAATAATTATAGGTGTGGGAGTGCTCATTCTGTCCACATTACCCAGGTCATTGTTGGCTTGACTATGTCACTGAACTGGCCTGTCACTGGTTTCATAAATTACATTAGGGTTTGTCATTTTTACAACTCCATGATCCCTTTCAAGATCTTGTTGCCTGAAACGTGACAATCAGTTCCTGTCTATCCGTTACTCACTTAGGCAAACATGTTAGCATTTTGTTCCAGCGTCTCACCAAGGGTGATCACTTCTTTGGTTTCTGAAACCACCCTATAGACCCACACTCCGAGATCTTTATCTCTCAACTGCCTGTTATGGTGCATAGTAGAGTATCATCCTTGGGAAGTCAAGCTCACTGAAGGAAATTATAATTTTTGATTGGGTAAAACTGAATCCTAGTCGGTGACTGGGAGTAAGGTGAAGTTCTGTTCATCTGCCCACACATTGGTTATTAAACCCTGCTGCAGTGCTCCTCCCCTTGCTTGTGTGCACTCCTCTATTGCCCTTTGCGTTCATATCCTCATGTTCACTGTGCGTACACTTGCTCATTTCTTTCTCAACATCTTCCTTAAGGATTCTCTCCATCTTAACAGTTTAACTCGAAGTTTGGACTTAGTACAAAGCCCCTCATCTTTACCTTTGATCATTTTCTTTGCCCTCCTGAACTGTGATTTGAACTCATTCCTTCAATAACATATCTTATCCCCAAAGGAAGATGTTTGAAGACCACATGCTTGCCCTGGGCATAGTGCTTACACTCCACTTTAGGTCTTAGACTTTGTGTAGTAATTTGCTTGAATCAGTCAAACAATAGAAATTTAATTCCACCATTCCCACCCGCCCCTGCCCCACAACAATTCTAGAGAAGTAGGGCTGGTCTCTGCTGAGGTATCACTCATTGTATTCTGGATGGTGGATGGTCATAGTCTCTTCACTGTATCTCCTTTGATTAATTATTTCTTTTAGTTTTTGAAATTATAATTTTATAATTTCCCCTATCTGTTTCCTCTCTCCAAACCATGCCATATATTCCTCCTTGCTCCCCTTTAAACTCGTGGCCTTTTTTAGTAATTGTTGTTACATATATATGTATATGTATATTTTCCTAAATATGTAAATACACATAACATGCTCAATCTGTATAGCATTACTTGTATGTACCTTTTCAGGGCTGACTATTTGATTTTGAGTAAACAATTGGTGTGTTCTTCCCGGGTAAGACTATTTCTCCCACTCTCAGCATTCTCTGTTGCCTACAATGTTTGTGCAGGTTTAAGGCCACATGAGCTCTGCTTCATGGTCTTCAGCATGTCCATTGGTGTCCTTCTTTAGGCAGTCATGTTGGAAGGCTTTATGGGTTTAGCCTCTAATGTTCTTAAGAGACACAGCTTCTCAGCAAACTCCCTGTTCTTTTTGCTGTTTCGATCTTTCTGCCCCTGTTCTTCAATGATTCCTGACCCTTAGGTTTGGGAATTGTATTGAAGTTGTATCCTTTGAAATTGGACTCCCTGGATTTTCATGTAGTCTTCCGTCTGTGCTCAAATTTACTCTTTTCAAGAACACTAGTCATATCAGATAGAGTCTCACTTTTAATCACATTTGAATGTAATAATATATTTTTAAATGCAACAAATATAGTCACATTGGTAATTCTGAGCATCGAGAACACAGCTCAGCTTATGAACCTCGAGTGGTTTTAATGAAGCAAAAAAAAAAAAAAAAACCCTTATACTCAAACCTCAAATTCAACCCTCAAATTAGTGTTGTTAACTTTTATTTCTCTTATGTCAAGTTTTACACAGACACCTGTCTGTTTATTTATTTATCAAGGAGTGGGATTGCTACAGTGTGTATATGACATCAGAGGACAGCTTCTATGGGTCAGTTGTTTCCTTCTACCATGTGGGTCCTGGTGAACCAAGTGAGGTCATCAGGTTTGGTGTCAAGTGCCTTTACCTGCTTATCCATGGTAGGCTTTATGGTACACCTTTCTAAGCTTGTTTCCATATAAACATTTTATTTTGACTTTGAGTAATAAGTGTCATTTATTATTGACTTACAGGTAGGAAATACAAATGGAGAAGGGTACTGCTAATTCCAAGTCAAACTATTACTGGTTCAGAATCAACCAGCTGGAACGACTGCACTTGGTTTAGTGGCGGTCACTCCTGTGGCCTCTGTTTGCTTCTGTCCTCAACACAGATCATCTTTGAAATAAGCTGAGCTTGTTCAATCATTTCTGGATGAAATAGCCTCAAGATTTTTAGACACTTTGAGACATGGTGAGTTAGTAAGAACACAATTTATTTTTTATATAATGCATCAATTTGGACAACATAATTCTTACCTAGATCTACAGCAAGCCTACAAAAAGACATGATGCCAAATGGTGCAAAAAAAAAAAAAAAAGAAAAGAAAAAAAGAACATTATACCAGTTCCTGGTTATTTGGTCATCACTTTGTCAAGTGCAAAGTAAAAGCAGGACTCTGAGGAATTAGTGGGGGAGACGAAAAGGTTATGCAAACAGAGTGTTATTGAATAAGCAAACTGCATAAATATTAGGACAGGAGACCAGTGACCTTGAATAACTCTGCCTTTCTCCACCCTCCGAGTCCAGCACTACCTCAGCAGCCCCTCTGACTCACTCAGCAGATAATCTTCTGTAGCCTGAGGACAGCCTGTGTACAGGACTCACCGCCTGCCTGTCATCCTGCTGAGCTATTAGGTGGAGCAGAGCTCTGTTTTGCAGGGAACTTTCTGGGCTCTCAGATGAAGTGTGCCTATCAAGGATAGCCCATCTCCCAGTGTTTCGATCTCAGCTGGGAAGGCACTCCCCAGATCAAAGCAATGCACATCAGCACCACAGGGGATCTAACTCTGGGCCAGAAATGCATTAATGGAAGGTCCTGTCTTCCCTCCAGGAAGAGAAGTTTCCAGAAAAAAAGAAAACCACTGTAGCTGCTCACGTTCAAAACAGTGTACTTGGTCCAAGCAGGAAGACATTTGCTGTGTGAGGAATCTTTAGCTGTGGGGAAATTTCAGCTATTTGGAACTGTATGCTAAATTCACATAGTTCACGAAGATAAGAAGATAATAAAATGCTCAGAGTTAACATTTTACAGCACATCCCTGAGTTTAAAACACTTATTTTATGTATTCTCAATGACCCGGTATACAACAGCCTTTACTGAGGACGTGCTATACATCAGGACTAGCAAATATGAGACAGATATTTCACTGTGGGTGAGATCTGAAAAGCATGCATATACTCATGTAATATGAAGTATCTGCTAAGATACATGAGTTTGGAGAAAATAGCATCTCCCTTGGGCGCGCAGCTATGAAGCAGTAGAGACTGGACCCTCCAGGTTGCCTGGCTCCTGAAGCTATACTTGAGCTGTTATTTCCTTCTCATACTGGTTGTGAAATTTTCCATTCTACTACCTAAAGGAACATATGAGATGATGATTTCTCTGGGACCTATTCTCCTGGGAACTCGCCTTGAGGTGAGGGTTAGAAATACCCACAGTTTATTATTGTCAAAGTTACAATAAACCTTGTGACATCCCCAGAAGCTACTGTAACTCCAGTCCTTCTGAACAAGGAATTGTTTGAGTTAAAATGGGATCATGGAAGTGTATGCCTGGTGTCCATAGAAAAGTAGAAATCTAGAGGTTAAGTAGATGACTTGGTAGGTAAAATGCTTGCTGTGCCAACACGAGGACCTGAGCTTGACTCCAGAGTGACAGAGTGAATTTGGCTTTCTCAACATCTTGATGTTAGACCTCCAGCCTCCAGCCGGCCAGCCAGATAGCTTATTTAAAACAATTCATGTTGGGACTTTGCTATGGCAGCCACAGGAACAAGCCACAATCAGTGTCATATGGATGAGGGAACTAAGGTACAGAGACTCCGATCCATTTATTCCAGCCTGCACAGCTGCTAGTCAAAGGTGGCTTGACTCGCAATACTGGTTGACAATGGTGGCTTGATGTAAGCTATGAGCTTCTGAAGAAAATATATGCTTAGAAACCATTTGAAATACTGCTGCTGTTGTTCACATAAATGGTATCATGTAGCTCCTGAAGTCTCTGAACCGTCTGTCTTAAAGGGCACAGCACAGAGCATTCCGAGTGGAGCCGTTCTGGCACAGGCTGAAGGGCATGTCTGTGAGAGTGCAGGAGGCTCGGCAAAGATGGAGAATGTAAGTGCCAGGATCTGGGGGCAGCCAGGGGTCTCCCTGACCCTGCCTGGAACATGAGTATGGCCAGACCCAGGAGGTGTGAACGTCAAAGCAACTGCGGTCTTCCCACAGCCTTTCAGTTTCGAACCTTGGTCCAGAAATTTGAGTTGTTTAATTATTATTATTTTTTTAAACCCTAAGAGAGGGTCAGCTTAATTACAAGAATGCCAAAGCTGCCTTTCAGTAACTGTCTTCACACACGTACCTTCTGAGTTAAGGTACCCGGAAAGAGAAAATATTTTCTGAACAGAGAGATAATGATTAGGTAACGTCCGCAGAGGAGGAGGGGAGAAGGGAGGAAAGCCTGGCTGAGCACACGTCCCAGAGCGCATGTGGATCTGCGGATCTCCACTGTGAGTCCTCTCCTGGAAAGTGAACCGAAACCCATGTTGGTGGGGGGAGCCCAGGCCGAATCACCTCTCCCTCTGCCAGAAGGCAGGCAAAGGTGGCATAAGCTGGCTAGCTAAGTCACAATAGATTTTGGCTAAACTTAGGGGAACTGGGTACAGGACAAGATTAATGCAGACAGAGGAACAGTGTCCAGGCATGTCTTAGTTAGCATTGGGGTGATTTTCTGTTCTGTCCTTAGAGAACAAACTGTCTTTGTGTCTTCTCCTGTGATGTCTACGTGGGAGGATGGGAGAGCTTCAGTAGGCGTGATCTCTAGCAATCCTGGGTGCACTGATGTGCAGGAGGCTTTCACTGTCCTGGTGATTTATTTGATGGGTGTATTTGGCATGGTGTCACACTCTGTTTTCTGTTGCCGACACGGAATGTCTGATGTGGGTAATGCGTACAGGAGAAAATTTTACTCTGCTCACAGTTCTCATAACTACAAATTGCAAGCAGCATGACCCAGGCCTCTGGAGAGGATTCCCGTGGTTGTACCTTAACGTGGTCACTAGAAGCAAAATGGGAAGTTTCTGTGTTCAGAAGGGTCACATGTGTAAGGAGACGCGAGTTGGAGGAAGAGCCTAGCCAGATGGACCTGCTAGGAGCCACTCCGGTTAGGCTTGGCTCATTCCTCAGTGATAGTCCATTTATGACTGTGGAATCCTGAGACCTTTTACCACTTAAGGGCTCCACCACATCTTTCTGCTGCCACACAGGGGACTGAGTTTCCAGCACAGGCAACCTTGGGGACATCCTTACACCATATGCAAACCACACCTTATGGGTTTTGCAACCCCAAGTAGAATCAGATAAGAAGGAAATAAAGAGGCCATGCTGGAAGCACAGCCATCGAAGCTGCATTATGGCAATTCTTGGGTAGAGCAAATAGACTCTAAGACCCAGGACACAAAATGTGGGCCACAGAATGGGATGTCACAGAAGAGAAAACAAGACAAATAATTAACCTTTGCTTAATGTAGGGTCCAAAGGGACATACATACAACAGTTAAACAGTATTAGGTTTTGAGATAAAGGACAGAAAGATTAACTTCCTTCATTGTAAAGTTCTCAGCCCATAGACACTGATCAACACTGATGTGTCACAAACTGGAGACAGTAGTTCCCCGCCCCCCAATTCTAATGTTTAAATAGAATATCTTAGTATTAACATTTCAGTTCCTTCTTTAGAACAAAAACCCAGAAGCATGAATACACTTGCATAGAACGTTTAAATGCTGGCTGTTTTATACATCACTGTTTAGCTTAACCTTTATTGTCTCGACTTTGCTGTTAAGCCCTGGACCCTGAAACAGCAGATTCCACAGTAGAATTCCAGAGATAAACAGACAAGCCATAGACTCACCTGAGAATGGGTTCTGGGCTCTGTGCATTGATATCCAAGGCAAAGATTACGATGGCTAAAGTGATGGTCAGGCCTGGGGCCATGCTGCTCCTCCTAGGCAGCTCTGGAGTTTCACAAAGCATTCCTTTGCAACCAGAGGACAGGGGACAATTATTGCTCGTAAATGTTCAGGGTTTTTTTCATGGGGAGGTTGGTTTGTGCTAAGTAAGTGTCAAAGTCCAACCAATGGAGAGTCATTTATTGTAATTTCTGACTGCTATTTTCCCTTATTGACAAAGTGTCATTGTGCAATAAACCAAAAAAAAAAAAAAAAAAAAAAAAAAAAAAAAAGCTAAAGTAGAGAAAAATTAGGAGCAGGATTGTGTAAAAATAAAACAACCAATCAAACAAAATCCTAGCAGTTCTTTCCTTGGGAGACTCTGGAAGGGAAGATAAAGAGAGAGGCATAGTTAATGGGAGAGGCTTATGGATTATTCTCATAGAGGGCTAGGCTCAGAATAACTACAGAAACAGCAGGATGAAAGTCGAGGCTTAGGTGGAGATATTCGAACCACTTCTCCCTCTGAAACTCAGACATGTGGCTTGTTTCCACACGAGCAAGGTGAAGTGTGGAAATATGAACTTTGTGTGTATATTTTACACACCTCTTTCTTATATGTATATTTTTCTGGAAAAAAAAAATACACAGTAAGCACCACAAGGCTTTAGCGATAGCCACCAAAAGGATTTGGCTTTGTTGTGATGGAAGCACATACCAAAAAGACAGGATTTTTCTCTGCCATGAAGAACACTGTTTGCCCGACATCTCCACATTCTCCAGGGCCGTGGAGAGGGAGAGGTTCTGGAAGCGGTGAGGAATGTGAACCATGTGACCTCTCTGAGAACATTGGTTGCACCAGAGAATGACCTGGGGAGGTTGCAAACGTGGAAGTCTGTTAGTCTCTATCTTACTCAAATTTAACCGTTGAGGCTTCTCAAATCTTTCTAATGTGTGGCTAGGGTTGGGACGTAGAATACACAATGGGAGTGGAGAGATATCTGATATGCTGGAGTTTTGTGGGTAATGTATTATGACTTTATGATGTCTCATGACACTCTTATCTGTTCTTTTGTTTGTTTGTTTGGGGCAGGGTCTGACAGGGCAGTTCAGGCTGGCCTGAGACTTGCTGCTGCCCTTCTGCCTAAATCCAATTGCTACAATTACAGGTATGAGCCCATACTCAGCTGTTCCTAACAGTTTTGTTTCGTAGAGACAGATTTGCCTCAAACCCTTCCCTGGCATAGCTGAACTCCGAATTGTTCTGCATCCATTTCCCAAGGGTGGAGATTGCACGCTTGCACCACATTGTGTGGCTCCCTGACACAGTTCTTAAGAGACATTCATAGAAAAGTTTTAATTACAACAGAGCAAATCTCGAACATTAGCATAGGTGAAAGTAAAACAGATGTCTGGTTGGTGGGAAGATGGAGCAATTATGTTAGGCCCATCTTACCTATTGCCACTGACAGTAAAGTCTCTGATCTCCACATTTTCTTAATATTCTTCGTTTTCTCGCATAGAGCTCGAGAACTAGTTGAACTAATTCCACAGACTTCTCAGCTTACTGTGGAGACCATGTGCTTGCTTGATGAGTAAGCCATGCAAAATTGTCAAGTAATAAGATTGATTCTTAAAGGTGCCATGCTCACAGCTGAATGAATCCACGCCAGAGGGACACTTTCCATGAGCCATAAGGTGGGTGGCAACTGGACTCAGCCCAGTTCTGTCAGCTTTGTCACAGTATATGGGAGACTCTGGTATGGTCCCTGTGGACATTCTCATGATGTATTTAGGCCCAAGGACATGAACTAAGTTAGAATAGGGTGCTGTTCTATGTTAATGAGGTATGATAGTTGACTAGACTGTGAGTCTTTAAATTGGTAAGTTGTCACAACTAGACATTGCAAAATCACCTTTCTCCTGGGAGACTGACTGTCTTGAGGAGTAAAAAGGACATCTTGGTCCTTTGGTTGGAATGGGAGAATATTCTAAATTGCTACTTGATTTTTATCATCAGGCTATACAATGCAACAGTGGGAGTAAAATACAATAACAATCTATAAGTTGATGACATACACTCTATCATGTATACACTAGATGAATAACATGGCTTTGACAGTGTCGTTAACTCTTCTAGGATCCTGGCGTCTACCATGTACCTGACATATTTTCAAGTGAGGCTTGTGTTTTGTATGTATCTTGGAGAAAGAGAGGGTTAGGATGAACTAAACTGGAGGAGCAAAAATAACATCTTCATTGGGATAACACATAAAAGCCGCCAGAGATGAAAATGGTAACTTTATAACATGCCAGCTTATCTATATATACAAAAAAAAATTTATTCTCAATGGCTCCATCACGGAAGTGAAGAAATGCTACTTATGGAGGTTCTACCATCTGTTCACGCTCATCCCAGCATGAGGCACGTAGTGTGTAGGCCTTACTACCATAGTTTTGAGTACTGCTGTTAATATTTTAATCAGCTCATGCTGCTGCCGTGGAGCTCTGTAAAGGTTTCTACCGAATCTGCTTCCTCTAGTACAGGAACTCAGTGGAAGGCAACAAACTGGCTCATTCTTAGTTCTAGGGGTTTCTGCCTTGAAGACGCCTCATGGTTTTCTTTCAGTAAGATTTTCTTTTTCTTTGTCTTCTTAAATCTCATGTTGCTGAATTGTACTTTCACATAATAATAGAACACCTTTGCCCATTTGGAATGGTAGAGACTCATGGGTACTCTGACCAGCAGCCTGAAGAGGTTTTGTTGTTGCTGTTTTGTTTTTTGATGTAGTTGTGTTTTTCCTAATGTGAAAAAAAAATGTGGTTCAGTGTCATTTTCTTTAATCCCTTTTAAAGGGTCTAAGACAATTCTCTTCAAAAACTTTTTCTTGGTAACCATGGACTCTCTGGAATGCCCAGGGATCTCAGGTTGGGGATCCTTGGTTCATTTTAAAGCCTCTCCTCAGTGACTCCCCTAAGTGCCCCCTCAAACTCTTCACCTTCATTTGCAACATGTGCCTGAGATTGTGGGGAGGGTATCAAATCACTGAATACAGAGAACCTGGGGTCACCATAAAGTTCAGGTTCTAGGTGTGCCTATGTGCTGTCATTCTCATTGCCTAACAAATGTGACACACTTGTGAATAATAGGAATTAACAGATGAAGGAACAACTAGAGATCCACAGGGCTGCATTTTGTATGTTAAAGTTGGCTTCCCTCGACTTTGACAGTAAAGAACTGCACTCTGCTCCTCAGCTGTCAGTTCATCTTCCCTGACTATCACACAGGTGTGCACACTTCAGTGGTTTGGTCTGGTGTCACTAATTTTATTTTCTCTTAAAATGTCCATTCCATCAGATGAAGGCATCATCAGAGAAGGCAAATTGAACCCCCTTTCCCAGAACCTGCTTTTTATTGTAGAGATTCTTATTTTAAAGGTAGATTCTTCAAAGTGGCAAATGACTATATACATACACAGGTGTGTGTGTGTGTGTGTGTGTGTGTGTGTGTGTGTGTGTGTATGCATGTGTCTCTCTGTGTGTTTGTGTTTTTGTATATGTGTGTGCATGTGTGTGTGCATGTGGGTGTGTGTGTATGCATGTGTCTCTCTGTGTGTTTGTGTTTTTGTGTGTGTGTGTGCATGTGTGTGTGCATGTGCACGTGTGTGTGTGTAAATTATTTTCCTGCTTTATAATTCTGGCCCTGAGGTCAAGATGTCTATTCTTGTAGCTTCTCTGAGCATTTCCATTCCTGTAACCTGTTCATTCTCAATGCAGGTTGAGAACTGTCACCCAGATCCTAGAGTGTTTATCCTCTCATTAAAACAGATATCTTCAACAGCTTCTAGCTTTGTCATTCCTACCATTTGTGTCCCAAACCAATCTCTTGGGTCAGTGAGGGAAGCAGCAGACAACTGCTCGACCTCTCCAGTCTCTTCCTTTCCTTCCCTATTATCTCCTATGTCTAATACTCTCACTCCCCTGACTATGAATGAAAATTTCCATGGTGCTCAGTAAATATAAGGGCAGATGTACTTAAATATATTCTAAACATATCTGTGATTCTACTTCAGTACACCTGGGTTACCCTATTCCACTTAAAACAGCAGCAACAGCAGCAGCAACAAACTAAATAATAACTGAAGACAACCACTGTAAATATCAATGACTGGAAAGAGGACTGATATACACCTCTATAAACAGCACTACAAGGAAAATATAGTCATGAAGACTTTCATAACTGGTCTTTTGTTTGTTTGTTTGTTTTCCCCTCCTAACTATTATAAGCTTGTTGGTTACTGAGAAGTCCACATTGTGTTCTCTGTAGAGTCCAGCATTCATGACTTTCGTATAAGGTAGAAGTTTGTAATTAGGCGTATTACTCCAGCAAAGCAAGGTCAAACTGGCTGGGGTACTCATGAAGTAAGATGACAAGTGGCTGGCCCGAGTCCATCAGCATCACTGTAATTAGGACACGTTAACAGATCTGCTGCTGGTGTATGGGTTATGGGTTTGTTCACATCCATGTGTGTCAGATAGATTTAGGACGTGAGTTCTGGTTATTTTTAGCAGAAAAGAATTAGTTAAAAAAAACATGCCATTTCCCAGAACACATTAGGGGCTTTGTTGTTGAGCAATCTCATTAAATGGTGATAGCTTAAATATTTACCAGACACTTGTGGGCAACCCCCATCTTTCAGTCAAAGACTTTATTTTGAACCAATTCCAGGCACTGGGGTCAGAGTCCTCACTCATCAGGTAATTCTAGGGTCAACCACATTCCTGAGTTAGCTATGTCCTGTCCTTTCCCACCCTGCTTTCAGCACAGGAAGACAGAACATCGCTTCTTGGCTTGAGTCTGATGTTGTGGGAGAAGAGACTCCACTACAACAGTGTTGCTGAAAATACTCAATAGAAAAACACGCTAAGCTGATAGCACAGCTGCAGCCATTTTAAAACCTGAGGGCCAATTTTATGTGAGCTGTGATAGTTACAGATTTCTTTCATTGGGTTATGTAGAGCAGAACTATTATTTCGTAACTAGTGTAGTGTTTCCCCAAAGAGAGGTTATCTTAAGAAAATCCAGCACCTTTTCCCTTTCTGTCGCATTCATGTAAGAAACCTTAGGGTTTTCTGGTTGTTAACCCTAACCATTTTACTCTTTGCTTAGACACATTTGATGCTTAAATGAAATTCCAGGCTTCCCACGAAATATAAAACTCTTTGGACAGGTCAAAATACCATGTCTACTAAAGAGTGTATGGATAGATTTGTTCCATATTTTTTTTAGAGCTACTTCAATAAGCACACCCTCTTTGTCCAACAGTGGTTCTTATTGTGTTTACATGAATGTTTTCTTATACACTAGCAATGGCTCGCCCTTAGCAAGTACTTCCATGGTGAGCCACACAGAAAGAGAACCAGATGTCCCGTGATGGTATGCACCAAAAAGATGTTCCTCCCTGGTGTTTTACTCTTTAGAGTTATTAGGTTCAATATTCAGTCTTTGGTATTTTCCAGAACCTGCTTTAGGATTTGTTCCAGGTCTTTGTTGAAATGAGATCCCTGAATTTAAACCAGAGCACCATGGCGGAGAGTGTATTTAGCTGACCTGCCTGCCTGCCACTGCAGGTCCTTGAAACAGCTAGTACCCACCCGGACTGACCCCTACATATGTGTTTTGTGTCGTATCAACCATGACTAAATAAGAGAAGCAAACAACAAAAGGCATGAACTAATACTATCCAGTGACCATCATATGACGGAGTCTGGAGCAACTTCTATCTACCAAGTCCTTTAAAGTCACAGGAAGGGAATGCTGTGGTGTGAGAGGGACTGACACTGAAAGAGCCTGGACAATTTACTTATGTTTGTACATCACAGGTTTCCACTTTCTCTTATCAATGTGACAAAAGGTGGATGATGAGCAGTTTCTCTCCTTCTACCTGTTTTCTACCTGGTAATAGTCGACCCAAAAGCAGGAGTCAAATACTAGAGTGAGCTGACAGCAACATGAGATTTTTGTCATTCCAGTTTATTGAATGAGTAAATTTGTAGCTTTATTTGCATACAGAAAAGTGCACAAGAAGTCGAGTACGTACAAAACAGTCGTGCGGCTGATCATCACTTTTAAAAAATTCGACTACCTAGAAAGAGTTACCTCCCATTTAGCACATCTTCACGTATTTGGAATTTTTAAAGTATGATTTCAAGTCTGTGTTTATAATGACTGAGTAGGAAGTCAGATAAGGAAAGAGAAACATATATCATAGATAATTAACAATTAGCATTAAACAGAAACCCACAGGACTTCAGCTTGGATTACTTGGGGCTAATCAGAGGCTCACAAGGCTAGCTCCTTGTTTAAAACCTGAGCAGTCATTCTCTGCCAGCAAAAAGTAAGATTGTACTAACATCCACAGAACCTGAGCATTTTGGGTCAAGAGATAACATTAAAAAAAAATACTCAACATAAACTTAAGAAAACACATCTTGGCAGGAACAAACCCTTCAGTCCTGAATAACAAAAGGCCTGAAAATGAAAATGTACTATGTAGGTTTCCAAAGTTATGAGGAAAATATTGCAGGCAGATTTTTCAATGATAACCCCAAGTATTTGCCCATGATTGAGGCTTCAAGAAAGTTTTCCAGTTACTTGATAAAGGCCTAGCATGACATCTAGTAAGGACCCAGTGTGTTTGGCACAGTCACATTTAGCTTTCAGAATATATTCCTTCATTGCTGAGCAGAGTCCAGTTCCTCTACTGTGTTAAATTGTTCTATGAAACTTCAGTCTAAGAGAATGGTCCCCTAAGCCATAAGGAGGATGAAGATGATGCACCTTCCAGAAGACTAGTCCCTGGACTAACAATGACTGGAGTGGGTATGCACACTTCAGATCTGTGAGTCAGTTAATGCTTTTTGCCCTGTAAAAAACCTGTCCTGGTAATAGGGAGGTATTGTTTATATAAACCCAGGAGCAAAATGAACTGAAAGAGAAAGAGAGAGAAAGACAGGAAAAGATTAAACAGTGCTTTCCTCTCATTTAAAATAGCCAGCAAGAGATTAAAAATGGAATAGCCTAGGTCTTGGGAGAAATCACCAGAATGAAGAGAATTTATATATATATATAATTTAGTAATGCACACAATAATCATCTTTATTGAGAAAAAAAAATCACATGAAATAAGATCAGGATCTTCAAGGAAAATGTAGGCCATAATGTCATCAGGGTCAAACAGCTGCAAAATGTCTGGAATGAAAACAATGTGGGGCCACGGGAGAAAACTGTTTTATTAGCTTTGAATAATGCCTTATGTTTTGAGTTAGACCTTTCTCTCTTCAAGTCAAATGTAAGCACCAGTTGGGGCTGGATTGGTAAATGATGCAATTAGCTGAGAAATGACCATCTCAAAATGGTCCTCCGGTGGATTGGAGAAGTTAGTCTTACTTTCATTTTATTAAACAAAAAAAATCTTTCTGCGTGGGAATGGGAAGCAGGGTGCCTTGCTTTCCTATTATAGGATGTTTAGGTTTATGCTGCACACCAGGAACCCCAAATGACTTTGAGAGCTATGAGGATTTGGACATTTCCTCAAGACAGTGTGATATTAAGGGTAAAGGTGGCCACGCCTCCCAAGTGGAGGGTAGTATGGAGAATATTCTGGAAGGTTCTAGGGGGACAACAGACAGGGATTTGATAGGGAAGCTACTTCATTTATATTTGAGCTAGAGAGTTTAGGAGCTTAATTTATGTAAAGTCATAGCTTCAGTTTAGCTTTAGCCTAGACAGAAAGTGAAAGGCATTTTACAAGTACAAGAGGCCAAGACAAGTAGGGTAACAGGTAATACGTCAAAGCTGGAGCAAGGACGGAGGTCAGCACGTTTCTGGCTATCTGCTTCGTCCTTGACCAAAGCCAGTCTTTTGCTCATCTGGATAGTCAGCATTACAACTTCCTAGAGAAACATGGAAAGGAATGGTTAGAATATTTTGGGTTGAATATTAAAATGCTATTTTCAGATGTTAGTGATACTATATCCCAGAGCTGATCTGAAGATTGAACGAGAGAGTAATATACACCAGATATGATAGTATGTATTGATGACCTCAATATTCAGAAGGCCAAGGAAAGAGGAGAATAGGCTCAAAGCTAGCCACAACTATATAATAAGATCAAGGCTGGTCTAAAGGGTGAAGTGCGGCTCTAGACCAAATACATCTATATCTGGATCAGAGTAACTGAACTAGGAAGAACCACCCTAAATACGGGATGGGAATCCTTAGGATGGGATCCTGAATTTAGTAAGGAGGTAAAAGCAAGCTGAGTAGCATTCTTATTTGTTTATTGGCCAATGGTAAAAGTTCACAGTGCTCTGACCTTCTCCATCATGGTGAACTAGGACCACAAGCCTTTCACTTCTTGAGTGTCAGGCATTTTCTTGCAGTGACATGGCAAGTACATGATTCTTCACCTGATCTATTAATTTTATAGGTTGTTGTTATTTATGTTGGCTGTTAATCTCTGTGTTTAATTTATCAATTAAATTTTAGGCATTTATGTATAAGAAAAAAAAAAGCTGCTTGGCACTAAGTTGTGATTCATGGTTTCAGAAATCCTCAGGGAAGTTTGAAATGCATTTTCTATGGGTAATAGGAAATACATGTTATGATTGATATATGCAAGAAATTTATCTACTATAGATGAATTAAGATAGAGGTTAGCCTTGCTTGGGTGAGGAAATATTGGAATAACATGGATTTTTCTTATTTTGTCCCTTTCGGCTATGCCTTCTCTAGTGTTATATGGCTTCCTCTTTCTCTTCTCTTTGATGTTATAAAATTAGAACACAATTGGTATCATTCATTGTTGAAAAGAACAGATTTCATGACACCCTGGCGGAGATTCATTTTTTTTTAGAATAATGTCCACTAGAGATGGAACACCCAAGCCTCTGACTCATTTTGAGCATTTATTGCTTCTCAAAGTAGCATTTCCAGCTGTCTCTGGTGTCAGAGTGATGCATTCCACCATAGGGACCAACTTGAGATCACCATTGAAGAAAGACAAGGCAGAGTAGTTGTATTGTTCTTTGTTTAGCTGACTTTTCTGATCCATGCTTCCCCTTGATCACAAATCCTTTTTGAAAGGTAAGTCTGTGAATTTAGCTGGGAGAGGGATTCATTCATGAAGCCCTGGGTTTCATCTCCAGGACTACAGAAAACAGGGTGTGGTGGTACACGTCTGTAATCCTAGCACATAGGAGGTGGAGGCAGGAGGATTAGAACAAGGTCATTCTCCATTACAGAGAGAATATGTGAAACCTTGTCACAAAAATGAGAAAAATAAACAAAAAAATACCCCCAAAAGGTTAAAAATATATGTTCTATTGAATTTATTTCCATATAGAACTAAAGTATCAACAACACACGCTAAAGCTTTATATCTCCTAGCTAGACTATGATCGCAAAAAATATTTAAAAAAAAATTATTAAATAATCAGAGCATTGCTTTCCATGTCTATTACTCTTAAATTACACATACCTAACATCGTCAGAATTCTAAAAACAAAATCTCACGCTTTCCCCTCTACATCACCATCTCTCACCATCCAACCACTGCAAGACAGTACTAAGTAGGTTCTTCCACTTACAGGAGCTAGGCAAAAGGATTTCCGAAAGGGCTCCTGTGGGCATCAGAAGATGCAGGCTGAGAAACCACCTAGGAGATGAAGCCGATAGAACAAACACTATTATAGCTGTAACAATAACACATAACAGAACCTCAGCTTCCTGTAAGCATCAGTTAGATGGTAGCCAATCAGACAAGCACTGTTTGTTCCAAGTCAAGGCTGGGGAGAATTGCATTTATCTCCCTCAACTTGGAAGAACTGTTTTTGATGACTGATCAGTGGGAGATTAAGGATTTTAACCTTTCAAGGTTTTTAAGAGACTCTTTTGATTGAACTTCTGCCATCACATCTTCATAAGATTAAGGGAAGCACAAAGGGGGAGCTTTGATAGTATTACACCTCAAGTTCAGGGGATGATAATGCCTGTGAGGCATACTCTCACCCCAGCTTGATGGGCTGTTTCCACTGGGAAGTATCCTACCAACACATCACAGCCAAATAGGCGTTCTCCTTGAAGAGTTAATGTACAGGAAAGGTAGATTCAGGAGGCTATGGGTGTCTGTGGCATGTGCTTCTGGGATTTGATACTTACGGAGTGATTTGATGAGCTGAACCCTTTGGAGAAAGGGTTCTCAAGTGAATTGTCAGCAGACTTGGTACCCGAGAGGACACCTTGTCTGGGGGCTGGCTTTGGTGGTTCTGGAAGGCAAAGAACCCAAGTAGTTAGTAGACATGCTTTGTTCACACACAGCACATGTTCCCTGACTGGCTTAGCTATGAAACTTAGTTCTTTACACCAGTAAGCTAGAAATCACCACATATACCAGGACTCTATCTATTCATCACAGAACAGAAAGCGACATATATACTTTATCTGAAGTGGAAGACACTAAAAGTCCCTTCCTTGTAGCCATGGTATATGGGTTAGATAATCATTCAGCTCCCAGAATCAGTTTCTATAGCTCTTGGAGGCCCTTTGAGAACAGTCACTAGAGGGCAGCATTGGGCCAATCCCTGGGTTTGGCTGAGGTAAAGGGCTCTAAGGTGAAAGGTTAAGTTACCTCCACAGCTCTGAGCACCCGAGGAAGCAGGAAATAGACTATTGATGAACATAGACGGTTCCTCTGAGTTCCCCATGGGACTGGCTGTGTGACTGCTGAATTATTAGTTGGCAGGTAATTGAGCAAACTTACCATTAATCTTGTTCAACAGCTGATTGGCATCAAAGTCATCGTGGTCTACATGCTCCTGAGGAATGCCAACTTTATTGTTGAAGTAACTGGAGAAGGCGCTTGAAGTCCCCGAGGGAGGTGGCTCTCCCTTCCTTGAGGGCACAAGAGGTGGCTGGCGAAGCTGCAAGTCCTTAAACATTTCTTTCACTTCCTTGACCTCTTTATCCCCAAGGGGGTCTAAGCCAGTGAAAGCATCACTGGGAATGTCCTTTAGTGGGCCGTTTCGGGGAGGTGGTTGAGGAGGTGCGGCCAGAACAGAGGACATCATAGGCTGAGGAGAAGACTGAGTGGACATGGTGGGAGGTGGAAAGATATTACTCTGAAAAGGATTCCCCAGAGGGCTTGTGGATGACCAAGCATTGGGTGCCACAGCTGTGGTAGGACACCAGACTGCAGGGGGTGGAGTGGAAGCTGGGGTTGCAAATGATGAAGGCTGATTCCAAACTTGTACTGCTGGGGTTGTACCAAAAACGAGTGGCTGACCAAAACCAGGAGGCTGGCCACTTATTATGGCTCCTGGGACCACAGTTGTAGAAGGACTGTAGACAACAGGTGTCCAAGGTCCTGCTTGGGGTGTGTTACTGGGACAGTACCTGAAGGAAAAGGGAGAAAGAAGCTATCAGGAGACAAGCTTGCAGAGGATTCTTTTATTTTATTTTTATAACTACGAGCTAATTGTGTGAAATAATGGTTTTAGCTGGGCGGTGGTGGCGCACGCCTTTAATCTCAGCACTTGGGAGGCAGAGGCAGGTGGATTTCTGAGTTCGAGGCGAGCCTGGTCTACAGAGTTAGTTCCAGGACAGCCAGGGCTATACAGAGAAAAACAACAACAATAAAAAAAAAAAAAAAAAAAAAAAAGAAAAAGAAAAAGAAAAGAAAAGAAAAAGAAAGAAAATGCCACAATTAAAGCCATTTTTGTTTGTTTGTTTTTTTTTGTTGTTTTTGTTTTTGTTTTTCGAGACAGGGTTTCTCTGCGTAGCCCTGGCTGTCCTGGAATTCACTCTGTAGACCAGCTTGGCCTCGAACTCAGAAATCTGCCTCTGCCTGCCAAGTACTGGGATTAAAGGTGTGCACCCCCCCACCGCCCCCCCGGCTTAATTGTAGCATTTTCAAACATCCATATAACATACTTTGGCTGTATTCATCCCTTTGATAAGGAGTCTTAAATTTCAAAAAACCATGACTTTCTGGGTGTATTTGTAGAGCACTCCCAAGGCAAAATACTTTATGAAGTTCTGAAGCTGGCTCAGAAATAATGACTCTAAGACATTAAATCACTCAGAAGCTTAACTCATTAGCACTGTCTCGATAGCCTTCCAATGCTTGGTGCATATTCTTTCTACCACACCTTTTTATTTTCCTTCTTAAGAAGAGTAATACACCCCAGAAGGTCCTAATCATGAAAAACAAAAATATTTATCAAGCTTGTATTGATGTACCCTGAATAGAATTTACCAATAGCAAAAACTGATTTGTCAAGTAGACAGATTTAAATATGCAAATTACAATGATTATTAAGTAGTTAATTAAGATAATCCACTGTGCCCAGTCATTATTTTGTACTTGCATTTAACAGTTGGTTCCTGCAAAGGACTTATGGAAGCCAGCTGTCAAGAATGGACATGGGGCCTCAAAGAAGTCTCTCCTGTTTCAAAGTCTCCCTGCTTTTTAACATTGCCAGAGTTGACGCACTATATAAAGGGGAGATAAAATTTAGTTCAGGCCAAGGTAGTTTTAACTTTTGCATATAAAAATGGAGGAAAGGCTATTATCCTGGGAAGGCTGCTTCAAATAAAAGTGCTTCCTGCCATGTGTCGCTTACTATGCTTTGCCAGAAGTTAGGGGAGAGAGCAGTTATAAGAAATGTGAAGGAGATAAAGCAGCAGTAAGTAGAGCCTCTTCCTGGGGACCAGTGGCCTGAGTCAGGGGATATTATCTTCAGGCTCTGCCTCCGTGTCACGTGTTCTTCAAGATGTAGATACCTCATGAAAACCCAGACCTCTCCAACCTCTGTTCTTTAGACAGATTTGCACCCCGCATCCTGTTCTAACACACAGGACATTCTCTCTGCTCTTCACAACTGCGTTAACGAATCAGTGAAACATCACCTTGGAGCAAGACCAAAGCACAAAGCATCCCGCAAACCGCAGTCCAGCCTCATCCCCAGTCACGGATGCTGCTGTTCTGCTCTTGAAACCTCCTTGTTCTGAGAGTTACAAGCATTGCATTCACTCATGATCCATTTTAACTACTTCAATCAAGAAAAGTCTTCAAACTGGGGATAGGAAAGATTGGTTGCAATGTGTTTGCTTTTTTTTCCAGAATGAGAACTTTAAAGCAGGGGTTTAGGGGCTGATATAGGGTGCTCTCTCTTAATCTTTTTAGCATTTGATTCTTTTTCTGTCATGAATGCTGTCATCTAGCTAGAAACATGTTTGCTCCATTCACACAGAAGGGCCACCTCACTTGATCAACATATCTATTTCTCAGGGAGGGAACTGAGTCAAGAACATAATCAAATTGGAAAGCTCACAGTCCATGCCTAGAGGGACAAACTCATGCACCTTGACCCTGACTCCAGCACCTTATTCTCCCATGTTGACCTCTTCACAGCAAGGTACAAGAAGCACTACTGAGGGGTGATAATCCACATACTAACTTCATAGACACAGGAGCCAGGACGTGCTTGCATTACAGAATACAGTCAGAAAAACCAAGTCATGACTTCACTTAGATTTTCTAATATAAGCCTTAAAAGTGGGTTTAATTTGAACAAAGTTATTGACAATGTTTCAAAATAAATTAATATTGTAAATGGAAGCAAGGGTCATTTACTAATAATTTCAGCCATTTAGATGTAAATAATAAATAAGTTGGGCACTGGTGGCTCATGCCTTTTGCCCCAGTGATTGGGAGGCAGAGGCAGGTGGATCTCTGGGAGTTGAGGCCAGCCTGGTCTACAGAGTGAGTTCCAGGACAGCCAGTGCTACACAGAGAAACCTTGTCTTAAATAAATAAATAAATAAATAAACCAAATAAATAAAATAAGAGGAAGTACCCATTTATCATCCTTCATCCTGAATTACTTGCTTTCCTTGTGAAGCTGTTTAAGTTTAGCCATAGATCGTATCATTGGGAGTGCCATTCTGACTAAAGAACAATATTACATTTGCCAGGAAGTAAGCACTTGGCAAGTCTGCATTTGTGCCAGCCTTCATTCCTATCTCCCAGACTCAACCCATTATGCTTCTAAGACATTTATGGCCCAGCTAGAGAAAGTACAGGCAAGGACTGAGGAAAAAGAGAGTATGGGCATAAAGCATTAATTTTACTACCTTCTGAAGCTAGATCCAAACACAGGGTACAAGTCAAAGCCGAGGGCTCAGCTTCCTGTGAGCCTTTTACCCGCCCCCCAAGATCTCCAGAGGAGACAGTTCCCCAGCTGGGTCCAGCGGAAGCCAGACCTACAACCTTCCATGGTTTGGCTGAGGATCACTGCCAGTGGACAGGGGCTACACTGTGGGGCTCAGTTTGAGTTCCATGTCCAAACTTGGAAGAATCATCAGTATTCTGCAGTTGTATACCCCAAGGCCTCAACAGGGGCACCTCGCCAAAAAGCTTCACTTCGTCTGAATAAATTAACAGTTATAAGGTCCAGCTGTATCTTCAGGCTGACTTGTTAAATATTGGCTGTAAGAATTCTTCAAGGCATTGCTATTAGACTACAGAGCCCAGGGATGTGGTCTAGTCACAGGCCCTGAATGCAAGTCCTCTGCCTTTCTAGGAAGGAAAGATACTAGCTGTTTCATTGTGGGTATGGGGGTGGAGGGCGGGAGAACAATGTCCGAAAGGAAGCCTCCAAAGGGTACAAAGCATTTAAAGAGAGTCTCTTGGTGCTCTAGTATCCAGCAGAAGCCTGGAATCTACTGGCTTCTCACACTCACCTGGATCTCAGTCACTCAACAGTAGTAACATCTACTTCTCCCTACTCCTGACATATTTAGACAGACTTATCATGGCAGATACAAACTGCTCTTCTTTGCAGAAAAATAGCAAAGGAGAGAAGACAAGAAAGAAAGGAAGAGAAAAGATCGTGGTGACTGATTCTGTAAATAAAAGTGTAGGGAAAGCCATGATCTCCATTCCAATTTTACCAAAGGCCAGAGAGTCCTTCTTGCTCCATGGTCCCCCACCTCCCAAGTCAGATTCTGTTTGAGGTTGCACAGGTGCCAAGAAGCAAGTAAACAAAGGGCATCCCCAGCAGGATGGCAAAGACTGTTGTTAGGGTTTCTGAAAACTGAACTGTGGAGCCTGAAAAGAGCCAGAGGCCGTGGAGAAAGAGTAACAGGACCATCCTTCCATCAATGTCCCTTCATCAGCATCCTGCAGCAGAGCCTCAAAGGATCCGGCAAGCCAGAAATACATTTTAAACCCAGCACATCCCATAGTCTAAGAAAACTTCATCTACGCTCCTTCTAGATTTAGGATTTTTTTCTAGTATTTTACCTTCTATCTCTACTTACATGCTCTTTTAGAAAAATTATTATGAGTTGCTAAAATACAAGAATTCGAAGCCAGATAGGCTGACTCAGACGTAGGTTGGGAACAGAGCCCAAAAGTCAGACAGACTTTTTTTTTTTATGACTTAGCCTTGCTTCAAGCTTAACCCACACCCACTCTGGGCCTCGTAAGAGGGTGCAGGAGGAGATAGACCTCTATCTATCATGGCAAACGGCATAGAAAGTATGCATATTTCTACATTTGCTACTCAGACGGCCCCCAAGACTCTCTCAATGTATCTTCTTTTCACCACTGAAACCAGTCAGACTTCAGAAGCCTTTACAAGCTGTCCTCTGAAAGCCACTGTCAGCTGTTCAGGGACACACAATACTGAAAACACACTTGCTGTCACGTGGCAGCTGTCCCAGGGGTGTGGGCTGCGCAGATTTCAAAGTGAAAGAGGTATTGCCTGACATCTCCCATTTTTGCCCACCTAACATAGGAAGCGCCTTCCTCCCCTGTATCATCACTATGGATGACGGTAGCAGCATCACATTTGACGCCAACCCTAGGAACATACCTAGACCTACAAGGGGCCCCACTGGGGCAGGAGCGCTGCCTTTGAAGAGATCCAGAAAGTTCGACTGTGAGACCGCAGGTTGTCCTGTGGGAGACATCTGGCCTGGAGGTTCTGAGGCAAAGATGTCTGAAGCAAGCAAGTCGTTTGCTGAAGACTGACAAAATGGAGAAGGAGGGAGAAGAGTTAGTTATTCAGCAAGGAGGAAAACACAGCTTCCATCTGTCTCTTATTGTGTTTACCCAAAGCTAACAACCAAGGACAGGAAAACCTTCTATTATTACTGGCAAGTGATTACTTCTATCAAAGTAACTAACAGACCAAAGGTGAGGTGGGGGTTGGGGGTGAGAGGGATAGAGACACATGTCTGCAGTGGGTAGACTAGTGGATACCACCTTGGACTTGCAAAATGAAATCTACTTCTCTCTTTTGGGTCAGTCTGGTCTCCGTATTGGCTAAAACTTGATGCTAGGAAAGAAAGGGCAACATAAGCTTCCTAAATAATTGAAATTATTCTGTTCGATCACTTTCAATAGAGATGGTACTACCTTCATCATTAGGTCAATCTGTACATTCCTATGAGAGCTTTTAAACATCTCCTACAGACGCTGTACTTGGAGTCACTTTTGAATGAAGTTGGTAATAGCGGTCGTGTAAGTTTCTAAGTCAATGGGTTATTCAATCGACATTTACGTTTAAAGGAGGAGACAGACTTGAGAATTTTTACACCACCACCATGGACATCAGTGACGAGGGGTGTGCAGGACGTGTCGTTAGTGTGGGGACAGGACCAAGGGAATCACAAGAACTCTTGCCCTCCCATCCCAAAACATGACAATTAAACTTACCAGAAGAACAGAAGCATAGCAGCATTAACAATGGGAAAAAAAAAAAAAAAAACAACAACTTGTGTTTAGTTTAGTATTAAGTGACAAGAACATGCAAACGGAAAGCAGATGTGGCAAACACTGCTGGGAAGCTTAGGAAGAATGTTGGCTAGAGGGGCGTATTCCTGAAGGATCAAAGTGCTTCATCCCACCTCCTACTTCACAGCCACACAGGAAACTAAAAAAGCAGCAAGGAGGAGAGCTTGCGTCACACCACCCTCTGGTACCGAGCATGCACTGTGCTAATGGATATGCGGAAAAGACAATTCACCTTAGCAGTCCTTCTGCCTCTTCCTGGTTTGGTACTTTGTGGAGGTGGGATAATGGCTATGGAGTCATGTGCTGAGGACTGGACAGAACTTTCCAAGTCCTGCTTTACGCCATTCGGTACGGATAGTCCTTTGGGAGGGCTTCCCACAAAAGGGTTCGGGGAAGATTTGATATGGAAGCCGTTCTGTTCTCTTTCAGATACCCCATTTTGAGTTCTCACTGCTTGCTGGGTTTGCGAACTTGGGTAGGGCCATGGGCCTCCCTGAGCTTCCTGTTTGCCAGTCCGGTTAGAGATCTGGTCAAATTGTTGACCAAAGTAATCAGTATCACCGTTCAGGGGCCCTTTACTCTGTGGAGTAGACAAGCTACTCAGATTCGCTTTCTTCTGATCTGGAGATGTGAGAGAATCAAACGAAGAGGGTGCCGATTGGTCTGGCTGTGCAAAAGGATCATCACGGAAAGGATCAGGATTAGGGGTGGGAAAGAAGTTGAGATTGGCAGAAAAGGCATTTTCAGGCAAGAAGGGTGCCTGAGGCTTTGGTCGAGGGAGAGAACAGGAGGTGACTCCATTTGTTAAGAATGGATTTTCTCTTAAAGAGTTCTGATTGGTGTCGATTTCAGAGTTTAGATCCACTAACAGGATATCTTTGCTTTCCTAGCACATTTGGGGGAAAAAAAGAGAGAAAGAGAGAGAAAGTGTTAGTCCATGTTATAATCCAAATGAGAAAACTACATCAAATGACAAGGATTACCAGGATCCCTATTAGAATTTGGAACTATTACCATCTCCCATCAACTCCCTACGTATTTACTAGCTATCAGTTCCTCATTTGGCTTGTGAGCTGTACGTTTCCTCGGAGCCTGCCCTTCCTTTGATGAAATCGTGTTAAATTCATGTTCTCTTTAGTTCATACATCCAAATGGGTTGGATTCATTATCTGCCTTGGTCCAACTGATATTTTTGAATTAATTAGGATTTACTCTAAATGGTCTGAATACACTGTTTGGACATAGGAACTGACTTCAGAAACCTGGTCCAGCTTCCTCCTACCTGAGAAACGCAGTCCACAGTCCTTTGGGTTGTACTTCCAAAAGTCTCTAACTAATTACTTCTTTAAAAGAGTAAATTCAACGATTAATACTCACGTGTGCATCACGTGTGTATGTGTACGGTGCTGGGAATTGAACCCAGGGCTTTGAATATGCGAGGTAAGCATTCTACCATTGAATTATAATTCATAGCTCTAGATTTCATAGTTACAGTTGGGATGAAGTTTAAAGTCAAGTGTATTTCCTTCCTCTAGGGGAAAACAAGAGTCTCCCTTTTTGATCTTGGTCTGTAGGTGTGACTCTTTGAACGGACAAAGACCTTACTCAAGGTACTAGCCAAGTTGGACCTCTCATATTTACCATCCTCATCTGGTCTTGGACATACCTGTTGTGTGTGTTCTTCTGAACATGACAGTCAAAATAGGGATCACACCTAATCAATCACACCCTAACCTCACATTGTTGTACATATTTTTAATACATAGCTCCTGTTTCCTCAGTTGTGGCAGTGGTCTCACCTATTGAACATTAATGTCGGCTAATAACTAAGAAAAAATATAGGATTAGGGTGAATTCTTCAGAGCAAGTAAAATGCATAATTATACTAATTCCATTTCTTCTCTATTACATGAGAAAAATGTAGATGTTAATTGCTTGGTTTCTCCATTTGTCTTATGAAAATTGTTAGCATCAAAGCTACCAATTTAATCAATTTGACATGTTTTTATTCTAATTCATAACTAATTACAACTTATTCTGGGAAAGACCTTTTTGACTGACTTTGATCCATTAACTACTTAACTATGTCAGCCATAGATTATAAACAATAAACAATGTCCAGCTGGAAAGGAAGCCCAAGTAGACATCTAGCAGTAACCTGGGCGGAGGACTATTTTGATCGCCGGGACAAGAACAACTTAAAAGAAATCAGAACCTTTTAAACTAATGAGGACAAAAAGGCTTCAAAAGTCTGTCTTTTAAACAAAGAAAATGTTCCATTTCTCTTTTGTGACCATAGAAAAGGCCACAAAATCAGGCCTAAACCATAGTCTCTCTTTTTAATCAATTTGACTTTCTTTATTGGAAAATAAAATCAAGTTTTTCTTTTTTTTCTTTTCTTTCTTTTTTTTTAAGGCTGGTTTTCGTTTTACAACTAGAAGAATTCATCACAAGAAAGAGCTTAAATTTAAGAGCTTTTAATCAAACAAATGAATGGGAGACTTCTTAATGAGGGGATCTTTAAGCAATCAAAAGGTGGGATAAGATGCATTCGGGAAGCTTGATTTCAGGATTTATTTGTTTTGCGCCACCTCTCAGTTAGCACAGTTGGGTGTTCACAGCTGGCAGAGTTCTCCTTTCCAGACACTTCAGAAGAAGTTCTTAGGACACCAAACAGGAGCCACAATGTTAGACTTCTGAAGAGTCAGCCTACAAGCAAAATGTATAAGGCTCTCCTCAGGTTAGGGTTGTTGTCGATCCAAGTTTACGAGTCTAAGTAAAAGACTAAAGTGGATGGACAGATGACTCTTTGTCTACTCCTGAGGTCAGAGCTTCATCAGGGCTTCGTTTGCTGTCTGGACCATTGGCACTCTTGGCTACCACCGAGCACCTTCAGACAGCTGTGAAAGGGAATCAAGTCACTTCAGCAAGGATGTGTGTGTGTGTGGTGGGGTAGCTAGCTTCCCAGAAATGGTTACTAACCCAGGCTTCAGCCCCACTGCTGGCTTCCTGCTATTCCTTATGTAGATTAAAATCAGCTTCTTTAGATTGGTTTTCAGACTGCTACATGGTAGGACCTCACTTGCTTTTACCGTAGATACTATATCATGTCCTGTATACTTGAATCAACCAGCTCAAATTCAGATTTTTCTTTATGCTTTTCTTACTGATACTTATATTTCTGTTATACCTGTGTCTACCCCATGCCATGTTATGGAGGTATATATATGGAGGTATAAATAGACTATTTAAACTTTTTACCCTAATCTAATCCTCTCGTGTCATGTTTAATCTCTGTGATGCTGGATCATTTCCTGTAGTCTTTGAAGTGGTCAGGTTTTTAAAGTTCAAGATCACGCACCTCCTACTTTTCTACTTTCCCTCCTCTACTGTTCGCCCGTCTTTGTGTCTCTGTGCCTTCTTCTCTCCCTTCCTCTTTACTTCTTAAACAGCATGAAACATAATGCTTCCGTCATTTTACAAAGAGTTATGTTCTAAGGGATACCAACACATTTTTTAAAGTGCATAAAAGTTTTGTTCATCAGTTTGAGAGAAGCTACAGCCACTTGGGATAACGAGGGAGTCTAAGTAATTTAGATTTGTTTTTCCTTACACTTCACATTCTCCAAAGTAGTTGTTGTAAGAATTGAAAAAAAAAAAATCTAGAGCATGTTAGTTTTACCAGTCAGAGGACCATCTGTTTTGTGACCTCTGCATATGGAGTCAATGTGAGAGAACACGTTGCCAAAATCTAACCAGCACATAATTAGCCCTGATAGTTTAAAACAACAAAAACAACAACAACAACAACTTACCAGATATTACCTATTTTGGTTAAATTTATTATTTTAACTTATTTTTTAAATGAAAACTTGAATTTCTACAAATTAAAAACATTTTTTAGTTTGCAAGGGATGGAATGCAAAAATATGGCTTCTCCCAGCTGTTTTTCACTGCCAGAATGCTTCAGAAGTGCACAAAAGCCAATTAAGCAGTCAGCGCCTTCTGGCCTCTTCCTCTGAAATTCCACTCATGTTTTGAGAACCTTCCTCTCTCTTGGAGTGTCATTTAGGAAGTAGACTCCCACAGATATCGATTTCCTTCAAGGAGGGAGCTACTAATAAAGAACTGCCAAGACTGTTGATGAATCTAAAAGAGCCCTTAACTACAATGGTCCTTCCGGTATCAGCTAACCTAACATGTCAAAAATCTTACCCTCAAAACTGTTAAGAAGTGTTATAAAAAATGAAAGGTCCCACAGACAAGTGGCCAAGGAAGGATTCACTACTTGAAAGGCTATCCAGTAGTTCTAACTCCTCTAGTGTAGGCTCTGTAAGGACTTTGAGATGCCACCACATAGTACAATTCCCACACAGATATACAGAGAAGAAGGTACATAGTCCACACTTCAGTTGACTTGTGGGTTTAGGCAGTTAGGTTCTACCTGCCAGATTTCTCTGCAGGTCTCTGGGAAGGGAGACTCTTTTCCAATCTCTCTCTGACTCACTTTAGTTCCTGAGATCTTTTGCACATCACTAAGACTTAGTTGATAATTTCTTGATGTAAAAGTCTCAGCTAGCCATGTCCCCCATTATTGTATATGTACTAATTCTCTCCCATTATTGTATATGTACTAAGTCTTTGCTCATCTAATTATTGCCTTGTGATCCTTGAGGCTCGAGTCTAGGAGCTCCCTTCCTTAGAAGGGAATCTACACACTAGGTGAACATACTATATAATTAGCAACATTTAATTGGCTCTGTCACTAGTCTTAGCACACTCCCTGTTAGCCAGAATGGTTGATGATAACACCAGTGTGTGTCTTGATTGCTGCTATGCCTTGTCAATAGCAGGTGCTCAGGAAACTAGGAAATAAATAGTAGAAGTTGATGGAAGTCATTGAAAATAACATGAATATTTCTGTCTGAGGTCTGTCTTTTAGAAGATCTGAAGAATAAGTCACAGATTCTTTGATAAGTAGGTTTCCTATATCGTAATGCTCTATAATGATGGGCAATTTTCTAAAACAAAGACTTTTGTTAGTCATCAAATGAATCTTAGTGAACTATTAATGTCAAACTCAAACTGCTAAATTGGAGAAAAAGGAAAGCAGAAAAAAATGAAGAAGCTAAGACAATTTAGGATTTATCATTTAATATGCATACTTCCTTCAAATTGACTTATGCCATGAATTATAATTCAGCTCCTCCTTCTGATCCCAAATTATTACCAAGAAGGATTACATTGACCATATAGTAGCACAGATTTAACCTCTATGCTATACTAATATATCTGAATTAGTAATAGTAGGTTCCTATGGTTACTTAAGATTCAAATTATTTTTCTAGTAATCACTTCTTCACTTCTATTTCATGAGGAAAAATCAAGACATTTCAAGTTTTCATGAAATGCTCAAACTCTCTGGTTAATTGTAAATTTGGATGATAGATGTTATTTCAATTACATTGCAAATTTAAAAACAAAACACTTACTGTTGGACTATTTAGGTCAGGAGGTGTAGACATGTCCCCAAACAAATCCATCTGGTCAACACCCTTAAAAAAGTATTTGGATTAGATTCAAATGTGTCCACTAAAAACAATTACTTTGTCTATCACTGTAATTGTTTTGTCCTACAATATAGAAAATAGTTGTCACTATTGGGATGTAGTTGATTTCATACAGATTTGATATTAAGCTATTCATGTCAGAAAGTATAAGCTTATTCCCAAGCATACAGCTCTGCTCAACACTTTAAAGAAGTACTATATTAGATTCTGGTGACCTACTGAGAATACTATATTGTTGACTAATATGAATATTACACAAAAACAGCATCCCAATTGAATTTTCCTATGGATATAGGTCCAGTATTAGCAACATCTACAGGAGGTAGAAACCCATGTTCAAATGAGTAAGAATCACAAAACATCACAAACATACCAGCTTCAGTTTGTTAGCTTGATCATCAAGGGTCATTAGGGCCTCACTCCCATTCTGAAAATAAAAGGCAAATATTAGAGGGTTTAGTTGATGAAGTAGCCCCATAGAATTTATTTTCCTGCCTGATTACCCCCATTAAGCTGTTACAAGTTGGCCTTTAATAATGTAACTATTTATCTTCTGGGAAAAGACTGGCCCCTAGCCCAGAGGATCAAGTCACGAGGGGAAAGTGCTCTTGCAGATAGAAAACACAGCTTCTGTACATCACAGTTATCACAAGAAGTAAGAGGCAGCTTTACCTCTTCTGCTTTGTTGGCTTCTTCAACCTAAAAGGAAAGATGCAGATTCAACTTGGGAAGACAGTTGATAAAGAAACAAACACAGCTTGATTCATAGGCAAAAGGAACAAAATCTTGTATATTTTACTCTATGTTCCCCCTCCCCCTTTCACATAGTGGATTTGAACACTTTCTAGAATTAAGCTAGGTTGCTGTGGTGGTTTGAATAAGAATGGCCCCCATAGACTCGTGTTTATGAAGGCTTGGGGCACAGGTGTAGCACTATTAGGAGGTGTGGCTTGTTGGAGGAGGTGTGGCCTTCTTAGAGTAGTGGAGGTGGGTCTTGAAGTCTTATATGCTCAAGTCTGGCCAGTGTGACAGTCTCCTGCTGTTGCCCGCTAGTCAAGATGGCTCCTCCAGTACCATGTATGCCTGGACAGAAACTGTAACCCAGCCCCAATTAATTTTTTCATAAGAGTTGCAGGGCTCATGGTGTCTCTTCACAGCAATAGAAACCCTAACTAAGACAGTTGCTCTGTCAAGTCCTGAAACTACTCCAAATGTTGTAAGGAGTCAGAGACAGCAAATCAGATATTCCTAGCACAAAATCCTACCATTGCTCTACTAAGAACAACTTAGTAGGAGAGAAAACGAACTCTTCAGACATGGCATGTAACACTAAACATGGCTCTGAGTATAGTTTTCGGTGGAACCCCTATCAAACAGTACTTGCCTTTTTCTTATCTTCTTCCTTTTTCTTTACATTATAGATAACTTGAAAAAGGTCTTTAAGGTCGACGACTAAGGGTTCAGCCTGAAACAATAGAAAGCATTAACAACATTTCATTTTCATCTTCTTTCCTTGCCCATATTCAGTCCTCATTAATATTTTTTTATTTCCACTTGAGATTGCTTACAACCCTTCCCTGATTTATAGGGGATTGCTACCCTCAGATAACTAAAGGACACAGGGTTAATAAATGTTTCATTAATGTTAAGAACATAGTTACTACAATAGAATTTTTCAAGTATTCAGACAAAACAAGAGGTCTCATGTCGATTTTGGGGGTTTCTTCAAGGTTTCTGGGAATAATTCAATTCTGTTCTAAATTCATTAGTAGCATTAATAATCTCACAACTTTTTTGCCATACACATGGGTATCGGTAACATTTTAAATAGATTCTTAGGCAAAAGTCATTTTCTGAATGATGATTGGCCTAAAGATCTAGTGTTGGCCTAATGAATTGTTTCCAGCACATCTCACTGAATAACAAACACTTCTATTCTCAACAGAGGACCAGGTCTCAAGTATATTATGCTTTAGAGCTTACCTGTTGCCCTGTTTTTATAGCAAAAAATTGATGCTGGCCTTCTCCTCCACACACATAACCAAATGCTCTGTTGTCTGTCACATCACGAGCAATGAAGGAAATCTTATTTACTGGATGTTCATGCTCAATTACCTTAAAAGAAAACATAAAAAAAAACCCAACACTGAGTAATAAAAAATGGGCTTGTTGGCCATCACAGCTGGCTATCACAAACAAATGTATAGGGAAATACAGAGTTTAAAGCTTTTGAAGATTTTTTTAGTCTTTGGTTCAAGGCTAGATCTAGATTTATTTTTGCTAGAAAAGGCTTCAAAAGGAAAGATAAATAGAATACAAAAGTAGAAAAACATACTTCAACATTCTAAAACATATAAGTACTTGATCTATATCCAAAAGATAAATGCTACCTGCAAGGAAGGACTGAGGGAAGTTCAATAGTTTATGAAGTTAAGGAGGAGCAGTCAACCCTTGAACCAACCCAAGTTGAGCTGGGTGTGATGTGGCCTTTATAGACCCTGGGAATTTGAGGCAGGGCATTAGTCTACTTTATGACTCCAAGACCAAGTCAGGCAACACAACAAGATAGTATCTCAAAACCAGCTGACCAATTGAACAACCACCTCAGCAAACACCCAAATCAGAGCCACTCCCAGCAATAAAAGAATGACACGAAGAAAAAACCAAAATAAAACAAAATGTCAGTAGGCCTATCTTCCTAAGTAAATGACAAACTTAAATGAACAGCCTAAGCTGGTGGATTGTCCATAGAGCTCTTAAACAACAATCAAAGGCTCATCGTGTGTTTTCATTAAAATGACTGAACCCAGTAAATCCTAGAGGTATGAAATGCTGCCATAGGCATATTTAACCAGAAGGACCTTGTTCTTAGAAGTCAGATAGAGATTCTATTGGTTTATTTCCTCTCTCCTCCAACCACCCTCTCTCTTGAACCTTGCCAGCACACATCAGGGTTTAACCCTTTGAAGTTACTTTTAGGTGGCAAAATCTTTACTTCCGAATGCCTATGATCACTGAAAAGGTAGTCATGTGATACTTCTGAATTGTTGAGTTCCATTTGACAACTAACCTCTAGTCAACAAGACATTTAGAACTGTCAAATGAAGACTTTTACAAAGCAAAATTATGTTATATGGTTTCTTTTTTTGTTTGTTTGTTTGTTTGTTTGTTTTTCGAGACAGGGTTTCTCTGTGTAGCCCTGGCTGTCCTGGAACTCACTCTGTAGACCAGGCTGGTCTCAAACTCAGAAATTTGCCTACCTCTGCCTCCCAAGTGCTGGGATTAATGGTGTGCTCCACCACTGCCCGGCTTGTTATATGGTTTGTTATAGATGTTATGAATTTATATTTATCATTTTATGTGTATATTAAAATTAACTTACTAAAGGGATCATATTTGAAGAAGAAAGGAATAATGCTTATGAGGAAACCTGTTACCATTCTCTGGAGGACTTCAGATAAAAAATTATCAAGGGCTGAAGGATATTGATAAAGACAATGATACTTGAGGACCTAAGGACCAGCAAACTGAATAAGCAGCTACCATGGTTCCCTGGTAACTTGCTATGTATAGCAGAGTTACCAATGACACTTTAAGTGAATGAATTCTACTATGTTCTATAGAATAAAGGAGAAGTGCCACAGAAGATTTGAAATACTATAGCTTTTGTGCACTGATCAGAGTAAAGTAAACCAACAACGAAGAAACAACACTTACTCTGTGATAGAACAATAACTACCACAAGTAGAAAAGAAAGAAAAAAATACCCCTAAAACAACAGCCAGGAAAGCTACATGTACAGGTTGGAGAGGACAGGGGAAAGAGAGATGAAAAATATTCTAGAGGTTTTGAACTAACTGCCAAAGTCACACATGATTGATACATTAAAATTAGCTGGGTATTAATATTAGCTTAATATTAGCTAATATTAATTAGCTTAGTCTGAAGTTCAAAACAAATGCCATGCAACAGTGTTAGCACACTTGTATTTACGGACTCAATTATGTCTCGCATAGGAAATGATGTTTAAAACAGAATACCTTGACTCCTCTGTTTTTAATTATCTATTTTGGAGAAGTAGTGTGTGGTATTTTTCTTTTCCCTACTTTGAGGAAGAAAAGAAAATTTCCCACTGGAAATCAACAACAGTTAGACTCAGGTGGTCATTGCTAGGATATCAACTACAGTCAGACTCAGGTGGTCACCTATTGCTAGGAAATCCAATACAGTCAGACTCAGGTGGTCGGAAGTGTTGTGAGCAAGCACAAATCCTTACCCCAGTTTTCTCATCAATAATTTTTATGCCAGACAAGGAAATGTTGACCCAGATTCTTTGCTTGTGTTGTCCCTGAGATCGACCAGCTGCTGCCATTCCCTGGTGAGATTGCAAAAATAAAAGAAATCTATTTTAAAGTGTTCTATAATACTTCTGATGACAGAACTTAGAAAGACAAACTGGTTCTTTCAGCTTGGATGACATCTGTAAAAGGATTAAGCACCTTTCATCAAGGGTAATTGGATGGCGTAGAAGATATATGTATTTCTTCTAGGGAAATGAATGTAGCTCAGTAAAAGTGTGCTTGCCTAATATGTACACACTCATAAATTTAATATCTCTAACACACACACACACACACACACACACACACACACACACACACATACACACAGAAGCTGGCTCACCTAAACCTTGTACTGTTTAGGTCCACATGGAAGCATAGTACAGAAATTTAATCCTGAAGCACTGGGTCTGGGGAGATAGCTCAGTTGGTAAAGCATTTGCCATACAAGCAAGAGTACTCAAGTTTGATCCTCCAAGAACCCACAAAAAAATGTTGCGTGTTGTGAAATACACCAGGAATCTCAGTGCTGGAGAGGCAGAGACTGTAGTATCTCCAGACCTAGTTGGGCAGTCAGTTTAATCAAACCTTAAGCTTCAGGTTCTGTGAGATACTCTGTCTCAAAGAGTATACTTTCTCAGTCAATAGGCAATCTGTGACTTCTTTTGAAATTTTTATTTAGCTTTTATTACTTTGTAATATGTATATGTGTATGGTATACATATGCATGGCGGGCAGGGGATGATACTACATATCTCTCTTGATTGCTCTCTATTTTCTATACCAGGGTAGAGTCTCTCATTTGAGCACAGAGCTAACTGATTCTCTAGCCTAATCCAGCTTGTCATGGTGATACTGTCTCTGCCGTTAGATACTGGGGTGTAGATGGGATGTCACATTTGTGTGGGTGCTGACAATCTAAAATCTGGTAAGGCAAAAAAAGCCTTATCCATGGTGTCAGCATCCTAGTCCCTATTCTGTGTCTTCCATGCAGAAGACCTATCACTCACAACTACCCACAGCTTTTAAAATCATTTCATGATGGAAAATTTAGGGATGGGACTTCGGTCATTCTAGCGCTGTTTTTACCCACATGAAAAGGTTCCCAGAATCTTGCTATCCTTGATGAAAGAGGGATTCTAGAACAGGATTGAAAAAATGCAGACTAACCTTGGCTTTTCTGAAAAGAAAACACTGAAGGATCAATATGTGACTAGAATCAATGTGAATAGAAAATCGTTTCCAATCACACAGACATGAGTTGGTGAGAGCTAATAGAATCCCCGCCTTCAGATCCTTGGTAGAGACAGATAGTGATTTCTTCCCCTTACCTTGAGTTTCATCATAGAATCTTGGCTCATTTTGTCCCCTCTCGCATCGGGCACATCATCAATACCAATTAGCTTGGCCTTGTATTTTACACCATCACCTTTAAATCTGGCCAAAAGATACTCGTCTGTCTTTTCAGAACCTAAGAAGTAAAAAGAAGTGCACGATACAGCTTATATTTAAATGTCATCCTTAGGTACGATCGCTTGTTCTCAGTATCCCCTAAAAATTGAATACTGTAAGTCATGATTATACCACAGTTGATCATACATGGGATTTCCACTGTCTTATTCTTTTGAGAAAAATTGTGTTTCCTAATATCAAGTGTAGAATTGAGATTAAAAGGAGCAAAATATAAAAACAAATGAAAAAAACCCCACCTCCTCAAGAAATGCATATGAGAAATTCACGACAATATATGAATTGGGAGTTCAGAATATTCTTCATGAAAGCTTTGTTTTTAATGAATTTTAGAAAAAAATGGCATATTCTGTTTAGTGAAAGGAAAAATTAAGCCACCAAACAATTTTCTAATATTTCGTACTACCAATAAAACAAAAGTGAACTCGCAGTAAATTGCCATGGCTATGACTGGAATTATCCCTTCTTTCTATTTAGTTTTCTCTTCTCAAATGGCCTGTGCAATCTCATTCCTAGAGCTGAAGTACTAGTCAAACCTAAAAGAAAGGTCATGGCATCCTCTCCAGCTCTGGTAGGCTAAGACTTAATTGAATACTATCTATCACTACTTAATTAATTAATTACTAATTAAGTTAAAAATTTGATTTTTTTCAAAAATGGTGATGTTTTTAAAACAAAGTAGTAAATAAATTACTGAAAGACAATTATCCAATAGTTGTGGTTGTACAATTAATCATATAGTCATTTAAACAAAATAACTATTAGAAAGATATATGATTAAACAAAATATTATGAAATTTTCCTAACAGAACCTAAGTTGGTACAACCAGAGATGCAGAAACAAGTACACACGAGGCAAACCAATCACTTGTGCCCCCCGCCCCCCCCCAAAAAAAAAGGTTACAACTTGAGACTAAGCTCCTGTGGTAGCCAGACAACAGATAAGAGCCGATTTGCCCATACCTTTCTTCTTCTCCTTCTTTGATGGGGCTTTCGGTGCAGCCTGTTGGTCAGGCTGACCATTGGTTGTGCTTGTTTCTACTTCGTTAGACATGACAGGAAGGCAACCAGACAACCCAGCAGGAGACACTCACTGATACCAGGCAATCCCAGATGGTCAGGTCTCAAATGAACCACAAGGCACACCTGAGGGTAGAAGAAAGGGATTGTGATGTAAAAATATAACAAACCTAAACCCCAACCACCCATGTCCACAGGGCCAGTTTGTTCTTGGTATACACTTGTTAACATCGTAACAGCGCACGCTTGCCAACCCTTCCCTATTAGATGGGAACTCAGAAAGCAGGCTTGTTCCCTTTGAAGCTCCCAGAATGGGAAAGAATTGTTTGGTAAATTTTTCTTCAAGCATTTGATTTCTGGTAGCATTTAATGATTACCTAGCTCAGCAACTTGTGTTAGAACTTTGGCAAAAGAATCTATAATCAAAGATAGGGATCACAAACTGGTTAGGTTTCATAGCAAAATAGAAACATACTTCCTGAGCTCGATAAGATTGTAACTGATGTTGGAAAGTGGATGTTAGGAGCTTCATTATCCACAAAATTGCTTAGATAGGCCATTGTGCTCTAGGGGTATAGAGGAGGACTTGCCACCTGGCTTGTATCCCCAGTACCCCTCGAAGTAGAAAAGAGTGGAGTTATTACTTTATTGATAGATTTTATAATCTATTATTAGGATTCTACATATGGCCTCCAGTGCTGTATAAGCACTGTGATTTAAGTACCTCCATGGCTATGTGGGGAGTGCTGGGAACCAGCCTGATAAGCAATGTAAGTCAGACTCAGAAAGGTAATCATTGCATGTTCTCTCTCATATGTGGATGACGTTATTAACAAAGTGGGACTTCTTTGGGGAAGGAAGAGAAGGGGAAACAACAGAAGGAAATGTGAGGGGAGAAAGAGAAAATATCAAATATTTCTCTCTTATGTGGAGTAGTAGCTTTAAATATATATAGGTCTAGGTCATATACATATGTGTGTGTGTGTGTGACATATATCATGCATATATGGCATGAAAGCATAAAAAGGAAGAGCTAAAAGAGGGAGGGACGTAGCTTACAGGAAAAGTTTGGGAGGGGAAAGGTAGTGGGAGTAACTATGAGCAAAGTGCAGCAGTCTATATGTATAAAACTATCATAACAAAACACACTATTCCAGATGCTATTTGAAAAATAGGTAATATAAATAAATGACTTCCACTTCTTTCCGTCAATATGCTTGCTTGTCTGAGAATTTACGAGCGTCTCTTGTACAATTCATGCAGTACCTTAATAAATGGCTTTATGCTATTATTCAGCACTAGTATCTTCCAAACAGTTGCTTCACAAACTCTTTAGAAGGCCTCCCTGTGTGTTACAGGAGAGAAAAAGAGCCGTCGCAAAGCACACAGGGTAAACTAACGTTTCAAAGGTTCTTTTATCACGTGGTATTCTGTTTCTTCACAATCTAGAAGAGCTTGAAAGGGTGAACACTCTGAAAACACAGACCAAAGATAGAGAAGAGACTCTATTTGATTTAGAAGCTTACTGTAAAACTGCCCTTGATTTGGAACACTCCCGTACTACAGAAGCCTTCTTCATTCTGTACTATGTCCCCCATGTGTGGCAACACGATGGACCAAACCTACTACATGGGAATACCTGCTGTTTTGTAGTCATGAAAGATTTATTTTTTAAAAGCATTAAAATTTTCTTGTTTCACTCTTAAAAATCAACACTCCTGTATTATAGGATTAGTTTTTCTTCCTAAGGCACAGAGGTTTCACTAGCTGCCAAGTAACAGAACCAGCTTCTGTCCTACACGGCATGACTTAGAGTCAGAACCCCTTGACATATCACTGATGAATCTTACCTTAGAAATCACATTCTTGTTAAAAAAGGTGTTTTATTGTATACATGTGATGGCCCATAAATGTATGTCTAAGACATAGTTCCCTGAGTCTTAGATTGTCCTGGATTTGGGAAGGGATCTAAATCCAATGACTTACACCCTTATTGTTAAAAGGTAGAGAGAGGTTTGAGGGACAGAGACTCACAAAGCAGGTGTGAACATGAATCCAAAAGAGGGGCTTGATTTGATGTGTCTGCTAACCAAGGAAAACCGAGTGACAGCTAATACCCACCTGAAGCTAAGAGCATAAACTCAGAATGGGCTCCACCTCAAAGCTTTCATATGCAACCAAGTATGTCACGTCCTGATTTTGGACTTCTTGCCTCCAGAAGGACTGTGGCAATCACTTTCTCTTGCATTAAGTCACTCATCCATTTTAAATAATTTGATGAAGCAGCCGTGAGTGGTGCATATGCCACCCATATGTTGTGTGCTTTCATTGGTGGCCGTGATTCTTGATGTCACGTTAAATGATTCTCTTAGTTATATCCGTGCCCTTCAAATCCCAAAGTTCTTTTCTTCATCTCAGAGGACTTGCTACAAACTAAGCAGGAGTGAAACTAAGCCCCTCTCTAAGGAGACATACCAGTGCCCATTATGGTCCTCCTTCTTTCCAATGAGTCCTCATCCCTATGCAGACACCATCTTACAAATACAAACAAAAATACTTTTGTGCAATCTAGTCATCATATGACTATTTTCTTGTGATTCTTTCAAGAATAAGCTTGTAAAATGAAAAGATTGCTACTTTGTGTCCTTTAAAGGACTGTTTGTCTCAACTCTCCTTTCCAAGTCACTTTGCTGATGGTCTCCTGACACACCCAATTACTTTGCTTTCCATCCATTTGAGTAGTCCTACTGTATGTATCACACATCTATGCCTTTCTTGAAGCTTTGCATGCCAGCTTGTGTTTACTGGATTTGATTGCCATTGGATTTTTTTAATAATAAATTTTCTCTAAATTAAAAAATAAAAATAAAAAGGTTGGAAATTTTCCTGTAGGACCCTCCCACTTTCTGTTTAGGCAAAGTTTTGCTATTTTTGCTTCCTATATAAAGCTCTTGAATATTTTACTCCTGATCATCATCACCCCCTCCTCTTTTACAGGTGGATTCAAGTTCCAAGCTCAGTTCCTTTGTGAATGGTCTTTGGTTTATGGCCTTACGTTTTCCCATTTGTTGAGGTGCCTCTGACCCTACATCCTTGGGTACCTATTTGTCCCTGAAGATGGGTAGATCTTCTCTGAAGCTCTTATCTCTCCCTTCTAAATACCCAAGCTAATCACATGGTCTCACACAGACCGACATTATGCCTGTGTGTCAAATCCTCAAGACCAGAATCTCCTTGAAGGAAAAGGATTCATCTGGCATGTGGGAGCCATTCCTGTGGATGGCAACATAGACTATTGAAGCAGTGTAAATATATCTGTGTTTTAATATGTATATCTTTATTTAATATACTTTTAATTTCCTAAGCCAAGAACATGAGCCCTAAGAATGTTCTCCAGAATAGAATACATATTATTCTGTTTATGGAAGGCACCTGGAGCACCTGTGGGTTATCCCTTCCAATCTGCCGTGCTCAGGCTAGTGTGACGTTGACTTAACAGTGCTCATGTGGACAGTGGAAGACAGATCCAAACTAGGTGGAATAGAGGCTGAGAAACTATCACAGACATGAGAGTTTATTGCCCATCCCAGAAGCCCACTGTCACATCATCCAACAGTATATTGGTTCTGACAAGGAAAAACTTACCTAACCTAACGTTGTTTTTTAAAGACTTAGCCTATTCAATTTAGCAATTTTGACTCCAATGTTTACTGTTTTAAAGAAATCTGAGAAGTGCCACAAAGCACTGTGATACACCTAAGAAGGGGGGGATGGTGGCTTGGCATGTGGGTTTAGTCATAACATACAAGACATACCAGGATGTAACCCGAGGTCAATGACCATATCAAGAGTTAGCTTCCTGGGTCAAATTAGAAAGGGCAGGAGCTGAGTAGAATTACTTGGCCATGTGTTTTTATAAACAACTCCTTTACTTCAAACACCAAAGACAATTATGTGTGTGGAGGAAACCCCAAAGATTAACCCTACACACACCAGGAAAAGTCCTCTGCTGATACTTTGTCCTTGCTCCCTTGTCCTTTGTTACTGTAGTATTTTGAGTCAAAGTCTCACTAAGTCACTCAAGCTGGCTTTGAAACTGTCACTGGCTTCAGCTACCCAAGTGTTGAGTGGCTTGTGCTACCAAGCTTAGATAAGGCAAAACTTTGATGGCATTGTTATCTAAAGGTATTTGGCTTCCTTTGATTATATACCCTTTATTGTTTAGGGATAAACAGCTACAGTAATCTAAGAGAAAAATAGGGAAGAAAAACTTAGTTATGAACTTCCGAAAGAAAATGGATTTATATGTTGAAATGGATTTATATGTTTATTATAGTCTTTCACTTACTGAATGATTCCATGGCTCTTATGTTTAAGGAAGGAAGAAACTATCTAAGAACTACCCATAATGGTCAGTAAAAGAAAAGGATTACAGATGAATTCCCCAAGATATATACAAGGATCATCTCTAAACAGAGGTTTTTTGTTGTTGTCATTTTGTTTGTTTGTTTGTTTGTTTTTCTGGTTTTCTAGAACAGGATGTTTCCTTTATTAGAAGAGTGAAAAGAGAAATAAGATCACATATCTGCAGGAAAAAAAATTGAAGAATCATTAAGTTAGCCTATATCCTGGGCTCCTTAAGGCGTCATGTATAAAACAGAAAATGGTAAGAATGAAGCTTTGGGAGTCAGTAAGATTAGCTTCCACAAATATAAAGAGTATAGGCATCTAAGTTGGATTTTTGGACTCCAGACAAATCTTGCTGAAGTAACCTGAAAATGGCCTCCTTGCATGGCACTGAAGTCAGATGATTTGGAGCTTGCAACATCTTTCTTGGTTTCTGAGAAGCTTGAAGAGATGTACAACGAACGGAAGGATGCGTGACTCATCTTTGAATGACTAGGTCTTTTGCACTAATAAAAGTCAGCTATAGTTTGTTTTGTACTTAAAGTGACTCATAGCATTTTGCAACCTGGAAAAGCCAGCACAGTGGACAATAGTTAGTCTAGGCTTTATAAGGCCAAAAAAAACCCCAAAAAACAAAAAACCCAAAAACCTCAAAAAAACCTGACACCTTAAAATTGTTTGCTTTTTCTTCCCATCAGGAAGACCTGAACTGTTGTCTCAGTTGTACTCCTTAATGGAACTACTTAATGTCTGTGAGGTTCTGAAGCGACATCACGACACAACTTTACAGGTCCTCCAACTTGCACCTCTAACCTACCTCTTACTCCAATCATACAGAACAGGCAGAAATTTGGTCAGTCTCAAGATGCTTGAGTTAAGGATTTGATACTAACCCCTCTCCACACAAAGTAGAGAATCTTATTTCGAAATTTAGGGTCATATGGTATAAACACCTAATACAGTCAGCATTCCCTACTCAAATGTTCTACATCTGTGAGTACAAAAAAAAAAAAAAAAAAAAAAAAAAGCTGATCAAAAATAGCCAGAAGAGCCGGGCGGTGGTGGCGCACGCCTTTAATCCCAACACTTGGGAGGCAGAGGCAGGCGGATTTCTGAGTTCGAGGCCAGCCTGGTCTACAGAGTGAGTTCCAGGACAGCCCGGGCTATACAGAGAAACCCTGTCTCGAAAAAAAAAAAAAAACCAAAAAAAAAAAAAAAAAAATAGCCAGAAGAAAGTCAGCTGTGCTGAATATACACAGACATTTTTTTAAAATTATCTTTCCTTAAATATAACAGTATAAAACTAATTGCCTAGCATTTACATTATATTAGGTATTATCAATACTCTAGAGATGGTTTGAAATACACTAAAGAAACCCAGCTGATGACTTGAAGCAAACCGTGTAGTAGGGTTTTGGACATCAGAGAATGTTTAGAATTGTGGGGGAGGGGAGGATCCTCCACCCGACCCATTGCAGACATAGGAGAATGTCCGTATAGCAAGATCCTAAAACCTTCATCCTGAAAAGCCGCATAAAAAGTGCTTCTATTTTAGGAATAATAAATGCACTGAACAACATCAAACATAACCATGATAAGCTGTTGAGGTCAAAACTGAATTTGTTTTCCTCCTTCCAATGTGTTTTTCTTTTGCCATTTGCTATTCCCAAATCCCACCAACCTTCAGCCTTTATCTTTCAAAGTTCACAATCCCAAGGACTTTTTAACATATCAGTTACAATTCTCACAGAGAACTCACCACAGAGTCGACCTGGTGAAGTGAATTAAGGAGAGTTAAAAAAAAAAAAAAAAAAAGGGTGCAAGCATCTTTGTTTTGAGTGCCCAGCACCTTGTCTCGGACAGGGAACATGCTTCCCTGTTCGTGATCACATGCTGCCTGATCCAACTGGAGTTCAGGACGGGACATGTCAAATATTAACCTGTAAGCCAGACCTCAGGACCAATAACAGCAAATACCTGCTGCTCCACTGTCTTTGAAGTAACCTCTGAGAAGACACATTGAGATGTGGCTCCAAAGTCTCCCACTTGTTGAATGACTTCCTCCCTAACTGCTTCCGGCTTTATGATTCTAATGTGACAGTCTAGTCTCCAAGGGCCAATAGAGGAGATGGTAAGATTTCTGTGGATCAGAACGATAGCTCAGCGAAAGGCTGTTACTCAGAAAGCATGATGACATAAATCCAATCCCTGGAACCAATGGAAAAGTGGAAGAAAAAAATGACTCCGTAGAGTTGGTCTTTGATGCCACACACTGGCACATACGCAAGCACACACACACACATCACACACACACACACACACACACACACACACACACACACACACCTCACACACGGACACAAACACGCAAACACGCACACCTCACACACAGATATATAATGTCAAAGAAAATTTTTTGCGTCTTGTTGATTTGGGTAATTAGACTATGTAATGTACACTCAAAAAGAATCCTGGGAAGACATTCTTGTAACTATCGACTACTGTATCATATCTGAGTAGTATACGTTAGGCATTTCTGTACAGGTTATGCATTGGCAGTGAGCATAAGCTTGCAGAGCTGATAGTGCAAGACAGAGTCGGAATATAAAGCCCTGAACTAAGAAACTCTTTCTGATATTAAGAAGCAAGTCGAACTAAAGAGTTCCCCAGACAGTCATAAAAGAGAGAAGACATCTCAGGTGAGAGTTTAACAGTCCAAGTCTCATCTACCTAGGGATCTGTATTTTTTAAACTGAGGCAGAAGGAATACTGTGAGTTTGGGATCATGCTGGGCTATATGGTGAATACCAGGACAGTCAGAGGTATATAGGGCTCTATAAAAACTAGTAAATAAAATTAAAAAGCAATACAAAACACAAAAAGAAAAAAAGAAAAGAAAACAAGCCAATGTTTAACAAATGCAGCTAATGGTTAAGTACAGCCTGGTGTCCGAATGCCACATATTACACTGCATGGGAGTCAACTCAGCTTTTTCACCGCAGGTGTTTCAATGGTCAGTAATTTAAAACACAGAGAGAAGCACTTTAGTTGAGTTAAAGGGTCAGAGTGCATACCAAAGAGCCAGCTGGCCATCTCCTGCCTCACTCTAGGTGTTCTGGGATACAGGGACAGGAGTTATCCTGAGTTACTCCAACCTAGTTGGTTTCTTTGCTCTTTCTCTCTCTTCCTTCCTTCCTTTTTTCTTTTCTTTTCTCTTCTTTCCTTTTTTTTTTCTTTTTTTCCTAATAATTAGGAACCTGGGGCAAAGAAAACTGTAAGCCTTAAAAGCTGGTTGGGATGCAGCTAGTACCAGGAAAAATCTAGTTTCGTGAATGAGACTCAATTGGACTTTTCCTAGAGAGTATATGTGTCTGTTTTTAAACTTGGGTTTTCAAAGCAGACTATGCAAAGTTCATTACTTGGAGGCTCTACCAAGAAGTCCTCAGGGACTAGAGGTGTAATTATCTCTGCCAGAGAACACTGCTAGTGATCTCTAGGGTCCAACCCCCTCTACAAACATAACCAACCAACCAAACCAAACCAAACCAAACCAAACCAAACCAACAATCACCAAACCAAACCAACCAAACAAACCAAACCAAACCAAACCAAACCAATTCGCTTAGTACGCATAGCAAGGAAAAAAGAGAAAACAACTTAGCTAAGTGTTTTATAGTCTTCTCTTAACCAAAGCAGAAAAAGGTTGAGGGTTTTGCACCATCTCATTCTACACTGACGCTGGATTCTTCTCCATCCCCTGCCCCCAACCCCCGCCCAAGTAGAAGAAATCATATTTGGTCAAATTGGCCTTTGGATCTGGCTGTTTTGGCTAGGTCTGAGACACATTTCACAGATCAAAGACTTTAAATTTAGTTCTTAGTTCAGTACACTCTCTACTATGTAGTACCTTGGCCTTTTGTCTTCTCTCTTCTCTCTCTCTCTCTCTCTCTCTTCTCTCTCTGATGTGTGTGTGTGTGTGTGTGTGTGTGTGAGAGAGAGAGAGAGAGAGAGAGAGAGAGAGAGAGAGAGAAAAGTCCCGAGTTTTGAAGTTGGTAACTTTTAATGTTTTTGACTCATTTTGATCTTTCCTGACTTTATGGCCACCCCCAGTCTTTTTTATTTTAAAACAATTTTGTATCTCCCTTTGTAACCAACGGAAGTAATCAACATAACTGGTGTTTGGGGGTGGGGTGTTAACTTTTAAAGGAGCTTTGTGTACCCATATTAAGGACCATTCTCTAGACTAGCCACTCCACCCAACTCACCCAGAGTGTCTGAAACAGATTCTCAGCTTAGACCTAAGTCTCAAGTTTATAGTTAGTTTTCTGCTGTAATTTTAGTCAATTGTTCAGTACCCTGGCTATCGTTTGCACATTCAACCTCTGGTCTGCATTAGCATGGAAAAGCCAGAACAAGCAGTTTTGTTAACTACAGACTGTGTTACTCCTTTGGGAAACCTGGATACAGATAATACAACTATATGAATAAAACCAAGGAAGAAGGGATGCTCCTCATACTGAGATTCGAGGAAAGAAAGCGGTTGGGGAATATCCCTCTGGCTTTTGGCTCATGTGCAATGTTTTTAGTATGGACATGAGGCTTAAGTTCGATGTTAGAAAGTATATCCACAGCCAGGTGAGGTGGGCCTGCCTGTAATCCTAGTACTTGGCCAGTTGAGATAGATCAACTTTGAGTTTAAAGCCAACCTGATCTATATAGTGAGACCTTGTCTCAAAACAAAACAAAAACAACAACAATAAAAACAAAAACGTCCAACATGTATGCATCTTGGCTTCATTGTGAGATGACATTCTACCCTTCCCGGGTATAAAACTCCTGTAGCTTAGGTGAAACAGGAAAACCAGAATCCAGCCTTGTCCTGTAATTCAATTCTACAAGGAGAAGGAAGTAGCATTGAAATTTTGGCTTATGGGAATCAGAAAGCTTCAGAAATCACCTTTGTCTTTGCTTCATGTTGTTGGCATTGATTCTTGGGCTCAGTTCTCCAAGGTTGTCCCTATAACTCCGGCTGTGGGCCACGTACCTGCATATTTCAAGTGAGAGCATGCAGGGGCTCTATCTAGTGAATAGTCTACTGTACCAGAGCTCTGCATTCAGTATTATTGGGCACAGATTTCCTTTACAAGACAGTGTTTATTTTCTTGTATGATTTTGTTCCCCTTTGCACTGTATATTGGAGCTAGGCAGGAGGAGAGGTCAATAAAGTACCACTGTATCTTGGCGCTCAGGAGCACAGTATCGAGACTCATCTTAAGCTATGTCATTCCTTATTAGCTCTTATCTTCCATTTAGATATGCAAAGTCACTCATGGGACAAGCCGTGAGTGGTTTCTTCAAATTCTAAGGAAAGGATTATAAGAAATAATTCTATGATTCTGGGAGAAAGGGGAACACGGCTTTCCGGGGAGGACTTGCTCGACACAGACTGCTCTTCCTTGCACACTGTGAACTTTGCAGCTCAAAGGTGGCTGGGAACTTGAAGAGCAAGTTTGTACCTTGAACCAAAGCATTTCTGGGATGAAGCCAATGGATTAAAGTAGTTTGACTCAGGTAGGGGATAGAGAAGGAAGAGTTCCTTTAGAGGGGATGGGGAACAGTGGAGAGCTGGCTCAAATGTCAGGCTTCCTTCTCTCTAACCCCTGTGAAATGAGACTTTAGTACTTTGGGCCTCTAATATAGTCGATAGTGGCTAAGAAGCACAGTATGAATGTTTTTTGAGCAGCAAGTCCATGGGAAAGTGTCAGAATGCTCCTGATTCCTTCTCCTCCACCCTGTGAAGCCGTTGCTGGACCAGCAACTGCAAACCCATCACTGTCAATTGAATGCTTTCTTCAGGCAATACAAACTTAGCCATGTCACTTACAACTGGTAGCTGTGATAGAATTCAAAACACTATGCCACAGCAACTGCAGTGGAAGTGGGCACCGACTAGATTTGAAAAGAAGATTTTAAAAAATATTTGTCAGGCATGCTGGCTCACACCTGTTAGTCCCAGCACTCGGGAGGTGGGATAAGCCAAGGATACACAGAGAAACCCTGTCTCAAAAGCCAAAACAACTAAACAATCAAGCAATCAAACAAACAAACAAGAAACCCCAGAAAATTAGGATGGGTGAGTTAAATAAACCAAATATAGAAATATTGATTTAGAACAAGTCTATTTTGTGGAAGACTGAGACAGAGGTTTTTGAGTTTGAAGTTAGCCTGGGCTACAAAGTGAAACTTCATCTCAAGGTAAAACAACAACAACAATAACAACAAAGTTTAACAGAAAAACTCCATCTTCTATTTTCAGATGGTGAAGCTAATGTTTCCTTCTATGTCTTCCTCAACCTAAATCTGGACAGAAAGTTTTCTAAAGAATGAACAACTTTCATGAGAAATTTTAATGTTTGCTTATTTTTTACAAATGCAACTACTGACATGCAAATTACTAGAATCTATCACAGGGCTTTGGGGCAGTAATCTGAATAGAAATCTCACGGATCAGATAAAAAACCATAGTGAACACATAAAACACACTTTACATTTGGCATATGAATGTAACAAGGATATATGTTTGAACTTTGCAAGACTTCTCTTTGCAAAAGAGACTACTACAGAAAATCACAACCAATCAAAATGCAGGGTTGTGGAGCTCAGTCCCAAGAGATATATCTACAAAATACTCCAACATCCAAGGCTCAGGAAACATGGGGGAGAAAGGGACAGAAAGATGATAAGTGTTGAAAAATCAAGGAGATTGTGTCTCCTAGTAACATCCGTAGCTATACAAACAAAGTGTCAGCAACATGACAGCCCAAACTTGAGCTTAACAAGGAGGACACTAATAAACATGTCAAACTTCAGGGGGCTGGGGTAGCCCATGAGGCCTCAATCCTACACAAAGAATTACAGGGAACCGAGTAAAGCTGGGTGATGAAGAAGTAGTCTTCCCCAGTAAGGAGCACACTAATTTGTCGTCTAGTGACAAATGGTCAGCCCCCAAAACATACATATTAAGTAACATTATATGGACTCAATGGGATGTATTCAGGAATGTATATGCATATACAAATACTTATACTGATGCAATAACAACTGATGAAGAATGAGACCATAAGTATGAAGGAGAGTGGACAGGATGTATGAGAAAAAGGGAGGGGAATTCAATTACAATTTCAACAATTCATCAAAACCAAACAAAACTGAAGAGTCAGATGAGGGGAAAAAGACTTAGCCACATAACCATTGAATTTCTGGGAAGAAGTAAGAGTATTTGTTTCAATCCTCTCACATACCAAGCATTTTATTGTTCAATGGCTATCCTTCTTTAAGTTAGGTGAGATGCTTCTACCAAAGCTAATTTTCCTAGCTCTCAGCTAGTTTTTTAAATAAAATCATATTTAAAAAAAAAATCTTGACGGTTTGTTTTCAAGGCTAGCCAAGTTGTATTTGTCTGTTCCCAGTGGAAATAACCCCAAAGGAAGTGTTGCCCATTCATATGGCCCTGAAGACACAATCAATATTCACTTCTCTGGTTGTTCTTCTGTAGTGTGTGTACACAATCCCAGTAAACACATTTCACTCTCTAGTCAAAGTACCATTAGTCACCTCTACACAATGTTCCGAGTTAAAGAAAGAATGCTATTTATAAGGGTCTGTATTTGAAACTTTAGGTTATAAATGCAGAGCCACACACTCCAGCAGAAGTATGCTATAACCACACCGGGGTGCTTTAAAAGAGGAACATAATCTTAAGCTTTTCCTCTTCCACAAACTAGTGTGAGAAATACTGCCTGATATTTGGTTTCTTTCTGGCTGAATGATATAAACCCCAATGAGATTTTCCTTCCCGGGCAGAGCCCCACCTTCACATAATCCAGAAAGCCAGTGCTTGAGTGTGGCCCCACCTTTCTGCAACTCAGGTTTCAGACACATGCTGTGGTTTTAAGAGTTTTAGGAAGAAGGATCCAGCTGCCCTGTCACATCAGTGTAGAACAGTCAAACTGGGGTGTGTGCAACAATTGTTCATTGGGACTAACTCGTGTGTCTGCTACATTTTTATGTCTAGACCAGACTTTAGGAAGAAGGCAGCATTAAGTTTCCATAGACTCCACCCAAGACTGATTTAAGTGCTGCAATTCTGATATGCTGTCTCTAGATTCCAGGTTGCCTTTCTGGTAGAATATGCCCTTTGTTTTGGTGCTCAGTCTACCCTTAGGGTTGGCAATAACCATGAGAATCTTATTGTCCCATATTTCCTTGATACAATCTATTTAATCTGGATAAGATTTTGCCAAGAAGGCATCAAGCTTCATCTCCAAGAATCTTGGTAACGATGCTAACTTCAATGGCTAATGTTTTTTTCAAAAAATTAATCTACTGCTTACTGTCATTTCCTGTGCTCAGAATATTAAATATCACTTTAAAGATTGTTCTTCATGGTTCAGCTGATTTTGTTTTGAGCACATTTTGTTGCTTTTAAATACAAAGAAACATAAAGAGGTCATTTAAAATTTAAAAATATCTAGGAGCTGAGGATAGTGGTGTATACCTTCAGTTCCTGCGTCTTTTGGGGTCAAGACAAAATTATTTGAGCCCAAAACTTGGAGATCAGCTTAGGTAATGAAGAGATTTCATCTCAACAAAACAAAACAACCAAACAAAAAAATAACATGAGACTTTCTATTTATTTGATGAGTGTTAGGTTTACAGAGAAACCAGGGACCTGAGAACCAATCCTATCATATTAATACTAGTATCCTAGCATACCAAAAGTTAGGAAGCTTCCACACTGTTACCTAAAAAGCCAGGAGAACTCTCCCTGAAGAAATAAGAATGTATAGGCTCATTTAATACCCCTTGACTCCTGGGCCAACTAGGAGGTCACTAGATAAGAAATGCCTGGTAATATTCAGTCCTGTTATAGGATTTGGTATAGAAACTTGCTTCTTGAGGCAATATACTAGTATTACCCAACCCAGTCTTGAAATTTTAGAATGTATGATCCAAAAATATGCTGAAATAGATAATCTATCTGCCTTCAGATTGTGTTTATGGTTATTTAAAAACAACAACAACAACCTACACACACATACACACACTAAACTACTGCAGACTGAATACAAGATGAAATACAAGGTGGCATACAATTACCAAGTGTGGAGAGATAATGCAAAGGACCCTATGAAGTAGTGATTTTAGGACAGAGCCATACCTGTAAGGTTGTAATCATTAAAACAATGTGCTTCATCTAAATTAGCCTTCCGGGATTCAATTTCTATGTTGCCTTAAGCAAATTGGTTGCATAATCTCAACAAGAAAGAGGGAAGTAGATGGAAGTGTTTCAGAGAACTAAGACTTCCCAGGAAAAAAAAAAAAAAGAGCCCACTGGCTTTGTTTTCTGACTGAAAAATTCTAAGAATGTTAAAAATTACTTTATTCTGTATGGTTTCAAAAAGTTTGCTCCAGAGTTCAAAAATGGACTACACAAATATTTATACATATTTATATATGTGCATATATATATATATATATATATATATATGACTTAACATATGACAATATATTGACTTAAGAGAGGAATCTATCTATCTCTCTATCTACCTACCTATCCATCTGTCTGTCTTCTAGCAGTATAATTATTTCAGAGTTGCAGAGGGAAGAGAATGTTTTTTAACCAGTTGTACAAAAAATATTATCTGTTGGACATAGTAGCAAATGCCTTTAATCCAGCACTTGGAAGACCAACAGCAAATCTCTGCGCTCCAGGCCATTCAGGGCTACATAGTGAGACTCTTTCTAAATTAAACAAAATAAAATAACCAAGTCAACAATAACACACACACACGCATACACACACACATACACACACACACACACTACACTGGTTATATCACTAGACAATAGTTCAACAGCTCAGTTCTTAAATATTAATTTTATTTGCTGTGGACTTGTTTGTTAATTGCTTTTATTGAAAAACCCTTGAGGCAATATTAACCAAGTAGCTCTAAAGATCCTAGAAATATGTGCTTTCTTTTCCTCCCTGTTCATCTAGAAAGCACTCTTCAAATTGAAGTGACTAGTGTAGACCAGGTTACCGTGGAACTTGCCAGAGACCTACCTACATACTTCTGCCTCCTAGGTGCTGGGATTAAAAGTGTGCACTGCCACACACAACATGGTGTTTGCTAAAATAAAAATATTCATAAAACATGTGGTTTCTTATAAACCTTCTATTGCTGGCCTGTTAGATCATGTAGCATCAAGGGATAGCTGCTTCCCAACATGCTTAACACACTTGAAATGTTAAATGTATGCATTAAAGCCATTTCTGTAGTTTTCTAAACTTATGCCTGTATTGTTTTAAAATGTGCTATTCAAAGTCACCATCAACACAGAGTTTCAAAGTCTTAACACCTAACAAGGGACTGAGAACAAAGCCCTTCAAGACGTATAACATTTTCTAGTTACTGAGGATTAGCTAGAGATTATGTTGCATATTTTTCCTTTTACATTAAGCTATTATTTATAAACCTTTCAAGCATTCAAGTGTCTTAAATGATAAAAGCTTGACTTTACGGAAAAAGAATAGTTAATAACTTGACTTAATTTAGGCTTGTTTAAGCCTATCACTGGGAAGGAGGCAGGAGGATAGCTGTGAGGCCAGCTTCGTCAATCTAGTGAGTTCCAGGACAGCCAGTCTACAGAGAGAGACCCTGTCTCAACATGGACAAGCCCATCTCTCTCTCTCTCTCTCTCTCTCTCTCTCTCTCTCTCTCTCTCTCCACCACACACACACACACACACACACACACACTTCGCCCTATCTGACCAGGTTTGTTACCTTGGAATCCCAGGGACTAACCATGGGGATGTCTGCATAGTATACAGTTCCAGCACAAGATGAACTGATAAGAAGGCCATTGCTGGGCTTCAACTGAGACGGATCAGGCCATTGATGATCTAGCTATTCCTGTTTATGTTAAACTAAAAGGACTTCTGGTGAGAGCACAGAGGAACAACAACCTCGGTGAGTCACTTTTAATGGACATTTCCTTGGTTAGTGAAAAATGCAGTGTTTAAACAAATATTCATTAGCTTGAATGTTCTCCCAGAGCACTCTCCTCTGTTCTTTGCATTTGTAAGGACCAGTTTTGAGATTCTGTACCTGTTAAGCAAATAACACTTCAATATTTACCACAAACATGGGGTGCGGTGGAATCCTGGATTAGGCTGGGGTTTCTTCATGGTCCCTTTCAAACTCATCAATTCAAATAACTTGAGTTGGTACTGCAAGCATTTAGGGGAAGTCTCCCCATGGTAGTAGCAACTGATTTCACTCATAATATGTAAAAACTTTTAGTATCAAAGAATGCAATTCTATGATTTGTTTCCTTAGCTGAACTCTATAGCCCTATTCAAAGTCTTTTTTTGAAAGCCATTAAGTCCCTAATCCAATCTTTATTAAAAAAGCTCAAAGTTGTACACTAGGAAGTTAAGGCAGATCCTCAAAGGTTGTGATGGAACTCTTCCAAACTCTACAGAGACTTTGAGGGACATCTGAAATTTGGTGAAGGTCTACAGTTGCTGCATTAGCTAGCAATATCTTCTGTGAGCAATATTTTGTAGAAACATATAAATAATTAGGTCCACCAGGAAAAAAATTGATGGGAAAAGCTGACTTGAAAGAATTAAGCATCCTTGTTTCTCTTTGGAGCAACACTGGCAAAGAAAAGGAGCCTTTTTTAAAAATTAAAAATAAATATTTTTCGAAGTTAGGTGTAATTTGCAAAGGCCTGAAAATCTATTTGGAAAAGACAAATTCTTGGCAAGGAATAAAGAGTATTTATGATCAGCTGAGAACATACAGGACTGGTGCTTATGTTGCTGGGGGAAAGGTTGAGAGTCAGGTCAAGCTGGATTACAGTGAGTTTACAGTACTCTATTTTGTCTAGACAGTACTGGGGAGACTTTGAGGTTGAGTGATGGCATCGAGGTTGGGGTAGCGGACAAATCTGAGTATATGCAAGAAGGGATCAAAGAGTCAGAGAGCTTTGTAGTATGATAGCTGCATGGACTTGCCACTTTGAGTGATTCGATGCTGCCAGTTTCTTTTATTCTAAATACTTGACTAATCTTCTGGAAACAAAGCCTTTTAATCAAAATGTTAAGGTCTAACAATCTCAAATGTCAGATTCAAGGTTATTCCTTCTAGACAGGCAGTGATGCCAGTGACCTCAAACTTCAAATAATCTGTGTCCTAAATGTGGCTTTCCTAAAAGTCAAAGGTCATTATATAGCACACCCCTATTCTAAAATCCATCATATCTTTAAAAAGAAGTCTCCTTTAATGCCTATTTATCATGAAATGACATTTTGAAGTGTCAACTTAGGAAACAAAACAAGGACATCTTTCATCAAAGGCAGTAAGTGACTAAAACAACCACGTCACTGCGACTTATTTGAATCAGTATCATGTTTTCCCGTTTAGTGTTTCTTATATAACTATTGAAAATCCAGAAAGATCTGAAGTGCTGAGAAAAGGCTGGTACAGAGGGCTAGGCAATTTCTAATCCTTACAACAGTTAGGATGTGACATTGGGGTGGTGTGTGCTTTGATTTTTAAATCTGAACTTCCTGGAGATGTGTTAATTGATCAGAGAGCAATACTTAACATTCAGGTAGAACTTGGAGCATTGCAAAGATGGGGCATATATGTAGCTTGCTAGCATGCCTGAGGGGCTGAGCTTGATCTTTAGCACCCAACAAAGGAAATTAGATAAGTCTCTTAGGATCCAGCAACACCTACAGAGAACATCTGAATGTATCTAGAAAGGTGCCCATAGCAGCCTATAACAACAGCATCTTGGTCATCATTTAACTGATGCCTATGTAAAGCTGCTGGGAAAAAATATCTCCTGAAAATTAAAAATTCAAGCCAGGGGGTAGTGGCACACACCTTTAATCCCAGCACTGGTTTGAGGTCACCTTGATCCCAGGACATCCAGGACTACACACAGAGAGAAACTTTGTGTCAAAAAAACTGAAAGAAAAAATAATTAATTCAATAATAAGGTTTTTTTTTTTAACTTATTTCATTATGATTTATTTGTGTGTCTTACGTGTGTATGTTTGAACATGTGTGTGCAAATGCCTGGGGAGGCCAGGAGACACATAGGATTGATTCCTGGTAACTAGAATTATAGGTGTTTATGAGTTGCTTATACGGCTGCCAGGATCTGGGCTTCAGCTGAATAAGCAAGCAGCTTAATCACTGAGCAGTACGTTTTGAATCAAATAATTAAACTTTGAAAAATTGCTTTGATGGTGGGATTTTGAAGCTGGTTAGGCTATGACCTATTCTTGGTTTCCGGCTATGTTCTTGGACACACTGGGGGCAATGCAGAGAGTAATGAGTTGGCAATCTAAGGCCGTCAACCTTCAGAGAGGCTAGTGGAAATTACATCTTAAATCACAAGCCAGCTGCACAAGCAAATTTTCGAAAATAAGTTTCTCACTGGGTGTGGTGGCTCATGGCTTCAATCCCTCCACTGGTGTGGGACCAGCTAAGCAAGGAGGAGCTCAGTTTGGGCTGCAGAATAAATTCCAGGCAATCCTGGCTATAGTGTCAGGCCTATCTCAAAAAATGCAAAGCAAAACGAGATAAATACATTTAAGTTTCTCTCCTTTGGGCAGAGATTATGTTAAATCAAAGCAATTATCAGCCATGACTGTTGGGTCATCTGTATTTGAAAGTTTGATGAGCCTCGGTAGGTGCTGAAACAAAGGAAGACTGAAAAGCTGTCCTTGGGTGGAATGGCAGCCTGGAAATGGTAGAGTGTAATTGTGATTAGCCAGGTGGGCACATCCATCAGGTGATGCAGACCTTCGAGAGCTGATGGATTGGAATTTAATTCCAATGACCCAAGTTATACCAATGACTCAGGAACACCACATCATTGGGAGAATTTTAGTAACTCCTTGTCTGTATTTCTCAGTACTTGAGCGGATATAAACTAGAGGGACATGTGGATATTGCTCATTATATATTACTTAAAAGTTAGGACAGGGTTCAGAAATATTTTACTTATACTAATAGCTAAAGGGAAGCTGAAGTTTTCCTTTTTCACTCAGTCTACAGAAAATTACAAGTCATAGGTGAGAGTGGCTTGAGTTACTTATCCACCTGGCCATCTGGTTGTTTATTAAATACCTACTATGTGCTAAGCACTGTATTAGGCTATGCATACAATGACAAAGAAGACACGGTCTTTACCCTTAAAGTACCTATTGCCTAGGACAAGAAAGTGTTGGCTAAAGTTGATGCAAAGTGATTTGGAGGAGATGTTTCTAGTTAGCATGAAAACTTTCTTTGCTATCAACATTTAGTAAGGAACACAAATTAGCACTACATCAAGGAATTCTATAAGAACAATGGCATGGGACCATCACAATGTATAGACTATCTGTCCAACAATTTTTAAAATCTCCTGTAGTCATACTGTAATCTCAAGGAACACCTTTGTGGCAGTGACCTCTGGGAGGAAGAATTGTGCAAGGCAGGGTCGTTAAAGAAAGCCAGCGGTGTTTTCTGTAAAGTTAAGTTAAAACTCAAGGTTCTAATTCATCACTAGCTTCATAAACACCGGAAGAGAACGTTACATACATCTGGCAATCAGTTTCAACCAACAGAAAAGTATGAAGACCACAGAGGACATGTCGATGTCTACATCTTAGTACCAAATGTGCTAGCTGATCCTAAAATCTTAAAGTCTTTTTCAGATGAGGCAACCCCCTGACCTGAGATTTAAATAAAATAGCTATCAGGAAAATGTAACCATTTCTCCGTCCCTTTCTCTCAAACTAGCTTTGGTTACAGTGCACTACCCGGTTACAAAAGCATTAGCCTCCTGTTAGGACAGTCTTCTCAAGAAAGTAGTCTACAGTGGCACCTCACAGAAGCTTCCACAGATGCTGGCTGCGGGAAGCCTCTGCATCCAGACTTTCAAACAGAACACGACTGCATCTGTTATTCTGCAGAAGAGTTCTCACATCAGGAGCTAAGTGCTAGCATGACTACAGATGGACTGGGGAGAGACATGATAGAACTTACTCTGTACCGGGATATACCTCCAGAATCTGTGACAGGATCGTCTGTAGCTTGAAGTGAAGCTGAGATTTCATCCTAAATTGTTCAGGTATCTACTTACCCACCAATGGTCTGACTCACTTTTTCTTTTTTTTTTTGCAGTTGTCCCTGATTATCATGCTTCTCATCCTCCCATGTTTCTTACACTTTGAGTTCCAGCACTCCTCTCTAGCCATACCTCATTGTCACATTACTTCTTACAAGTGTCTGGCTCATGGTATATGTACGTTACCTTTTCTACATAAATACTATGCTATTCCCTAATATACTTAAAATACTTAAAGTTAAAAGATGCAATCGTTAAATACTTTTCATCTTTGGAAAGAATTCCAGTGATAACCCAAGTTTTAAGTGATTCTAGTTGTAACCGGTCAACTTTCATGGAGACATTATGTAGAAGAGCCTTTTGGATTAGCCTTCTGGATTTTGTATTAATCAAGTGTCAGTGTTCAGTACCTATATTTGTACTCACTAAGTTTCAAAGCCCTTAACCAGGCTGCAGATATATGGATTCATGGCTCTCTAAGGAAGCCATTCTTTTCTATTTCCCCAGAGTTATGGATGTGCCGTGCCTTCCGTGCTTCTGATGCTGCTGTCCGAGCCTGAATCCCTGATTGCCTTCTCCCACTTAAATCCCAACCTGTCACTCAAAGTCTATTCAAGTGTATGACCTCAGAGATGTTGCTTACTCACTGTAATGTTCCCCACCATGGTTGTGACCTATTGTTGCTCTCTGACTCATGGAGAATTCTTCCCTCAACTTAGTAAAGCCTTTGAGGTGAGGGAATTAGTTACCCTACTTTCCTAGGCTTTATACAGTCTGGTAAAGAGCACAGTCCATTAAAACGTTAGGACTAATGCACAGATGGGTGGTGGTAATGCATGCTTGTAATTCCAGCACTGGAGGGGGAGGTGGAGGGGGCAGAATTTGTTGAGTTTGATCCAGCTCAGATTATGCAGTGAATTGGTGGCTGGCTAGCCTGAGCTACATAGCAAAATCCTGTCTCAGACAAATCAATAATTATAGGACAGCAATATCTGTTACCTCTTTGTTCCTTAATATTAAATCAAGCAAACCTTTACCCTACTTTGCTGGTCGGATTTTTGTCAACTGCTAAGCAATCCTCGCTCATACTCATCTTCCTAGCTTAGACAGGTTAGATGTTTTGAGTCAACATGTTTTTCTGCTTAAATGAAGAGATTCTCTTAGCAAAACCCTAACTTCCATGAACGCTGTACTACTCCATGGTTTCCTTTACACATGATCATCTCTTAGCTCTGCATCTGTATTCTCTTGGTCGGTGGCCAGTTACTAAAGCATACCCTGTCTTTCCAACCTATATGATTCCCTTGTTTACTTTTTCTTACAATGTCTTTTCTCATTTTACCTTTGATTATGTGACTTCCTTTAGTCTCTTAAAAGCCAATTCCATTATTATAACCACTGTCTTTTTGTCTTCACTTGGATTCATGTAAATTTCCTACACCACTCAATTGAAACAAATCCTGTTAGTGGATTCTCATTTTCTCTAAATTTCTTTTATTTTGTCAAGACAGGATTTGACTATGTTGCCTAGGTTGGTCTTGAACTCAGGCTTTTCCTCCTCTGCTTCCTTAGTGCTGAGACCATGGACATGAGCCATCATGTAGGCATTCTCTCTCTCTCTCTCTTCTCTCTCTCTCTCTCTCTCTCTCTCTCTCTCTCTCTCTCTCCTCTCTTCCTCTGTGTGTGTGTCTGCATTCACAGCTAAATTTTTTGTAAATGGTAATTAGCATGTATCTGCTATCATGTGTAAGACAAATAGCTGCATCTGGTTTTGAATTTCAACCAATGTTTAATGATAATAATTCTGGACAGCTAAATAAACCAGAATTGCACTCCCTTAACAGGTTTTCAGGAAATTAATTAAACATCTTTGTATCAAGTTATACTTCAGAAGACAATCTGGATACTAAGTAAAATCTGTTATCACTTCAATTCAAATCTATCTATCTATCTATCTATCTATCTATCTATCTATCTATCTATCTGTCTATCTAGATGTTTTCTGAAGAATCCTATCGGTAGTTCAACCTTTTGCTTTGGCAGAAATCAATATTGAATATCATTAACTATTAATGAGAGAACTATGCTTGAATATTATTAACTATTAATAGAAGAACCATGTTTGTCAGCTCTACTTTTGTTTTCCATTTCAAAAATGGGGTTGAATTTATAGTATCTAATTTTGGATGGGATGGGGGAACAAACACTTGTGAAGACAGCAATAGCAACAAAGTCAATGGTGATGTAACTAAAGCACACCTAAGACATTCCCTTAAAGCACACATACTGGAAGGCCGAATACATACATATATATATATATATATATATATATATATATATATATATATATATGTATGTATTCATTGTGACTTCTGATTCTGACTCAGAGGACTTTACCATCAGAACCCAAAGCCAAAGGAGTCCAACATTCTTTACCAAACTGTTTAATGCCTCTGTCATAGTTGCAAATGCATTTGGCTTATTTCTACAACACTAACAGATATATACAAGTTTGTTAACTTCTGAATTAGGTAGCATAGAAATCAGAACAGACTTTAGCCCTAAACAAAACAGCTAAAACCTAAAATATAAAAGTTGGATGTGATGGTGTATACTTATGGAATCCTTGGAGGCTCAACCAGAAGGAAGAGAAGTTTAATGCCAGATTAGGCTGCTAAGTGAGGCCCTGTCCCATAAACGAAAGTAGGGAGAAAAAGAATGAATGGACAAATGAAGGGAGAGAGAGAGGAAGGGAGAAAGAAGTAGAGGGAAGGAGGAAGGAAGCGAGGGAGGTTATATAGGAAAGAAGCTATGCCTGATGTAGGAAGGAAAATGGTTACTTTTCATGTTCCAGATTTTTAGGTATAGATCAACTCTAGACTTTAAAAAGACTGTATTGTCTTGACCAGACCTAAGTGGAACCATGCAAGTTAGCATTTGTAGGACTCTACCAGTTTATGGAATATTGCCATTTTCTACTGCTTGACCCTCATATTTAATGGATTCAACATATGAAGGAAAACTGATCTAATTCTCAGCCTCAGTGTTCAGTGTCAGAATTAGCTTATCTAAAATTCACCAACAACGAGAATAAAACCATTTCCCAAACATTAGCCCAACTATTGCACTGGGAATGACAGTTCAAGAAGAGTTGCTCATCTGTGTTAGCACACATTCTCAGAAACTTTCCATTTCCCTTTAGTTGTAACTTGGAGTCATTTTACGGAAAAAGGAAATTCAGATGTTATACCTCTTGTGTTATGGTGACGGCGGGCTGTGGACATGGATATTTGTAGGAGCTTTGAACCACTAACCTCATCCATCTTAGAAGCAGAGTTCTCTAATCTACTTCTGGATGACACTGTTACATATTTCAGTCCCAGATGGCATCTCTACTCACATCTATCATTCTTAGGACTGTTTTGCAAGGTGAATATGATAACTACAAGTTAGGAACACTGAGCTACCTTATTTTAAAAACTGGGAATCAAATCCAGGGTTTCATACATGTTTGGTAGGAACATGAGTCACATGCCTGGCTTTTAGTAGTGTTTCTGGGAAATGCCAGGAGCTGCCATTCCAATGAACATTGGCAGAACCCTAGACTTTGTGTGTAGGGCCTCACCTGATGCAGATTTCTTCCTTAACTGCTACTCCCTGGGGTTGTTGTTTCTCCATTGCCAACCCAGCATCATGGATCACATAGGTTCATCATAAATATTCAGAGAAACACTAAAACTTCACCTTTCGGAGCTGATGTGGAGCAAGCTGATCATTCTGGAGCTAAGAAATGGAGACATCTTTTTTCTGAGACAGTAAGTAGCCCATGCTGGCCTCAAACTAAGTGTATAATGCTGATGTCCTTTAACTTAGGATTGTCCCCTCCTCCACTTCCCCGATGCTGGAATTACTGGTATGAGCTACAAATGGTTCAACTGGGGACTGAACCCAGGGCCTTGTGCATGCTACATAAGCACTCTAGCAACTGAGCTAAATCTGAAGCCCAGGATTTTTTTTTTTAAATTACAAGTTATGTACTACGGAAGTTAAATGGGAGAATGGATTGATCCGTCCTAAGACACACAGCTCTCTAAAACTCAAGTGCAGTAGATTTATTTACAGTGAAGGCTCTTGTTCATGCTCCTGGACATAGCATGGAAAGCAAATGTAAAAGCTATGAGCTAGAGAAAGCCATCTGGTTTAAGGGTAATGATGTAGTTTACTGGAGTCTTGTTTTTAAAAATGATGTTGGCTGAGACAGTCTCCTACTAAGTGAGATTAATTATACTCTTTAAAGAACCTCAGTCTAGGTGAAAGGATTTAGAAGTGCGGCAATGTCATAAAACTAAGGTTTATAATGTTTTATAAGGTTTTCCTTGGATCAAGAAAGCAATGTTGGGATACTGGGTAAAGTGTAGGTATGTGCTGTCTCATCTCTTTGCAACCCAAGATGCAGCTAAAGATACTTCAATAGTTTCGATTTACTCTTTCCATGATGGTAGAAGTTGAAGTACACTCTTATGCTTTCCACTGAATGACTGGATCATAAAGCTGACCTATAAATGTCACTCTTAGATCAAATGAGAGGTATATAGAATGCAGCTGGGTGAGCCCTCTGCCAGCTTGGTTCAGTGCATCTGGAGCAGAGACACTACACTCTGAGAATCTGTCTCAGAAGAGTTCTTTCTAGCTGTGAAACACACCCCAAGTGTCAAGTCTTATACGGGTGACTTCATTTGTTACAAATCAGCTTACACGTGGCAGCTTATATGTCCTCTGCAGAGGCCAGGTACTTCAGCCTAAAATGTGTTACAGTGTATCACTGTGGTAAAACAGACTAGCTTTTACTAGCTTTACTTTCTATCAAGGCTTAAACTTAATGTGTTATTCAAGTTTCTTCCGGGAATAATAGCATTTTAACTTAATTTTTTTTTCTGTAGTGTTGGGGTTGAACCCAGGGTTTTATACACATAGGCATGAGCATCCAGTTTTCAATAACCCTTAGCTCTTACAGTATTATAGAAACGAACATTCTAGAATTCTTAATTCCTATTTTTCCCTCACCTTTTACTCCATTTATTTCTTGAGAAATCTGAGATGTTCTTCATGCTTTCTGCTTCCTGGTAACTTCCCTAGAACTAAATCTTAAATTGGCTTGTCCGTTACTGAGAATTCCTACCCGCTTACATCAGCCACAGGTCACTTACCCAGGGCTAGTTTATGCAGGTTATAAGAGGAGACAGAAATTGCCAAGCAACTTCTGTACTGAGGTAATAACTGAAATTTTATAAGCCATCATGGGTTGTTGTCTAGATAAGGTGAGAGCTAGCAAAGATTAGAACGTTTATACTGTAATTAAAGTAAGTTTGAGGGGTGAGGCCATATGAATGAGAAAGATTCTGTTTCACTTAGTAACTTCCATTTTTAGATCAGGAAGCAATTTGTTCAGATTCTGCTTGCGCTAGAGAAGGCAAGTTTCCTTCCAGGGTGGTGGAAAGATGCAGGAAGGGGAATAACCATGGCAACCTGCCCAGCTATGTGGACCAAGATAGTATTGGGGCCCCCATGTCCTGGCCTAGTCACTAGCTTAGTCAGGGTGGTCCCTCCTTTCCCACTTCCTTGGCTAGAATGCTGACTTCAGGAGAAGGGTCATTCTTTCTCGGTAGGGAGTATGAGAGAGTATGAGGAAGATTTAAATGAGACCAGAGGTCATTCTGACCAAACCAAATAGCAGTCCTCCACACTGAGAACAGAGAGTAACTGTCTGTTCTAGCGTGAACACAAGCAAACACACAGGCTTTTTTAGTATTGAATACTTGAACGATTACCATTTTTCAGATAGGTGGGTGGTGATATGCCACTCTGATTAAGAAATTCTTTAGTTGCCACAAATTCAATTGTTCACAGGGCAGGAACAAATGGACAAATAGATGAAATAAAGTAGTCTAAGGACACAGATTAACTTACTTTCTCAGCAGCCCTAAGTACTATTGTTCTTCTCCAGATAAGAAAACAGAATTACTGAGACGTTATTCTGTGTTCCCAAGGTCATTTTACTAACAGTTGTGTGGATGTTCTCAACCACTACCCAACAGGGCTGGGTTGGCAGAAGGAGGGACAGCAGCTAGCACATGAATATAGGAACCGCTAAGCCTTTAAGATATCCAGCACCAATTTGTACCCTAAATCAGGAATCTGTTTGGGGTTTGTCTCTAGCAGGAGACCTGGTCATTTACTTCCCTTCTGATTGCTATGATTAACCCACTAGGATATCTTACCATAATTTAGCTTTCCCTTAAACACATTTATCTGATGTGAATACTGTGTCATCTAAATGAGACTTGGGCCCACCTCTGTAATCCCATAATGGTGCTTCAACTTTATTACAACTCCGGGGAGATCGAAGAGGAAACAAAACAAGACAAAAAACAAAAAAACCCACCACATCCTGCCACTCAGGTGTTCCAGATTGCCAATATGGTTCCCATTCTAATTCTTCCCAGTGTAGGAAGCTTTAAACAGCAGACCCTTGCAAGTCCTCAGCTGGAGGCACTTAGGTGGTTAGTGAGGTCCCTTCAGCAGCCTCTTCACACATCCCAGCATCCCAGCTCTGTCTCCAAGAAAAGGAATGAAACCCCAACAGAGAGAAGCGAAGAAACACATGGTGCTTCCAAGTTTGCTTCATCAAAGTGGTAGTTGGCTTAGGCTAGGAGAGAAATGAAGAAGCAACTTCCTCATGGTCTCACCAGGAGCACAGTTTCCACAAAACTTCCTGGTGGCCACAAGCCACCCAGCAAGCCCTGTTTTCCTGTTCTTCAAAAGTATGGCTGAGCAATCCAGACCAGTTGGTCTGCTGCTCCCAGAGGCCCTTGCACCATCCCCCATGTCAACAACTATGTTAAAAGTGAGCTAAAATCCACGTAACCCTTGGAGGAAGACAAGAAATAGACCCAATGACAGGAATTTAGACTTAGTTTAACCTTGACATTTTTAAGTCTTTAGCAGAAATGCAAACTCTGAGCTGGGTGTGGTGGTGCTTGCCTGGAATTTTAGGACTCTGAAAGCTGACTGGAGGTTCAATGTCAGCCTGAGAAGAGAGATATGGATTGGGACTCAGTGTTAAAATGCCAAAAGAAAAAGAGGAAAGAAGAGGGCGGGGGGGGGGGGGGGGAGGGGGAGGAGGAGAATCTAACCTCTGGATTTTGTTCTTTCCTCCCAATTCAGCAAAAGCGGCGCTGTGGTTATTTCCCCAGTCTCCTTTACATCCTCAGGTGGAGATAAATAGAATCAGCATCATCAGCTCTATAAATACATGTGTGCTAGGGGGAAAGGCAGAAGACGTGCTTCCCATTCCTCCACAATTTCTCTCTTCTGAAAAATGGCCCAGTTTAGCCAGGCATGGTTCACCTCCACCTACAATCCTAGCACTCCTGAGGCAGAGGCAGGAGGATGATGAGTTTAAGTCTAGACTGGGGTACAGAGTAAGACCATCTAACCAGGAATTAGAGAAGCAGCTCTGTGGCTTGCCAAGTGTGCCCAAGGTACTGGGTTCCTTCTCTAGGACTCAGGGCAAAGATGGAGCATAGTAGCCTAGGGGGAAAAAGTTTCTAGGCTACTGGTTGGACCAAAGGGCTTGAGTTTGCAGTAGAGAAAGAAAGGGGTTTGGGATTAGTTTAAAAAAAAAAAGTGTGGGAAGAATCCAATGAGTTTTAGGAGAAAGTGGGAACTCGGGAAGAAGTGGTCTGTGTCTGACATATATGTTGGAAGAGACCATCACACCTCTCTCTGGTGCTTTCTCAAGGGGTCTTGCTAATCTCACCTTCTGAGTTGTGTTCGTTTGCTCTAGCATTGTTTTAGGTAGATATCTGTTTTCCTCTGGAAAGCCTGAATCCCCAACACTCTTGAATTCTCAAGCCAGGAAACTTGTTTCAGCACAATTCAATTCAGGGGAGTGGAGACAGGTAGAGGCCTCGGTGGGTGGGTACCTAGCTGGAATAGAGTAGCCTAATCCAGGACAAGATAGCACCAGAAAAAGCCATTGGGTAGCAGTGGCTCCCGAGTCCTAGCTAGTCCCTCTTTTCTGAACAACCAATCACTGCTTCTGTGTGCAGAGCTCAGGCCTCGAGACTGTAAAATAGGTAGATTATACATCCCATCAGAACCATTCCTGGAGCCTTATCAGCTATCTCCAAGGGATTTTGGCAAAATTTCTGCCATTACTTAGGTTGGAGTTATATCTACCTCCACTCTCTCCCTGCCTTCTGCTTTGCCTGATTAGGGGCAGAAATTTTTTCATCCAGTTACTTTACAGAGCAACATCGACATTTACTATTCATGAAGTCGCCCCTCCATAATTTTTAAAGCTTTCCATGTGTCTGGAAGCTCGTTTCTGTTCTTCTCAGTCTACAGAGTGGCTCCCTTTCTTTCAAACACAGGCGAGGAAGAAAGAGGAAAGGGTGTGTGTGTGTGGGGGGTGCCTGGGGTGGAGATAACATCCATATTCTTTAACTGTTTTTAATCCAGTTAAATTTCCTTTCGTATTCAAGCACCTCCCATCTGAAACAGACTGCAGAGCTGAATTCCAGACTCAAGATTAAGTGAAGGAGAGCGGGCAGGAAGAAATAACAGTCAGCTCTATGCTGCAAAGAGAACCGCTACGTTGTCGTTGTCAGGGTCTCCAAGGTTTTAAAAACACACTTTAGTCCCTCTTCTTGAATTCTTACTTAATCCTTACAAATAATTTACAACAGTCAAGAAAAACAGCATTTAAACGCTTCGGGACTTAAAACAAGTTTGTTAAGTCGCTTGGGCAGATACTTTCCTAGGAATGTTGGTATAAGACAAAGTTCACATTTTTAATGCCCTGTGCTGTCAGTCAGCAGAAAATAGCTCGTCGACCACGTCCCCAGCCTTTGTCGCATAGCAAAACTGAACATCCTTCAGGAGTTAATTAGGTGGTCAACAGCCACACCGCGTCTTCTCTGGGATGTCCCCAAAGCCCTGAAGCACTAGGGCGGGCGCGTGTACACCACACACACACACACACACACACACACGCACATACACACACACACACACACACACACACACACACACACACACACACACACGGAGGGGCTCATTAAAAGTCACAGGGTGGGCGCCTTGAGTCCGACCCCAAAGGTAAAACGCATTCCTTGGAAGCATTCCACAGATGTCAGGCCACAAAACCCGCCGCTTTCCCTGGAGTACACTGTCTCATTTGTAAGATTCCCCAGTGCCCAAGGTCTGCAGCCAAGACAGAGATGGAGAGAGAGGAGCCAGCAAAGGAGAGAAGTAGGTCGCAAAAAATAAATAAATAAATAAAATAAAATAAAAAATAAATAAAGAAAAAGAAAAAGAAAAGAAGAGAGAGAGAGAGAGAGAGAGAGAGAGAGAGAGAGAGAGAGAGAAAGAGAGAGAGAACCGAAGGGACCGGGGATGGCAGAGCTACTCACGAACTAGCTAGTGCCTCTGCGGAGCCAGCATGACTTCCCCGCGCCGGGAGCCTCCAGGCTGCAGCGCCGAAGACTCAGAGGGCCCCGCTTAAATAGCCGCCGGCCGGGAGCCTCGGAGCCGAGCGGCCACTCCCGGGTAGAGATATGGTTCTAATCAGATGCTGGCGCTGAGGACTCTCCAGGAATGCGACGGGCGGCGGGATGTTTTTGCTGCCTTGGCTTGGTAACTCCCCCTCAACGTGTCTGCCGAGTCTTCCAAACTTAACTGTTTATTAACTCGAGCTTAAAGCTACGGAGACCGCCGCCTCCTTGCGCCCGGTGCACCCGGCCAGCTGGGGGCGATCGCAGGGATCCGGAGACAGGAGCGTGCACACAACCCGGGCCAGGAACCCCACACTGCCTCAGGGCAGAAAGGGTGCACGTAAGGACAGGAAAAGGGAAACTCTGGAGGAAAGGGATGGGATCCTCTGAGCTGCGTTTCACAGATCCGTTCCCCGGATTGCCTCTTCGAGTGGCGTGGCACGCGAACTCATCCTAAACCGCCTGGGGCTTCGGAACAAAGACGAGCCTTTACTCCCGACTTTCCCTACAAGGGGAGATGGGTCCCAGGGCCAGTCTGTCCTTTCTAAAACTGGGCATGTGACTGGATTGTTACCTTTAAAGAAAATCACTATTCTATAATTGTGAACGTGAATGTGCCAAAATAGGAGGGACATTTATGTGTGCCCGTGTAAAAAGATGCACTTACATTGCGTGAGCATATTCTCTCTGTTAAACTGACCTGAATAAAACAAGTTAGCATCCATATAACCCATATAAACACGTTATATGCTGGCGTTCCTTTCAGTGTATATCCACCCACACGTAGCTAACATGACTTTGTCTGCCAGTTTCTACAGCATTTCTAATCCCTTCCTGAAAATATCGAGATATGAGAATAGGTATTGGAAACTGTTTTCCATCGACGTTCAGCTGTGGATGGCCCGGCAGAGCAGACCTCGGAATCCTAGACAATCTCACTATTTCTTTTCAGCACATTTTAAAGTCAGGGCAATTGTTAAATAGCCACAGAAACAGTGGTGCTTTTTAAGGACTTAAGAAATTAAGCTTTGGGAAGACCCCCCTCCCCCACTTCCTCCTTTCCCCTCCCCCCACTTCCACCTTCGCTCCCCCTTCTTCCTCCTTCTCCTCCCCCTTCCTCCTCTTCCTCCTCCCCCACTTTCTTATTTTATTCAGTCCCTTTTTTCTTTTTCTTCCTCCTCTTGTCTGTTCTTCCCTCTGCTCCTCCGCTCCCTCCCTCTCCTCCTTGCCCCCCTCCCCCGTTGGAAGCAGAATGTACTGACTATGAAAACGACAAATTGCGACTTGGATGGAAAGGGGTTATTGATTTTATTGAGTAAGCAACACAATGGATTTGCATTTTACCACTGAGAACCGAGGGTTCAAATCGGGCTTATGGCACACCAAGGATGTATTTTGTGGTCCATGCCTAGCCCCAGCTGCAAAGCCACTGTAATTTGAGGTAGCTCAATGCGAGTGGCAGTTTCTGCTCACAAGTAGGTCAGGCTTGGAACAGCTCTTATGCAGGGAGAGTAAGAGACACAGAAGAGCACAGCTGGTCAGGATGCTGCCCCTCTGGATTCCCTCCACACCTGGGTGTGCAGAGTAGAGGTGTGTGTGTGTGTGTGGTGTGTGTGTGTGTGTGTGTGTGTGTGTGTGGAGAGAGAGGAGAGAGAGAGAGAGAGAGAGAGAGAGAGAGAGAGAGAGAGCTTCCCATATTCCTCTGAAGTAGTTTTCTATGATTAAAAAAAAAAAAGATTTTCTGTGAATGACGAAAAGGTCTACTTTTCAGTTCTATGATGCACCAGACATAGGTTTGGACTTTAATTTTGTTAGCTTTGAGAACATCACACTTTGATTTTAAAATCCAGTAGCCTAGAGAAATGGTGTCATTTCAAAAGGTTCAAAAAAATTAGGAAAAAAAAAAAAGGTAGTTCATTCAAGCAAACGGGGGCTTTGATAATACAAAAGAAACAAGTCTAAAACCAAGCATGTTTATTTCTCAATGTGGAAGTGGCCACTTAGGCCTTCATCTTTATCTATATAGTTGAAAGAGATTTCAAAATATGTTAACTTGTTCCCACTAGTGGAAGGGATTTGCCTTAGAAACCAGAGTAAGAAAAGGATTTCATCTGCTGTGAACTGCAGTGTGAAGAGAAGATGCGATGCAGACCCAAAGAGCTCTCTTGTGAGCAGTGGCCTCAACGTGGCTGCTTAAAACTTGTTTATACAGAAATCTAAAGAGCCCACAGTAGAGAGTTCTGGTTTTAAAGTTATTTTTATATCTCTAGGGTGCTGATATTGGTCTTGGCAGTAGCTCAATGTCCTGCTCACATTATGTAGGGGGAAATAAAAATAAATTTAACTCTTTTTATCCCAGGAGGTGCTGTTTCCTGCCACATCTAAGTTGTTAACTTTTCAGTAAGTCGAAAATGGATGTTCTCCGCATAAGTAAAAAAAAAAAAAAAACAACCACCAAAGCCCACCCCGATGTTCATCACCACCAAAATTTGTTTAGAAAATTAAAGTAGGAAAATATTAACTGCAGTGTTTGAAAAACCAAGGTCCCCACATAACGACAGTCATTTGCACAAAACCTGCCTGTGGTGGGGTGGGGTGGAGTCTGGACTGTGCTCCCAGCCTAGAAAGGGGTAGTTAATCCCGTGACAGCGTGCTGAAGAATGCATGGTTTATTATTAAAGTAATCTCTTAAGATTTTCCTGGAATGTGCTTTCGCAGCAGCTCTGCCTATGCAGGCTATCCTATGTATGTCTTCTCTTCCACGATTAAACTGTTGATTCTTAGCTCAAAAGTCTGGCCCTTTCTCTCCTACACCTCACCCCTGCTCCTTCCTCTGATGCTCAGGCCGTCCTTAAACTGCCCATTTCGAATTGTGCTATTTTCTGTGAACTATAAATCGTATTCTGGTACTGGCCTCAAGGAAACTGTCCACTTCTCTGCTTGTTCGACACATCGAGCTGTTCAAACCAAACAAAGCAAGCATGGCAAGATTGGATATGTCTGTAGTCCTACCTATTCTAGAGACTGAGGCAGGAGGTTAATTAAGTCCAAGAGGGAAAAACTATCAAAGAAGAATTGATTGAGATTCATCTGGTAAGATCCTTCTTTCTTCGTTTCCAATTTTTTTTTTTTTTTTAAATAAAGGCTGTCAAGTGAGAGAGGGAAAGAAAAGAAAAAAATCCCCAAAAGCAAACAAACAACCAAAAGGGCTCTTGTTTTTACAAAAAGTCCCTTGCCCTCCATTAATTCTATATATTTAACACTGAAGAAAGCCAGATCCCATCAGATTCAGCTGCTGACAAGGATAACCAAATATTGGGAGTTGGTCTTTGCTTTTGTTATCCATTCATCCCCATCCATCTCTGCTTTCTTCCTCCCTCCCTCCACATTCTCTCTCCTTCTCTCCCTCCCTCCTTCCCCCATCTCCATCCCTTTGTCTTTGTCTTTATCTCTCTCTTGGTTATTTTCTGAACCTTGGAAGATGGGTTATTTTTGTTTGTCTTTCTGGTTTCTGACGTTTTTTTTCTTCTTAGATCCCTTGTGATGTCACAGGATTCAATCTTTTTGCATGTGGCATGTAGTAATAGTGAAATTCTGATGTCAGACACTAGAATACTTGGGAAAACTGGAACACCATGAAACGAAGGACAGTTAACATTCAGTATTGGGCCAGCAAGGTGGTGCTGTCTGCAAAGCCTGACAACTGGAATCCCAGCCCCAGGACCCACTCACATGATAGGAAAGAACTGACTCTTCTTGGTTCCACACACATGTGCAAATGCGCACAAGTGCACACACACACACACAAATAAATATAATTCACTATCATATATTTATATAACTGATCACACTCTACTACCTATACACTTGTATATAATGTCGACAATAGAGTATCTTAATATGAATTATCACTCAAATAAATATTGTTTTATTTATTAACAAGCAAGCCAATCTGAGTTATCAAAAAACAAAAATACACTTAACATTGCAAATAAAATGGTAAAATGCACACAATCCAGCAAGAACGTTGGTAGCAACCACTTAGCCCATTTTCTCGATTATGAGAAAAATCTGTGAACCAGACAGAAAGCAAGTACAATATACAAGGATGCTGATTGCTTTATTGTTCATAGAAATACGAAGCTGAGAACAAAGTGCGTCCATCAGCAGGAAGGAATTGCGTTATGGCTCACACACAGTGTTGAGTCACATGCCACCTTTTAAAAGAGCAAACTGAAGCTGAATCTTAGAGTTTAGAAGCTTTTCTATCAGGTTTCATTGGGTGAAAAAAGCAGAAACCAGGGAAACTTTAAGAATTTCTATTTTAGTGATAAAAAATAGCAACACCTATATGTATAGTGTTGTATGTGTATATGGATGTGTGCTGAGGATTATAAGGGAATAGAAACTAGGCTGAGATATAGATCGCCAGAGCTCTGGTAGAGAGGGAAGTTTGTTCAGGGAGAGAAATGTGTGAGAAGCCAGGTACAAATGGTGAAGAAAAAGAGAGTTGTCCACATACAGAGGTGCATCGGTGCATACGAAGTGAATATATGCAATCCAGGAAAAATTTATGATCTGATTTACGTATAAGAAAAGGAAGGAATGCAGGGAGAAATTCCCCTCAAAACATCCTTATGAAGGTACAGTCCTAGATCTTTCAATGAGGGATGGAGAGATAGCTCAGTGGATAATAGTGTTTGTTATGTAAGCATGAAGATTTGAGTTTGAATCTCTAATATCCATAGAACAAACAAACAAACAATAACAACAAGACAGGCTTGCCTGGCTGTGCATGCTTGCTATGAGACCCTTGGGGGCTGGGGAATAGAGACAGGCAGATACTAAGAGCTCTGTGGCCAGTAAGCCTAGTCGAAATAGAGTTTACAGTTTTCTACGGCTGTCCACAGGCACGCACACTTCCAGACACACATACACACATCCTACACACACAGATCAGACACACTCTCAGAGTATCCCTTACTATTCCTAAGGGCGCTCAGACTTTAGCATTCACAATAGTACAACAGTCACCCTGGAAATCATCTTTGAAAGGTTGCTTCCTGGATACAGGCTTAGGGATCCAGGCGTATGAAGTACCTAGAATCTATTGCTCAATAGCACTTTGGTGTGGTTCTCTGGCTTCTGAGGTTTGGGGCCAACACACTGATAAACACTATATTTTCCCCTGATGAGGTCAAGAGGAAATTGATTTTGTTATTCTCTGTGGGATGAGAAGAGTGGAGAAGAAGGAGACTCCTACACAATCAAAACCCCATGGTTTGTTTGTGGTTTTTTTTTGTTTGTTTGTTTGTTTTCTCTCTCTCTTTGGCTCTCTGAAGCCCCAGGCAGGGTCCTGGCTCAGGTGATAGCTCCTATCTCTGCCCCCTTACCTGTCAAAGTTTGTTTTCAAGAAAAGGAGCTGATGGTAGCCATTTGTGTGGACATAAACCCACAGGTTTATGTGTTCCGCTCTGGCCCTTGCAATGGAATAGCAGACACAGTTCAAAGTTGAAGGCTCCCAGACGTGTTTGTAAGACCTGGGAGGAGTTGGGAAACAATCACAGCTCTATCTTGTTCCCAATTTAAAACTGACCGGAAAAGAGATCAACTAATAGACTTCTAGTATGGGGACAGTTTTGTTTTCTCTGAAGTTGTACTGGATTTTGATCTCTAAGTGCCCAGTAGCTGTTTGAAAATTGAAACTGTGTTAGAGACACAATAGGATTTAACAGGGGAGGCCAGAAGTTGGGATCAGATCTGGGACTGATGTACGTTCTACATCTGAGAGGCAAGCCATCTAGGAATATATAGGGGAGACCCCCATCTAAAGGGTAGTGGCACTGGTTGGGATCAATAGTATGTCCTACTTTTCAGGGACCCAACAGTTGTTCCCCTATCTCCTGATCCGATTTTGGCTTTTGTTGAGAATCCAGAAAATGCACACTCATGAAAGGATTCTAGAATATAAAAGTGAAGTAAATAATACAGAAAAAGACATGAAACCCAGAGGTTTTCCTCACAAAGGTGCTGATTATTTGAAATTATTTCCAGGTGGTGGTGGTAGACACCTTTAGTCCCAGCACTCAGGAGGAAGAAGTAGATAGATGTCTGAATTTGAAGCCAGTCTGGTCTACAGAGCAAATTTCAGAACCGTCAGAGCTACACAGAGAAACATGTCTCAAAAAAGATTTGTTGTAAAGAGAGAAAACAATATTTCCAGCACTAATACCACACACCCCATCCTTATGAAGCCATGCCCTTTTGTAACTAGAACTCAAAGTTGGGCTGACCTCATGAAATGGGTGATCCTAAACTTGTCATAGTGATGAGGATTACTTCAACAGAATGGTTTCATCTAGAGAGAGAGGCGTGGGGGTGGGGTGGGGGGAAGAATGTGTAAATATCACTGAAATGGGCATATTCAAATAAAGGACAGCATCCTTGAGGGATGGCCTCATCTTCTACTGCCACTGTGAAGAATGAGGCCCGATTGTCTACAGCCCTTCAGTTTAATCCAAACAGTTTTGACGGATCCCAGCAAGGTGCATCCTGGACTACCTTAGTCACTTCAGCTCTGAGATACAACAGCCACTTTTGAATCCAGAACCAAACCACATGATGCACTCATTCAAAGACTGGAAAGGCACTTTAAAAAAAAAAAATAAATGAGAAGTGTGTCTCCATGCTACCACAACGGGGCTCAAACTCCTGGACTCCAGTAATCCCCTGCCTCCCTACCTTAGGGCTGAGACTACAGGACATACTATTGATCCCAGGCAAAAGGTGTCACTACCCTTTGTATGCTGGTCTCAACTGCATATTCCTAGACGGTTGTTCTGGAACTCATCATATGGAGGAGACCAGCATTAAACTTGAAGCATTCTCTCTGTCCCTCTCATCTGCTGGAATTACACGTGTGTACCACCACACTCAACTCAAAGTCACTTCATAATTGGAAAGTGGAAATAAGATACTTTTTGTACTCCAGAGTTATTTAGCTCCCCCAATGTTTAGAAACACAGGTGTGTGTGTGTGTATGTGTGTGTGTGTGTGTGTGTGTGTGTGTGCACATTTCTTAGGAAAAGTACGCTATAGCTTTTACTAGGTCATCAAAGGACCTTGTACTATAAAATAAAGTTAAATTCCGCAGTACTGAAGGTTTATGGCCATTCCACATTCTTCCTGCCCGTTTTTTAATGGGAGATTTTTATCTGGGTCTTTTGTTCTCCTGTGATACGTGTCCTCACAACATCATGGTCAAACAGGTTAGTCCGAGTATTCTTGTTCCTAAGCACAAACACCTTGATTTACTTCTTTTCACAGAGATAAAGGCAGAGCTAAGATAAAACCCACAGCCTTGAATAATCTAGAATTATTCTGCTCTTACCAATATGGACAGACCATAATTCTAGTGGTCGGCAGAAGATTTTAGAGTTCACAGTATCCTGTGTTTGTCTGTCCAAGCTTAGAAAAGAGTTTCCTTTCACGAGAAAGACATTGCCAAGTGGAAGGGTGCCACTGGGACAGTGAGAGGACACTCACGTCAATAAGAACTGCCAAGAGCCATCCAGGTGTAGCCTTATCATAATGGGCATGGACAGCTAGGACCAGGCTGACTTCAGGCCTATGTGGCAGGTTGGGAAAGAACCATGTAAACCTCCTTCTGAGTGTGTGAAGATTTGTCATGAGAAGTGGATTCTACCCACACACCTCCCCCGATCCTGCCCCGTCCTCATTCACAGACAGAAACATGAACTGAATTGACTAATGCCTCTCTAAAAATAACTTCTTCTTAGTGCCTCAGAATGTGTCTTTTTTGGAAATAGTGTCTTTGCAGGTATGGTTTGTGAGAATGAACTCACTCGCAGTCTATTCTGTGAAGTCTCTCATGTGTTATATACTGCTCTTTGGTTAGAATGTCTTGCTGTTTTTTATACTGTATTTTCGATTTAGGATAGCTCTAGAAACAATATGCTGAGGTATGAATGCCAGTTCTGTGGCTTCGCAATCTTGTGGAATAGTGCTTATTTTTTAAAAAGAGAGATACTGAAGCCTCTTCCCAGTATGCTATCAGATTAGATAAGCTAAGGCACCTAAAGAGTTAACAGTAGTTCTCCGTATCTAGTTCTAGGCTGATGATAGCGTAACATTTTTCCAACATTTGAAGTTTAAAATATCAAGTACATTTGAAAACAATTTTACCCCCAGACCCACAAATTTCACTTTTCAAACAGCCTCAGGAGAATTCCCATTCGTTTTTCTAGAAATGTGTTTAAGAATTCTACCGGAGCAGGATGGCACATTCTTGTAATTCCTGTACCAGGGAGGTGGAGGCAGGAAGATCAGGAATTTAAGACCAGCCTTACCCACGTGGGAGGGTCAAGGCCAGCCTGGGTTACATGATACTCTGTCTCAATAAACTAGAAAAAAATAATTAGCAAAAAAACGAGAACAGCTTGAGTGTAGTAACAGAAAACAGAAATCAACTGTGGTGCTGTGGTGCACTGTGGGCTGGAGACACCTTCACTATCCTCACTATGGCGGCAGTGGTGTAGAAGGATACCCTGAGCTGTTTGTGTTAGCACAGAATGAGTGGGCAGACCAAGGTACAGAGGGACACAGGTAAGGCATGATTCCATTTGCATGTGGTTTAAAATACAAAAAGCAATAGCTTAGCAGTTCAGATATTCATACATGCCACATAAAAAATTGAGTTGATCAACTGAAGCTTGAAAGAGTTTAGATAGAGTGGAATGTGGAGGAGGGAGAGATGTAGGGAGAGACACAAGGGGAGACACACAGAGAGACACACAGAGGGAGACACACAGAGGAAGATACACAGGGAGAGACATACGGGAGGGGCCACACAGAGAGACAGAGAGCATTACTCAATTCAAAAATCTGATTTCTAGTAGATATAGAATACAGACCTGGTGTGTTCTTTACTCTTTGGAGTGTATGTGTTTGTGAGCTTTTAGAGCCCAGAGTCTCATGCACGAAATGTGCAATGAATCACTGAGCTACCCCACTATGCCTCAGCTCTGCCAGCATCTATCCTGGGCACACAGACAAGCTACACTTGTTCTGCTTTGTGCTTTTTAAAAGATGGCTTCCGTGAGAAAGTGGGAACTGCACAGTCATTTCTAAAAATTAATTTGAAGTATATTGATTCAAATACTAGCTTTACCTATCAGGCCAGAGAAATCGAAAGGGGAAGGGAGCAAGTCACGTGATCTCACTCCAGTCAAATCCAGCCAGATCTAGGCAAATACGGCACGCAGCGCATTCTACAGAACAAATATCTGCTTCTCCAGCCACCCAGGGCATCAACCAAAGGGAACAGAGAGGAAGCAAAACCATGCAACTTTGTGTCTTGTAGAATCTAACCAATTGCTAGAAGGCATTTTTTGAGAGGGAGAAATCAAAACATAAGTAGATACTAAGGTTTATTATTCATATGTCATATTTACATACTAGAGACATAGTGGATTTGTGGGTGAAATGAGACAATCAATTCCATCTCTATTCTGGGACTGAACCTGGCCAGAGCTTTGCTAAACAAGTACCTTATCACTGAGCTAAATCCCTAACCCTTGAACCCTTGAAGTTTCATCTCCCTGCCCCCGTCCCCCCTCCTCCCGAAAATCTAAAGGAAATAGAGAAGGGAAAAAAAATAGGAAAACAAACAAAAACACACTTGAGATTGGCAAAGCAGAGTGATCCATGTACGTGCATTGGACTTAACGTTTAATTCTGTTTTTGTTTATAACCAAAGTGTTCTGTAATAGGAAATCAAGAGCATACTGTTTCCCATGGAGTTCTCCTCTCTCTCTCTCTCTCCCTCCCTCCCTCCCTCCCTCCCTCCCTCCCTCCCTCCTCTCCCTCTCTCTCTTGTTCCTTTTCATTTTCTACCTGCTAGCTGCTGCTGAGTTATCAGCTGGACGCTAGAGATAAATCTGTAACCTCATTCTTTAGAATTGTGTTTGGCTCTTTCCTGTGTCTCCTTCACCCTTGGAGTTTGAATGTGTGCAGAGGAGCACCTCCTGGGGTGAGGGATGAATAAGGAGGTATTAATCATTCAACATCAGATCTTATCAGAACGTGCAGGCTAAGCCCCTTGGGCGCCCCTATGCTTCTGAAGTGCTTGTTTCTCTGGGTTACTGATTTCAGGTTGAAGTCAGGTGATTTGCGAAATGACCCAGACTTTCCGGTCGGGTTTAAGCCACTTGGAGTGAGGAGAACAAATAGGTCCAAAGTTTGTTGGTTCCTGGGCCTTAGGAAGAGGCCAGCCAGCATTGCTGTCATGTGCTTGTCTGATTAGACATTCCAGAGTCTGTTTTTCCGCCTTTCAGGTTTCGGGAAGTCAGGACACCTGTGTACAAAGCAAGTTCCAAGAAACCCAGCTTTCTGAGGCATCTTTGGAAATCCGGGCTCTACATTTTGACTGTGTCGCAGACAATTTTTGTCTCTTGTTGCATAAATGTGTCAAAAGTACCCGTATGGCGGGACAGGAACAGGAAGCAGATAGAACTTGGCAACACCTTTCTTTTTCTTTCTTTCTTTCTTTCTTTCTTTCTTTCTTTCTTTCTTTCTTTCTTTCTTTCTTTCTTTCTTTCTTTCTTTCTTTCTTTCTTTCCTTCCTTCCTTCCTTCCTTCCTCCCTCCCTCCCTCCCTCCTTCCTTTCTTCCTTTTTTTTCCTTCTTTCTTTTTTTAATTAATGATTTTTCAAGACAGGATTTCTCTATGTAGCTCTGACTGTACTGGAACTTGCTCTGTAGACTAGGCTGGCCTTAAATTCACAAAGATCCTCCTGCCTCTGCCTCTCAAGTAATGCCTGACAAGCAATTTTATCTTGATAAAGAGGGCACCAGTTTTGAATTATTCATGGGTAATTTTATAGTTTAAGAGACTGTAGCCGTATTTAAGTTTGATTCTTGTGTATATTTTGTAAGTTAGAATGTTACGTCTCTACCCAACAGATGATGAAGTTGGATTTCAGTATTAAAGAACTTTTTGCATAGCAGTGTGCACATTGCTAATGAAGTTGCCAACTTTAGGATATCATTTGTGACTCTATTATCCTACCCCAAATCTATTTAGCTTATAAGATGTGACCTGTAAAAAAAATCTCACAAAGGAGAAACTGGGCATGGTAGCACATACCTGCAATTCTACTAAGAAACCGAGGCAGAGGAATTGAGAGTTTGAGGCCAGGCTGGGCTATGTATTGAATTCCAGGGTACTGGGAGCTACAACAGATACCTATCTCACAAACAAACAAACAAACAAACAAACAACAAAGGGCAGAAACCCAAGCATCCAGAAAAAAACGAGACTTAAAAATATTTTTTGAAATGATAATATAGTTACATCATCTTCTCTTCTTGTTTCTCCAAATCCACCCATGAACCACCATATATATATATACATAAAGACAATCTGCTCAGTCCATATAATGTTGCCGTGCATATATCTCTTTAGGGCTGACCACTAGGTATTGAATAACCAAGTGTTGTGCTCCTCCCTGGGGAAGACCATTTCTCCATCTCTTAGCGTTCCTTGGCTACCTGTGGTTCTTTGTCTGTGAGTAAGGGCACCTGCTCTTTCCCCTCCCACATTAGCTTGCCATGTGGCATTTTTCACACTCGGGTCACATTTAGATGGCCGTGTTGGTGACATATTATGAGTGTAGTTTCTGACCTTTTTAGGAGACACACAATCTTATAGAAAACTCTGGTTCTTAACAGTCTTTCCAAAACAGAAAGCCACAATTGATCAAAGTGTAGAGTTGTGGAACCCAGTCCAAACCGACACATCCATAACATAACTCCTGCACCTAAGGCTCAGGGACCACTGCAGAAAAGAGAGTAGACCAACTGTAAGATACAGATGGGCAATCCAACTTTTTAAAAAGAAACTGTTACCTATTCTAGTTTCCAATTATCTGCAATGTGTTCACTTGTTACGATGTTTGGGATTTAACTTTGCTCTTATCTCTGAATGTGTAATCTCTAAGTATCTGTAAGGTATTATAATAAAAATTGTTTTATGCTAATATATATATATATATATATATATATATATATATATATATATATACTAAAATATTTTAATGGGATCAGCAAATTATTTTGGTGTGTTTGTAATGTATTAACATGACTCACTTCCTCTTGTTTCTAGAATGTTCTCTTCTTAAGCAAATTGATTCCTTGTAATCTAAAGGTGGGCCTTCTGACTTAGCCGGCATGATGTTTGGTTTGGTGTAAGGCTCACAGTGGTATTAGGCCAGCACACTTGTGTGCTGTGTAAAAGGCTTGTCTAGAAGAGACTTGGAGGGGACCTTAGTGTTTCATGGCCATCTGGTTCTTCTTAGCTGAGGAATAGCCAGCAGTCACAGCACTGCTGAGTGAAACAGAGAGACATGGCCTTCCATCCCAGCACAGAGAGCAACGTGAGGGGATGGAGGGATGGCTGTTTACAAAAAAAGTAAAACTGGATATAAATCAAGTGGAAAACTTGCTCATTGAATTAGAAAACTTTTGCTGCTGATGTATTCTTTTTGGAGAATTTATGCAATTCATTTTTATTGAATAGTCTCCAGGCTGCATTGTAATGTAAATCAGAACTTAGTAAAAAAATAAAATCATGCATATTGAAAACAAAAATATTACATTAACTAAGGAAGAAAAAAATACATATTACTTAACTAAATATATCTTTTAGAAAATACAATCTAAGATGCTCAAAAGAACATCAAATACTATGGAGAAAATAAAATCCTAAGACCTCATTCATAGCAAGGGAGATGAAAGTTTGATTTTCCTCATTTTGAGACCATTATTGCCACATTGGACTGGAGTGTAGCTTATCTGTTGTCTAGTGATGGACACCATACAGCCTATCCTGTGGCAAAAGACAAATCTATAACCTCAAATCTTTAGTGTCACATTAGCATTCTTCTGATTTGCAAAATGCCCGTTTTATACATCATAGAAAAAAGAATTAAAGCCACTCATGAGGAGGGCATTGTATAAAAGAACTCTGGCTTCCCTGGGGAGATGGCTCCCAGGTAAAAGATTTGTTCTGCAAATGTAAGGACCTGAGTTTGGATTTCCCAGAACCCATGTAAGTTCTGGGAGGTCATTGTGGCCCTCTCATTATTCTGGCAGAGAGGAAGTGAAGACAGCGTTACTGGAACAAAATGGAGAGCTTGAGGAGCTAAACTGGTGAGCCATAGGTTCAACTGAGAGACCTTGCCTCAGCAAATAATGGACAATGTCAGAAGAAGATACCCAACTTCAACCTCTGGCTTTCACATGGACACACATGTGCAGTTGCACCCACATAGACGTGCAACCACATATACACATAAGTATGCACACTACACACACATGCACATGAAAAATCTTCTGTTTTGAAGCAACTGATGTATCCATTTTCTGCTGTGCAGATGGGAATTCAGTATCTTGGGGTTTTGCATTCAGTAGACTCTTAAAAGGTAACAAGGATTAAACCTAGAACCTCTTGCATGCTAGGTTAGTGCTTTATCACTGAGCCACACTTCCAATCTCTGAGCTAAAGATGATGTACTTTATAGTTCTTTGTATAGTTCATGATTGTTGTTGCTGCTGCTGCTGTTATCACGGACAAGGTCTCATTATGTAGATCTTGCTGTTTTGGAGTTCACTATATAGACCAGGCTAGCCTTGAAATCCCAGAAATCTCCCTGCCTCTGCCTCCTGAGTGCTGAGATTATAGCCATATGTCACTACTCCTGACATGGTTCATGATTTTTAGTTGGTATTCACATTGGAAGTGAAAGTCCAGGTAGAGATAGGTGCTGGTTTTTTGGCTTGATTATATATTATGTCTGTGAAGTTGGACGAGCTATGCCCCCAAACACCTGGCAATGTGAAGATGAAGGAAGATTACAACCTGCTCAATAATAATTTTAGATAATTAGTTTGAGTTTTAGCAAGTAGATAATATGCACAGATTAAAAGAGTTCCTAACATATGTTTATTGAATAATTATTATACTATCTAAAATGTGTTTACATATAACACCCTTTACTTGTAAGCAATATACAGACCAAATTACTGGATTATATGCAGGGGAATACCGATACCCAATTAAACCTGAGAAATATTTACACAGAAAAGATTTTCTCTTTTTAAGTACATATACACACATGGAACACTGAATAGATATTTTTATTATTCTAATATCTGTAGAATTCCTTATATTTCTCTTAACATAAATATCCCAATTTCTCTCAGCATTGACAGAATTTTTCCAACAAGTAAACTACAATTTTTCTCAAACTTGTTCATTTGTTGTTCCATCCTACTATATAAATCTGATTTAATAAAGCAAGAAGCAGTTCATTTTAGGGGATGCTGTTTGGGAACTAGTAAACACCAGCTTTGATCTACATACAGGAGTTTACTTTCCCTGTAGCTTTATGCCTTTGGGGTAGGGAGGCTGGGCAGGGAAAGAATGCCCCATACAAGTCAGCAAAGCAATGCCACTTGCTGTTCAAATTTTGATGGTTTGGAAGGTGACATTTTACAAAAATATTTCAATCGTTCCGAACAAGACTTGGAACAACATTTATACAACATTAACTTTGGGTAAGAGCAGGAGGCTTGGGCACGTGAACAATGCTGCCTCTATTAGGAGCAAACCTAAAATGAGCTGGAAATCATAGCTGTTTTCATTTCTCTTTCCAAGAGAGAGGGGGGAGGGAAAAAGGGAGGGGGAGAGAAGGAGGGAGGGAGGGAGGAGGGAGAGAGAGAGAGAGAGAGAGAGAGAGAGAGAGAGACCTTAGCAAGCTAGAAAGCTGAATCAAAGAGAAATCGTGTGATATACATTAAGAAGGTTGCACGCATATGTGTGTGTTTACAAGCTTAGTATATGCTCATGCTGATTCTAGCTAGGGAGGACTCTCTCTGTCTCTCTACAGTTTCTGCACCAGCTTGAAGCCAAATAATATTTAATCACTTCCATAAAAATGCCCAAATTATAAAAACATGCATGAAAAAGGCAGCAATAAGAAGAAACATGCCAGATATGTTATAGCTGACCACAAACGTCATTCACAAAACAAGCAAGTGGCCTCACCAGGAATTTTCCAAATACTTTTTTGTGGGAGGGGTGGAGTTAACTTCCACAGAGCTTCAAAATAGAGGAGGAAAATGACAAGTTAGCATGTAGACCCGTTCTACTGATTTATCCCCCAAATACGGAGTGCTTCTTGAATTAACATACAAGTCCACAAAGACTGCCTATGAGGCAGCAGCATACATGGGAATAGTAACTGAGTCTGTACCCGCTTTCACAGAAAGAAACAGCTCCACATTCTGTGGAGGAGACCGGCTCTGTGCTCTCCACCTGGCCCAACTAGCCCTGGCTTTGAAAACTGTTTCCACAGCAGACTCCATAAACCTCCCTCCTCCC